>CM068477.1:12980000-14230000 GCA_034769265.1 Remorina albescens
ATCAAAAAGGCGTGAAGGCTGCGTCGGAGCAGCTCGAGCGAATGCTAGATGTTTGTCTTGGTTGTCATTCGATGCATAATCGCACAGGCTGAGTCCGGGGGAAGTGGGTGAACAGCTGTTTCTCTATAATCTGGAGGTAATTCACAGGCTGAAAAAACAAAAACAGAAACAGCTTCAATTAATCTTGCGGGAATGTGCAGCGCTTCAGGGAGCTCTGCCAAGAAAACTCTGTCTCACACGCTCTCTAGCTCCTGCTGTCTGCTTCAATTTCTCACTTTTTGTCTTTCCCAGTCTTTGTCTTCCTCCTTCCTCTGCCTCTCCAGTGACTTTACCAACCTGATGCAACAACAGTTTTTCCTGTCAAATTGCAGCAAATATGTTTTCACAAACACACTGGAAAATCTCCGGGAAAAGTTCAAGATCGTACTTGTCTTTGGTTAAGTGTAACATCCTTTAAAAACAAGTAATAAAGTACAGCTGAGGCGTCTGAGTCGTGTATGCTGGTGGAAATCTGGATTTCTGCCATTGATTAACCATGAACTTCTGGCCATGGATGAAATTTTCTCCACTTTAGCTGTTTATTTCCCTTCGATTAAATTTGTGGAGTCACAAAAGATAGACGAGAAACAAAAAAGTTCACAATCTAAATGGCAGATGCCGAAACAGTTCAACTTTTATTCCCTCAGAAAGATCAAGCTCCAAAACACCCGTCCTTCATTTTCCATTATGCAACCTGATAGTGTTGTTCATCGCACCCACACATGGCTCTGTCTTTTAACTCCACACCTTCAGCTTGAAATTTCATTCTAGTAAAAGTAAAGAGGCAGAAACAAAAATCTACTCAAATGTCAAAAGTAAAAAGACTCATAACAAAGATGAGTTTCACAGTAAGCTGGCTAAAAAGTATGAGGGCAGGAAGAAAAAGAGGAGGTGACAATGTTGGCCATTCAAAGCACTTTTTCCCTGCCCCTGCCATTAAATCTACAAAATAAAACCCAAAGACACTGGAGTGAGAAATGTAGAAGTTTAGAAAGGTAATTATAGTTAAAAAAGAAAAGAAAACAAGTGTTTCTCTAAAGCTCCCATTATGAATGGTGTGTCCTGTTTGGTTACAAAGCAGATCTAGATTCCATATTAATACTGTAAAAGTATGAAAGTACTCCACAAAGAACCGCTCACAGCCTGTGTTCAGAAACTCTTCAAATAAAACCAGTAGAAGAAAGAAAATGAGAAAGAAGAGTAAAAGGAAGACTTTTAAACAAACCCAAAACATTTAAAGATTTTGTAGTGCCTCAATACCCCTCAAAAGGACAAATAAACAACTTAAATACTGCATTTCTGCAAACTAAAATAGAATTTTAAAAAATCTATGTCAAATGAATGAATTTTAGAAAGCTGTGTTTTTCTGAAGTTCACTGAAGAATTAGAAATCCTGCATCCACCACTCAGACTAGACCCATATTACATCCCGATTTAACCAGTAATGCAAAACATTAACCATTTATGTGAAATGTTGTCATAAATTGTGTGCATTTTGGCTAAAAGGCACATTTGACCTTTGACCAACCAAAATGTAATCAGCTCATCTTCTTGTCCAAGTGGACATTTGCTGAACAATTGCCTCATCAAATTTTTGAGAGCAGTGATTTGTGACTTTGACCTTTCACCTTCAGCTATCAAAGCCGAGTCAGTGAATACAGGCAAAAGATTTTACCAAATATGTAGGAATTGCCTCAAGGCTTTACAGAGATATTGCATTTACATCGTGAGCTCGCCAAAGCCTTGACCTTTGACCCCCAACATCTAATCAGTTCATACTAGAGTTAAAGTGACATTTGTGCCAAATTTAAAGAATTCACTTTGAAGTATAAGTGAAAATGTACCTAATGCGATGTGAAGAGAAGCTGCTGTTAGTCACTGACCTTCTCTTCTGTTTTACTACCACTGGTGAAACCCAAGTCCAAAGCCACCCTCCATCTTGGTCCTGCGGGGCCGTGTCTGTTCTCAGACAGACCTGTGGTTCACTCTCGGTCAGTGCAGCCATGGTTAAAGAAGGAAGAGAGGCTATATTGGTTGGATACTCTTCACTGTAAAGATGATAAGCTTTCTGTCTCTTTTCCAATTCAAACAGTCCAACATGCCGGAGTATCCTGCCGGAAAACACTTCCAAAACTAATGTCATAAGTCATTCTGTCTAAAATTCAGCTGAAAATTAAAACCAAAAGTGCTGACGTTACTAAAATTATCTGACTTTAACTCTTGACTGTTATGGCCTAAACCACAGAGAGGACTCAGCATCAAGCTCACGTGCTCTGAACATCCAACCGTCCTCCGCTCAATGAGCTCAGAGTGATGAATAGATGTATCATTGCCTGGGCTCAACATGCACATAATGTAATATCTAGGTAATATAGAATACATGTGTGGATGTTTGTAGAGACGGAGACTGTCTCAAACTAAATAGTGAGTGGGAACCTTCCATAACATTATCCAACCGTTTATGAATGTTCTGAAACTTTGAGTTTGTAATTTCACCATTGCCATCTTTTTTTTAAGAGGAGAAGGAGGGAAGACTGGATCTGACCTGTTCTGGACTCTGTCCTGATTGTGTGGTACAGTCTGTCAATCACATACAAGGCGGACACACCATAATACGTACCCTGCTGTTGACCATTTGCAAACACTTGACAACTGTGGTGTCTGTCACAACAGTGGAAGGCTGAAGTAGCAGCACGTTAGGCGAAGCTTTCAGATGACAAATAAGTTGAAGTATGTAATAGAGCCATACAATCAGTAGATCAATTTCAGAAAATATGTGAGTGTGAACTCATGAAATCAAATAAGTCACCTCAGAGGTGCTCACAAAAGGAGATTGGTATTAACGAAGATCCATACCTGATGCCTCCTGGGGCCTTTACTGGCATTGTTAAAATCCAGAGTTTACCATGTTTCACACCACATGACCTGTACTGCTGCATGGTAAAACATAGCTCACCATAGATAGGAAGCAATCTTAAAGCTTGCTATTCACTTCATGCCTTTCAGTATTTTGTCGCAAGTCAGGTAACCTTCGATGACTGTCACTATTTTGTTCAGAATAGTCAAACACTCTGCAGCTTCCATCATTTGATACAATCATGCTTTCAAATTTTTCCTGACTGTCTGACGGAAATAGTTGCTGGCAACCAGGCATAAATTTTCTAAAATAGGTTACTGCCACATAGATAAAAGAGCAACGTTAGGATAACCTCTTGGCAAAGCTCCTGATTTTCCATATTATGTTGTGGTGGAAGGGCAGCACGGCGGCATAGTGGCTAGCCTGTTGCCTCACAACAAGAAGGTCGTGGGCTCGGTTCCCGGCCTGGGGCCTTTCTGTGCGGAATTTGCATGTTCTCCCCGTGCCTGCGTGGGTTTCCTCCGGGTACTCCGGTTTCCTCCCGCCGTCAAAAGACATCATGTTTGGGTTAATTGGTGACTCTAAATCTCCCCTCGGTCTGAGTGTGAGTGGTGTGTTCATCTTAGTCTGTCTTTGTAGGTTGGCCCAGCCCAGAAACAGTTAAGCTGTAGAAGATGAATGAATGAATGTTGTGATGGACTTTGTGATTTATTCAAAAGAGAAACAAACTTGTGAACCTGGACGAAGAAGGTAATACAGACATTGATTTTATTTGTCTTCATAACATGATTGCCTTAGAAAGTGTACAAATATGTGATTCCTCTGGGAATAGCATGAGTCTGCTAGCATTAGCAATTGAAATGCCTTATTTGTGACTGAGACAATGCTAAGGAAACCCTTTCTTTGCCCGTTTGTGGACACACTGCACAACCGGACATGACCATTTTTGAATATGTTGTTGAAAGACAAGATTTCTGTTTAAAGACAAAACTAAAGACACAAAAGGAGGTGATTACCATTGGCATCCAATGAATATTAGACACTTCTGCCCTCCAGGTGGGGGCGGGATCAAACAGTCAATGAGTTCTATTTTCCTCAAAATGGGACCATCATTTCAAAAATAAAAATGATGTTGTATTGAAGAAAACTGAGATCATAAACAAATTCAATTTTTCCATGAAAAATAAGTGCACACATTTCACTCCTTACACCATGCTGGGTTAACTGAGGGAATAAATCAATTGAAAAGTAGAATAATTTCCCCAAAGACTTCAATACAACCTGTCTTCTTTTCACAATCAGAGGAGTCGCCCCCTGATAGTCATTAGATAGGATGCATTTCACTGCTTTTAGTATTATAGTAGAGAGAAGACAATCCACTGTAAAATCAGGTGTAGTAGATGTTTACAGTTTGACACTTAATTAGAATTTTCTCATTATGTTAAAAGGCTAACTTTATGTTTATTTCCAGAAAGCTTGTACTAAGCTTTTTAAACTTTATAATGTGTTATAAAGTGTTATAATGTTCACTGGATTTACAATATCTTGCTATGAAGCCAGACCATCTAAAGTACTAAAAAGTAGCACAAAAAGGCCTACAACACTGTTGCAAGTTACACTAAATGCTGTATGTCTACTCAGGAGAGAACGGCCTTTGCTGCACTGCAAACATGCAACTTAAGAAAATCATACTAAGCATAAAACACAGAAATGAAGGACATACATTGGGATAATTAATGTAGAATAATTCATGTAATATAGGAATAAAACACAAAAACAGCAGACAGTCTTTGTATTCATAATGTTCCCTGCAATACTTTTAATGTTTCAAAGTGTTTCTGACAGCACCTGCACTTCACATACGAGCTATCCTCACCCTTTTGAGCCCTGGTCTCCAGTTGTTATGGAAACCCACGTATTAAATCAGTGATTGTCAGCTCTGCAGAATTATGCCGGTAATTGAAATTCAACATAATAACCTACATTTATGTAAAAGAGTTTGGAAGCTGGCATCAAGCTACTTCAGAGTCCATCAACCCTGAGCTGTTTCCATTATTTTTGGCTGCCTCTTACATGTTTCCCAAGCAGTCTGACAGTGGATTGTGGGAACGTGTTGATCTGGACTTCCCACTGATAACTAGTCTCCTGCTATCCCTGTTTGAGGTCTGAGAGAAATGTCTGTCAGGCATCTCCACTTCCTGTTCTGTCTGCTCCCCCAATAGCAAGAAAGAAACATGTGATCAGCCCTATCTGCTTTTCTATGGAGGATATAATCACATTGTAAGACAGAAAGATTCCTCTTGTGTTTAAACTCTTATTGTGTGATTAGGCAGGATAAAGCCTGGAACCTGTTCACAGTAGCAGGATCAGCTGCAGAAAGATTCACTGTATCTCTTCTGCTGTTAGATAGATCAACTTTAAGACGACTGATAATCATGAGGGATGGATTCCTCAAAGCTCATTGCTGTACATTCACTCTTTTTTCGGAATTAACATTTATTTTATTACTATTTGATTGATTTTATTATGCCGGGAAAAAAAACCAAACAAACGTGTTATCCTTTCTAAATGACCTCATTTGAAAATGCGTGGTTTGCCCCATACAGCGTTGTGACATCATGGGAGTGTTGTGGAGGAGCTCAGGACTGAGCATCTGTGTGTAATCCTGCATTAAACCACCTGAGAGATTGAGGTTGAGAATGTATCCTGCTCCATCAGTTTTTTTTAAAACAGTGAAAGCCTAGAAGCTGTTTTCTGTCAGTTTCTCCATCTGTAGCGCACCTCACTCAGCGGCCACCTCGGCGGGAGGCGCGAGGTGCTTCACTTTCATTAACTCGGCTGTGAAGACACCCGCCACCTTGAGAAAATCAGTCAGTGGCAGGAAGCAGACTCTGCTGCTTGCTGTTGTTTCGTCTGAAAGGGCAGGAGATAAAGTGGGGACTGACAGCAGCTGCAGTGGGTTTGTTTTCCCCAAAAGATCCAAAACTATTTGGACATTGTCAGCTGTATTTTTGGCCTAGGGTTGTTTTTCATGGTCTGGGCTTATCCAGCTAACCTACAGCAAACAGATGATTCAGACAATAATGTGTTAATTTTTTACATCTTTCAGGCATCATTGCATAAGGCCTTTTTCATGTTTCCATAGGACAGTGCTTCTGTGCAAAAAGCTGGGCCCATAAAGAAATTAGTTATCCAGTTTGCACAGCCTCTGTTCATCCAACACTTTTTGGATAAACTGCGAGCCAGGCCTTATCACCCAGCATCAGCACTGGACCTCACTAATGCTGTTGTGGCTGAACAGGAGCAAATCCAAACTTTTGTGGAAAGTCTGAAGTCAGCACAAACATGGCTGTTATAGCAGCAGATTCTGCTACACAAAACTTTAAAAAAAACTTTTTCAAACTCAACTTTTTCTTTTTGCCACGAAAAGCTGGTAAAATCTGCCAAAATAATCAAAACTGCCTCCATGCTATTTCGCACTGCAGACTCACACATTCATAGCTGATCTAAGAAGTAAAAATTATGTGCAGCCAGTTTTGAAAGGTGACTAGTGGACTTAAATTTCTTTTGTGGATCACATAATTAAAAGGTTGACAACCTTTAGCACAAAGTAGGAACAAACGTTTGGGAGGCCATTTGATTTAAACTATCTCAAGTAGTTGAAAAAAGTGTCTGTAACTCCTCCTGTGTAGACATGCAATTAGTTTTGCCCAAGTTAACTTTAAAAAAAAAAAAAGTCAAAATAAATTGTCAGTTACATTCAAAATCTGTTTTTCCCTTTTCTAACTCAACTTGGTCAACAACCAGGAGGAAAAAAAATCTAAACCAGAAACCAAATAAGTATGAACAATCGCAAATAGTAAACAAAAACTATGCTGTGTATTTATTATGTTGTAGATTTATTGATACATATTTTTTATATGTATTGTATAAAGATATTCTTAATAATATTAGAAATGGGAATGAGGACCAAACAAGGCTTTAAAAAGTCTAGTGTTCAAGTGCCAATGATAAAATTAAAGTGATTCTACTATTTTCAGTTCAAATAAAACACCATAAAAGTACATTAGAACTTTAAACAAACACAGTTCCCTGGTTACAAATGACTGTAGTCATTTTCATAGGTAAAAATGTTGTTGTCTCATCCTGTTGTTGAAAGCTAACAGGGAAAAAACTAAATGGAGAACTAATAGATTTTTAGGATGTGAGTGCTATAAAATAAAATAAATCATGGTTTAAATAGGGGAATATGAACTCAGGTCAAAATGAGATGTGACACTGAGCCAATATCTCTGAATATCCAGCACATTTCACAGACCAATTTGACATTCTCTAATATATAATCCTTCATTTTCCTGATTAATTTTCTTGTCTTCTTGTCCTTAAGAACATCTCACGAGGTTTGTGTTAATTTGATATCACAGGGCAAACCCTCTGTAATATGTCCACTTTAATTTTCAACGCTTCCTCTTCAAACTTTTATTCCTGTCCTCTTTGATTTAGCTGAAGGCTTGAGCAGATGGAATTGGTCGACGGCCTTTAGTAAATGATTCATACTTTGGGGGAGCAAGACGTAATATCAGCAGCCAAACAATTGCACCACCTCTTCAGAAATGTTGACCTTTGACAGTATGGCAGCACAGCCGCAAACCCCGAGGACAAACCCATTTCAGAAATCATCATGGAAAATCATGTTGGCCATGTTGGCGGACAGTGTGGGATTGGCTGTATTACTGAACTCCCCCATATTCTGATAATAGAGACCACACAACCGTATGTCGGCCAATTCTCTACCCCGCTGTTAAAATGAAGCCCTATTCAATTTTATGTAGGCCATCTGTAAGTCTACTCAAACCTAAAAATAAAGCCTGAGTGGAATAGAACAAATTCATTGCTCTCTGCTCTTGCTGTAGATGGCTCCGAGCTGAATGGGTTCTCTGAAGGGAGAGAGCTAAGCCAGAGAAAACACAGAGCACGGAACTGTGATTGACTCAAGGCTGGTGAAATGTGCTAAATTTATTATTCAGACACACAGGACTGAAATTTAAAGGACTGTACTTTAGAAAAAAATCTATATTGGCAAAACGTCCCCTTGTACTGGTACAGCTCAGAGTGGAACATTGTGATTGATAATTAGTTTTTCCTCCCTACATCTGATCTGATGTATTATGACATGCCAGGATGATTTGTTATATTAAATCAGTGAGGTAGTTTTGTATTTCCGAATAAGTGAAGCCAGCAGGACGTCGTACTGCAGTGGTTGCTTTTTTTGTTTGTTTGTTTGGAGGTTTTTTTTTGTTAGTTTTTTTTTTTCAGTAGCAACTAATCTAGTAGTTTTACCAGGGCCAGCTTAAAACTTTACGGGCCAAAACACCACAACTGTCACTGGAACTTATGAGTCAAGCTATTTGCAGCAGACCTCTGCAGCGGCAGAGAGCTAAATGTATCTATTTGAGAGGTACGGAAAGTAGTTATGAAGATTTAAAGCTTGCCAGCCAAACTGGATAAAAAAAGAAAAAGACACAAAACAGAAGCATGCTTTCCACCTCAAGAGACCGCTCTTGGTGAGTAAATGAATTCAATTTGTTGTCTAACTTGCAACATTTCTTCCATAACGGTATGTAATCAGCTCTTTGTGCTAACATCAGCTCTGCAGCAAGAGCAAATCTAATAAATAACTCCTTTAAGAAAATCACTTTGACCATGACAGAGTGTAAAAACAATTGTCACTGCTCACACAAGCTTTCACAAACTTTGCCTTGCACAAACTCAAGAAAGCCACAATGCTGTTAGAATTGGCTGTCCATGAATACAATAAGTGCAATCTCGCTGGAAGGCAGCAATAAATATGATAAGATATATGAAAATAGCAAATGAAAGCCAAGCAAACCTTACAACACAAAATAGAGCCAATTTTATCATCAGGGCACTTAGCTTTTTGGTTGTATTACACAAAAAATTACTATTAACATTGATTTTGTTTACAGGTTCCTCTTCTGCCTATAAAAAATATATTTCATATATCAATGTTCTGTTAGGACTCTGCAGTAGTTTCTCCTGCATTTTTCTTCCCCATGTCGAGTATTTGTTTCTAGTTCGTCTCCCCAATCTGGACGTATGTTTGTGCAATTAAGACCGGGTGTAGCTGACGTACATTCTTTCCTACCATCTACTCTTCTACTCTGACTGCCACCTCCTTCTCCACCTATCATACACTGACCCCGGGCCATTCTCTTCAGCCTTGTCCTCCGTCAAACCTATGCAGTATTCCTCACCATTGCCTTGGTCATGTCCTGCTCTCACCTGATCCTGGTTCAGTTTCAAACCGTCTCCCAACTCTGTTCCTGCTCCAGGCCAAGGCTCACCTCTAAAATACTCCCTGCTCAGACACTCTTCTCCCTCCTACATTGTAGGAGGGTACCTTGTTCATCAAAACATCACAAAATCACAAACAACTTAAATTGCTCAAAGACAGACATGTAACAGATGAAATGTAAGAGAAGTCAAGAGTCGTGCTGAGCTCTTCAAATGGTGTCATTTATAATGTACCTTTGGATGTGTTTGTGCTGGCATGAGGGTATATGTTGTGTAAGTAAGTGTTGCATCCTTGTGGCCATCAGCACGGTGTTACAGCAACTGTTACAAAACAACAACATAAAGCTGAAACACAAGGGACAGCCAAGAGCTTTAGGCAATGCAGAGGCAGGTGTTTTCCCAGCCTGGGGCCTCAGGGGGCCACCTGGTACTCAGACACACACACGCGCGCACACACACTCATAGCTACTGTATGCAGACACACACTTCAAAACAGTGTCAATGTATAAGATCCCAGGAGCCAGCTCACAGACAGGGCACCTCTACAACACACTATAAGACATACTCACATACAAAACGTGCCGTATAGGAGCTGACCTCAGCCCAGGTAGAATTAGTCAAAGTAACTGGAACAGTCACTGGAGTTGTGCATATTAAAACTGGAGCAACTGATTGAAAGTTGTCCGTGCATGATTAATTATGGCAAATAATGAACATTTCTTTACAGGATATTTCTTGCTACAAAAATCATTGATGCAAAATTCAGGATCTGCAGGTTATTAGTCTGCAAATTGATTTTCATGTTTAAAGTAAGAGAAACTATTTCTCTTTAAATAAGAAGAAAAGCCAAATAGGCTTCAAACTGCATCAGGTTCATGATCAACAATACTCTCTATGAGGACATTGTCACTGGGTTCAACATGCTGACTTTTCAGTTTTACATGATGACGACTTGATGAAGGGCTTCCACGTACACAAGTAGCTTTCTGTAGAAAGAATTAGATGGAAGAGATATAACTTGTTTCTTATGAACGTCAGGCCTGTTCCTTTTTCTGGGCAAACATACAAAGGTTCTTGTGTTAAGTCGTCCAGGCTCAAGATCTGCACTGATGGGTTTTGAATTTAAAATGATGTTGTGTTTGATGATTGTCAATGGGAGCAGTAAAAGTGGGGTTTGAAGACGAGCTCAAGTACCAACCTCTTACAAATACAGACTGCATATTAGATGTTGTAGAGTATGTTTAAATATCTGGCAGCCTGGTTGCTGCTTACTGTAAGTGTCTGTAAACATCAGGGATACCACAGAAAAGGACTGAAACTCTGGAAATGAGCTGCGGTGGCAGTGTCTCGATGAGAAACTGTATGACGCAGCAGTAATTTTACGTTGTTCTTTGTTCATAACTATCTTAAAGTTCTATATGCAAAAACTTCATGTAAAAAATCTTGTTTTGAAGCCATTGGTCATCTGATCAGCAGGTTAATATGGCCTACATTTTGTTGCTAGGTCACATTTACTGGTTGTAATAAATATGACACTAGCAAATGGAAAAGTGCAGTGATGTAGTTTATAGAGCAACAAAAGGAGATTGTGACAGATGGAGTAGAGGTTTGCGGGGTTTTTTAAAAATTATTTTTGTTGCAATCATGACATCAAATACTGTTTTTGAGGAAATACTGATTTTGACGTATATCACAACCTATTTTGTAAATCTATCCATGTAGTCTCTGTAACTAAACCTAACCAAGCCACAATTAAAATTAAAGCTGCCACAGTGATGAAGGCATGTATGCAGCTCTCATTATAGTCCGCAGAGGTATTATTGTAACCAGGACAACTGAGGTCAGGTATGCCTAACACCACTGGGACATTATTTCAAGGGACACACCTACGGGCTGTATAAAAATGTTGGAAAAAAACAGCCTTTGTGATGCTGAACATTGTTGTGTCTAAATACACAAAATATTTAAATTACTTACTTTAAATTAGTAGAAATTAGGCTGAGTTAGTTAGTTAGTTTAACAGGTCTCAATATTAGCCGGCATCATTTTTCTTTATGCTATTTTAACTTGCCCTGATACAGTTTTGTTATAGTATGGTAAGAGTAACTTTTTTGCAGTGTGTAGCTAGTGTGTTTTTACAGGCACCACAGTAGTCTGGTGTCTTATCTGTGGGAAACAACGTTTTGATAATTAGGGGTTCAAACTGAAGAAGGCATCTTGATATTTAACAGGAGAGCACAAACCCTTATTCTCAGCTGGCCCATCCAGCCGCCCATTTAAAACTGGCAATTACATCACCGCACCCCAAGCTCCACTTTGGACATTGTTGTTTGTTCTGTCTTTAACTGTTTAAACCTCATTAGGTCTAATGTTTGTTTGGACTTTCAGTTCATTTATTTTCCCTATAATAAAAAGACAAAACACTCAGGGTACTTCAGGATCTTAACAACTCCATAGGTCCTCCGAGGAAACGCTGGAAAAGTAAACATGAAGGGAGAAACAGTTCGTGGTGAGTGTGAAAAGGTTGTGCTCTTGTTTGCAGTGTTTTTTCTGTTTGAACAACATGTTTCCTCCCAACAATACATCTTGACACATATTTAAACCTTCAGTTCACTAATAGCAGACACATGTGTGAGTTTATTAGAGAGCTCAAAGAAGTCAGAAAAACCACCAACACACTGGCTGGCTAACAGAGCAGGAAACCGACAAGTCCTGCAATTGTGACAACTGATCACAGGTGTCTGCAGAATTATACTGAAAGGCTCCCTTTACATATATGATTTATATCGTCAACTAAGAGAAAAACATTCCTGCTTCATAATATAACTTTATTTAGAAAGGATTAGAAGTAAAAGCTGAATGAGTGAATAAGGTTGTGTAAGATATTGATTTAAATTCAGTGTGTTACCCGTAAAGTCAGATCAGCATGGTGGAGGCTGAATGATGTGCTGCTGTCAGTGTACACTTAAAAACATGACAACAGAAAAAAGGTCAGTTTTACACTTTTTTTTTTTACAGTTTTTTTATTAATCTTGAAAAAAAAAAAATTTTTTTAACCAATGAAGTCCTGAATTACTACGCACAAGTGCAGAAAAGCTCATGTGATATATATACATTTGACAGTGAGATAAAGCAGCGAACATATTTATTTGTCTCATCCTAATTTTTCCAAGTCAAAGTAATAAAAATGAAATGAAGTCAATTCTGATGTTACATGAAAATTCACACTGGTGATCATTTGGTTTTATTTCTTAATATTTCTTTACTTTTTAAAAGCACAGAATAATTGTTTGGCAATCATGTCCTGAGTTTAAAGTGCTAAATGATATTCATATATTTGTTCTTGTCATCCTTGCTGCTAAGTTGGTCAACTATTGTATTTTGCAAGCTAACCATTAACATGCTTTCTGCAGGACTTATGACAGTACCATTTAGCAAATTAGCTCACGTGCTTGCCATTGGCCATTCATTGACAACTAAGAGCTGATAGTACTCATTTATCAGCTCTTAGTGGACAGTATGGAATTGGATGGTGACACAGCTACAGGCTGTGATAGCTAAATTGATGCAGATGCTCCTCTACATTCGCTCAGCACCCAGATGGTGGGATTTAAAATGAAAATCTGAGAAGAGGAACATTTTCAAACCGATTCATGTCTTCCCAGATGATTATGTCTGTGTAAATCATATTGACTGACTCTGCTGTGAAATATCATCAGGTTAAATGCTGCTGGGATTGCGTCTTCTCCTGCTCTTCTGATGTTGTGGATCAGTAGTTTCTGATCTGGGGGTTGGGGCCCCCAGCAGATCACAAGCTAGTCAGCAAGATAAGATAAGATAATACTTTATTGATCCCCATTGGGGAAATTCGAATGTCAGGTGACAAATAAAGAAATTAAATAGGACACAGAGGACAGGCGACAAAAAAAAAAAAAAAAAAGACATTAAATAAGACAGAGAGTAGTGACAAGAAGATCAGATGCATTGGTTTAACTGTTTCCTTTTGTCCAGTCTTCTTTGTTTTTTGGAACATAATAAACAGATTTATAAGATTAATGAATGAGTAAGTTAGCTTTGCCCACGACCCAGGAGAGGATAAGCTGTTGAAGATGAATGAATGAATGAATAAAGAGATTTATCTCTTCGAGCTGACTCAGATGACCAACCCAGACAGTAACAGACCAAAGTGGCTCCTGAATGAGCACTAAATGTAAAGATGCACTGTAACTGTGAGATATATGGAAATAGTGGCAGCTTGTTTTTTCTGATAAAATAACCAATTGCTTATCAAATTTTGCTTTTTTAAAAAATAGACATCCACGTAGTTATGCACTTGTGTGGGTGTGTCAGTAATTTGTGCGGGAGTGTGTTTACTGTTGTTATCATGACAACAAGGCAGGTACAGCCACCACTGATCCACTCCAACAGGTCTTACTAAAGTTTGGGAACTAGCTGGTTTTTCAGTCCTTTACCAAACTCTTGTAAATACTTAAAGAACACACAGATGTGCTGGAATCTAGACGTTCTTCCTGTTTTTACTTTTTACAGTCCATTTTACAGCCTCACATTGTTGCAGCTGGGATCACTCTGTTGCAGGTTTTGGTCACAGGGAGCTTCCTGAACCGAAACATATCACCCCGAGCCTTACTGCCTTTTTACAATGTGATAATCTACAGCTGTCCAGTCACAACTTCTGTAGCATAAAATAAAACTGAAAATACAAGTATGAAATGTTAGCATTTGCCTTTTCATTTAAGTAAAGTCAACTTTTGGAAAATGGCTCCTGAACTAGTTTGTAAACAGTCAGTACTGTTCACATTGATGCAATAGTTGCTATATCCCTGATAGTTAAGTACAGTAAAAATTAAAACGGCCCTGTGTATAAGTAGTTTACTTGGATGAAACAAAGATAATTAACCACAAGGTGTTGATATAAAGGGGAGTCTTAAGGTCTTGTTTAAAGTAAAAAACTGAGGAATGAAGCTGAGCGACTGTTTCGGATCTCAGGATTAAATTACCATTCGATCAGTCGCTGATCTGTCTAGAATGAAATGTCACCAAAAATATTCAATGAACAGACAGTCACGGTCCCGAAAAGATTAATCCTAATGACTTTGGTGACCCCCTGACTTCTCTTAGTTTCAACCTGGCTATAAAGTGCTGTAAGTGCCAGGGATTTGATTCGGTTCATTATAGCAGGACGCAGCCATCAGTGGATTCACTCTCAGGAAACAAAAAGATATGCACAAATATTTCATGTTGAAGTTCATTTTAAAACTATACAGTTGAATTTGTGCTGTGATGGATCTTCATTCTTGACAGTGCTGAGCTTGGAGAGCCGGAGGAAGCTTTTGCCTGCAAGTCTGTGGCACAATCCACTTGTATTTACTCTCCTCTGTTTGCAAAAAGTACTTCACAAAACGCGGAGACAGAAGTCAAGGACAGAAGGGCTTCTTTTGAAGCTATGGGAACTAATTGTCGTGCAAATGACAATTAACAAGCTAGTTAGCTTGAAGAAGTCTTTCTCTTCCACAAGGGCTTCATAGAGTGAGAATGCAATGTTGAGGACCAAATACCAGGGGAGCAAGAGGCCCAGTGGACAGAGAACAGAGAGAGGCTCTGATGTGCATGCACTGAGCATGTTCCCAGCTGCATAGCATGTCACTGACTAACACCAGTTCGAGTAACAAGTATAATACTGATCAAGTAAACGTTGTTGTGGGTGCAGATGTAGCTGTGCTTCTCAGGAGTGACAAAATTTTAATGTCCAAAACAATACACATGGAAAAAATGCTGCTGAGGTCAGATCAGGATTGACAGTTTACCACTTGGTTGTTTTTTGGGGTTTTGTTTGGTTTTCTTTGGTGGCGGTGTGCTAGCATTTCATTATCTTTGTTTATATTTCCATTGGTTTGACACACTAATCTGTCCACTTTGAAAATTCTTCTCAAAACTTCCCTGTTCAATGCTACTTTTTGCTGCTGTTAACAGTGCTTTACAAATAAAATATACTATCATTAGTATTGATTATATTTGCATGTTAGCAACATGGTATTTTGTTTTTGGGTACTTTGTACCAATGTGTGCTGCCCCCTTGTGTGTGGATGCTGCACTGTAGCATTTAAACGCAGGAAACCAATCTATTAACAATTCATATATTAAATTAGAGGTTGAACTGTTCCCACCTTTTTCTACATTGTGCACATAAAGGCATTTTCCTTCGACATCAAAATATAGAAATATTTAGTATAAGCCAATTCCAGTAAAACTTTAATTAACCAATTTTGACAGCTGTGTACAAACTCCTCATAGAATCAGTGTTCAACTTTCATACCACATCCTGGTTTATCTTTATCTCAGTCATAAGCAAAGCAAAACTTTCCCGGGTGAACTACCAAGCAAGTAAAGTAACAGACAAAACACAACTAACAGAACTCTATACTCAAGTATACTCAAAATGCAAGCTAAGCTCCCCCAGCCAAGAAAAATACATACCAGAAGTGATTCCACCCCACTGCCGTAACATTTTGAAGAGACAATGAATCGTGCAGAATTTTGACAGACTTTTTTTTATGCTGTGTTTCTGCACTAAACTTCTTTTAGCCTGAGTGTTGTAATATGAGAGTAATGTCACGATAGACTATAGAGTCTAAATCTAACGTGTTTAGCTTTTCCTCAAATTGTGTCATATTTCAATATATAAAAATGACTTTATTTTCATGTAACTATCGAGGATATCATGTGTATACATACTTTATAATGGTGCATCTTTTTCTGGGAAGTGGATGAAGTGGTTGAAGTAGCTGACAGTGTGTGTCCTTGAAATGAGAATTCTCACTCTTTTTAGATATACCTGAATGAGCTCTGGATGTTAATTTAAAAATGTGAACAAAAAATTATTTGGTGGAAAAGAAATTATTTGACCAACATGGCAGAAACTGCAATTAGGCCTCAGATACCATGCGGAGGGGCTGGATATTCTCAGACGTCATGGTTTCTATATCATATACATAAACCCCTTAATGCATACACATACAAAACAAAATAAAACCCAGAGAACCGCACAGAGACAGGAGCATGTTCAGCACACCCTCAGCTGGTGTTTGGTCTTCTACATTCCTTCCTTTGTGAGCCCACCGTTTGAGCTCCCTGCCTCCCTCCTCCTCTTCTATTTGACATTCCTTCCCTTTATATGCCTTTTCATTGTTAATTATCCTGCATGTTTTTATTGCTTGGCTAATTAGCATAGCTTTACAGTAAGGTGACACCTAGTCCTGTTTCCCATGCTGCGGTGCAGTGCCACTAACCGGGCCTGGGGATCAGGGGTGAGTAGTTGCATGGTGGCTTCCAGACGCCTGCTCTCATGGTTTGATAGATGAATAACTGCGGTCCATTAGTCATGCAGTGCCACGAAGTGACTCTACTCCCAGGTCTGAACAGGTCAGATAGAGACAGCCGATTACTACCAATGAAAAATTAAACTGCACTTACATTTTTTGCTTTAGTTTGGATGTTTGGCAGTCCATGTCCAGGGTGGACGCCTGGCTTTCCTCATCTACTGCTGCATATATTATTTATTTAGTTTTGGCAATTATGTATGAAACAAGAGAGAAAAATCTCGCAAATGTTCAAGAAAAACAATGAAAAAGAAAAATGACCATCTAAAAAGTTGAAATGTTAATAGAATCAACTCTGCTCTACATTCTTCACTCCTTTATAAATGAAAAGAAGTAACACAAACAAAAAACATTTAGTAATTATTAAATAAACCAATTCATGCTCGTTCAAACTACCTTTGAGACTAAATATTATTTCAGAGATAGTGTAATTTATTACTGTACTAGTATCCAGAACGTGGGAGAACCAGCAGCTCCTCCCTCCAGAACTCATTACCTGGTGAACAGAGGAGGCAGGACCCCCCACAGGCCCTGATGGCTGAGCCACAAGAGGACCATCAGGTCTAACCCATTGCAGCTACTCCAGCAGAGAGCCATTCACAGAAACACATGACTAAATATTCCCTTATACAATGACCCTTTGTTTTTGACTAGCGCCTGTCTAGATACCATTTCTTCCATGATGTTCTGTCAGCTTCCACAACTTGCAGGTTTCAACCTGCCTACCACAGAGTCTAACTCTGGTTGAATCCGGAAAACACCTATTTCAAAGCAAGAACAGAGTGAAAACACCAGTTGTCGCAGACCAGACCTTTGTATTCGTGTCACGAAAAAGGTTCTGTTGCCTGGAGCACCAACAACAACCCAGAACAAGGCATCACCTCTTGCATGGTATACCTGACCAGCTCTTGCAGCTGCCATGATGACCTCATAGATGTAGATGACATACTGGATCTCACTTTTGGTTCAGGGAACAACTTCTCTGTTCTGTCAGCCCAATGGTTTCCACAGGACATGCAGAACAAAAGTATGTGTGCGTTTGTGTATGTATGTGTGTATGAGTTTTTGAGTGCATGGAAATGAAATAAAATGTCACCAAGTACAATAGTGCAGGTTTCTGCTGCCTTTCTTTTAAATAAAATTGGTGAGAATTTAACAGCATATATTTTACATGGATTACAGAGACTCTCTCTTGGTGGGTGAGACACATCTAGAAAAAATGAATGGAGCTGTGTGATGTTTCTACAGCACATATCCGACTTTGACATCACAAATGACACACATACACAAAAAAAAAACCATTGAATAATACCTGACTGTGTCCTTTAAGAAAAGGTTCATTCAACAAGTTAAAGTGCAGAATCTTAAGATGTTCCACTTTGACACCCCTAGTGGTAGTATCAAAAGAGAGAGGCCGTAAACAATGTTAGAAGATGGTGGCTGATACTGAAGTGATCTATATGATCATGCCACTGGCGAACTGTGAGGTTGATGTCCAAATGCCATCAGATTGGAAAATTCGAGTGGAGGAGAAGAAGGATTCAAGTGAAATTAGGGTGTGTCATCTCTCAAGGTCTCTCCATAGATTCTTAAATCACAAATATTAGATTGTTCTCTGATAAAATAAGCATGTCAGTGTGTTGTGAAAAGCAGCTGGAAATAGATTTGGCTCAGTCTGATGGTGAATAGCAGCTTCAGGAGGGGTTCGTTGTACAGATGTTGCTACGCCCTGATTCACACAGTGCTGGAATGTCCTGGAAATGTTTATAGCCAGTGTTTACACTGAATCATGCTGTCTGAAGACAAGGACACATCCATGTCCCTCATGGCAAATGAAAGTATATTTAGTGTCCAAAACAATGAGGTTGAGAAGCCTCAGCAGTCCACCACAGTGGCAAAATGTTTCAGTCTGCTCTCTCCATGCTGGGCTGTCAAACCTCCGGCTGATAATCCAAACTCATACAGGAGATTGAAACTGAATATTTGCCTTGGCTTCCAATGTGTCAGGGAGAAAATTAGCCATGTGTTGGAATAACAGCACGTGTCAAAGTCCTGCAGTAATGTACAGGCTCGCTGCTCTGGAGGAGAGAGCTGAGACGTTTGAAGGAAAGCTGGAAACACGCCGGGTGCCGTCAAGCCTCTGGCAGTTAGGTAGCGTGTAGAAAGGGTCAAAAGTCAAATACTTCCTCAAACCAATACTTCTCCCTGCTGAATAGACCCTCCTTCTTCAACTAAAAACTTTAGGCTTAGGCTGGAAAAGGAGATACAGCTCACATTAGTGTGTAAGAAAAAATGACATAGAGGATGAGGAAGGAAGGAAATACTGGGAACAAGAAAGAGAAAGAGGAAGAAAAAGCAGTAGGGAAAAAAAGGAAATTAATTAAAAATGAGAAGCAAGAAAATAGTGTGAAGGAAGATGGAAACCAAAGGACAGGTTCAGAAAATGTCAATAGTATGAAGTTTTACCTACAAAATATATCAGTTAATATACCAGTAACTCCCCCCAAAAAACCCCAAATAAAATAAAGACAGTATAGGAAAGAAGGAAACAATAAAGGATAAAAGATAAAGAGACAAGGAAAGTGAAAACACGGTCAGCCAAAGTGTTTGAATGGTATTTTTACTTCCAGGCTCCATCAGCAGGCCAGAGGCTGAAGGTCCTGTTTCAAACTAACATCTCACTGGGAAGCTGCTGCAGCTGGCCCGTGGACACAGACTGTCTGGGCAGCAGTTCAAGAGTAAAACCTGCAAAAACACACAGAAACTGTGTATTTATATCAATTCTGTTTTTTCATGCACACAGGAGAGAAGTCAATGACCTGTGAAGTCGTTGATGGGTGAAATGTTGGGAGAGACTCAATCTGCATTGGAGGAAGTGGAGCAGCATCGAGGGGAGTTATCAGAAATCACATTTTCAGTCAGGATAGTAAGGAAACTGCGGTTTCTTATTCCCATTGTCCCCCAAAATTAGCAGGTATCAACAGGCTTTTTTCCTTTTTGCTCAGACTGACACACAACTGCATGGATCACTGTCAACACGTGCACTCACAGAGCATGCACATACACAGACTGAGCTGCTAGCCGCTGTGCTAACTGCTACAATGGAACTTACTCCACTTGTCTGGTCTGTGTCTGAGCTCTGAGATGTAACAGTGGGAGAGGAGGTGAAAATTACCTCTTTTGCCTGAGCGTTGTCTTTACATCAATGCCAGTCAGAGATAGAGCCAATAAACAGCAGTGTCTACTGTGGAGTCATTTGACCATTGATTGAAGTCTATTCCATTGCAGACAGGAGCCTGATGTTAGCAGGTCGGAGTACTTTGTTTTTACCATTGGAAAAAGTCTTTTACTGTTTTTTATGTTGTAATCCATACGCACACATACACAGGAAGCAGTGTGACGGGCAGGGAAGAAGATGTTCATGTATTTGCTTCTTTTAACTCTGATTCATCAAAGGTTTAAACCAAGAGGTGAAGTTAGACTGTAGAACTATTAGAACAGAAGGGAAAGCAGCTCAAATATCTGCAAAGCAGTTGATAGATACTGCTGCAGTTCTTGTTCCTGTTCATTTTTTACAAACCAGAACGAAACAAGGAGTCATGCGGACTGACAGGTAACTCACTGATTGGACGGTGAGTTACGATGTCATTATGCTTTATCAGCCAACATGGTGGGAGATCCAGCCTGTTTCACTTCTGTTCACTTTGTGGTTTATTAGGAACATGCAAAGTACGTCTGCACTTCAGTGCTCCAGTAGTATGCTACTTTATATCCCTACTCCCCCACATATGTTTTACATTTTGGGTTGTCATTATTCAATAATTAGGAATGTAAAAATGTTACATTAATGCGAAATAAAAATGCCCACCATATACATATTATTGATCAACTTGTGAAACGGGCCAGTTATGCCTGATTTGCACCTTTAATTTAAATACCTAAAGTGTAATAAAATGTTGATACTTTTGATAGACCACTTTCCTCATGAAGAGTCATGAATGTTTGTAAGAACGTTATATCTATAGATTTGCTGTTTTTACCTCTTCTTCCACATATGTACATCATATATAATACTACCTCCTTCAGTTTCCATGTTCAGACTGTGTACTGCAACCAACAACATGTGGTCTCGGACCAGTTATTTGTTGTTGTCTTTTACTTTGGGATGCCAGTTCTTGAAAGGTGCTATACAAACAAACTTACTTCCTTAGTTACTTGTGTGTTTAGTCTGTGGAAAGGTTTGATTGACAGCTTTCACTCCAGGCTAAACAAACTGAAGCAAATAGGCAAGAGCAGCAGTGTTAATTACATTCAGGCTGATAAGTTAGGTGTGAAAGCACACTGGGTAATCTCATGAGGAATGAGGTTTCTGTCCGACAGGTCTGAGTCACTGCAGCATTACATTTCTCTCAAGAATGTAAAACAGTTTCACGTGAGAGGAATTTGCAGGAGATGTTGCTGGTATTTTGATTTCTGATTGTTGGTTCGGTTGCAGGCCTCTTTCCAGACTGATCGGTGATATTTCCATGAGGTGGGCAGGACTTCCAGCCAACAGCATCACAGACTCACCACCACAATTGGTGTCAGTCTAAGGTTGCTTTTATGCAGCCTTGCAGAACAGAGGCAGTGTGTATAAAAACAGGTCTCCCCGGCGGTATCAAAGATGCTGCTGGCTCTCTGTCAAGGCAAAGGCGTAATTAGATCTTAGCCGCTCTGAGTTGGCCCCTGAGAGTTTGCTACGCCAAAAGTCCAGGGCTAGCCACAGGTCAAGCCTTTCCTTGTGATTTATGTTCTTCTTTATCAGACCTAATGAGTGTTCTCACAATTAGCTGGAGACACACTATCAGAGTCCAACTCCATGTCAGCGCTGACCCTCGCAGACACAGCTGCCTCATAATGACAGCCAAGGCGGGCCAGGGTTTCAGTTTTAATGGGCGGAAATCGCAGCTTCGCCCGCTGCAGCCGTAGCTCGTTACACAGCCTCATGAGAACAGCTCTCACCTCGTCACCGTAGAGCATCAGCTCGGTTTTTCCACCAGCACCCTGCTGCAACCTTTGAGGTTTTTAGTATGCCACATAAATCGCCTTTGATTGTAACTGGTCACTGCTCAAAGGTGTCAACGGTGATTTAAAAAAGTGGGAGACATATTAGAGACATCCTGTGTGAAGTGTGATTTATTTCTTTTGAAAAGATTCCTAACACGCACATGTAAAACTGTTGAAAACACAGTACAGTAACTATCAAACATACTGAGGTCCTTCTAGTGTGATAATAATGTCAGATGGTTGTTTCTCTTCCTGATAAACATGCAGTCTGTAGAAAATTTTCATGATTTCATTAATTATCTTATAGATATATCTGGTACACAATGGAGTTTTGTCCACAGAATACACAGTATCTTTAGAGAAAGGCATCTCTCTTTACCTTGTTAGAAGGTCAAACATCTGGAGTTGTGACTGTGTCGCTGATACTGCAGCTCTGTCTCTTTACAGGTCACAGGGTACTTGAAAGATGCATTTCTCCTTATTTTTTATTAACACAAAGACAGAAAATGTCTTTGTGTCCACATGCAGCTGCTAAAATATTCTTCTGTTTTTTTAATGTCACATATATCAGATTCAGTCTGGACAGTCTGGAGTGGAAGGTGTCAGGTTTGTGTAATATTGCTTGAATGATGTCAAAGTGTCTGTGGATGGCTTTTTCCTCTGTTTTTGCAGCAAGATGTGCGTATTGCGTTTCCATAAAAAATGGAAAGGCAGACACTTTCCAGAACATGTGATGCAGCTGCCAGGCATGAGATGCATGCAGGAAGTGTGTTCACTTGATTTTGGTAACAACCGAAATTAATGACAAGATGTTACCCAGCGGCTACACAGATGGGACACATCCACCATGTTCTTAGCCAAAGTATGGAGAGGCAAGGGACAGTAATGGAAGGAGATGGAGGGCAGAGCTGAGTGGCCCTAAACACGCGCTGTGCATGTTACATGGGGCCCCCATCAACTCTGTGTGTCAAGTTTAATGAGAGGATGTAGGGAAAGTGTGGAAAGAATAAAAAGGGAACATGAGAGAGAGTTGAGGGAAAGGCAGCTAAATTTGTGAGTGATGTCAGCCAACAGCAGCAGACTAAGACTCCCCTTTTTCATCAAAATCAGTGGGTTTTTGAAATATTGGTAAAGCAGGTGTGTGGACCGGTAAAGCAGATTGGTGGTGCTCCTGTATAATAATTGTTTCAGTCTCTGTGTGAGACACTTTGATCTGTGATCATGAGTTTTTGAAACTTATATTGGGGCTGCAGCTCCCTCCATCATCCTGAGTGCTCTTGTGCTCTGAACGATGGAGCTGTCTACTCCCTGTCCACTGCAGTCATTTGACTTGCGTCTGACTTTTAGCCACCAAATCTTAGCGGGGCTCTTGTGTCTGTGGGAATGGGACATATTTGATCTGACCAGTGCATCTCTGGATCTACGTCCTGCTCGCCAGCGCTGTTCTATGACTTTGTGTCTGACGCTAATGACAGTGAAACTACGGTATTCATTATTTTTGATAAACTCCAGGAGGCAGCATTTGTAAACTGGGGCTTGGAAAAAAAGAGGGGTCTTGGGGGTCAAGACTGGCTCTGCTGGAGGACATGGATCATTGATGGGTTAAAAAAAAACAAACAAACAAAAAAAAAGCATACCCTCCTAAATGCTTTCAATTTCAGTGGTGGCAGGAAAACTCTAGAGATCCATCTCGTTCTGTGTAAAAACATGTTAAAGTCCAGCTGAAGCTAATCCGAGGGAATCTTGGCCAGAAAAATCAAGTATCAGTCAAACATTTTCCTTGTTTGTTTTTCCCAAGTCTTTAGTTGTTGAACAGGGATTGTGGCAAAAAGAGGTAATTTTATATTTAAGAAACTGTAACTTTGGAAGACAGTTGCTTTATTTTTTTTTTCTTTTTTTGCTCAGGCCGATGATATTTGCATTGGCTAAACTTCCAGTGGAATGGACTGTGGACTTTGTCTCCTGTCACTTTTTCTGAAATGGCTTTAAGGAGGGCTCTGTTCAAGGCCAGTATAGACACAGGGAGTAATTGCCAACATAGCTGCAAATTCAGATATAATGTGAGTGTATCCTCGGGCTTAATGTATAATATAGAAGACATGTTTTTAAAAACATGGCAGTTTCATGGTAATATAGTAAATGCAGATCATTTGACTAGACTGATCATTGTTAAAAAGCACAGAGGGGTGTGTGTATCAGTAATTTGGCTTCCAATCTGCTATTTGACTACTGTGGGTTCGGGTTAGGGTCTCTAATCTTCGTGGCAGAACAAAGACCAGTGCAAGCACTGCACAAACTGCTTGGAAGTCGCTTTGCTGCTCTCTGTGGATTTTCACAGGAAGGAGGAGACACAACTTCCAAGGAAAAACCTGACGGGTAAAAAGCAAATTCATCAGTGCTCACTTCCTCCATCTTGCCCACAGACTGCCAACAAAAAACAGCGTAAACTCTGGTTATGAAAAGTGAAACCAATACTGAAGTTAATGCTAATCACCATCAGGGGAGGACTCCACTATTTGCAAAAATAAGTCATATTGTATGGATGTCGATGTGGAAATGTCTGATTTATTTGCTAAATAAATGTTTTCCTAAAAAGTTTATGGTCTCAGTCTTCTTCAATACGGCATGAAGTTAATTTTTAAAATGATGGTCCCGATTAGAGGACAATAGACCATAAAGCAGACTACTGTGTGATTGACAGAGTGTACAGCTCCATCAGGATACAGTAGAGGACAGAGCACGTCAGATCCTTATCCTCCAAATTTGGTTTCCTCTGGTTTCAAATGCGAGGTGGCAACAGCAAAATTACAAACCAGAGAGTTCAAAAGCGTGAGCTAGCAAACTGATTGTTGACATAAGAGTCACTTACCACTTGATCTACACAAAACTAAACAGCAGATGTGTTTGGAGATGCCCACACAGTCCATGTACCCTAACCCCACACACGCTGCTGTACTTGTGTGATTAGAATAAGGCTCTTACACTTACCACTGACCCAAAGTGTTGCAAAAGTAATATCTTTACACAACCTGAGAGAATAAAGGAGATTTGCAAAACTTCCAAATAAACGTATGTATATTTTATTCTAATAATATTGTTTTGACAGTTAAAAAAAAAAGTTCTGAAATTGAATGCCCTCTATCTCTATATTCCTATAGAGGCATGAGCTTGAAAGGAAAACAACCCTTGTCACATGATGATGTGTTCGATTTCTGCACACAAAAGAACAGCACCATCCACTCTGTCATGTGTTGGAAAACAATCTAGAAACCTGTAATGAAGGCTTGTGCTGTGTTAATACTTTGTAAACCAACCGTTCTGTTAGGATTCTGTTTGCACAGCAGCATTAGCTGCATAAATTTAACAGTGCAACTTGTTTTCCTTTATTGTGAAAATAACAGGAACATATTTGTTAGCGGCAAAAATAAAAATGCTAATAAAAAGATGCTGGTTAAATCATGATATGCATATGAGATATTTCATTTAGTCTGACTGAAAACGATCCTGTTTGGAAGCCACCATTGTTTTCTGTTCTCTGTTAGCCAGTCTATTGTTTCCTCTGAGCTATTTAATATCTCCATGCCTCAGGCTCCCAGCATGCATCACTGCATGATGCCCAGAGAGCCAGACTTCCTGGCAAATTGGGACTACACAGGACACACAAATTCACAAACAAAAGCGTGCACACATACACACACACATGCGTGTGCACTCGCGCTCACACTTTGATGAAGACAGACGTTCCCCTTTGAGTCCTCTACAGGTCTGCCAAGAGCTATGGACTTCAACAGTGAGAGCAGGTTTTAATATTTCACATTTGTGTCAGAAATTCAGATACACTTTTTGTCATCATACATTCCTTGCCTCTCTTTGCTTAAAAAGATTTCTGTAAAAGAACCTGATAGTGATACTATCAACAATAACACAACAATAATCACAACATTAATCATTTCGGGTCTTTAAATATTTTTGACCTGTTGGTAGTGAGCAATAGTTTATTGTTGATATTCATGGTCCTTGGAGGAGGATTGCTCATGTTGCAATCAGAAATTCTCATGTTGCACCCAATATACGGTATAGCTACATTTCTATGAGCCCAAGAAATTCCCATGAACCTTTTCCTCTGGTCTCTGTTGGATGAACTATCGTCTTACTGCTGAAGACCAAACTTCCTGCACAATGTTACTAGCACCGGATGATTTTTTCTCATGCTTCCCTGAGGATAAATCCTCTTTTTTTGAACCTCAATTACCTTTTTTCTACTACTGCCCTCAATGCAAATACATTGCATTTCCTGTGGCTTCTCCACAACAAAAGCTAGCCCCACATTTTCTCAGTTGAATGTTTAATCGGAACAGGAATGCTGCATGTAAACAGACATAAATGCTGTTTGCTGTTTGTCCTTTATGAGATGCACTTTGTATCAAACCGAGAACTGGCGGCCAACAGTGGACCTGCAGCTGGATGAAATGTTAATAAACTGACTGGATGTTGCTGTGAAAGATGCCTACCTTGAATAGAAGGAAGATTAGAGTCTCTGAAACATATGGCATGCCATAACACTATATTTGCTGACTATAACATGATAATGTTAAAAAGGAGCACGTTGGGGCCACCTGTGGTGTAGTTGGTAGACCTCCACGAACAGGAGGTTGTAAGGCTCTGGTTGGCGATGCTGGTTCGGCTCCAGCTGGTTTCTTGCTGCATGTCGTTCCCTGCTCTCGTTCCTGTCACTCTTAAAGCTGTCCGATTGAATAAATCCAGAAAAAAGTAAAAAAGAAAAAAAAAGGAGGGATTTAAAGGGTTAATTGTTCTGTCGAATGCAGGACAGCAATAAAATATTCAAGTACAAGAGGCCTCAGGAGAACCGCCTCTTTGTTTATGTCATATTAATCTCCTAAAAAGTAATACGAGGTATGTTCCGGCTGGACCTGAGTATCATTACATTACAAGGATCTATGTAGTGTCTGTTCTGGCTCTCATGTGGGGACTTTCTGTGTCCTCCCGTGACTCACTGCCTCCTCTAGCTCAAATTTCCTCCGTTTCCAGGCCTGCATTAACCACAGCACAGAAACTGCTCTTTATAGATCGACCCAAGCTTAACCAGAGCCATCAATTACAGGACCGTCAGACACAGCCAATATTTGGTCATAACTCAGTGAACCGGCCACGCAGGCAGCAAACTCCTCCAGCAGCATTTAAGCAGCTAATAATGATTTAATGGACGGCTTTCGGCAAAGATAAACAGTAACCTCATTCCTGACAAGGGAAGCTACTAATTACATCATATAGTGGAGGAAAAGAGGCAGGCTGCGTCTACATGAGCAAATAACTGGGTGCATATGTCTTCCATATGGAGCTGAGCCCCCCGGGCTGCAGGTCTGCCTCTGGAAACAAGACAACAGCAAACCGCGAGTACGAACACTTCCCCAGGAGAGGCATTTGACTTGACTTTGATCATTATGGGCGGTAAAAAAAAACTAAGAAAACAAAAATACGGGTCAATTGATGATCAACAAACTCATCATAATGAGCTCTTATTTCATTTATGATCATCAAAGGCAGCTCATCACAGCACTCCCATTGTGCTCTTCACAATAAACTCAACGTCGCTGTGAAGAAGCTCAGACAAAACATGCAAAGTTTCATCATTTGCAATCTCTTCTTCACTTTTTTTTAATGAAGCATTTCAAATTCATAGCAGGGGGAAATATTTTGGTGTTAAACAGTAGATATTTGAAATTATTTCCTTCTTGAAATGTAACGATTATACTTCTGGAATGATAGCTGCATTATGCAGTTGACATCTTCGGATAGGTAATCTATTCCATCTCTCAATGCCCTTGGAGAAATAGTTTTAATTTGCACAGATGATGATGATGCAGTTAGTAAAGTGCAGTTTGAATATTAATCAATATAGCTCCCTTTTTTCTGTTTCTCTCATATTTGGGCTTTGAATCTGTGGTTTCCAACCTGGGCTGTGGGTCCCTGTAAGAGGCCACATGTTCAATTAGGGATTTCCAGATGACAATAAATGAACTGGAGCGAAGGAGACATTTTCTGAATCAAATAAAAAAGCTGCTGCTGCAGTGCTACAATTATCTTAAACATAAACCCATTGTGCTTGTAATTGGGAATATCTCCCACCCACTCAGATTTTTCTCTCTGGACATAATCTGATGCTGCTTGTGAAAATAAAACGGTAAAAATGTTACAGAGTGCTCCTTTCATTTAACGACTCTGGTCTGGGATCAGGCCTGAGGCCACGGTGAGGACATGAACCTCAGCACTGTGGTTTGGAGTGCCACTTGGTCATTTTCTCTGTATATGCGTCTGTTCTATAATGTTTTTGACATTCATACCACTCATACTGAGTTATCCTCTGAACATTTACTAAACATATTTGCGAATTTGTGAACATTTTTCTGTTCCAAATTGTTTTCTTTTTTCATTTGTTTGGTGAAACTTGGTTATATATTATGGTAAATATTGTGGTTTAATGTTGAATTGTGCTTCAAAATTATTATCAGATTTATTTATTTTTTCCTTTTTTTCAGTTTTGGGAAATTAATTTTGAATTTGTGTAGTTTTCTATGATTGAAGTGATTTCTTTTTAGTTTTCATATTTATCTATGGATTTATTTTGGAACACATTTAGATTTTTTTTTTTATCCGCACTTAAAAGCTACCATATTTTCTAGATTAATCAGTCCAACTACTTTAAATCACTGAATGGTTTCAGTTTGCAACGCATCAGCCAACAGCAGAAAACACCAAAATGACCACTTGTCTGTGTTACCCCACAGAGAGCCATTTATTACATGTGACATTATTATTTGTCTATATGGCCAATGTGGTCAACGGACAGGCAGATCTTAGTCATAATTACAAATTTTTACAGAGAATACAGTGAGTTTGGTGAGGACCCCGCTGGCTGCTGTGCCGTCGCTCACATTCCTGGTTAATCCTGTCATGTTGCAGTGTTTGCCTAACTAATACGATTTAGCCAGTGTGCACTGGGCCACAGCCCTCACTCTGCGCCGCAGGAGCCTGATTGGCATATTAAGTTATAAACGGACCAACACATGGAATTTGCCATTTTCCGTTTTTCACCCTTGTGCTTTCCTGGAAGTTGTCCCAGACACTTCTGTCTTTCAGCAGGATTACGAAGGACTAAGCAGAAACAAGTGAGGAGACCTGTGCAGGTGGATCAGACTTTCTCTAATAAGAAGATATAAAGGGTAATGTTACAGCTTTAAGCAATGGGGGGAAAAAAAGAAACAGGGTTGTATGGGATAACAATTTTTGAAATATTACTCTAAGTGGAATTAATTCCTGCTTGCTGAGTGCCTGGACATCCCAGGTGTTACTGTGAAAATACCATCTGGCTTGTTAATTGGAAGTTATTCCAGACGATTACTGATACCCCTGAGGACCGCAGTTCACTCTCTCTGCACGCATATTGAATTTCATAAATAAGACACCCACACGCCTCGCCCTGGGGAATGATTCAACCAGGGTTTTTATGGGTGAACATTGATTATCAACAGTTCAGGGTAGTTTACTCACACACTGAGCAGAATTCACAGGTGGAGGTGAAAATGAAACCTCCAAGTGAAAGTATGAAGGATAAGCAAATTGAAGCTTTTGGAGTACCCAGACAGTGTGTAACTATTATTTTAATTAAGTTCCCATCCACAAAGGTTTTTTTTCTATCTCTGGAAATTAGTTTTTATGCACCATAAAACTAGGCAACAAAAAGTCAAGTTATTTTTAGGACATGAAATGGTCATTAAGCACCAGGTATCTGAAAAGTTAACAGTGAGATAAGAGTTGCAGTGAATTTCTATATTTATCCCAAAGTTCCTCGTAGCGTCTGAAACACTGAACTCTTCTACTGAACAGACAAGACAGATAAAAAAAGTCTCTGGCCCAGAGCTTGAGGTCGTTAGATGATTCATTATTTTGAATGACCAAAAATATGAGCATGTGGTCCCGTCACCAGAAAGTTTGTGGAAATAACCTTTATATATAATCAGTTTCTCCTTTTATTGAAGTGTTTCATTTGAATTGTAGGCATCCATAACATTATATATTGGTGATTATAAGAACCGCAAACCATCTCAGTGTTGTTTTACATCTCCTTTGTCAGGCCTCTCTCTGGAGCTTTAGTAACAACAAGTCAGTCAGCCAATCAGGAGAGCTTCTCTTTTGATTGGCCAAGTGATCCTGCAAAAGTGTAGCAAATTTCAGGCAAACACAACAGATTGTTTACTTGTTGAAGTTGGAATGTGGTACGATGTGGGCGGGGCTTTGAGGCGGGCTGAGGGCAGTGACTGCATTGTTGTGACATCACAGGCCCTAACAGCTGGTTTTAAGGCTCAGTTTCTGAATACAGGCTGTTTTTCTGTGGATCTTTGAGGCTTCGAAAATATTTGTAGAGAACCTACAGTAGACTTCATTTATAAGAACAAATTTTATACAACATGAGGCCTTCACTGTCACCAGAACAGGCCAATATCTTATAAACTGTAGCTGTTCTGTGAGCATGGTGGGGTTTTTTTTCTAAATGTGTTTTACAGTCTAACTTATTTTTTAACCCAAATTCAAAAACCAAACAGATAATAGCTGAATTTGAACAATGTGAAACTGTTGATTAAAAACTCTGAAAGTAACATTGGGGGGAGACTTACTCAAAGTAAGAAGTGCAGCGTTAGCCTTCAGTAGTAGAAAAAAAAGCATTACACTGTGAAATTACTTGAAATAAAAAACTTAAAGATAAATGTTGAGCTTAAGACTTTTTTCCCTCCTCTCTGTTAAAGGTTTAATGTTTTGTTAAATGTCTATTATGTCCATCTGACCAGTTGTTTTATTATTATTATTATTATTATTATTATTAATCAATTAGCTGATTCATGTGTAAACATAAACACTTGAATATGTCACTTGTATTCCAAGCTCTGAGTCAGTGGTCCACACACTCGTACCAAGTGCTGGAAAACTTGTGCCCATTGATTAGAGAGTCCTTCCCTGACCCCCTGAAACTCAGGACAGGGCTTCGGTTCTCAGCACCTCTAACCTCATCACTTAACCTTGACCTCCCCAAGGCCAAGGGGCAGGCTGAGGCTGCTGTGTTTTTGTAGAGTTCACAAAATAGTTTCCATGGTCATCTTCTTTTTCTGGGGAAAGTTTTTCTCACACTATCTTTTCTTAAAGGATCACATTCACACTCTCCTGTGAACTTTAGAAAAACAGCTTTAATTCAGATTTCAAAAATTAAACAAATGCAACGTTCAACCACTTACATTTCTGTAGCTGACCAATTATGGATCTCCCAGTCACTAAGGATCCCCTATTTCGTTGCCATTTTCTTAATTCTAATTGTGTTTTACTGTGAAATCATCCATCCATTATTACAGAGACAGACGTGTTCTACTGCACTTCCATGACACACTGGCTATTTTCCATTTGGCTCCTCACCTCCCTCACTGCTGCTCATTATGTGAGCAATGTGAAGAAGTGATAGAAAGACAGATAAATTGTATTCACCAGTTGGGAAATACTTATTTTGACAATACCATAATTTCATTATAATTAAATACGTGTTGTTGGTTGTTTTCTTTTTTTTTTTTTTTCAAAAAACACATAAACCCTGATGACTTCAGCTTTTCCTGTGGTGACAGGGCTTCACTGAATGCGACTGATGAGACTAGAGAAATTAGATGCACTTGCAAAGGAAAATATGAGAGGAAGAAACGTAAAAACAGTCATTTAGGATGAAACTGTACACAAATCAGTAATTGTTTCTTTTGGAATGAACACAATCAACATCATTATTTTCACCACTACTGCTTCTTTGGTGGAGCTTATTGGAAATATTATGGGGTAGTTGCCCTCGACTAAAACATATGGTTCTGTGCTACAGGTGCCCTCTGGAGCTCCTCCATGTACCCCCATCCCACCCAATCAAGTTTTTACCCTTGTAAATGCACACATATGATGTTTTTATATTGCATTTAACACAAAACATATCCAAAGTCAGCTCATAAACTTACAGATATGGAAGAAGTTGGCAAAACTCACCCAAAGCCTTTTTGGCTGAAAGAATTTGCTTTACCACAGCAGCTCACACTGTCAGCTGCTGCCAGTTAAAAGCTAACAAGTTAACAAAGAGATGCCTCATCTGAGTCTGGGTCTGACTGAGGCGCAAACATGTGCCTGAGTTTCTCATGTTTTTCTCCTTCTAAACATCTGGATACTCTCCCCTGTTTCAACAGTCAATAGCACAACAGCAGTCAGGCAATGCACACAAGGCCTGACACAGAGTTTCTCAATGAGGAAGGAAGAGTATCTATCTGTGAAAATTCATTCATCTTAACTGCTTATCAATTTCTGGGTCGTGGGTGGCTGGCTCACATTGGACAAGGGCGGGGTTCACCCTGGACAGGTCACCAGTCCATCACAGGGCCAAAACACAGAGACAGACAGAGACAAACAACCACTCACACTCACACTCAGACCTACAGACAATTTAGAGTCGCCAGTTAACCCAAACATGATGTCTTTGTCGGTGGGAGGAAACCCAAGCAGGCACGGGGAGAACATGCGAACTGCACACAGAAAGGCCCCAGGCCTGGGAACCAAACCCACAACCTTCTTATTGTGGGGCAACAGCGCTAACCACCATGCCGCCGTACTGCCCCTAATAGATAATATTTCTATGGAAAATAATCATGTCTCCCTGCTTTCTTTTGTGTACAGGTGTTCCAACCAGTAATTGCAGCAGCAAAGGATGCAATCCCTCACTGGCTTACCATCATCAAAAAATTGCAAATTGAGTTGGAATATTTGAGCAAGGTCTGGTATAAATTACTTCTTTATTTTATTCACGCAGCCTCCAGCTTGTCATGAAGGTGAGATGTTATCATTTTTGCATTTAAGTGTTATAATTATACGGTATTTTTATCCAAGACAGTCCCCACGCTTTCTGATAAAATGGTTTCCTGTTTGGTTGATATGCATGGTTTCCAAAAATATTTTGTTTTTCAAATCTCACAGGAAACTTCAAGACAAATATCTGGAGTCTACATTTAGCATCAAAATTGTCAGAAGTCGGGTCATAGATAAAATCTCACTTCCCCCCTCAACTTAAATTTAGCTTTTTTGAGCCCCATTTGGAAGTGACTGATAGAAACTGTTGTATGCAGCATTTCAGTAATCAATATCATCACCCCGCAAACAACTGATCAATCGTTTTGATCCCCGCATCATCCGCTACATCCGACATCATGAGTGATGGTGACACCTGTAATTGGATTCACTCTGAGAAACAACGGGACTGAAGAACAGCCAAGAAAAAATGAGACAATTACACACAACAGTAATACACTGTGCGGCAGATTTAGACAAACTCATATTTATTCTGAGAGGCGAAGTGAAGCAGAAGGCACGGGGGGCGCACTTCAGAGGTGTTTTATTGAATTTGTCAGGCTGTTTCCCTCTCTGCGCCCCAATCCTTTCCTCTGTCTGTTCTATCCATCACACATTTGCACACACACTCATGCACACACACACACACACATACAAACAAACAAACTGAAAATGATGGGTTTCTCTCTTCACCGTAGGGCTCACTCGACCCCTGCACCAGATTAAATCTGACACTCATGACCAACTCTGACAGGGGGAGAAAATACCACGGGTGGGGTGATGGGGGAAGGGCACTTAAAGGGGGTAGTTGAGGTGAAGGGGGTGAGGGGATTTATGGTAGGTTTAGAGTGACAGACTAATTAGGGCTTTCCTGCCTGATGCTTTATTTTCATATTTACTCCGGAGGACCAGAAGACCAAACAGCACTCTGATTTGACCAGCTTCGATTACACTGTATACACACACACACACACACACACACACACAGAATGAAAACTTAGCTGACAAAAGCTGGCAAAGATAAGATTGACACTTGTGTGTAAATCAGGAGAGAAAACTAGCAAAGAATGGCTCCCTCTGTTGGTGAAGACAGAGCAAACATAAACACTGAGGCATCTCACAGAGCAGGTAGGAGGAGGATTGGAGGATTCAAATCCCTCTAAACAGAAATACAAAATGAATATGAGACCGGGAATCACTTCCACTGTTTTTTATTTAGTCAACAAATAGATGAAACTGCAAGTTGAAACACTTTTTACTTTACTTTACATTTCTAGAAATCAGTGTATATGAAGAATAGAAGAATTTCCTTCAAGAAGCTTTTACTCTTGAGTACAGACTGTATGGACCTGTTCAACATCTGTCATCTATTTCAAAGGTTTGTCACAGAGCAACAGTTAAACATGACTTTGGCCTAAACTACAGTCCCTGCCATATGCAGTCCGTGTAGCTGTGAATCACAAATAATTAAAATGAGTTCATTAAACTTCTTCATCAAAATATACCAATGACAAACTACATTCATTTAACAAGTATCCAATATTCAATGGATAAGCGAAAGAAACCTTGAAAACAAAAACAACACAAATATAACACAAAAATGTGAAGTTTGAAAAAAATTACATAATGTTCACTTAAATAGTTAAATAATAAAAAAGTTGACTATCTTATTTCAAAATCAATTTAGATGTTGAAAATTGCAATGTTTGTGAGAAACAAGTTAAATCTCTTCACTTAGTCTTATTCTAAAGTTCTAATTACTCTGCACATTAAACAAGATCCTTCTCTCGTTTAATGAGTTTTTAATCATAGTTCATCAGTACTTTCTGATGTTACTAATTTGAGTTCAGTCAAAATGACATTGTTTGTAGTGAGTAAATATAGTTTTGTTTTGTTTGTTTTTTGTTTTTTAATTTCCTGAAGGGAGTGACAACTGCAGTAATTAGCAAATGTAAGTCAAGCAGGAGTAAATTGAATGTTTGTTAGGGACTATTTTCAGCCATGGATTAAGACAGTTGGTGAATGATTTACATATTTAAAGCAGCAGGGTGATGCATGTGGGAAATGAACTACAGTAGCTACAGTGGCTTTGTCCTTTCATCAAAATGTTTGCAGCTTTTTAATGCTAAATTGGATTCACATGCAATTAGAGTTGCATACGAAACATATTAGTTAAATATTAAAGAATGACCAAAAATAATTTTAAAAATATTTACTATTAATTTCAAAGCCAAAGTTAAAAGTGTCCTGTTTTTTGTCCTTTTCCTCCTGTGGACAATACATCATATACATGGATACCTGAACTCCTAGTTTACCACTGTATGAATTATTACGGCCACTAGACAGTGGCTCAATCTCAGACGTTTGCATGGATATATGATGCTTTTTTGTGTTTTATTGAAGGACAGTGAATTGACAACTGTCTCTCCTTGAGGGCTTTCTATCTCCGGAAGCTTCTGAATGTTGAGGAAAGTGAAAACGTGAAAATATTCAACTGTGCAGAATGAAGCACCCGGAGCAAAATAATCTGACACACAGCAAAGGAACAACATGTATCCTGCAGGACAGTATATCTCTCCACAAACCATGTTTGTATGCATGTGCACCATGCAGCGTAGCTGCAGCTGTAGATGAGACAGTGGCAAGTCCCCAGCAGTGCGTGGCTGGGAAGTGGAATGAGATGGGGTCATTTGAATAGTATATCACTTAAAAAAAAAAAAGAAAATATCCCCTTGAGAAAGCATACATATGGGCACGATCAAATGAAGCTGGTATCACTGTGAAAGATTGAATGTACAACATGTTACTTTGCCATGAATTATGATACATCCATTTCCTGTATAGTAGTTTGTGACTGATCTTTCCCTGAGGATAATTACAGCCTCTACAGTTTAGCTTTTCTCCAGTGATTTCCTGCCCCGTGAAATTAGGCCTCGCTGAGTCCATTAATCATCCCATTACCGCAGTCTTGTTCTCTATATATAGATCCAGGTCTGGAAGAAGTGGGAAATGAGAGACAATGGTGCCAACGACAACAAAATCAACAATCACACAACTGGACACTGCCACTCTGTTACTACACTATAGATAATCTGCATGCTTTTGGAAACAAGCTACACTGACCCTTGTGTTAACTGTGTTTGATTCATCAATCCACAGTTAGCACAAAGCATGAGTTCAAAACTGTACAACCCAAGACTGAATATTAAGCAACTCGCCACTGTCAAATTATTTATATGTAAACAGGCTGCACATGTATGGCTTGATACTGTAAATGTGTAGCGACAAATAAAGCGACTAAAAATGCAAAGAAAGAGTTAAAACATAAGAACTCAGTTCTCCGTTTCTTTTTTGTGACGTAAACAAATAGTAGATTTTAATTCATTTCATAGAATATGTAGTGTTGTACTGCCTCATCAAAACAAAAAGGTTAACCCCCAGGAAGCATGAACATGAAAAGAAAATTTCATGGCAAACTGGATTTTGATATTTTCTTTCTATATGTGGGAATGGTGATGTGCAAGTGGCAGCTGAAGACAAAAAATTTTTAACAGCCAAGCAAAATTTCATGTTTATTTCAGCATCACTTGAAATCTTCTATGAAAACCTTAATTATTCTCTCAGGGGTTAAAATCATGTCTTGATGGTGGTACTAAAACAAATGTCAAACAAGTTAGTTAAGGTCCATCATGGGGGGCCGTGAACTGCTCCCTGGATTTCATGATTGGTTGTTCAAAGATTTGTTGGTGGCATGAAACAAGTTGTTTTTTAAAAACCCTTAAAAGGTTTTTTACCTGATTTTTAAAGATAAATAAATACTGTTCAATGAAAGATATTGAATGTTCTGGGTGAGAATCTGTCTGCAGTACGAGAGAACAAAAAATGTTGGCTCATCCCCAGAGACCTTGTGATGCCCAGTAGATGTTATGTAAGAGCAGAGAGAAGTTGTCAAATCAAATCAAATCTGGTTCAGTGTTAAGCAGACAGACACGTTCAGCCAACAAAGTGGCATCACTTAGAATCCAAAGTTACTGTTGGAGCTTTTTGAACTAAATGCTACTATCATCCTGCTTACATTCTCACATGGACAATGGTTGATATGGAAAAAGTCTCATGTTTACCTGATGTTGCCTTTTACTGTATCACCAACGTGAGCCCTGGAGAAAACATGAATCATGACACAATCATTTGTGTCAGTCATTTTAACAGATCATCTATCACTGGAAAAGTGAATGTTTGACAAGTTAGTGGCACCAGATGAAATAACAGGGACTCTATCAAGTCTCTAGCATCTGGGCACAATTGATGTTCCTATCAAATCTCTTGCTAATTCTGCTGATAGCTACTAAGATATGGTAGCCTAAACCAAACATTGCTCCTTTGCCAGACCAAACACTGCTATCCTTAGAGACATGTTAAAAACTGAGGAGAATGAGACGCCCTTCAATTCAACCGTGTCGTCTTGATTTTATGCCTGTACAGAATACAGAGAACACATAAGATAACATCTACCAGCTCTACACTTTTATTTATTTCCTTCAACATGACACCACTGATATGAATAATGCAAAAGGGCAATAAAAATTGTGGGAGAGAAAAAGTCGGGGTGATAAACCCTGCAGAGAAAGCACATTACTCATAGGAGTATGATGGCCTTAAATACATATCTGGGGAATTGCTTTGTGCATCACTTGAGCTTTTTTTTTCTCTCTTTGGTTTCTGGTTAAAGATGAAATTTCTCAGGCATTAAAATGTTGCTTCATTTAAACAATGGTTCTTTTCATTTCAGAAATATGTTTCATGAGCAGTCTTCAAAATTCAGTTTAATGCGTACAAGAAACTCTCCAGAGAGATGACCACTGGTAGCATAAAGTGTGGCTGTGGCATGTTTGATTTTTTTGCGGCGAAATAAAGGAACAAGCGCTAACACTTAGTGTGATGTTTATTTGACAAGGTTGTCACTCCAAAAGGAACCTCTTGACTAACCCATAAACATACTTCACCTGGACTTTAAACAGTGTCGAGCTTTAACACTTCATTTTTTTTCTGAGAACAAGCCTCCTCTTTATTCTCTGCATTGTATCACTAAAACGCAGAGAGAAGTTTATTTTGAAAAGGACAAGTAGGAAGACACCGTTGAAACTATTTTGACCTATGGCTTTCTGCTGAGCTCAGATTAAATAAGGTGGCAGCAGTCGTATCAAAATGGCCTCTGAGACCATCAGGAGTGCATCATTATGTTGGTGGGAAAATGCGGAGTGGGAAGTGAGAAGTGATGAGGGTCACAGCAGGGTCATGACATGAGGAGCAGGGCCGATTGAATGAGAGGGCCCCAGAGGCCTCTAGTCATGCATGAACCAACTCATTCTTCAACCAAACAAAATATTTCACCCAAGCACCTAAAGACTCCTGGTCCAAAACACATACATATATCCAATATGTGGACATCTAAATAAGTCAAATCACTCACCATGCTGGAAATGTTCAATGTTAGTCTGTGAAAGGCGTTTTCATCTTTAAAGCCAGATGTCTGCAAGTTGCCTGAAAACTGAGCAAAATCCATTTTTCAACCACAAGACTAGCTTAAAGGAGACACACCACTGAAGTTAAATATTGGAAAGTCAGAGCACAGTGTAAGTGGTGAGGCTGGATAAAAGCCCCAGAGAACAAGTTGAGCCCTTAATAGCTAAGTCAATGTTGGTCTGTCTGTTGGTTGGTCCGCCACCTTTGATGGAAATGTCTCAACGCGTATTTATTTCATTAACCATTAAATGTTATCCTGACATTCATGATGCCCACTTGATGTATTCTAATTATAGACCGGACATAAATGTCCAGTCTATGAAGTGAAGCCAATGCTGAAGTGTCCTAAACCTGCATTCTATCTAATGACCCTGAGGAGGTGACTCTGCTGGTTGTAAAAAAAAAAACCTGATTGCATGGAAGTCTATGTGAAAATCACCCTACTTCTCCCTTGATCTACTAGCTCAGTGGACATTTTTGTCATGGTCTCGATCTCTAGTTTTAAGCCTTGTTCAATACAACAAGATGTTTATTTTTTAAATGATCCCATTTAGTAAAGCAAGATATAAATTGGGCCATGACAGATTCTATCACCTACCTGACAATCAGCTCCATCTTTTCTTCCAAAAATGTTTTTCTCTTTGTCTGGTTTCCAAATAAATCTAAATAGCCAAAGGCCATATTTCAAACCATTGGGTGATGGCATGGTGTGTTGCCACTTGATGCTGATGATATATGTGACCCCTTTACTTTTGCCTTTCATTGTGAGCATGGGGTGTTGGATGCTATTGGATGGGTTGATAGACATTACCATCAGCCATTTGCTCATTTTAAATTTAATGCTAACTTGCAAAATATCAGCATGTTACTACATGACTAGATTAGCATATTGACATTTGCATCTAGCTCATGTTTCCAAAAATGGAAAGCACGAAAACTAACGTGAATTCCACATCAAGACAAAACACTCATCAAAAAATGGATTATTACGTATGGCAGAAAGATTTCATGGACTAGGAGGAGGACAAAATGGCCTCATATCAAGTGCCATCACTAAAATTAATTTGAACACAGGCTGTAAAAATATCAAACAGTGTCAGTACAGACAATTAAGAAGAAGGTGGCTGACCTGAAAATGTCATACAATGTCGAACACAACTTCAGCATTCATTGTTGAAATCCAAAGATCAAGTGTTTTAAAATGTATTAGATATGAAACATTTGTTAAATAATTAAGAAGATTTTTGAAAAGGTCAGTCACATTAGGAGCATAAGACTAAACTTTAAGTCTGAACAGCAACAATTACCACCAGTTTGTAAGAGTTAAACCTCCTGAAATGAGAGCTGCTCTGTGTTTCTGTCAGTGGAGCAGCAGCCTAGATGTGAATGTCACTAGTCATCTCTACACCGGTGACCATTTCCTGCAGTTATTGTCCATTTGATCTAGGCCTGGTCCTCTCAGTTGGACTCCACTTTAAATACTCACTTTTGCCTTTTGTCTTTATGTAAGCGAAGGCTCCATCAAACTTGCCCTGATGTTCTCCTCCCTTGAAAATGTTATTCCTGCTCTCATCGTATTTCCCCCGGCAGTATCTTTCACCTATTCCTGCCGTGAACTAACTCAAAACATGTTCGGCTGTGATCTGACAAACCGGGCTGAACCATTATTTGTTCATTAAACAAAGTGTTCGTTTTGGCTGGAAGAAGACTCTGAGGTTCCTGGATGGGATCAGGTATCGGTCATCCAGGGAATATGAAGGAGGGTCTCTGGGTCGTTGGGAGCACAGAATTCCTGAGAGGAAAATATTATGTCCGTTGAATGCCAGTCAAGTGAGTCAGCTGATGACAAAGCATGTTTTCTGTTAAGTCCAGACATAATAAACTGTGATTAAAGGCCTATATAAACATTCTGAGTATGGCAGTTGAAAGAAATCAGAAAATATGAAGTACTTGACAAACTTTATCGTAACTTTATAACTAGACAGACAACAAAAATGTCTGCATAAACACAAGAGTCTGATTCTGGAGTAAAACCGCTGCAACACATTATAGCAACTTCCATTAATCAAGGATATTAGAGTGAATGGGTTTCCCAGCTGGTTCTTAGTCTTAGAGGAGATTAAAAAAATAATAATTTTACAGAGCGCCAACCAAGAGCTGGAAAAAAACTGCTTTTTAAACAAAGTAAATTAGAAAGACAGACCCACTTCTAACAGTTCTTAGACAAATTATATACACTGTGCGTTAAACAGCAACAGTCTTCTACATTAAAAAATGCATGTGTCATGGTAAAATGAATGTGTTACATGAAACTGCTTTGTATTGATATTAATCAACTCTGATGGAGTTAAGATTGCTTATTTGCTGCCACAATACAAGGTATTAATTTCATAGCCTAAAGACTTTTGCGCTACTTTTGCCACCACAAGTTTCAACACTTGTGGTGTCATTTCATCAATGGGCCAAAATTTGTGTCTGGACAATGGGGACACCACTATTTTTTTCTCTGCGGAGATGTCCAGTTTTTTGTGTTCTCTAGCTGCAGCTGAGCAGTAATTTTTTTGTAAATAGGAACATCATTTATTAAATGATCACGATGTTGTATCAAAGAAGACTTGAAATCTGAGTCTCCCCCTGATGGTCATTAGTCAAAATGCAGGTTTGAGGCTCTTCAGCTTTGGCCTAACTGTTCAGCTTCAGGGTCCATGTTATTTATATACAGCTTATGAACTATACATACTTCACATGTCACAGAACTGAAAAGTGGATCAGAGTTCTCACTGTTAATAGCTTGTTATGTATTATAGCGGTTAAATAATATTTTTTTTTTTATCAGGACATGTACTTTTTCCCTCACATAAAACAAGTCTCTAGGACAGCCTTCTTTTACCTACGCAATATTGCAAAGATCAGAAACATTCTGTCTCAAGAGGATGCAGAGAAACTAGTCCATGCATTTGTTACCTCTAGACTGGACTGCTGTAATTCATTACTATCAGGATGTCCCAACAATTCTCTGAAACGCCTTCAGTTGATTCAGAATTCTGCTGCACGAATATTAACAGGAACTGAAAAAAGGGATCACATCTCTCCTGTTTTAGCTCCTCTTCATTGGCTCCCAGTAAAATTCAGAATAGAATTTAAAATCCTTCTCCTAACGTACAAAGCTCTGAATGACCAAGCTCCATCATATCTCAGAGAGCTCTCCGTTCCTTACTGTCCCAGGAGGTCACCTCTTTCTCTGGATGTAGGTTTACTTATTGTTCCTAGAGTCTCCAGAGTAAATCAGGAGGCAGATCTTTCAGCTGTCAGGCTCCTCTGCTCAAAACCTGCTGCAACAGCACCAGTCTGAGTAAATGCAATACAGACAGGTGAGCTGCAGTCTTCAGCAGCTGAATGAAAATTGTTGTCGGTCACCAAATTAAACCCTTTTACATGATTTGAAGATAATTTTTTAGCATTGCTACAACTCTGTGGTTAAAGTCTAATGTCGTGGTGCTCACATAAAGAAAATGAAATGGAAGAGCTGTAGAAAATTTTGTCTCAGATTTCTCCTGTCTAAAAATAGTTGGTTTGTTTTTAAAATTAGAGAAAACAAGGCCATTTTGAATTGTGTTATACTAACAGATAACCTGCAGATTCAACCTTTTTGTATGTGTGTGTGTGTGTGTGTGTGTGCCCACTTTATTTTTGGTCCCAACACACCTTTCCTTTCTTAGCACCAGACAGTGTGTGTTGTGTGAAACTTCCATTGTAACAGAGAGTTACATTTCTTTTTTTCTTCTTCTACTCTAAAGGAAAAACAACAGCAATGATCTCTGAAACACTGAACGTTAAACAACAGTGGAGAAGTAGCGAACAGAGTCTACCAAAGGCACTTAGTTAATTTCATCTCTAATGGAACTTCTAATGATCTGATGTACTATTAGCTTCACACTGCTAGTCAAGAAAATGTCTTTCTTCTGTTTTGTTCTTCTGCTTTTATTGAGGTACAGCGGTACCATGAAGGAAATGTCAAGAGAATGGACGATTGATGTGCAGTAAATGGTCCATCCCGTTTCAAGTCAAACCAGCGTACTCCTCCTCAGGGCTCAGGAAGCCACTATGGTTTGTGCGTTGATGGTCAAGAGTCGGGTTGGGGTCTCATGCTGTGTACCATAAAAACTGGTTCTGAATGTGACTGTTGGCCGGATGACATTAATTGCTCTATAATTGTAAAAAGGACTAGACCCATCCCCGTTAAGCCCACGAAGGACACAGAATTAAGTCCAGGTCAGTCAGGGAACACTCCCTCCAGAAAAGACATTGGACAAGTGTTTCTTATGACTGAGTAAGGCTTTTCATGACAGGTAAGTTGAAGGTCATGTGTAAAGTTGGAGGACTTCCTCCAGTAAACTGATGCATTAGTATCAAGAACAACTCATGAACCGCAGCAGTCTGTTCTGTGGTGATGATAGATGACGTGATGACAAACACACTATTCACTGAACACAACCAGTAAGTGGATTAACTGATGACAGTGACTCCTCACACCTTCATCCTGACGAATACACCGTAACAAAGCTCAGTACAAAGCAATGAGCTTCAAATCAAATCAGGTAGAGATGCTGATGATCACGATCATAATTCAGATGAGGATCACAGTAACATTGTCATTGATGATTCAGCAGTAATGGCTACTATTACAGTAGTGATGAGAAGAGCAAAACTGTGAAAGTAAATTATCGGTGACAAATAGAGGTGCACAGCAGAGGAATTGGAAAAGTGAAAGCACTTTGCATTTACATATTTAATAGGATTAAATCTTCCTTAACAGTAAAAAATGAGTGTTGTACAGTCTCTCCTCTGACATTAACTGAGCTGTAGATCAAGGAGAAGCTGTTTACAATAAGCTAATTAATGGTTAGCTCAAAAAATTTCACCTGCTGTGATTGTGTGCCATCAACAGTGACAAATGCAGATACTGTGCTGCTGTACAGCTTCACTCATATAATAAGGTCATCCAGACTCCCCACATTTGGAAAACATCCCTCCTTTAGGCAAAGAGCAGGATCTACTAATTAATGAAGAAATGCAAACCCAAGCTGTACCACATAGAGTGTCTAAGAAAATAAACTAAGTAATAACATGGAAGTGAATATTGTTTCGCCAGAAACTGTCATGATCAGCTAGTGTGTCAATTGTCTCTGGTTAAGTTTATTTCAGTTTTCTGTCTTTGTCCTGTCACGTACTGTTTTATTATAACGTCCTGTCTCCTTGTCGTGCTGTCAAGCCTTTCCCTCCTGTGTGATTGGGTTCCCTGCCCTGATGTGTTTCACCGTTGTTTCATTATCCCCTCTGCCTTGTGTATACAAGCTGTGTTCCCCTTCCCTACTTTGCCAGATCATCTTGTTGAGTCCTCGTAAGTGGGCCACCCTTCTATTGCTCCCGAGTGTTTTTTTTTTGTGTGTGTGTGTGTGTTCTGTGTTCCTGGTTCCCTGAGTTTTTGCCTCCCAGGTTTGTCTACCTTTTCACTTTTGATTTCCTTGTGACAAACCTTGTTCTGAATAAACTGACTCTGAGCTTGTCTGAACCTTGACTCCTGCTTTGCGTTCGGCTGGTTTGTACCTGGTAGAAATTAGAAAAGTAAATACCAAAGGAAAGAAATAAAACAATGTGTGTGAGAAAAGACAGTAATTGGGCTGTTATCTGTTATGATGATACAGTGATTTTATTTTTAAATAGATGGTGGATTTTTCTGCTCATACACAACATCTTGGAGATCTGCAGACCTGGAAAGACATGCGGTTGTGGAGGAGGATGGCATTTGTGCATCTGTTACTGTGGTTGATGCCATGTGAGGGACAGCAACAAGGATCCATGCATTGATGGGGAAGCTGAATGGACCCACACTGGAGCCATGTGGAACTCCCGTCAACAGGTTGTATGGTTCAGTGAGTGGTCCTGTAAAGTAGTACACTTGATCCATCATGCAGAGAGAGTGCAGGCAGTGATAAGGCTCAACCTTTGAAGGTGAAGGCACGCGACAGACAGGCAGACACACTGACATACACTGTGTGCACAGCCTCTGTCACTTCAAAGAGGGCCATGTCAGTTGACTGACCTTGTTTGGCCCAGGCTGGTTTAGGAGATTCCTCTAAAAGAGGAATTCCAAACAATGGTTTAAAATCAGAAAATATATGGTTGACATTTTACTGAACACCAAAATATGAGTCAAAGCTTGGAGGTACTTTCCAGTTTACTGTGGGGGCCCTGAGGGTCAGTGCTTAGCAGGTATTATTGACAAAGCTTTGCTGATTTACGCCAATGGATATCACCGGGGCAAAACAAAGGAAGCAGAGCTTAAAACTAAAAATAGACTCAATTTCAAACAATGCAGACATGGAGGTATTATCTCGCTTTACTCTGATCTCAGAACGACATCTGTTTGCTTTCATCATGTAATTTACTACCCTCATGTGGCAGCAGCAGGGTTTTGTCTCCTTAAGCTAGCTTGACTCTCTGCTATTTAACTGTCATTTGTGTGGATGTAACAAAGTCCTGTAGACAAATGCTGCCGTTTGGCAAGCAAAGAGGGGAGCCGCATTATTCTGCCCTGGAGGATACTCCTGAGATCTTTAACAGGTAACTAGCAGTATCCAGAGCGTTCCCGTCAAGCTGTCTTTGAATCAGTTATGACATTGGATAATCATACAGATTTACAAACAGCACGGGTAGCAATTAAATAAGTACACAAATTTATCACAGAGCTCCGAATTAAACTTGAAAAGTTTGAGACAATACTGTTACAAGTGTAGAGCCCCTCTTTTCAAGAACAGCTGGTGAGAGAGAGAGTTAGTTAGCAGTTAGCAGTGCTGCAGTCAGCTGTAAATACACCAGTACAATGTATTACCTTTCCTCCCCTGACCTTACTCTACGTAGCTGACTCTACATTGTTACTGTGTCATTGTCACTTAATAGGAAATATGCTGAAAAATATCGTGGAAGTTTCCTCTATAGTGTAGACTTGTGATGCTTTGAAAGATGGAGAAGAGAGATTTCCAGCACAGGAAAGACAAATAGCGCTAAATAATGAGACAAGGACAGGCCACGAATTTAAGAGATTTGTTACTGCTGCTATCATAAAAAGTTGTGTATTTGTGTGTGTGCGCGCCCGCCTGTGTGCGTCTGTGCATGCAAGAGCGAGAGAGAGAGAGAGAGAAAATATCCATTATAAGGTTCAAAGTGCTTCATACTCATCCTCAACACAAGCAGCAGCAGCTGTGATCCTCTGAAGGACAAACTATTAATAACATTCAACACAACCACTCATCACCTGCTGGTAGGGAAACCAACCAAGCACTGCAGCGCATTTAGATCAAATGAAGTAAAATGAAGTTTACAGCCTGGTATCTGTTCAGTAGAAGTCTGGCACAGTACTGCTACACATCTGTATTCATAGAACAGCCAATAGGAGCGCTAACTCTCCCTGAAGAGACTTGTGTTCGGTTACTACTGTACATAGTTTTTTATACTGAGATATAAGAAGGTGCAAACATCTATTACGCTCTCCGAACTTCTGAATTAATATTTGCTGAAAATAAAAATAAAAAGATGACTGACTCCAAATTTAAGTCATGGGACAGATCAAGGACTGACAGAATTAGTAAGTGTTGTGTTAATCCTTGATGGCTAATCCTTCAACAGCTTTCACAAATCCATTTACTGACCTGCATCCAAGGACCTGTGGGACGTGGAAACATTCAAGTCACAGATGCCTCAGAAATGCAGCCTGGTTAGTGCCTCCACTGCAACCAGAGCTTTTGGTTTTACTGCTGTATGTTAAGTCTGTCTTACAGTGCAACAGTGTTTGAGGAAATGTTATAGTCTTTTCCAGAAATGCTTCACAGACCCTCCAGTGTCCTGTGTTCAGCCGCATCTTCTTCCTACCCATTGCTTCTGTCTGACTGAATAAATAAACTTTCTGCCAGACTCTTAACTCCTTATAAATATTGCAGAAATACTTGCTATTATCTGAGCCCTGTATCTGAGACCCTTACAGTCTGGGTCTAGATTTAATCATTGAAGCTTTCTGTCGGAGTCATTGTACTGTACAGCAAGTCCTCAGAGACAAAGAAGCAAAGGAAGATTTTCAGCAGCCTCTGGAAAAATAAAGTAGTACTTCACATAGTTGACTGTTGTTATTTTAATAACTGCACATGGGTCATAAAAAGCACTCTGAGAAAATGAAAACAGTTATTTCTAAGTAAATCTTTAGGTTGTCTTCTTGAGTAACACTGCCTTATTGAACAGACCCAAATCATTTCATTGCAACTTAAAGATACCTCCTGTGATTTTTAGCAGAAATAATTTCCCAAATCAGATGAATGTGTTGAAGTGTTGTCAAAGTCTAGTGTGACCCAGAACCACTGAACCTTTTGGCAACCATTTCCTGATTCATGCATCAGCTTAAGGGTGGGGGCATGACCTTCCAGGTGTAACAGAGCAGGGCAGGAAGAAGAAAATTTGGGTGGGTTTTCAGAGGTTTGCCTTCAAGTCTCATGCTGGTGCAAGTTTAATTTTTTCAACTTCTTCATTGTAGGAATTATTTACTTTCTCGTTGTACAGGCAAAGTAAATTCTTCAGGTAGAACATTTGTACCCAGCACTGATGTACCCAATGAGACCAGAGAAAACCTAAGTCCAAGATTGAGAAAGCAATTGTGTTAACTATGTTTCACCGTTTCACTTTGTATGAACCGTCTTTTCACAGTGTAATATTAATAATACTAAAATAATAATGCATTTTGTGTCATTGTGCCCCACAACAAGAAGGTCGCGGGTTCAGTTCCTGGCCTGGGGCCTTTCTGTGCGGAGTTTACATGTTCTCCCCCGTGCCATGCTGGCCCAATGATGGACTGGTGACCAGTCCAGGGTGTACCCCTCCCTCGCCCAGTGTGAGCTGGGATTGGCTCCAGCACCCCCCGCGACCTGGAAACGGATAAGCGGTAGAAAATGAATGAATAAATTAACTTCCATCTTTAAATTTTATTGCAAATCTGGTCATTTTGGTTCTTATTTTTTTCTTTTTGTCTGCATTTGTCCTCATAGTTGAATATCACAAGGTGTGTCAACCTTGAGATTTAGATTGTCATTGAGATTGATGCACTTATAGTCTTGCAGCTAAATATTTTATTATTTCAGTGCGTGTGTGACCATCACCAGCCCTCCCTGGAAGCTAGTTTGTTGATCTTTATTGAGTGAAATTACTCATGAAATGACTGCCCATTTTTGGCAGGATTCATTACGGACGGACACCACCAAAGTGCCCATAAGGCAGAAGGGCTGCAGGGATGCGGGGCTGTTGTGCCATGAGTTACCAGCCCCGCATCCCTGACAATCATGAATATTTAGTCAAAACACATCTGATGTAATTTTGAAACCGTACAACAGGATGCTGTGACATGTGTCGGTTAAAATGAAGGTTGAATGTGACAATGTAAAGTTGGTTATAGGGAAGCACAAACTTAAATTTGCTTGTTTTTACCCAACAGCAACAAGCAAGCATCACCTCCAGTCTTTCTCCATTGCAGCTCTGAAAGTGCAGGTACCTTGGGACCCGGTGCTCTTGGTCCTGATTGATTCTCTAATAAGGAATGAGCAGCAGTGCCTGGTACTTTGGGTAATTGTCATATTTGTCACCCTCCGAAGCAAGCTGAGGCGGTGAGTGTGAGCAGCTTCTGTCATCTAATTGGACAGAGTTATCAGACGCTGAACAGCGGCAGCAGAGCGGTGTGCGGTAGTGATCCATATCCTGCTCACAGCGAGAATAAGGAGTCATTAAGGGAGACAGAGAGACATTAAGAGCATCTTGCACATGCATCAATTCACACACATTTTTGTAAACACATCTACACACACACACACACACACACACACACATACAAACACTCACACATTCAGTGTATCTTGGTGATTTTAGTGTCACTGTGCCTCCTCAGAGCTATAACCCGGACTAGTTACAGATCAGGTCTTGGATATTCATCACCCTCACCTGGAATTCACACCAGAAGAAACCCGTCATTGTAATGAGCAACACAAACTTAGGCTAATGCTGAAAAACACAAAACTCTGCTGAGCATAAAACTGTCAACACTTTTCTTTCTGAGTTCTTGATGCATTTTTCAAAATCAATTATTTCAGATCTTGTAGGAAAATTTGTTTACATAAAAATATTTCATTTGATGCACCGATAATCCACCTGACAGCTGTGACATATCAACATAACAGGCTGATTATGCAGCGCAGTGGTGTTTGCTGTTAAGGGGAATACAAAAGAAAAACTAAAACCAAAAACAATTCCTCCCTCCATCAGCCTCATTTTGGAAAGCTGTGCAGTTTGCAGGAAAGCCCACATAAGAAAAGAAAAGATGTTTGACACACATCACCAATGCTGGCATGATCTGTTGACTCCAAAGGCTTTATGGATGGGTTTACTGTTGTCGGTGACGGTATAAACGAAGTCCCAGCACCTGCATCGAGACAGTGGAGAGGAGCTCTTTGCAGCCCAATGCATGATCTTCTAAACCAAACAAAAAAAGCCACCAGCCCTTGCACCCCCCCACTACCACCACCGCATGTGGGGTCAATTATTCAGACCTGTTCTGATCTCTCAGTTCACACCACTCATGCTCTCGCCCATTTGTGGAGGATATGGTGAAAGATGACTGATCTGACACACATTTGCATCACCGACTTCTCAACAGTACTGCAGGGTTTATGTGCTGCAACTTCACTCTCACACTCCCTTCCAAGTAACCGTCGAGAGACTGTTCTTGCTGACAAACCACTATCACATCCTGCAGAAGCATCAAATCCGCACTGTCAACCGCAATTTCCAAGCCTATTTACTGATGTGTTTCCCACGGACGCAAAAACAGATGCTGCTGGTCACTGGTTCTATGGAAACCAATAACCCCCATTGTTAGCAGCTGGGACACAGGCACAAGAAATCTCCCAAACATAGCTTGTTTTTTTTTTTTTTTTTGCTTGGTTGTTTTTTTTTTGTTGTTTGTTTTTTTGGTTGTTGTTATCACACTGATGAGTTTGGTTTTAATTCATTTTTCGATGCCATGAAACACAAACACAAACTTATTTACACACATTGAAACACAAAAACTACTTGAACTTCTAGAGCTTTGCCATTTTGAATCGGTATCAACTGGTCTTGCTCAGTACTTTTGTACAGGACTCAGAGCGTGGCTTGAAATGAATTTATTAATTGTGCTGAAGTGCAGTCGCGTGGAAGCATCTGCATTTGTTATGTTTCCCCACTCATTCGTTCAGATTTAAATTGGTCACACATCTGTAATGAACATTGTCAGATCATTTACTCCCTCTACAATCAGTTTAATGAAATCTTTGGTTGTGTTGCATTTACATGTTTTGTGGTTTAGTTTTTAAGTAGGATGAATTACAGGATGATCATGGTTAAAGTAATTTTAAAAGATTCTAAAATTTCTAAATATGATGGAAATTCAATAACATATTAGCATCACCTCACGTTTTCTCATCAATCCCTTAACATCACGACCTTGTCTAGCAAGCAGTGCATTACAGCACAGGCATACTGCTGCTCTGTAATGACGGATATCCAGTATGACTGTCACACACAGTGGATGCAGAAGGCAAAAGCTCTACCAAAACTGTGGAGGTGACCAGGATGTCAAGTGATTTGAAGGTCAACCACAGCTCAAACCTCTTCTGTAATTATTACTGATTGTTACTATTATTGTTGCTTTGGAACTAGAGCACAACAATAAGTGCAGGAGTTAATTTTGTTTCGGTTGTGGGTCTGAACCCTGGGCCTGCGTTGGCTCCATCTAGCTTCCTCCTGCAGTCCAAAACATGTTAGTTTCACTGGTGACTCTAAAACCAATAATGTGTTTGGTTGTGGTGTACCCCAACCTCTATCAATGTCAACTGTAATTGGCCCCAACACCACCAAATCCACACAAGCACAGGGAGAACATGCAAACTCCGCAAAGAAAGGCTCCTGTCCCAGGAATCGAACCCACAACCTTCTTGTTGTGAGGCAACAGTGCTAACCACTATGCCCATAAAATGGGAATATGCTATAACTAACAAGCAATATTCTACAGTCCATTTATTTCATTGCTTCAATGCAGAGGGAGACCAGCTGAAGCACAGGGTCATACATCTATTCAATAAGTGCAGGGAGATCAGCTAAAGAAGTGCAGTGAAAGCATGCACAGTGTGAGGAACATAGGAGAGATCCTCCCTGACAACATGAAGAGGAGGAGGGGGAGGCTACCTTGTTTGAGAACTTGTGATGAAAGACTTGGACTAATGCACACGTGTCTTCTGCAATAATTTATGGCCCCCTGCAGCTGTGCAAATACCAGTGTCAAGCAACATTCCTCACTACAAATGACGGCCTGAGTTTCAGTATTATAATGACAGATCAGCACTGGATAATTCATCTGAGGGCCCTAAAATATGCAATTACTCCACAGTTGCGCTGCATCCATCTATCTCAGCACCATTCACCTACAAAAGGCAGCACTTTTATCGACACAACATTTATGGGATAGAACATTACTATTGTATTTTGTTGTTGTTAGTTCTCGTTGACAGATGCACAACAGGAAAACAACAACAAGGAAACAATCACAGGTTACAATATTCTCCCACGGTGAAGAGCCAAGTGCTGTTTTGACCTCTGACCTCTACAATGGGGAGTCGGATGAACTATTTCGAAAACACAATCAATCCATCATGAAATCATTCCCCCAGAGAAATCTAGTGTCCAGGTTTCGAAATGTCTCATTATTCTGTCAACACAAACTCTGGGCTCCTGCCATCTTCTAACAAACTACCATGATTTGATTAGATTTTTTTTACTGCTATCTGTCATTGGGCCAACAGCAGCACAGATATGCCAAATATCCAATTTTGGAACAAAATTCTGAGTCTTTCAGAAAAAAAACGAACCAACATGATATGAAAAAAAGTAAAAGATCCTAGTGATGACTCCTACTGTAATAAGCAAAGATATTAATCAACATGCTTGCCAGAGTAACGGTTCCTTTCCACTTCCTCTCTGCCTGGAATCAAGCCTGGAGTCCATGATTGAGATGTCCTCGTGTCTCAGTGCAACTTCCCAAGTAAGAGATGGAAAGATGGAGACACCTGATTTAACCTCCCCTTGTTAACCAGCTTCTGTCACAAAACACAGAAACAACACTGAAAAACAAAGGTTTCCCTGCAACATTCACGGTGAGTCAGAAGAATACTACTGTGAGCTTCATCATAATTGTATCTTTATCACAAACTTCAGTTCAGTCTAGTTATATGGTTCCATATGGACATTTAGACTTGACAAAAACAAAAAGACTCATCCACCAGTTTACAAAATAAAAAAAGAAACATCAGTTTAAAAAATGGGGAAAAAAATTATTATAAATATACACCAAGAGGAGGAAAGTGGTGATAAGAAACTAATAATATAAAAGAAAGTGAAAATGCATAAAAAGTAAAGTTTGTGCAGGCTTTAAATGGACAGAAAATGTCAGAGGTATCAGAGTAACTGTTCGAGGGCAAATTAAGTGATTTTGTTATACGTCCTAAAAATAGATGTTTGTCCCTGTTCGTCTGGCCCTGAACTGATGGTAACCATAACTTTAGACAAAGCATAACAGACTAAATGAACGTTCCTGTATTTGTCCATAGCAACAGAGTGACTGATGTGATGTTGTACATTTCTGTGTTTTAGAGATATTCACTGTCTATTAGTGTCTGATACACCAGCTAACAGTCCTGCCCAGACTCCCTCTCCTGGAATAAACGTGTAATCACTCTCACTGTTCAATATGCGCAGGATGGTGTGACCGGGAACTGCTCAAACTCCATGGTCAGGTTTGCTGATGACGCAGTGGTGGTAAGAGTTATCACTGACCAGAACATCTGGGGTTCAGCATCCCTGAGGATAACCAGAACATTCAACACACTTGGTCGAGGCAGATGGCTCTGCCCCCCCTGACTCTTGTTCTGCCTTTTAAAGGAATTTTTCTCCCCAACAGCCCTGGACAGTTTCAGTGGCTGCAGCGTGGCAAGGGGCTCAGCGCACAAAGACTCAGGGACAACTGTTTCTTCCTCAAGCATCTGGATTGTGAACTTTAGTCCTAGCAGGATGCAAGCAAGGGCTCCCACCACACTAACTCTCTTACTTCCTCCACTACACAATGTACTCAATGTACAAGACGATCCGCCCATGAAATAGACTGTATGAATGCATGGACATAATCAACATAATTTTAGCCACAGGATTTTAAAAAGAGGAAGTGAAGGCCAGCATAAGCTGTTCCACTGTCACTGCCCATTACATTTCATGGTAAAGATATAAAAATTTCACTCTCCTATCACTCAAAAAAACCATATTCTGAATTACATGTTTATTTCTTAATGAAATGCATGGTAAGTTACATGTGAATTCACCCCTGTAGAGTCGTGATGAAGTAGGAAATAGCTAGAGAGCCCAAGATTATTTTAACATGAGAGGACTGGCTCACTGACTCTAGAGGTCTGTATAAGAGCTGCAGGGTTTAACACTTGAGAGCTAGCCTCATTTTCCAGCCTTACATGAATAAAATGTTGGACATCTCTGTAACTATGGTGATAACGACATGCAAGCCTTCACTACATTGTTGCCATTGACACCCTGACCATAAAGGTCTTGTGACCTTAACTGCATGACCGATTTTGTCACCTTATCTAGGAACAATGGTTGTTAATTAGCATTTATGCTCCAACCCAACACCTTAGTATTGTGTAAACAAATAAATAAATAAAATAAAACCAGATGTTTTCCACAAGTTTTCTTCATGCCTGGACCTATTTAAACACAGGGAGAGGTTTGTTGAATAAACAGCATGAGAAGTTCCTCACGCTCAACTCTGGAGTAAGATTCACAGCACAGACAACATGCCTTTTATTTTTGGGGTCTCGAGTCATCTATCCCTTTTACATTATTACAATAAAGCTCTAAAACAGAGTAGAGTTACAAACCTGGAGAGGTCATGCACATCAACTTAACAAGGTAAAGACAACATCATATCTGGGCTCTTATATCTGATATGAGAGCAAAGCTCTAAAGGGTTTCCTTCCATCCGTCAGTGTGATTGTTGTCCTGACCTTTGTGGATTCTCAGCAGCGCTGTAGGACAGAAAAAGCTCATCAGCAAACACATCAGAGTTTATTTACTCCTGCTAACCCACTCAGCAGCATCTTTATACAGCAGATGAAGCCCGCTCCTTTGATATCCATTACCGTATTATTCACTGGTAATATCTCTGCCGGCATTATGACTGTAATTATGACTGTCATTCAAGCCAGGCTTTTAACATAATTGAGTCATAAGAAATTAGCATAAAGGCTCATTTGTTTGATTACGCGTGAATTTGGGAAATTATGGGGCTAAATGATGACGGCTCGGTGGCAGGTTAAAAATGAGCTGTGGGGAAATTGTTTAAGGGGCTCAACAGAAGTGTAGCAATGCAGTCAGTGTTCATAATGTGTCCGTCATGGCTGCAGATCACCGTCATTCTGTCGGAGCCTCGTAAATCCAACCTTTGACTTTCACGGTTTAATATCAGCTGAAGGATCACTTGCTCTCCTCTAAATCCAGCTGCTAGTTATATGAGGGCCTTCCAAATACAATCAGCTGATAAAAAAGTGTGTAAATGACAAAAACAAAGTGGTCATCCCCTTTGAACCTCCAGTGGAAATGGTTAAAATTAGGTTCCTTAAGTCTGATTTCTGGTTTAAACATATTGATTGTTTGACATTTCATTGTTTTCTGATATTATTTATAGTAAACACTGAGACTTTGTTGGTTGTCACAGCAAAGATTTCGACACATGCCCCAGTTTGCCAGGACAGTGTGATAGCGAACTAGCAAGAAGACCAGGATCCTGAAATGAAAACAGATGAATTTATATTTTTATGCTTTTATTACACCTGTGATTTTTCTCCTGTGACATATCCAAAAAGTCATCCATAGCTATAAGAGCCATTAACATCAAGCTATCAATATTATTATAGTAAATTCTAAAATAAAGATTTAAATCTAAATAAAATTTGTTACAATTACAGAGACAAGTATCAACAATGATTGCAGTTTTAAAATATTTATTTTAAAACATGAACAGTCGTTTGAACATGCAAATATTTAACTCAGTCATATGTTCTACAAATTTTTAAGAACAAGACAAAAATGCACTGACCACGTGCACATTACGCTTTATCGGGCAAGTGAATATATATGGTAACTTCAGCTACAATATGAATCACTTGCCCAATAAAGGGTTGAGTAATGTAAGCAATGTTCAAAAAAAGTCCAAAAACAAAAAGTGCACACTGCACCGGATATATACCTGTAAAATAACTGGCAGAAACTTACCATCTTCCATGGGGTATGTAACATTGTCTATTATATTAAGCATGTTTGCAAGACTGACTGATGTCTCACATGTTTTTCTTTTAAATCCAGGGATTATTGTCCTCACTCAGCATTTTAATTTTCAGGCTTTGGGCTTTTCTTGAGTGTCCAGCTCCATCCAATTTCATCAGTAACTTTTGAATAAACTCTAGGGTGTAGCGTAGCTTTGATGGATACCTCATGTTTAAAGCATAAAAAGTCCAAACAGCATTGCTGTTGCAAGGGCCACGTTCTCCAGGTTACGCAGCACCACCGGACCCTAAACACTATGCTCACGTCACTGCTGGGAGTCTCTCGTTACATACATTTCCACAGTAGTGGCCTCGATGGTGTGTCGAGAGTGTCGATGTCTGCCATATCTTTAGAAAAGAGGAAAAAATATCTTAAACATGGCATTTTTCAATCTCAGAAGATCCACTTATAAAACTTTGTCAAACCTTTAACAATTTTGAGGACCATCATTTGCTGCAATAGAACAGCAGCCCATTTGTGATTTTTTTTTCTTCCCTCCCTCAATGAGTGTGCCATGATTATAGTCACTGAATTGCAATGATGCAAAAATATGACTAAACGATTTATATAAAAGAAATTTCTTTTTTTTTTAAGACAATATTGTTATTAGGTAAACTTTTACGCTAATATCTACCTTATATTCCTGCACCAAATCCCCAAGATCCTCGTTAAAATAGATACAGAATCCTTTTATAATGGTCTCTCTGACAGCATCAATGTCTTCCTGGAGGAAACTAACAAACAAAAAAAATACTTTATAACAATCAGTAATGGGAATAAAAATGAGCAACACTAGATGAATTTACCCTGGGTGAAGGAGTATTTAAGAGACCAGATAAAAGAAAATAGTAACCTTTGTTTTATTTTTCTTACTATCATCATGGCAGCCATCTTTTTCTGTTCTTTTTGCCCTGTTGGCCCAATCGCTTCCCGGACACTTTCAACAGATTTGCTGAGTGCAGGTCAAGCTGTGACAAAAACCTTGACTGCAAAAGTGTAGTTGCATATAATAAATAACCAATCAATAACCAATTACTAACCAATCAGTAACAGCTACAAGCAGTGCAAAGGAGAACTTTAATTCCAAAATACATTTCTCTGGACACAAACTATACATGGGTAAATAGTCATACTTCTATTATAGACATTACAGACGCAAGCTGAGAAGAGCCAGAGCCCCAGCCCCCATCATGTGCACCTTCGACAGAGGCACCATCGAGAGCATCCTGACCAGCTGCATCACTGTGTGGTATGGCACATGCATTGTGCCCTGCCACAAGAAATTACAACGCATAGTGAGAGCAGTGGAGAGGATTGTTGGTGTCTCCCTCCCCTCCCTCCAGGACATCTACCACACCCGCCTCACCCACAAAGCCCTCTGCATTGGAGGTGACCCCACCCACCTGTCCCACAGCTTCTTCAGTCTGCTACCATCAGGCAGAAGACTGCAGAGCCTCCAGGCCAAGACCAGCAGACTGAAGGACAGCTTCATTCACCAGGCTGTCAAGAAGCTGAACTCTCTCCCTTCTCTGCCCACCTCCCTTCATGCCCTCCTCCCCCTCATGCCCTCTGCTCACACGAATCTCCCCCCCAATACAAGAACCAGCACTCACACACCACACCTTAGATCAGAACGGGACTGTAGCACCTGCACTTTCAACTTCTCCAGCTGCTGCCATGTGCACAATGGACAATACATACGCAACTATGTGCCTTGTTTTTTGTTTCTCTAACTAGGTTGTTTTACAACTCGTTTTACATACATTTTTATAAATTTTTTACACACGTCACTTCTACTTATTTTTATAGACATTATTTTACTTATTTTAGATAGTGTGTATGTATTATATATATATATATATATATATATATATATATATATATATATATATATATAAAAATTAGGGGTGTGCCAACAAATCGATTCATATGAGAATCGCAATTCTCATTTACTACGATTCAGAATCAATTTAAAATGTCCCAAAATCGATTTTAAAAAAATAAAACAAATCCGCAGGCTGTCTGCCTCCATTTTGTATGCATGACGTCCTGATGTCACCACGGAGCCGGTTCTGGAACATACACATGCGCGGTAAGCACCAAAACAAAGAGGAAACTACAATAATGGAGGAAAGAGAGATTCAACCAGCCCCGTCCTCGTTGAAGGCAAAGATTTGGACTCATTTTGGTTTTTCACCTAGAGCCCTATTAAATCCATTTTATTTTTTCCCAAAATCCGTTTTAATTTTTCCCATATTCGTTTTTTTTTTTGTGGGACATATGTCCCACAACTTTGGTGGAAATATTAAATCCACTGTAAACTTTTTAATTTCTTCCATCCCCATGTTCTTTGGTTTTCCACCGATTACTGACATCGCCACTGAAGTACATGATAGTCAACCTCTTTGTGTTGAGCTCAGTGAGTGACTCTCGTTTGACTGAGCACTTGGCACTCAGACGGCCGCTTCACTGATGGGGGCGTGCATTATTAGTGACCCCCTCTGAGAATTTTCCCGACAGATGCGTTCCTTTTTCCTTTCTGAAAAAAGATCAGGGTCTGGTCTCTGTGGAGGGGTCCAGTCTCTGGTCTCATCTAGTCTAGTCTGTAGTCCCTGGAAGGGTCTGGTCTCTGGTCCAGTCTAGTCTCTGAGGGGTGCGGTGTCTCATCTAGCCTGGTCTGATCTGTACTCTCTGCAGGGGTCCAGTCTGGTCCCATCTTTAGTCTCTGGAGGGGTCCGCTCTCTGGTCTAGTCTCTACTCTCTGCATTTCTGAGTCTCTGGTCTAGTCTGGTCTGGTCCAGTCCCTAGTCTGGTCCCTGGTTGCCGTTACTTGCTGTAGTTCCCAGTCCATCAATTGTTACCAATTAACCTACACACGTTCAGGTGCCCCCACTGGGAATCGTACAGATCCCTTCTTATTGCGGGGCGACAGCGTTAACCAGTACTCCACCGTGCTGCTCACCACATACATTTACATCAAGTCACCAATTAACCTAGACATGTTCCGGCATCAAAGTCACCACATTCATTCATTCATTCATTCACTTTAAAAGATCACAATATGCTTTCAAAAGTTAAACTGTTACAAGCATACAAATGCCACACACAGAGAGCGCTGTATTCAGAAGGTCGCACATACATTTTTTGGCATCACCTCCTCCTCCAAATATTAAAAGAAATGAATGAAAAAGACACAACTGGGTCAGCAGAGCATTCATCACCATCTCCATTAAAATACATGCATCTGCTTTTAAGGACAAATGACTTCGGGACACCGTTTATCTCACTGATCAGCTGACAGCCATGCTAATTTATCACCTAGCTACATAGTGTTGGCCACGAAGCTACAAACCTGAACACACTGCACACACAGGGAATAAAATTATACACCACTATATATTTATCGATGCTGTCACCGGCTTCAAACCGACAGTCAATGAAAACGGAAAGCGCAAATGAAGTTTGATACATTAAAGGCGTCCGCTCCATATTTTTACCTCTGAGATGGACGCTGAAGTCGGTCTATGAATTAAATAGCGCTGACCAAATGACCGCACGGATTGTCTTCAGTTAATACTATCGTTTCATAAAGCTTTACACAGTAAATAATGGCACATATACTTCTTTTAAAATAGTTTTAAACATTCACACTTGCCGATGCGGGCAATGGTGGGTACCAGGCCGGGTTGTCTTCTTCTTCCCATAATGCACTGCGTCGCGCCTAACAACTGGAATTGATAGATGAATGAAATTGAATGGCGTCAGTCCAACATGGCGGTCCCGGCTCTGTACAACATAAACTGAATACGTTCGTGTACTTTTACTGCATAGCATGTTGAAGCTATGTGACACTTATATTTTGTCTCAGAACACGATGCAGTTGCACTGAATGCAAAGAAGATGATTAAGGTTAAATTCTGCAGGTGCTTGTCTCCTATTTTTCAGTGTAGGTCAAAGGTGGTTTGGCAGATCGGACAATGGATGTTGGAGTTAGAAGGACTTCCTGTTTTAGGCACACAAAAGCAAAAAATTGGACATTGGTCGAATCACAAGGCTTGAGAAGAGAAAGAGGTGATGGAGGTAGGAGAGCAAAGGAGAGAGAGTGAGAAAGAGATCAGAAAGAGCTGTATATTGTTGACCTTAAATGATAAGGTGCCAGGAAAAGGTGTATTAGAACTTTTGTTAGCAAGTAAGCGAGAAAAAATAAATGTTTATTTTTCATGTGGTAACCCAGCGTGATGCCATCCATAACTTTGTGAGCTTTGGAGGAGTGGGGGCTGGATCTGGCCTGCTCTGGACTCAATCTATCAATCACACGGTAGGCACGCCCACCAATGCCTAATTTTCCATCATCATCTAAAAAAAGAACATCATGTTGTAGTGAAGACATTAAACTAAAGACTAAGACCATAAATCCTTTAGGAAAACATTTACTGAGCTGATAATTCAGGTGAGATGTAGGGTCATTTTCTCACAGACTTCCATACAATTAGACTTCTTTTTCCAACCAGTGGAGTCGCCCCCTGATGGTCATCATGCCTAATGCAGGTTTAAGGCTTCACTTTACAGCCCTGGTGTTTTTATAGACAGTCTATGGTATGCATGAACACAAAGTAAGTCTATTTGTATAATCTTTCACACACAGGTGAGTCAAAGTGCTTTTAAATACTAAACATACAGTGACACTGTGGTGAACACAAACCTAAACAACAGTAGTTTTCAGTAACTTCTTGACCTCCCCCTCATCCATGTCTTCTGGTACCAGCCAGAAATCTCTCTGTGTTGAACAAACTTAATTAAAATTTGCACTTCCGGGCAAAAAAGTAATGAAACATATTAGAGGAACATAAGTTGGGAGATGAGTAAGCTGATTTAGCTTTAGATGTAACAAGATTTTCTTCTCAGAGGAGAATTTATGAAAGTCTGTTGAAATCCGCTGATTTGGTGAAGTTGTCCATTATGAATGTTCAAAGGGTAAAGATCTTACAGTGTCATTCTCCCGTCTCGTTGCATAATTTTCTTCTCTGAATTGTTTATCTATTCATACCATTTTATTGTATTATCATGATTTACATGAATGATTTGCCACATGGAAGCTGCATTAGGACACTTGTGGTCTGGGGCTGTGATAATGTAGCATTCAGCGTCCATCCAGCTTTGTGGCGACACTTGGAAAAAGTCCCTTTCTGGACACCACAATGACCCCATGCATAAAGAAATGGATGGTGCATTTGAACTGAGCTCAAACCTGAAAGCCTGAAACCAGAATATATTTAGAATTATAGCATCTTGACTAATAGACATGGTTGGTTAGTTTAGACCAAGCTGGTGTCTCCCCAGAGCAAAAAGCTTCTGGCTCTTGAGTCTTCCTCTATTCACCCCCTCTCTGTGCCTGCACAGATTCTCTCTGGCTACTCCACAATCCTGGAATATGGGCCCTGCGATAGACCGTCAAGAGTGCCCCCCCTCCCTCACCCAATGTCAGCTAGGATTAGTTCCAGCCCTGGAGAGATAAACAGTATAGGTAGTAGAAGGATAGTTTGGACATGATGTTTTAGGAATTAATAACGATACAGTATGAGTGTAATATTTGGATGTCCACATAATTTCGGCCATACACTGTAAACTGGTATGGGACTAAAGGTAACTGTCAAAAGCAGACGCTTTCTTCAGTCAGTCTTCAGCATGTCCCCCTGACTGGTGCTACAGGAAGCTTTGTGTCCTGCAACATGTTGATACTCGGAGTCAGTGAAGCACACGATTCCAATTTGCTGTGTGGAAGCGTGAGAGTATTAGACTCCTGTGTTAATTTCTTTCTGAAATGACTTCCAGCCTGTTCTGTGTGCATGCTGGGACAGAGACAGGAGGAGAGAGAGGTTAAAAGAGGGTGATGAAGGGAAAAAGAGGCAGAATCGGAGAAAATCAAATAATATCAGGAGGACATAGAGGGGAAGCGTTCAGGTATTCATTTTGTTGCCTACAGACAGGGATAAAGTGGATAAATAAAAATCTTTTTGAAATTGTAAATCTAAAATTTTACTGCAGCTCTAAAACTCAACTGCTATTTACTGCATTCATGTGTATTAATATCAATTAGAAAATTAAGATGAAGTATTGTTACTCATTATTGCAAACAAAACAATACAAATGTTTTATAAACTGCTGCATAATTAATGTACTTACTTAAAATCTTATCAGTTGTATTGATTGTTCTATTTGTAAGTTCACTGCAAACTAAGCATGCAAGGTTTACTCTGGCTCTTAGTCTGCAGATCTCTGTGTAATGCCCCAAAATGTTAAGGTGGAAAAGCTTGACAAGACAAGGCTCTGCTCAACAGTTCACAGAGCACTGCATACTGCTGAACAGCTTTATAAAGTGAGAGCACAAGGAGGTCGCCACGATGAGTCCTGAAATCATTGATCAGGTCAGAGCTGCTGTTGCATGGATTCCACCACCAACCTGTTCCCTGCACCTTTTCAATTTTCACAAAAAACTGATGACACCATTGTGTAAAACTTTTAGTCCAGTTTGAAAAGTTGGTGCATTGATAAAAATCACTGCAGCATGGTTGCAGGAAGGCTGGAGCCAATCCCAGAGTACAGAGTTCACCCTGGACTGGTCTCCAGGACTATCACTGTGCTGACAACTAGAGGCAAACACACCTATGGGCAATTTATAGTCACCCATAACTCAGCATTCATGTCTTTGGTCTCTGGGAGGATGCTGGAGAACCTGGTGGGAACCCCCACAGACACGGGGACAACACACAAACACCAGACAGGTGTCTCAGGCCTGGAATTTGAACCCAGAACCTTGGTGGTTCAGGCACATCTCACTTGTTATCACATGACCCCTAAAGTTGTGATATCATTCATGGTTGATGCATTCATCTCATTGGTGCATGTCAACAGATGGTACGCACTGTTGACTGAAAGGATTACACGGAAAATAGTGTTTTATTTGGTGCAATGATTTGCAGCTGGGAAACATCTGGAGAGATGAACAGAGGCAGATAAACCGTGAGGCATAAAAGAGTCCCCAGAATTTTACTTTCTGTCACAGAGCCCATTTTGTTAAAGGAAAAGTGTCTAAAGGGGCTAATTTCATATGTTACACATCATTCTGACATTCACTGTAGGTACTTATTGATATCTCTTCATTGTAATACCAAACTCAAAATTGCCCCTTCACCTCTTAGCTCAGCCAGGGGAGGAAGAAACCTAGGTGCCATGTTCAATATCTAATTATCCTCTCTCTGCATGTCTCTGCCGTGTCACCCTTCACAGGAAAATACTGACTCAGTACACCATACAGGTCCTAGTTATATCTGCCCCTGACTATTGTAATTCCCCTCTGGCAGAATTCACTTTGTCCTCAGTGAAACTTTTACACATGCTCATATGCAGCTGCCTGTTGGCTCTTCCATCAGCCTAAAATGCCACACGTCACTCATTAACCTTCAGTGGCCCTAATCAAGTTCATGTCGCAGATGTTTTTTTTTTTCAGATTGACTTCTGGGTCTGCAGCATCTACTTGAGCTCAATTATTCAGCCCTATGCTCCTTCTTCACCACTGTGTTCCACCAATGGGTGTGGTCTGGCATCACCATCCCAGTAAACAGGTAGTCCAGAACAGGGAAGTCCCTCGCTTGTCTTCAATAAACTCTTGTCTACATGTCTATCTCGAACTTTTGTGGTACTTTCCTGCACTTTTAGTAGAAATTTAATAGATGTAGTAGTTCAAATTTTCACCACAGCCTCTTTGTAACTTATTTTTGTTAAAAGCATCTTTCAAATGTCAAAAACATGTCAAAAGCTATGTGCTTAGTGGATGCAATGGGGCATATGTCAAAATAACCCTGATGATGTCATTATGATGTCATCAGGGTTATCATTTTTCTTTTTTACTGTGTTTAAATCATACTTCCATTTTCTTTATTGCATAATAGTAATGTATATCTTATTATGATACATATCACAGGCCTGAACTAAGGATAAAAAAATACAGATTCAAAAATAAATACAAATATATAAATAATCTTGAAATGGGCTTGGAAACACATTAAAAAGAAAAATATAAATTGTTTCTTAGTTTTCCTATCTGTAATATTTTTCTTTTATCAGATAAAATTAGTAAACACAAATCAAAAAATAAAAATCCATGAGAAAATAAATGTAATAAAGCAGTAATTCGAAGTCATTTATACACAATATGAACAGAATATCAAAACATTCTTATTTTCAGAGGAAAATAAAATGCACTACAGCATAAATTGCTTGAAATTTAATATAAGACTTAAAATGATTTTCTAGAATAAGGGGTCAATCAAAAAGTGTGGTTATGTTTGGCTCTGTGTCTTTGTGTGTGCATGTGTGTGTGTGTGTGTGTGTCTTGGACTGTCAGTGTAAGCGTGCGTAATGGGATGCAAAACAACGCAAAAGTGAACAGATTAACACAATGTATATTTATGCTGTTTTTGGAGATAATATTTTTGTGCTCTGTCTTTCAATGACTGCATTTGTTGGGCTGAAACTAATCTTTATTTTTCATCTGAATATAATTGTCTAATCATTGTGGTTATTTCTTTGAAAATAAGTTTAAGCAGAACCACACTGTTGTCCACAATTCCATTTAGAAGCTGCAGTGATGCAGCAGTGACTGTTCACCACAGGGCGGAGATATTGTGTTGTTCTCATCATGCTGGATGGAGGAAAGAGTATCTGTGGTTGGACTGAGTTGGTGCCCTGCAGTACCACAGTGACACCACTGGACAGCACAAAAAGATCATCTTCATGCAGCGGGAGATTTAGCTCCACAGTGGTTCCTTACTGAGATTTGTCCTGTAGTCAAATAAATCTGTGGTGACAGGAGATGTTTAGTGAGATGGAAAATAAGGAGAAATGTTCTGTTGAACAATCTGTGTAACATGACTCATCAAAATCAGACATATTCTGCCAGTGACGAGAAGTAGAAATGAAAAGAAATCATGATTCAATTTTTAATAGTTTTAACAAATCGTTTTGTACAAATGTATAAAATACACAAGTATACCATAGAAACAGGGATACAACCCTGAACACTTTTTCTGCTAAATAACATTTTGAATAATTCCACAGCATTTTATTCATGTCACAATGTTATTGTCACACTGTCCTGTCCTGACGGTCAACCACAGAACTGACTGCCTTCTTTGAGTTTATTGAAAACTTAAAGAACATTTTATAAAGTGGACATTTGCAGATTTGTTGTTCACAGGCAAATCTATTGAAAAAGCATCAGTGTGTTGCCAGCCTCATTTCATACAAGCAAAAAGTCGAAGAAAAGGCCTCAAGGTGCTGATGAGGAGGGAAAAGAAACTGACCACAAGAAAAGAAACATTCTTTGGACAAGAAGTGAATTTAATGTGCAATTATACATTTTTCCAGTCAAAGAGATTAAAATGTTGAGTCTATGTCTTCAGCAAAATCCTCAAATCGACTGAATTCAGTTTGATTCTTCCAGGTCAAGATGAGATGTGAGCTCACTCATGTAGAGACAATGAGTGCTGTATTAATTATTGAACCTAAATGAACGAATGACACAGGTGCTATGGAGTTTGATATTCAGTCTTTAAGATGCATTGATTTATTTTATTTATCAGTTCTATTTATAGATTTGTCTTTATTACATTGGGAGTAAGAAAATTAAAACTAATCCATCAAGTATAATATTTTGGAGAACCAAATATACAAAGGGAAATAAGATTTAACGTCTTATTTTGCCTTTTTGTCATCAACAGTAATCAATCTGACACACTCTGATAATCCTGAAGAGACCTCCTACCTATCTGGCTAATTGAGACACGTTTTAACGACCACACCGCAACAGCCAATCCGAGGGCAGCAATGTGCGGTTTCTAGGTAGAGCAGGGGAAGAGTGTGTGCTGCAGTTGGCTGGATTTCCTTTAGTGATTCCTGAACAGATGAAGTGCTGCTCCATATGGCAGACCTCTGGGACTCTTTTGTGCAGTGACTGATGTGACTTACGACAACTTTAAAGGTTTCCTCCTTCACTTTAAACACCCCCTCCCCCTACTGCTGCTGCTGCTGCTCTGCAGGATGAATGGGGAGTCATCTCCATGTTGATCTGACAAAGTGTGCCTTTCGTTTTGTATACACCCCCCCTCCACCCTGCAGCCCTGCAGCCTGCACACTCACAGCTCCAGACTTTGTTTTTGGTGGAAGGGACCGTCTCAAGTGTCTCGTACAGCCAACAGCAGCTGCTCCTGGACCTCTCCATTCTTCAGCACAAAAGAGGACCCAGAGCTGGGGTCTCGGTGTACCTTTGTGTGGGGCCCCTCCTGTCGTTTTCTGCTCTTTGTGCCCATTGATAAGGGTGTAGAAGTGTTGGCTGTAGCTTTTGTCTGAGTTTTGTTTTGGTGAGGGTGTGCAGTGGGCGCAGGGCGGGGGGGGGGTGTCTTAGTACAACCACATTAAGCCATTATTTGAGCTGTTTCTGCAGCAAGCAGGCTGCATGTATCCACACAGACACGTATACACAAAGTGTTGTGCAAAGTCTGATCTGGTCATTATGACATAAATGGTGGTCTTGGTCTCAGTTGTCCAAAGTCCTGAGGACATAAGTATTTATCTGCAGTGTTTGACAGACAAGCAGACCTTTAGTTTCATTTCTTTTCTTTTAAATCACATTTTCAAGAATTAACTTTGATGCAAAAGAGTCATATTTTACCATAATTACAAATTCAAATACAACACACGCACATTGTGCTGCTGCAGAGACTAACACAAGGCCCCTGAAGGGCCCCGGCACTGAATAAAGAATCAGACCAGTGTTTTGGCAACAGCTGGCGTGTGCGTGCATGTGCGTGTATGTGCATGTTGGTGTGTGTGTAAGCCGTCAACTCCGAATCCACTTTGTATTTACAAGCTGCAACACTGAGTATAAACAGATAAAAAGTTATCATCACACAATGTTTATTTATTTACTGTGTAGTAAGTTGAGCAGATAAAAGCTGATGCAAAGAGATACGTGTTGACCTCTGACAAACATATAACTGCTTTGTAAAGCAGCACTGAGTAAACACTGTTTTATTCTGAAGTTCTTACCAACATCCATTAGTGATGATGTTGATTTGGGATGGCTTCATGTTCTGAGATATACAAATGCAAATGTTAATGAAAGTTGAATGTAAACTCAGGAACAGTGGACCAATCAGAGAGCTGCAGGCTGCCGGGCTCCAGGTTTATTAATGTTGTTAGTCATTTGGTTTGATTAATCATAACCTGAAACAGGCCTGAGTGATGGAGATCAGACATAGAAATTAACATCAACAGCTGATGACTGAGGAAAAGGAGGTGTGTTTGTGTGTGTGTGTGTGTGCATGTGCATATATGTAGATCTGACTGAATATACTTCCACAGAGCTGCATATTTGACCCTGAGTCTGTTCTGACCGGGTTTATGGTAATTTCTGGAGGATGATATTAGCATAGTTAAAATATATATTAGCATAGTTATCAGACAAAGGAAGTCAGCAAATGTTAACCTCTGAAACTCTTCAGCTATGATCCACTGTTCCAACAAAGATTTTTAACATACACAACCAACACAGGTGTTATGGTGTTAGACACACAGTGCTCCTGTCTGTTTCTTAGATTGTGCATCAAGTTTATGACTAGAAAAAAACTAGATAGATGAATTACAAACACACAAACAAACAGAATACACATGTGAATGGTTCACGTGTGTTTTGGACCGAATTGTTACACTTGTATGATGCCCGAATCCTTGGAAACCTGCTCATCTGAAAAATCAACAAACTAGAAGCAGAAAAATACACACACAGGAGGAGGAGGAAGCTTTTATGATGAAGGGACACTTGAGAAGCAGCATGTGGCTGCAGAGGCAGAACTCTTTATGGCCAGGGTTGAGTCAGAGGGCAGCCAAGGTTTGCTGAGGGCAAAACTGCTCAGAGAGATGCACATAAAGATCAAGTATTTTCACATTTGTGTCAGTGTGCAGAAGAGATGAGTGACTTTTAGCTGTGATGCTTTTGGGCTTTGGACAGAGCTGCGCCAGCTGCCTTCTCCTGTCTTTGTGCTAAGCTAAGCTAACAATGTGCTGACTCCAGCTAATCACATGACGAAGTATCTGATCACCTGAAAGGTCTGATCATGTTTACCTCTGGAGCAGCAGGTGATTCAGCTCCGTCCTGCTGCTGTGTTGTGACTTGACTGGGGTGGTGGGTTTGTGTTTTGTTAGTCAGGATTTGCCTCTGAATGGATGAATGGCAGCAGGCTTGTGCCGGGCACAGGACCTCTTCGTCCTCCTCTTCCTCCTCTCAATAAAAGCCCCCCCGGCCTCTCCCTCCCTTTCTCCTCATCTCTCTAAATTGGACAGCAGATGGAGTGAGTGCAGGGATGGTTGCCGTGGAGATTTAAAGGGCTGACTGCGTTTCAGCTGGTACTACTTCTTTCTTTCTTTTTTGACAGGAGATTTTGTGAGGCAACGAGTGTGCATCATAGTAGAGTACAGGACAGGACTGTCTTATACTGCACTTGAGTTTGGGTCTGTTTGGGGTTAATCTTTTACTCTGATAAATCTGTGTGCATGTAAGCATCACTTCTACTGTGTGTGAGTGTGTGTGTGTGTGTGTGTGTCACAGTGGGGCGTGGGGGCTACAGCAGCTGTTGGCTCTACAATAGCTTGCGGTGACATGCAACATGCAGGTCAGGGTGAATTTAGAGTTTGGAGTCCACAGACACAAAAGCCTCCTAAAGAATTCTGAATCACAAATGAGAGCCAGAGAAGAAAAAGCAGCGTGTGCCAGGAGCAAAAGATCGCCTTCATTAAGCCACAGCTTCAGTTTGTTGATGTTTCTTGACTTTTACCAGGAGAACAGGCTCAGGAGGTAAAACTTGTGCTGCTGTTCGAGGTCGTTGGTGAAGTCAGTTTGACAACTTTGCTGATGAAACCTTCAATCACTGAGCTGCACACCGTCAGAAAATGGTTCAGAGTCACTTGATGTTTCAGATGTGTAAAAAAAAAAAAAAAGTTTCCCTGAATCAGTTGGATCTGACCAGAAAGCTGTCAGATAATACTCCTAAACAAAAAATGTGGGCAAGGTATACAGTGGTGAAATACAAAGGAGAACAAAGTCTTATCAGATGTCAGGGTGCTGCTGCGGTTTAACGTCTCCTCCCTGGACCATTATTTTGGAGGTAGGATTTTTCTTGTCGATGAAACAGCGTTGGTGTGATGCTATTGTCTATCTTACCAGGTTTGTGTGCATGAAGGTATTTGATTTGCCAAAAAATAAATGAACTTACTGTCCCTGTGCTGTGCTTTCTCTCTTTTTTTTTTGTTGGCACTTTTGCTCAGCCAAAAAAAGTCCTTGAACGAATGACGAAGCTGTGTCAAGCTAATGTTACCAAAGCATGTTTGGAAAATGTGTTTTAGCTGAACGTGATATAAAAACCAATCTTACCACTTTCATAATATGTCCTATATATCTTGCAGGTTCTTAATTTAACAACTAGACATGTAATATTTATGTTATATAATATGTTGGTTGTTGAGGTCAAGAAAGCTGGAAGATGGATTTTGTTGCCGTCGAAATCGAAACATGTTGAACTATGACATGAACACATCAGGAATGTTCTCATTGAACTGATGATGAGAAAATAAAGGCATTTACCAAAATGTTTAGCTGTGTCATCCAATTTCTTTTAAAATCAGCATTTCTTTTCATGTGGTTAGTGGTTTTACTTCAGCATCTCCCCTTTATAAGGAGTAAATATCCAAACCACACAAATCTCCAGGCCTGAATATGTGTCTGAACATGCACACAGGTAAAGATGTGACAGTTTAACTGTTTAGTATGAAACATGTAAAGAAAGCCCCTGAAAAATCAAAGTAGGAGGTTTTCCACAGTAAATATGCATAACGGGACAGAATTTCTGCTTAGGGCAACCTTCATCTCAGATGAAAAGGTCAAACAAAAGAGAGTAAAAGTGAAAACAAATCTTTTATTTCATGCTTTTAGCCTACATAAAAGTCAGACGTGCAGTAAATTTGCCATTCCATTTGACAAAGTATTTTTCCATTGTTAAGATTGAAGCAAAACTCAGGTTTAAAATTTTTTTTTCATTAAAACACTTTTTTTTGTTTCTTTGTATCAGAGTTAAAAGTCTAAAGTGAAACCTTTAGTTCTTTTGCAATACTTTTTAAAGATTTTTTTTGTCATCGTTAAATTTCTAAAGTGAAACCTTTAGTTCTTTCACAATACTTTTTAAAGTTTTTTTTTTTTTTTTTGTCATTGTTAAATTTCTAAAGTGAAACCTTTAGAGAATTAAGACAATTCTGGAAAGTGAGAAACATTTCACTGACTGCAACTGTTGGGATGTTGCTCAGCAAAGAGGACATCTTTAAAAAGTCTCTTTTTAAGAAGGCCTCTTCCTCGGCACCGCTTCTTCTCCTGCTGCGCGTGCTTCAATGGGCGACATTTGCTCTGTGGGACCACAGGACGCAGAACTCGCTTCTCCTTCCTCTCCAAACCTCATCCGCACAAAGAATGAGGGTCGATGTGTCGCTCTTGTGGCATACCTGACCTCGTTCACATAAAGAATGAGAGTCATCTTGGCATGGACGGGACAAGAGGCGACGGGTCACGGGGGCCCTCCTTGGGCCGGCGCCGTGCTGCCTGGATGGGAATCCTCCTCAGGAGTATCCAGGGATGAGCAGAAACTGGCTCATCCTTTTCTTCAGGATGAGCATTTCCAAGGTGTGAAGCTTCATAGCATCTGATCAAGAGAGAATGCTGGTCCCAGATCAGCGCTCGGGGAGGCTAATCTCAGGAACCCAGTCGTTCAGACGCCGGCTCTCCTCGCAGAACAGGTGCAGCTTCTCCAGAGCCGGATCTTCCCAAGACCCGTCAGCTGGGTTCTGTTCAAACAGGAAGAGGAGAGACCATTCAGTCACGTGCATCTTTCAAAGCAGCATCACATGTGAACATGATCACCAAATCCAAGCAGATGTTTGGATAGAGGACTACACACCGTGATGAGGACGCAGTGAGCATCTTCCAGCTGCTCCGCCTTGTCACCAACTATCTCAGCCAGACGCTGCATGTCGCTCACTCTGACGATACTGATGTCGTTGTCGAAGCAGAAGGACTGGATGAGGGTGAAGTGGATCTGGAGAGCGATGTCGCACTTAAACTCCTCATCCATGGCCAGGACGCAGAAGGACACGCTGTCTGGGTCTCTGCGGACAAAGAAAAGACACTTCCTGTTAGCTACATATTGAAGTGGAGCCGTGAGAGAAAATGCCAGAGTATTTTTTAAGTCACGTTGATTTTACTTACTCAGTCATGATTTTAGCACTCTCATAGACTCCCACAGTGAGTCTGTCCTCGCTCTCAGCACACAGCAGAGCTTCCTTCAGAGATTTCCCAGGAGACTGCATGATCACGTTTGTATCTCACAGTTCAGCTGATGTGGTCAGAAAGTCCAGAAAAGAGAGTTTGTGCTGCTGCCTGAACTCTCACAGCATTTATACTGCGGACCCGGCACACGCTCACTTCCTGATTGGCTGCTGGGGGCACAATGGCTACAGGAGGCTTGCAGCCCCCACCCCACCCTGAGGGACGCGTGCCTATAGAAAGTCTTAGAAAGTTGGGGGCAGCTTTGGTTGAAAGGATCAGATGTAGAAACTCTCTGACCTTTAAATGATTCTTTAAGCGTACAGGAATAATGAAACCACACAGGAAGACCAGGCTGCTGACATCAAAGTCTTCAAAGTTCAGGATGAATTAGAAGCTGCTCCCGCTCAAACTGTTAGAGGATTATACAACAGGGTGTGCATCTTAACATCTACAGTATTTTGCTGATTCACAAAACACTGTGCTGTAGGTTAGAGCTTCTCATTATCATTTTATGGATAATTTTTGGCATTTATTGATTTCCATTCATTTTCATATGAAAACCAAACTCTTTAAACTGCTTGGGTGCTGTTGTCCATCACTGTCAAGAATGTGTTCCAACGTCAAGTCTCAATTCAATTTTGTCAAGTTACATTACTGTTTCAAGTTCATTGAGTCATGACTATCTATAATAATGATCAATAACAATAAAAACTTGTAACAAAATTGATGGTGATTTGATTTTGACTTTAGTGGATAACACAATTCAAAGATGGTTCAAAAGTTTGCCATTGTTTCTCAGACTGTATAAAAAATGCATGGAAACCAATGGAGCAGTGCACGTAGTGTTTCATTTCCTGATTTTTATTGTCCTTTCAAATTGTCTCAAATTTCAAGAGCCAGGTCAGATTTTAATAAGCTTTATAATCACCAATGCAGTCAGTCTTTGGCTTCCATTCATTTATTAATGTGCAAAATGAAACTCAGACTTCTGAAATTTGCTTGAGTTGTGCCCAAACTTGTATCATTCATTTTGGTCAACGTTGACATTGTTGTTATGAGGTAACACATTAACTGAGCACAAATTTCTGGACTCTGCTGATTTCCATGTTGTGCTGAAATAAGTGGAGGCCAATAGTTGACTACAACTATAACCGTGAAATATGAAAGGACACTTCCCTGCAGGTTTCCCTTTTCTTGTCAAGAGAAGAAAATTGTCCTTTGTCTTGTGTTTTTGTCTGTGCAACGTTCAAAATAGATGTCTGAATTGACTGAGTATCCTAGTGCAGTCACTGGTTGTCATTTAGTCTTGTGTAGACTTTATCTTCATCAATGATGCTCGATTCTGGTTATCATATAGTATTTCTTGCCACAATTAATTGCAATATGTTACCAGTGAATGCGTTTGGAAACTACAACATTTAAAATAATATCCAAGACGTATAAACAGAGTTGGTTTGTGTTTGTAGGTAAAACCTAAAACTCACAAAAGCCTCCCCGTGTCTCTGATGAAGTTAGATGATTTTGCAGAGGCCTATTTTGAGAGTAATAAAAAATAAAACTTCCATGAGAAATAGATAGACGGTCAATATTCGAACTTTATTGGGGAAAAAAAGCAAGTTCAGATGTGTTGCTTTGACTTCAACCAATTGATCAGTTGTGGCTATCAGACAGACTTTTAGAACCCATTTTCACTGGCTTACTTGTTTGGTGTAGATTAGTCCAGTGGCACGCGCCGCTGTTTTGCATGCATTAAGCCGGGCCTCACTTGAGGCGCGTGGCATCTGGAGATGCCTGCGTGCTTTATCTCCCTCGTCTGCATCATTCTCCATAACAACCGGGAGATACCATCTGTCCCGGAGGGGCAGGTGAAGGCAGGGGGGACAAAGGAAGTCAGGCAGCACCTACTGGGCGTGTAAGCAAATATCATTTTTAAAGTTTTAAGGTTGGACAAAACCGAAAGCAGAGGTGTATGAAAATGTAAAACTCTTTTTAAGTGTTTGCATTTTAATAACTCAGAAACAGTTTGATCAGTAAAAAATATAAAACAATTTATGGGCCCGTTTCTACTCAAGTTATCTTCTTAGCGCGTAAAGTCTAAGCCAAATGTAAAGAAGTTTGTCTCGTCGTTCAGCTTCAGCCTCCGTCCGTCCAGCAGAGGATCAGGGCTGCTGGTGTGGCTGCAGGTCACCGGAGAGCAGTTTAGACCCCCAACACCTGTCGCTGCCTCCGTCTGGCAGATGTGCTGCAGCAACAATGGCTGAGTATCGATTTGCACGCCCTCGCCCCGCGGTCATGCAAGATGATCCTTCCTAAAATAGCCTGATGTTTGATTCTCCATCAGCCGGATCTAAGTCCTACTTTGGCCCACAGAGTGTGAGCAGAGTTTGCAACTGACGCACTGACGAAGCGCCAAGACCCAAAAAACTGACGAGGGAGTTGCAAATAATTTTGTTGCGGCAATAATGTGCAGATAAGCGATTGTTGTTGAGTAAAACAGACTCTCTGCATTGTTGCACGTGTTTACAGTTCAAAGTGAGAGCGATTTTTATCTGACATACTTTGGAGATAACATTTTTCACTGTGCAAGTTTGGACCATAAACTGCGCTCTTTTGGCATTCAAATTTAATCAAAACTCAGACAACAGATCGGCGAATGTGGAGACTTGCGGACAAAAGCTCGGCGCGCCCCGGGGTCGGGGTTGACCTGGGCTTAGAAGAGAACAGAGGAGGAGGAGGGAGGTGGGGGTCTCTCATAGCGACAGTTCTCCATCTGCCACTCTACTCTGCAGAACAATAGAGCTGAATCAATCACCGCCAACCTGTGTCTCCTCCTGCACCGCCTCTCCACTGCAGCCCCCTCCACCACCACTATTTACGCACCAGTGGCAGCAGGCCTGACCTGATGCTGGCTGTGTTTCCAATTATTATGCATCTTAAAATAACCACATAAGCTCGAGCTGATGTGGAGAAACTACTCCATTAGTTGAATAAATATATACCCGTGCGTAAAAGTGTAAGTGGAAATTGTCAGATAGAAGTTAATGCCAAACATAAACACATTCAGTGCGTCTATAAAACATGTGAAATAGAACTAAACTATCAGGATTGGGGACTCAGTGGACAGGATGCTTGGATGAAAAATTCCAGTTTTTCTGGTTTGAATCGCAGATGGAACCATTCGTTGGATGTCCTCACCACAGCAATAAACTTCAGAGGGTGTCCTGGAGAATTCAGCCCTTATGGCCCCTCATCTCCCCAAAGTACATAAATAAAATCCGAGCAGGGATTTTCTGGACAGCTGATGGCCACGTGCTCAGCGCGGGCCGGCCGCGCAGATTGCGCAGCACGCACAGAGTTCTGGCACGCGCTGTTCATTTGCATTTGTATGGAGGGACAGTGACAATAGAGGGCTGCTGCGCGCACAATGAGGCCGTTTTATGGCCGGCCTCTAGTCCACAGATGGCATCATCCACCTGCCCTTTCTCTGCTGCTGGGGGACAGAGAACCGCGGGGGGAGGGCTCTTTGTCCATGTTGTTATAAATAAATATCAGCAAAAGTCGAACATACATAAATATTTGTTGTGAGTTTGTGGAGTTTCCTTTAGTGGAGTAACATCTAGGCAGATGCTTTTTAAAATCATATGAGGCTTTAAATGGTCTCCAGAAAGAACAATAAGGCGCTGTGTACAACAGAGTTCAAATCCTTCCATTTCCAATTTAGACGCTTTTGGAGTTTTTACTAATGCATTTGAATAAATACATTTGCTGGCAATCATGCAGCTCTGCAAGTGCAGCTGCTGTTTTCTTTCATTTGCACCAGCAAGCTGCTGCAGTGATCAAACTTTTTTTTTTTAAGAAGCTATTTTTAGTTTCAGGCCAGGCTGCAGGGCGCAGAGGGGTAGCCTGAATGGCTCGATGACCCTCATCAATCTGCCACGAGCCGGAGTGTGACAATAGCATTATCATACCAATACACCATTCAGCCTCAGCCAATCAGGGCGCAGCGCTTTCACTGCGCCGCACGAGCTGGAGAGTATAAAAGCGGGACGCTGCAAGTCTGAGATCACTCTGCTCCCTCTTCGGATTTACTCTCAAATCGATCTTTCTCTTCCCCTTCTTGGAATACATTCATCATCGCCTTCATTATGACTCTTGAGGAGGTTCTGATCCAAAAGCCCGCCGAGCGTGCTCAGTGCACCGGCAAAGCCCTGGAGGAGGTCCTGGTGTCCGCCAAGGACAATGACTCCCTCACCGTCGGCGTCTACGAGTGCGCCAAAGTCATGAATCTGTAAGTATGGGACTAGGCTGGAGAAAGCAAAATTCAGATTGGCAGATGCTTTGTGGTTCAGCTCTGGGTGAAATCTAAATGCGCTTTTCTCTTTGTGTCCACAGAGACCCGGACAGCGTTTCCTTCTGCGTCCTGGCCATGGATGAGGAGTTTGAGTGCGACATCGCTCTCCAGATCCACTTCACCCTCATCCAGTCCTTCTGCTTCGACAACGACATCAGTATCGTCAGAGTGAGCGACATGCAGCGTCTGGCTGAGATAGTTGGTGACAAGGCGGAGCAGCTGGAAGATGCTCACTGCGTCCTCATCACGGTGTGTAGTCCTCTATCCAAACATCTGCTTGGATTTGGTGATCATGTTCACATGTGATGCTGCTTTGAAAGATGCACGTGATTGAATGGTCTCTCCTCTTCCTCTTTGAACAGAACCCAGCTGACGGGTCTTGGGAAGATCCGGCGCTGGAGAAGCTGCACCTGTTCTGCGAGGAGAGCCGGCGTCTGAACGACTGGGTTCCTGAGATTAGCCTCCCCGAGCGCTGATCTGGGACCAGCATTCTCTCTTGATCAGATGCTATGAAGCTTCACGCATTGGAAATGCTCATCCTGAAGAAAAGGATGAGCCAGTTTCTGCTCATCCCTGGATACTCCTGAGGAGGATTCCCATCCAGGCAGCACGGCGCCGGCCCAAGGAGGGCCCCCGTGACCCGTCGCCTCTTGTCCCGTCCATGCCAAGATGACTCTCATTCTTTATGTGAACGAGGTCAGGTATGCCACAAGAGCGACACATCGACCCTCATTCTTTGTGCGGATGAGGTTTGGAGAGGAAGGAGAAGCGAGTTCTGCGTCCTGTGGTCCCACAGAGCAAATGTCGCCCATTGAAGCACGCGCAGCAGGAGAAGAAGCGGTGCCGAGGAAGAGGCCTTCTTAAAAAGAGACTTTTTAAAGATGTCCTCTTTGCTGAGCAACACCCCAACAGTTGCAGTCAGCGAAATGTTTCTCACTTTCCAGAATTGTCTTAATTCTCTAAAGGTTTCACTTTAGAAATTTAACAATGACAAAAAAAAAAAAAAAACAACTTAAAAAAGTATTGTGAAAGAAGTAAAGGTTTCACTTTAGAAATTTAACGATGACAAAAAATATAATCTTCGAAAAAAAAAGTAATATATCTTTTCTAAAGGTTTCACTTTAGAAAACGGATAAATGAACGTTAAAAATATGAGAAGTTATAGAAACTTCATTGTGTAAATGAAGAACTGTTGGAAGATATTGTGGAGATTTGACTTAAAATATTCTGATCCTGTTGGAACAATGTCGGAAACATAATTTATAAGTTTGTCATTGGACACTGTTAGTGAAAATCCTTAATAAAAAACTAAAGTTAATGTTGATGATGTCGTGTCGTCACTTTCTCTAGCAAATCTGGGTGTTGCTTTACGACTTTTTTCTATTATGTTGGGGGGGGGTGTGCTTATGAAACAAAAGTTTATCAGCAGAATTTGCATGGAAGGCGCTAAGGTCTGTCATCTGCTCACTGTTGTCCCCTCAGTGAAAGAGAGCCCCCCCCAAAGGGCTCATCTGCATGTGTATGGTGAAGCGCACAATAGCGGAGCTCCGGGGCTGTCAGCTCCAGCGGTCCGCACAGAGCCCCCATTGTATGGCCCGCAGATGTCTCCGCAGCCACGCCGCGCCATCTGCCGTTTCCTGCAGGTGGGGGTCTGGAAGGGCAGGGGTGGGAGGAGCCAGGAGGGGGAGTGTAGTCAGTTTTCATTGCCGGGGGGGGGCAGTCGGGTTCTGTCTGACTGGTTTGGGCCGGTTGTGGGGGTCCTGAGTATCATCTGGTGTCCTGCCAGCAGCTGTCGGGACTGTTATTTACTGGCATGTACTTACCGCAGTGAAGTTAGTTTTAAGTTGGATATTCGACAGACATTCACTCCGGATAAAACTCTACTGTTCCACACAGTGCAACTCCGAGCCAGCCACTACAACATTTCAAGTGCACCCGTATAGAGCTCCGGGAGTCGGCGTCACACTGTCCCAGAATGCAACGTAATTCACTGCGCCTCCATTTTGGCAGGAAAGAAAGTTTTCGGCGGTTTTAGGCTCTCTGAAACAATCATCATGGTTGACAGTTGTTGTGCAACAGGGTGCACATATAGCCGTGCTAAAAACAAAGGTAAATCATTTTACCGCATCCCTAAAGATCCAGAGAGAAGAAATAATTGGCTCAGCGCGATAAAAAGAGCCCGGAGTAGGACAAAACAGACTGAAAGATGGGACCACCCAGCCAATGGATTTCGCCTGTGCAGTGACCACTTCACATCAGGTATGTTACGTTAGCTAACGTTAGAGAATACAACGCTTGCAAAAGCTAGTATCTTGCTTATTACGATTTTTCGATCAGTTTAATACTAAATTGCAAGTTGAATTAGCAGGCCTAACAAAGTCCGACGTTTGCTAGGCCAACAAGCTAAGCTAGCTAGCTAACTAATAAGCCCCATTGTGTTGTTGGTTACTAAAATGCTAGAGCATTTTCTACTTGTAGGGAAAAGGAGTGACAATCCACTGTCACCGGACTTCATTCCTTCCATCTTCCACTGCCTGACATCTCCGGAGAAGAGTAGAAGAAGAATGAGCTGAATTAAAGATTCCAGCATTTACTTGTGGAAAGATCCAGTTGACTTGGAGAACACCAGATACCTATCCTCTCTAAGGATACATATTAAAAGAGTAATTGGAGTTCTTCGTCAAAAGTACACAGTCTTGCAAATCAGTCCCCATAGTTTTCACTGACACAGAGACAATGATGTGACCTACCTTGACAAAATTGTGAGCCTATGTTGTGCCCTTACAAATGTGTCTGATCTGTGGTACCCTTTCAGTGACAGCGATGTAAATTAAGAGATTTAACTGACTACAGATGGGCATAAACTAAACTGAAAATAAAACATTTTTACTCACTTCTGTTGCTTGTGAGATTACCTTTGAAGGGAAACATGTTTCACAGGTCCTAAAAATCTGATTGCTATGAGAATGCTACAGATGTGACCTGGGCTTGCCATCCTGATCACAAGTTCACATTCTGTTTCTCTCCAAAGATCAGGCTGAACATCCACCCATTTAAACTGATTTTCACCTGACCAAATATTTGTTGCGCTAATCCCAACCTCTTATATGTGGCGGGTTTGATATACTAACCCATGTTTCATTGCTCTGATTGGCTGCAGGTCTGGCATTTTGGTCTGCACATGATAACAGCCCTTGAAATCAATGACATTCAGATACTTAATACAATGATAGAAAACAGCATTAGTTAAAAATATAGTTTATTCATTAAAATAGATTACAGTATCAGCTACAGATGACTCATTTATCAGTCTCGCCACTGAGATTTCCTTTTTTGGAAATTGATTACTTTTCTGCAGCCGGGACATACCCACTGTTTAGGGATTTAGAATTAACATTAGCCTTAGCATCACCCAGGTGGGTGCTACACATTGGTTGTGATTAGGTGTGTACCCCTTCTCCCTCTCCCACAGCGCTTTGAGCATATTTTAGATGGAAAAGCACTGTATGAATGCATTATATTATTATAATCAGAAAACGGTACCTAAGCTACCTAATGCTAGCCTAACTGGCTAATTGTTACACTGCCCATTAGCTTAGTTTTAACGTTACATAATGCGACACTAACCCTTCCAGTGAGGATACAGCATTCTTTAGCTGGTAGTTTCCACAGCTGAAGGGTCGTTACAACGCCAGACTGTGTCCATTTGTAGCACTTCAGACCTTTGTATGCCCTTAGGGAGTCCCCTGTGTAGGAAGAGGGTAAGTTGATCAAACATATGTCCGGATACTGCATGTGTGGGACGTCCTTTTCGGCGGAGATACTAGTAAAAAGCACCCCGGGGGCATTATACAGGTCGGTAATATTTAATTTATGTAGTTTTTTTATGTAAAGATCAATTTCATCCGAGTTAAAGTGAGAAGTGAATTTGGAAGACTTAAAATCTGCAGCGCCGACACTAACCATTTTCTGTTCCATTTACTGTCAAAATGCCGGCGTAAACAAAAGAAGTCATGTGACGTCCGGAGCTACATTGAACATGGCGCCCAGAAATGACACAGTGGAAATGACCATTTCTCATGTGAAAATAAATGCATTTCTAAAACGCAAAACTCAATATATTCATTCATTACTACATCTCCGTGCATTTACAGTTTACTCCGATTGATTTTTGATGATGAAAAAAAAAAACATTTCACATCGCTTAATAATAACCATACTGAAAAAAAATATGCGTTACATGTCCGCTAGCACGTAGGATGCAAACTAGTACACTCACCGGAGTCCTCGATCAAATAAAACAACAGGAAACAAATCCTCCAGTCACAGCGATCTGGAATTCTCTGGCAACAACGTCAAACATATAGAGACTCAATAACATAAAATAAAGCAGTATTTCTTCCAAATTTATATCATCAACTTCTCTTGTGACTGTGTCGTGGTCTGGTTAGCATCAGGATTAGCTGGAGTGTGTTAATCCCAGCATGCAATGCTCACGTTTACTCCACACTTCACACATGAAGTGCCCTCTAGTGGCTATTTAAAGTCACAACAGTCACCTCAATACAGTGATAAATTACGATATTGAAATGAAAATTTTTTACCCTGAGGTTAAATAACAAATAATAGTCAGTAAACCCAAACCTGTACTTTTATAGAGGTTACCTTAGAAAATCTGAGTGATGGGGGTAAAGAAGTATTGCTTAGATTATATAATAAAGTGTGGGAAGAAAGAATACTCCCTCTTTCCTGGAAGGAGGCCATCATTATTCCAATAAGGAAACCTGGAAAGGATCCAAAATGTCGAAGTAATTACAGGCCAATTGCACTAACTTCCCAAATGGAGAAAACTTTGGAACGAATGGTTAATGATAGAATGGTATACTTTTTAGAAACTAAAGGACTAATACATAATTATCAGTTAGGTTTTTGGAAAGGCAGAAGCACCATGTATCAATCTATAGCCCTTGAGGATATCATAAAAAGGTTTCAGATTGATAAGGAGATTGTTCTTGCAATAACTCTCTGACATAAAAAAGGCATATGACATGATGTGGAAGGATGGATTACTTTTTAAATTGTTTCAACCGGAAATAAGAGGTAGAATGTTGCAATGGGTTGAAAATTTTCTCTCAGAAAGGAAAATTAAAGTTAAGATAAATGGAGTTTTTAGCAATGAATATAAATCGTATAAATCGTACTGTAAATAAGATGCAACAAGCAGTAGATACAGTTAAAAAAATGGGCTCTTGATGGGGCTTTAGGATATCTGTGGATAAGACAAAGGTTATGTTCTTTACAAGAAGAAATATAAATCAGGACTTAAAGATTAGAATTTATGGTAAAGAGTTGGAAAGGACAGACCAGTTTAAGTATCTTGGTATTTGGTTCGACAAACAGTTAACCTGGACTGTGCATATTCAAAAAATGATAGAGAAGTGTAAAAAAGCATTGAATGTAATGCAATGTAGGCAAGGTGTGGAGTGGGGTGCTAATAGGCCTGCCTTGAAATCCATTTACACAGGATTAATGAGATCAATATTTGACTATAGGTGTATTGTGTATAGGTCTGCTGCTAAAACTGTATTGAAAAAATTAGACAGTATATAGTATTAGCCAATATGTATTGGAGCTATGAAAACTACACCTGTGGCAGCTACAAGTGGAGCTCGGAGAGATGCCTTTGCAGGCCAAATAATATAGTTATAGCCTCAGACTCCCCATCAGCACTGCATAGCATCAACAATGTACAATCTCAGTCTGGACAAAATATTATATTAGAAATAGTTCAATTAGCAAACAGTCTGCAGAAATCAGGAATCAGTGTTACACTCCTGTGGGTTCCAGCTCACATTGGAGTTACAGGGAATGAGTTGGCCGACTAGTATGCTAATATGGAGATTACCTACAGCTAGGCTGAAATCAACAGTATAGTAAAAGGGAAAATGAGAGAGAAGTGGCAGAATCTGTGGGACAATGAACAGACAGGTAGATATTTGTATAACATTCAAAGGACTGTGGGATGGTGTAGAAATACAAGTAGAACCACACAGGAAGAGGACACAATTTCTAGAATGAGGTTAGGTCATTAATGGTTGAAAAGTACTTTGTTTCTAATGAAAAACAGGTTGATGGAAAGTGGAAAGCAGTGAATGTCATACTCAAGAAAGCATAGAGCATGTTGTCGAAGCCTGTACTAGATACCAGTATGAAAGACAGCAGTTATTCAGGTACCTTGAAGCTGAGGATATGCCCTTAGAGCTCAGTGAATAATTGAAATATTGTTTTATTTTCTTAGAGAAACCGGTTTATTAAAGAGAATATAACATCATTTTTTTAGAGTAGGTCAGATAATCCAGACCCACACTCCTTTTCAGAAGGTGGCGATAATGCACACTAAAAACAAGAAGAAGAAGAAGAAGAAGAAGAAGAAGAAGCACAAAAAAAACACCCCTCTATACGTGGATGTGTGCAGCAGTAGATGGCAGTGGAGGGGGGTTTGTTTGTGGATCCAGCTTCCTTGTAGCAGCAGCCGAGCCTCCATTCCCGCTGACAGCGGAGATTCTCTCGGTGTGTGTCAGCTGACGGCGGTGTGATGCTGCGTGTTAGCTTCGGAGTTAGCCGGCAGAAAAAACACCTGTTTATCCGGTCTGCGTCGTTTGTCTCTCTGATATTTTGATTGGAAATCCTTTTGTGTGAGTCGGACATTCATAACGTGGCGAAAGCCAGGAGGTTTACCATGACAACCGGAGTGTTTTTAGCACTTTAGCCTTAGCAGCTAAACAGTAAATCATCCTAGCAACCGTAGCTAGCTAGCTACGACGGTGGGTCAGCTAACAGGCGGGGGGCTTTAAAATGTTAGATGAGGTTTTAAGATATGTGAGCAGACTATAGACGGACGGCTTCTGGTGATTAAATGTTGGTTAAATGGCAAAAACCGAGCAGCACAATGGGCTTGAGGTGCGGGGCAGCACAGAGAAGCTGACAGATAACACGAAAGGCAGTTTGTCTGGATCCGACTTGGAGGTTAACGGCAACACTATCCCGGCGGAGGGGCAGGTGGATAAGTACGGCTTCACCGGCGGAGCCCAGCGGACCTTCAGAGACACGTAAGAGGGGTTCATAATACTCAGATTACAGTCAGATATTGGATGAAGTGTTTGTTATCTTGCCGCATATTTGCTGTGCTTTCTTACATTGCAAATATTAAGACACTGGAAAGCGAAATGAAAGGACTCGCACACATCAACACTCACTATAAACAATGACAGGTCTGACCTTTCATCTGGAGGAAGTTAATGTCGTTTGTCAAACTTGCAGGAACACAAACAAATGTCAGATTATTAGAGATTGTAAATACCTGAACTGTAAAGAGACTGATTTTTATCTCTTGTCTCGTGGTCAAATAGCTGTCAGCATTTTTTGGTTTACGATCCTTCAAAACAAACTTGGTGCTGTCACAAGTGTCACTTATAACGGGCACATAAAGCGTGATGATTCATGCATGAAAATGGGAACATCTAGTAATTAATCAAAACATGTTGAAGTATAGTATAGTTTATGTTTTTATTTTTAGCCTTGCCAACCAAGTATTGAGCCTCCAGGCAGGGAAACACAGATCTAGGACACTGTCGTACCTTTGCATTCGTTGTTCCCACCTTCCTCGCTTAACTTCCTTTGTGAAGCATTAAGTGAGACCACTTCTGTTCTGTGCTTGACTTGCCATGTAATACTAAAAGTGTTTTAAACCAAATTCTATTTATTTTCTTAAATTTCTATAAATTAATCATCGGGCATGACACAGTAAACTAAATCACTTGTTTAACAAGTAGAAATGTCTTCTTTTTCAATGGGCATAAGCCAAAGTGTATGAGCCAGGGCTATGGGGGGTTCAAGTCTTTGCTCATTTGGCTCTTTGATATTAGACCAGCCCCCCTCTGAATGTTAGTTCACCAATTAATAACCCCATAAAGCTCTTCCATAAAGACTATATTTATCTTTTAACCTTTGGATCTGCGTAACTTGCTCTTAAACACCTCTTAACTTTGCTTGTAACTTGTACAGTCATTGGTTCATCTTGTATTCATAAATGGGCTGCATAAAAACAGTGCATGCCAATAGCTTTGCCTCATGTGATGTGTGTTTGGCTTTAAAATCATAAAATAAACAGTCCACTGTTATATCATTCTATAGGGATAAGTGATTGACAACATGAAAACTTGTGAACTCTCCAGCTATTACATGCAAAGTTGCCACTTACTCAGCTCTTTAAATTTGTTTGCCAAGAACAAGTGTTGTGTTCAGTCTCAGCACAGAAAATATGTCTGTTAAAATGGCAACTCTAATCTTCAATAGTGCTGTTATTAAATGAGCTATTGATGATTGTTTGTCTAGGAGGCTGTAGGGAACTGAACTAGGGGAAAGCTCTTCCACAGCTTCCTGTTTTCTCTTTGTGTTACTGCCGGCATGAGTTCCAGTGTTTTGTCTGCTGGTAGATTTCCTGTGTGGACTAGGAAGAGAAGAGCAACTATCCCACCTCCTCTGATGACAGGATTTGCTGTCATCAGCACTGGGAAGTTACAGAGTATAGTAGAGCTACTGTCAGACGTATGCAAATAATATTTTTAGTCTGTTATCAGTGGCACTGTCTGTCTCCACAGTGCCGAAGACATCCCTATTGAAGTGCTGAGACAGCGAGAGGCAAAATGGCTGGAGATGCTCAACAGCTGGGACAAGTGGATGGCCAAAAAACACAAGAAGGTTTGCTTACTGATATCTGACTGCACATCTTCACATCAGTTTTATTTTACTACTAATGACGGGGTGCATTTTGCAGGTGTATGTTCATTGTGCAGTGGACTGTAATGAAGCATGAACATAGCTTTTGTGCCAGGATTCACAATTCTTTATTTTGTTTTTATTGCTCACATAGTTGGAACAACTTCATGCTTCAGTTTCTCAAAAGAAAATCAATGAAATAGAGCAGAAAAACTACAAGAAGTCTTGGTATGGTTAGAATTGTTTACAATAACTTAAACAGGTTATCGAAAGATCATAGATTTCATGTATTCAGTGAAAAAGGAAACCAGTGATCAACCCAGTAGCTGAAAAGATTTTTCCAGAAAAGTAATGCAAGGGAAACCTCCAGCTTGTCCCTTAGAGCTTTGCACAGGCTCTTGAGTAACATATGTGTGTTTTGAATTACAGGTAAAAGAGCGCTGTCAAAAGGGGATCCCTCCATCCCTTCGTGGCCGGGCTTGGCTTTATCTCACTGGGGGCAAAGTGAAAAGGGAGCAAAACAAGGGCAGGTTCCAGGTCAGTCATATGTGTTTTTCAAAAAAAGGATGAAAAATAAACATAAAATATATTTATAATGTATGTATGTGAATTATACACGCAGGACATAATGTGTGGGTTTGTAATTTCACAAAGGGCTTCAGTTTCAAAATTTCCCTCTTTAAATAATTTCTAATAAAAAAGTTGGCTAATGGGAAGTGATTCAGAAATATAATTATATTTGCAAAATTCTATGTTTTTAGGAACTGGACAACCAACCAGGAGATCCTAAATGGGTAGATATTATTGAGAGGGATCTCCATCGACAGTTCCCCTTCCATGAAATGTTTGCAGCAAGAGGTGGTCATGGGTAAGCAATGCCTTACGTGATGCCCATCACTGTATTTTTGTACGTACATACTATATTTTATTAAAGCTATCTTAGTTTCTGAGGTTTAGTGCTTTATTCATTATTTTAATTGATTGATGTTCATTCATGTAGGCAGCAGGACCTTTTCCGTGTTCTGAAGGCTTATACTCTGCATCGACCCGAAGAAGGTTACTGTCAGGCTCAGGCTCCAGTCGCTGCTGTTCTCCTGATGCATATGCCAGCAGAGGTGAGTAGAAATTCAACCTTTCCACATATTTTTCTTCTGATAAAGAATAAAATGTAGTTGATGTTAGATACTCACTGCTCTAATGAAAAGATTAAGAAGAATTGGAATATAATTTGATATAAATTCCTTTATTTTATTCTTTAAATATCAGATTTTCCATAAGAAATACATGCTGTCATTATCCTTTCTTGTCCTAGGATGCCTTCTGGGTTCTTGTCCAGATTTGTGAAAAGTACCTCCCTGGATACTACAGCACAGGGCTGGTAAATCATAAGAATGACTTGAGAACATCAGAATATAAGTTGACTTTGAACAGTGTACACCATGTCAATAATTACCCACCTAAACCTGTGTAATCTTTCGAAAGGAAATCTGTACTCTAATGCAAGCATGAACATACCCTCAATACAGCCAAAAAACCCATAAACATCTCCAGCATTGCATGAATTTTTGCATTAATAAATGTATCTTCTATGAATTGCCTGCACAAGATTTGTTACCAACATGGAACTTTCCCCAGTATTTAAAAAGCCAGACAACAGTCTCATACATCAAGTTTCGAGTTTAGTCTCAGTGTCCCAAGTCAGTATGCTGTTAGAGGTGGTGTTACATTCCTCAGGCCAGTTTGTCTCTAGCTTGACACTGATTCGCTGGTACAACATGAGGCTGTGACCAAGCTGGATAATCACACAATCGCATTAAGCAGAGAGAGAGAAGAGACAGATCCCTCTCCCTCTTCACTGACTTCTGTTCCATGTTGTGACCACAGGAGGCGATCCAGCTGGACGGGGAGATCCTGTACGCTCTACTGCGGCGGGTGTCCCCTGTGGCCCACCGTCACCTGAAGAACCACAAGCTGGAGCCCATCCTATACATGACTGAATGGTTCATGTGTGCTTTCTCTCGGACTCTGCCATGGGCCTCAGTGCTGCGTGTCTGGGACATGTTCCTCTGTGAGGGTGAGATAGCACGCTTATTATGTTAAAGGAAGTGAGAAGTGATTATGTCAAGTGATGACTCAACAAGATAACCTTGGGAAACGAATGCAGCCCTAGAAGACGTTAATTTTACATAGTTATATTTGCAATTACAGTATTTCATTTTCCTCCATGCACTGTCATGTGCTCATTAACTTCTCTGTAAATTTTCCCTCAAAATACAAGAGCTTTATGTTCATTTTAAAGCAACAGGCAAGCCTTAAAATCTTAAAAAACTCTATAGTTATCCATGTAAATATTCACTTTTCACCACAACAATATAAAGATGAATCAGCCTTCAGCAGTTACATGCAGTTGTCTGGTGACCCCCTCTATTCAAATACATAACGACTGCTCTGCTATCTGCCTGCTGTTTGATGTGATGCTTTTCTCAGGAGTGAAGATCCTCTTCAGGGTGGGCTTGGTTCTCCTGAAATGCATGTTGGGATCCCAAGAGAAACTGAAGGCCTGCCAAGGTCTCTATGAGACAATGCAGCTGCTGCGAGCTATTCATCCACCGTACATGCAAGAAAGGTTCCTGGTTCACGAGGTACAGTTATACTGACTGTTGTAAACTGTGTTATGTTTTATACTCAGGACCAGCATCTACTGCACACTCAGCTGTCACTCTGTGTGCAGGATCACTCTTAAACTTGACCCTCCTGTGGTTGTGGGAACAGCTATGTAAAAAGATTTAACCTGTAACATGCTGGAATTAATTAACTGGGAAAAAAAACAAACAAATATTGACCCACATTTGATGCACTTTCACTCATTCTGTCTCTGTGTTGTAGATCATAGAGTTATCTGTGTCTGAGAGAGACATTGAGAAGGAACATCATACGCAACTGCGGTCTTGGAAGGAGAGCCATGGAGATCTACACTGTAAGTCCCCTCCCAGGATGCATGGTGCTAAGGCAATAATGGCTGCCGAGCCACCCAGCAGACAGGACCTGAGACAGAGACCTACCATCATTGTGGAGTCTCCCATGGCACCTAAGACAGATGAGGTGCAAGCGGAGGATTCAAAACAAAGTAGAAAGGCTAACAAGAAAAATCAGAAGACAACAATCACGCAACCAGGGGAGGAGGTTAATCCTTATCCACCTTCCACTGATCTCCTCCAGCACATGACCCTACAGAAGTCTGAAGAGAGTCTAAGCAGTGCAGAGCACGACACTTACCTGTAGCAGGGTGAGTTTCACATCAGTTTATATTAAAAAATCTTTTTCATCTAGCCTTTGCTATTTTAGCAATGACAGAGGCTCAGTTGTCATGTGCCACAGCTGTCGGTGACATGACAAAACCTTAGTGTGTTTGTAGCAATTGTGACTGACACTGACACTCCAGTAGAAGTTATGGGATTTAAAAGTTATTGTTGGGGTGCAAAAATAATCACATTTTAAAATTTTGCTCAGATTACCATAAGACAATCAGTTATTTGATTTATACCAGTTATTCACTGTACTTTTACCTGAGCATTATAGTCATGGAAAATCAGCATAAGCCAATAATATATTTTTTTAAATGTAAGGAACTCAGACTGATGATGTCAGGGAGCAACAGCAGATGGCAGCTATGTGCACGTTGTGCATGTCTGTGAAGCTGACGTGTGTGGTAATAGTACTATCAGCTTCTTATGACTGAGCATGAAAGGATACACATTCACTTTAAGCTACTGCTGCAATTTACCTCTTAAAGTTATGTTCTGATTGTCTTTTGTTACAAATAAAGGTTGATTTTATCTTAATTTATGAGATCTTTTCTAGCGCACCTTACCTTTCTAGTCTTCCTCTTTACCTACATTAGTCACTATGTTGCCAATGCAGAGATTTGTATTAAACTGCTTTGCTAGATTAAGCTCTTCACACTGATGTGCATGCACACAGGTTATCAGAGTTTGTGTCCAACCTCTGATAACTTGTGGTTCATGTCATGTAGACTGTATGCTGCCTCCATGACATGTCTGTACTGTTGGTGAACACTTGAGGGCAGCCTGAGATTACCTCTCTGCTGCAGAACTGACCAGTAGGGCACAAAGCGTGTCTCAAATGAAGGATTAAGTGTGCAGGGATATTGAATTAAACTAAACCAAAGGCTTTTAAAGCATATTTTTGAAAATTTATGTTTTTCTATTCATATTGTGTGTAGTATTTAATTGTTGTCAGTTTGGGAGAGTTGAACACGAAGAGTTTGCTAATATGAATTTTGAATGCTAACACAAAGTTGTTTTTGTACAATCATGCTACAGGGTTTTTTGATCTGGACATAAAGATATCTAATGTTACTGTACAAGAAAAAGAGCATTTGGAGATTTTTTTTTTTTTTAGCAATCTCAGACATTAAACTTTTAAACATTACATTTTTAAGATAAATCCAAGAATTACAGACTGAATACTAAATTAAAATAATCTACATATTATGCTGTTAATTTCTAAATGTAAATCTAAATTAAAAACTTCACACACATGGTTACTTAATGAAACTCATTCCAGTTGATTTTGTTCGCACTTCCAAATGATTTTTATGTAGACAGTATGCTAAGCGCTTCAAATATTTCAGCAACTAAAGATATTAAACATCAAGGGAACTATAAACTGCAGTCCCACAAATTGCAATATCAACAATAACCTGTGTAATTACAGGCTGGATTATCACCTGTAAAAGTTCTTATGAATAATGTAAAATAGCTGGAGGTAAATGTCGATTTTTTTAAAAATTTTTCAAGAATGTGCTGCAGGTTTATATTTTTCTATAAGGAATCACTGTTTACCTGCCACATCCAAGCTCTGAATATTTAGATGAAAATTTTATTATAATCTCTTGCAAGAACACAACACACATTTAACCTTCGATGCATCTGTTGAATGTTTACTCTGGACTTCCTATACTGTCACGACCTTCATCCAGAGATTAGATAAACTCCAGTCATCCTGAAGGATGGAAGATACAGAGGCTGTGGTTTGAAATCCAAGAACTTGATATAGATTTATTTTGTAAAGCTCTGTTTTAATATTAATCAAAATAACAAAAGATTATTCTTCATTGGGTTTATGGGATGTTATTTTTACTAATCATTGTAACAGTTATATTAAAATTAAACTCTGATTAAGCCTGGAGCTTGTAAATCTGCAGCTGAATATGCTGCCTCAATCAGTATATAGCTCTGTATTTCTGATCCATTTCCTCATTTTATTTAAAATCACCCTCTCATATGTTCAAGCTGTTTTGTACCAAATTATCTTTAAATTAATAAAATTTGAAACTTAAAAAAAGTGGACTGCTTTAGCCTTCCTCTATCGTGACGTTTTCTCTATTTTGCCTGTATTTAGTGTTAAACACAGAATATGAGGAGAGAGAAAAAGTGCCACCCAGACTGGACTGAACTAGCAGGATGTTAATGCACCCTGTGTTATCGCTCCGCACCCTCACACCCTCCCTCACCCACGCAGCAGCACACTTCCTTGGACACCTGTTTCTCCGGCTCTTTCAGCTCGTTGAGGAATTTGCATCTCAAATGAGGCAAATTCCCACCGTGTCTCACTCCGCCATTCGCCTTTGGTCTCTGAATGGAGTCTTCTGCGTATATACAGACCTCCTTCTTCTTCTTCGACAAGCTTCAGCTGCAGCCCCAGAACATGACAGCCAGGATTTTTCTCCTTTACATATTAATTTACCTGAAAAGTGAAACCTGTTTAATTTATTTAAGAGTAGAATGGGGCCACTTAGATATAATTGCATTACTATTTTCAGCTAAATTCGAAGTTTCACATCTCAATACTTCAGTCCTTGGAGAGTACACTTGATTTCGAAGATGACAAAAATAAAGGATTCATTGCAGCCAATAATCAATAACACGATTGGCTTCTTTCACATCAGTATCACACCTGAGATTCCCCGCCCATCCTTCACAGCGACTTTTTCTATTTCCGTGAAGTGTTTTGTCTGAGGATGCCTGTCATTAGAGCCTCTTTGTGTTTCTGGCTTCTCTCTTGTGAAAGTGCCTTTCACCATCTGTAACAATGTTAGCTTATCCGCCCATTTTCAACGCATCTCCGCCCTTCACCTCAGCCCAGCCTCACATCACTCCACCCCCAACCTGTCCCTGAGTCTCTGTGCTGGACACCCATTAGACCGACGCCTAGACAGTGGAGGAGGGTAATGGGAGACTGGCTTTATGGCTAATCTGCAGGGGAGGAGGAGAGGTGACCCAGACGTACTCCGATAACCACACTCTGAGAGAAGAGCTCAGATTTATAGCCTTAGTATCACAATACTGCTGCAGTGCTTCATCGGTGTCGTATGCAAAAACATCATGGAAGCCTCTCTCACAAGTCATGTTGCTGCTGAAGCCGCGTTCAGACTAGTAATAGGACCATTATAAAAGGATACAAGGGGCTATGTCAGTGTTGATGTGGTGAGGAGATGAAAGAGCACCCAGGATGTCCAATTTGAAAAATAAAGCATATCCATGGGCTTTAAGACTCCGGTCCAGGCTTCCAAACACCACAGAGTGGTATACGAAACTGTGAGTCAGGATTACACAGATCTCAAAAATCATCACAGCGACAGATTTTATCCTGTGTCTCGACAATTGCAAGGATCACATTACAAAGTTATCTACCAGGGAAGTGCTGAGCAGTGCAGTCGGTTGCTGCATAATGTTGCATTTGCTCCAGCGGTCCAAAGGAACCATCTCACTGCAAAAAACACAAAAGTCACATTCTCATTGATACAGTGAAAATGTTTTTGCCAAGCTACAGAGGAAGGCTTTTACAGATTCCCCTCTGTCTAACTTAGCCTGTCACTGTACAGCTGTGGGTCAATACGTGGATCTGAGCACTGCTGTGAGACGGACTTGTAAAAAATTGGACCCTTTTCTTGGGCTAACACTTGTTAGAAGAAAAACATCCCTCACCGGCTTCCCACCAGTGACCGTAACCAACAATGTCAGCAATTCAGATCATCAATCTAAAATCATCACCCCTGGGCACAATAGAAATTACTGCCCTCTTTAATTATGGGTCACATCTGTGACTTTTACAATTTTGATAATATATTTGAAAGGCAAAGTTCACATGCCACATTTCCCAAAGCTTTCAACCAGATCCCCTAGCCGTCTTGACCGTGTTTAATTGCACACTTAGTGTAATTTCCACACCCAAGCTTTTACCCAGCATTACAAAGATATTCTTTTCACGGGTCTCTATTTCGGTTCACCCCCTACAAAACTACAGTATGTGTTTCAAAAAATATAAAAAACCTGATGTGTTTTTATAAACTGTAACTGTTTATGGGGCGGCTGAGTCGAGCAAAGTGGATAATCTCAAGTGGCCATATGTGTGAAGCGTCTGGGAGATTATAGTCTGGTCTCATGAGCTGTAAAGCTCCTCTAAAGTTTTTTGGTAACAAGGACTGATAGTCTGCATCTTTATCCTTCGCCGGCCAGCAGTCCCCCACGCCCGCTGCCCAAAGAGGGGGGTAACAGGGGCAAAGGTCAGGGGCACAAAACAAAGCAAAACACACAACTGTGTTCTGTTTGAACAACAGTAGCTTGAATACAGCTGTTCTGCCTTTTCTGGACTTGGGATATAATGTGATAGACAGTGAATTGAATTTTGTTTGCAAAAAAAAATATATATATATATGCATATAAGATTATATAAAATTGCATATCTGATATATATATATAAGATTATTATATAAAATGATGTTTTGTTTGACCTGGTAATATTCTGATCATGGCCTGAATGTGTGAATTGACAGATGAGCGAAATCTCTTGGATGCTCCTGTTTGAAACTTTTCCATGATTTGGGGGAAAGGCTTTGATAAAAAGTTTCACATAGCAGAGCTGCACGTGTGGGACAGGAAGCAGAGTCGGAGTGGAAAGCATCAGGGGTCAGACAGATGCTTGTTCAATGGACAGCGGGCAGGAAGACTGTGTGTCCTTTTACGGCCCTTATCAGGATAACAGTAGCTGGAAATGCAGCCATGATGATCTCAGATTCATCAGTTTGATTGCAGCTGGGGATCCCCCCTCCCTCCCTGATCCGCTATATAGCAGCTGAATGTCTTCTAAATCATTATGAGCCTGATTTGTACTGATTAATCATCACAGTTCCAGCTCAGTGTCCAAGCTATTGTTCCCATCAGGGACTGAAGGTTTTAAACTCGTTTAGTCTTGGCCAAGAAGTTTTTCATGTGTGCAGCTTGATCCAACATATAGAATAAGAGCTTTTGGCCATGAAATCGCTCAGTCATTATGAACTCTTTCCACTAGAGTTTAGCCTGTTTGAAGTTGAACAGGCTGCTGGTTAGACATTGTGCAGCCTTCAGACCTATCAGATTTTCTGTTTTTGGGACCTTCCTGCAACCTCTGAACTACTGACTGACCTTTTGCTGCTTACACTACACCCAATGTTGACTCCTTCAACTTCCTGATTGCAACTTGATTTTAATTTGTAGATTTGTGTTTTACTGTGTGCTTTCTTTTTGTATTTGGTTGCTTTGTGCAAAGTCTCAGTTTCCATCTTTTTACAGTTTTTCCACAATTGCTAAGACAGGTTTCTTGAAATTATTAACTTAAATTATTAACTGCATACACATCTTCAAAAATTTCAAACTTCTATGTCAAAACCAAACTCTCCAAAAAAATCATGTAATTTTACATCTAAACCAAACTTTGCCTTCAGACTTCGCACAAAAGCCATCAAATGCACACATACTACACAATAGCCATTACCTACCAGTGAGATCAATTCAAACCACTATACCATAAAAACCCATTACTGCAATGAATAAGGCAACATCTTTACATTAACTAATGACATAGCACATGTATAAATTATAAATAAATAATTATATATATAAAATATATATAAAATTTTAATTCCTCAACGTACTGTGGTAAACTAAACTGAAATTGAGTGAAAAAGTAAATTTACTATAAAAATATGCAGCTGATAAAGAATGCTGCTGTGGTTGTGCTGGCCCCCTCAGGTGAGTAAACAATTTTGACTTATTGTCCTTCCAGCTGGGGGATGGTGTATTAATTGGGTTCCAGCTGTGATGACTTGAGTTCATGATACTGAATGCCAGTGCTTTCTAAATGAACACATGCTGCAGCCAGTGATGTATGAAGGGATTTATGTTTAGAGTTTTTCACAAAAAGTTCAACAAATCTGAATCATGTGTTTATAGTTTTGGGAAATATGCTTTTTCTTTTGGTTGATGGTGTAATGGTTATGGATGTTTAGTTAATAGGGCCAGTTATAGTATGTAAGTGAGAAAAACTGCTACTGATAAAATGCTTGTAGCTTGTGATAAATGCAAGTGGACTACTGGGAAAAGCGATAAATGACATGGCTCTGCCGGGCCATGGGCTAGTTGTTGCCGTCCAAGCTGTAAATATCGTCTTTCAGCGCACTTGAAATATGGCCAAAACCTACAACAGAGATTCATTCTGACATATTGTGGCACCATTTTGGCTTTAATACTGCACCGTGATTGAGAAGATAAGGATGGTCATCCAATGGTGCATTTTTACTGGAAAGCATATGTTGAACATAAAGTAATCCATCCAAAGAATCTAGTTGTGGTGTGGCATATTAGTAATGATGCCTCTCTGACTTTGTGTCTGGCAACAATAATTTGTCTCTGTGTGTAACTTGTTTATCTCTTCACCTGGGATGTTTTGTTGGCTTGTTGCTGCTGTGTTGGTGTGTTTTCCACTAATCTGTATTGATCTGAAGTCACTTCCTGCCATTGTTGTGACACATCCCCACTGTCTCCTCTCTTCCCGTCCATCTAGTCCCCTCTTAACCCAACAAGGAAGCCGAGACCCGGAGAGGATACGCAGGAGGGAGGGCTGTGGTGTGAGTGTGTATGTTAGTGTTTGTTCATGTATGCGTGTGTGTGAGGTCAAGAGATAGACCTGCTCTGGCACTGATAAACCTGGGCCAGACTTATGGGACAAGCAGATACTGATGATGAGCAGGAGGTAGAAGCTTCAGCAGCCTGTGATAACACAAACAGAAATGTCAGCTGCATTTAAAGGGCAACTAAGCAAAAAACAGTAGGTTTTTCTTATTGGACAAAAAAGTCGCCAACTTTTCAAAGCAAGCTGGTAAGAAACATAATCAGCTTCAAAGTTTCCACCATAAAACTAATTTCAGTGTAATTGTGAAAAATATGAGTACTCATACCTCAACTCTCTCTGGTTATTGCAAGTTCTGTAATTTAATATTAATAAATACAAATATGTTTTTTTACTTTGCATAACATATACAATATTCCATGTGAGTGGCAGGAGAAATTGTCTACAAGCTTGACAATCTGGCATATTGCATTGGTGATGCTTTTGTTTTGTCTGTCACCTCTGTAAACAATGATAGCAATCATTTTTACTTCAGCAGTGAAATTGTAGGTTTCAGTTGTAAACACGGATCACAGCATCATCTGACTTAACTGTACTGATATAGCTGAGCTGCAAAATTTCAAGAACTTTGCAGAGTCCAATGTTATGAAAAAACCATAAAAGGGGTGATGTTCAACAAAGAAGAAATGTGTGCAGAAAAATTCCTTTGAATAGAGATGTTACCTTCCTGTATTAGTAGTACGGATCAAAAAGAATAGATTTAGTAGCATCCTAAAAGACACATAGACCTTAATTTTTGCTTAGATACTTGCAGTTTGTGTGTGTATGTGTGTGTGTGTGCAGTGCATGACATCATAGCCTGTTATAATTGAGACTAATGACAAAAGCATATGGGCATCAAGACCTTAGGTTTGAGGTTACAATAGCTTATTGTATTGCATTCAGTGTAGTCATGGGTGTTACATAGTGTATGAACATGTTGGACTGTTCAGTGTCTCTATGGATGTGTGTGTGTGTGTGTGTGTGTGTGTGTGTGTGTCTGCATCTCTCAACTTTGAAACCAAACTGGAGGCTTGTGTTTCAGAACTCTCTGAAGTTTGGAGATCCATGAAATCTATAGAACCGTTCATGTTACATGTGAGGGCTGAAAGACGTGAACACTTCCTAAATCCTGCTGTGCATTTTGAGTCATTCAAACAGTTTTAAGTCTTCACTTTTCCGACTGATCACTCGCTCACACAGTTTGCAGGAGTGAAGTAGTTTCTCACCTGTTGGACATACAGGAAGAGGACGTGGATGCAGGCTTTATTGCAGCTTTTTTGGTGTTTAGACAGAAGGAAAGCTGTAGTCTTTATCTCTCTTTTAAAGCATTTCCAGCTAGATCTGTTTACTGCCTTTATCTGGGGTAAAGCTCTGGTAGGCCAAGCATACACAGCCAAAAGTCCAGTTGTGAATTCATTTATTTGTGGAAAATACATTCTGAGCATTGTGGGTTACTGTAATTGGATTAATTTGTTTTTATAAATTCATGTATAAAGATATATATTTGGTGTAATTTGTCATGTCCCGCTGTCACTGAATTTGCTCATTTTTGTCATTGCAACTCTGACATTCCCTTTTAGCGAGACACATTAGCAATATTGCAAAGTAAAATGAGATGTAATCACACATCAACTCAACTGCAGACATATTGTATCCAGTCTGTGCTTCAGGTTGTTCTGTGGCTAATTGCTAACATCAAAATACTAACATATTCACGTTGGCAATACTTTTATATTAAAGTACAGCAGGTTTGTTATTCACATTCTTAGATTACTGTGTTATCAGTAGCATTTCCTAATGCCAGCCAGGTCAAGGTGCTTAATATGATAGACTGGAAAATGGAGAAAACGCTTTTTTTATTTAATTTGTGGTAGGCTTACTTGAGTGTCTTTGTAAAGAATATGATGCCAGTTATGTGGTGTCACTTTTTTCTGTCAATATGTAATATTCATTCTTCTTATTTGCTGCAGCAATCCTCAGCCAACAAATAAACCCCCTAATGTCTCATTCTCCAGCACCAGAGAGGGCATAAACACAAACTTTAACATTAATGTATTTCTAATTTCTGTTTAAATTATAAATGATAGCAATCATCTTTGTTCTTTCTGATTTTAACTCTCCTCATCTGTTCTGTGTAGGAGACAAGGAGGCACCCCGCCTTTCTCTAACACTTTATTTTCACTGCTGACCTTCAGTGTAAGTCTCAACTATTTATACCTTTTTGTGAAAATTGTTTGGGATTTCCCTCTCCTCTCTTCACATTCATAAATATTTGATAAATATTTCTGTTCAGCCACTCCTAGCTCGGAGGACAACAACATACCGAAAGCAGGAAGATTTATATCAACAGAGTCTCCTGGTCAACTAACCAACAAACAGAAGACTGAAATTAGACATCCCTGGCCCTGGAGTGGAGTCGCTCCTCACTCAGAGTAGCTGTTATTCTGGTCTGCATGACTCCACTGCACTGAGCTCTTCAGTGACTGTAAGGCCATGAAAACATTTTCCAATTTATGTGTTAAGAGGTCAAAAAAGTGTACTGTCATCATATAGATACAAAAATAACCATCAGACAGTCTATCAGTAACATGTAGCCGCGCCCCCCAAATACTCTGAACAATAATAACGTGTGAATCTATAATTAAAGATGAGTAATAGTATCAGGTATCCAAATCTGTGTTCTCACTGTGGCATCATAAATCCTGCCTGAAAAAGAAACTGTAGCTTGTGAAAGAAGAGGCACTGCCCCACTTGATCTGGTATGACCACTAGCTTTTATTGTTAGCAAATTCCAGATTGATATTATTTTGCAGCTGCATTAAATAAGCTTGCTAACTTTAAGATTTTTCTGTAGTTGTGAGTTCACCAAGCGACTTCAGCACATTTAACCTGATTTGGTTGAGTTTTTCAGTGAACACAATAAGTCACACCACACCCTGTCCCTTTCTGGTCCACAATCGTCCCATCAAATCTCCAACATTTTCCTCAATTCAAGCAGAAACATTTTTCCTCATAGAGACAACTGGCCTCCTAGTTGTGTTACCATTTACAGCTAGAATAAAAACTGCTTCCAGCCATGGAGATGGCTGTGAAACTTGAATTTACACATTATTCGTGACAGGAACAGTGAGAAAAGGGCGTAAATATCTCCCATCCTTGTGGTCTTTGTGTCTAACAAGCTGGTGTCAATCACTGTGTCGTCCCTGGTGAAAAGAACGAAGGGAGGATAGCGGGGAGGAGCAGGCAGTAACATCAACCAAATGTTGAGGCTTTCCAGCTGTGCTTACAGCGTCACTTTTGACAGCATTCACATAAATAAAAGTTCAGATCAGAAAAACAATTGCTTCTGAAGGCTGAGTATTTGCCCGAGGGTCGGTTCATCATTGTGATTGTTGACTTTCAATCTAGTGTTTGGTTTAAACATGTAATATCAAGAATTGTCAGACACCCTCAGGTCTGGCTCAGACTTCGTCAGATCGCAAAGAAAGCCTCAAGGAACCAGCTGTCTCAGCACAGAGGGGCCCACGCATGTGGTCTGCAACAGCTTAACACACACATCAAACAACTGTCGAGACCCCCACTAAGTCTCATGCACACCTAAATAACAAGAACACACACCTTATGCTCTTTTGGCACAGCCAGTATTAGCGAAAACAGGCTCATAAACATGCAAACACATAAGGTCATGATAAAAGATCAAAGGGTCACTCTTCGGCTCTGCAGACAGACTGTCACTGAATGTGGGTTTGTGTCTCAAATCAAATCAAATCAGGCTTTATTGGCATTTTCTCTGTGACCACAGCACAGTACAGACAAACAGAAACGGTGTTTCTCTATGGGATGGCTACCAAATATATAAAAAGACAACAATAAATAATTAAAAATGCTAAACACAATATGCTAGGAAAAGATAAAATATAAGATAAATAAAAATCAAAGGATAAATAAAATAAAACTCAGGAGAAAATCTACATCCCTGAGGCTCGTCCCAGTTTAAAGTGATTTCTGCTTTTTTGTGTATTTCAAGAAGCAATATTCGTCCTTATCCCCCGGATATGATGTCTATTAATCTGACTCTGTGCTGATGGATGTCAGTCAACTGAGGGGTTAGTGTGGTTAAATGAGAGCACAAAGAGTGTCTTGGTGTCCTCAGGGTGTGTGGTTTACTGCACAGGGCCACACATGAGAACAACAACAATCGATTTGAGGCACAGGTGGGGAGCAAAGATGGCAAACATGGGCAAAGTGTTGTGGAAACGGGGTCTCTGGTATGCGGCCGAAGAGATGGATGCTTTGCAAAGAGGGTGAAGCTCAGGCCAACCAGAACTTGTCGAATCAATAAGGGTTAAATGAGGGTCAAATGTGGGAGAATGCATTAAATTTTGATGCAGAGTCTTGAGACATACAAAATAAATCACCATCAGGTTAAAAATAGTCATTTTTCTGTCCACAGTACCTTGTTTTTAAAAGGAAATTTATAGGTTTTTTTGCCACATTTGTCATGATTAGGGGATTTTGAGAAAAGCAAGTGGGTGGATTGATGTACTCATCAAGGCCTGTTGTTTTATTTATCTGTATATTCACATCCCTGTCAACGAACACAGCTAAAAACAGACTTCAGTCCCAGCAGAATGCAAATAGGAAGCGTGCTTTGATTCACTTGACTTGGCTTTTTTCCTGTTCTGCCCAACGTCCTGCACCACAGAGCCGAGCCGGATGGACAAAGAGCTGGACGGACAATTAAGCAGAATTTTTGGGTGGAGGCGCACAAACACAATCACAGCAGTTTTGGTTATCAAACGCCACAAGCTCTCATCAGAACAATTGGCAACAATAGACCGGGCTTTGAGAGTAAATGACGTTGGCAAAAGCAGAAGAAGTGGAAATCAGTTTTCGTCTTCATAATCTGAGGAAGAGGGAGATGAGTAGTGAAGGCGGGAGCAGGGGGATGGAAGAGGCAGAGATGGAGGGGTGGAGGAAGGGGTCGGAGGAGGAAAAGATTGTTGAGTGATACAGAAGTTGTGTCTAAAGTCGGTGCCCCGGCGCCACCGCTGCCACTCTGTTGAGAGACAGAGCAGGCTGGAGAGTGAGGCGTCCCACCTGGGCCAGCAAGGACACCCAAGAGACGAGACAAAGGAGAAAGACAAAGAAAAAGTGCAAATGATTTAACCTTGTAACACAACCCCCCCACATTTTCTTTCCCCTAAAGAAGTTTTGGAGTTGGGAAAGTCATTTTATTTCATATTCATGACTTAAATATTCTTCTTAATGTTGTTACAACGCATTATATATATTCAAGTGCAAGAGTCTATATTCTTTCACTTAGTCACTCCCCAAAATTCAGAACTGATGAATTTGGTATAATCTGAAACTCCACTTCACAGTTTGTAATAAGAGCTTGTGAATCAAAACAGCATGTGTTTATATTGACTTCCGAGCTGTAAAGAGCGGTAAAGAACACTTGACTGGCAGTTTATGACATCTATTACATCTGGGTATCAGTGTGTCATATATATGTATAAAAAACATTTTAATTTTAATGACTAATTGAAATTTTTGTGTATTAAAATGGGTCCTCTTTACCAACTTTATTTTGTGCATGTCAGGGTTTTCCATGCATGTACAGACATGATAGCAACACACATAGAAATGTAAATAGGGTTGTCTATTGAGTAGCAGCTCGGTGCTTTAGTCCCTCAACGACTCTCAATTGACTTTAAAACTGACAACTTGATGAAACTTGTCATGCCCAGACTTGAGACATGCCATATTGTCCAAACATGTATGATAAATTTTCCTGCCCTGAAGTTAAAATTATCATGAAATTATATTTGTGGAAAGACAAATATACATATACAAATATATTATCATATATATACATATTTATATATGAAAGTGACCCAGCCCTCACTGAGTGTAGCCAGTGACAGGGCATGTTCCTCAGAGCCCGAGGGGAGGAGGGCAATGGGAGGGGAGGAGGGTATGAGTCCAGGGGGGTATATAAGGAGCAGCAGATTTCATATGTAGCAACAGACCTCAGAGTGTTCTCACCAGTGTGGATCTATCTGCAACAAAGCTTTAAAAAAGAGAACAGGAAAAGCAGAGAAAATGGAAACGGAGCCAACTGAACGTCCTTATGAGTATTATGACTACGAGGAGCTGGAAAATTACACCATGTGTGATTATTCTGAGTGGACACCATCATACTCTGTTATCCCTGTGCTTTACATGCTGATTTTCATCCTCGGCCTCTCTGGAAATGGGGTGGTCATCTTCACCGTGTGGAGAGCCCAGGGTAAGCGACGAGCTGCTGACGTCTACATCGGCAACCTGGCCTTAGCTGACCTCACCTTTGTAGTCACTCTGCCTCTGTGGGCTGTTTACACAGCCATGGGCTACCACTGGCCCTTTGGAGTGGCTCTGTGTAAGATCAGCAGCTACGTGGTCCTGCTCAACATGTATGCCAGCGTCTTCTGCCTCACCTGCATGAGCTTCGACCGCTACTTGGCCATTGTCCACTCGCTGTCCAGCACCCAACTGCGCACTCGTGGACACATGCAAGGTTCGCTGACAGCCATCTGGCTTCTGTCCGGTTTCCTGGCTGCCCCAACTCTGGTCTTCCGCACCACCAAATACGATCTAACTACTAACCGCACATCCTGTGCCATGGACTTCAGCCTGGTGGTGACGAGCAAAGAGCAGGAGAACCTGTGGATCGCTGGACTCAGCATCTCCTCTTCAGCTCTTGGCTTTCTTCTGCCTTTCTTGGCAATGATGGTGTGCTATGGTTTTATTGGCTGCACTGTCACCCGCCACTTCAACACTCTGCGCAAAGAAGACCAGCGTAAGAGGAGGCTGTTGAAGATCATTACCACGCTCGTAGTGGTCTTCGCCGCCTGCTGGACGCCCTTCCATGTTTTGAAGAGTGCTGATGCTCTTTCCTACCTGGAGGTGTTTCCTGATACCTGTTCCTTCTTGCGCTTCCTGCTGCTGGCTCACCCGTATGCCACCTGCCTGGCCTACCTCAACAGTTGCCTCAACCCCTTTCTATATGCCTTCTTTGATCTGCGCTTCAGATCCCAGTGTCTGTGCCTACTCAACCTGAAAAAGTCTTTGCATGCAAGCCCTGCCAGCTCGCTGTCCTCTCAGAAGACAGAGGCTCAGTCTCTAGCTACCAAGGTGTGACATTAGCTGAGGGCCCAGAGGAACACTGGGGAAAAGGTGAACAATGAAGAATAATGCAGCTAAATAAGAACTTCACAGTGCTGGGTGCTCCCTCACAGATCTTCTGAAATTTGTTTGAGGGTTTCCCCTTTGCCCCTCTCTGGCTCTGTGGACTACTGTATGCATTTGTTTGAAGATAATGCTTGGGCTTGTGGATTTGACCACACTCCAACTCCAGCCTTAGTTTCAGTGGCAGGGGAGCAAAACCAAACTGCTTATTCAAGGGACCAAGTATAAAAGACGGAATGTATTTCAAAAGGACGGACTTATGTCTTTCTTGTTTCTCCTGTGGACTTAATGCAAAGTCCTGAGCAGTGAACTGAGAAACAATGTCTTCAAGTCCCACTGAAGTGTATTACATATGCATTTGACCCTTCTGTTCTTGTTTTCAATTGTAAGCACTTGAGATGTGATGTCTACCAGACTATCCTGCTCTCCTACTCAGCCAGCAGTGTAAAAGTCTGTGTGTGTTTCTGTGTGTAGTAAGGGTGAGCTAGCCAGAGTGAGGTGTTGGAGTCTGATAAGAGTGTTGTAAGAAGATATGGGGATACTGTGTGTGTGTGTGTGTGTGTGTGTGTGTGTGTGTTTGGGGGCGGACTACCAGACAGACAGATGGCAGCTGACAAATGTTTTAAGGCCAGTGGAGGGCCCAATTAAAAGGTGACTGCTTTGACAGTCTGCTGGTGACTATGTGTATAAAGGTGTAAGGCAATGGATTTGTGTGTGTCTACTCAGTGTGCATTTTGTGAATATGCATCATTTTGAATTCATGTATATGATTTTTTTAATAAAAAGCAAAAGAAAACCAAGGTGCTTTGAAAAAAATATTCTCTCTCTGGTGTCTCTCTGTTAATTGTGATAGTTTGTTATTCTTACTGGAATGTATTTTCTCCTGTCCAGTGAATGTGCTTCTTCCTGTTGGTGCAATGCTGAGGGGGGGTCGGTCAAACAGCCATTGTTTTTTGCAGGGCTAAAATCAAAGCATGTGTCTTGCAGGAAATGCATGTTCGAGTTCTATTTCCTTCACCCAGCATGTCTGCTTCTTCTCCTCTTACACTGCACTCACACAAACAATCAGTGATTACAAAAGTTTCTAAATTGGATCAAGAGCAGGACATTTGGCTTTGTCCCAGAGAAGTTAAAGTCATTATGTATTTCCAGTCTAGCTTCCAGTCCCTGTGGAATCACAAAGTAGTCTATCATGCTCCCACTTGTTAAAGTTAAATGTGTTGTTTTTAGCAAAAAAACAGCACAACAGTTTGTTGAGCTTTAAATTAGAATTCAGGGATTAACCATTTCTGACTGTAATGAGCTTTTTACGGGATACAACAAGCGACAGCAGGGAGATAGAGGGATTGGGCTAATCATTGGTTAGTGATTTGTAATGGGAGTACACTTTGTAATGCCTGTGCTGGAGAGAGGTTTGGTCTAAATCAGTTACAGAGCTCTACATAGGGCCAGTTTGGGTAAATATAACCATAGTTGCACTCTTAAATGTTGGACAGGTGACATCTGAAAATTTCACATCATCACAGGAAGAAAAAGTTGTGCAACAGCTGCAGCAACAGTCATGTTACATCCTCAGTGTCTCAGATCTGTTTGATATGATTTAAGGCAGGATATAAAGTTGTGCAGCAAAAAAACCCTGTTACACAGATTTTTGAATTGAGTAGATACATTTAAATGTATAAAACAATCTGTTGTCCTAATGCATTTGAATAAAACATGGAAAATTGGGAGAGAGGTCCAACAATGAATTAACTAACCAGTGTCCAATAATATATGCACAAAAGAGACTGCACAACCATGATCATTGGTGAAACAGCATACAGTACATGTTAACATTCCTTATGGCAGCTATTTCCATTTATATGAATTTTCACATTATCCTCCACCTGTCAGCATCAAAGTCAAAGCCCACTGTGAAACATAATCTGGACAGATTATTTCTCATGGCTTTTCAAGTTTTATGAACCTAATGAGATCATGTTACGAAGATTTCATGGCATGAACTTTGCCAAGGCGAGAAACAAAGTTGCCGGGAGCGGAAGGAGATTTATGCCCTTTGGTCCTCTCCGGGCGGGATGTTTGTCTGATAGGAATGTTAAGTAACAATTACACAAATGTTTAATTCCTCTGTAATAACAGAGTAAATATTCAATGTGTCTAAGCTGGGAGGTTTGCCACAGAAAATCCCAGGGGTAGAACCAGTCTTCATTCTCCACTCCCAAGAAATGAGCAAGTACAAGAACAGCTCACAAAAAAATTTACTGCACATTGCTATTTAAGAAAGGCTAAATTTCATGGCTGGTTGCTGCAGGGGCTGTCCAACACAATATGGAATTGGTCTGGGGGTTCTTCAATTTTGTACACAACTTTGTATAGCAATATATATAGTAACACTTGTATGAACCTTGCTTACACTGATATTTAAGATGCGCTCACTTTTAAAACCATCAGCATTTTAACTCCGGATACAATACAATGTTTAACTATCTTTCTTTGTGCTTTGTTTTTTTTTTTTATTTCCTGAACTGACCCTTTCATTAAACCCAAAAAAAAAAACGTTCGAAACCTAATTTTTCACTAGAGTGGGAGATGTTCGTTTACCAGATAATGCTCATGGTAATCAATGGAAACTGAAAGACAGAGACAAGAATCTAGAGTTTCTATGGTTAGTCCCAGCTAATCCCATTCATTGTAATATCAATGGATGGCAAATAGGCCATGTCTTTGTGCGTTTTAAAACAGGCAGACTGTGAGTTTGAACCACGTCCAGCTGCCATAAATCGGAACCCATTAAACTAGGTGCAGCACGGCGGCAGAGTGGTTAGTGCTGTTACCCGACAGCAAGAAGGTCACGGGCTCAGTTCCTGGCCTGGGCCCTTTCTGTAAGGAGTTTGCATGTTCTCCAGCCCAAAAGAAGCAGTCTGAATGCGAGTGGTTGTTCGTCCCTCTCTGTCCATCCTGTGATGGACTGGCAACCTGTTCAGGGTGTACCCCACCCTCGCCCTGAATGTTGGCTGGGATTGACTCCATGCACCCCTATGAACATTAAGGGTAAGTGGTAGAAAATGAGCGCGAGAGAGATAAACTAGGCTCAGCAGAAAATACACACAGGAAGTGTGGGCACACTTTTCCAATCCGTCCAAACAATGAAGACCGGACTTTGGGCTTGGTCTAACCGTGATGGAAGGATGAGATGGTGACCTCGAGAGCGTCTTGGAGGACCCTTGGCTTCCTGCCACCTGGTCCCATAGTGCTACTCCCTGCACTGTCCCAGGAGGGATTACAGACCTCACGGACAGGATAGGAGTCAGCGGGCCAGGCAGGAAAGGAACAGGGTTGGGAAAAGTAAGGGTTCCTGATTGGGGATATCCTGTCCTTAAGACGCATCTCTGCTTTTAGAGCTTTCTGCAACAGAGGCATTCTCCACCTCAGGTCTCAGAAGACAAGAATACTAATTTTACACACTCCTCTGAAAAGTCCAAAATAATGCAAAATGTTAATGTCAATGCAATGCAATTGTCAATGTAACATAAGCAGCAAAAGTCATGGACATGTGACTCGACCACCTGAGGTGTGAAATCAGATGTCTCACTCCTTCTCTGTCACTCCTGAGATAGCAGACCTTTCAAAGACGTTCACACAAGGCAGTCATAGTTAGTGGAGACACGTCGTTTCCGACAGCAAAAAAGAACGGAAGTGGCCAAGCTTTGACTCCGGATCTCAGTCAATGTGAGTCTCAAAGTTGATCAACCTCCTCATAGCGCACAAAGCTCCCCTTCATTCTGCTCTCTATTCTCTCTGTTGTGCATCCTTTCCTCTCTCAGGCCTAAATGGATGCACTGTCATGTGCAGCAGGGCTAAGCCAGTTAAGGGGCTCAGCTGCACTGATGTAGGCCCTATAGGCTCCACAGGTAGAGAGCACTTTCCTATAATGTTTTCTAAAAATTCCACATAAAGAACTGTTAAAGAAGGTTCCTGGGATGTGATGCTTGTTGACCCTTTAGATCCTTCAGATGCTTCCACCTTAAGGCCGTCAGTGGATCTCAGAAGCTTCACTCAAGGTTCAATAGAAAGATCATAGAACATTGGAGAATGTCAACTTTAGTAAATGTTCCAGGAATGATAGCACCTGGCCAATGTTGCTTCTTCCCTCCAGCTGGCTTACTTCCAGGGAAAGGATGCTGTCCTGTGGAATGTTTTAGGAATGGTTAAGGTTATCTTTTCACTGGAAAAGACTTATATTACACTTACATTTAGCAGCTTCCAGAGGCAAACTAGTCAAATTAAGGCAGGGATTTTGAGTATTTTTGTGCTGAAGATCTTGAAGAACTTTTCAGGCAGATTTGGGCTGCTGCCACAGGCCAAGTAAAAACAAATCATAAAGAATCTCATAAAGAAATCTGTTGAATTAGAAGTTTAAAATAAACATGAGATCAAATAACTTTCAGTTGCCAGAGTAAATCTTTACTTCTGACTTCTTTATTGTGGCATCTGCCTGACAGGTGGTGTGTTGAAAGGAGGCTGAAACACAGAAATCCACATAGTAGGCTGGGCTTTAATTAGTTGGACAATTACAAGTTGACAAGTATGAAAAACATCGCAGTGGCGGCAAACCAATTTTCTGTAAGTCAGAGTGCATAAGATAAATAGTGGGGTTGTCCTACCATAAAGAAGAGAAAGGAATTTGTTTTACATTGCACAGCATCCTGTTCAGCAACAATGTGCTTGGGAGTCAATTACAGTGTGAAGAAATATAAGTTTACTTCAACAAGTCGTGTCAGATTTACAAAGAAGTCAATACTGACACCTAGTGACATAAAGTGGCATGGTGTCCATGTGGTTTAAAGCTTAAGAGTCATCATGAAGAGGGGGTGTGGAGGTAGATGGAGGAGGGCTGTTTACTGGAGCTGGAGCAGAACCTGAGCTACCATGGTGATCTGGATGTGGGCAAGTGTCAGAGGATTGTGCTGCATCTCGCCTGGACCGCTGGAGGAAGCTGTGCATATTCTGAGAACTCAGTAGTCATATATTATTAAATGACTGGCTATTGTCCATCACTCATTCTTCATTTTCAACTCCACTACATTCATGTATAATTTGTGACTGTATGTTTGTGACAATATCAAATAGACAAAAACTGTCCAGGCACATTCATTGCTGTTAGTGAAGAAATAGGTCAGTAAAAGGTTAAAAAAAAAAAAAAACAACAACAGTAGCTTTTCTTATTGTTGGCAGATTTCTACAACTTTAACTTATAGTAATATGTTCAAGATCGTTGTTACTATACATCAGGGCTGTTGGTAACCAATGACATACCCCAGATTTAAAAGCTAAAATTCTCTTAGGATTTTTTTTTTTTTTTTTAATTTTACTTCAAATTGAATTAAAATAAAATCTTTAAAAGTCATTCATACTTCATATTTACATTATTTAGACCTCAAGTCCTTTTCTCGTGAGTGGTGGTATGATGAATACTGACACCCAGTGACGGCACCGGAACTATCCTGACCCGGAACCTTAGCATTCCGGACGTTGTTGTTATCGGAATTATTAAGAGGACGGTCGGTAATAGCTTGTGTTAGCTTCTTTGCTAATGTGACGCCAGAAGGCCTTTTAAAGAAAAAACAACCCTGAAAACAGCTGACAGGTGGAGGGAACAGCTGGCCCTCCCGGCATGGTGTCCGACAGACAGAAGCGGATGTGGAGGTACGTGGAGGAGGGCAGCCTGCTGAAGCTGAAGGCTTACCTGAGGAAGCACCGGGACCTGGACGTCAACTTCTCCCAGGGCAGGAGGCAGAGGAGCCCGCTGCATCTGGCCTGCTGCCTGGGGGACGACGCCGTCCTGCGGCTGCTGCTGAAGCGCGGAGCCGATGTTCTCCGGAGGGACCACAAAGGAGACACGGCTCTGCACACAGCCGTCAACAGGGCTCTCAAACACGGGAAGACCGGTGAGAAGGAGCGGAAAAGAAGCTGGTGTTGAATTATGTTTATTTTTTTTTTTATTCAACTTTTGTGCCTGATTTACTTTCAGCGTATGATGACCTGGTCGTGCCCCTGAAGAAGAGCTGTCCAGAGGCCATGGATGCTGCCAACAGTGCCGGAGTCACACCTGAAGACCTGCTGAAGTGGATGAAACACACAAAGGTAATTTAAACCTGTCAGTGGGATGGGAGCAGACTAAACGTCCCTTTATAATTACTGTGCTTTCAAAGTGGAAACACTGCTCAGAACTAAACTGGAAATACCGAGACAAATAACGGTGGCAGCATTTTTGCTCACAAGAGAACTTAATATGGCTTTATGATGGTCTCTCTGTCAGTCAGCACTATTCATTAAAATAACAACTTTAAAGCTGTGGGTAACTAAAAGCCTACTGTGATGAAGCTTTGTTGTTTTGTCTCACACTTGTAAATTGGTTTGGATAAAAGAATCGACCAAAATGTTATTAAGCTTTATTTATACAGCACCTTTGAAAATACATGTTTACAAAGTGCTTCATAACATAAAACCAAATATACACAATTCAATGACAATAAATCAAGAAATGGATCAAACGGCTGATGTAGTCTCACTGCAAAAAGGTTCTGTGTTCATTTCCCAGGCTTGGGGCCTTTGTATGTGGAGCTTGTCTGCTCTTCTGTGTGTGTTCCCTCCAGGTACTCCAGCTTCTTCCCACAGTCCAAAGACATTTAGGCTAATTGGTGGCTTTAAATTGCTCGTAGGTGTTAGTGTGAATGGTTGTTTGTCTCTGTATGTAAGCACTGTGATAGACTGGCAACCTGTCAAAGGTGCACCCTGCCCTAACTCAATGTCAATGTTTTGATTATCCATTAATCATCATTTGAACATCAGTCGTCATCAAGCAAACAGAAACAAGACAAAGCAAAGACATACTGTATATCTGTAGTAATTCATCATCTCATTGTGTGTCCGGTACAGGACATCTCTGGGTCACAGTTCTTTAATGGCCACATTTAGGAAATCATTATTAAAATGTTTATACTAAAGGGAAGAAATCAACATTAGCTAATAGGCCATCATTATCGACTTATTTACAGGATAGGATGGCAACTACTGCAATTATTATCTTTATTGCAAGTCCTAAATGTCCATCGTGGTTTCTAATGGACTCTAAGCTAAGATTGTCAAATATTATTTTTGTCCAATGAACAAGCCAGAATGTAATGATCCAACAATATAAAGCAGGAATGGAGCAAAGTCTCAAATAAGATTGATGAGAGTGGGAAAATCTTTTCTTTATGTTCTTCAGACTGCTGAAAACACAAGTCATTCTCTTGAAAGAGACCCAGAGAAGGAGTGGCTGGAGAAGCTGTTTGGTGAATGCGAAGATGAATTCTTTGAATCATTTGGAGTCTATGATGGTAAATCCTATACTCAGTAAATAGCATTGTTATATGTTTTCTTTCTCTCTGTGTTGATTACATTACTGCCTTATTTGTGTCACAGCTGATGATTTTCTTCCTGTTGATGACGATGAGGAAGATTTTGGGGACTGGGCTGATCGTATTAGGAAAGAATATTTTGATAAAAAGCATGCTGAAGCTCAAAGACTCGCAGCTGCATCTTCTTCTGGGTGGAAAAAGAAGAGCAAAAAAGAGAGAGAGCAGGAAGAGAAAAGCCACAAAGAGCTGCATGAAAAGCTGAAGAGGGAACATGAAGAGTATCTGGCTCGAGCAGCTCGTAAAGAGGAAGAGACTCGACAGGGGAAAAAGCGCAGGTATGATGAGAGGTGTGCAGCCACCTTCTATGGTGGCTCCTCAGCTGGCAGCACAAAGCTAAGCTACAGTGACATCCCCTGGCCAGCTCCTCGAGGTACAGTGCAGGAGATGGTGGATGTGATGCTGCATGGTGTAGACCGAAGGGACGTGCCTGTGTTTAGGAAAATGCTCCGGAAACAGCAAGCACTATGGCATCCAGACAAATTTGCTCAGAGATGTGAGGCCCAGTTAGAGGAAAAGGACAAGCAGAGGATCCTGGATACAGTCACAGCCCTGTCACAGGAGCTCAACAGACTGGCTCAGAGCCTTAGAACTTGAAATCACAAGATCATTTAAATTTCATTTGACATGCAAAGTGTATTTGTTAGTGGTTGATTCCCAGTTCCCCCTGACCGTATGTCCATGTCTTCCAGCAAGACATGATGATCTGTGTGTGTGTGTGCCATCATCAGATGCCATTATCTTTCCAATCAACGTTGAGTAAATGTACTAAATCATAATGGTATCTATTGAATGGTTTGGACCCTTAATTGATCATAAAATGCTTTTGCTTTACATGAAAAAATAAATTAACATCATCCAGATTTCTCTAAACCTGAGTAACATTTGTGTTGAGTGATTTATGCGGGTTAACTATCAACAACGACGAGTTGTTCGCATCATCGAGAAGTCTGTTCATATAATTTACCGATGGAAAAAAAACATTAATTATTCATTAATGAAGATTGAAAATAAAAGTAAAAAAAAAACATTATAGCACAAGAAACACTTAAAACAAGGAATTTTTCATACAAAGAAGAGAAGATGGTCGGTCCGCTTTCAGTGGTGGAACAGAATAAGAAGATCCCGGGTTGCCAGGTTTGTGAGATAACCCCCTTTCTAGTAGAAATCTTACCATTATTATTTTTTTTTTAATTTAGATGAAGTTAACATCAAGTCAAAATAGTAACCCAATGAAGAGGAACTAATGCCTTTGGCTCAAAATTTCCAAATTTTATAATTACAAATGTGAATATGATGATCTGTGTGTATGTACCTATCTATCTATCTATATATGGACACACCCCCAAAGATATTTACACTGCAAAAATTGCAAAAATTAGTGAGCTCCATTCTATTTAACAAATGAATATTAGAGTATAATAAATAGCTGATGTGCCTGGGGTTTTTTGTTTCATGCTGTCAGATCAAACTTCTTTTATTTATATCTAAGGCATCTTCTCTTCTGGAATCAGGAAAGAAATGAGTATTTCCAAGGAGCACACTAAAATTTGGCAACCCGGAGACACAAATCTGTGTCAATTGCTGGGCGACGTAGCGCGGATAAAGGCCGTAGCCTATTTCTAACCGTGGCGTCTTTTGACGTGTGAGGCCCGCGGACGGCGCTTTTGTCTCGGCGGCGGGTCGGCGGTGTCTCCTTGCCCCTCCGCCTGTTGCTCGCTCCGGTCCGCCGCCGCGTTTTTCCGCCGCAGGTGTTGAAGGTAAGGAGCGCACAGGATGACTGACGGCGGCGCGATCGCTCGACGCCAAAGGTGCATCAGGGAGGTTTCTGCCTTTGTTTTCAAATCGTTTATTCAATAGACAGCAGGCGGCTGTGAGGCGGGGGGAGACACGGGGGGAGACGGGCAGACACACAATGGAGGATGGTCCCCCCTCTGAAAATGGACAGTAATTAATCCTCGGTGGGAGGTTAATTGGTTTAGAGGTTTAAAACGACGCAGCGGCTCCTTGAATATTGCGATGTCCTATTTTCTGTGCTGGTGAGCGGCTCGTCGTCCAGGTTCAGCGGGCTGCAGGCACATTACAAGGCAGATAAAGATGGTGTTTCGGAGTGAGGAGATGTGCTTGGCGCAATTGTTTCTGCAGTCCGGCTCGGAATATGACTGCATCAGTGAGCTCGGAGAGCTGGGGCTGGTCGAGTTCAGAGATGTAAGTAAGAGGCTCATGATGCTCACACTCATTTCTGTTAATGTTTCCACTCTACCGCCACTTTTTACGTCTTGGTGCTTAATCACCTGGATTTACACCAAATTTATTCTGCTCTACCGCTCATTTACTTACTGTGTTTGTTTGCCTGAGTGGCTATTTAGTGTTGATAAGACTTGATTCTATCCATCCACCTATCTTCCTATCCATCCATCAACATACAGACTTGCCTACCTCTATTTCTGTCTATCTACCTGAACAATAACAGCCAACATAAGACTGTTCACAGTGTCATAATGGATCTTGTTATTGTGCATGCATTTGCATTGACTGATGCAGTCACTTGCTGCCACCTGACCTGTGATGCTCTTCTGGTTTCAGCTTAATCCAAGTGTCAGCTCATTCCAGCGACGCTTTGTCAGCGAAATCAAGAGGTGTGAGGAGATGGAGAGAATTCTGGGTAACCGAACAGAGCTCCTGTGATGGCAGCCTGAACACACACCCAGACAATTAATCATCAGGACAGCAAACGTCTTGAGGCCGATTTGTGATTTTGTAAAATGGTCCTCCTGAGGTTAAGATTTCACAGCAAGGGGGTGACACTAGAGTGGTAATTACTACAAAACAAACTTATCAGTATTTGGTTGTTGACAGGTTTCCTTCTGAGGGAGATCCAAAAGGCTAATATAGCCATTCCACAGGAGGATGAGAGTCCACTCGCTCCTCCCCCCAGACAAGTCCTGGAGATCATGGTAAGTTTTATTCTAATCTGATTTTACAATTAAGTGCCAATTTTTCTGATTTTATAAATAGGTTTATACTATTATCCTGCTTTTGAATATGTTTTCATTCAGCAATAGTTTCACTGTATATAAGATCCTAAAATTATGTAGGTCTGTCATTGAATTGTTCACTCCGCATCACAGTTGGAAAAATCATATTATTCCATGTCTGACTATATCACACAGAACCCCTTTTCCACTCCATCTAATGGAAAAAATTTAAATGAATGTCTAACAAATGTCTGTTCAATTTTGTAACTTTTCGATCTCCACTTGAATTTGACATAACGTTCCATAGCATGGAAAAAACTTTACACAGCATGAGTTGTATCAACAGTAGCCCCAGCAGAAAAGTGGGATTCAGAGGTTATGTGTCTTATTTCTGTTGTAACTGTGTCACCTCAGCAGCTGAGAGCCCAGTTTAGTTTTTGTCTGCCTGACTCTGCTGAATTTGCCACTGCTGGATTTAGCTCCTCCGTGTAATCATCAGTAATGGAAAATGCAAAAGACAATAAAATTGATCATCCGCACTACTGACGTCAGACTTTTGCTTTCATTTCATTCATCACATTGCTCTTTGTTAGATGGTTACATCTTGCGTACTATCTATCCATCCATCCAACTTGATAGAAGACATAACAAATTTATTTAAATAAAGCTCCATAGCAAATCATTTAGGCAGTGTTCCACTTGTGCTAATGTAACAACAGCTTAACAATCAAGCAAAAGTGAATCATTGCTATTGTTGATTCTTCGCTGCCTAAGTTGACCACAAAGGTAATGTTATTTTCTGATGTTCAGGAACAGCTCCAGAGGCTAGAAATGGAGCTCAGCGAGGTGGCAAGGAACAAAGAGAAGCTGCGGAGGAACCTCCTGGAGCTCACTGAGTATACGCACATGCTGAAAATCACAAGGACATTCATACACAGCCGCTCCAGAGTGAGTACATTTCATTAATTGTACAGAACAACCACTGGTCACGTACTGCTTTTCCCCCAGGTTCCTCTCTATTTGCAGTTCCCGTCACCTCCCCAACAAAGTCCTGCTTTCATGTTGCTGACGCGTCTCGTTCCTCTGGGAGACAGAGGTGGAAATGGTGCTGACTTTAATTAATGAATGGTCATGCTGTAGCTGTTACAGGCAGCACCTGACTCATCCAGGCAGCCCTCTTATAAAGAGGTGTAGTGAAGGGTAATGGTGACTGGACATCTTTGTGAGAAGAAAATATCACATTTCAGTGTGTGACGGTTGCACGAGCCTTTCTGTGGAGTCAGTGTGGGTCTGTCTTACTCTAAGCTGTCATGAATGAAACATGTTCCTTTTTATAATTAGCATGAGGCTCTTGGTCCCCAGTATGAAGAATTCCCCACAATGGAGACAGACTCAGTGACTGGTTGCACCGGTATGCAAAGACTTGGAGCCAAGCTTGGGTGAGCTGCAGGATGTCATGATGTGATTGTGCTATTTACATTGAGAAGTGACCCTTGAACCTAATCTGGTCACTCCTGGGTGTAGGTTTGTTTCAGGTCTTATCCAGCGGGTGAAGGTTGAGGCCTTCGAACGTATGTTGTGGAGGGTGTGTAAAGGTTACACCATCCTGAGCTACGCAGAGGTGGATGAGAACCTTGCTGATCTGGACACTGTGAGTCAATTTACATACTTTATGATGGAGATAAGGAATATTGGTCCTGTTTCAAACCCAGAGCGACACTATTAATTAAATGTGCTTGAGAAATGTGTTGTGTGTTGTTCCAGGGCGAGATAAGCAAAAATGTTGTGTTTCTCATCTCTTTCTGGGGAGACCAGATTGGCCAAAAAGTTCAAAAGATCTGCGACTGGTAGGAGTCCGACCTCCGTCATACACCTTTACCTGTTAGGTTGTACCTACTCTGATGGAATCTTCTTCATTATAAACATATATGTCTTTCTTTGTTGTTGTCAGTTACCACTGTCATCTGTATCCGCACCCTGAAAACGATGAGGAGCGGGCAGATGTGTTGGACAGTTTGAGGACACGCATCCAAGACCTTAACAATGTAGGACTGACATACATTACCATGATGTCTTTTGATCAAAACATGGTCTTAGTGAGGTTGTAACGGCTGTTCCCTCCAGGTGCTGCACCGCACTGAGGACTACTTGAGGCAGGTTCTGCAGAAGGCCTCAGAGTCAGCCTACACCTGGGTTGTGCAAGTGAAAAAGATGAAGGCTATCTATCATATCCTGAACCTCTGCAGCTTTGATGTGACCAACAAGTGTCTGATTGCCGAGGTGTGGTGTCCCATCAATGACCTGGCAAACCTGCGGGGAGCACTTGAAGAAGGATCGGTGAGTGAAAAAGGTTTGATAGCTAAAATTGAGATTGATTTGGCACCAAAACTGTATATCACTGATTATAAAGGAATGTCTGTTTTAGAGAATAAAAAATGTCATTGCCCTTGGAGATGGAAATCAACAATTTAAATTCAAACTAAAATTATACCTAGGCCAAACAACAGTAGTAGTAACTATAATTCTGCCAAGAACAGTGCAGCTATATTAGCGAGCTATGGTTTCCCTCAGAGCTCAGTGCACTGCAATTTAGGAAAACGTGTCCAAATAGGCAAAGTACAGCACCACAGGACTGAGTTCCTGTTGACTGTTTTAGAATAATCCTTCACTTTCTTAAACCCCACCGCATACATGTTTTTACCAGAGAAAAGGTGATGCCACCGTCCCATCCTTTGTCAACCGCATCCCAAGCACTGACACTCCACCAACCCTTCTAAGAACCAACAAATTCACATCAGGCTTTCAGAGCATTGTGGAGGCTTATGGGGTGGGGGACTATCGCGAGGTAAGCCCAGGTAAGGACTCAGACTTTGTCTTCCAAAAGAACAGCATTGTATTTCCAATAGTATTCTTTTGCTTTGGAGAGGTTTAGAGTACAGTAAGTATGTTCCACTTTTGGCAGCTCCATACACCATCATCACGTTCCCCTTTCTGTTCGCTGTGATGTTTGGTGACCTTGGACATGGGATGGTAATGAGTCTCTTTGCTCTGTGGATGGTGCTCACAGAAAAACATCAGAAAAAGAAACGCTCAAGTAATGAGGTAGGAACAAGTCTTCTTTTCATCCATAATGCAGAGAGTTATTATTGTAAGTTAGCTTTAGCTGATATCTGTCTTTGTTGCTCCCAGATATGGGCCACATTTTTCAATGGGCGTTACATCATCCTAATGATGGGACTTTTTTCTATCTACACCGGGATGATTTACAATGACTGTTTCTCTAAGTCTCTCAACATATTTGGCTCTGGCTGGAGCGTGAAGGCAATGTTTGCAAATCAGCAGTGGACGTGAGTTGTCAATACAAATGCACACATTTAGGACCATCATTTTTTAATGTGTGCTTCAGGTTTTTATCCTGTTGATCTTTTCTTTTTACATTGCAGAAACAAAACGCTCCAGACAAACTGTTTACTCACATTAGATCCTAATATCAGTGGTGTTTTCAGTGGACCGTACCCATTTGGCATTGATCCTGTGAGTAAACACACTCAGACATTACAGTGAATACATAACTGACTCATCCTTGTTTCACTACACTGAGATGTTTTTAATGTTGCGTCAGATATGGAACATGGCAGTGAACCGACTGTCCTTCCTCAACTCATACAAGATGAAGATGTCAGTTGTTATTGGGGTCATCCACATGAGCTTTGGAGTGGTGCTGAGTGTCTTCAATCACCTGTGAGTGACTGCATTTAAAGAACTTTACATCCCCTTTGTTCAGATAAAGTTGAACTTAGGAGCGCTTGGTGAATAGATATGTCATTAGTACTGAGAGTGACATGGTCTGTTAACAAAGTACCACAAGTGCCAAAAACTAAATTTGTATTGCAGCAACTTATTAATATAGATATTAACCAAAACTAATGGGTTTACTGGATAAAAATGACCTCTGATGACTATGTGAATGTTAAAGGATAATTGTTCATCTCAGCATTCATTATTCAACTCCACAAATCGAATATGAAGAGCAAAACCAAGAATGAATGGATCTTACGAAATACTGTGTGGAACAAAAACCTGTTATTACTTGTCCTTCTCAGCCATCGAGCTTCACTATTAATAAGCTATAAAAACACATCAGTGAGCCACATTGGGAGTCTGACTGTTCCTCCCATGCACATGGAACTGTTGTTTATTCTGAGCCAATCCCAAATATACTATCCTGCTACCAGAAATACTCACAAATGCATTATATCCACAGCTGAAAATAGTCTCTGGCCAAGCACTGTTTACTCCTGCTTGAGTAAAATGATGTTAGCAGCGTTCATCATCAATTTTGAAAGACTTCCAAATATCTATGGGCTTGAGGCTGAGATGTACGGAACCAGTGAAGTTACACATTGAAAAAAAAGAGAGAAAAAAAAGAATAACACATTGTTTGTTGTAGTCCTTCCAAAGTCTTTGTTAACAATAAGAAAATAATAAAACATTCCCCGATTTATCCTTTACATTGCAGTCAAACATATTTTACAAAAAAATTAGCAAGCACAGCATGGAGCGATATCTCTATGTCTTTATTTGTTCCATTGGTGCACAGAATTAATTGGTAGCATGAAAGACTTTTCCCAATTAACTGTGTCTCTTTGTGCACCTATGAATTAAAGGCAAACTCAAGTTGTTTCTTTTTTTTTTTTTTTCAGTAACCTGACAACAACCTTAGAGTATCCTTAATCAACAAATGGCACCAGTTCGAGCCAGCTAAGAGCATCTTCTCGGCACTAAATTAAAATTTTACCCAAGATATTTAATAGGAAATTAAAAGTAAATGAAAGGATCTGTAGAACAAAGCAATATTTTACTTTATAGATCTGCTGCTAATCTCAGTTAATATGGTATAATGATAGTACCTATCTGATCATGCTATCAGTGCAATATTGATGTTTTATTTGTTTTGCACCCGGTGCAGGCAGTTGCCTGTGTCAATATCAAATATAATACATCTGTTCATGTATTAATATTTACTATTCCACATTGGTTTGTTATATTTAGGAGTCCAATCAATAATCAACACATTTTAACTTTCTTTACTCTCATTCCTCTCTCTTCAGGCACTTCCGACAGAAATTTAATGTCTATCTGCTGTTTCTTCCTGAGCTCCTCTTTCTGCTCTGTCTCTTTGGCTACCTGGTCTTCATGATTTTCTACAAGTGGCTGGCATTCGGTGCACGAGACTCCAGCCAGGCTCCCAGCATTCTCATCCACTTTATTAACATGTTTGTCATGCAGGGGAAGGATATCACTCCTCTCTACCCAGGACAGGTAAGTGTTGACAGTATTATCTGATGTAACATTTCTTTATCTGCCTTTGATCCTTTTTAATCCATGTGTGTGTGTACATGTTTGTTAACTTGACTCCACAGACTGGGCTGCAAATTTTCTTAGTTGTGGTAGCTATGCTCTCCGTTCCTGTCCTGCTGTTAGGAAAGCCTGTCTACTTGTACTGGCTGTATCGTGGCGGCAAAGGCCTGCGCAGACGCAAGGTAAGTGAAAATATTGCAGTGTCACAAGTCTGTTCCTTACCTAAGCACTTTTTGATTCACTTGTCATTATACCCGAAACACTGTTGTCACAACTCAGGGTTATGAGAGAGTAAGGCGTGTAAGTGAGGATGATAATACAGCAGCACAGTCGTATGAAGATGATGAAGAGGAGGGACTTGATGATGCCAGCAGAGAAGTTCTCCCTAAAGAGGTCAGAGATGCACCATTATCCTGTCCTTGTGTGTTTCAAGATGCAGTATGTTAACTATCCAGTTGGATGGTGTGACAGTTTGAGGCCTGTGCATGAAGTGACAAAACAACAAGTGTCCAATGCAACAGGAAAGAATGAGGGAGTAATCTGTGGTGTCATTTTGTCAGTCAAATTCAAATATCGAAAATCAGAATTCATTGAGATGGGTTTCTTATGTGTTAATTTGTTGTACAGTTTGACTTTGCCGATGTGCTACTGCACCAAGCCATTCACACCATAGAGTACTGCCTGGGCTGCATTTCAAACACTGCATCCTACCTTCGTCTCTGGGCCCTTAGCTTGGCTCATGCCCGTAAGTACAGTCACAACATTTACTTTAACACAAATATACTTATAATGTGTCTTAATGGGCTTGGTTGTTATGGGTTGCAGAGCTGTCAGAGGTGTTATGGGCCATGGTGATGCGTCTAGGTCTTAGGATCACCACAAGAGTGGGGATAGTGTTTTTGGTCCCTGTCTTTGCCCTCTTTGCCGTGCTCACCGTGTCCATCCTACTGGTCATGGAAGGCTTATCAGCATTCCTCCATGCTCTCCGACTCCACTGGTGAGTCTCAATGGCGCCAACTGAACTGAATGTACAAGAAAACAAAATAAATAAATAAATAAATAAATAAATGGGAAAAAAATAAAAATAAAAAAAATATATATATATATAATATAAATATAATATAATATATAAATTATACTCCAATGTGAATCTAGGTATCATCTTGAGTCTGTAAGGCAGGGGCTAATATTAATAACATCATCTTAATGTATTTAGAAGAATAGAATGGAAAATATTTTTAAGTGCCAACTAACCGTCAATTGTTTCTATTGTACATTATTAAGATTCAGATATATATTTAATTCAGTATCAGCCACTCTCCTTTATGCAATTCCCTCTTTACATTTTCCTCCATCATTCATTCTGCCTCCTTAAAGTGCCCTCGCTCACTTTTCCACTTTCATTTTCCAGGGTGGAGTTTCAGAACAAGTTCTACCATGGGGCCGGCATCAAGTTTGTGCCCTTTGACTTCTCCCTTCTGCCCTCTGTTTTTGAGCAAGATGGCTTGCTTTAAAAGTAAAAGGACCCTGAAGGGCCAGGTATAAGTGGAAACAGACTTTTGAAATGGGAAGGATACACAAAGCTTAAACAATTCACACTGTGATATCAAACCTTCAAGACAGTGGATTGAAACTCACTCTTGTAGCAACGTTTTACACCATGACAATTTTTTAAATGTTATCGGCTGTGCTGACTGCCTTACTACTGTACCCAGCAAACCTCCGGATATACGGAGGTTCAAAATTCTTCTTCTGTTAATTGATTTTGTGGGTGAGACATCGCTCAACACCACTTGTCACACATGTTGGGTGAATTTAAAATATTTCATTTACATTGTGCCGTGTAAAATGGTTTTGTACTATTTACAACATGGTATTTCAAATGAATAGTTATACAGTGCAATGTAAATTTCAAGTAAGTAACAATAAACGAAGATCACACCATGCATCCTGAAGTAGTGCCATAGAGATTTGTTTCTGTTTATGATATGGGGATGCCTCGGGGCTTTTCAAAGCTGCTCCTTGGTGTGATGAAAGAAAAGCTGTTAGCATTAAAATCTATAAAATATTACTCCCCTGTTTGTGAGGCATTCTGTCACAAAGCACTTTGCAGAAATGATTGTACAATTTAAAGTTTTCACTAATGACTGTGATGATGCCAAATGAAAATAATCAATTGTTAGCTATTTGCTTCTTACTTAATGCATTTATTTAAACATAACCTCCCCTGTAACCAATAGAAAAATGTCAAAATACTCCAGAAAAAGTCAAGAAGCCTTGGGTCTTTCTTTGATTATATTGCTTATTGCATTTGTTAATGATAATTAATCATGGTATTTATTTAAATTATTGTCTGTACAAGAGTCGGGTATTTTACCATTTTTATGTGTTGAATAAAGGTTTTGAGAAATGCAAGCAAATAAAGCATTCACGTTGAAAATGCCATTTTATTACCACTTTGGTTTAATTTTAGTGGTAAGTTATTCAGACTTAAATCTGTGATTGCTTGTGTTGCCAGCTACTTAGACAATTATGGCAGTGTTAAGTAAATTTCAGTGGATAGTAAATCTAAACTGCTATACAAGCTGTCCACTGACTAAGTTATATGCAAGTTTCATTTCCACAGTATTTCCCCTTGAAACGATATAATGGTTGCTGATATGTGAGGGGTGTACTCACTTTAATGAGCTAATGTACATACAAGTAGTTTTTTTTTTCTTATGAAATCTTAATAGTTAAATAAATTAAGCGGTTTAAGTATACAGTGCGCTGAAATACTGTGGTGCAGAAACTGGAATGGGAAAAAAAGGAAATAATGTCTACTACAAGTAAACCCGCTTCAGATTTGTACCTCAGCGCAGCACTAAAGTAAATATAGTAACATTTCAACATTTCACTGTCCTGATGTTGAAATCACTGAGATGAGTCTTTGTCGCAGTGTGTTTGCTCCACATGACTCTTCTTGCAGTGATGCAGGGAATCGGAGTATATGCCATACATGACACACACAGACCTGCACCCATATGCTGATAGCCGGAGTGGACGTCATCATGATTCCCCCCTCTCATATCCAGCCTTTTATTATTGCAGGCTCAATAGTTGCATGTATCACTGCGGTTTGTTGACTCGGCCGAGCCGGACCGGAAGCATTAGGACCACCCCCCCCCCCCAGTCTCTCCATCTCTCTGTCGGACTAAGGAGGGACTCGGACAGCCCCTCTCCACAAACAGCTGCAGGCTAACAGCAGCTTCAGCCGAGGACCGGGCTGCCAGCTAACGGAGGCACTGCTGCTGACCGGCGGCGGTAAACTCCGCTCCCACCGCACGGACTCCGCATCCATCCCTCCGCCGCCGCAGGAGCAGTAACAGCGAGGCGGGGACCGGCCGAGAGGCGCCGATGAACGAGCTGGTGAAGCGCCTGCCCTCCCCGACCCTGCCGGGGCTCCACCTGCCGGGGCTGGACTGCTGCAAAGGCTGGCTCTTTAAATGGACCAACTACCTGAAGGGCTACCAGCGGCGCTGGTTCGTCCTCAGTAAAGGCCTGCTGTCCTACTACAGGTGAATAACATTTCTCACATTTTCCAGCATAACCCGAATAAAAATGTTTGAATGTGTTGTTAACATGTTGTAAGAGGGGGTCTGGTGAAAAAGTGTATTTTATTTAATTGATTTATTCAACTTTTTTGTGGAAGAAGGAATTCCCTGGACGAGCGACGTAATTTACCTGAGTCATAGTAATTACGTATATAAAAACAAACAAACATTAAAAAACTCACTTACAGTAACTACATCTGTCCTGGCGTTTTTAAACTCCTGATCCCATACCTTATTAGTTTAGTGAAATGTTGGGAAGCTGACTAGTTGACTAATTGCCTGCTTGGTAGGCCTACATAAACAAGGGAATAAAAGAACTGTTGCTATCGTCATAAATATGTTAACTTTATGCCATACATTTAAAATGAAGCAGTTATACACCCATTTATAATCTTACTTACTTTTCATATGGTCTGACAATTTGTGTCTGAAGCTACATAATGTCTAAAGGTTAGAGAAAATGCTTCATCACTCAGGCTTGATTGTATGACAGACCTATTAGGATGCTATCTTAGCTCCACACTGCTAAAGAATTCAGAAACAGAGCCACCACCTTTCTTAAATGGAGCACATATTGTTCCTCTTTTTTCATCTGTTGTTATTCCCTGATGTTAACACCTTTGTTCTGTTTTCCCTCAGGACTCAGGCAGAGATGGCTCACACCTGCCGGGGCACCATCCCTCTGGCCACAACGCACATTGAGGTAGGTGATACCTGCCACTTGGTTTTAACCAGCGAAGGCCGAAGCTACCACCTGAAAGCCACCTCTGAGGGGGAGTGTCAGCGCTGGGTGTCAGCTCTGCAGCAAGCCAAGGCCAACGCCACTTTCCTGATGCAACACTCAGGTGAGGTGGGCAGCTTATAGTTGCTGTGACCTGTCTGTGTCAGTACAATACACTTGTGTGTATACATATAACCTTTTGAAACAGGTTACCCTTGTATACAGGAAGCCTAGTAAGTGTACTGGTTTTGGAGCAATAAGTTTGAATTTGTTGTTCCCTTCAAGCAATAATGACACAAAACATATCCTCTGAAGGAACAACATGGTTCACCTGGGGAAACAAAGACTGGGGTAGACAAACTAATTTTAGCTGCAACCTGAATGCAGCCCCCAGCAACCAAGACCCACTTTCCTAAATACATTTTTTATTTCCATGTCGCCTTTGGTGTCATGTAAACGACAGGCCACACGAGGACAGTGTGGTTCAAGATTTTTGATGGAACTAGTCAGTTGGTGTATGTCTGTTGTTCATTGTAAAATCTGCATTTAACCCTACCATATGAATTGTTAGATTATTTACTTCATATCACATATCATATCATGTCATGTCAAGTCATGTCATGTGTTTGTGTTGTGTGATTCTGTTTGCTGCCATTTATTCTCTTTATGGACGTTTAAATAAAGGGCCAGGAACAAAGATGCTCAGTGAGCATCTTTCTCTCCCTCTCTTTTGCACAATTGTGCACATACATACATGTACCCACCTCCTCCCTCACTCTGTCTCCTTCAGTATGACGACAGTGAGCGCTGAATGAAATGACCTTCCTGTAGACTCCTCCTCCTGTTCTGGTAGCAGGAGGGGTAAAAAAAAAAAAAAAAGAGAGAGCAGGAGGGTGTGAGCATTTTCATTGAATATTTTTCGCCATACACTCTGGACAATAGGGAAACATGAGTGCTGCCTTTTTTGTGAGTGTCACCTTGTAAGTAACATCCTTGTTGTTATTTGACTAACAAAATAAGATATATAATGTTGTCTGTGTGCATTCATGCTTGCTTACTTGAATATTTGTGTGTAATTGTGTGCAGTCTGTGTATGTTTGTGGATTTCTTTTAAGTTTTGCAATAACATAATACTGTATTCTGTGCAAATACACAGAGTGGATTTCTCTAAGGGCACAATTTTCTTGAAAGTTGACAAAATGGCACAATTAAGTGACTGAAGAACAACATAGACTGTACTTGTTTTTGTTTGCGACTGATTGAAATCTTTTTTCTCAGGGGTATTTCTCAGAGTATTTTACTATTTCTAAGACAAGTGAAATGTTTACGCATGCAACATGAAATCATTGTTTTCTGTTAATGTGCCTTTATTACTGTGTGGAGACCATGTGTGATCTCGATATGGATACGTGTGGCTGATGGTCTGTGGGAAGTGTTTATGCTGTGTCTGCTCTTGTGTATAGTAATGGACTACCAGTCCATTTCACTCAAAATACTAAATACCAAATATCTTACGTAGGCTTACTCATTTTTGAGGTTTATGATATTTTTTTTTTTCAATTAATTCTGTTGATCAAAGATTTTTTATTTTACCAGGGCTGCATATGCTAATATTCTACTAATGTAAAATCTTATTCTTGACAATCATTGGTAATACTCACGATTACAAACTATTGTAAAAAGAAAAAAGTGCATGTCTTCATGCGAACACAGACAGTAATCTTTGGGTGTTACGTTGAAGTGAATGTGTGATGTGATCACAGATAATGATTTATTAATGAGCATTTTTTATGGATTTAGTGGCAAATAAACTGGTTAAAGTGGATTAGAACAAAACTAATTAGTGATGGACAGATGTTGCAGAAGTAATCAGACACCTGGTCTATAACAGGTATCACATAACCACAATAAGCTCTCTAGTGTCCACAATAATGATATGCAGAATGTACAATGTCACAAAATACAAACCTCTCTAACAAAAATTAAATATGCACTAGGGGGTTCTGAATATGTGCAAATAAGTATGACTCTAAGTGAATGTTCACAAGAAGCATACAGGAAACAGTACAGCAAGCTTTAAGCATGGTAATGTTAGACTTTTGTAGATGTGTTTGTAATGCAAAAGCTTACAGTGCATCCCCAGTTTATCAATTCCAATCCTCACCTCCTACATTATGTCCATATTGGTGCTATCTCTAACACCTGTGGGTGTGTTTTCATGATTCAATGATGAGTCACCAATTTGTCTCAGACACCTCAGTGTCCTGTGTGAAAAATAAGTCTATAGTACACAGACCTCACTTGTGTGCCTTTCTGCTACAAGTACACATAATTGTTCCATAGATGTGCATTGTTGGTGAGGGGTGCACATCCATAAAACATGTTGGGTGGCAAATGGACCCACATTGAAATTCAAAATTTAGTGTCTTAACACCATGTGTGTCTTTAGCATGACCTTTTTTTCTCTCTCCTGTATATGGGTCATGAAACCATTACAGATGCCAGAAGGATTTTTCACCCTCTGATTTTAATCTACTTCTCCTGAGACATTGTTAATCCAGTTTGCCCTGATTGTTTGTAATTTTTTTCCCATCTTGGAGTGTGTAGTAGTTCTTCTCTCCGCCTCTGTACTCACAGGCAATGTAGAAACTGGCCTAGAATTTGCACTGCACAAACACAATCTGTTTCTATTTGTATAGAGGAAATATTCTCACCCAGAAAGGCTCCACATATGATGAGGCAGCTATTTGCATTTTTTGTGTTTGCATTAATTTGAAACCAGACATAATTTAAATGTGTACTAATCTAAATTATACCTCTATAAAGTCTGATAAGTCTGTAAAGTAAGTTCTTCTTCTTTTTTTATGGAAAGGCTTTAACAGAGAACAATATGCTCTATTACCCACTTTAGCCCTTAAGTCTATTATCACAAATATTTTTCACCTTTACAAGTCTGGTCAACATCCTGAGGTTTACAACCAAAACTTTAATTCTACATTACAAGAAAATGTGTATCAACGTATGAACAAAATAATGCCAGGGTGTATTTCATGTCATGGTTGAGACATTTTTTATTTTGAAAATTTTCTTTTTATGATTTTACCCTAATTTTGCAGTGAATCAGGTACATACCTAAACATTTTTGTCTGACTTGGTCGAATGATTTCTAAATCGGAAGCTGAAAGGGTGAAATTTCAGGAAAATACTAAAAACTTCATGGTTAAAGTTTTTATATAATACAATGGCTACTGTCCTTCCACAATCTCTGAAACTGATGGCTCAACTTATGCCAATAAGGGGTAGAGAGAGCCAAAGAGAGGAGGAAAAGGGTTGTGCGTCATCTTTTTCTCCCTTTTCTAAAAATAGCCCAGCTTCCTGATTGCACAGGACTATGTTTCCAGGGCAACAGTGTTCATTCACAGCTTTCCAATCTTGTAGAGAAAGGGCTGTGCAGGATCTGGGTGTGAAGAGTTATTATCTTCCCTCATCCATTCGTCACTAATACGTTCTGAACACATCTAAATTTAAGTTTGGAGTATTTAAATTATCTTTTAATCTGTCTATCCAGACATTAATTTACAATGCTTATGACTTTGTATAATTTCTTCCCCATTAGAAATCCAAATCATGCAGACATTAAAATAGCCTTTTTCTTCTTTGTGTGAAGATGACTCAGGAGATGAAGGCCCTGTACCTCAGGAGGACCATGCCCTAACACAAGGGGTGCTCAAGACTCTGGCCAACAAGCTAGATGACCTGAGCACCTGTAATGAGCTGATAGGAAAGCACGGCACCGCTCTCCAGCGCTCTCTCAGTGAACTTGAAGAACTGCGAGGATCCAATGACAGCATAGACAAAGTGAAAGCTGTTAATGAGCGAGCCACCCTGTTTCGCATCACCTCCAATGCTATGATCAATGTGAGTTCACACAGTGCAAGCCTCAACCAGCATATAGCCTCTAAATTTAGTATCTAAATTGGAAACTGGTCAGTTGCGGGTGTCTCGATAAGGGAATGCAGCATGAGGGCTCTGCTTGCATCCTTTGATGTTTGTTGTGTTCATACCACAGGCTTGTCGTGACTTTCTGGATGTAGCAGAATCTCACAGCCGGAAGTGGCAAAAGGCTCTGCAGTATGAGAGAGAACAGCGTCACCATCTCGAGGAAACCATCGAACAATTAGCCAAACAGCACAACAGCTTAGAAAGAGCCTGGAGAGAGAATCCCACCTCATATACAGGTGAGACACACATCACAATCTCCAAGGCACCCTCATGTATTGTGTTTAAATCAAAGCATAGGCTCACAGAATTTGGATATGGCCCCCTTCTGGCTAGCAAAAGTGACGCATTTTCTGTCAAGAGGACACATCTTATTCAGTCTCATCATAATTTATCTCCTTTATTGTGCATTTGCACAAGAAGAAAAAATAAAAGAAACACTTACCAACAAAATAGCCTGAACTCCCATGTGAGATTAAGGTTTGATTTTCTTGACACTGATTGAATGAATTTAAAACAGGGCAACAAAGTGTTATTAAGGATCCTCCTGTGGACAGCTATCTTCCCAATCAGTTTTTTTATGCTTGACATAGATTCTCATCATTTTGTTGACCATATTTATGCCACATTATTTAATTTTTCATTATTTTCAAATTATACGCTTGCAATCAGGGCAACAACTGTCAGTCATTGCAACAAATGCCAAAACATATGTATTCAATGACTTTCATTTGGCCACCACTTGTGCAGCATTTCATTATTTTTGATCCGTATCTGTATATTTATAGATGGAAATTTGTTGCTGCAGGTGTGGAGCGGTCTCAGGAGGGGGATGCCAGTGATGAGAATGACGATGCAGAATTCTTTGATGCCATGGAAGACTCCCCTGCATTCATAACTGTTACTGCGAGTGGCAATATACAGCACAAGTGAGTCATCATGTTGAAACATAATAATTTCAGACCTGCATTATACAGGAGAAATTGTATTTAAACTATGCTGCTTTCTCTCAGGCGCTCAGGGAGTAATCAAAGTATGATGAGTGGAGGAGTGCCAAATGACTGGACTCACAATGAGAATGTAGGTTACCAGAATACTGATATTTATAAAATAAAAGTTACTTATTGCTCAGTTGTACCTTACACTAAAAGATATCACTTCAGCTCCCACCCTTTTGTCCAGTTATTTGTGTGTTTTAGTTATTAAAAAAAAGTAAAGCGTTGTGTTATGTCCTTTTTTCAGGATACCTCAGGCACAAACCACATGCAGCTACAAAGAACAAGACGCAGCCGGATTCCTGACAAACCAAATTACTCCCTTAATCTGTGGAGCATCATGAAGAACTGTATTGGCAAAGAACTGTCCAAGATACCCATGCCTGTAAATCCAATACTCATCGTTTTAAAATATAGCTCTTATCCCACGTGGAAATGCTATTCAACCTGTTTATTTATCTGGAACACATTAAAGAAACTTTTTCTGTCACAGGTAAACTTCAATGAGCCATTGTCAATGCTGCAGCGTCTGACCGAGGATCTAGAGTACAGCGGGCTTCTGGACCGGGCAGCTCGCTGTGACTCGTCCCTGGAGCAGATGTGCCTGGTAGCTGCTTTTTCTGTCTCCTCGTACTCCACCACAGTTCATCGCACAGCCAAGCCCTTCAATCCTTTGCTGGGTGAGACTTATGAACTAGACCGACTGGATGAGTATGGTTATCGCTCCATCTCTGAGCAGGTTAGACAAAAAACATATGCATCATTTATGCATATACTGTATTCACAAGCATGCATCCTTGTACACACATTTTACACACAGAAACATCAAACAAACAAAAACAAACAAACAAACAAAAATAAAAATACAGTAGGATTTCAATACTGCCTAGGCTGACAACACCCCATATCATTTACTCCTAGGTCTGTCATCACCCACCAGCTGCTGCCCACCATGTCATGTCACAGCGAGGATGGACCCTGTGGCAGCATATCACTATTCATAGCAAGTTTCGTGGAAAATATATTTCTGTTGTGCCATTAGGTAAGAATTTCAAGCACTCAGATGTTTGCTTTGACATAGTTCATGTTGTAGTTAAGTATATAGTAGAATCTAAAGTATTCCACAATCAGACTGATCTAATATGATCACTAAAAACACACAAAATATGTCTTTGAACATAAATAATTTTCCATTTTCAAATAATTACAGAACTTTACTTATATTTGCCTCTTTTTTAGGAAACATTCACCTCCAGTTCCACTCAAGTGGAAATCATTATGTATGGAGTAAAGTGACGTCAACTGTGCACAACATTATCGTAGGAAAACTCTGGATTGATCAGGTGTGTTCCTTTTGTTTCAGATTTTTTAGAGCAATAAAATAATAAAAAACGTAGGGGTGTGTGTGTAGGTTTCATTGCAGGGCAAAGTTATATGGATCATAATACCCTTTTATGTGACTGTGTTCTGTTTTTCTTGCTGTCTTCCTGTTTGTTACTGCTGGCAGTCTGGGGATATTGACATTGTGAACAACATTACCAAGGACACCTGCCGTCTCAAATTCTCCCCCTACAGCTATTTCTCCCGAGAAGTCCCACGTAAAGTACGTTTGTTGTACCTTTTCATCTAAAGGAGACAACTTAATGTTTTTTGTTGGGGTTTTTTTTGTCAAATTTCACAGCATTTACAGTTTTTCCTTTTTCAGAAGGTGGATGTTTACAGCTGCAAAAGCCTGTGTCAAACATCTATAACACTATTTTTGCAGATCAAGAGTTCTCAGGCCTAATATGTTATGTAACACAATTTGTATCCATAGTGCTAAAACTGTTTGAGTCACAATATCAACATCCACCTAGAAAGAACTTGATAACACCACCTCATCAGATAAAGAAAATGGGACTAAAAAAGTAAATAATGTTCATCAAAGTTTTGTTCTTTTTGATATAATCCAATGTGTAAAAGTGGTCACTGATTCAAACATTTAAAAGTCATCCAAATTACAGTTCAAAAATTGCACCCCAGGGTATCTTGTGGTCTGAACACACAAGCAACTGATTTCTTCCTGTGTGTCATTTTCCATGGTGTCTGTAGGTGACAGGAGTGGTAGAGGACAGAGAGGGCACTGCCCATTACATCCTGTCAGGCACCTGGGATGACAAGATGGAAAGTGCCAAAATAGTGGACAGCAGCCAAGGATGCGGAGGTTCTGAAGGCAAACAAAAGACAGTTTATCAGACTCTTCAGCCCAAACTCTTGTGGAAGAAATATCCTCTTCCGTATGTTTGTCACCTAAAACATTTCTAACACATCTTGATGATTGATTTAAACCATATTTTCATAATGTGTTTTTCTTCTACCTGTCTATCATTTTACAGAGATAATGCAGAGAACATGCACTTTTTCTCCTCCCTGGCTTTAACCCTGAATGAACCAGAAGAGGGTGTAGCACCTACTGACAGTCGACTGCGACCAGACCAGCGGCTAATGGAGGTAGGTCTCTGGGATGAAGCAAACTCCCAGAAACAGCGACTGGAGGAACGTCAGAGGCTGGAGAGGAAAAGAAAGGAGGTGCAAGCCAATCAGGCGCTGGAGGAGGGTGAGAACATGGGAACCAACCAAAACAACAAATACAACAGAGAATTTGAATTGTGTAACGTTCCTCCCAATGCATGGAATATTTAGAGACCATGGACAAGTAAAACATCATAATTATGTGGAAAATTGTATGATTCATGTCGTTTTCTTAATAAGTGTTCTGTGTCATTAGGGCAAGATATCGAGGGTTACCAGCCACTGTGGTTTGAGAAGCGGACAGATGATATAACGGGAGAAAGCACTTACGTCTACAGGGGGGGCTACTGGGAGGCCAAAGAAAGACAGGACTGGACCCAATGCCCCGAGATCTTCTAAGACAAAATTTTTCCTAACACCATGGCATCAGGAAGGATTAGTGGTTCTTCCTGATGTCAGGACACGCTGTGAGTTATATTGTTGAGCGGGGTGTGTGTCTGTATGTGTGTGCGTGCGTGCGTGCGTGCATGCATGTGTGTACCCGCGTGTGTGTGCGCGCACGTGCATGTGTGTGTGAGCAAGCCAGCAAGTGGAAGTAGCCCTCCCTTCCACAATTTCAAGCACAAATCTAGCACCTGCTTCCAGTTACTAATATACTCACTTTTGTTCTATTATAGCTTGTGTTTTCAGAGTGCATGGCCTTAGTGTGTGAGTATGATTTAGTAGGAAACTATTTTTTAGAGAATGTAAAGTTCATTTGCTTTACAGAGAAATCATTTCTGCATCAAAACATTTCTTTCACCAGGTTCGTGTGAGGGCTGGGAGCAGGGATTTCTGGAAAATATTTGTAAAAAGCACTTAAAGTCTCACTCTCCACAATGTTGGAATATGTTTCTCTTGGTGGGCTTTGACAGAGACAACAGGCTTTAAAAGAAAACATTCTTCTGATCTAAAAGGATTCTTTTTTTTTTTTTTTAAACAGCCAAACCTAATTTATTGATCCTTGTGATGATGGGATTTTGTCCGTCCTATTTCTGTTCTATTTTTTTAAATTGCACAAGCTGTAGCTTAAAGATTTCTAGTTAATGTCAATTCTGACATGCCTCTAAAGAGCGGCCTCTCAGCCATGGACACACAAGCAGATGTCTTCTGATTTGGATGGATAATATTCTGAAAATACCACGCTGTTTTATAGGTAACCTATAAGCACAAGAACTTAAAATAATGTTTCTGGTTGCATTAAAGATCCTCTGATTTGTAAAGAGGTCCTACACACCCCACAAAAACAGTTGTATAATATCTCTAAGAGGCTTTGTTTAGCCTGGGAAAATTACAGTACCAAAGCAGCATCACTTCAGTAATCTTGGTTGGGACTTGTAGAATTTGTAACACACTTTGAAATCTTACAATGTTGGGACTGTCAGAGTAAAGGCACCTTTTGACCTGTAGGACCCCGGATTGTTGAGGTTTAAGGAGTAAAAGTTAGGATGTTTCTGCCTCTATAGCATCATTCAATTTGTCTAAAATCCCTAAACTTTATGGAAGTGTGGCAGTAAACCTACCACTTCAAATAGCTTTAGACTCAACCACCGAAGTATAATCAACCTGGGGGATTTTCCTCAACAAAGGATTACATCAGTGCTTGATGGTAATTTTAGCCTTAATTATGTAATGAAATAGTAAATCCATAGTAACCACTGGGTCCCAACTCTGAGACTCTGTACAGATTATAGCAATCTGGGAGGCTTTTTTTTTCCTTTTAAGGACAGTCACATATATTATTCAGTGTGAATTGTATTGTATTTTCAATAACAAGGTTTAGCTTCCTGGCAGTTGTTAGAAATTGTCTAATTAGATACTTATATGAATGGTTTCTACCTTTACAATTGTGTTTGTGTTATTTTTACAGATCAGCATTAACACAAGTGTACAGTCAGGAAAAAAATGATCCCAGGTCAGAAAGTTGTTAAATGCAGCACAAAATGTATGTTTTAGCAACAGTATGAAGTTAGTGACCAGTCCAGAAAAGGAAAGAGTTGCCATTACACACCATGTTTTTTTGTGTGCAAATAAGCACTGCTGTACAGACGTAGTAAGTATACAAGAATCTTAAACAACATTAAACTGCTTATTTTTAATTTACACCTTTATGTGTATTTTAACTGGGCATGAAGCACATTTCCGGCTGCCTCATTGGTTCTGGCTCATAAATGTCAAGAATAAAATAGAAATAGAATTACCCCATTTGTAATCACTATAAGGAAATATTATTTCATATTACTTAAACATTCATAGTCTCAATACTTAAACTCTATTGGTGCATACTTAATCTTCGATGGAGTCAAGATTTTATACCAATCAGTGTGATGTTGGGGAATTTAAATGATCATAATAAGTTTCTGAAATCAATGTATAATATGAATGATGCAAATAAACTATTGTTCACATAAAGCACAATGTTATGTTTAACTGCAGGTTATGAAACATGCTACATTAACTAAATGGATTTTCCATGCCAACATATACCTATGCATGGTTTTAGAGTGCTGAAGCACTGGTGTAATGAGAAGCCTCTTCACTTAGCTGTTTGTGGACTGTTGCTGAAACATGATGTGAATTCACCTTTTGTGCCCAATAGCCTTGAAAATTTTACAGTTTTGAGTGCAAATAAAATCATAAAACTTTCAATTTGCTATTGTCTACTGTCAAATCAGAGATGTTCAGATGTTTAAACTCAGCAGAAACAGATGATGCAGGAAGCAATAGTAGAAACATCATTGTCATGATCCCTGGAGGCCCAAAATTCATTTCACCGGTTGGATGTTGGATACAGCTACTTTGGAACAAACCACAGAGCAGTCAGTCTTCATCTGTTCACAAATTACAGTCTCACGGTTAACTCACCAGACTTTGTATCTCGATTTTCCATAATGAATGTACTCGATTTAGATCTACAGCATTCAACGTGGCTTGAAAGTGTAATTTCAACTGTGTATTAGACTCTAGGGAATATGTAGCTTTTACATTACACTGAGATTTTACAGTTACTGTCTTCATATTTAACAGAAAAATCAATTCGTTTTAGTAATAACTTTTCCTCAGTGGTGAATTTAAACAAAGAAAAAGCAACGCCTCTGCATTTTCTCACTTTTACAGTCATCCTTGCATAAACAACGCTGTACCTTTTAAAAAAATAATGTTCTTCAATGAAGTTTACCCTGCAATAATGATCATCATGCATCCCTATTTGGACAAAGTTGAGTGTTGTTTATTGTACTGTGTCTTTAAGAGACACAAAGAACCTGTCTTTTATACGTATTGCTTTGCATTTTGCAAAATTAAAGCCTGCCATCCCTCAAACGATGACAGAAATGAAACGTCTGATTGTCACTGGCTGATTTTCTATGCTCAGACACTTTAAGTCCAACAATCGTCTCTCAGCATGTCCTGAACCGGCCGCCTACACTGACTGACACTTCCCTGGAAAGAGAGCGGCCGATGACACTGAGCCGAGTACGGCTGACAGCTCAGGGACCAGCCAGCCGAGGGGAGGAACCTGTCGGTGCTGAGAAGCTCCCCGTCCAAGGACAAGGTGAGATGGGGATGAAGCGCATTTTATGATGAAATTGTCTCAATCGTGGTGTTTCTAAGGAAAGTAACCAAACACAGCGTCGGGTCGGGACCAACGGACGGTGGCTAGTTTTAGCTAACAGCCTGCCGTTAGCTAGCGGAGCGGCTACTGGCTACCGTTAGCATTTAGCCCGGAGAGGACAGAGGTGACAGTCCGGTCCCCGGCGGGCTGTGGCCGACTTGATTCCCCTTGGTCTTTATTTTGTCGAGGCACTGATCTGGGGTCGGCTGTTTGGCAAAAAGTGTCGTAAATCAACTCAAACCAGGTCAACACCGTGAGCGAGCCGCTGTGTACTTAGCTAGCTACTCGAGGTTTGTAGCAACTTAGTGTCTTTTTTTTATTATTTTTGTTATTATTATTATTATTTTAACAACATTGACTTGATTTCCCTTCATGCCCATGCTGGGGAGTTGAATCACAAGATCTCTCTCGGCTATGAGGTAAGCTGCTATTTAAAGGTAATTACTTTGGTGGAAAAAAAACATAACTCATGCCTTGGTGTCTAATATTCACAACACATGCAGTGTCCGCGGTGTTTACTACACCGCTGAGGCTCCGGTGCATCACGCCGAGCAGTCACCGCCGGTCCGCTGCCACATATCAGGATAAGGACCAATCCCCGCCCTGAACAGCTCTCTTTTCCTCCGCCGGCTTTTCTCCTGCATATGTCATGTTTGCCTGCGCGGCGTGTGTTACGCAACCAGCCAGTCGTGCAAAATAGAAACACGTGTTTATAGGCGGAGAAAGGCAAAGGCAAAGAAATACAGATTTACTGAGTGAGAAAAGACCAGCGATCAGAGCAGAGAAGGAAAGCGGACGTGTCGCAGGTTATGCCTATGTTTTTTTTATTTATTTTTTTTAACTTTATTAAGCCCAAAACTCACCGGTTATTGTCACGAATTTCATTTGGAGGTGAAAGGTGCAGATTCAACATGTGTTTTCCTTGCAGAGAGGACAATGAAACGAACATGATCAGCGCCGATGGCTTCTCAAAATGCGAGGTGACTCTGCAAGAGAGGGGCAGGAGGAGGCCCCCCGCAGAGATGCTCCATCTGCTGTCGGCTGTCATTGTTTGGCTGGTGACGGGTACCACCATCTCCAGCCTCAACAAATGGATATTTGCCGTTTACAATTTCAGATACCCTCTGCTACTGTCCGCGCTGCACATGTTGACAGCCATCGTAGTTGACTATGGGCTGATCAAACTGCGGGTGATCCGCCACAGAGGGGCTGGAGAGCAGGACCTGACCCCTAGCGCAAAATGCAAGGTGTTCCTGTTGAGTCTGACATTTTGTGCTAGTATTGCCTTTGGGAACATGGGTCTGAACTATGTCCAGCTGTCATTTGCACAAATGATCTATACTACCACACCACTCTTTACACTGGCCATTTCCACACTTATCCTGGGCAAGCAACATCACATCCTCAAGTACACAGCCATGATGCCGATTTGCCTGGGAGCCTCCTTCAGCATCATGGGAGAAGTCCAGTTCGATCAGACCGGTTGTTTCTTTGTGTTTGCAGCAACCATGTTGAGGGGTGTCAAGTCCATCCAACAGAGTGAGTAACCCTTTCACTGTGTCAGTCCACTGTTTTACTGCCCTCAGACTGTTGAAATTAACCTGTTGACCTCTGACTGAACAAAGTGGAAATCTGTTCTCATACCTCTGACATTAGAGGATATTTTAGTGTTTTTCCCTCAGGGTACCGCCTCAGTCTGCGGTCCTGGAACTTTTAAGTGACTTGGTGATTCACTGTGCAACCCAGTGGCATACCCACACATTATGGTGGAATATCATGGAGGCACATTTTCTGGTTTCCAAGGAAACATAATAACAACATCAATATGTGTATGTGGGTTAGACCAGGCAGGATTTTTTTTGCAGTGTTATGAAATGCTCTTTAGTTGTGTTTAAATGTTTATCTTGGGTTTTGATGGACTCAAAGCTTCTAAAGGACTGAATTTTTCATAAGTTGCAACTGTAGTTTTCATTCATTTTCTCTTAAGCCAATTTATTCATTTAGGTATTCTTAAAGTTTCTATCCTCTGATTTCCATTTTTATGGAAACAGCATTCAAGAAACACCAAAATGAATTGTAAGGCTGAAAGATGCGGTTAACTAATGGGTCAGAGGGGATTCAAAGGGCAAAGGATGTTTCCTGTAATGCAGCATGTAATCCCTTTTGACTCGTTTTTGATGAGTTATGGTTTATAGTTTGCCTTATTTGGTGTACACTAAAATACCTGGAGCACAGTGTGTTACTGACCCGTTTATCCTGATTAAATAAACTAAATTAATAGTTGTCACGAGCAAAAATTATTTTGAGATTTAACGTGGCTACGGATGAAGTGTACTTGTTCTGATGGAGAGAATGTTTGCTGAAATTACATTTATCAACTGTACTCATTTATCTAAAGCTCTGTGCTGTCAATAACACTCGTGGGAGAATTAGCTCAAAGGTTTGTATTTGTGTGCAGTGGATTACACACTTGAATGTCATTAGTCTCCATGCATTTTTGAGGACATCTTAAATTTGCTTAATAACACAAAGGCAGACATTCAGTTTTGCTCACAGGACTGTAATACTATATACTTTGTGCTTCTTGGTGCAAAGGGTCACCTCAAGGTTACAGGGGGTAATTTGAAATACTCAAATACTCCAGTAAAGCTGCCAAGTGGCAAACAATAGAAGACTGCAGATGAACTTAGAAATGTCTCTGTTTGCTTTGTTAAACATGTAAACAGGAAGGAAAGTTTATGCCCTGCTTTTGTATTTGGACAACAAGCTCCAACAGGGGAACATAGCTGCACATTACTTTAGTTGCTTATTTTAGGTTACAAATAATACTCAAGGCTTGCTGAACAATGTTTTCTCAAGTTGCCACAAGCTATTTTTTGTATCTTAGCTCAATTGTTGATGTAACAGTTTCCCCAATAAGTTTATTTTGTCTGATGCCCAAACCCCTGAGTCAAAGTCTCAATTCTGTTAGATTTAATTCTGGATGATTATGAACATCATGAAGTGTTTACAGTGGGTGATGACTTTAACTCCTACTGAAGCATTCATTTGTTTAATAGATATTTTGCTTTCTACATGTGCAGACAAGGCTTGTTACACAATCTTCTGAAGAAGACTTTTGCATAGTTTCCTCCAGTTATGCTGCCATGAAGTCTGCTGTCAACTTTTCAACAACTGTTAATGAGTGAACAGAACAGTTTTTCCTGTTTTTGTGACTAGAAAAACAGGAACCTTTTGCGGTCACCCAAACCAATAGTTTTCAAAATATTATAGTTAATAAATTAACTGCTGTGTCCTATTTATGATAGAATAACAGTGTTTTGTGATAGATGTTGCATTTATGTAGGGAATGCTGCAGCTAGAGGACAAATTATTTATGTTTTGTCATCTAACAGATCTTTGTCATTGTTTGTAACTACTGTGTACATGTCTTTGTCTAATCAGGCATCTTGCTTCAGGAGGAGAAAATCAACTCAGTGTTCCTGCTCTACCTGATGTCCATTCCTAGCTTCTGCATCTTGACTGTGGCAGCTCTGGCCCTAGAAAACTGGGCTATGTTGGAGTCGCCACTGCATTATGACTGTCACCTGTGGGTCTTCATCTTGCTCAGCTGTCTGGGCTCAGTCATGTACAACTTGGCCAGCTGCTGCGTCATCACGCTAACTTCGGCTGTTACTCTGCATATCCTCGGCAACCTGAGCGTGGTGGCAAACCTGCTTTTGTCTCAGCTTCTTTTCGGCAGTGAACTCTCAGCTCTCAGCTGTGCTGGTGCGGTGCTGACTTTTTCTGGCATGCTCATCTACCAGAACTCTGAGTTCATTGTTAGTTACCTGGATGCACGTAGGGCCAAAGCTAAAGGGTCCGGACAGGTGGATTTTCGCACTACATGTGGAGAGGACCCACACAAAGCTTGTGCATCTGAACCAACATATCATCATCATAGAACAGAAAGCAAACAGGAAGACAAAATAGACTGAAAATAAAGGATGAAGGAGAGAATAAAAAAAGGCTAAAAATCCCAACCTTTGTATCTTGGAGTGGTTAAGGGCAGCAGAGGGGGAGTGACCTTATAAGGCCATCGTTACTGATGCTGTTACAGATCTTTTGGTTTGTTTGTTTTATTTATTTTATTATTTTTTTAACTTCCTCACTGTGCCAATTAATTTCTTCTCTGGTCACAGAATGATGATAGTTAAGTTCTCTCCTTCAGCTGTAAATTACTGGTACATAGCCTATATCATGATATGCATGTATGACCACACAAAACTCTTTGATACCTCATGAGGTATTCACACTGTCACTTGTACTGATCCACTGTGAAAATGGTCTCTAAAATAGAGGGCTCTCTAATTGGTGTTTTGGGTTTATTTTATATATATATACAATTTTTTTTTTTTGTACTGTTGCCTGACATTCATCTTTTTTTTGGCAGCTTTTTTTTTTTTTTCCGCTAGTACGTGAGGCAAGAAACTGGGTAGAAAAGGCCTCTGTGGTTGTTGAAGGGCCAAAACCCTTTTGAAGCAAGTTGCAATGATGGGCAAAGTTGAAATTTTTGTGCAGTGAGCTGCTTCTTTTCTTCTACTGAAACTCACTTTAATAAGAGGCCTGAGCTCCGTTTTGTTCTCCCCTATGAAGTCACTTCCCAAATAAGGCCTAGATTTAGTTCTCATACGAGCTTGAAAGGATGGTCTCTCTATAGAATTAGTCCAATTATTCCATCTTTTACAACAGTACACTCACTACAGCATCTTGACAATTAGGCTCACACATACTCTAAGGAGTGCCACTCAGCTTTAGCTCTTATTCCCTGTGGAACAGGAGGAAAATGAAGGCTGGGCTGTCGTTAAAGCTTGCGTCTTAAATCCCATCCAATGTGGGTTTAATTTTTCACTTTTATATAGGTGACATTTTTTACACAATTGGTTAAGCAGCACAGACTTCCTGTGGGTTAGGGACAGTGTCATGTTTTCTGCTTTTGATTTGTGAAAAATCTAGAAGCTTTATTTTTAATGGCCATAACAATCTTTAGCGTTGTAAAGCTGTAGACTTTGGTCTTTAAGTGTCTTGTACATTCATACATGTAATATTCAACAGCAAACGCTGCACCTCTCTCGGTAGAGAGAAATGACGTCTACTAAGCAGAGGACTGCATGCTGCTGCTACCTCTGAAACTATCCTGATTTGATCTGATCTGATCTGTTACACCTCCTACATGTAGGTTATGATACATGTTTACTTTGAAAGCTTTTAGTCACACAATGTTGTAATAATGCTTCTGTCAGAGTTATGTTTACCTTCAAGTGCAGTTTGGCCTCACACAACGGGAAACAACAAAGCTATAAGGTTTTTTTATGAGACTTGTCATATCTTTGGCATATTATGCCATAACAATAAGTGCAAGCAGGACTGTATATTTAAAGATTTTATTTTATATGTGACAGATTCGTGCCATTTTTTTAGATTGAACTGACCTGAGCCTCATTTCATATTGAGAATTTATATGAGTCTAAGATACTTAGACCCCTTAAAACACCCCTTAGTTAAAGCATGATATGATGATATGAAGTGGTTTTATTTTGCACTTTCATAATGGCCTTTGTTGGTTTAATATTTCAAAATATTGTGTACAGCTGATCATTTCACTGGTTTTACATCATGAAATACCTCAACTGTTAAATAGAACCTATCATGCCCCTGTGTCCATTGTTAATTACTGGACTGAAGTCAAGCAGCCTTTCAACTACCACACTAAAACTGCTGCATGTCAATGACTGATTTCATTGTTTCAGTAGAATAGTCTGTAACATATGTCAACACTCTGTTTTAAAATTTAAATTTCAAGGTCACAGTGTCCTCAGTGGTTGTTTTTAGTTTTATACTCAGTTAAACTCTGAGCCTTATGTACATTTGGCAGGTCGGCTGTTTGTTTTCATAGATATATCAAGTATATTATGGGTTTGGGGCAAAGCACCAGTTGCACTGACAGGGTTACGAAGACGCTGCTTTCAAAGCCTGCGGTTCCTGTGTACATTCTGGTTTTGATTGTTTGCAAAGCTAGTTGGATGTATATAATTATTTTATTATATTTATGTATTTTATATCCTTGGCTGTTTTGAACGATACTGGTTTAAGAATGAAACATTTGCCTCATGCCTTATTGAGACACTGTAGAAGTGATTTTAATTGTCATTTTTCTCAAACTGGTAAAACTTTGAATGCCAACAGCAGCCATATAGGTGCTTCTGTTCAGAGGCAAAGGTGTGGACAATTTACATATACATACTCTGCAATAGCTTGAATAAAAATAAACCGACTGGTATGATAACAGAAAAGACCACCTGATTACTGAGTCAGAACTGTTTCCTACATTGAGTTTTGTAACTCCACTTTCACAACCACATATTTGTCAGTTGAGCACTTGAGTTAGTGTCCTAGTCAAAATTTGGTTTTGAGAGTATATATTTTTATTTCAAATTACAATTTTGTATTTTGAAATAATAAGAAATTTACTTTGTGACCTGAAGGTGAATTGTATTTTGGGTTTTGTTTTGTTTGTGTTTTTTGCAAATTTCATTAATGTTTTTCCTATTTAATGACTTAAGTCACACCAAGAAAAGACAAAAGAACAAATAATAAATAGCTGGATGAAATTTAGCTCTTTCAGTTTCACCATCTCAATGTTGTTCATGATGGTTCATGGTTTTGTGAAACACCTTTCCACCTGTCCTTTTCTTACCATGACATGTCAAAATACCTGTTGGGAAATAGGCATAGGCCAAGCATTATCACATTATCACACTGTATAGCAGTTACAAGTATTCACCACTTAGTGGAGCAATTTCTCTGCTTTGTGGTTCATCATCTCTGCCTATCCTGCTTCAATTTAGAATTATATACAAAATAATAACAGCTGAAATTGTTATGTTATGTTAATTGATATTTTCCTGTTTACTTCCATATGTCTCTGCCTGTGTGAGCATCTGTATTCTTTTCATTCCCTTTTAGAAATTCCTCTTCCTTCCTCCTTCCTTCCTTCACCATTTAGCGATTTGCCTGAATAAGGCAAAGTGAATAAGATTTGTGTTGCTCACTGTTTTTGTCCTTGTTAACCCCTTCATTTGCCACCAAATGTTTGATTAGGAAAAGATGGATTCTAGCTAAGAGCAAAAACTCAAAGTTTCACATGACGTCATCCAGGATGGCGTGTGAAGAGGAGGTGAGACTCTGCGGAAGGGGACAGAGACTGATGGACAAGGACCTGCTGTGCTTCCCCCCCCCTCCTCTTCCTCCTTCCCATCTTGGGTGGTTCTTGTAAGAAACTTCCACTCTCTCTCCAAACATGAATCCAATACGAAGCTCGGCAGAGAGAGGTGTGATGTCAGGCCTGAGCTCTCAAAGCTCTGCACAGTAGTACAAAGGAGCAGCTGAGGAGCCCAGAGGTGAGGCTGAACGTTTCTGAGCAGACTTACAAGATTATACGTCACACAAACAGGTGGGTGGCATTACATTTCAATAGCCGTGAATTAGAACTGATCAGAATTTCTGCTTTACCCTATGTTATTTCTTTATTTTTCGGATTTTGTGTCACAAAGTTTTTCCTCAGCTCATGTCCACCTCTGTCTGAGCACATAGTTTCACACTGTTATCGGATTCTCTCAGTAATGGTCTCGTCCCACTACATTACTATATTTGTACGTGTTTTTGCCCCTTCTGTGCTGCACTCAGCCAGTTGCTGAGATATGCTGAGGGGTGCTCCAGTAAGACAAACACATTTCTTTGCATGGCCACTAAGACTCACACAGCTGTTTATATCTGAATTTACTGAGCAGTAGAACAGATGCAGTTTTTATTCTGTTTGTGACCTTTCCACATTATTTATTGTAAACAATGTGGCACTACCTGGTCTGTTTAAATTATTCAGACATATACAATCTTGATTAATGTTTGATCATTGAATCCAAGTTGTTGTATTTACAAGTCAGAAAAGTGAGGGTCACATCACTTCTCATAGTCCAAAGTGTGTTTGTGCATGTTTACTTACTGTCTTTCGGTTCTTGCTAGATCTGTTTTCAAATGATCACAACAGTTTTGCTCCTTAGATATGGAGGCAAAAACTGATGGTGGATCAGCTTCTGTGGCCAGCGAAGAACTGGCTGCAATTGAGGATGAGGAGGTTCTCAACAAGATGGTGAGTCAATGAACAAGCCAACATATCTAATGTAAACAGTGTACAAAGTCCCTTCCTTTTTCCCTTAAAAGTCAAAAGAGTCTTTTAAATACTGGATCGAGTTTCCTACGTCTCTGTTTTTTAACTTGTGGCCCTTTTTTTTTTTTAAGCTGGACAATGCAGAAAATTTTGAAGAGAGACGAATGATTCGTGCTGCATTAAGGGACTTGCTCAAGAAAAAGAGAGGTAAGAGCCAGGGACAATGCTTGTTCTAATGCAATAGTTAACCATGAGTGGTATCTCCATGACTCCTCTGCTGCTTTGCTTGCTTTCAACCTTCTGTACCGTCTTCTGTCTGTCACCAGATAAACGGGAGCAGGAGCGAGGAGCAAGGCAGCAGGACTTGAAACAGCAGGTTCTGAGCAAAGGAGGGACAACAAGTGCAGGTGTTAACATAGGCAGAGTGTCCATGAACCAGTACACATCAATAAATAGTATGTCTAATTCCCAGCATGGGATTCATGATTATATCCTCGAGGATAGTTGACAGGTTAATTCTGCCTCCTTGTTGATACTTGTTCAAGTCTCTGTTGTGTTTAAGGATCAACAGGCCAGTCCTCTCCGTCAGCCTCCGCTCCCTTCACCAGGACCCCAGGAAGGTAAGTCATTTACCAAAGGCCAAAGTTTTGTATATTTGGACACAAACTATACTGAGGGCAATGTAGTTGTTTAAAAAAAAAAAAAAAAAATCGTTTAATGTCAGATATTCCCACAACAATGCTTCTCTTTGTAACTAGATGACATTTTTATTGATACAATATGATATTGATGATTCGTCCATTCAATATTCATTTGATAGGGACAAATGAAACAGGAAGGGAATTTTATAACAATTTTCAAATGAAACGCATCAAAGCTTTTATAGCTACTGCTAATTTTCAACGCCTTGTCACGGGAATACAGGGGTGAGGAGCCAGAGGCAGCAGGGTGAAGGTGGAGATTAATATTTTAATGGAAACCAAAGACTCAGAACTGATACAAACGGTGACATGCAAAACTCTACACAGGACTGACTGAACTAGACCAAACACAGAGGATCCGACAAGGAGTGAACAGAAAACCAAGACTTAAATACAAACTGAACTAACCACACAACAGGGAGCAGGTCCGGAGACAGGGGCAGGCAGGGAAGACAAGACAAAGGTGAAACACATTAGGGCAGGGAAGGCAATCACACAGACGGGAAACTTGACAGGACGACAGGGCTAAGACAAGGACTTCAAAATAAAACAAGAAGTGACAACAAAGTTAAACTGACCCTAACAAAAAGACACAAGGACTGACTGACTGACACGCCTGTCCCTAGAAGTGTTTTTAAAACAACATTAAAAACATAGTCTGTAGACATACATAAAACACACTCACATTAGAACATACAGCCACATACACAATGCACGAGTGACTACCTTTTGCCATTTTTTTTGCCCAGTTATGAAACTTTTGACAAAAATTTCTTTTATCCCCCCTGAAGTTGTAGCTGCAGCCTCCAAATGTTATAGTATTTATTAACTGTAGTGAAAATCCTAATAAATTTCTAAGTCTTCTAAGTCTGTGTACAAGAGAAGCAAATCCTTCTTGTGTATATAGTATCTCATCCACCCAGAGGAAAAAATGTCTCGTGCACAGCATTTGCCAAGTTCAAAGATGATGTAAGCCACACTATTCTGGATATCCAGTGTGTATCTTTGTTTCCTCTCCTCAGAAAGGCCAGTCCTGCTGCAGCCTCAGTCGAGCAATGTCCTTCTTCAGTACCCAATGCTAAAAATGTCAAACAAATGCTTCTGGATTGGTGTAGGGCCAAAACAGAGCCATATGAGGTACACATGCCTGGAGTCTTTTTCTCTGTGAATTATTGCTCTGTGGAGCTATACATAGCTCTGCTTCTTAAGTCTCGTTCTTTGTCATCATTTCTTTCAAACTGACTCTCCTCTGGTATGAAACAGGGGGTGGACATCCAAAACTTCTCCTCAAGTTGGAAAGATGGCATAGCCTTTTGTGCCTTGGTGCACCGGTTCTTCCCTGATGCATTCGAGTACTCCATCCTCAACCCCAATGCGCCCAGGGAAAACTTCCAGCTGGCTTTCAGCACCGCAGAGTGAGCGCTCACTCTTTATATAACAATACAGATGTGTCAGTCTGTCTGGAATAAGTGCCAGCAGTAAATTGCACAAAAGAGCAAAGTGACTTTACAGTTTTGACATCATGCTTTCTTCTATCATTGTGACAAGTTGTTTTCCATGGGCTCTTGCTCTTTGTTTGCAGGAGACTGGCAGGGTGCCCTCCTCTGCTGGACACTGATGATTTAGTCCGGATGAAAGAGCCCGACTGGAAGTGCGTATACACTTACATCCAGGAGTTCTACCGCTGCCTGGTAGAGAAAGGCCTGGTCAAAACCAAAAAGCGGCAGTAGACTCCTGAAAAGTCTCACAGTGCCTAACACGTAAATTTGTATAATCAAAACATACATTGACACAAGATGACAATATTATGCACTTTTTTCAACTAAATATTTAGATTTTTTTCTGCTTTTCTAAATGTGGCAGGAGGGAAAAGGTTTAGTGTTGGATCTATCTATTTGATGCATGATGTGAATATACAGTGTGTAGTATTTCCACTGGTGTCCATGTAAACTGGGACTTGGATGTCTTTGCGCTTTCAGTGGACAGCTGGCGCTTAGGATCAGTGCATTCCACTGAGATTAGACATCTGCATTAATCCCACTCAGAGCCATCACAAATCTGGGAACAAAATTTATGCGATGCTGTTAAGAGCCTGACTCTGAGCATTAAAAATACATTCAGTAAATATTTATTTCTATGGTCTCTTATTATAACTGATGACATAGGAAGAGATAGTGGGGTTACAGTTTGCATTTCATTATATTCAGAAACGTCTTATGTTTTAATCGAGACATTTATACCAGGATGTTGTTATCAATTGTCTAGATTTGTGCTGAACACACATAGACTGTACATATGTATGCACTGCACTGGTTTTACATGGTAAGTTAACCATCATGAAGAATACTTCCAGCTGTCAGGTTTGCAAGTGAATCCCCTGAGCAAACTCTGCTCTATTTTGCATTTTTATAATTCTGGTTTCATGTTCTGTATAATATCTTCTGTTTCTGTGTGACATCCTTTCTTAAGTGTTGAAAAAACTGCCCTGGTAATGACATCAACGGCTCACAGACAGCCTGTGTTACATCCCGTATTTTGCTGGAATGCTTCATTAATACTACAACTTTGTGAAATGATGTGTGAGTGCAGCAGCTTTGCTAACGGACATGGAAACAGAGTAACATTAAGAGGTAGAAACAGAATGAACACTTCTTTTAACATTAAATAAACACTTGGCCCCAAAAATACTTTTGTTTGTCACTGTGCATGCAATAGTATTTGTCAGGAAAAGTGTAACAATATATTACACAGTCAGATGAAAAATGAAGATACAGGGTTTTGACAGTGTCTACTGAAATGTAACTCTGCAAGTTAGAATCCAGGCCAGCTGCTGTGAATATCACAGACGGAACCCAAACACAGCAGTGCCAAAGTGAAATGTGATTATTGGCATCCTGATCAATTCTGTTTATCAGTGACGCACTAATGCCACCAGATTAATGCGTCACTGATGGCACAGGTTTCTGGCCAGCTGCTCTTTGGCAGCAGGTTTAGCCTCTCCTGCTCTACCCCCCCCCCCCCCCGCTTTCGGTGCTCACATGTTTTACCCAGAGTGCTCAGACAGAGAGAGAGATGCACTGTGGGCGCCGTGTGTGATGGGTTGCCGTGCAGCCGGTGTGCGGGAGGTGCATGCGGGATGTTTACCGGCGGGAGCTGAGCGGCCCCTCCGTCCGTCCTAACTGCGCTGCAGACGGATCATCCATGAGATGAGATAGTCCACCAAGAAATATCAACATGCAAGAGTCCGCGCACATCGAGCGCGACCGCCTCCTGTCCTGACAGCCCGCCGCTCCGCACCGCCGCGGGGACGTCCGCTTGTCCGCGACACCGACGGATCGCATCCATCCAGTTTGCTGGCGGCTGCCGGCTTCCTGGGTCAGTCTGTCTCCGGACTGCAAATCGATCCCGGTCTCTCCTGTGCGTGATCTTCCTGTCGAGTTGACACCTGCGCGACACGTAAAGGAGACCGATGCTGGATTTATGAGATCACCTTTACGGTTCACCTTGGAAAACGGAAATCAGAATAAGAATAGAGAAACGCATGAAAGGTGAGGCAGATGTTTTATGAGGTCCACCGCAGCTCCGTGTGTCTGTTCACTGTAAATGGAAAATGAATGCTTGTGGTGTTGCTCGTGATTCCAGACTGCTTCCTCATGGAGCTGCCATTCAGATCTGCTAACTCATTGAAATGTAGAAAAGGCCTGTTTTCCCTGAGCTAATTAAAATCTGAAAGTTGCATTTCCACATTTAAAGTAGATTTAATACTAACTTGAAGGATCGCCTTTATTCTTTGCTGTTTGTTTTGCAGATCACTGTGGTGGTCACATGAATTTACTCAGAGACAAAGAGATCCCTAATTTGCGTTTCATGAATACTTAACAGAGGTGTTCAATTTCTGTATGGCAGGAAACATAAACAAAATGGTGGTTGGCTGCTGTCGTGCCATGTCAGCCATCCTCCACCTGCAGTGTCTGTTGATATTGTCTGATGTGTTTAATTAACTGTCTTTTGCATCCCTGCAGCCCAACTGAGATCCTAGTCTTATGAAAATGAGCTCAAATTTCTCTGTAACGGGGTCAGGGGGGTAATTAACATCACTGAGCAGTAAGTGTGTCCAAACTTAGTTCCTCATCCCAGCTGTCTGCTCATGATAACATCATCAGTGATGCCTGAGGAGCACAATGTGGACACATGTTTGTCTCAGCTTCCACCCACAAAAGGAAAATCCTTTTCTCTTCTGTAACTGTGCACCGAAGGCTCACATTTAGATGTAGAATTTTTGAGAACTAAGTGCAGACAAGTTTGAGACATGGTTATAGGCAAAGTAGCCAGATGTCACTTGTGTCATTGTTGTGCTCACTGCGAGCATCAAGGTGTTGTCTTTTTTGTCTTGTCTCGTAAAGATAAGAACCGGTTGTGTTGTTTAATAATAAACCACTTACTGCATGTTACAGGTTGATGGATCGCATGCAACAGAAACAAATCAGCACTGACCCTTGCAGGCTGAAAGTGCAGCCAGGACCCTGTGCATTGATAAGAGTTGGCCAAGGTTTACCTCCACAGCTTGTAATGCAGGATTCGCCTCTCATCAGCCCATCAGAGGTGCTCAAGAAGCCGTCTGGATTGAGCCCCATCCAGGCAGCAGTTGCACCCAAGAAAGTGACAGAGCAAATGCAGTCAAGGCACTCAAAGTCTCCGACAGGACTGACGAGCATAAGCCGGCCAAGACCGACAGCTCTTGCAACTAAACCTGCTCCAAAGCCGACCAGGATCTCAGTGAACTCCTCCAAGGAAATAGATTTGATTCCAGTTTGCATCCCAGGACCTCAGAGTGCCAACATCCTCCCGCATTCCCCAACAGAGTCCTCATTTCCCTTTCACAGTCCCCAGAGCCCCCGCAGCCTGGAGGGGGTTCAATCCAAACTTGACACCAGCCAGCCTTACCTGAGTCCCACTTCCAGCCTGCCCCAGCCCAATCCAAACCCACCTACAAGCCTCAGCTCCAAACCCAGCCTCAGCCCTCAGTCACAGAGGACTCCCTCAGCTGGGAGCCAAACACAGAGTCAAGTGCAGCCTGAGAAGCCGGGGGGAGAGAATAACGACTTCAAGTGAGATAAGCAATAACACCATATTTAAAACATTTTCACACTGCCTAGATTTTGTCATGTCCAGCTTGTGTCAATACCCAAGGTCCTGTTCTCCTCCACTGTGACTGTTCCCTGTTCTGTCTAAATACAGTTGCAGCAGCAGACCTGCAGTCAGGGGCTGTGACAAAGCTGATGTGTGCCAGACCATGTCACATGAATCAAAGCAGCAAATTTCACCAAGTGCTTTATGAAGCTGATGGAGCTACAGTGCCAGAGTTGGCAGCCTTCCTGGAGGCGTGTTGTAGCTCTGCTGTGTTCTTTGCCCATAAACAATGGCTGCCTATAAAAATGCTTTAAATTCATACAACTGTTTATGTGAAGGATAGAAGGATAAAAGGATATGCTCCAGCCAGTCCTGTTTTTGTACTTTTGAGACACATTTTTTATCACTGTGGTCAATGGTTTCTATATAGGAATTCAATGTTTTAGCCCATTAACAACTAATACCATTTATTTTACATCTAAATTTAAATTAAGCCATTACATTCTTTATTACAGCATTAATTGGCTTTTAAATAGTCACTCACTATATCTTTTATTATCAAGGTTATGATATTGCAACCTGATAGTACAGATGGGAGTAGATATTTAATGGGATGTTAATCCTAATTTTAGGATTAGTTTTGCAAATCCAGAAAAAAAAACATTAAAAACAAGTAAATAATTTGAATGAAAGCAAGAAAGGAGAAGGAAGAAGACTCATGATATATTGTGGGAAATTTTTGGAATAGAAAAATGATTATGCTTATGCTTAATATGCTTAAAATGCAAAAAATGTTGGCCTAGTTGTAAAAATAATTCTTTTGACCCTGAGAAATATATCATCATAATTGAGTATTAGTATGAACAGCTTATCTACTGATAGCAGTTTTCTTTTAAAAGTAGAAATCACAAAACAGAAAAATACCAACAGTTGAATTCTATACTAGAGCACCTTTTGTTCTGGTTAGTGGAATTCAAAGTGCTTTATCAATAACTGACAAACTCATAATAAGACAATACAAATGCCTGCTATAAAAATAATTGTACAAATAAATAACTACAGACAATCGATAAACTAAATACTAAAAAACTTACATTTATTTTCATATGATAGTAAACTGGATCTCTTTCTTAATGAGGTAAGACATCACCTCGGAATTTTGGATGCAATTACTAATTACTGTAGAAAATGGCCAGCTTAATCGCTAATAAAATAAATAAATAAATAAAAAAGAACCTGCCATAGATAGTTTTTTTTTTGTTTGTTTGGTTTTTTTTTTTGTGGACAAATGGTGTGTGTGTGTGTGTGTGTGTGTGACTGATTCAAATTTGAAAGACAGATGCAGCTTGTTCTCTCTCCTTGTGCTCACCCACCCACACACACATACACACACACACACACACACACACACACACACACACATCCCTGACGTACAAAGAGGTGCTTAATTGTGCTTATCCTTTTTTCTATATACAGAAACACTGATGAAAGCTATTTCCCAGAGGATTATAGCACAGATTATGTCCTCTTTCACTTGCAGTATATGGTGCTTAAATGTAATGCAGCATTTCTTTATTCTGACAGGGTGTATATTGTCACATGGAACGTGGGATCAGCTGTTCCGCCAGATGACATCACTTCTCTGTTTGGACCAAATGTTTCAGACGGGAGCATTGACATGTTCATCATTGGGTAAGCGAGTATTTCGAGTAGGCTCAGCCATAAAGACAGCCAACTCGCCCACTCAGTCATCTGTGTTCATTTTCATGCATCCCTTCCTGTTATCCATCATTGTACTTTTTATAAATGTCTAATTTTCACTTGTTCGTGACGTTTCTCTGCTCTCTGGCTGCTTCCAGACTTCAGGAGGTCAACTCCATGATAAACAAGAGGCTGAAGGATGTTCTCTTTTCAGACCAGTGGAGCGAACTATGCATGGATACACTTAGTCCGTTTGGATATGTTCTGGTCAGTATGAACTTGAACGTGTTGTTTTGCTCGTATTTGCTCGTATGTCATGAAAACTGAAATATATTATTTTTTCCCCCATCTCATCTATTTAGGTGGCATCCCAGCGAATGCAGGGCGTGCTGCTACTGGTTTTCTCTAAATTCTGCCATCTCCCATTCCTCAGAGGTGTGCAGACAGAGAGTACGCGCACAGGGCTCGGGGGATATTGGGTACGTGCTGTGCATTGAGGGGGAGATGCTCTGAATCCTGCTGAGAGATTTATCATGTTGGAAAAATTTGTGGTGGGTTTGTGTTTGTGGGCGTTAGGAGGCATGGGGTGTTGAAAGGAGGCCTATGCTTCCTCCCACCATCAGACATGTTCATTGGTGGGTGCATATGTCAGTGTGTGTGTGCGTGTGTGACCTTCCCATGCAAGTTGATGTCAGCATCACCCCTGGCTGCTGCTGGTGCAGTCTCCTTCTCTCTGAGGTCAGTGCAGCAGCAGGCTGTCTGGTTCTGTGACTCAGTAGCAGAAAAAAAACAACCTTTTCTCTTTAAACAGATTGTGCTGTGGATACACACCTTTGTTTTTTTTTCCGCTTTCATTTCAATGATACTGGGTATAACGCATGTATTTCTCACTCTGTCCTCCCTTTGCCCTTTTCTCCCGATCTAAGGGGAATAAAGGGGGCGTCAGTGCGAGGATGACACTGTTTGGCCATCCTGTCTGCTTTCTCAACTGTCATCTGCCAGCTCATATGAGGAACCTGGAGCAGCGGATGGAGGACTTTGAAAGCATCCTGCAGCAACAGCAGTTTGAGGGAGGGACGGCCACTGGTGTCCTGGACCACGAGTGAGTGGAATCATTTTTAGATTATTTAAATCCTTCTAGGATTTAAATAAATCCTAGAAGGCTACATAATAACGCTTGTGATAATACATCATAACAAGTTTCTTTAGTAACTTAAATGTTGTAACTGTATTTTTTTCCTTTTTTCTGTGGTTTTTCTTACCTTCAGTGTGGTGTTTTGGTTTGGAGATTTAAATTTCCGTATAGAAGACTATGACATCCATGTGGTGAAATGTGCCATTGACAGTAACAAGCTGCCTCTTCTGTGGGAGCGGGATCAGGTGAGGCACTTTCAGCATTTCAAATCATTTACCTGCTCAGAGATTTTTCTGGAAGCCTGTGCACCTCAGCCAACAGAGGGCACTGTAGCACATAATGAACAAGCGTCACCTTAAAAACAGCCTGGTAAAAGACTCATCCAGACTTGTGGCCTGCTCTGTTTCTGTTTACTGTGCAGCTAAACATGGCTAAAAACACAGAGTCCATCCTGGAGGGTTTCACTGAGGGACAACTCAATTTCCCACCTACTTATAAATTTGATGTGGGCACTCATACATACGACACCAGGTTTGTGTACTGGCGTGCGTCACAAACTGACTGTAGTAAGTTTTATATTTTGACAAAGTGAAGCTGTTAAACTGTTGCCGACAGAGTTCACCTTCCATCTCTTTTGGTATCTTACGTGTCAGCGCTAAGAAGCGGAAACCTGCCTGGACAGATCGCATTCTCTGGCGCCTTCGATGTACTGGCTCCCCCGTCCCTACCCACAATGCAGCACTTCAGCGGGGTCTAACCTCATGGTTGGGTGGAGCAACTAAAGTGACACAGCACACATACCGAAGTCACATGGGTTACACCATCAGTGACCACAAGCCAGTTTCTGCCTTGTTCTCCCTTCACGTGAGACAATATTTGACACATTTCCCCACTTCAACTGGAATTAACAATGTCCTCAGTCTTTGTCTCTTTGTATACCATTTACATCTTTAGTGTTTATTTCAGTCTCAGCACCCAATGCTCTTTTCTTTTAGTTTCCATTCAAAGTTGATATGCCCCTCGTGGAGCTGCAAGTAAACAGAGAGTGGTGTAAAGTTTCAGATGCAATGGTCAGGTTCACTGTTGCATCCACTTACCAACGCAGCTCATGGGACTGGGTTGCAATATACAAGGTAACTCAAAATTCATTACACTCCCAATTCAGCCCCACCAGAATCTTTGTGAGAGATCCTCTAAGCAAGCTCAAGATAAATGCTTACAGTTTAAGTTGCTGTCTGAAACATTCGAGCTGTGTGCATCATTTCTCTCTGCACAGGTTGGATTCAGACATCACAAAGATTACCAGGCGTATGTGTGGGCCAAGGGAGAGCAAGCAACACAGGTGAGTCAGTTATTAGAGTCCACTGATGTATTTTTGTGTCACTGCTGAACTCACAGTTGAGTTTTTCTTTCTTTGTTTTGTTTTTTTTTCTCTCCCTCTCTTCAGGTGACATTTCCAGATGAAGATTTGCCAAGAGATGACTGTGAATACATCCTGGGTTACTACAGCAACAATATGAACAGTATTGTTGGACTGTCAACACCCATTCAGGTAACACAAGTCAGAGGACAAGCTGTAGCCCTTTATATGACATATTTATGAACGGATACACTAATGAGCCAAAACTATGATGACAACCAAACATGTGGAACACCTCGAATATCTCAGTAGCATAGATGTATTTGTATTATTCTAAAACAGCCTCAGCTTTTCTAGGTTAAAGTCAAAGTGAACTTTAGTATCCCCCATAGGACGAATTACTCTACAGCCAGCAGTGCTTTCAACAATGACAGCAACAAAAACCTAAAAATAAAAATAAAAAATTCAATAAGACAGTAAAAAAATAAATGTTTTAAAAGACCAATGGCAGCAGGAAGATTTTCTTAGTCTGTTATGTCTACATTTTGGAAATATGTATCTGTGACCTGTAGGGAGCAGCAAAAACTCACCAGCCAGGGACTGCCTCTGATTGACCAAGACTGAGCTGGCCTTTCTTAACCCTCTGACCTAAAACAGGTCTGTGGGATAGTTCAAAGTTAAGATTTTAGCTTCTGACCTTATTTCCAACTGATGTTGGAGATTAGATCAGTACTCTGTGTAGCTCAGTAAAGGTCACTTGATAGTATAACAATACATCACTGACATGAGCCATAATGCTGCACAATGAGAGCTTTTTCTTCAGATTATTTAAGTACTTTGGACTTTTGCGTGAAATGTAGTTTCATTTTAGCACGCTTGCTCCTCCATCTCAACAGATCAGGATACCAGTCCACAGCCCCACCATGCAACGCTCTGACAGCTCTGATGTCAGCTCAGAAGATGACAGTACTCTTGTCCTGCTGGCTCCAAACTCCCGTAGCCCTAGCCCTAAAACTGGAAAACATCATCATCGCCATCGGCGTAGCCGCAGCCCCGCAGTCCCTTCTCTTTCTTCCAACCCCCTCCCCTCCCTACAGGGCCTCAGCCTCTGTCCTCGCTCTAAAGAAAGCCAGACACAGAACCGCTCGCCACATTCTGCTGCTAAGAAGGAAAGGCTGGTCTCCCCTGACTCTTTGTCGCCCTCAATCAGCCCGCTCAGTCCTCGCAGCCCCGTGTCCCCGGGTGGTAGTGTGACAGCACCGGAAGCACTGATTGCTGCCATCATAGGTGAACACAGACCAGCTCAGGTTAGCCCCACAGGGATCAAACAGATGGGGAAGGCAGGGGAAACAGACACTGCATAGAAATAAACATCAGTAGGTAAAAGCATGTACTGTGCAAGGAGGAGGATGGCAATACCCCATGCATTCAGAGTCTGATCTGACTCCACACTGTCACTGTGCTCATAGAAGCAGCACATTAATGACTTCTAATGTAGTTTGCAAACATTCCACATTGTAGCCCTGCAGTTCTCTGTTTCTGAATCTACCATCATCTCATACACTATGTGTATAACCGAGTCAAAGATGTGTTCAGACTCCCGATGACAAGTGCTTTTATAGACTCATAAGCTATATCATACATAAACAAACATATGGATTGTGAAACCAAAGTTAAAGTAAACCTATGATGGATGTGAACTGATAGTATTGACAGCAATATGGATTGTAGCAATGTAGGCAGTCTCCTATCTAAGTGAGGACCCTGGTACAGAAGTATTGACGGTATCACAGTTCATAGTAGAGAGAGAATGTGTGTGTGTGTACGTGCATCTATGGGGTTATGCAGGCCTATGTGTTAAGCCATACATATGTGAAACATGGATTTTGGACCAGAAGATGATTTAAAGTTTTAACTCTATAGTTCTTGGTCTGTATTCATGAACGTAATCTAATGTATCCAAGAATAGAGGTAGAGCATATCACCACCTCAGTCAGTCAGAAACACACATGTGACTTGAACAGTAATCTTAGATCAATGCTCTTATTCTTAGCAGCTTTGTGAATACAGCCCCTGTTCTATAGAGCTCAGTGAGCGGATGTTTAGACTAATGTGATTGTTTTGCTTCAAGGAAACACTGTTAATTCTCTGTGTGAGTGTGCAAATAAAAAAAGCAGAACAAGCATAAAACTAAACTGAGCAAATACTATTTATTTGATGAACAAAATTATGTGTCTGTTTGTCAGTACACAAGTTGAAAAGTGTAGACTCCCACATAACAACCCAAGTCCAACTTGCTAATGGTATGATTTTAGACTGGATGTGACAAATGAAAACAGTCCAACTTCAACACCAGTGATATGTAATTTGGACTTTTACCCATTTACCTTGAAGTGACCTGATACCCCCCCTCCTGAGTTTAATGATAAAGAGAAAACATTCAGCAGATCAACTTAACTAAAATCTGAGAATTGTTTACACTTTCTAGTATACTTGAGTGAGGATTTCATAAGCAAAATTCTTCTTTGTGACCTGTGATGATAAATTTAGTGCAACCTCTGCATGTGGGTATAAACTACACATCTTGTGTCATTAACACAAAAGGAAAATAGTCTATAGATTGGAACTTCAACCCAGAATAACAGCAGATATAAAACAGAATGATCTCATGCATATGCAGACAATATCCCTGCACTGATAAAAGGCCATGGAAGTGTCAAACAGGTCTCAGTTAGAAACAAGACATATGTCAGTCACATCCAGACGATTAGTTTGGACAAAGAAGTTCTTGAGGTTTCCACAGAGACGTGAGCATAAGTCTGTGGTTGACCCTGATGTTTGTAATCAAGATAATCACTTTTGGATTAGCAAGTGGAACTGAACACAAAGCTAGTCACCAGGGAAGAGACGAGACATGAAACCATCTGCACAGTCAGAGAAGAGTCACCCTGAGTAATCATCAGTATTGAGTTTTATAATACTGAGTACTGATGTTCCATGTCTGTTATATAGCAAAGCTTGGGCTCTTCATTTTTCTCTTTCTGACACTTCATTTTTATAATGCGTATGTAGGCTGCAGAAAGTTCACAGTCAAGTACAATCCCTATTACAAATCCAGTGTGACTGCTATATTTCCTCCTCTCCACACAATGACCATAAAAAAATATTTAATTTCCATTATGTTTGGCAAGGAAGACAGAAAATTATATTTCTTGGCACGATTTTAAATCCAGATTTCACAGTTAAAAGAATGCGATTAAAAAGGGGATAAAGAAACAAACAACTTTTAAAGAAAATGGTTATTGTTTGTTTGTTTTTTTTATTTCTTTTTTTCCTGAACACATTTAAGCCTCTGAAAATATTGAAATAATTGATACCGAGTTATTTGATGACCTGTTTTGTGCATTGGTTGTCAAGTGTCTTGTGCATTTTCAGTTGTTATTTGCACACAAACAATTCTGATGTTGGTGCTTTTATTAAACACTACCATTAAACAAGCACAGTGCTGGGGGAAAAAATCAAACATTTAATATCTGCTCCAACCTGCTTTGACACCAATAACCTCAGACAAGAGCCTCCAGGAGCTGGTGATCAGAACTGCACAACTTTTACAAAGAATTCTGGACCTTTCTGTGTTACAGAACTGCTTAATCTTCACCAGCCAAATTCATAGGTCTGGTCTGAGTGGCTTTCCTAGGATCATGATACAGCATTCCCACTGGGTTAAGGTCCAGGCTCTGACTGGGTTAAAGTCTGGGCTCTAACTGTGCAAGTCCAGGTGGAAGTCATTCTGCAGTAGTTTTTGTCTGCCTATGTTGCCAAACCTCCATTTAACTAGCAGACTGATATCAAGCTGTCTAGGCCCAGAGGCAGCAAAGTATTATACTATTGCATTCATAAGTTGGGTGTCCACATCAGGAAAAGTAGCACCAGGACTTAATAAGATCATCTCACATTTTTGTCTAACTATGAATGGATGGATATATGAACTCTTTGAGTAAACTGTATAACCCTTTCAGCTTTATGTAAATCAACATCCTCAACTGGGCTCCTCATTTGTTGATGCCTTCAGTTGAGGGGTTCACATTTTTTCCACCCAAATCTGTGAACATTATCTGAACATTAGTTACAGATAATAACAAGACAATCATCAGTGTTATTATCGTTCAAAATTGGACAATGTGGCTGTATTTTATTTATAAATACTTGAGAGAAACATGAAACACATCTGAAGTGTTCTCCTACTTATTCTTGCCACTTGAAGCAAAATACTGGATACCATCTCCCCTCCAGGCCTGTAAAGATTAATATAACAGAAAAACAAGATATCTGGGGGTGGAACAGTGGGGTAGTGGTTTGCACTGGTGCCCTACAATACAAAAATATTCAAATTGGGTCCATTGGTGATAATGTAAAAATAAAGTCCCAAAATCCTTAAAATTACTAAATTAAGATGGATAAAATACACCTTTTCTAACCTCTGCTGGAAAGTGACAGACACTCCAGGACATTCATTCATTCATCTTCAACTGCTTATACGTTTCCGGGTCACAAAGGGTGCTGGAGCCAATCCCAGCTCACACTGGGCGAGGGCGGGGTCATCCTGGACAGGTCACCAGTCCATCACAAGGCCAACACACAGAAGCAAGCAACCACTCACACTCAGACCTACGGACAATTTAGAGTCACACAATTAAACAACAGTTAAACCAATTAACTCTTTGGATGGTGGAAGGAAACTCACGCAGACACGGGGAGAACACAGAAAAGCCCCAGGCCGGGAGGGGGCAACTGCACTAACCACCATGCCGCCGTGCTGCTCCAGGACAGTCTTCTGTTTGTCCTATTTGGACCACGCCCTCTCATACCACGTGGTCTCTGTCCAACAACAGCATTGGCTGCTCAGAAATGACTGGGAGCGTCCGAACAAGTTCCTCAAGCGAATAAGTAGAGCAGTCTGTCCTGCATGTACTTCACCCAGGGAGCCGAGGCTTGAAGCGGCGCTGCAGGCTTTGTGTGTATATGCATGCATATGTGTGTGTGTGTGTGTGTGTGTGTGTGTGTGTGAGAGAGAGAGAGAGAGAGAGAGAGAGAGAGAGAGAGAGACAACATTGTGTAAAAGGTGCAAAAACTGGTTCCTGAACTGTAAGAGCGGGTCTCTGTCGGAGCGGCTAGCTCTTTAGCTAACACTGTGTTTGTTGACTAAAATGAACTCCCACCAGAACGGCTTCCACAAAGACAGCTACATTGATGAAGACTGCTTCCTCTTCACTTCCGAGTCAGTCGGAGAAGGACATCCCGGTAAGTCTGTCTGTCTGGCGGGTACCTGGGAATTGGTAATTAGCCTGTTAGCATCCGGTTAGCCCCTCAAACAAGGTCATGTGGCTCCTCTCCATCGACTCGGGTATGTTGTTGTCTGTCAGCTGTTCAATAAGTAGCCTGTTCATGCCCTCCTTTATCTGGAAACACACCTGCGTGTTTACACCCCATCGTAGCTGCTTTACTTGTAACTTGTAACAATTATAAGCTTAGGTATGTATTTAGGTTTTTCCTGCCAGGACAAACAGGAGAGCTGTTGTGTGACAGTAACACATAACTCAGACTCAGGGGCGGCCGGTTTGTTATTGTCTGATCAGCAAAGCTATGATATTACTTTAATGTTGAGTTTTTAACCTCTGGGTCCGTCAAAAGTTTCAATAATCCCCTCAGTATTATATAAAAATATACCTTGTGTGCTAAAGTTAGATTGTGGTACAAATTTTAGTTTGGTAATATACAGTGGAAAAGTCGGTTTATTTTCTAAAGTCTCTAGAGTAACACATCAGGAGTTTTAAATCTTTATTGTAAATACCTGATATCTGTAATATACACTCAGTTGGCAGTTTATTAAGTACACCTGAGCCCTGCAATAATGGAGTTTGTCAGCGGAAGTAAACTATAAGCCTTCAAAACTCCTCTCTAAAACAGTCTGAATAAAAACTGACTACTATGACCCATGGATTTATTTCCAGGCTAGATTGTTTTCATTTTAGCTATAAGGTCTCATTAAACTGCCACCTGAACATCCAACATACATTTCAATTTCAGATCTATTCAGCTTCCAATACTTACTTACTGTCATAGATTTTCAGTCTTACACAGGGGGCAGCTCTATTGAAATGGGTAATAGGCTTACCAGTGCTCCTAAATATAGGTACTGCAGGGGCTGCTGTTCAAGTGGGTGTAAAGTAGCCACATCCATACACTTTATAGCTGTAGGACAGTAGAGGCACCTACAGAGATTTCAGGTAATGATGTACTCCACTTTTTACTTGGCATTTACGGCGGTAGTAGAAAATATCTGGAGTACATCTGATCAGCTCCGGCCATACCTTGAATGCTGTAGCTCCTGTCTTGAGATATGTGGGGGAGTACTTAGAGAATATTTACATCCAGAAAAAAGAAACCGGTTTTTATCTTAGCCAACTTAACACCCGAGTAACGAAGGATCTGTAGTCACTTTAAATATTATTTTGTATTTTTTTTTTTTCCGCGGAAGAAACTAGTAAGTATAACTACATATAACAAGTCTCCTGCTGCGTGTGCTTATTAATCCGTAAGCACAATATGGATGTGCAAGTGTTTGTATATTGACAACATTTCTGAATCATCTCTTGTTACTCCACAGATAAGATTTGTGACCAGATAAGTGATGCTGTGTTGGATGCCCACCTCAGTCAAGACCCTGACGCTAAAGTAGCATGTGGTAAGTCTTGGACAGCAAAATGAGTTGGCCACCTTTATAAACAGTCATTCATTGAGTATTTATTGTTGAAGTGTTTATAATGTGAACATGAAAGTTGAAGCCCCCTCATTTACACCCCAGGTATTTATTTTATCTTTTGGTTCCTTTGTTAAGAGAGCTTTCTGGTGTATCGTGCTATTTCTCTGGCATACAACTAGACAAAGCGTCCTGGGAACTAAACTGGAGCTAAAAAAAAAAAGGGAGGTTTAGTGCTCTATGATTCATTGACATGACCCTACGGTGCTAACCTGAGTACACCAGAGATGCAGTTGATTGGATGCTTAAATTGCAAATTTGCCACATTTGGTGTTTGCTTGTGTGGCTTACTTAAGCCTCAGGACATTTACTAGTATAGATCATTTTGCCAATAGATACGTGGATAGACCATTACAACTGATCAACTAAATCAATGTTATCATTGAAACCAGTCTAACTTGCTGGTTTAAAGGTAACATGTCACATACTCACTGTTATTTTCATCCATTACCATCATAAACGAGAGGTCAGCCTGATAGTTTATATCCAGAATACTTTTTTCGGGGGGTTACAGACAATATTAATTATTAAAAGAAGTTTCCAGAGGTTTTTCAAAACTACTAACACCCTGTCAATCACTGCCAGTGGTGATCTAACAAGCAACATAAATTGTTTAAGTATTTTAAATCATTTTAATCAGAGATGCCAGATATTTCACAGTTCCAACTCAAAAGTGAACGTTTGCTGTTTCTTTGGCTCTTTGGTTATAGCGAGCTAAATATTATGATTGTATTTATTTGTTTATTCATTTTGTTTCTATGCTGTGGTCATACAGAAGAAGACATAGGATCATTTTGTCTTTGTGCTGTAGGAAGTTGGACATTTTTCTCTGTTTCCTGTTCTCTGTTCTCCTTTCTCCTCCTTGTTTGAATCATCAATTGTATTTAGTTCAGTCTCATCCCTCACACTTCAATTCAATCCACAGAGACTGTTGCTAAAACAGGGATGATCTTGCTGGCGGGGGAGATCACCTCTAGGGCCAATGTTGACTACCAGAAGATTGTCAGGGAGGCAATCAAGCACATCGGCTATGATGACTCCTCTAAAGGTACAGTGAGTTAGTTGTTATGAGTTTAGCTAAAGTCGAATCTAACAGATTAAAAGTAGTTAAGCTGTGAGGACTTATCAGACTGTTGGGTCTGAGTAATGACCTAAACCAATTAGGCTGCCTGTTAGGGGCTACCAAAATCTATGTACTTTTCTCAGGTGTTGTCTGATGCCTCAGGCTGAACACACAATTTTTGGAAAAATGTTGATGTGCATTATGTGTGTTAGCTTTAATCCAACTGTCTTTTTATTAACTCCACAACTACACACAAATGGATAGTTCATTTCCTCCATGCATTACACTATTGTGAATTAGATAACTTCAGATGCACCTGTTCCATACTGTTTCTTCACACATACATAAAATTTTGTTCTAAAACATACTGTGTTTGAAGGAGGCTCAAGTATGAGGGTGAAAATGTGAAACTCTTTCCTGAGGCTTCTTCTTTCTTATGTTGTTTTACAGGCTTTGATTATAAGACCTGCAATGTGCTGGTAGCTTTGGAGCAGCAGTCTCCTGACATTGCTCAGGGTGTTTACCTGGATCGAAAAGAGGAGGATGTGGGAGCAGGTGACCAGGTTGGAGGGTTTTTACATGTATTTTTATGTTTTGGCCACAGCTGAGTACTGGGGGCAGAAATGCTGTGTTAATGGAGTTTGTCGTGTTATTTTTCCCCTCTATTCATGCTGTGAATTTCAATTGCACTTCTGAAAGGGTCTGATGTTTGGATATGCCACTGATGAGACTGAAGAGTGCATGCCCCTGACTATCGTCTTGGCTCACAAGCTCAATGCCAAGATGGCTGAATTACGCAGGGATGGTACACTGACGTGGCTCCGACCTGATTCCAAAACTCAGGTTAGAGAAGGAAATATTAACTTAACCTCCATATAACCCATCTGCATGCTGTGGGAAGCAAAATGCAGAAAACCAATTATGTATAACAGATGTCCTTTGTATACTATTTCTTTAAAAGTTTTGTTGCAGATGTATATTATAAGGACGATCCATTATTTCAAAGATGTGAAAACGTCAATAACTGTAATAATGGTATTTGCTTTGAAATACTAAGAAATTTAAAGAGAAAGTTTCAAGCTTTCAGTGGCCAAGATAGGTTGTTTTGCTCAACTAAAGTTGTTCCGTTTCAATGATATAAAGTGAAATGGTTGGTGGTTCATTTTCTGTCACTTGATGATCGTTTGGCTAATTATAATTTACCGTATTGTCTGTCTGACACATTCAGTGAACAGAAGGATAAAATTAGTATTAGGAAGATTTATTCAAATCAAATATGATCCTTAGCCTTGGATACCAGAATTAGTAAGAAAAAGTACACATTAAATATTTACATAGCTTAAGTTAACAGAAGTGTGTTTTTGTGTCTACAGGCTGTTCTTTCATGCCATATATGCAAAACAAATTCACAGAGGGTTAGATGGTAGACTCTGTTTCATGCTGACTTTGTAAATGCTCATCCATTGTTTCCGTTCCCCTTCAGGTAACTGTTCAGTACAGACAAGATCGAGGTGCTATGGTACCGCTGCGTGTCCACACCATTGTGATATCTGTGCAGCATGATGAAGATATATCTCTGGATGAGATGCGTCGCTCTCTGAAAGAGCAGGTGGTGAAAGCCGTGGTCCCCAGTGGTTATCTCGATGAGGACACCATATACCACCTGCAGCCCAGTGGCCGCTTTGTCATTGGAGGACCGCAGGTGGGACAAGAGCTGCTTTAAAATCTCTAACACCAAGAATTAGAAAGTCAGTTTAATTTGTGGAACAATCCATTTATTAATTTGAGATGATTTAAAGTGATCGCATCTTATTATAGACCTGATTCCAAATCTTGGTGTAATCGTCACACATTTTACAGTGGAAAGAAAAAGTTCTAAACTGTTTAAATCAAATGTTTGTAAACCTAAAAGTCCTATATCTAATGTGTCCATTCTTTCCCAAAGGGTGATGCTGGTCTGACTGGGCGTAAAATCATTGTTGATACTTATGGGGGTTGGGGGGCTCATGGAGGTGGAGCCTTTTCAGGAAAGGACTACACAAAGGTAGATCGCTCTGCTGCCTATGCTGCCCGCTGGGTGGCCAAATCTCTGGTAAAAGCTGGTCTCTGCAAGCGGGTGTTGGTCCAGGTGAGTGTGCAATATAACAATATGTACAATATTTTATATATATTAATTTGAGAGATCCAAATTCTAAAACCTAATGTTTTCCAAAATATTTTCAATACTGAGAAAAATGTAGCATATGCTGAATGCTTTAAAAAAATGTCTTTTCTTTCTCTCCAGCCAAAGTTCTTCATTTGCGCCTAATTGTTGACAACTCTTTCAGGTGTCCTATGCTATTGGTGTAGCCCATCCCCTCTCTGTCTCCATCTTCCACTATGGGACATCCCAAAAGAGCGAAAAAGAACTGCTGGACATCGTAAAAAAAAACTTTGACCTCCGACCGGGAGTTATCGTGAGGTGTGATGTCCAATGTCAGATATTTGCTCATAATCATGGATTCTGAATCTCTATTATACTAATTTAACGCATATTTCACGTTTTTAAAAAGTCACTGTGTTTCTCTGTCAGGGATCTGGACCTGAAGAAGCCCATCTACCAGCGTACAGCTGCTTATGGGCACTTTGGTCGTGATGTTTTTTCATGGGAAGTCCCCAAGAAGCTGAAATAATGAACCCCCTCCTCTAATCTTCCAGTGGGCCTTAGGTGTACTACAGATAAACTTTTGTGTTCGTCCGCCTCCCTCCCTCCTCCCTCCTTCCCTCCTTCCCCCTCCTCCTTGCACACACAGCCACATCACCCCAGCCTCTGTTACAAGATGAGATACCCTTTCCCCACCTGTTGGTGTTGTACACATCTTAGGATAGATTACCATCAGATTTCAGTTTCCCGGATATTTAACTGAACAGACTTGTTGGAGAAAGTGCACACAAATTTGAGCAGTGCTTCCAGTGTCAATTTATTTTTGTTCTGGTGGCTCTACAATTTTTTTGACCAACAGTAACATTTCCTGTAACAGAAAAGTATTACTGACAGTTAAAACTATGTTTGACACATTTCCAACAGGACAGGGTGCATAATAACTCTTCAGGTATTTCTCAGCTTTTAAAATTACAAATGAAGTGAAACCGAAACAAATCTAACTTCAGGATAGTTGTGTGATAGCCATGTACTGTTGCTTTCTCTCTAATGGCAGCACATTATTTTCCATTTCACCTAACATTGGGTTGATAACCATTTTGTGTTGCATCACCTCTGTTCCTGTCACAGCACAGACCCTCCCTGTTTGTCAGAGTTATATGGCACAAATTTGGTCAAACACTTTATATAGAATTAGCTCATTTTTGTATTCGTGCTGTCCCTTCAGGCCATGTTTTTCTGACGTTTTACAGAGAAGTCAGAAGCTGCTATGACCCTGTAGTTATGTTGGGCTGCACCATGAAATCACTCCTCTTTGTAATTTACTTGTAGCTTTAAATGTCGTGTGAATGTTTAGATGATGTTGAATGTGTCAATGTTCTACTGACAAAGATTAAGACGTGGTCCAGCACTTGGCCTTCTTGAGACTGACTCTGGGTGTAACTGCAGAGAAACCCAGCTTCAGTACCAAGGAAGGACAACTGAATATTGTATGCAATGAGTTACATTATCTAAAAACAGTTTTTCACTCAGTTGCACATACGTAGGGTCCTGCCGTCTTCAGTCACTCCCGTAGACAATGTTTAAAAAGTGGACTGTGTAGAAGAGCATTAAGAGCAAAGGCACAAACAGACCAAGACAAAGGATAGGAGGCAGCACACAATCAACATAGTGAATGTAAGACAATACTGCTGTCACCTTAGAAAAGTATAGTTTTGTAGGAATGACAATATGGGATAAGATATGTAAATTGATGCTCGTGGATTATGTATTTTTTATGCACAGATCACCATTTCTTGAAGATACCCAAAATGACACAGGCTTCTGTTTTCAGTGTTACCTGTATAGTAGCTCCCAATTGAAAGGTGAGCTTAAAGCTGAAGCTTTTGATTCTATTAGTTTACCAAAAAAAAAAAAAAAAAGCCCCACAAACTCTGAAACAGTGGGTGATGGATGAAAGAGAGACCTTGGCCAGATATGAATCCAAGCTGTTGTGAATACACAATAGAAACCTTTAAATGCTTCCACAATCCCTCTGTTCTCTGACTTTACTCCTGTATGTATGTCCACACAACTGTTGCGTAGTTAATGTTGAGCTAACTGTAAGGCTGAGTGAGTTTGGTATTGATTGTTAAAATCACCTGGTCTGAGCTCTGTGTAGTCTTATTGTCTAGAAAAATGCTTTCCTCATGCTGCTAGATGGCACTGTGTCCCCATGAAACGCAGTGATTTTTTTTGGGGGGGGGGGGGTGGGGGGCGGATGCTTTTTATGTCTTTAGCCCAGCCAATACAGGGAGATAGAGGGGGGAGCGACATGCAGCAAAGGTCCCTGGCCGGAAACGCTCCAACTACCCAACCACCAGAACTGCCAGAAATAGTGAATTTGAGCTTTTCCCCTCCACTGAACTAATCCTAATATGTCTTCATTAGTTTGATTCATCTGGCGTCACCTTGTGGTTCATTGAGTGTCCTACAGAGAAACCTCACATGGGACACAGTGGCGCTATAAGACCATTTTAAATCAATCTATTTGTGTCATCAGCTGGTGGAATAACTATGTTTGCATTCTTGAGCTCATCCACAGATGAGGCAAATGCTTGGCTGGTGTTGTACAGAGTAACCAGCCTGTTTACATTGTCTGCTGTGGGTGGAAGAGATTGTGGATCATCTATATTTCTCTGTTACATTTATTTTTTTTTATGTTGGAACTTAGTCTGTCAGTGCAGTTGCTGAACATGTGTTAAAGTGCCTTTGATAATTTACATGTTTCTCCCTCTCCCCTGCTCCCAAATATCTGACACCTTATCTATTCACCCTGCCCCAAAACCTGTTTCTACCCCAAGGCTGCAAAATGTCCCTCATCCATGAGTCACAGTGAGGAGTCTGGTTTGTTGGTTTTCTATTTTAAGCCAATCAAATAAATTATACACTTGTTGTGCTTGAGGCCTGTGCCTTTGGCTATTTATTTTTTATGATAAAGCAGGTTTATTTTAAGGTAATGCTGTCGATTATATTCAACCTTAGACTATGTTGTGAGCTGCAATAATTAGTTGAAATAATGTTTTACAGGTGGATGCCTTTAAGAACTAATGACAAAATGTAAATGAAAGTTCAAATGCGGAAACGTGAAAGCAGATGTGGCTCCCAGTATAGAAGAGGCATGTGAGATATAATTACATCAAATCTTGGTAGTGGCTTCTGTTCCTCTTCTGAGAAATTAAGTTGATGACTTAATTACAGAAAAACATATCATCCTCTAGTTCATTAACAAACTCACAAACATAACTTGGAGAAGTGCTTCTTTAATGGAAGAAAATCGGTTAGATTGGGGAACGTTTCACAGCCCATAATGTATAGTTCAAACATGATTTAAGGGTTTCCCTTCATATCATTCTTCTGAGATCGTCTGTGTGAAAGGTCAACGAAAGACACTTCATTACAGCTGATGCCATGCCAGGTTATATGCACATATATCTATAGAATAGTGAGAGAAATCTTTAATTCTGAAACTTAAAGCTTTTAACCCTTAACTATTATAGACCTCTAAGTCTATATTAGGTTTTCAGCCTAGGCTTATTTTCTTTGCTCAATGCACTAAACAAAGCAAAATCACAAAATGCAGTACAATGCCTAAACAGTAAACATTTAGAGAAGTACAGATAGAGCGGTTAGAAAAAAGGGTCGCAGTTACAAAGATCCAAGCCATCCATGGAGATGCTGATGTGGTTTGTTTTCCATCCCACCCTGAAAAGGGGAGTTTAGAGATATTTTAATTGTGTATTTTTCTTATTAATCATGCCACAAAACAATCATAAATTCCACCAACCTTATCATGTTACATTCTGTTGTAGTTAAGAGACTTCCAGGAAAATCTCTGACAATAGAACACAGTCTGCGTGGAGCAGAGAGGCCAGAGGTCAAATTCTGTGCTTTATAAATAACTCAGCTATACAACCTAGAAGCTACTTACTCCACATCTGAGGGCAGCGTTCATGTCTCTGCACCTGTACGTCGTCAGAGTGCATGGGTCTGAGGGGAATATGTCAAAGCAGGGAAAGCACAAGTTTAACAAGTATACTAATGATGGCCCTGTTAATCTTTTGTTTCCTATTGGTGCAAGCAAATAAGATAAAAAGCCGTGTGAGATTCATTGATTCTAAATGCTGGAAGCAGAAACAACCAAATGTTTATACTTATGAATTAATTATGCAAACCTTCTGTTTATTAGCAAGACGATCTACTATTACAGTGAATAGGAGTGCCCACATGCAGCCACTTGTTTTGTCACTAAAAACTTCTCAGGATGTATATATAATATAACTTTCTGTTTTGGCTGATTCACAGATAAAAACAAATTTTTTTTTGTTTTTCTTTGGATTTCATAGTCTAAGCAATTAGTCAACTGTCACAAAAACTATCCATGATGAAAGGCTTAGCTGCAGCTGTGCACACGCCATGGAAGCAGACTCACCTACAGGGGCGTCTTGGCCTTTGCACATGTGGATGAGAGTACAGACGGTCTGGGGTGAGGCATAGCTTGCGATCGCTTCCAGCACTGACTTGCTGAACTTGTCAATGATGGCCTCACACTGATCACGGTAGGAGGAGGGCAAGATGTGGCAGATCTCCTCCAGTACCTTGGTCACGGCAGCCTGTAAAATAGAGAATAAAATGAGCATCTGGTTGTCCACACTGAAATGTGTGTGTGTGTGTGTGTCAGATAAGTCTCCTGACATGGTCTCATTTGAACCCGCCTCTGTGAAATTAATAAATAAAATATATACTGTAGAGCTGATTCATGCAAAACTCTAAAGTGAAATGCTAAATATCTTCTTTATGTTTGCAACATTCCTGACAGGAAGTTCAGATAATCCTTTTTTTTTTTTTAAATCCTAATAGTTTATTTGCCTAATTTCTGGTTTTCTTCTCTCACAGTGAGGTCTGAATCAATAACACTCCCACAGGTGAGAACAGGTAAGGAAATATTTTCAGTTTGATGTTGAGAGAGTTGAGGTGCTGAGGTTGTATCATATTTTAAGTTTCAAAGATCATTTTTATGCACAAAGGAAAGTTTGACAGTTGGAAGAACGGCGCCACTCTAGAGCGGAGGATCTAAAGTAACAGTAACATGAGCAGGCACAGTGGAGTCTGCACTGTCTGCCATTGGGTTCACATAGTATTTAAATGTCAGTGTACAAGACAAAGAGATACTGAGCTTTTTGTTTGTTCCATCACTGGGTCCTGTGTGTGACTCACCTCTGTCCTCTCTTTAGGCAGCATGTCCTCCAAAGTCTTCACAAGAAAAATACAGAAGGAGCATTGTGGTGTGGCTAGCATCTAATTGACAGACACAAACAGCAGGTGAAGTAAAGCACATGGAAAAGGTTCACTCATTTTTTTTTATTCCTGTTTTAATGCGTCCCTGTGTGTTGCAGTGAACTGACGTTTTCACTGGTCTTCACAGCTTGGAGAGCTTCCTTCACAAAATACTGAAGCATCTTGTCCTCTTTGTCACAGGAGCTGCAGAGCCCAATGACTTTGCACACCTGTGCTGGTTTCTACAGGAAAAGAGATGTGTTGAGATCAGACATCCAGCCAACAAAGCCTTATTAATTATTCTGAAAATCTGACACTTACTGCAACAGAAGTAATGAAGTTGATGGCCAGAGGAAACATCTTTTCCACCTCTGCCTTGCAGAGTGTGGCAGTGCCCGGCCCAGGCAGGTGATCACACACACTCTCAATGGCATTCATGATCTTTTTCTGGAGGAAATTTGTGCAAAAAAACCCAAAAGTTTCAGAAAACTGAAACCATGTTTAATGAAGAGATTTATATTTTCATAAATAATTGTTCCTTTTCTTTGGCGATTTAAAGACCCAGGACATGCAGAGCCATAAACCAGACAATTCAGTCGTGTCATCCAGTTACTCCTAGTCACATCCAACGAGTAGATGCAAGTCGTGTATCGGCCTGAAGAACACTTTCAAAATCAACTCTGACCAGTTAAGTGAATTAAGAAGCTGGCACCAGTTTTTTTTTTATCTATACAGGGCAGAAGATTTTTATTTCATCCACTTTTTGTTGTTGCATTTTGCACTACATTGCACCTTTTGTATTTTTTATTTACAGCTGATCAACATCAACCCTTCACAAAGGTACGTGGCCACATGTCTTTAACCAATTAATGTTTTCTTTTTTTGAATTCAGATGGGAGCCAGTTCTCAGTATACTACATCACGAAAAAAGGAACAAAAACCAAACACTCTTTTCAGAATTATCATTTCAGGTTTGTTTAAGCTTAGAAAATAGGAAGTGGTTTTTTTACCCCAAAGCAAAACGGCCCAATTCCTTTATGGTGTGCTTTGTTTATCTGATGAGTGCTTGGAAACTAATGCACCTTTGAGTGGGAAGAATTTGCTTCAACGGATAATAGCAATTTTCCATTATCAGCGAGCTAAAGTTAATCATCTGGAGTGTGTTTGTTGTTGTACTCACCTGGAGGTCTGCATTGGAAAGCATGTCAACAAGGAGTTCAAATATTTTGGTGCAGTCCTGGCAGACGTCACCAGTCTGTAACATCATGAAGATACAGTCACACCTTAAACTGATTTATTTGATTTTGCATGCATTATAAATGCTGTAGAATTGTGTCTTTGAGGTAAATTTATTTGTGGCAGACTCAGTTTCACATAATTCAATGCTGAAACGTGAGAAAAAAAATGTGAAAGCTTTGTTCCAACACATCTGGAAATACTGAGACTTCCTTATTTTAACCAATGAAAATCTCAGTTCTCTTTTAAAATGGTTAATACTATTTTCATACACATTTACATTTCTTTTATGTGTTGTTTCCATTATTAAAAATTCCTCAAAGGTCATTCTACATCATATCATCATATTGTCCTATAGTGGTATCATTGAAATAGATAAATATATTGCAACATTCAATTTTTGTGCACAATATAAAAACTGGCAATGAATTTCTAATTCGAATATTTTTTTGACAAAAGTAAATTACAATTCCTTTTTTCAAATTTGTGGTTTAGTGTTGAGCACTTGTTTCAATAAGTTCTAAATCAGGATATAAAGTAGCACACACATTTCCTGAAAATAAAAATCTGCTTTTTAAAATATGTTTTATTTCAGTTTTGAATTCCAAGCATAGTTTTGTTAGAAGAAAGGAGGGATCATCACTTACTACTCTCATGGGCTCTGCATCTGTATTTAGAGGTAAGGTCAGAGCTGCAGGGATATTCATCACATCATCAGTCATTTACCTCATCGCTTGACTTAAAATAATTCATGGTCTTGACTGCTAAATATTTGCTGCGTCTTACCGTGGCCTTGGAGACCAATGCAGAGAACCAACATGAATGTGAGCAAGGCCATCCTGAGTGAAGTTCAGGCTTTCAGTCGGGCGTCTTCCCTCCTCAGATCTGTGCAGGACACTGCCAGACTGCCAATGCAGTTTGTATTTGACATCATTGTAATCCCCCCAAACTAGAATTTGAAAAAAAAAAAAAACAACTCATGAATCCTTTTGTAGCGTTGCAGAACAGTTTTTTTCTTTGACACTAAAGCTACTTCTTGTAGTGTCATACTCAGTTCCTCAAACTAAGGTGTTAAATTTAACACCTCTATTTGAAGGATGCCAACATGCTCACAAACAAGCAGATGTTCTGTCTATTTACATTTACATAAAAAAATGCACAAACTGCAGGGCATCAATTAATCATATCATACAGTTTGGTTAATTCTAATAGTGATGACTAAAATATAATTTACTGTTTTGAATGAAGGACATTGTATTTAACCATCTCACTTCCAGGACTCACTGAATTGAAGAAATTGATTGTATTAAAGTGGAAAAACACAGCTTTCTTTAAAAAGTAGCTGACTGACTGGACACCAACCTTCTCACACTAAAGCCAATAATTATTTCACAACATCACAGATTGACTTTTAATATTGAATTACTGTCTGAGAAACAGTAATTGAAGAAGATTTTTAGGGTTGATTTTGTAACGGACTGAAAATCTTTGTAGACCAAAGGGTGTCTATATATCAGCTAAACATATTCATGGTCCCAAGAGGATGAGTTTTGTATAAATGGGTGTTCACCTGACTTTTTATCTATTGAGTCACAAACAGGTGACAGGGTTACTGGAATATCTCCAGTAACTCAGTAAAATTGCTCAACTTTGACGAAAGAAATTCGCACAAGCATTTTTTACAGACAGTCGTAGTCTCCAGCTTATTCTAATGATTCCTGGTCAGGTGGCTCCCTGATTTCTGTTCATCTGTGAACTGCTATCTTATTTTTACATTTTCTGGCTCTTGGTTGTTTCAGGAATTCAGTGTCTTTAACTTTTTCTTTCCACTGTCTCTTCTTCCGACTGGAACTGCTTCATTCTTGGTGCTTGCTCAGCCTGCAAAACTGCTTTGATGCTTCCAGCTGCCTCTCTTTGCTTTTTGTTCCGCACGTAAGTTCCTTTTGCGGGAAACGACCGTCACTCAGTTCCATGTAGCTTACTCTCAGTCCCAACAAATGTACCTGACACATTCATTCTGTAGGAGAGCATCCATGAAATACTAACACACACAAACACACACAAAAAAAAAAACTGATTGATATGCCCCCATATTAATTTTTTTTAATCAAAATTTGTACCACATGTTCAAAGGCATATATCTCTAAGTTCACAAACTGATGTTGGCACAACTAAAATGAATTAAGTCTCAAAAAATAAATTGCAAAATGGAATAGAGATTTGTACAAATTCCTACTTATATAAAATTAACATTAAAAAGTAATGTAAATTGTGATATATACATAATGTAATGTGAAGTACAGTATTTGCCAAATATTGTTTTGGTAAAGTGTTTGAATGCAGTATGTTTTCACATTATTAGTTCATATTGTCTCTAATACTTTGTCAAGTTCAGATCTACAACAGATCTAAAACTACAAATATATCACATCAGTAGCAATGTCTGAAATAATGACAAATCAACATGCCTATATGTTTATTATTAATACATTTTATTAATTGATATCTTGATAAACATTAATAATAAGATTATAAAATATATTCCACAATGAAATTACTCAATAACAGTTTTATTTAGTTTTTGTTTTTTTTGTAACTGCTGCGAGAAAAACATTCACTGAGTTCAACATCACAAATGTGCTGCTTCTTTCTGTTTTACATCATTTTGCTGTGCATTGGTTAACTTTGGGCTGTTGATCAGACAATTTGGAAAACATCACATGAGAGAGTCATTTTCCACAAATATTATATTAGTCGAAAACACAGAAATTCAGTTATTATGACATTAATACAGGTCTCTAATGGAACATTTTGTTACCACTCTGTGTCATCCACCCAGCCCTTTTATTTCAATTATTCTTCTTTCACTAAAAAATAATGACAAACCTTCACTAGCACAATTGTCATAAAAGTCTCTTGAAAGAAGGCTTTATTATACAGATAAATGTGGTCCACACCGTCGTCTGTCTGTCTCTGTGACAAAGAGATGCTGTGTCTTCCTGTTCCTTACCTGCACACGTGACCCATCTCAGTTCTCCACAGCCGTTATAATCATGTTCTCATGCGTGTTGGTGGGCAAACATTAACAGCTGACGGGTTAACGCTCAAGTAAATTAAGATGGGGCTTTTTCATTGGTTCCATTGTCTTTTAAACTGCTTCCATTGAATTCTTACAAACATTACACAATCAATTGTCAATTGTCTCAGAGTTATGCTGGGAAATTCCTTTCCTGCCAAGGCGGGTCAGTTCTTTTGGTTTTTGTCATATCAGCTCTGTCCCCACCTCCTGGTCGGGGCGTCAAGCTTGTCAAGCTTGCCAGACCCCGTCTGATCAAAGCAAGCTATTATATTGTTTCGTCTGAAACATTAAAACAACTTTATTAAAACGAGATTATTTTCCTGTCCTTTGACATTTTTTTGCTGCTTCCTGAATAATGGTCTTCTTTCTTACTCTGGGCTGTTGCATTCTTAAATTGATGAAATGTCTTGAATGCACAGATAAATCTTGTATTTGATGACATTCGTTGTGGTACAGTAGTATTGCTTGGTAACTGCAGCTATGGCTGCCTCTCTGCCTCCTGATTCTCTAATACCATCTCCATCCACATCCTCACTCTTTACTCTCTCACGTGTTTAGGCAGTTTGTTGTGATGGAGAGCCATGTTGCATTAGACACAAACAAAATTAAGTGACCTGTGGTGATGAGAACTCTTTAACCTTGCACACTCAAGACCTTAATTGACCTGTCTGACATGCCTGTGTTGAATCATGCAATCAATGAGTTTAAACTTTAACATAAAAATATATGTTTAATGTAAGAGGTTGTGAGTCATTATCCATGAAGTTACTTTGCACAGGAGTTAACTTTGTTTTGAAGCATACTTTGTGTAAAGGATGAATCTTTTTTAAAGTATCTATATAATTTTATTGAACTAGTGTTTGCTATTTTCTTTAACCTCTGTTCCATAAAATGTTCATATTCCATAAAAAATGTTTATCTTTTGCCCTTATTTCCATGTTTACCATAAGTTCACTGCTTATACATTTTTGCTGCGGTATCGTGAGAGTGTTTATAATATGTATTTATAATATATATCAATGCTATAGTACAGGGAAGCAGAGATACACCAATGCATTAGTCAATAAACAAAAAATTTTGATGTTAAGTGCAACACTTTTTCTTATTGCATCTCTACATGTTACCTTGTGAAGTCTTGATTTGTTACAACCAAAGATGTGGTTATACTTTCACTTTTTCATCCACAGCTAATAATCCCAACCCATAGCTTTCACCAAAATAAAGGTCAGAGTACAGTGAATTCTAGCACCTCTGTTGGGTTATTTATAAATTTATGTGCAGCAATGGAGATTTTCATAAAGTTTTTCATAAATGTTTGTACATGATGTGAACACAGTGGATCATGTGAATCCTAATAAACACCCTCAAAAATTATTTGTATCTCAAAAACAAGCAGGAAGTGTTCTCACTAAAATAAGTTAGTTATTGAGATTGTTCTGCTACAACGGCAGACATGTTACTGTTTATCACTTACAGTAACTAGTTGATTACATCTAAAAGTGCAACCGAGCACAGCTCAGGGTTTATGAAGCTGTTGGTGTTGTTGTTAAATGAACACAAGTTGTAGTTTTAGTCCCACAACCCTCTCAATAAATCCATTATAATCTCATCATAAAATAATATTGAAACTCTTACTCAAACAATCAAAAAAGGGCAACTTACCACAGTCTCCCTTCATTTTGCCCCCCCAGTGAACAATCCTGAAATGAACTGGCCATGGCTGAATGCAAATACTGACCTCTGCTGCACTGTTTCTGTAAATGTTGTGGTAGGACAAGTTTGACTGATCTAAAAAACAACTGCTGCTTCTTTGACATTTACCATATTTGACAGGGTGGAGAACAGGCTTTTTTTATGGTTGATAACCAGTTCAGGAAGTTTCCTACACATTCCCTGAACCCTGCTTTGCTCCGCTGTCCTCCCTTGTTTAGAAATTCTTCCATTGCACCATTGCACGTCAAATCTTTTTTCGATTATGCCATGTAAAACTGAATTCCTTGTTACCATTTATCATGAACAGCTGTCATTTTACAGGCCATCCCTGTTTGCACACACCTTGCACTGTTCACCTATGGCTTCCTCTCCCCATGTCACCTTACTTTATTTTGCTCTGTGTGGTTATTTAGTAATGATCAGAAGCATTGTTTTCAGTGCTCACTACACTGTGAGCTACTCTCTTATATCATTCATCTCTGATGGCTGCAACAGAAGGGACTTCAGTATCTTTTCTAAACATATCCAATCTGATATTTCTTTTCTTTTCTTTTTTTGTTTTTTTGTTTTGTAAGGAATTTGTAATCTTTCATTGGATGACGTTTTCCAGTCAGCTATTGTTGTATCATTTTCTTTCCCTGCCTTATTATGAGCTCTGACGTCATGCTGTCTGTGTTTTAGAAAATTTGGAGTTTCTTGTGGATCAGTACTATAAAAGATTTTTAAAGCAATTCAGACACTGACATAGCTTTACAAGTTGTACCAAATGATGAAAAATAATTAATTACACACAATCTAGAATCCCTTCAGTGTCAGGATACCTCTTTCTAGACACTGTGCTGTCTTTGCCAAGTTTTACTCTGTCCTGAATCAAACTGCTTTACCGTATACAATCTGCCATATTCACCTGGGTATCAGGTGTTAAAACCTGGTATCTACTGATCTATCAGGATTATGGCAGTTTACACTTGACTAATGATGTCCTCTTGAAAAAATTATTTAAAAAAAGAGAATTGTGTATAAATGATCAATAACTGGCTTGAGAGGTGTTGTTCAAAACAGTAATGTGAACACCTAAAATTTCTCACTCATGGTATGACACTAAAGGTTTAGAATGTAACCACTAAGCTTTATTGATAATAATGATAAACTCTGCAATTGTAGCTTAATTAATTACATTACATGTGCTTTGAAGCTGTCTAATTTGTGAGGCGGAAGCCTATTTTCAGCTATTGGAAAACTGGATTTTTCAGCCTTGATAAACCTGACAGGTCAGATCTTGAGACATCTGTTATGAACAGGCTGACATACAGTGACACATCCTGATCAACCGCTGCACAGGCAGAGTGTCCTTTCACCGTCAACACCTTTACAAATGTATGGCCTTGGTTAAGTAGGAAGGTAAAATACAGAAGCTGGTGAAGTTTTGCTGGAACTGTTACGGGCAAATAGTAAATAGCAGGAAGACTGATGTCAGTCAGTGATGGAGGAAGTACTCTGAATTTTTTTTTAGGAACTCCAGTGTAAATACTCTGTTATGTATTATAAACATTAAAGTGTGACCCATTTCACAATAATGTATGATGCATCAAAAGGATGTAATTATTGAACAATGACTGTGACAGGGAATGATAAAAGCACTATGAAAATGAATCCCATTACATAATAATAATAACAGCTGTAGCGGACAAATTTCCTTTTTGACTGATGAAAACAGAGTCGGAAAAATTGAGCATGAGTTGGCCTAAAACAACCACTTTATATCTACAGTGTGCATATTGCTAATTGAGCAATGAATGTGGTCTTCCTCTTACAACGCTGTCCACTGTGTGTTGCATTATTCGCAAAACATGACTCTTCTCTTATCTTTATGATACAGTAAGTATGTCATTCCAGTGACTGCAGCAAGTGTCCGTTCGGTGTGTTGATCTGGGAATATGTGTTATCCTATATATAACCCAGTGATCTTTGTTTTTCCTTATTACAAAATAACACAGTACTCCCTGTTGCGTATATAGTGAGGTGAGCCACCTGTAGAACAGTAAGGGTAAGTACAGATAGACTCAAAGGTCCTGACTGACACACGGTAATAATAATAATAATACGTCAATAGCACTTGGTCCACATGCTGTTGAGAGATTCCTTGCACCACTAAAGTCATGATTGAAAGTGATGTGACACATTTTGGCTTTTTATTTTTACATCCTGACTTTTTACCTGCTCATTTTTCAAAAATGGGTGTTCTGTTCTTTCCATGTGATTTTTTTATTAAATCAACCTGGCATTCTGCGCCAAGAGCTGTTTCCTACCTTACCTGGAATGTGCAAGATAATCTACAAGTTTTAGATCAAACACAGTGTGAATTTGAGTTGTCTTTGGCCAAATGCATCAAGGGGAAGCTGAGGCAGATTCCGACTGAGCTGAGAAAAGATTATAACCACTAAAAACCAAACAATAAGAATCACTATAAGATCCAGTCACGTCTGTGTGTGTTTATGTGAGAGAGATTCCCGAGAGTCAACAAAGCCTGTGCTGTATCTGTCTGGCAGAAATATATCTTGGAAAACAAATTAATTTTAGATTGAGCTGGGCAACATCCCATCATTATTAGTACCTACTCTCACACACCATGAGTGATTAAGCAGTCTACATGAATATTAGTAAAATGAATGTGGAAAAAGGTCATAACTCTGCCTTACTTTAAATGTGAAAAATATCTGTAGAAATAAAAACTGGATGTGAAGAAGGTGCAAAACTGAAGAACAAGCTACCCCAAACCCAACATGAACTACAACCCATGCAAAGAAAATCTGCTGATACAATGCACTAGCTATACCCAGCTGCACACGGACTATGTTCAATAGGCTGATAAGATGGTGTGCCACTTCACAGAATCCATTGAATTCTTATCTAAATGGTTTTGGTATTTACAATTGTGAGCAGTGTGTGACCTACTATTGAAACAGTGTTTTAATAACTTAGATGTTTCCTGACAAGAAAACAATATTCTGAGAACAACCTTTCATGTACCTCAACTTGTGAATTCAAAAAGGAAAAAAAGTTGAAGAGCTCACTGACTTCATATTGGAGCTCATCTGACAAATTTAACAATACCAGTCATAACCAGTGAAGTAAGTGGATCGGTCTAAGTAGAGCACATCTCCATGTTAGCGTTCAGCCTTGAAATAGTTTTATCTCAACAAGTAGCCTATCTGGGAGATGGCTTGGATAATAGTTTCCAGTACAGAGGCACTGCTTCCTAATCATGTTCGCGGAACAGGTGAGGTCAAGATTCTTCAACTTTATGTACATGATGTTAATGACTCACTTATCCATTGTCCATAAAAACTATGTTTCCTGGATCATCAACAGTATCAGGCAATACGGAAGCTCTAAATAATTCACAAAAGACCCTCAAAACTGCTGTTTTTTCTACTTTAATTTTAGCAGGAAAACTTTTCTGTTTCAGACGTGCACAATCGTTATTTGGTTGTAAAAGAAGCATTTCCCAACTGTGTGCTCTCCACCAACTACAGAGGGAAAAAAAAGCCAGCTTTCTAACCAATCCACTGGCGAAATGTGACTTCTTGCTAAACTTGAGGTTGACTAACAATTTTCTTCAAAGAGGGAACTGGACGGGGTTAGTGCAACTCTGCTGTGGATGTCACAAACATCGATCTACTGCCAAAAACGTTAAATACAAACCATGCACTCATTCAAAGGCATGAGAAACAATTGTTAAAATATACACGCAATATATTGTTCATTTTTTAGTTTAATTTAAACTCTGTAATCCAGTGTGAAGACTTTTTTTTTTTTTAATGAATCCCTTGGTACTTTATTCAAACACAACAATGGAAACATTTAAGTACCACTGTTTATGATGTGCAACCTGACACTTAAATTTCATGTCTGCTTTTACGAATGAAGCTATATGAACAGAAAACAGCAAAATCATTTTAAAGTCGACAAAAGTAATGCAGCATGTGCAAAAACAACAAGGTCGTCTACCCACCAAAATATGAAACAAATACATTGAATTGTTTAAAACTGGACAACCTTTCTGTTTTCTTCAAAGAATTTCCATACCTCACATTTATAAGTTGTTCTTTGAGATAGCTTCATAGACTTTTTATCAGTACAACAGGTTAATATGGCCCAGGTTAACTTCCTCTAACCCTTTTGTGAGAAAAGAAAATAGAGATTGCATCCCCTTTTCAAAATATTTCTCAAGTGTGTTATTTCTGCAACACTAAAGGCCTTCAGCCACAGCATGGCAACACCAGCAAACTAGTAAAATAAAGTAATAGACAAACCACTTGCCCCATCATGTTACTTTCATCTCTCTGTCAGTGACAGTTTAAATTCTGTCATGAAAAATAAAAGTGTGTATAATTTACACAAAGATGAGTTTTAAGAATAAAAATATGGTTTGAAAAAGTCTAAAATTCTACTTTCAAATAAAGTGATATTGACTACAAAACTGTTCATTCAAATGACACACTAAATGATTATATCAGTAATAAGGGCATACATGACTACAAAGTTGATTGGTCTCACTTTGAATAGTTTAGTAAATAAGATAAGCCTATCAGTTGGCTATGAACAGAAACTGATAAGAATAAAGACTTTCTTAAGCTTCGAGAGGAGGAAGAAGGAACTTTTCTTTAATGACAGTAACTTCACTTGGACAACCCCCGGGCAAGGCCACGCTGTATATAAGCATGGCGACAGCCCTCAACACTTCATCATTTCACTGACAGCTCCAGATCTGGAACAGCTTCTAAAATCTCCAGAGATAGCTCTGTAAAGGTAAAGAGATCAGTCCTTTCCTTTTTTTTTGGCAGATGCTTCACACTGCTTAGGAAACAGTTTTTACCGATGATTTTTGACTAATGAAATGAATGTTGTTTTTATTCTGACTGTGGTTTAATTATTTGTTCCAGAGATGTTTCTCTCTGTCCTTCTCGTGCTGGCCATCTGCCTGGTGCCTGCCCACTCCAGGGCCACTGGTGGGTAGTTCACACTGTAGTCACAGTAGTAAAACACAGTCAAATTTGAAATCCTTTGACTAAAGATCTTGTTGTTTGTAGGAGAACATCTTGGCGGTCCTTTCCTTCAACAATGTTTTAAAGAGGCAAAGAAAATTGTAGATGATGCCTACAAGTATTCTAGAGAAGAGTGAGTCCATCTTATGTTTTGTTTCATTTCGGTGTGAAATACTAGATCGTTTTTTAAATAAAAATTTCAACTCATCAGTTGTTGTTTGGCATGCAAGCTGGTCATTAGTGTATTGTTGTTCCTCAGTAGCTGGAAGAGAAATTCCCAAAACAAATAGGCTACCACAAAAACAAACAAAAAAACAACATTTTCTCCTCCAGGAGTCTGAAACGAGTCCGCAGGGATGTGGTGAGTCCTCATGATGCTCTTCGTCTGCTGAAGCAGCCTCGAGGTGACACACGCTCGGCAGTGAGATCTGCAGACTACCTAGGTCAAACACTTCAGCTGGTACACAGCAGAGTGCATCATGTGCACAAGCGCTCACTCAACGCAACAGGTCAGACATGCAGCAAGGACACAAAGACAACAGACAGTGCTCACTGTGTTTCAGCTCCAGCTGAGTCCTCTTCTGTAGACACAGTAGGATCATTTCAAAACAATGCTGAATGACTAGTCATACACAGTAAACAGAGGGGTGTGTGCAACACTTGTCTGTCGCATTTTTCAGATTTGCTCTCTGCTGAAGATCTGCAAAAGCTTGCTGAAATAACTGGATGTGCAGCCCGAACCCGCTCGCCTCAGTGCAACACCACACCAAACCTCAACAGATACCGGACAGCCACCAGCGTCTGCAACAACCTGTGAGTGACTTCTCTGCTCTAACACCAAACATCACTGATGTACTCTTATATTTTACATTTTTATTTCATGCTATGTTACCTCAGGCTTAAGGCAAGATTTTTTTCTCTAACAAAAATGTTCAACAACACATGTTGAAATGACAAAGTTTCTGCAGCACCAACTTTAGTCCGATGATTTTACTTTACTTGCATATAGCCTACTTTTATGGTATGCAAAAAGGCTATTTGATGTTTGGTGGTTTACATTGCTTACATTCAGTGGGCAGACCTTTTGAAATGCACTAAAACATCTTGAGCCATAAACCACAGGTTTATTAACATATAACATGCGGTTACACACGCTTGCCTTCAGGAAAAACCCCCGTCTGGGAGCCTCCAACACCCCGTTCACCCGGTGGCTGCCCTCAGAGTATGACGACGGAGTCTCCCTGCCGAAGGGCGAGAAAAACCGGACATTCAACAACTTTCTGCTGCCTCTGGTATGGACCCAAAAAAGCCGCTGACACTCGTGTGGAAAAATCAGATCACAGACGCGACAACAGCTCTCCTCCCTCTGCTCCTGCAGGTGCGACAGGTGTCCAACAACATCCTCAGCACGACGGACGCCGGCGTGGTCAGCGACCGGGAGTTCAGCCACATGGTGACCCTGTTCGGCCAGTGGAACGACCACGACCTGAGCTTCACCCCCTTCTCCCCCAGCATCCGCTCCTTCAGCAACGGGGTCAACTGCGACGAGAGCTGCGAGAGAACCGAGCCCTGCATCCCCATTCCTGTGGGTGTCCCATAGCTTATTCTGACAGGCAGATTTCTTCTCCTAAAAAAAAAAAAACAAACAAACAAGCAAAGAAAATAAATAATGATGATGGTGATAATACTAATAAACTTAACTTAAACTTAACTTCCAGCTGTCCTCTCTCCTCTAAAACAGATCCCCCCCGGTGACCCCCGTCTGCCCAGCGGCCCGGAGAGCTGCATTCCCTCCTTCAGGTCCGCCCCGACCTGCGGGACCGGATTCTCTGCCTACAACTTCGGAGGGGAGCCCAACACCCGGGAGCAGATCAACGCCCTGACGGCCTTCCTGGACCTGGGCCAGGTCTACGGCTCAGAGAAGCAGCTCGCGCTCGACCTGCGCAACCTCACCAACGACCTGGGCCTGATGAAAGTCAACGAGGAGTTCCGGGACAACGGGCGCGAGCTGCTGCCCTTCCACCCGCTGCAGGTGCAGATGTGCGCCACGCGCCGCAGAGTCACCAACGACACCAACGCCCGGGAGGTGCCCTGTTTCATCGCAGGTTGGTTAGCCATTGGCTCTAGATTATTTGTAATTAATTAGTTCACGTTTAACCCGCCATGTCAAAACTGACAGGTTATGTCAAACTCTCTGCGGGCTTCCGTCCGTCTCCATTATGATGCCAGTTTAATGAACCGCCCTCGATCATTTCCACAAGTAGCATCAATTATTTCATGCGTGTGTTGACTCTTGTGTTAATATAGATTCAGCATCCACAACCGGAAACAAGTGTACAAAAACACATTTAAACACCTACTGCCTAATGAAAAATCTGTCTTCATAGCATGAACAATCATTGTTGGGAAATGCTGTTAGATAAAGTGTCTCATCTCGTCCCTTATCATAGCTTGTATTTTAACATAGTATTGATACTAAAAAGAAACTAATACTGTTAAAAGATGACTCAAGTTACATTATCTCAAATGTTTCCTTGAAAATAAACCGTACTGATTAACTTCCCTTATATTTGGAAGTAAAAAGTAGTACCAAGCATGAATCTGAAGAGGAAATAAACATCTTTGTATTTTTTGTGTTTCTGTCCTGCAGGTGATGTCCGTGTGGACGAGAACATCGCTCTGACATCCATCCACACAATGTTTTTGCGTGAGCATAACCGCCTGGCTCGTGTACTGAAAGCACTGAATCCACATTGGAACAGTGAGACTCTCTACCAAGAGGCCCGCAAGATCATGGGTGCTTACACACAGGTAGCCAATCAGCTTCTACATATATGTATTCCCATCTCCAAAGTATAATTCCTTTAAAATAAACCTCTCTGTCTCTCAAAGGTGTTTGTGTTCAGGGACTATCTGCCACACATTGTGGGTAACAATGCAATGCGCAGATATCTTGGCCGTTACCCCGGCTACAATCCCAACGTCGACCCCAGCATCGCCAATGTTTTTGCAACAGCAGCTTACCGCTTTGCCCACTTGGCCATCCAGCCAGTCTTGTCCCGTCTGAATGGAAATTTCAGAGAGCATCCTCAGTTCCCCAGTGTGCCCTTGTTCAAGGCCTTCTTCACCCCCTGGAGAATTGTCTTTGAGGGTGAGCTGAAAAGAGGAAACTGGAGAAACTGTTTTGTGGTTTTTGGCTGAAGCCACGACCCTAATTTTTACTCCGTCACTTCAGGTGGTATTGACCCTCTGCTGCGGGGTTTGATTGGCCGTCCCGCCAAACTGAACACTCAGGATCACATGATGGTGGATGCTCTGAGGGAAAGGCTTTTCCAGTTTGTGCAGCATCTGGCTTTGGACCTGGGCGCTCTCAACATGGCGAGGGGACGTGACCATGGCTTGCCTGGTACATTGCTCACTCCGATCCCTCATCCCTTTAAAGTTCCTTTCTGCTGCTTTGTCTTTTTCTTAATTGTTCTTTTTCTTTACTTGTTATCCCCTCTAGGCTACAATGCCTGGCGCAAATTCTGTGGCCTGTCCCAGCCCAGGAATCAGGCAGAGCTTGGCCGGGTACTGAACAATAACAATCTGGCTCGAAGGCTGCTGCAGCTCTACGGTACACCCGACAACATCGATGTGTGGCTGGGAGGTGTGGCAGAACCATTTGTCCAGGGCGGCCGTGTTGGGCCTCTGTTCGCCTGCCTCATTGCAACCCAGTTCAGGAGGGTCCGTCAGGGTGACAGGTCAGTATGTGTGCGCATAACATCGTGCACCACTTCAGCTAAATATCTAAATGTTTGCTGCAGGCAGTAACAGTTCTGGTAAACCAAAAAGCACTCTGAAATGTACCTGATAGTTCCTCCTGTCAATGTGGGAGAAAAAGATCTTTTCATTTACTTATCATTATTTACTCTGCAAACTTGTGCAAATAATTACAAGCTAAAGAAATGTAAATATTAGGTTGGTATGGTTTGTAATAGTCAGAGGGTTTTAGATTTGATGCTTTGTTTTGGACCTGCAGCATTTAACCACAGCTGGTTTCTCCCTTTCAATCCTGACAAATTTTGGAAAGAAAATGATATTAAATGTCAGATGCAGATGGATGAACATGTCACCAATCTAAATGTGTTTAAGTCACAGCCTCAGCTGTGAGTAATCACTTTTTCTCCTCTCCTTTGAAAAACTCAGACTGTGGTATGAGAATCCAGGTGTTTTCACCTCAAGACAGAGATCTGCCCTGTCGAATGCAAGGTTGGCCCGAATCATCTGTGACAACACCGGCATCACGTCTGTCCCCGGTGACGTCTTCAGCGTCATCTCAAACAGGAACCGACTGGTGCGCTGCAACAACATTCCCAGGGTGAGCCTGGCAGCCTGGAGGGAGAGAACCTGCTCAGGTAAGACAGCTGGATCTAACCATCTGTGTGTGGGAAACAGCTGGTGTTTTTTTCTTCTTGGTCTTCTTTTTCTAACCCCTGTAATAAATATGGTTCTTTGTATGTGGTGTTTGACGTTACAGGCACGGGTGCTAGCTGCTTTGAAGTTGGTGAAAGCGAGGTGTGTTTTGAGCAACAACACGTGATGCTTACAAATTAACCCTTTTGCTTTCCTGTAATGCACCCTGCATCCTTGCAGAAGAAAAATGTTAGTGTGAAAAAAGACTGCCATAAACATATTAATATTAATGTTAGTTTTAAATAATGCTGGAACCAATACCAGTTTTGATCACAATCTAAAAGATAAATATTCATTTTCAGATCTTTAACTTACATTATTGTTTTGTATTTATTAGTTTCCAAATACTAAATTCTAAAGCAAAATGTCCTTTAGGGCGCACAAGGGTTAAGACTTAAACCTTGATAAGTGGTCATTTATATCACATTTTGAAAAAAAAAAAAAAAGATTTTACATTTTTGTCCAAATATAATAGTCCTTACGTCTCTAACTGATATACAGGATGTGAATTCGGAGGAACTGAGCCCCCAAGGACTACTGGACAACGAGGTAATTCATTCAGTTATCTTACAGCTTCATTGTGTGTATTGCTGGACATCTTTTAATAACTCCAAATGTTTCAATATCAAATATAAACACATACTAAAACTATTTATCAAGCAGTTTTATAGAGTCTTAATAATGATGAACTATAATATATTCATATTATCTATGATATCCTGCGACCTATGGCAGAATTTGATCAGTTCTTGTCTTTGTCTGCAGATCCACTAGAAGAACATCCTTCCTTCTCTGTCACCCTTGGCAAATACAAGCCAAGTGCAGGGAGAATTGTTCGTTTCCGTCGGGTCATCTACAACAAACAAAACCACTATAACAGGAAGTCAGGTTTATTCAAATGTGTCGTCCCTGGTGTGTATCAGTTCAGCTTTTCCTGCTCCTCCCACTATGGTGGCGAAAGTGTGGACATGTGGCGTAACAACAGGCAAGTTCTGTCCAGTGAAAAGTTTTATCAGGGTACCCACTATATATCTTCAGGGGAAACACAGCTCCGGCTAAGAAAAGGAGATGAAGTGTATTTGAAGGCTAACAAAGGGATGGGCTCCCTGACCTCCAGTAGCTTCTTTGCAGGACGCTTCCTCTACACTGTCTGACACAAACACCTCTTTTCCGGACTGTCTTTCCTTTTCTTCTTTGTCACTGGACCAAACTGGACCATGTCCATTGTCTGAAAAATTAACACATTTTTGATAGCTTTAGTAAGTGGATGAATGAAGACAAAAATTTGATTGCACTGATTCTGTTAAACCCTGTTACAGCATACAGTCCATCGGACCAATAAAAATCATCAACTGCCAAATTTTTAATGTAGGACTTGCCAGTATTTTTATGAATATTTAATGCACTGATGAAAATGTTGTGTGCCTGTGGTTTGTCTGCCAGACTAGTTCACTAGGTCATCTGTTGTTTTATGCATTCAATAAAAACCAAAACTTAGCTGGAAATATTCTGTTTCAAGCCTTCTTTTTCCAAGAAATGACAAATTATTTTCTAGACCTGAGTTGATTACAGAAAGAGAAAGGAGCACTCAGAAATAAATTTACTGATGGACTTATTTAGTATCTGAATGTAGTATAAAGTTAGCATCTGCTTCTGCTTAAAAAATTTTGAAGAAATTCACATTTTATTTTTGTCTAAAAAACCTCCTGAAGGAAATCTTTTTGCAACTGTAAAAAATGTATTTATCATGGGAGCCTAAAAAAAGTTATGGTTAGAGCTTATGAAACAATCATTTTTTCATTGAAAGCATTTATATCTAACTACTGATCACAGAAAATCTTTAGTGGTGAGATTTTAACACTTGACTTCAGCTCTCTAAGTGGAACATTAAGGATCAGATTTAATATTAACTATCATGCACCTTATGTCTCCTGTAGATGGAGCCATTGTTCTTTAAACAAAAAATAGCATAAGTGACATAACTGGTTCATTTGGGGAACATTGTCTTGAAAGGACTGCATCTGGAAACTGAAGTCTCTGACCAACTTTCTCTGCTTCATTCAGAGTCTTTATGACTGTATTTATGTTAAAATTGTTAAGCTGGTGGAGGCTGCCCCTCATGACCTGGATCACTGTGGGAAAGTTAAACGCCTGTGGTTAACTTGTCTGCTCTTTAGTCCACCTGGGTTGCATGTGTTTGCACTGTTGAAGGAAAATGGTCTAGATCAAACTGAAGTGAACATGGAGAAAGAAACAAGCTAAACAAACTATATAAAGGAAAGGTTCAAAACAGGTTCAGAAAAGTGACAGCATTAAACTTTTGAGCAACCTGCACACCTCTAAGGTTGTCCTTATAAATGCTCATAAATATCTTGGGTCTACCATTGATAGCAAACTGAGTTTTGAAGAAAAATGTAAAAAAACGATAATGTTTACATTGTCTAAGGAAATTTGTACATTTTCATATTGACCGAACCATAATGACCATGTTTAATGGTGATTTTAACGAATCCATTTTATAATTTTCTTTATTCTCAAATTTTCAAATTTAGTAATCTGCTTGGAGAATTACAGCCAAATCCAGCATCCCTGTAGACCAGACAGGTACAGAGGCTATCAACCTCCATTTTAAATGATGACTCCCACCCTTCGCACTGCCACTTTCAGCTTCTTCCCTCTGGAAGGAGGTTTGTAGTCTCATGATCCAAACCCAGCAGTACAAAAACAGCTTTGTTCCTGCTGCTGTTAGAGGGTTGAACAAACTGTAGTGACATACTGTACATACTTATTTATGTATTTATTTCATATTTATTTATTATGTCAGTTTAAATTAGTTTTCCTTGGGTTTTTAACTAGGATGTTATTATTTTAAATTTTACCAGAGTCTTTCCTTTTTATCGACCGCCTCTCTTTTATGTCCTGATACTTTGAGCCTTGAGCCTTTTTATCATGTTTATAGTCAGCCCGTATGTGCTGGTTTCATGTTACATATCATTGTGTTTTGTGTATATGTGTCATAAAGATGTTATCATCTGTTTTTAATGTAAGAAAAAATCTGGCTGCGGGTACAAATAGAGTAACCTGAACCTGAGCCTGAACCTGAAGAGGTGAAAAAAGTGTTGAAGTAAAGATTTACTGTGGATGCAATGGAAACTTTATTTAGCTTGTCCACTGCTCTCACAGCATTGCCTGAAAACACTACAGAGCAATTCTTGCTCTGTACCAAACACCACACAGACAAGTTAGCAACTAGCTGGTGAACGGCTGGCAGAGACCAAAATTAGAGCTAAAAGCAAAGCAAATATTTGACTTACATAATCCTAAGCAAGTAACAATTGCAGGTTTTAACTTGACAAAAAAGTTTCTCTTTTGATACTTTTTCCCCTGAGCAATATTCAAATCCCTGTTCCAGTCAGAAAATTAAAATTCTGTAATGGATTTTTACTTTCACTAACTGCTTTCACATGCAGTGTGATTTCTGTTTTTGGTCAACATCACACTTTGTGTTACTATCTTGGTAAATTCAGAGGTATTTAACTCTTTTCTTTACACCACTCCAGTAACATAAGGAGGCATAAATAAATATCTTGATCACTTGAATCAGTGGAATCCTTCCCTGCACGTTAATAGATATTGGGAGTGAAATAGAAAAAGATCTGTATGAGTCACTGAACAATGTAAAGCTCTCTGGGTTGTGTCTAATGAAAGCTCCTCCTCCTGGTCGCAGAGTCTACAGTGCATGTGCAGACTGCCACGTAGTCCACCAGACTGTGTGTGTTTGTGTGTGTGTGTGTGAGATGAGTGAAAGTGTGTGTGGTGCAAGCTCCAACTTGGTGCTCCAAGAGTAATGGAAACCCAGTATTTATGAAACAGGAGAAAATATTTGAATTGTCTGTTTCTGTCGTTGAGTTTTGAGCTGAGCTGAATTTGGGCTTATTGGAGGTTTTGCAGAAGTGCAGGGTGACAAACTGCAACAAGGCGCATATATGCATGAAAGTTGTAAATCTGAGTGTTAAAAGTTGAACAGGAGATTAACAGAAGCAGATATGTTATGGAATAGAAGTGGAGTTTAAGAAGAGCCATGTGATATGGTACAGTGTATATGTGATATGTGTAGTCCTGGTTCTCTGTGATGAGCTCATAGTGATGACATAAAAATGAATAATCAAATGCAAATGGAAACAGAAAAACTGAATAGCTGAAACAGCATGTATTTTCAAACATATACTTATGAAGCTGAAGTTTTTAAAATGACTCATTTGAGCCACCAGAGTGGTATCAAAGTGGATCTTGTGTCATAAAATGATGTGTTTCTGTTTATAAAAGTATATTTAATATAATATCTATATTTGTCTTAGATCTAGACATTGGCTGCTTAAATATAGGCTTCATGTCTCACGCAAAATGGCAAGTGTCTGCCAGATGTTGACTCAGTGATGGCACAGAAAAATCTGTGTTGGTTTTATGGTAAATTTAGCATCATGAAAGGATAGAGATCTTTTTTTCCTCTTTTACACAATGACGTGTCTTATGCAGGTCACACTGGACTACATTCCCTCCTTATTCTACAACTTAGACGTGGATTTATTCAAATTCTCTGAGCTCAATAGAGTGCCCAAAAATCAGGAACGAGGGCAAATTCCAGCAACGTGGACAAAAGAACTCAGATAATTCCTTGCAGATGTGTCTCTGAGCTGTGTGAGGGAACACTGTGCTGCCCTCGCTGGAGAGAAAAGGACTCTGCACAGAGAAAGTTCAGTGAGTTACAAGTGGAAAACATTGGTGACCGAGTACAGCTGGTTCTGAGTGTCTGTGTAGCGTTCCTGAGGAGAAAGGGAGACAACTCTGGAACACATTCACATTGTTTTCATTCTATAAAGGAACTGTTGGTATGCAGAATCACAGAAATGTCATTAGTCATTCTTTTAGCTAAAATATAAATACAGTTTTGTTTTCAAAATATATATCTAGAAACAAATCTTGCTGGGAAAAAAGGCAGCTCTGAAAATCAAACCAGTCACTTTCAAGCCTCTGATTGAGTCTAGATGGAAATGTGTATGAGTCAAAATCATTTTATACCTTCCTTTTCATTTTCTTATTCCCAGACACTGATTTATCTGAAACCAAGTACATGATCTAGTTGAGCTGGATTAATGGTCCAGAGCCTGTATCAACTAACAAACTTTGAACAACTCAAATACATCTTCAGGGAGACACACTATGCAGATTTCATATAACTATACTTGATGCTACCGCAACATTGTAAATAAGATGAAATGCAGCATCATGTGACTGTGAGATGACGTGTGCCCTTTTTTTATCCAAGAACAACACAATTATATTAACTATCATTTGCAGCACGCGTTAATCTGTTTACTTAACCATTAAACAGAATCCATTCACAGAGAAAGTATTTTTTTTTGTATGCCCTCATCTTTGTCTCTGTACTTCAGCTTTTGTTTAGGCAGAATACATTTCTGATCGACGTTACTTCACAAACTACCTTCTCACTGTTTTTAAAGCCCCCAAATTAGTTTCACATGAAATGTTGCTCTTTAATATTAATTGTTACATAATTATAACAAAATATGACAGTCAAAGTTAAAGGCTATGTGGAGTTTTTGACCATGAGGACCGTCAGCCTGAGCGTTTGTTTAATGCGGTCATGGTCCTGCCAAAGATTTCACCTTATTCCAGTAATCACCAGTAAACACTGCAATCATGGCAGAGATGATAAAGAATGCTAGGAGGTTGATATGGATGTAAAAAACAACAACAACAACAACAAAAAAAAAATAAGGTTGCATGTTCAAAGTTTTTAAAAAATTGATTTTGCAAATGTTTAACAAGGTTCATTACAATTTTTTTCTATATACACAGTGCATTTTGTTTATTTAAAATCACTGAACACATGAACTTTGTTTGCAATGAAACTACATTTCATACATTTCATTTCTTTAAGTTTTTGGGGACAACATCCTTAGTTACTTTTTGTTAATCAACTTCAATTATCTGCTTCACTGTAACTGAGTGGACCTGACTGACAGATGTCCTGACAAAAAAAGCCCCACAACTGTTGTTAATGATTTAATAAAATGTTGCTACCTCTTGGATGAAGCACAGAAATATGTCACTTCGAACCAAAACAGCAGGAAACAGTGAATTTATCACATCAATAACCCAAATTTTGGCGGTGAGGTCCCAGTGCCGTTGAAAAGCTAAAAAACATGTTTTCAAGAGGACAACGGTGGCTTAAAGGCAAAATGAACTACTGCTCAAAATGCATAACTGCAAAGAGCCAAATAATAGACATAGTTCCACCACACCATATACATATATATTTAGCAGAAGAATGCAGAAACCTGATGAAAGAGAAAGATGAGCAAGAGGAACCAATAACTCCTTCACAGCAGGTACCTGCTAGAATAAGTGACAGATACGAAACAAATCTTACCAGTGGCTGTAAAGGCTGGACTGGAAAACACCACAGACGCAATAATTATGGCAGCACAGGAACAGGCCCTGATGACAAGGTCAACAGAAGCCATGGATGCACCAACCAGGCAGTACCTAAGGTGCAGAGATAACCCTGAAAGAGCCCAGAACATAACAGCAAGCTTTAACACACAAGCATGCAGGACATAAACAAGTGGCTGACGTAGTAGTGTACAGAAATATCTGGGCTAAGTATGGGCTGGAAATCCCAAGGTCAAAATGGGATGCACCCCAAAAGCTGGTCGTGATTAACCGAGCTAGGATCCCGCAGGACTTCCAGATATAGTTGATGATGGCTCAACAGCCAGACATAGTGCTGGTAGACAAACAGTAGAAGACGGTAGTACCAGTTGGTGTAATAATCCCAAGAAACAGCAACATAAGAAAGAAGGAACACAAGAAGAGATACCAAAAGCTGAGAGAAGACCTAGAAAATGAGTGGGAAGTGAAGGCAACACTGGTCCCTGTGGTAATGTAAACACTTTGGGCTCTCAATCCTGCATATTCCTGGAACAACATCTGAGATCTCCATTGAGAAGAATAGAGTCCTTGGTGGATACTGTACAGCAGACTTAAGCTCCCAGACCTCTGGGGGATGACACAAGGTAAAAGGGGAAAACACACAGAGGACCGCCCACAAGGGCAAATACAGGGTTTTATACAGACAATATAATTTTAATCTGTACAAAAACCAAAGTGCAAAAACAACAACTCCTGGTCAGGGTTATATGCCAGGTTTGTTTACCTTTGTGCTATTGTCTCAAGTCTTTGTCAGGCTCAGTTAAACTAGTTGACTGTGACCTTACAGTGTAATTTTCAGGCAGAAATAACAGCAGGATCATTCTCTCATCTAGTTCTCTGCCAGTCAACAAGCGAAATACTTCCAAACTATCCCTTTACAGGTTAGAAAAGCAGGTTCTTAATCAAGCTGTCTGCAGGGTCCATGGTCAATCGACTGGATTCATCTGAGGGCCCTTCATCTCCAACACTGAAGTGAGCAAAAACCTTTAACATATTGTGAAAGCAGGTACCACTGGAAACTATTTTTGTTAAGAATTTCCCAGTTTGGGATCAATTAAGTTTATCTATCTATCTATCTATCTTTGTGCTTCTCCAGTATTTCTTACAGGCTCTGAAGATATGACTAAGAGTAGAATTTGTGGAATTACAGTCTTTAACCTCCACTTCCTGAACAACTCCCAGAGGTACTGATGAGAAAATGTACAAGTCCAGCATCTTTTCAGTCAACTGCCCCCTAGTGTCCAGGACTCAGGACATTGTAATTGAACTGTTATTAACTGGATGTGTTACCATCTGTCTTATGAGCATGGGCTCTAGTACAGAAAACTTGTTATATGTCATGTTTATCTTTAACTTCACTTCTGAATCAACGCTTGTTTTACATTCCTCAAGATAACCCACGGTAGCTAATAAATCCATCTGACATTACCCAAATTTGGTCAGTAGCTCTGAGAAAACTTTGTAATTGCAGAAACTGTACAGACCTTCAGAGGGTTTGCTGGAGCTGAGCAGCAGCCATCCAGTGGTTAAATGTGTGGATGCTAAAAAGAATGTCCTGGTTTACCAGAGAGAGTAAAATAACAACCTTGGCTGAAGTTGCCCAAGCTATGCATTATACCCCTGGTGTCAACAGCAGGGCAGTAATTTGACTGATTAGATTTAAATTTATTGGGGTCACCGATCAGCAACTAGGTGTCATACAGATATCACGTATCAGCACGGCCTCATTGTGTTTGTTGCTCAGAGCAAGCTAATTATGACTTTATAGAAGATAGCCATGAGATGCATGTGATGAGTCTCTCACGTTTTCAGTAAAGCTCCAGCAGACAGCGGGCTGAGGCGCGGCCATGGTGGAGGAGGGGGGTTTGTGGACAGATGGTTTTCCCAAAAAAAAAACCCTCAACTGATAATGTTGCAGAGATCCTCCTGTATGAAAGTGGATGAGGGTAGAGATTTCTGGCTGAGTGTGTTGCAATTTGGTTGGGAGTTCATCCAGCAGTCATGGAAAGGCTATTTATCCAAACATTTCTGCTGATATGGCATAGAAAGAAAAAATGAAGATAATAAACAATAGATTCCAGGAAAAAGCTTATAATATTTATCAAGCATGGTGGGTTTCCTGAGAAGGTTTGCATGTGTTTCAGAGTTTGGGTGTTTTTTGGCACACTCTAAGTGAAATGTGCGCGGATGAAGAGGAGGATGGGGGCTTGTAGGGGCATTGATGGGCAGAGCCGAGCAGCTATCAAACAGACTTGGCTTTGCGTGGTCAGACATCACGTATTCAGTGTGGTTATGTGAGCAGTAGCACCAGACTTGTGTAACTGTTTCAGAAACTCCAAATGCTGAACTCCTCCTACTCATCATCATCATTGCCGCATCTGCAGGCTGCAGCAGCAGAGCGATATGAGTTTACACGGATTCACTGAAACTTAGCTTTTCTCCCCAGTTCACTGGATATCCTTCAAATAGAGATGAGGGATATGTAAGCGACAGTCTACTAGTTTTCCTGGCTCATCAAAGATATTAGCTTTGCCGCATTTAGTTTCCTTTAAGTGGGTTCATCATGGGATTACGCATATTTGGCACGCCATTTTACGCATATGCGTGTGTCTATTTATTTGTTTTCATCCTGCAAGCTGCCCAGTCTCAGAGAAACCCGGCCACACAACAAGGAAATAACCAAAGACCAGCTCTGCGGAGTACACTACAGTGGTCACACAACGGCAAGACTTTTAGCATATTGAGTCAGGGCTCGGAGTATCAGCCGCCCAGGCGGCGGGGCGCAGCGCAGGAGCAAGTGCAGGCGAGACCTGTCACCATCATCCGAGATGCGGATGTGAGACATCCGGACACCCAGAGACATCAGCAGCAGCAGCAGCAGGCTTCCAGGTCTGGGTCCAACCCTCAAAGCCCCCTGCCTCTGTACCAAAGGCTGGTGAGAGGGCAGGAGCACCGCCAGCATCACCGTGAGCGCCCAGGGACGCAGAGGAGCAGCAGATCCAATGAGACCCAGGTCCCAGTCAGTCCACCGCTGCCCAGGAGAGAAGATATGATGATGGCTGACGATCCATACGACCCCTACAAGTCCACCGATGGTGATAATCCATATTATAATTATTATGATGTCTACGAGAGACCGAGGCCGAGACCGAGACCCGGATATGGCACAAGCTATCATCAGCACGGTAAGAGTGGGGGAAGTGTTCCTATAACAGCATTCAAGTCATTGATGAGATAAATATTTAATCTTACCTGTGAAAGAGATGTTCGTGGTGGTAAAGTTCAATCAGCTGCTGGATCCTTGTTATAGGCCTGTGTGTCATCTGTGAAAGTTTTTGTTGATTCATATTTTATGCTGTTCTTGTTCAGCTAATGTCTCTATCATGTTGTTGTTTTGCTGTAGGTCTCCCTGATCTTGTTCCTGACCCCTACTACATTCAAGCCTCTGCTTATGCACAGAGGATGCCGATGTATAACCTGAGATGTGCTGCTGAGGAAAACTGTTTGTCAAGGTAGTGAAGTTTGTCAGAACTGATCCACAGCAAGAGAAAAAAAAATGTTTTTAGCCAAGTCTTAGAGTGATCCAGAGAGCTTTCAGCTATAACAACCACCCTAAGTGTTTGTGGGTGAGAACTGCATAGTGGAAGCATAAGAAGAGGTGAAATTAACCAGATCCTGCCACTGATGGCGGGGAGGGGCAGGGTGGTGGATTTCTGTAAAAGTTTAATCATAGTTTGCCTGGGAAGGGAAAGCCTGAATGGTAAACACATTATTGAAAACTAACCCAAACAACCATCTTCCCTCATTTTTTTTTCCAACCACCGTGTCTTTACACATAGACTTTCCTCAGAGGCTGCTCCACTCATAGGATGCAGAGTGAAAAACAATCCCACTGAGGTCATTGTGTCCACACATGTGGAATGCTTTTTGTTTTTCTGCACATATATCTTCTGCCTTTGGTTTGTGCCTGCAGCTCAGCCTACAGGGGGAGTGTTAGAGACTACGACACCCGTATGCTGCTGAGGTTCCCCCAGAGAGTCAAGAACCAGGGCACTGCTGACTTCCTCCCCAGCAGGCCACGCTACTCCTGGGAGTGGCACAGCTGTCACCAGTGAGTGTAATGTCATTTCAGGGTTGTCCGCCTTTCAATCACAGAGGAAGAGTCTCTTTGATTTGTTGCTGCTCTCAGCCTGGTTTACCGAACATACAATTGCCAGGAAACCAAATGCAAGTGAAAGATACAGGTGCCTCTAAAATTGTACAAACCCTCTCATTACAAATTCAACTGAGAAATGTATGCTTGAGCTGGAGCTAGTCTCTTTGTCTCGATATAATATATGAATACAGTTATCTATCTATAGTGAAGATTGTGTATTCATAGATGAATAAAATTACACCCAGAGCGTTATAATGAGAATTGTGTGCATCTATTATCTATGCATGAGTTAACCAGCCCTGACTGGATCTAAGAATCATGATCCAATTGTGAAGAGAGTTTTTGAATCAAACCATATGTAATACCATGAACTCTCATATTTGTTAAGAAACATTTGTTTATTGTGGCTTTGTTAATCGGTTATGTACATTACAATTTTAAATGACTGACAATGACTAGACATCATGAGTTGTCCTCTCCAGTCTGTGGTTGTAGTATGGCACCCCCTGTTGAACCACAGTTGTGTTACTTTTCACTGTTTTTCAGCTTTTGTTGACTATTGTATTGTTTTTATTATATTTGCAGTCAGAGCAGACATTATAATATGAGTTTTGCTTGTAGTTTATCTTTACACTTAATGTTCTTTTCTGTCTTAAAAATCTCTACACAATCACAGTAAAACCTACTCTGGACAATTACAAAATGATGTGCCTGAACTTCTCTTGACCTTTAAATTGACTTGTCCTACAAAGCCAGGCTTTGTAAAGTGAAGTTGTGTGGGAGCTAATGAGCCCTACGGGGGAATTGCCGGTATTTTGTCCCCTTCTAGTGGTTATGGAAAAGTGCATAGTTTCTCCTTGATTCAGAAACTACCTCAGTCCATAGTTATGTTGTGAAACAGGCCGTCCACTGTCACTCCCCAAGATGGAGCACATTTGGCAGCCATCCAATTCGATGTTGATGTAAAGGATTTAGATGATTTGTCCATGTTTTGAAAGTCAACTCGAGTAAAAATCCAGGCTTGTTTTTATCTCATTAAACAAACATTGTCATTCAGATAACGGAGTGAAAATGTATTCAGAACCCTTTCAGTCCACGGGACCATGTAAATGAGAAATAAAATACACACCTTAGGTGTCTTAATTCAGAATGAACACCAGGAAATGTCCAACAAAAGATATCTAAATGTTAATCAGCAATTACACGAATGTGCCTCACTAACTACAAGGAGCCCCAGTGGGGGTCTCAACATGACAAACAGTGTCTGTTTGTTTGAATACAGTCCCAGATTGATGTGGAATTGGATCTGTTTTGTCTGAAAATATCTGTAGTTGATGAATGCTGTGCTGCTGGTCCACAGGCACTACCACAGCATGGATGAGTTCAGCCACTACGACTTGCTGGACGCCACCTCTCAACGGTCAGTGGCTGAGGGCCACAAGGCCAGCTTCTGCCTGGAGGACACTTCCTGTGACTATGGATACTACAGGCGGTATGCCTGCACCTCTCATACCCAGGTGTCCAGGACAACTGCTCTAAAACTAATTTCTGATTTTCAAGCTGCTGTTATCCACATTTTCACATCAACTGTAAATCACAACACTGCGGGGATATGAAACAGGGTCCCACATAGTGACAAAAACTCTCGCTGCTGTTTGTGTCAGCTCTGCAGAGCATTTTATTTTCCTTCAGCTCATTGTTGAACTTTACTGCTCTTGTTCACTCTAACTGCCTCATCAGTGTCGCATTCAGCTGCAGTAACAGAAAAAGTAACTCTCTGCTTTATGTCCGGAAAAAGACAAACTTGTCCACTGGCTGGTACATCATACAACAGAGTATTTACAGCTAGAGAATCAGGCATGAGGTAGAGATCCAAAAATGTTCTTGCTGTTTTTCAATTAAAGTCTCTCTGGAGACACTGTATTTTTGCAGTTAAAGTTAACAGGGTCCCAAAGACCAAAACGACAAGAGGGCAATCCATTGATGTTCAAATTCAAGTCTTTTGTGTCAGCACTGACTAAGCAGGACAGTTGTGTATTGTTCTGTCATCCTCTGGCCAGAACAGACTCTTTTCACAGCACCCATTTTGATGCTATGGCTGATAATGCTGACTCTGTTCTACACACAGAGTCAGCCACGACAGCAGGACAGTGAGGTAACATTTAAAACATTAAAAGAGAAATGGGTGTGTGTTTGAAATATTATTGAAACAAGGAAAGTGTGACTAAGATAAACTAGCACATTTTTACTGATCCGCTGTCCTTTAGGAAACAGACTTAGTATTTCCTTTATTGTGCGAGCCAGTAGTGATCGTGATTTAATGATTTCCTGTTTCTCTGGTAAGATGATCCCACCTGCCTCAGTGTCTGTGATCAGCTGTTTTGCACATGTTCACTTTTTCCATCTTGCTGTTTTTTCCCTGTATTTTCTACTGCCTGATGTGTTTCTTTACTTTTTTAATTTCTTTTTTTTTCCCATTGAATCTAAAAGCATTTACCAATTATTGCTTCTGATAAGCTTTTTTCCCCCTAAGATCATATATCATGTTAACAATGTCATATCCTGGAATTGTTTATTAATCAGTTTGTTCTTGTCTATATAATGTTTTATTTTGATATCAAGGGCCTGAGCCCAGGCTGCTATGATACCTATGGTGCAGATATTGACTGCCAGTGGATTGACATCACAGATGTGAAACCTGGAAACTACATCCTCAAGGTTTGTCAGAGATACTGGATGATGTTTAGCGTCCTCTTGAGATGAAAAAAAAAAAAAACCAAAACTCTTTAAAGGTGTAACACTGCAACACGGTGGAATCACATTCCTCACCATTTGATTGTTTGACTGTTGTCATGTTTGTTGCCGGGTTATTAATTTCTATCTGTTTTTATCTTCTTCTTGTTTTTGTCCTTCACAGATCAGTGTAAATCCGTACTACCAGGTCCCAGAGTCAGACTACAGCAACAACAATGTGCGCTGTGATGTTCGTTACACTGGCAACTACGCCTACGTGTCAGGTTGTCATATGTCAACGTAAGTATCACATCTCCGTCAACTATTTTCTTTAACATCTCCACTCAGTATTTCTCCCTGTTGATGTCAATTGTGTGTCTGATCTTTTATATGTATTTTCGTCAGGTATTAAAAGATGACAGTCATTAACAACAGCTAAGCTGAGACACTCTCTAAATGACAATGAAGAGGACTGCAAATGAAGATATGAAAAACAGCATGCAATTTGTAAGACTTGCATCTGTTTGATAATTTAAAATGCTCTCAATTAAGACAGTAAAGTACAATTTTCTGGTGCCATAGTATCAGATAATCTTGAAATTTTCCTTTAATGTGTTTGAAAGTTTGGTTGTTTTTTTTTCTCTCCTAAGTGAAAAGTGTACTCTTTTTTTAAAGTTTTCTTTGAGACTTTTTTTTACTTACTTCTTCTCAATTTTCTGCATGCTTGCATTTCAATCTGCTTCTACTAAGAAAATAAATATTGATAAATAAAAATTTTTAAAATATTATTTCTTTAGAAGCCTAAAATAGTTAAAGAGACATAAAGGCCAGCTTGCCCTCATTGATAAGGAAATATCAAATATATCACAATTTTAAAACAAACCACTTGTTTGGAGGAAAGTCTATTTCTTATATTTATATGCAATGGAAGAAACTGTTTACCCCAAAGTTTTGATGAAACTTGAATAAAACTTGTGATATTGTATCGCTGTTTTGAACTGATCAGTTTCAAGTTTTCTGCTTTTCTTTTTAATCTCACATATATACGAAATTGGTCCATCACAAATTCCCAAAACTCTGTTTTTCTCTTGTTTGATTGACAATGTCTCAAAATAAAAGCCGCAAATTCTTACATGTAACATGGAACAACAACATGTTTCTTTTTGAGTGTTTTCCATTTCATTTTTATAAGGACTGGAAACTTGTGAGAGAGAATTCAGCCATCTAGAAAGCTGAGCAGAAGACACACCACAGAAATCAAATGAGTTAATAAAAGTCTTATTTTTATGGAATGACAGACAAAAACAGAATAATCAGCAGCTCAAGCAGGTAATAAAAACAAAACTAGAAAATAAGGTATTGGTAAGCAAAGACTGAAGGAAAGGTGCCAAAAGCAATGGACAGAAGAAATAAATTCAGTGGAAAGTGAGATGTGTATGAAGAGAAAGGCAATCATATCATCAGATTTATGCTGAACAACACACTGTTTGAAATCAGCAAATACAAACAAAATGTGACAACTATGAACAAGAGGAAAGAGAGAAAAACCTTATTTGTCATTGCCAAAAATAGCTGAATGTAAAAGCTTAGATATCTGAGAATAACAGAAATACACCGATGTCATAGCAGAATGGATCTTATTCCAGTATCTTAAAATAACAGATCTCCTTTACATGAGACGATTTAACGGGACGTGAATACTAAGCAGTCCTTTCTAGTAGATTTTTTCTCCATCAGTCTGTCCCAGATTCACACTCCACTCCAGTCCAGTTGGTGGCAGTAAGGCACCAATTCCCTGTTTGCACACCAGAGATAAATGTGGAAGACGAGTAAAAAGGTAAAGGCTAGAGGAGAAGCCCGAGTGAGCCTCCAACACAGAAATAGACAGAGTATGTGTGAGTGAGAGAGAGAGAGAGAGAGAGAGAGAGATAGGATTGTATATAATTTCCTTGTAAAACTGAAGGTGTTTGGTGCAGAGATGACTCCGGTCAGGGTGTCGATCCCGTCGTTTCGTTCAGAAAACAACTCGATGGAAAGAGGATTCACGGTGAGTGGAGATCATAAACTCAGTGTGTCTGTGTCCTTCTCTGCTGCTGCCAACACTTTCTAATGTGGACTCCCCTGCTGCTTATTCACCCCTTCAGCAAGAATAACGTCAGAAATCCCGATGTCACCTTTATTTCAGGGCGTGTTTCTAACTGATCATCCTCTCTGACTTCACCTTTTGTTGTTGTTGTTGTTCACTGTTTACATGAAGCTGTTCAGATTTATAGGCCTTCAGCTCAAACTTCACTTTAATTTGTATTGAAAGGCCTCTGGGCATCTAAAGCTGTCTGACATAAACAGGCTTTCTGTGTTAAAAGTCAGATGTCCAGCCTACCAGTGAAATGTACGGGCTTCAGGCAAAATCTTTTCTTCTGTCTGTTTTGGCAGCTAAACATCTTTCTATTATTATTTTTCTATTACAAGATGGAGAACAAAATCCTTCAGCTGTGTAAAAAACACATCATATAGGTCCTTTCTATATCTCGATGTTCTTCTGCCGGGAAACACAAAGAGGGAATTTCATACTGAAGAGACTTTTACATTATTTTGGAAGATTTGACTGAAATCTTGACATCTTGTGTTAGTTTCATTTAAATTTGGCAGCACAACTTTGCACAGAACAAAAAATGTGTCATCTGTCACATTAGGCACATTAAGTGACAAATGCATTTCTAAAAGAGATAAAAGATATGAATGCCTTTAGTACGGTACTTAAAAGAAATACATTTAATTCCAATGAACAGCTGCATAGTTTTTATTCTGGATTTGTTGACAATAATTTTTATTTGTTTGCTTTTTTTTGGGGGGGGGGGGGAAACAAAGTCCTTTATGTTAATGTAACCAGCCAGAATCACATTAACATTTAGGGGTGGATTTCCTACTATACAAAATGCTGTCAAAGGCAGAGTGTGTCACACAGCAATTAAACAGACACTTTTATGGAAGTGTTCAGTAGAGTGATGGACGTAGACTACATTATGTTTAGGGATGTTAACAGTAACTGTCAGATTTTTTCTTTTTTTTCTTTTTCCTACTTCATCAGCCAGATGTTTCCTCTCTGCAACTAGCTGACGTTGACAGTAACCAAGCTGCAGTCAGCTGGTGCAACACAGTCAGTCAGCACTAACTGTGTAAAGTGGGTGGAAATGTTTTTGGCTGATTGACTGGTGATAAGTGGTGCCTCCCTCAACTGACTCCGCTAACTTTTTCCTGTCTTCCAGGTCTTTAAAATTGATGTGTTGATGAATGGCAGACAGCACTCAGTTGAGAAACGCTACAGTGAATTCCACGCTTTGCATAAAATGGTGAGATTTACTACAACAGAGTTCATGATCGTTTAATCATTAAAAAAAATACAAAAAACCCAAATAAGAGAAATGGAGGTATTCAAAAAAATTTCCTTTATTTGCCAAGTTTAATGTGAAAAATTCAAACGTGCACATAGTCAACCATGTTGGTTTGTAGTTTCAGTTTTATATATAAGTTCCTCTTTCTGTCCGTCATATTTACTATATGCTTTTAATGGTGTGACAGAGTCGGAGAAGCACAGTTTTAAATAAAACTGTTCACATTTACATTACATATTTACTTCTGTTTCTCCTTTCTGGACCTAATGTGAAAAAATGAATGTTAGCATTTAGCTCAAAGCAGCTCCTTCCACTATTTTCTATTCTTTTTTTTTTGTTTGTTTTCACTTGAAACCATGTTATTTGTTGATGATATAGTTACATTAGTCATCACAATGATCTTGTTTTATTAGTTGTCATATATTGTTTTTAATGCAACCAAAGACAATTTTCCACCACATTCATACTCTTCTTTCTCTCCTTACCTTGTTCCATCTGCCATTGATATTTTAAATTATGTTTTTAAATTCATGCAGCTAAAGAAGAGCATAAAACCCCCAGAAATTCCTTCAAAACATGTAAGGAACTGGGTTCCCAAAGTCCTGGAGCAGAGGAGACAAGGTCTTGAGCTCTACCTGCAGGTAATCTGACACACCTTCACTCTACCTGCCAACACTGTTTCTCTGAAATAAAAACTACCATGTATTCAATCTTTCTGATTTTACTAAATGCAAATTTTGTAAAACCCAAAAGTACAGTAGACATGTAGAACAGTTGGATAAATTCAAACTGCCCAAAGAAAGTCACACAGTCCTGTACCACTGCTTTATGCACACATTGCAATTTGCTTTTGTTTTGTCTGTTTTGTCAGACTATAATTATGGAAAACGAAGTTCTTCCAAAGATATTCCTGGATTTCCTGAATATCCGCCACTTTCCCCTGGTGCCAAAAACAGAAAGTTGTGGGTGAGTTGGAACAGCAGTTCTCTATGAAATAAAAGAGCAATTCGTGGCATTTTTTCCATATCTGTGTGAGAGTTTGTTTCCACCTTACTGACCTCTTTTAACCTTTATTTAAATTCTTTAAAGGTCTTTTGATACAGAATCTGAGGAATCAAGGTGAGTGCTTTTATATTCTGGTTCAGTCAATATTTTAAAAACTATTGAATAAAACAGCAAACCAGGTTCTTGTTTAGCAGTTTTAATTTCAGTCAGTATTTGCTCTGCACTTGAACTTCACCCAGTGTGTCAGTGAACACTCCCTCTGTCTGCTGTTATTGTATAGGCAGAATGAAGCCGCCCTCAGACTGAATGATTTCCCTTTTTCTGAATCTTTTCAGTAAACTTTCACACCAGCCGGTCATGTTGTTTTTGAGGGACCCCTACCTGCTGCCATCAGCACGTGGTCAGTTCAGGCTTCGTTAACTATGCACGAACTACAAAGAGCTTTTTTTTTCTCAGCAAAAAAAATACCTTCTTCTTCACTTTAACTTTTAAAACCTTTTCTTCTTTATTTTCAGATACCTTTTCTAACGTTGTGATTGAGGGTGTGGTACATGGAGTTTTCTACCCAGATCTTCAACCGAGGTAGAGGCGAAGGGCAGGATCTGAAGAAATACTTCTATTAACAAATCCTTCATATTTTCACACCATTTTAGGTGTTCATCAGCAAGAACATAACACAATAGGATACACTGAGCCTGATTTATATTTCCTAAAGCAAAAACAAAAATCCATACATAAAAAAAGAGTCCCTCAATAAATATAATAAATTACTGGCACAACATTTAAGACATAAAAACACTCTGTTGCTGTCACACACAGAGCCTTTTTCAAATGACCAACAGTTGTTATTAAGGTGCAGGTTGCTGACCTGTCAATGATTGTCTCAAATTCCCCTGAGAAAATAGTTCAAAATTATTATCACAAAAAGATTATAACATAAACAGTGTGTCATTTAATAATATTTTATTTTACTTCTTTCTTCAGGACGCATTGAGTGAAAAAAACATTTAGGGTAAAAACTGCAGGATAAAACTTTAGTTTTAGTAAATCCTTTGACTTTTTGAATGGTTCTCAAGCTCTGGGGAACCACAGGGAATCCAGCTGGACTGAAGGTTTGCCAGCGGTGGATTTGGCCTGTGGGCTAGAGTGTAGCTCTGCATCAAGGCCTTCAAACAGGGAAGCACCGCCACATTGAATCTGTTGCCAAATGGAGCCAGTTGAGGGACTGTTGTTGGACATTATAGCATGGAAATGATTTGGTGTTTTTGAGGAGGCTATGAGATATGAGCCTTTAAGAACAGCTAAACACAGGGTTTGACCTGCTACTGCAATACCACACTACACGTGACTTTTCCTTAAACCATAAGGAAAATGATGATGGGCATTTGAATCTAGTAGAATCTGTGCATTTTTTACTATGCATAAATCAAAAGTTAATATTGTTTAACACCAGGCTCCAAATCGGCTTTGTTAGTTGTATATGCAGCAGGGTTTTCACATCAATTAGGATCATGTTGGAAATAAGGATGGCAATTTGTACTATAAGAGTAGGAGATTAGGAACTAACAACACTTTCTAGAGGCCAGTATCTAACACTAATCATTTTGCATGTTTATTTGATTGCTAGTTTTCAGTTGTGGTGATTAGAATCATTGTCCCCAATTTTGGGGAGTGAGGCGATTTAAAACACAACCAGTACGATGCTGTGCAATATGAAATAAAATACAGCATGTGTATTTTCCTCTAACTGATTTTCTGTGAATCCACTAAATCATCTCTTGTTGTGAACACTGTAAGATGACTTGTAGTGAAGCATTATGTTGCATGTTACCTCGTAGACAGTACTTGATGTCCTGCCTTTATTGTTGTCCAACATAACTGGAACTCCATCTGACCACAGTGACCACTACACATTTACATGAAATGACTCATGAACACTTAACCTCAACTAATTAGGTCATGATTACATGTTTTAACAAAGTAAATCATTTCCTAGACATCAATCTTGTAGATTTATATGTATATTTATACTGTGTAACATTGTACTATGACTATGTGACTATGTTTCAGTAATGTGCCAAACTGTCAGCCTACAGTGAACACTGGAATTTTACTGTAGCACTTTAAAAATGGGAAGCATGTAAAAATACTGACACCATTAAAAATCATCCTTTTGGAAAAAAAAAAAAAAACTTTTGTCAGACTGAAAGTTCAAGTTGAATTTTAATGACAATAAATTGTTTATTGAACATCACGAGGACTTTAGAAAAGTGACTAAAAAAACCTGTCAACTGAAAATCTAACTGTTTTCTGTTTCATCACATTATAGGATTGGCATAAAAGCTTAGAGAAGTAAATTCCCTCAAATCACTGTAAACCTCCCTGCACACTGTGTATTTGTATCATCTGGCCAGAAATCTTTTAACAAGGGCAATAAAGTTAAAATGTGTCAACAGGAGCCGGTCAACCTGATCCTGTTAATGTCAGTATATTCATTAAAGCCTGTCCCTTTTTAATTGTGCAACCATTCATCATTCAGTGTATCCACTCTGTTCTTCATCTTCATTCTAAACAAAGAAGCATTAATGGTTAAGCGTAGTTATATAGAAATGTAATCTTTCACTAGATCCTATAATGCCAATTTAATAATCCAATTAGTAGGTATTAAAAAAATCTACATAATCTCTTCCTTTGATCATCCAACTATTATGAAATTATAAAATTCAAACAAACATAATCCTGCATGGCAAAACAACACACATCTGTTATCATACAGTTTTCAGGTTTTGCTGTAGCTACAACCAAACGTGTACTTGGAAAATATTCAGTTTAAAAACGAATGCTGTAACAAAATAACATCTGAAATGCCAAATATATCAGAAGCTGAGAAAATTCAAAAATTTGTAACTTTTCTGGGCTGTGATGTCACAGAGTAGTAACAGTCCAGCAGTAATAACACATGTCATAGCAAAGTGTGATTCAGCACCTGGAGGCAATTCAGCAGAGCATCTTTAGCCCCACCTGTAGGTCTAAAGTTCTCCGTGACCAACTTCATCCTTGAGTCGTTCGTCCTGATTCGTTTCAGCCTGAGGTTCTTTCATATTGGCAAAGTCAACTTCCCTTTTCAGCTGTTCAAGAGGAGGCAGACCCACCGCCAGGTTCCTCATAGCAATGGTCGTCATCAAGAATCTTAAATGAAAGGGATAACACAAATGACATGCAGTACATTCACAGATGAAATAAGTGAACCTGGCATGGTGGCAACACTCACCCTCTCCGTATTGTATAGTACTTTTTCACTGCGAACCGCTCCAGTTTCTCTAGAATGCCTGCTTCCCTGCGTTTCTTCACTTCCTTGATGCGTCGCTGCCTTTTCAGGAACAGCCGCACAATCGGGTCAGTGGCATTGACTTCTGCCCCTTCCAGATCATCTGCAGCAAGAGGCTGCAGCTCAGGAGGAAGAGGCTCCGTCTCTGGCGGATGAAATTTCAGTCAACACCTGACGATTTTTCTTTTCAGCAAAAGTTAATTCAGATTTTTACAGAAAAGGAGAATATTGAGCTGAATGTGATCATTGAGGTTATTTTATCTAATTCAAACAACTGAAATATGTGCCCTGACATATGACACAACTCTTACGACACATTTTTCAACGATTTAACTATTTTTAATTCAATATTTTACTATTAAAGTTCTGAGCCTCCGGCTATGAACATATTTTCACCTGTCCCGTTGCGAATACGCTCCTGGATCTCGAACAGCTTTGTGAAGTTCTCCTGTAATGCCGCCTCTGTAGTGTTGACGTAGATGTACATGTAGCAGGATGGGCCTTCAGACACCGTGTACACCTTATGATAAGCTCCAGCAGGTACCTTCATGCACATATTCACGTTATTATAAATAGTTATTGTGTCCAGTATACACAGTATAATGTTACCAGTGATGGCGTTTACCTTTATCTGCTCACCAAGCTGCAGACTGTAGTTCTTTTTCTCCTCCACAATCTCAACATTCACCTTGCCCTGCAGCACATGGATGCTGGTGTTGCCCAGATCTTCACTCACAAAGTTTTCTAAGTGGAGACCTAAATTTCAACATGCTGAGTTAGCACAAAGGCAGAACATGTAGCTAATATAAAGGATAAAGATGCACAAAAAAAACTTGTAGAGTTAGGACAAGAGGATTTTAACCTGGGAAATCAGCAATAAAGACAATCTCAGTCTGATTGTCCAAACTGCTTTCAATCTCACTGAACTTGGCCCTCCAAGGTGAGAGGTCCACCAGCAGAGGCATCAGCCAAGGGTTTGGTTTGAATGGCGACCAATCAGCCTTTACGATGTCCACACGGGGATCAAAGATCCTTGGAGAAGCATCCAGGGCAAATAATTTGGGATTAATTTGATACATCTGAAAAAATAATCACTCATTCATGATGATTCATCTTTTTCTCAAGCATAGAGTTTTATACCTTTGCTGGAAGCGTTCATTGATGGACACCCAGATGTCAAAGTAAATTTCAGGATCTGAGATGTTATAGTGAGGCAGAAGGTGACTGAGGCATGTGGCATATTGCTTCAGCATGTCTCCATGATCTTTCCACCGACGGGTCTGTGTGAACACCTGCAGTACACAGATAATATCATTACTTAATCTGTGAATCAGCCACAAATGCAAACATAAAAAGAAAATAAGACAATGTCTCAATGGTGAAATCAGAAAGTAAATAACAATGATAAGTAAAACCACAGTAAGACCACAGTAGTCATCGGGTAAGTTAATTTAAAACTTATCTGTAAACACTACTTATTTTGACATCAGATATTGTTTGTTTTATAGATTGTTAAACTAAGATTAATAAATATTTAATATAATGCTTGCATTGTCTTTGTCTGTTGATGTTTTCCCTGAAACTTACACCTGGGTTCAGATATCCAACTTCTCCAGTTTTTCCATCCTTGTAGGTGATTTTAACGTGCTGATGGCTGCGGGAGTGGACCATCATGTCCCAAGAGTAGCCATACAAGCCATTGGTCCAGTTGTTGTAACCCTGGAGAATAACATAATATGAACTAATCCTTTTTTGACCATATTTATACATCCCATTTTCAACATTTTAATCAAATCCGTGCATGTACCAAAAGTTTTAAATTCATAGATGAAAAGACAAAAAACAGTCCATATCTGCTTCTTGAGGGCTTTCACCCTTCTACTGTCAACACCAGTCTGAGCTGTTGTTTGCTGTGAGGCACTGATTGTTGACTCTGATTGAGCAACTGTCACCCTGGTGACTCAGAGCACGTATGAAAGGCTTTTGCTCACATTTAAGTAAAATTCTTTGAAACAGAAGCTCTGTGAAATGAAATGACGTGAAAGCAAGCAATTAAGCAATTTACTGATTGTCAATTAAATGTAACTATACAGACTAAAACAAACACGGATGGAAGAAATACCTGTGTGATGAAGTGGGAATAGGGCAGGAAGAACTGCTCCATTATGTAGATTATAGTAAAGATGGCTGCCATTTTATGCTTAGATCTGAGTTTGGGAGCTTTGGCGACAGGCGGGGTCTCCTGGTGTTTGACATTAGTCTTCTGGATCTCTTGGTAAACACAAGAATGACTGGGCTGAATGTCTGTTGAAGTGAATGGCAGAACCACCCTGAGGAATCCAGGGAAATGGGCAAAGAATCTTCTTGGCCAGTCGGGATAGCAGAAGAGAGGACTGGTGGCCAGCATTGTGTAGGAAAACATCCCTGAGGAGGATAATAATTCTTTCTTAATAAGGGAAATGCAAAAATGACACCCCACAAATAAATTACAAGTGTCCAAGAGAGGATAAAATGTATTTTCTGTGAAGAAGGGTGATGGACTTACCTATGCTGAAGAGTTGAGAGTTCATGCAGTGGAAGTAGGAGACAAAGAAAATCACATAAGGCCGGGTGGCATCAAAAAACAGCAGGTAGCCGGCAGTCAGATCCAGAATGAGACCACCTCCATGGACCACCAGCAGACTCACTAACTCCACAGGAAGAATCAATCTGGAAAATAGTTGTGTTGCAGGGAATACAACGGGAGTACTGAGATGCAATCCTACATCATTAAAAGCTGAAATAATTTTGCTGACTATAATAACTAAGCTGATTCATGATACCTACTTGAAAGGATCAAAAAGCCAGTGGTGTGCCAAGTAAGACATGGAGTATCCCTCCACCCAATCAGCATCCAACTTTTTGATTCCAGCGATGAAGTATACTATAAATATCTTTTGACAAACAACAAACAAACTATTTTGGTGAACTGTTTCCAGGCTGTGCTCATGAATAACTCAAGTTAGAGTCAAATTTTAAAAATTCATGCCTGCACAAACCTGTGTCCTCAACAATGTGTAATTCCATAAAGGCACATGAGAATTTCTTATAGAAGGTCTCCGTAGTCCATCGACTGACCTGCAAGCAGTTGCAGGATTTAAATGTCTCCCTCTATTTGGATATCACACATAAACAGAACAGACAGAAGTGCACATGAAAACAGGATAACAATCATCATCTCACCAATATCTGTTGCCATCCATGAGTGTCAGCTGAAAACTAATGAGGCCATAAAGATATGAGTGATTGTTCCAAGCTGTTTTGTCCAGGAAGAAAATGTACCAGTACGTTGAGATGAACATAAGGCAGGAGAGCCGGTAGAAACAGCCAAGCATGATACCCAAGGCACCTTCAGTTAGAAACACAAACACACAACTTAAGTCATGATAATTATAGCTGTAATCCTTACTATTAATTAGTCTGTTTCACACAAATTGGAGGCTCCAGTAGCAGCCTACTGAGGCTAAAAATTGTAACCTTTGCAAGAAACAGGAGGTGCAGAGTTTGAGAGGGGAGGACATTTTCCAGGCAGGAAGTGTGTAATAAAAGTTTTCACCATATTGCACAACGGGAAATGTAGGAGTTTGGTGTTAAATGTTCATATGTATGTTTTAACTATATATAGTTAAATATGTTGTAAAATACTTGGTTTGCAGCCCTATTGATTTTTTAATTAACCAGCATTGATTTACTCGGACTGCCACCGTGCTCTGCTTTGTATTTGCTTTCATGTTTAAGCGTCACCATTTTTGTAAAAAATTTGGGAAAAATTAGATGACAAGGGGGATAAATAAAAGAGGAAATTGCACATCTGGTGTATAGGCTTTCATCTTTGCCAGACAACTGCCCTGCTGAGACTGTTTCCTATAAAATGAAGGCATCAGCCGAGACCCTAACAGAAGGGGCTACCCCTCTCTTCACCAAACGTCTGTAAATTCTGAGGTGTAACTTCAGTTTAACATCAAATCTACATGAGCTTTTAAAATAAAACAAGGACTGTGACCCACCAAGGAACATTACCACATACACCAGGTACATCCAGTCCATTGGCAGGGGCTGTAAGAAGTTGAAGAGGGGAAAGCGGCACACAGGGGCTCCATCCAGGTACTTGTAGTCCAAGTGACTTAGACCACGTTCCTGTGTGACATCAATAGCCATCAGCAAACCTGCAGGAAAGGCAAAAAAATAGAGGAGGATTTTATTGTGAAGGCTGAGCAATCCTGCTTTACCAACTGAGATATTTCACCAAGATTGCCTCATTCTTTTCATCTGCAGATCTATAGAGGGCATCAATGCTTTTATCTCCTTCAGACTGGACAAATACAAAGTTCTTAACTCTGGTATCAGTAGGCCAAACATCCCAAGACTACAGCTGGCTGATTGTTTTAGATTTCAGTTTTCGAGTTTGCACTTTTCTGCCTTGTTTTTACTATTAAGCCCTTTGTTACTATGTTTTGAATCTCTTGTACAAATAAAGTTATGATTGTTATGAAGAGATTTGAGAATGATCTCAAACCTGTTGGAGAATCAATCAAATCCAGTGAGCAGACTTAGAAAATGCCTGCTGGTTTATCTCACCAAATAAGCAGCGGAAGATGCCAAGGGATGCAGGGTCGGTGGGCCGGTTCAGGAGGGCCACGAGACTTTGCCAGGAGCTCAGGTCTTCCTTCTTGAAACCAAAGATCTGCTCCATCTTGCTTCTGGTCTCAGGTTTACCTTCTTTAGGAGATGTAGGCTTATTTGCAGTTTGCTCTTCCCCATCACTGCTCAAAAGAGCGCCTACAGGTGAAACAACACATTTGAATGTTTTATGTTTAAGAGCAAAATATTTAATGCTATCACTTAAAACCAACAGTAATTTATGGTGGTTTCTGATTACAAAAAAAAGTACATGGTTTACCAAACAGCCACATGTGGTTCAAACAGTCGCTGATCGTGTCTACCCGATTAGTACACAAGCTGAACAACACAAAGCCTCAGTGACCGCCAACAACATCACCTGCTGCTGCTTCGTCCCGAGCCTCCATCATGCGACACGTCCGCAGTCAGAGGGGTCTGGATCGGGGCCGGAGACTCCTGCTGCTCTCCCTGACCGGGCAGGAAGGGTCCGGTCTGGGCACGCCAGGAAAACAGACGGAGTTACGTGTCTCACTCTCTCACACACACACAGGCAGGTTAGGAAGAGCAGAAAGGCGGAGGTGGGCGGGACTGGAATGTTGTGAAACAGTAACTCGTCGTTTATTGGCTCATTCCTGTAGAGACCACGCCCACTAGTTGGAGCACGGCGTACGTCACATCCGGCCAGCGTCACGTTTCATATATCATATTAGTGTAGCACGGAAAGGAGTACTGTTTACAAAATGAGGATTTGTTTTAGTTTTTTGTATTTAAATATATTTAGTATGAAGTTAATTCATAAATAAAAATCTGTCAATGGGATTGACACCTATACTAGATCCTCCCCTTCTGTGGCTCTGCAGAGTACTTCATATATTTAATATTGAGTGCATATATAGTCATAGATTTCTGCCTTCACTCACAGAGCTAAATTGTTTGGTTGTCATGCTGCAAACGGAATTTGGGTTATGATTCATATGCTTCCCTCACAGATGGATAACAATCTTAAGCACCCAAAACACAATACAGCACAGTGATGCACATGAAAAGAGAAGACAATGGCATTGTAAAAAGTTTAGTACCTCTGGAAAAGAATTTTACACTCATTTTTAAAGTTCTTTAAAGATTTATATTATATATCACCTCTGTGGGGCAGCATGGTTCGGTTCCCGGGCCTGAGGCCTTTCTGTACAGAGTTTGCATGTTCTCCCTGTGCCTGCGTGGGTTTCCTCCCACCGTCCAGAGACATCACGTTTGGGTTAATTAGTGACTCTAAATTGTCCGAAGGTGTGAGTGTGAGTGGCTGTTGGTCTCTGTCTGTCTCCGTGTGTTGGCCATGTGAGGGACTGGCGACCTGTCCAGGGTGAACTCCGCCCTCATCCAATGTGAGCCGGAATATCGGATAAACGGTAGATGAATGATCTCTGTGATTCTCCGATTCGACAGCAGGCGGCGCCACTGAGCGTCAGCCTGTGACGTCGACATCCTGGTAACCACCAAGGGAAGAAGAGAAACAAAGGCATCTCCAGACTTCGGGCAGCGGCGGCTCTACATCACCCCTCCTCTGCCCTCCGGCTCTGCTCCAGCTGGACCTCAGAAACATGTAACTGGGACCAAAGAAGGTTTTTTCCCCGTGTGGAGGAGCATAGTGTCAGCAGTGACGCTGTTAGCGTTTTATCAGACGTGTGCCAATAAGGGCAGCTAAGCTAGCTCTGAGGTTAGCTCCTCCACAGACACTGACAGATTATCGGTGGGTGTTTACTGTCCAAACTCACCTCCACACCTCCCACAGCTGCGGATCATCAGGTGAGTCAACTCAGTTTACTGAGTCCACATGTGGTTTGCAGTTGCTGAACAGGAGAGTCCTTGCATCATACTTATGCTGTGGAAAACTGAAACTGATCAAACTTGTTCTGTTGCCTCCGTATGACTCGTAAATACGAGTACATGACAAACCGAGGAGCCTCTGACTTTCCTGACAACCAGATGATACACACGAACCAACACATTTCATCTGTTATCGTTTGTTTGCACACACAAGGGAAAAGATTATGAAATAATATAAACTGCTAATAAGATTTGCAAGTTAGTCAAATATATTAATATGACATCACTGAATTGAAATTCTTGTTTAAAAGAATACTGAGCTGAGGAATTCGCAATAACAATCGGCCAAATCATCAATCAGCAACTATTCTGATAATCAATAGTTAGAATGATAAATAAAATGCCAAACATTTATCATTTATTTTCAAAAATGTGCCAATATGCAGCGTTCCTTTTTTTGGTGTCTTCAGCTTTGAAAAACAAACCAAGAGACACTGTTGTACAGGCAGTGGCAGAAAAATCCACTGAAAAAAGCCAAAGTCCATAGCAGCACATGTTTTCATTAAGATATTGATTTCCAAAGATACAGTATTGCTGATGTTGCTTTGTTTGTTTCATGTGTCTGAAGGGGTAGAGATGGGAAGTCTGGGGAGTAGGTTCCAGTCCCCCTCCCAAGGCCCTGAGGAGGCTATAGAGGGCACAAGCACCAGCCGCAAACACAGCTGTGAATGTAAGAAGAGGAAAAGGAATGCCCAATGTGACTGTGACAGTGAACAAGAGGACGACGATGCCTTACTAGATACGCCTCGCAGGCAAGATCAGCCTATGATCAATAATATCAAATATGTTGGTAAAAATATTTTTAGTCACCAATATTTAGACTTACCCTGGCATTGTTCTTTCCTCTCTTTTGTGTGTGTGTGTGTGTGTGTTTTCCAAACCTGAGTAGGAAGAAACTAAAAAGTACATCACGATACATTTATCAAACCTTGTTCCTGAATGGTGAGAACAGTGACATTTGCATCTCTGCTCTGGGACAGGAGTGGAACCTCCACAAAGTGTATCTGTGCCAGGTAAGATACACAAAAACATCTTGATGTATTATTTCATGTGGAGTATCATTATTATTTAGTTTTCATTCTTCCTCTGTCTTGGATTTTGCAGTCAGGATATTTCTCCAGTATGTTCAGCGGCTCGTGGAAAGAGTCCAACATGATGGAAATCAACTTGGAGATCCCGGACCAGAACATTGACACTGAAGGTGAGATCACTTAACTTGCAGGAACAAGAAGTGTGTGTTTATTGTTGTTTATGTGTTTAACTGATAGTGCTTTACTGTCTTATATGTGTAGCTCTGCAGGTTGTATTTGGATCCCTGTACCGTGACGATGTTCTGATCAAACCCAGCAAAGTCGTCAGTATTCTTGCTGCTGCTTGTATGCTACAACTGGTAAATGAAAAGATGTCAGTTATTATTACAAATTTGAAAAATGTTGTCACTTCAGCAAAACCTAATCAAGTCTCATGGTTGATTGTTGTTTTCAGGATGGTTTGATTCAGCAGTGTGGAGAGACCATGAAGGAAAACATTAGTGTGAAGACCGTTTGTGGCTACTATGCTTGTGCCAGTATCTATGGCTTGGATTCAGTCATGAAAAAGTCAGATTTTTAATAATCTAACCTGTTTAACATTGCTAGAATTTACAGATAAGTTTGTGATTTATGCGGTATATTTGCTGCAGGTGTCTGGAGTGGCTTCTGAACAACCTGATGACCCACCAAAATGTTGACCTGATGAAAGAACTTGGGTTTGTCTTTTTTCACAATTATTTAGTTTTTTCATCATCGTCTATATCTATCTATTCTTTGGATATTTTCTTGGGTAATTATTTGAACTTTTGTGGTGAAGAAATTGTGAAATATAATTTCCTGTTACTATGATGAATAATCTTGTCTTGATAATTTTTTTAGAGATGTGACTACTATGTGTTAAGTGGTTATTTTACAAATGACTGTGTGAAAACATTATCTGTGACTGAACTTGCATTTGTTTGTTCACTGGGTTTACAGAACAGAGATAATGGAACAGCTCATCCAGTCCTCGGACCTTTTTGTCATGCAGGTGGAGATGGATGTGTATACTGCTCTGAAAAAGGTAGAAGGAAAAGTTATGTAACTCTGACATTCAGATACATTTATTACAGCATCGGACCTGTTTTAATAGCTGTCATAATTTTTTTTTCTCTGTAGTGGATGTTTCTGCAGCTTAATCCATTGTGGGATGGTCCCATCAAACAGCTGCTGGCTGACGCTGATGCCTGGTTGTGCAAACGTAGGACTGGTACTGATATAACTGATAAAGTATCTACATAGAAATCCTTTTTCTTCGCAAATATATTTTACTTTGTTTTTAATTGACGTTGATCTTCAGACTTGTGTGAGAAAGAGCCCTTCTTGAGCACAGATGAAGGTGCTCCTTTCTGTTCGGTGTTCAAATACGTTCGTCTCCAGTATATTATCAACGATCTGGCATCTGCACGCATCCTGGAGAGAGATAATATTTTGCCTCCTGGTAAGATTTGGTTCTTCCTGACATAACTTAGTCATGTGTGTGTGCTTTCCTCCATACTCTGGGAATAAAGAGGTGTTTAATTGCTGTTTATACTTCATATCCCAGATTGGCTGACATCCGTGTACAAGAACCAGTGGTTTGCAATGCTCCGGACAGAGTTTGACAATGACAATGGGTGAGTACCTGAGACCTTATGTGTTGTATAGAATATGACTTTAAACTTGTGTGATGCTAAAAGCATTCATCTGTCATAAGCCCCCAGGAGGCCAATAAAGAGGAGTTTGAGCTGAGCAGTATGAGGTGTGGAAGGAAGTTGACAAAAGATGGAGATGTGAGTCAAACAATCTGACTGTTATAGAAACCTTTACTCCAATACAGTTGACGCATTTAACAAAACTGTTGTTTTCCTCAGTATTGCTGGCGCTGGACTGGCTTTAACTTTGGTTTTGACCTGTTGGTGACCTACACAAACCGCTTTATAGTTTTCAAAAGGAATACTCTGAGTCAGCCATGTGGGGGTGCTGTGAGCCTTCAACTTCGGCGGCATTTGGCATACAGGTCAGTAATACAGTCAGTATTTGATTTTACTTAATTTAAAAACTGCATACAACTATCAGTGCCTTGGAGTTTTCAATAGATTAGATTATCTGGCTAAGATAAATTAGCCAGCTGCTGGTGATGGGTTGATATTTACATTTTAGGTACAAGTTGTGTCAAGCTTCAGAACACTTCAAAGTGAAGTGTGTTTGCTGAAATATGAAAGCAATGTGTAGTCATCAGCAGAAAACCTTGAATGTTTTTTGGTTTAATTGGCCAGGTTACGCCTTGCGTCCTTTGATAGCCGTGGAAAACTGGTGTGCAGTCGCTCAACAGGTTACCAGCTTCTCACCCTTGAAAAAGACCAGGTCAGTAAGCGCAGTGCTCAAATATAGATGGCTACAGGTGTAAATGTGACTTTGCCATCTTGCAGACTTGCTTTATGTTCTTCCTTTGCCTTCAATGATTCAGGAATATGTGGTGATGAACCTGGACAGCCGCTTGTTATCATTCCCCCTCTATGTGTGCTGTAACTTCCTGTATACATCGCCTCAGTCGGACAACCGTCCAGATTCCTCAGAACAAGAGAGCACTCCTCGCAGTTTATCTTGATGCCTGTCCAAGAAGTAGCATTCCTATTGTGATGCACAGAGACTGACACAAGCATGTATGTACAATCCACTGCCATATTTTACACCATTTCCACATTGGACATATCATCTGCATGCTTTGTAGCTCAGTGAAGTTTGATGGAAAAATCTTTTGAATCTCTGGATTAGGTGTTTTGGGACATTGGAATGTACAGTCTGACAGAGATACATCACACTGGCCAGATAGGACTGGGCCAATCTTTGCCTTCAGAAGAGCTTCACCTCTCCTTAGATCTCTGTCATGAACTGTCTTCAGATCCTGAGCCATTCTGTAGGATTCAGTCTTTTTTGAGATGATAGAATGGCCACATGGTGTTTAGATCTGGTGTGTGTGAAGGGTTTCGTCTCACATTTGTGTGAATGACAAAACTCTGTGTCTGTGGGAGCATTATCAACCTGGAATGTGGGAACATCACCAGAGGGTGATACTAAACATCACACTACATTGAAAACCTCAAACCCAGTGACTCCAATGAGATTAACTGGAATACAAATCCCCTCTTGGTAAACAGAAATTGTAGGTTAATGTTTGCCTCCAAATGTAAATGTGACTCAAGATGAAAGACAACTCTCCAGATAAGAATTTGTTAGCGGACTGTTAACTTTTTATCCATTTTGGCCAAACATAGTATATGTGCTGCGCAGATGCAGACTTTGTCAGTGGAATGTTTAAGAAAATCCAATATCTGCATCATTACGATAACTTTCAACCTAAAAGGTAAAAAAAAGAAAAAGAAAAAGAAACATACATGCGTCTGTTTGAGAAGAGCAGACGTTGCACTGACTTGTATGGGAAGTGTCACGCCTGTTGCTCACAGAGGGGTGGGGACAGGGTGAGGCCCTTTGCTCTACTCATGGGTGCATGCGAAAACTCAACTCTTCCAGCTCTTAAAATCTGGAAGAAGAGTAATTTGGATTGCTACCCCCATGCTGCTGAGAGACCTGCCACCTCATATTTTCCCCTTGAAGCATCTTTTCCCGCCTACATGGGTAAATGGAGCACAGCTGATGACTGCATCCAACTGTCTGATAGATGCAGTAAAAACATTGTTTTTGGGCCTGCTTTCACTCTTAAACCCGACTAGCTCCTGGGGTTAATTTCACTTTGGTAGCTCAGTGTTAAGTTGAGCTTGTCTGCATACTATTCTACACCAGAACAACTAGAGGCTTTCTCACTGCAAAGTTCATCACCTCCTCAGTAATATTATGAGAAAACAGCCCTTCCAGAGGACCTGATGAACTTTTTTTTTTTTTTTTTAATATTAACTGAAAAACCAGCATCATGCGATCAGAAGGCCAGACTTAATCCGGTAAGATTCATGATACACAGGGCTCCAGGAGTCTTAAGGTGTTTGCTTTACTTACAGAGTTTACAATTTGCCACTGACACCAGCTCTCTGACTTTCACTGCATACTACAAAGAGCTATTCACTGATGTTAAACTGAGTCCTGCTATTCTTTTGCAGTACAGTCAGTTCATGTCATGATATCAACGCTATATAATGTTGTAAGAATAAATATGAGCGGAATGTTTAGTCTGCTCCCTTCACCACATGAAGTACCTTTGCAGTTACGTTGTTGTACTTTAATTTTCATCAGGTAACAATTTGTTTGGTAATTTTGGTGATTTATTACCTCATGTTGCTTTAAAATATAATAAATATGGGGTTTTACAGACTTGAAAAATAACTGCTAATGAATTCTATTAATTCTGACTCTGTATAGCTACAACTGTAACTGTCATCAAAGCAAACGTTAAAGGTGTTTTTATTTGGCATTTATTTATTTTTTACTTCATTTATATTTGTATGAATTTATTTTTGCAAAGGAAAATATGTATACAATTATCGACTGCCAATAAAACTGCCCATTCCCTTGGGCTTTGGTGCTATCAATGACCAGTCTTTACTACAGCTGCTCAGTTAATTCAGAATTTTTGCTTTTCAAACTCATGAACTTGATGAAATTTGCCCTTTCATTCTGCTACATGTTTTTATGCCTCCATGACTCTGCATCCAGCCCTTGCTCCACTGTCATGAATGTGATATATCAGGAAATTTCCTCACTGGTTTTAAGAGAGGTCAGAGGTCACAGTATGACAATTTCAAGTGTCACTTAGGATGAAGTGATTAATGATGAAATTTTATGGCCAAACGGTCACAGGTCAACCTCCTTGTGACATTATGTTGTGCAAAAACACTTTTTACGCCATTAGTCAAGACTAACTCACAAACAGGAATTATACAATGTAAGAAGAGAGAAATAAATATTAGCTTTTAAAAGAATCTCTGAGCAAATTCTGATGAAATGTTTTGCTGATCAATGTGATTAAAGATGTGTGTAGGTGGTCCAGCTTGTTTTCAGCTGGCTTCTCTCTGGACTCTGTTGTGGCCTCTGGAGTAAAGTCTGAGTAAAATGCTCCAGTCATTTTCCTGCTTATTGCTGTTTCCATGGTTTGGGTAAAACCGATCGTAGCTAATAAAGAGCCTGTTAGCCTCTTTATTAGCTCATGTGTTACTCACTTGTTATTCTATATGGCTATAAGGTAAAAGTCCTATCATTAGGATCGAGTCATCCATCAGATTATCACACAGTTGTTTCACAATCCAGTTATTCCTGTTAGGTGTTTAATTGCTGTCAGGAAAGGATGCTGTGGCTCCCTCAATATTGCTGGATGAACGGTGTTGACTCTTCTCTGAGTTGATGTAATATGCTGTTTTTGAGATTTAATGCAGTTCTTGCTTCCTTCAAAAGCCAGGCTGCATAGTTAAAAATAATTTCAGTAGGTGCAAAAGGAAACACTTTCTAAATGAACATCAGGTTTTTAGATTTGGAACTTAATGAAAAGAATAAAATACATGTTAAAAAAACATCACTGGTGTTTATTATTACAAGAGCTCATTTTGTCAATATTATGGAAGTAATGAGGTCCATAACCAGTTACAATGACAGTAATTTTAATTCAGTTATATAAACATCTCAGTGTGGGAGTTAAAACAATCACAGAATGACTTAATAAAACTTGGAAAGAAAATGAACAGGGGATGGGGAGGCAGATGACTGTAGAGAAGAGTTAAATACAAAACAGATTGAAAACTATGCTCAAAGAAATGCTTGTCTGAATCCTACTGATTGCATAATATATTGTATAGTTTGAAATGTGATCTGATGTAGACTTTACCAACATGATAAAAATGCACATTTGAAGGATTTTATGCACCTTTTTTTTCACGCACACGTCAACGTGACACCAGATGTTTCATTAAATTTTTTCTCTTGTGACAGATGAACCATGATCTAACTAACAAAAACCTTTCAGCTCCTAGTCTCCAAGGAGGTTGCTGTGTAGATTACGACAATAAATGTCAGTGAGTGTTTTAAATCTCCACAACACCCAAATTCAGAGTCACAGCCTCTAAAATTTGGCAAAACTCTACCCTTTACCTAACATTGTTTGAAATACCATTCCCCCTGCCTCGTTCCAGTCCCTTTATTCTTTAAGATGGCTAAATCAACTAACCCCCTTTGCCACTGGATGGACCACAGCCATCCATCCCAGGTTATCACTGCTGTATAGAGTTCAAATTTTCTTTGATTCTTCGAGTCATACTGGGGATCAGGTTAATATGGTCATCTACACAACTGCCGACACAGCGGTCCATCAGCGATCGAACGGCTGGTTCCTTGGCACCGGAGTCAAAAAGATCCTTCGCCTTGTCATTGCAATGCATCGTGCATCTGGTCAAACGGTCCTGGGGGGGTGGGGGCAAAGAGGAGAGAAACATGGCTTTGACATCCCACAGACAGGAACAGAGAAGTCCCAATAAGGGCTTTTTGAAGAGATGCACAGATGTTCACTTACTGTTAACTATGAATGACCCTGTTTTGTAAAGTTTCTGATGCTGATCCAATGTGTGTAATGTTGCCGATGCATTTGTATCTATCTTAGTATTTGGCTTTTGCTTTAATTAAATGGCTGCAAGTCTATTATTTATTATTACTTCTCAGTTTGGACTTAGCTTAAGAAACTTGAATTCTCTAATGACTTAAATAATAAAAAATATAGTAATACAATTTAAGTAATGGTAATAAATATATTTAGATGCTTTTTCATCCTACTGACTACAGTGAAGTTGTAGTTTCCCCCGGTCTGAGACACTGAGGCGCAAAAAGCCCCAGGTACACTGTGTGGTCCTTGTAAACTCAGCCAGGGAGATCATTTTTCCACCTGTGCCTGCTTATTTGTCAGTAAAATTCTACACAAATTACTGAACAGGTATTATGGGTTTATCTGCCTCAGGTCTACAGCAGGTTAGATAATACTCATCATACCACCTCTAATATAAATTCCACACTGAAATAAACATTGTTATTGAAAGGATCCCGTTACATTCGGGTGTTGTTTGGCTAATGCAGACGGATTCAGTGATGGAAATGGACGGACGTCCAGTGTCTCACCTGAAATTTCTCCAGCTCTGAAGTGACCAGTCCCTGAGCTGTGGCCAGAGGGGCGTGACACTTCTCGATGCACTGATGCACCTGAGCCATGGAGTCGGTGGAGCGGTCGCAGCAGTCCGCGCTGCACTTGAACATGCGACCCTGCAGCAGGAAGGTGACACGTGAGCAGCCAAACAAAGCGTCGCGCGCACAGTGACGTGCACACAGGTGAGGCTCCTACCTGCATTTTACGGATGTGGTCTCTCTCCAGACTTTGGACCATTTCCTCCACCACATTCTGCACGCGGGTCTGATGAGCTTCTGCCATTTCTGCTCGTCCTGCTCACTAACAAAGGCGGAAATATTTAAGCCGGGTTCAGAAGCATCTACATAAAACCGGACCGATGCAGTGTAGCTGCTCTGTGTGAGGGAAAGCCGCCGTTTATTTCTTTCACGTTACAATGTTGTAGTATCTAAGGTCACCTCCATTCAAGCATGGTTCGAGATGAGAGCCGCTGCGCCACTTCCGCTTTTCTTCCGTAACTGGGTTTAGAAAAAAAAGTCCTCTTCCGTGGGGATCAGGCTTCAAAATAAACTCCAAGGACATTTCCAGTTTATCGGGAAACGGCACACTTTGATAGATGATCCGTTGCTCTCCTTTTGGTTTTCAATATTTTCTTATATTTTATGTGAAATTACAAAAAATGGCCACTTCTGCCTATCCTCCAACGCCTATATCAACCAAGTTTTCAAAATAAAGCAATTTGAAACTAACTGCTAGTTATTAAATGGTTAATTAGAATAATTAGAAGTAAAGACTTTTACATTGCCCCAACACAGCGAGCTAAATACTAATAAGGATGCTTTAAAAAACATAATTTTTTTTCACACTCTAGGGAATGTTTTCCAATTTCATTTTTATGACTGTGGAACATTTACATCCAGAATTTGCTTATGTTCCGTGAATTCAACTCTTAACTCAATCTATGCAGTGTTTATATCTCCACCGCCAGGGTGAACAGGCTTTCTTTCAGGAAAAGGTTTCAGCACTTCCATCACTGTCCGGTTTGGATCGGTCAAGCAGGACAGGAACAGACTGCAACGGACTACAAGGTCTGCAGAGAAGATCACTGGGGCCGACCTGCCCTCCATCCAGGACCTACAGGTCCAGAGCCAGGAATCGGGCAGGTACCATCCCTGCAGACCCCTCACACCCCGGACACAATCTGTTCAGACTGCGTCCCTCTGGTAGGCGCTACAGAGCTCTGTTCGCCAAAACTACCAGACTTAAAAACAGTTTTTTCCCCCAGGCTGTCTCCCAGATCTCCCCATAAGCCAACTGACAACCTCATGAAACATTTTCACATTGCTGCACTATTGTAAATACTCCACTGCAAATATTTCTAATATTCTACATTCTAATATATATATATAATATATAATTATATAATAAATAATATTTTATTTCTGTCTTTCCCATGTACAAGTTTCAAACACCGGAGTCAAATTACTAGTATGCTTACACATACCTGGCAATAAAACAATTTCTGATTCTGATTTTGAGTCTTTTATTTTGAAAGTGGAATGTAAAGCATACCCGGAAGTGTGTCCAAACTTGCAGGAAGGTTCATGTCGCTCAGACATGATTCAACAGTGAAACGAGTTTATTAACGTCAACCAGAAGTTATTTCCTCCTCTGGTCTGTTATGGGCGTTTTTTAAAAGTGAATTTTAAGTTTAAGTCTAAAACGGGAAGTTTTAAGGACTTTTCAAGTTATATGGAAGTATAGCTGAAGATAACTCTGTGAAGACTTAACTCTGGACCAACGAAAACCCTTTAATGAATTAATGGTAAGTATATAATCCAATATATTAATTTATAATAATATCATATATGTATATATATATATAACAGATATATACGTGGGTCCTCGATGTAAATTAGTTTTTTACAAAGTTGAAGGCACTAGAGAGACACGATTGTCATCTGCGTATTTAATTTATGTTATCGTCTCACTTGTTTATCGTTTGGACGGGAAAGCAGTGAGAGTGATTTTGGACCCTGACTGAACTGATCGTGTGTCTTCAGATCAGATGGTCGTTGGTGCAGATCTGTAGAGGTCCACAATGAGTCCGCAGAGCCTGTCACTGAGAGCTCTGCTGTTTCTGGGGCTCTGGCACACTGGGAGGAGAAGTCTGTCCTCAGCCTCGGAGCTGCAGCACCAGCCCAAAAAGATAGGTAAGATCCGTCTGAGGTTGCACCCTGAACACAAAAAACACTGCGGTGATCATGTGTATTCTTCTCTGCTTGACCTGATGCTTCCATCCTCTAAAGTTTGGTTCCCTGGAGGATGGCCGAGGACTGCCCTGTCAAAGATGCTTGAAGCAGAGGGTTGTTTTCATATTATGTTTATATGGAAGGGACCTTTTTCTAACTCCACCCAGAATACAATGCAATGATAAAAGTAGGTTAAAAGAAACAAAGCACAAAATTTAAGTGCTTAAAACATAGACAGAATCTCAAGCAGCAACATTATTTGCATTGTTTTAAATTAGGCTTTCTTTAGAAAACACTGTTTCCCTTGAGCACAGAGATTTACTGTTTGTTTTGTTTGGGGGTTTTTTTGTTTGTTTTTTGTTTTACTCTAGAAATTAACCTCTTTCAGTTTTTCATTGTTAGGCAGTCTATGCAAGACATTTAAAGATGGCACAATGGACTTTGAGTTTTTAGGGGATGGATGTTTTCATTGTTCTTTGACATTTTAAAGACTGAGTGATTATTGATAATGAAAATAACCAATAACCAACAGTCAATTGGCAAAAATAAATAAAGGAATCCTTTTTTGTGTGTAATTTTTCAAGCAAAAAGTCTGAGAAAAGTCAGACAGTTTCAGGTTTTCAGATGTGAGAAATTATCAGTGAACTCCAGGTAACTGTTCAGACAAAATAACACTTGATGAAGCCAATGCATTTAAGTCAATTCTTCAGTAAGAAAGATCACCAGTAATTAGATTTTTTTTCTTGGTTTGTCCCCCCATTGATCAGACATTGACAGTAATATTCAGCCCTTAATTTAACTTAATCAGAATTTCACATGTGTGATGATCTTGCCGTTATCCAAACCTTAAGGTCTCCACAGAGGGAGAATTTTCAATGAAAGATGATTAATCCATTGGAGGTTTAGGGTGGGTGTGGAGTGGACACGGAACAATGCATCGCAAATGGAAAATGGTTTATCCCGTTGTCATTGCTCCTTTAAAGCTGTGGTCGGAGCAGGCATTGGTGGAACAGCGGCAGCATATTACCTGAGGCAGGAGTTTGGAGCTGGGGTGAAGATTGATGTGTTTGAATCTGACACTGTTGGAGGGCGACTGGCGACGGTGAAGATTGGGGATCATGAATATGAAACGGGAGGTTCATTGATCCATCCTCTGAACCTACACATGAAGCAATTCATTGAAAAATTAGGTAATGTTAACATATCCTAAATGAAATACAAATACTGTAGTCCAGTATATTTCATTGTGTGGCATATGTTTTTCAGGTATTCCTGTACGGAAGGATGTTGATTCTAAAATGGCAATCTTTGATGGAAAGGAGCTCATGTTTGAAGAGAGTGACTGGTTTATAGTTAACTTCATACGCATGCTCTGGCAGTACGGTTTCAACTTTCTTCGAATGCAGATGTGGGTCGAGAGTATTTTGGACAAATTTATGAGGTAAGGAAGAAAAACTGTCTCGTTGTGGCTCCTAAATCTCATTTTTTTATTATGATATACACAAATATCCAAACGGAACTGCTGGGTATTGTTCTTTTGGGTTCCGCCTACCTGAAAATGGAAATCCCTTCATTTACAGGATCTACCAGTATCAGCAGTATGGTTACTCATTCTCCAATGTGGAGAGACTCTTGCACGCCATGGGTGGCAATAGCTTCCTCACCTTGATGAATCAAACTCTGGAAGAAACCATGTTAGGCGAAGGATTTTCACAGGTCTTCCTCAACGAGATTGTTGCACCCATCACTCGTGTCAACTATGGTCAAAGTGTCCGCATCCATGGCTTTGTGGGTATGTTTCAGAGCATAAGCTTGTATTGGTATATCACATATGTAATAATACAGGGTTTTTATTGAAAGTTGTGAACATGTACAATAGAGTTAACATTTATATTTTGCCTTCTAGGTGCTGTGTCATTAGCAGGAGCAGATTCTGGCCTGTGGGCAGTGGAGGGAGGCAATAAGAGAGTCTGCTCAGGACTGTTGTATCACAGTAAAAGTGAGCTCATTCCTGCCAAAGTGACTTCCATTGCAGTCAAGGTTCGACCTTCCAAGACAGGTAACATTGTTTAGTACAGTACAAGCTGTTTTCTCTCATTGATGGATTTGCCATCTGTATGTTCACTCTTTAGTATCAAACGTTTCATCCTCCTTCTACCTCTGATTTTAAGGTGCCACATCCAGTTTCTATGAGGTCAATTTCAATGGGGAATCAGGCTCAGCTCACTCTTTGTATGACATTGTGGTAATAGCAACACCACTTCACCAAGGGAAGTCTGACATCACCTTTTCAGGCTTCTCTCCTCCCATCCCGTCTAACTACCCCGGGCGCTACCACCAGACAGTGACAACTCTAGTCCATGGCTTGCTGAATATGTCCTATCTTGGGACCACACAGACAGCTTCAGAGTTCACAGTCTCTGACATCCTCACCACTGACTGTAAGGACTCTTTTATCAATAGCCTCTCCTCCATCAACCCTGTTCACATTCCAAAGGGTTACAAACGACCTCCTGCCAGCCACACCAAAGTCTGGAAGGTTTTCTCGCAGCAGCCGCTGTCTCAAGAGCAGCTGCAGAAAATGTTCCTCTCCTGGGATTCAGTGTCTGAGAGTCGGTGGCTGGCTTATCCTGCGTACCGCCCACCGCATCGTAAGACGCCTCCCTTCATCCTGCACAATCGCCTGTACTACCTCAATGCTGTGGAGTGGGCAGCTAGCGCCATGGAGATGAGCGCTATCTCTGCCAGGAATGTGGCCCTGCTGGCACACCATCGCTGGCACGGACAGATTGCCAAGATTGACCAGGAGGACCTGCATACTCAACTTCGAGGGGAGCTCTGAGTCAGGTCTCTAGGCAGTGGGCAGTAAAAAAGCAATAAAATGCTATCAATCAAGCACAATCTAAATCCATACAGTTGCTCACTGGCACTGTAGTAACTCAGTCAGGGCAATTGCCTGCCCTTTCAGGTACCTGGGCGCCTTTTTGAACTTCTGTTCTGATGTATTTATAATAATCTTAATTTTGCAGTTTTGGCCATCACTAGTCACACAACGTACTCAACAATGTTACTGCTGAGATTTGGGAACACTATGACGTCTGTTTTGATAATCAACCAAACATTTAAGTCAGTTTTTAACCAAAGATGCAGTACGTTCAATGGTATTTGCTTCTCAGATTGTAGTATTTTCTTCCCTTGTCGTGCTACATTACACTAAATTAGATCAATTCTTGAAGGTATTGACTCTTGTTAGGATAAGTTTGTTTTTTTTTGTTGTAGGTGCTAGTTGCAGACCTCAGTATCAGTGTTGCAAAGACAGAAGACATACGCAGGCAAACACTCAAGTTGTTACAGCATACAGTTTAATCCAAGTTTCCAGCTATAACAATGAGTGAGAGTTTAGGTGATTGTTGTTTAAAAGCCGTCCTGTTTGACTAGTTTAGCCCCTGTCAAACAAGAACACTCCTTTCCAACATCTCAGTAGTTATATTGGTGAGTGAGTAGTGGACCAATTTTGTCCTAATTGGGATATAATCCATTAATCAATCCAACAGCAGCCACAGCTCTTTGCCCTCAGTCACCAGCAACCACAGCACAAATCACAATGAATGGTGGGACTATGTTGTATTGTGCTGAAATCTGTAATCACTGTGAGCCACACTGCACTACAGGGTAGACACACTGTCTTTATTTTCTGTTATAAACACAGTTCTGCTGCCATCTATGTAATCAGCCTGTTGGTACCACACAGACCAACCGTTCTTACCCTGGTGCCAAATTCTTTTCATAGTAACTCATATGATGATGCCCCTTTATTGACGATTCATCAATAGGTCTTCCGATGACTTTCTTTCCCTCTACCTTCCAAGCACGCTGCTTCATGTGTTGATAGTGAGTACAGGCAGCTGTCAGTAAGAGCGCTGCCACCAAGACATTTTCTTTGTAAATTGGAAGAAATGGATGTGAAAGTTCTTAACAATGTATTGTCTATTTTCCTACTATTTAAATAGATTGACACTGATCATGTAAAATTGCTGTGGTGCCTTAAAACTATTAAAGTAATTGGCTTATGTGCTCAGTACATGTTAAGTCTCCCAATAATTTCAGAAATCCTCGGTCTGTAGTGTTTTCTCATCTGGCCACCAGGACCAAACTGCAGTGAGTGTGACACATTTCTGTACTTTATTTATTTATTTTTTTACCAAATGGAGGAATACTCTGCGGGATATATGTCTCTTGGATCACGTTCATGTTCTCTAGCCACTTTGGGAAGATCACTACAGTTTGTTATTTTTAAGCACTTTTAGAGGTGTATTTTTCAAGATGTTTTACACAAATATCAGTCAAGACCTGCTGTTGAGGGAGTATTAATTGTGCACTTTGGTTTATGGAAATACTTAAGTTTTACACTACAGTGCACATGCAAATACCCCCCCCAAAACCCCCCACTAACGAGCAGTAATTAGACTGGATAAAAAAAGAATTGCTAAATAATTTGATCGCAAATGATACTGAAAACTCCCAGAAGATATTGTTTGTTTTGAAAGTGTTTACAGTCAGAATAAAGTGAATAGACCTAGTGTCCTTTGTATTATTCATTATTATTTTGCTCCAGAGCTTAATGACTCTGATTAACGTGTATTTAAATAATCTCTCACATATTACACATATATGGATTGCACTTTCTCAAACCTGCTTTATAGATGAAAGGTGTATTATATAATAATTCTTGTCTTCATAGTAGAATCTTATATCCAACTTGTTCTTATGTTTTTCTTCAGTTCCATTTCACACTTAGATTTTAGTTTAATTTCCTGCTATAATCTAAAATTTATATTAGATGCTCTGTGGCAGATTCGGGGCTGAGTTATCAGAACCTCTTTGATCTGCATGATAAATTGAAGAATTGTCTTTGTGAGCCACATTGTGACCCATCATTCATAAGCCACGAGTGGGTGGTGAAATCACTGTTTCCAGTTCAAAAAGGAAATGAACATTGTTTTCAGCTCAGTTGTAAGGACTCCCATGTTTTGTCTTGGGTTTTTTGTTTTTTTTTTTTAAATCAAACTATCACAGTAGCATCCCAAATAAAGGTCCATGTGACTGAAGAGCCAACAACGGGTGGCATTGACAGGCTGAATAAGGATATGTCTGTGTGGTGATGTGCCACCCAGCTGTCCTCTCAGGTAGGGAGGGACAATGGTACCAGAGCCGCCTGTCCTTGCAAAGCATGTGATGTGACTGAAGATATAAGAGGCAGTGAAATGACAACAACGCAACAGAATTTGAAGTGACACCCAAAATCTACCACAAGCAACAGACCAGTAATCAAGATGAAGTTTATTGTGCCGGTGTTTGTTTTCCTCGCTGTGGCAGCATTTCACAACGGTAAGATGAACGAATAATTGTGCTTTTTAAGAATGTGTTTCTTGATGTTCCTCCAGCTCACGCTCATTTAGAATCTACATTAGATTATCAGTCACTGGTGTATCTGAAGGTTTATTGATGTATTTCTTTTAGTTCTCTCTGCATCTCTGGAATCTGCGGAGAAGGGGGAAAAAGTTACTCAATATGGTGAGAATCAACATTTACAGTAATGCTGTCTGACTGACGATCCATTCGTACCTTAAAACTGATATACTTATATTGAAACGTTGGGGGGGTTTCATGCAGGTGGTCTAACTGAACTGCAGAAAACAGGTATGGTGCAATTCAGATTCCATCTTTAAAACTAGTTTTCGGTATTGTGCTGTGTTTTCTATCTGAGACTGTGTTAATTTACCTGACTCACAGAGTTGCAGCATTAAGCTTTTTATTGATAGTGATGAGCTGCTTATTTGTGAATTTATTTTAGTTAGACTACATTTACATTAATTACATTTATTTAGTTGTATTTTGCTTAATTCTTTAAGATATTCTCATGTTCTTAAAGGAAATCTTTTTGTTTGGAGTTTGCTTCGTATATGCAAATAAAATATTTGTCCTTTCAGACCAGATGGAGTTTGAGGCTGCTCAAAAGAATGAGGCCGCTGCGATGAACGGTAAATTTGTCACGCAGACACCAAGCAAAGCAATTAAAACCAAAATCTATATCATACCTCGATGCCTTTAATTTGCTGTGTTTGGATTGTATATGAAATCATTTTGTTTGATCATTAATCAGTTTTCACCTTTTTCCTGTTCAGTAACAGAGGAACAGAGTGAAGATGCCCACTACCTTGGTGAGCAGGATTATATGAGCTTTGACCCCAATCAGCAATGCTAAAAGGCATATCTCAGTTCAGTTTTTAATGCAATCTTTCAAATCTTTCAGAGGCTGCTAAGGATGAATCTGGTAAGTGATACATAATCAGTATAATACATAATTATATAATCAATACCTGAACACATATTCAGTGTGTGCTGAAGGTCAGAATCACTGCTCCTTCCAACAGAGGAGGAGCACGCCAAAGCCAAGGATGACAACACAGGTGTGTAAAAACCTCTGGCTGCCATTAAAAGACATCATGTGATCTTTCTTTATCTGACACTCAACATTGCATAACTGTAATATCCTCGTCCTACAGAGGGAGGCGGTAACTCTGACGCTGCAGCAGCACACGGGGGTAAGAGAGGTTTAACTGTTCCAGCATCAGTCTGTAGGTGGCAACAAAAGAAAGGACAGTTTAGAGAAGACCTCCACACTGACATGTAAAAAGTATCACAGTTATGTGACTTACCTCCCCCCTTTAACCACAGAATCAGAGTCTGAGTCCTCTGAGGAAGCAGATGGTGAGTTTGAGACATTAACCTATTTTCAGCACATTCAGTCTTACCCCTTATTCATCTGTAGTCTGATCATTTTTGTCTTTGCCACATTTGACAGGGAGACAGAAACGTGGTAAGTGTTTTACATCTACTCTAGCAGTTTATGGTAAACAAACATGTAAAAAAAAAAAAAAAAAATTGTGTGATTTTTTTTTCTGTTCATTAACTACAGCAAATTATATTAAAAACTATTTTGAAGATCATTTAAAGTCAATAAAGTGAGGAACAACAGTCTGACCAAATTTAAAATTTGCCTAAAATCAGGCTAAAAAGTTTTTTAAATATATTTTTCCAGAGCACCATGAAGAAGTTGCAGAGACTGTGAGCACTTTGGGTAAGACAAATACAACAGCCACTGAAAACGTGAATTCCTGACTGCAACAACCTGCTTTAACTCCCTACTTTCTCATTTCTCCTCTGCAGGTGAAGTCAGTCAGGATTCAACCAAGGAACAAGGTGAAAACTTGTAAATGTGATACACACACTTCAGCAAATATATATATATATATATATATATATATATATATATCCACTTCTAGCCATATTCAGCTTTATCTGTTTACTAGTGTGATCCAAATGGCAGCCAACATTTCTCCCGGCCAAAACTACCTGCTGAGGCAAATATGGTCAACTGTTTTGCGCAGCCCAGTGAAAGTTAAATTGTAGGTTATGCAATCCACCGGCTCATGAAAACCCCAACCAGTCGCACCCAGTCTCATCTAGATTCAAGTGTCAAAAATCTGTCTGGCTTCTAAATCAAGTATGTAATAAAACGTCTGGCTTAGAGCAATTACTGTTTCACAACAAGCCAGCCTGTAAAAAATAACATATTTTCAACATTTCCTTTATACAATCTAAAAAAGTTGCCTAGGAGAAATGACCAAAAAATCAGTTTGCTGCTTGACCTCAAACATTAGATGTGATGATTGTTTATGTGAACAGTGCCTTCCTTGTATGTGAGTAAATCTAGGACAAGAATCCAGGGCAATCTGAGATGTCTGTCCCCAGGTGCTTATTTTGCTTGATTTATACTATACCATTGGCTTTTGGTTATTTTAGGACCAAGGATGCAGCGTCCCTGTCCTAAAAGACGCTGAAAGAAGTGTTTTATGATTGGTTGAATAGTTTTGATCCGAGGCTGTGGATGCAGTGATAAAGCACATTTGCATCACACTGCGTTAGAAAAAAAAAAAAAAAAAAAAACATTCATGGGATGAATTGCCTCTGTAATTTGTTATAAAGAGAAAAATTCCACCTGTATTAGTAAATGCTAACCCTTTGGGGTACAGCAGGCAGCTCCAGGCTTTACACACTGCTGCAGTCATCAATCATCAGTAGACAGCCAGGGGAAGTGAGTCATACTGGAAAAAAAGCTGGTGAACTGAATCATTTACTCACATGGAGAACCCTGGAAAACTACTGAATTGTGGTGTGTTTCAAATGTTAAGCTAGGATAAAGGCATCCTCTCTGTCCCTGTCACAGATGTACTGGAGTGAGAAAGCGCAGAAACATGCAGAACGCAAAGCTCACCCACCACCCGATGCCCAAGCGGCACTCAACTTACTATCAATAAAGAGGGAACTATCCCACCTACCTGTATAACATGCGTCTTCTTTTGTCTGCACCGAGATGGAATACTTTATGTTCGATCTCACAAGTTTTACGAAAAATAACACGATTTTACCACAGTAAACAGTTCCAGTCTACATCAAATAAAAGTTCAAGACAAGTATTTTCCCATTTTTATTTTCATGTTTTTTTTCATGTTGATATGCATTAAAAAAAACTAAACAAAACACACCTCTTTGGTAGCTAAGGGAAAATAAAACAATTAAGGCAACTACAGCATCTATAGGTCTGAAATGCATTTAGTACTGTAGCCAAACAGCCACACACTGTTGGCATGCAGCATATGGATGCCCTCACTCAGATAAGACCAGATCAAATCAACGCCAAACTATCCAGTTACATAACTTCTAGTTTTTAGGATCCCATTCCTCCTCACATATAACCTGTAATTCAGCTTGCCAGACTGAGGGAGAAAAGTAACACAAAATTTGACCCAGCTGTCTTGGGCAGGTGCAAATTCCACAGAAAAACCAAACTGGGAAGTAGGTGACACAAGGTGAGCCATAAAAGCAAGGCTGGGGCAGGCCTAAAGCATTTAACCATTTATGATACAATTAAGTTTAAACGGGAGACTTAAAGTCTTGTCTGAGAGTGCCTTTTTGCATTGGTTGACATTCTGTAGTTACATTTCTCACATTCAAGTAACTGGGATACTCTAGGGAGGTTTTTTTGGACTGATGGACAAATGAGAGCCTCAGGGGAGTCTAATTAAAGAACTGGATAGTACATCATCCATTAACTTAAGCAATTGTTGGGCGTTGTTGTTTCCTGCCATAAAGGTGCTGACTTTTGATGCTCATGATACAGTAATTCCTATACCATTTTGCAGGTGGTCATCCAGCACTAATCATTAGTGCTTCTAGCACAGTAAAATACTCAATGGTTGTGTAGTAGTGGAAAACTGCAGTGCTGCGAATGAATAATGCTTCAGCGTGGTAGAATATGTTCAGACTCTCGAATTTACAGTTGGTTGGAAGCTAATTTTGTTTTAGAACGGAGGAAAAACAATGTCCCAATTAGGTGGTACAAAGAAGCCAGTTGTATGATGTTATTTCATTAATAACAAATACTTGGAACTGGGGAAACACACACATACACCAATAACCTAATGTTTTACCTATAAATACTGCTTTCTCATCTACATTACTTTAAGCATGTGTTATGACTGGAGTTACATCTGCAAAAGGCTAATACTGCATTTAATTGTTCATTTCTTTATAATGTGTAAAACAAAATTAAAAACAACATGGTTGTATATACATAATTTCAAAGTAAAAAAAATCTAAGAATGAATATTAGCACAAAAGAAATGTGTTATTTTTGATTAAAGCTTTACAGAGTGAAATTGATATGAAAAAGTAAGTCAGAACAAAGAAATGCAAGCTTCCCACTGGAAGTAATGTGGCCCAAATGGAACAAACAGCAAATTCTAGGTCAAAAATGATGCAGCCAAGAACCACAGGCCCATATAACAAGTCTTTTCAACATCTCTATTATTTTCCTTTTTTTTCTGAAGTTGTTGGCTTGAGGTAAGCAATATATTTTGGCCTTCCAACTTTTCTTTTTCTCCTGGTGCCCACTGGAGCGGTTTCTTTCTCTTCCCCCTGCTTGGGGTGCAGTGAATGCTCACAGGATGCCATAAATGAAAATGGCCATAATGGCAGCACTGATCAGACCGGAGATGGGAACGGTCACAAACCACGCCATGAAGATGTTTCTGAACAGACGCCAGTCTACTGCCTTCCTTGAACGCAGCCATCCCACTGCAACCACAGAGCCCACCTGGAAACACAACAGATGTCAGATTGAGTCTATCATCTTTCTTAAGTTTACTATTTCAAATAATTGGTCTACACACTTAAAATAGAGGAAAAGGAGAAAGTTGATTCACATTTAGACCGTCTACCAGACTGTTTACTGTAGCCTCCTACACACTAAATAGTCTCATGCCCATGTCTGAGTCTGCCTCCCTGACCACAGTGTTTGACCAGCTTACCTTGCAGTGGGTGGTGGAAACAGGCAAACCAATGTTAGAGGCTACCACGACAGTTATGGCTGAGGCCAGTTCAATGCTGAAACCACTGCAGAAGGGAAAAAAAAAGAACAGTCAGTCAGCAGGGCCACTAAATCCAGACCAATAATGTCTGCACAGGATGCGGTTTTATGACTAAGGGGAAACAGGATCAGCACTGTTTGAAGCATCTGTACCTTGAGGGGGTGATGGGAGTCAGGTCCTTGCCCATGGTCTGAATCACTCTGCGACCCCACACCCAGAGCCCAAAACAGATGCCCACGCCACCGTACAGCAAGAGCCAAACGGGTGTTGGTTCACATGAACTCACGCTGCTGGTCTTGTAAACCAGCCACAGAGCTACCAATGGCCCGATCGCATTACTGCAGAGGAAAGAATGAGCTCATTATAACAGCGACCAAAGGTTCTAATCTAGTAGGTGAAAATATCACTAACTACATGCCAGGCAACTTAAGTGTCATCTTTCAGCCTGATGGCTAGTTATCGTTTTATTTAAATTTAAAAAAAATTCTGTATACCTAACGTCATTTCCTCCATGGGCAAAAGATCCAAAGCAGGCTGTGAGGATTTGGAGGAACTGGAAGAGAGTTGAGACTTCTGGTTTGTCTGACTCAAGCCCATCTTCATCCAGAGAGCTTTGGGTGCTACCTGCATCTTCCTTTACCATTTCTAGTGTTACCTCTCCCTCTCCCAGCCCCTCAGGGGTCATGTGCTCTGCTACAGCATTGCAGTAGCTAGTGTAACTGTCCATACGCACACGCTTCCTGTCATGACCACCTGACCCCGGGGCCTTGTCGCCATCCTCGCTGGCACGGAAGTCACCTTCTTTATGCTTGAAGTCTCCATGCATGCCGATGATGGCCATGGTGTAGGAGGTGTAGCTGTTATTGCGCCGGATGGGTCGATCACCCCCCTCACCCATGCAGTCACCAACCTTGGCCAGGTGGAGCTTGTGCAGTAGGTCCTTGTAGAGGCCAGAGTCCTTGTGGACTGTGTGGTACTGGCTGTACCCATTGCTTGGCATCTGTGCTGGTCTGTTGTTGAACTGAACCTGATTATTGAACTGCACCTGATTAGGAGCATTTGCAGAGCCACTGGTCTGCTGAACTTGCTGGTTGTGGACTTCGACCTGACTGTTTGTTTCCACTGGTTTAGGGGCTGCGGAAAGTAGCAAAAAAAAAAAAAAAGTTTATTAAGATTTTGGTTCATAATAAATTATAAATGGTTTCCTTTTTTTTTTTTTTTAGAAATAGCATTTACTCATTTAATTGTAATTACATATCAAATATTGGCAATGTTAGTTCTTGACTCACCCCCATTTGCATTGCTGTACTCGCTGTCATCAGAGTCTCCAAGATCAAAAGCCACCCTGCGTTCCTTATTTTCAACATCATCGGAGTCTCCGATGTCAAAGGCCACCCTGCGCTCCTCAGCAGGACCCTGGGGTTGAGCAGAGAGGTTTTGATTGACAGCTGGGGTCGTAGGCATCGACATGTCCTTGGCAGTTGGTTTCAGGATTGGACAGTGGGCCTCTCGCATCTCCCTCTTTTCCATCAGGGGGCTCTCAGAGGGGCTGGAAGACTTTGCATCTCCTAGCAGAGTAGGAGGTGGGGTGAGATATTTCTTGGGTCATGTCCAAACATATACAGCAGAGAAACGCTAAGACAACACATGCTCCCTTTCAACCTTAGCTGTGGGGAGAATTGTATAACAGAAAAACCTTTGTCCTAAAAATGCACTGTTACCAGTGTGCAAAGTGAAGCCGCATGTTCACAGGATCAGATAAATGGATTATGACCTTACAACGAACATATTTTTAATACCACTAGCAGCTTAGCTTAACTATGAGTCAATACACACTGTAGCTCACATGATGTTTGTTTGTGGTTTCAAAGTGAATCAGATACTCAGTGCCAATATTTTCTGTGATAATCATAGGAGTAGTCTGACTGACTCGGTCATGTTACATGATACAAGGTGGTGAGAGCCGGAGAACGAAGCAGCTCTCGCTTTACAGCTTTTTTACAGCTCCTCATAAATGCACAGTAAATGCCATGTCAACACCCTAAGTCAACTGAAGTCTACTGAAACTAATTTTAGTCAAGGAGGTAAAGACCAATTAGTGGATGACTACGACCCAATTAAGCTGCTTGTCTCTAGGATAGAGGCTAGACAGATCATGCTTGGGCAGATAAACCTGGCATTCCACTATATGTTAAGATACAACATATGACAGGTCAATGTGACTCAAAGAATGTGTTATTCTATATTACAATATTCCTGCACGAAAAAAGTTCAAGCTGTCTCTGACAATATAAACCGGTGTAGTAATATAGCTACAAGTAGAGAAAACTGAAAGACCCACTTTTGAATTTATAGGTTTCATAAAAGGTTCTGTTAAAAATTACATTACAACCTACATTTAGGGGCCTGTATTTAGTGATAGAGACAGCTATACTGTAATTATTCTCTATAATTACAAAAACAAAAAAGCCATACACCTTTTAGGAGACCAGTAAATGTGAAGTAACAAAAATAAAATTGTATTAACAATAGAGGGAACTACAATACTTCCATGGAGGAGAGAACGGTGTTCCCATTTGAAACACAAAAACACAGTATTGGTGTGTACATGCAGAGGACTCCTGCCGTCTTACTTTAATCCAGGATTATAGGGCAAACACTGGTGACAATATATTTTTTTATTTATTAAAGCGACTCAATTATGACAAAGTGTTTCTAAATTCCATTTGCAGGATTATCATGAGCCGTCGGCATGAATAGGTTTAAGTTACATCTGTAGTGCTAAATCCTTCACTTGTCAAGTGGTTCAGGAGTAGAAACCCATCATTTCAGTGGTAAACAGGAACTGGTGAGTTATCAGTTTTCCAAAAAAGTTAAAGGTAAGCATGACTTACGTTCAATCTTCTTCTTGAGGCGAGGGCAGACAATAAACCAGACCACAAGGGCAGTCACAACAGAGAAGCCCAGTGAGATGAGTATGATGCCCCACCAAGGGATCTTGTCAAATCCCAGCACTGAAGGACCGCCATGGACAGAAACGGGCACAGACACACAAAGGCAAAGAGAAAGGCAGTTTTAGAAAACAAGGCAGCAGGTGCTACCTTTTCTTAATGGACATCACAAAGTTCCACTGGATTATAAGTGATGTAAAATTACAAATGACAAATTTTTGAAAACTAAAAATTATACAATTTCTGACCCCCAATAATGAAGTCAACATTTCAAAAGGATAGTGAAATTTCAGGTGAAAATTCTTTCCTTAAATTGAAAAAAATATATATACATTTTCAAACTTAACCACCAATGAATGAAAATTAAGTGAAGGCAATAACATAGATGCTTGACCATGTGCACCATTTTTAGGCAACACATGGCTAGGTGACAGGACTGGATCACTGTGCCACGTCCAAGTTAAATATGGAAAGCATGTGTACCCCTAGATGTGAACAGTTATATAACGTCTAATGGGTGTAAGACCAGAAATGTCACCATGACCCCCAAGTGTCCTTCTAACAACTGCAAATGGACAATGAGCCCCTTAAAAGGCGACAATACTTTGGGAGAAAAGGGAAGAGTGTGGGGGTGGGTCATTCACTTGGGCTGTTTGCTGTAGCAATAAACTCACTACTTGCCAAGACTGCAGCAGGGCTGGTGCAGCAAATGTAGGCGTAATGAAGAACATTCTGGCATAAAGCATCTATTTAAATTTCCCTGGGGAAGCAGTCATCTTTGTCATACAGAGGGCACACAATTCTGCAGCGTGGTTTATAGAAAACAAAGACGGGAGCTATTGAAAATTCCAGCAACAAAGGCAGTAAGGTGACTGTGGTCGTACATAATTAAGAAAAAAGCAAACAAACAGCACACACGCACACAAAAACACTTCCACCAGCTGAGAAATGGCTGGGAAGTTTAAAATAAACAAAAGGAAATAAGGGCCAAGGCCAAATGATAAGTGTCTCAACTGCTGTGTTCATTTGAGGGCAGAGTCCACAGTTAACTCCCTCCACTGAGTCACACTGCAGCATGACTGCAGAGCACCTAACTGATGTTTATTTAGTTACGCAATGGAGGCTCTCTCCCTTCATAACAGCAAATACACACGAGGAAGAGATGAAGAAGAAGGGGGTGGGGCAGGGACGGTGTAGCAGCCTCTCGTCTTCATTGGCTCATATGTAGTGTGACATTGAGATGTCGGGTGTAGTTGAACACTACTCACAAGTATGGTCCACTTTATGTTGGGGCAAAAAAAAAAAAAAAGGCTAACAGCATGTGGAAAATCTTTGTCAGTGAAACTTGTTTGGACTTCTTACTTATATATAAATAAATAAATAAATAAATAAATAAAGGATTTAAAAGTTTGTCTAGGCCTTGTGGTCTGATAAACGCCACCAGACAAAAGGGTGGGTTTATACCACAGCCATGCAGCAGGATGAATGACTGCACAGGAAATGGAATTAAACCATGGCCTACATTACACAATAACATGTTTTTTGCACAGTACTATATGTGCAACTCATCAAGCAACCTCAATAACAATAGCAGTTAAAGTGGCAGTTTATGACTCACTTGACAATGAACCATGCGCCTATTTGTCCTCACTTTTGTCTGCACTCAACACCCCCCCCCCCCCCCAACAATAAGTGTATATCCATAATACCACAGTTGACAAACGCAGTCTTTGAGTAGACCCAAAAGGTGGTTTCAGATGAATGATCCAGATAAAAAAATAAGCCTACACTGTGATGCGAGTATCAGTTATGTCGTTTAATGTTTGGCTTCCCCAGCAACCAGAGCCACAGGGTACTTGTTTTGTGGATGGTAAACCAGAGAAAAGATTTGTATCCAGCTAAACACACTGAAATTTAATCAATGGTGTGAGTCAAAATGTACGGTTGCTATGACACTCAGCCCTGAAAAACAAATGCTGGTATGCAAATAAAAAGGTGTTTAGATGTGCATATGAAGCAGGCTTAGTAGCACTCCTCCTCCACCTCAAGGCAGCAGATTACAAACCGATTCTTGTGTCTCTGGTATGACAGTAATGTCATATTGATTTAGGAAGACACACGTCTTCATATTCAGGTTTATTGGATTGGAATTAGAGCATAATTGTTTTTCAGGATAGACTTTCATTTTACAATGACTGAGGCAGTAGTGGAGCGGCAGAATCTGACTGATTTACAAGGTGTGAAGAACCCAAGTCACAGTAAGCCTCATCTCTAAAGATCAACAGCTGACCCACAAATTCTTTGGCCCAAATTTTTGCACATGCTGATTTAAGGTCTCTGGCATTGGTCTATATTTTGAGTTTGGAATGTGCGGTGGGGCACCTGGTGTCCCATCGCACCACTATGACAGGTTGTAGCTCTGGGGAATGCAGAGTCCTCTCACAGGAAACCAAACATGCTGTTCTCAGTTCACTGCAGATACTACTACTACTGCATTACAGTGCAAATATCAGCACTAGGCAGCAGAAACGGGCCTACATTCTGTTGGATCCCAGCATAGTGTACTATTAATCACTGACATGATTTCACTTTATATATATGAAAAGCTAGATGTGAATTAGCTGTTTGGCTCTGTGTTATTAGGTAATTGTGAAACTGATCTTATAGGAAATTATAACGATTGTCCGGGATTAAAGTGGCTTCTGTGAAGTTAAAGACTTCAACAATCAGCAACAATGTAATGGAAATTTGTCTAAATCTAACACTATATAGAATATAGCGATGATGTGTTTGTTTGAATATCTACCAAACTTGACAGGATTCAGTGTGTTTGTTGGTGTCTAAAATGCAATCTCACACCTTTTTTTCTCTGAGGTACCCAAATAAAGGTCCTCATGTACAGTGCAGTGAGGTTTGAGGAACTTCATACAACTGTACAGAATGTGCCTGACTAAGCAGGGTATGGGCTATGCGGGAACTGCAAGTGATCTCCTCTTTGTCAGTGTGCCGACCATATCTGGTCAAACTCTGGCCTGTAGCAGCCATTTAATGGCCCAGGCCAGCTAACATCTTGAACTGTTAGGCCCTGTAGAGAAAAAGAACAAAGGAGCAAAGGTTGTTCATTTAATAAAGAGTTTATGGAGGAGAATTCAATAGCAATCACAAATATTCAAAGCATTATTAGACCAATTCTGAGAAACAGTGCAACTACTGGCAACACACAACTACAACCATTTCAAACACCCTCTTTACTTCCCTTTACCTCCTCCATGTCTGAAGGACAAAGACATTGATGTCAAGAGTAAGGTGAAATCTAATTTCCATCTCCCTGTTGTGCTCCGCTCTAAAACTTTATTCCAGCTATGACCCACATACTGTAGAACCACAAGCAAGAAAGCCCAAAAACTGTTTAAATAAACCCAACTTCTGTGAAAGTGGTAAACAGCCTGGCTCAGTCTGGAATATGTGTGGGCATCCAGTTGTCTGAAAGTGCAATTTATTTTAAGCTGTGGTTGCAGGCAGGAATGCAGAGCAAAATGACCAAGACAATGATACTCACTCGGAGCTCCAGTGAACATGATGGAAAAGAGGTTGATTCCCATAGTTATGGCATAGAAAACAGGTAAAGCCTTCAGTCCATTTGGTACAGGGTCTTTCTACAGGGAAAATACAGAGTACACCAAGTCAGAAATAATAGTTACCCTAAAGGACAAAACTGTAATTTGCTGTCAGATTACTGTTGATAACATAACAAGCATATGTCAGTCTTTGATCTGTTCTCTCTGATGTTGATAATTAACCGTCAGAACAGTAGCTTTGTTATTGTCATATAACATACATTTCCTCAGTTACATTTTAAGTGTCAACTGGTTGTGTGCTGAAACTGCCCTTAACAGTTCTCATTTTACAAATAAACGTTACAAGCCATCTTACCTTATGCAAGATGAACATGCGCACAAAGTAGAAAACAACAGCCGACATTATTCCAGACAAAAGGGGACTCAGGAACCAGGAAGCAACTACAAAAAAGGAGTTATTTTACTACTGAGTGGACATAATTCTGTCATGTAAATGGAACTATAGTTTTAAACTCGTGAAATCATAGACACCACTTAAATGTAACCTTTTTAATATCAGTATTCTCACTAAAGCTAAAGAAACAAGGGAAGGAATGCAATGCAGTGTTTTCCACTTTTCCTTTCCTGTTAAAGTAATAACTTCAGGTGTGGTTTAAAACACACCTTGCATTTACAATTGGCCATTCAAGTGAGGAAGAATTATCAACTTTCTGGTTGACATAAGTTTTCTGTGGCAGAAACATGTAAAAAAAAAAAAAAAAAAACACAAAATGAGGCAACAATTTGAGAAACAAGAAAGTTACAACAATAGATCAACTTCTGTATGATGCTACTCACTAAGCAAGTAAAATTGCCATATGTTCTGACATATGGCTTCACTTCCTCATCTGGACATTTCAATAATTCCATAAAAACTTAAAATAACTCACTTCTGACTTTCATCTCACTTAAACTTCATATTTACATGTGTATTAACAAACAGCAATTTTTATTCTTATCTTGACTGAGATATTGTAAAAATGTCAAAACAGACAAAATGCATTATGACGACTATTAAAATAATGGCCGTGTGTCACGCCATTATTTTAATATGGCCTGTGAGGCAATTGTGACAATGACATTTCTAGGTCAGCTGATTTGAGTGTTAGACTTACCAATACGGAGGAGTTCAAACCACTTGACTCCCTGCTGGCCTTTGGCAACCAGTGAGAAGCCGATAGTAGCACCAACAATGCAGTGTGTTCCAGAAATGGGGAGCTTAAGGAAGGAGGCGGCCAGCTGCCACACAGCAGAACCTAATGAGAATAAATAAATTGATGACATTGACTCATCATTCATTGACTGTAGGTTAAATTATGTACAAGGTAAGCTGCAGATACTCACCAAACATAGCACTGACAGATCCAGCCATCAGCACGTGCTCAGAGCCATTGTACATGCCCACGTCGATGATACCCTTGCGGATGGTTTCACTCACTTTGGCCCCAAGGAGAACTGAGCCTAGAGTCTCAAACACTGTGGCCAAAATACATGCCTGTCGCAAGGTGACCACTCCTGAGCCTACAGCTGTGCCAAATGAGTTGGCAACATCATTGGCACCCACAGAGAAGGCTAAGATGAAGGCAATGATGAAGCCAACAATCAACAGCCACATGTACTCCACTAGAGAAGTTGGCGCTGCATGTGTTGCGAGCCCTGCTGTAGTGGCCAAGATTATTGCAGTTGCAGTTGTTGAAACCATGATTGTAGACTATTAAGAGATTGCTTCACAACTTAAAGGGAATGAATAACTTTCAAAATATATATTTATATAATAATATTTCTAGACAGCTAGCAGCTAGTAAAACGAAGAGGTACAAGGTCAAATAAATAATTAGCTACTCTTCAGGCCCACCTGTCCTAACAGGATTTCTAAGATTAGGCAGTGCAAACTCAAAGAAAGTTTATCTGGACCTGATCAGAAAACAAAGTAAACTGAGGTATGATGAAAGCTTATTGCTATCCTGTAATTGTACTAGATCTGTCGCTATTCTCTGGGTGCCAAATGATCAAACAGAGTGAAAAGACAGCCATTCTGCAACTGTAACTGCAGATGAGCAGGGGAACATCCTGAAAAGACAACAGACGGAGAAAGCTTGCTTTAACAAAAGTGTCTATCTCTTTCCACGTTCACGTGGAGGCTCATAAAAATCCAACAAAGACAATGGCAGCACAAAGAAGATGTTAAGAAGGCAGGGGGGAGTCGGTGTCTATAAAGAAAACGAGCAAGAGAGCTGAGTTAAAAGCGTGGATAGGTCCAGAGCACCTAGGCCGAAATGAAGCTCTCACGCGGCTTCCTTGTCTGAAACCCCAAACCAATGGGAAGCCATTTTTATAGGTCGTAGGAAGTAACCGGTGTTTAGTGATGTAGCCGTCCACTAATTTTAACCCGGACGCTTCACTGTGTCATTGGTGACTGGTCGTTTTCCTAGCTGTCGACGACCACAAACGCAGTTGGGTGATTAGGAGCGTCTTATCTAAAAGGAAACATTATCATTTTCTTATGTGCGCACGTGTCGTGACCCGTTCATACAGCACAGCCCTGATCACGACAGCCCTCTGCCCCTACGAGCTCAGGCGTTTGTGGATTACAAACAACTTCAACCTCTTTCGCGTCGACGACAAGTCCCCCTATATCATCATCAACAATGGCTCTAGTGTTTATTTTTTTAATCTGCGGGTTTCATTGTATTTGACGTGCTATTCAACGCAACCGGATGTGACACAGTTTCGTCAACATAAGCCAGAGACTTGCTGCGATACCAGCGACTGACCGGAAGGGCTCTCACCGTCATGTGTCGAGCCCGTTTCGGTGGCCTGCCAAGACTCTTTCCGACAGACGGCTAATGTTAGGTTAACACCACAGGACAGGCGTCATTGTGCCACTAACCTTTCCCCGAGCCAAATGTTAGCCGTAACTAATATTAACGCCAACCGCCATCAAGTACCCGCCACCTATCCTCGATTATGTCTAATCTTTACTAAGTGTCAGTTTTCACCTGATTATAATGTTATAACGAGCAGGCGGATCTTCTGGGTGTTGTTACAAAACCTAGCACGATGGTCTGTTACTCCGGCCAACGTTAGCAGTAGCTTTACCTTGACAGGCGACGTTAGTGTTTCGTTGGTTATAATTGAATAAATAACCTTTCTGATAAAGTTAGTGTTCGTGTAGTTTAGTTACAAAATTACTCACCACACGTTGCAGTTGTCGATCCCGAGGAGAAAGGTGCTTGTTAGCCGGAAAGATGATTATTGCGCGCACAACCCGTATGGTTAGCGCGCGCGGGATAATAAAAAAAATATAAACAAATGAAATGTAGGTCTCTCAAAAAAAGCTTCCTGAAGGTGAAAATTAAATGAACTATTGAAGTCCGTCGGATTTGAGGCGAAATAACTCCCTTTTTTTCAAATTCAGACACGTCTTAGTTTGAATGAGAGTTTTGCTGCAGCATGTGGGAGGCTCGCTCCTACCGGTCTGAAGAGTCGGGACTTTTTTTATTTTTTATTTTATTGGATACACCCTTCCGGAAGCTCCGCCCATCTGTCAGAGAGACTCCCCTCCGCCAGCCCGTTCATCCCTCCCTCTCTCTCTCTCTCTCTCTCTCTTATTCTCTCTAGCTCTTCATTTATTTATTCTAATTTATCATGACCTCAGTTTATGGTTGTCTTCCTTTGCATCATCACTTTTCTCAGCATTCCTTCATTCGACATTCAGATAATCTGCCACTACAATAATTATAATAATAACTGTTTATTTGAGTAGAATTTAAGTACATTCATTTACGTGCTGTGGATATGTGTAAATTTCTATTATTTGTTAGAAATTGGAGTATTTTCCTTTTTTCCAGCTACATTGTTCCACTCAGTGATGAAAGACGTGCTCAGATTTTTTACTTAGGTAAAAATTGCAATAGTACAAAATAAAAACACTCCATTACACGTAAAGCATTTAATTCCAAATTGTAGTAAGGTGCTAGTATTACTAATGACATTCACAACCAAAGGTGTCAAAAATACTGGATAGTGTGCGCTCTGTGTGTTATATTATAAATACACTGCACTTTAATATCATATTATACGTTAATTTCTTCATAGCAATGTTAGTTATCCTATATAAATTTGTAATGATGTAGCATATAGAGTGATTGAACATATGGTATATTGAATCGAAAAAAGCCAATAAAAGCCTTAGCATTTCCTTCTGAAAAATTGTTACAAGCCTATTAAGATGAGCTCAAAAGTCCTATAAATACGATTCATTGTTTTGGATAAATACAAAAAAGACTGAAGTAGCCTCATTATGATATCGTGTGTAATATTATTCTATAGATTCTTTCTGTTATTTTCAACACTTTTGAATGCCCTTGTAATGAAGACATCTTGCTATACCAGACAATAAATCAATAAAAAAAACATTAAACAGGCTCTATCCATCTATCTTTATGAGTGTAATAATGTCTAATATAATCGATTTATTTAACTTTCATGCGACCACGTTTCAAACAAATCAGAGAGGCACATAAAAAGATTGACGCGAACTCTATTTGCCCCTTGTTACTGCTGCTTTCTGGGAAACAATATCACGTGAAAAGAGGGCAGGTTAACACCCAGTGATAGTGATATTGAAAACAAACAACTTGACATTCATTCATGCTTATCCGGCCGGAAGTGACAAGATTCAACCTTCAACAAAACAAATTTTCTTAGCAATTTGTTGCCATGTTCACCAACATCAAGATTAGCTCAATGACAGAATTACTACCCAACAGGCACAGCAAAATATACATGCAGTGGATTGATATTGTTGCCAAAACATATTTTGTATATAAACAGAGAATACACCAGACAAACCATTGTTATTTATTTACGTTGCGTCATGCTGTAATAACAGTACGTATAATTACTGTTTTATCGCCTGCTCACCCCTTTCATTGTTCGCCCAAACTTGACGTCACCCTTTTCGTAGATCATGGAAAATTTTCCGAAAGCCATTGGGCAATGTTTATGGTCGGGCGTGATACCTTTTAATTACGATTTTTGTCTCGTCCCCTGAAAGCAACATTTCACAAACGAGATACTTGGTCTCACACAGAATCAGAAACAGTTTTATTGCCAGGTATGTGTAAACACACTACGAATTTGACTCCGGTGTTTCAATCTTGGACAAAGGAAAGAGAAAAATAAAAAAAATAAAAAAGGAAATATATATATATATATATATAAATATATATACATATATGCATTGAAATTAGAAATATTTGTAGTGGGATACTACTATATCAGGGACGGCCACACTGGAAATCTAAAGAAATCTATTTATGAATCACCAAAGATTCCTTTGTTTTTGTTGTTTTGTTTTGTTTTTTTGTTTGTTTGTTTGTTGTTGTTGTTGTTTTTGTTTTTTGTTGTTGTTTTTTTGAGGGGGTTATTCTCTTGAATGACACGGTTTAAATCACACATGTAGCCCTCCAGCCCCTGACCGACCTATAGCAGTGTTTCTTGTTGTTCTCTGCAATAGTAAAACGGCACCATCTGGCGTACATTACGACGTTTCAACGTTTTGTAATCCCCCCAAATCTATTTTTGTAGAATTACACTGATAATGTCATGGTTATTCTTAAAATTTCGTTTAAAGAATTTCCGAAACTTTGCAAATTGCTTCTTTCATTTACACATTAATGGAGAATTAAGACTATGAAAGAACACTATTAACCTTTTTTTTCCTTTCCCAATGTGAACAAAAACAACGTAATTGATAAAGAAACCTTTGAAGCAACACTTTGTTCAGACTTCTGGTCATGATCACCAGAATATTTTTTAACTCAATAGCCTGCATATAGCGTGACTGCCGTCTTGTGAAGCCTGAAAACACTTGTGGTGTCTTTACATAATACCAATGAAGACTGAAGTCTTTGGCTTTGAATTGCACCGCTGGGGAGCGAGTTTGGCCTCCTGTTCCTGGTATGGATGGGTTCCCCTCCCCCCATACACCGATCCAAGACCAGGGTTGTAAAGTTTGACTGTTCTCTGAGCCCAGGAAGAAGACTGACAAGAGGGCCTCTACTAGAGCCATACACGCTTGCTGCTGCCCGATTCTAAGATAGACATCCACTACAGCCAATCAAAATGGCCCAAAACAGGACTCAGCCAATGAACACCCAGTTGAAAATCTCTAAGGCGGGTTTTCCGAGTGGGTGTGTGAAAGGCAGCAGGAAGAGGAGGTCAAACGGTGTGCTAGCTTCAAAAACGTGAGGTCGTCTCAAGCAGACCTGCACAGGTAGACGGTTATTTTGGGTCTATAATAGATTATGTAGTTTGTGCTGCCGCTTTTATTGTTCAGGATTCCGAAAAAAGCGGCACTGTATTGGGGTTTTTATGTCAGTGTGGCGTCGCCAGCCAGTGAACGGAGACAACGTTAGCTAATGCTAATCACTCATGTGGCGTGTTCACAGACATCAGGTCAACTAACGGCCGAACCAGAGTAATATTATGACTTTTGCTTGTCAAACGTTAATAGTATCATCGTTTTCGAGTAATGCACGTTTCACCCCGCCAGAGCCGGGTGTCTGAGCTGTGAAGTGCATTGGCTAGCCGCTGCTTCTTTGCATTTATTTTGTCTTTGAACACTCGTGTCACGGTCACAGCTGTCATGTTGCACTCTGTGCCCCGTCGTCCGATCAGCGAGATCAGTGTGAACACGTTAAGGTTTCATAGCAGCCGATCGTTCAGGCGGACTGCCGAGGAGGGCAGAGGGAGGCTCGAAGAGGTCTCGTGGCTGGGCAGGAGTATGACCCTGCTGCTGTCCTGGATCCAGAGGGGAGGTGCAAGTCAGGCCGCGGGACAGGGGCACAAGAGGAAGGGCTTGCTCTCCATATTTGCGGATCATTGCAGCTTTGTGACCGGACAGAGGCTCCGACGTGCCTGTCAGATCGGGGAACTTTATTCAAACTTGTACTCCGAGCGCACCAGGTGGAACCTGGTGGGGAACTTCTGGCGCAGATTTCAGAGCAAGCACGCCCCCAGCGGGAAACTTATCGCGGCCCTGGCTGGTGTCTTCATGTGGGAGAATGAGAAGATACAAGACGAGGAAATTCGCAGGTGAGAAGTATTTTTTTTAAATCCATACAATCAGTTACGAACAGGCCTGCAGTTTAGTGACAGGAAGGGGGCAACAGGTGGACACCTATAGATTTGACTATGAAAGTGTTGATGCTTCCACTTTTACCAGGTCTCTTCCTAGTTGAACACCCACAGTATAAGGGCATGTTTTGGACCAACATGTTAGACACGCTTGGACCATTACCATGAAAACATTCAAGCTAAGAATGAAAGGATGTGAGAAACTATTTAGTCTATGCAAATAAGCTCAGAGGCTGTTGTGCAATTTAGTACCTTACACTTTAGATACTTGTTTCTATTAAATTTATCACCCATCTGTATATGTAATGCTGCATTTCACTATCTATGTAGACTTTGCAGTTCATTGAACAGTCCTGATTTACATCCCTTTTGAAGGTGTGGACTTGAGCTTCAGGCGCTGGAGGCTGTAAAACACCTAAATTCATCCAGTGCGGTCGGACAGCAGGACGCTGGCTGGGAAGTTGTGATGGAGAAGAAAGACTTCAGAGTGTGGAAGCGGCCTATTCCCAACAGTCACCTCTATGAATACAGAGGTCAGCTAACGGATAATCTCAGAAATGTCGACTCAAATAAAGTCAAGGGCACACATTCAGATTTCTCTCTTTGGTGCTCTGTTTGACTGTTGGTTGTGATATTGGTATGATTCATCTGAAAAATCAGCATTTTTTTTTATGTGGTAATTGCAGTGTTGGGCTCGTACAATGATGTCACACCAAGACAGTTCTTCAATGTACAGGTACAGCCCTTTCAATTCTTAATATGTGAAGCCAATCATTTCTTCCACTGTGGAACTTGAACAATAAAATAAAGACATAGGAAAGCGTTGCCCTTTGAGTTCTCTGTGGGGATTTTGAAGTGCAGCAGTCTTCTCATTCCTTAACCCTCCACTTGTGAACAGTGTTTATCACTAGAATTACAGTAACACTTGTATATCCAGTTGGTAATACACGTAATTTGAATGTTCAATATTTATTACAGTGGTACTTTTACCTACGACTATATTATTCAGGAAATGTGCATATGGTATATTCATGGCAGCTTATTTAGCATCTCCATTACCCTACTGCTCTTGCAACCTGCAAGTTCTGTGTGTTAAGCATAAAAGCAACTTTAGCTCTCTGTGCTATATTAAGCACCTCAGCCTTCACTTATGTTTTTCCCCTTTTACCCAGTTGGATACAGAGTACAGGAAGAAATGGGATTCTCTGGTTATCAAGCTTGAAGTGGTGGACAGAGATTTCAGTACAGGCTCTGAAGTTGTGCACTGGGCCACACACTTTCCTGTGAGTTACTTTTGAATGTGTTTACACAGATATGGGTATTTGTTGTACCAAATGTTCATTTACCTTTTGTTTAAGCCAAGTGGGAAGAACATTTGCATGACATTTGGTCAAGACCAAATACTGGTCATTTTATATTCATCGGTTTCTATTTAAAATTGTCAAACATTCTTTAATCTTGTTAAATCACCTTTCACAGTATCCCATGTACTCAAGGGACTATGTTTATGTTCGCCGCTATTATGTTGATGTCGACAACAACCTGATGACCTTGGTATCCAGGTGGGAAAATCAAGATTATGGATTTTTGGAGTCTTTTCTGTGTTAATGATTACACAGCTTTAATTTTTGTCTTGTATGGGATTTTTATTTTGATTGTTTTTCCTTTTTTGGTATACAGAGCTGTCCAGCATCCTAGAGTCCCAGAGACTCAGGACTTTGTGCGAGTCCACTCATACCAGTCAAAGATGGTCATTCGTCCTCACAAGTCTTTTGATGAGGTTTGTTTTGTATGTGTTGCTACAAGAGTCAGAGTTCAAATTGCGTCTAGTGTTCTTTGTTATTTACCCACTGACTTCTCAATTGTTCACAGAATGGTTTTGATTACCTGCTGACCTACAGCGATGACCCTCAGACTGTCTTTCCTCGTTATTGTGTGAGCTGGATGGTGTCAAGTGGTGAGCTACGTCCAATTGGTTAAATCCTAAATCAGCATTATTTGCTTGCTGTTGCATTCAGATTAATGTGGGTTTTCCTTTTTTACCTAATAGGTATGCCAGATTTTTTGGAGAAGCTGCACACTGCTGCTTTGAGGGCTAAGAACTTGGAAGTTGGGATCTATGACTATGCAGGTGTCATTAAATCTGGGGACACTAACCGCCAGCCAAACCAGGATCGCCTCAGCGGAGAGACCGCACACACAGGTGGTCCTGGACAAATCTACGCTTGAGACTAATGTATTGAAGATCGAGGCTTATGTTGGTGTATTTTACTCACACTTGAACCCAAATTAAACCCTCCAACACCAACTTTTTGGGTATGTTGGCTGAACGGCAAATGGGAGATGCAAGAAAGACAAATATACTGAAAGTCCATCCATAGACATGGTTATTTTGGTTGTAGATGAGTTGTTAACCTGAGCACTGTATCTGTGACAGCACTGTTGTCCTTGGAGCAAAAGTTGCCATGGAAATTGCCATACAGACAGCTGGCCATAGCGCAATTTCTACCTAACCAACCGATGCCAGGTGACTTTTTTTTTTTTTTGGCCTCCTTTGGTATTGATGTATGTCATACAATTATTGGTGAGAATGAGTCAAAACTTCTAATTGTAGAAATGCTTTTTTGCCAAAGCACTGTTTTTCTCAGTTTAATGTTCGCTGTCTGGCTATTCAGGCTGCCAGCACGTCACTCTGTTAGTGTCTGTGGGGTGATCTCAGAAGTGGTTTTGCATTTTTACATTATCACTGTAACACAGCACTATGGCCAAGATTTCTACACTGACAGATAAAAGTTTGCACCGAGGCCTCTGCGGGAAATGCTCTCTTACATGTCTCCTCATTTCATGGATTTAAAGCAACTGGTTTCCTGTTTACTTGCATCATGACCATTTGCTCTTTATATGACTGGATGGGATGGATTGAAAAAAGTCGAACAAAACAATGCCATTACTGGAACAACTGTCCATAGAACTGCTAATGTAAGATTTTTCTCTTTTTGTGTGTGTGTGTGTGTGTGTTTGTTATAAAGATGACATTTGTTTCCTGTCAGCACAGTTGAGTTTAACACTCTCTCTTCACCATCTGCATGTGACTGTTCAAAACTGTCAGCATTGTCAAAACAGCCTTTTGAAGATAAACCAGTCCTTCAATGTTAGGGGCACAGTGTCTTATAACAACCACATAAATCCTCAAATACAGTGGTACTAATAAGCTTCTAAGAAGGCACCCTTATAGAGACACAAAGGAAAAACTAGTGCCCTCTTTAGAGAAACACATAGCCCTCATGCCACATTACAATCCATTCACATTTCGCATGAGTTAAAAAGTTAAATCTCGTTTCAGCTCAGAAATCGTTATTTTATCCAAGTGCTCAACAGCTGTCACTCTTTAGTTTGCACATTTGGAAATATAGGTGTTTTCTCTGTGATATTGCAGATCTTGTACATTCATATAGCCATAGCCTGCATACTGGAACCCATTACTCCTCTTATTTGTAAAACAAGCTCTGCAAAAATGTTTGAACTGCTTTGTGATTCTACCGGTTTTGTTACTGATGTGGGCCCTAAAACTACTCCACCGCCATCTGATCCATCCTTCCAAATCCTTATTAATTGTGTCAGGGGTTGTTTTGAATGTATGATGAGTACCACATTCTGTGGCATTAAACATCACCTAATAAAGTACACTGTTTACAGCCTGACAATCTGGTACAAATATCTTGAAATTCATCCATTTAAAGTGAGCATCTTGTACTAAAATGTTATATTACTTGTAGGCATTACATTAAACTGGATAAGCTGCAGTATTTGTTTGAAATGAAGGTGTAGTCTGAGCAAAAAATTCCCCATCCCCTATTAATCCATCCCCTGCTGTGTCAAAAATATGTGTAATTTTACTCCGGAGTGAAGTGTCTCCTGCTGGTTAATTGGAAATGGCAGTGTAAGATGTGAGATAGGCCTGGCATGTTAAACTTGTGACAGAGGAAATGAAATGTTTTCGATATATCTATCTTTTGTGTGTTCAAACCAAACTGTGAGATTTCAATGAGTTCCTAATGACCCAATTTAACTTATGCAATATTTCTTTGTGTTCAGCTTGAGAATGTAACATTTTGATGCTGTGTTGTATGTAGACACCTGTGTGCAACCTGCAGTTGACTGTAAGAGTTCTTGAATACTGTTGCTTTTCCTCTCTGTAAGCAACACATCGGTTGTCATTTGTTAATTTACAGTGTAGATAATTCTGTGATGAGAAACACTCATAACCCTCTTGATTTCAAGAGTTCATGAAATGCTAGATTAACTAATCAGATTAAATAGATTTTTATGTGTTTTTCTGTGGTCAGTTCTTGATTAGTTCTCTGGGTTTTGACCCTGTCTTGTCATCTTGTCAGGGAAAAAGGTGCTTAGCCTTGTGTTTGTGCAAAGCAACCACTGTAGACCAGTCTAATGGGATAATCTGTAAAATTTATATTCCCTATCTGGGTATAAAGTCAGTGAAGGGCTCCATGGTTTACTGACAGCCATTTCTGCTCAGCAGCTTTAAAAAAAACAATAAAATGAAGCTGTAGCTGCATCCCAAATCAATTATTTTGTAGTAGGTGTAGTTCTTCCTAATTGATTTACTATTTACAAGAATGGCAATTTATACTAAGGAAATCATGTGCAGAGGACTATATACTGTATGACATTTGTTGTCATTCAAACCGTGACTTTGGAAAGCTGCAGACAAAACAGATTAAACTTTTCCTAAAATGTAATGGAACTGCATCACCGCCTACAAGTTTCTTTCCTATTATTAATACAATGATAAAAGAAACTTGCACAGAATCCACTTGTGGTATGGATTCGCTTCTCCATCAGGATCATGGGGGGAAATCTAAGCTGACATTGGGCGAGGGCAGAGTACACCCTTGGACAGGTCGACATTCTATCCAGGGCTGACATTTAGAAACAAACCACTCACAGCAACACTTGAAGAGGATGGGCGAATATGAAATATAAAACATAGATTTTTTTTATTTCCAAGTTGTATCTAAAATATTAAATGTAATAATGAGGACTGCATTGTAATGGCACTTAAATATTTACACTCCACCCCATCCACAGTTGGAGGGTTGTATTTCCCAAAACATGTGAATGTGACAAAGTTCAGCATTTTAACTCATGTGAATGAAGAGTGAAATGAAGAGTCTTGGCGTTCTTCACCAAGTCATGACAAAAATTCAAACCAAAGAGTTTTTCAATATTTTATAATTAATTTTATCATTGAAAGTAAAGACTGAATTCATTTAAACTTAAGAGTCATAAAGAAATGAGGAGCCTGGTTTAATCATTTCATATTTATTGGTTGAATGCATTAGTTGTGGTTAGACTTATGAGACATCACAGATGTTGAAAATAAGTGGATGGGCACTGTATAGACACAAGAGTAATATAATTTTATCATCATATCTCCAAGCACCCATTGTATAAACCACTCCAGCTTGTATGTCTCAGCCATTGGGCAGTGTCTCATTGTTTGATTTATAGATCTGTGATGTGTCTGCAGTCTTTTAGGAGTGGACATTGTTTTTATATATGACCTCTACAGACTGAAATTATTAGCCATTGCCACTGAGCACTTACTGTAATTGATCATTTTCACAAATCTGCCATATTGGAACCAATGAGCTTGTAGAAAATGACAGTTTTATTTATGAATGTTGTAAACCCTGCAAGACCCACACTCAGTTTCACTTTTTTATTCAGTTCTTTCAATTAAAAAAAAAAAAAGTTGCCATTAAAACACACATGCTGTTCAACTGATATTTATTGGCCATAATTCTACATCTTAGGTCAACAGGGCATAAAATGCAATGAATGAGAAAAAAAAAAGAAAATTAGAAGCAATACAATCATGAATCATAAAAAAATTTACTGGTACCTTGTGTCTCTAGTTCCACAACTGTTGCCTACTCCCGCTACAGTCTTAGTATTCTGTTCTAGCCGTCAATATTTTTTAATGCAAAAGGAAATCAGCAACTTAAAAATAATTTCTAAATTAGAAAAATTTTGTAAAAGTTTACAAAATTTACAAAAGAGGGCAGACAGTGCTCCGAAGCCTCCAAGGTGCTTGGCACAACCATGGACAGAAGATGCACTGCATGGTTAGATCAAGCACAATGGGGTCCTGGGCAAGACAAAAAACCAACGCAGGATCCAAGTCAGTGGGACTCAACCGAGGGACTCCAAAGCTTTGTTGAATATGTAAAACAAGTGAAGAAAACCAGTGAAACAGAATATATCTTTTTCTTCTCATCGGGAAAGCTAACTCATTCTAGGCAGATGCAGTCAAATATCAAAAATCCCAAAAGAAATTTAAATCGTCAGAGTATTTTCTGAGCTGTTGCAGTTGAAGGACAGTACAATGTTTTGGTGGCATCTCCAGTCCAAGAGACAAAAACATATGAAGGTGTGAGGGAGGGGACCAAGCTCGTTGTCAAACAAAAAATGGCACCACTGGTTTACGCAGTGATTGGAAATGAGTTGTAACACATTTGCTATTAAGAACAGCTGCAGAATAAAAGGAAACGATTAGTCATAGGTCAGACTCACTGCGGAAAAAAGGGCTACACCCTTCCTGCGCTCGAACTGCGTCAAACCCCTCCCTCATGTCCTTCGCGCCCAACTCTACCAGAGGCGACCAAAATAAATAAATGAATAAATAAAAGAAATAAATTCTATGATTTGATCCCAACACTGAAATCTAACTGTTTTTAAGAAAAGATGCACAGCAGGCCTAAGGTTTGGTGGCTTAACCAAATTACTTCTCCATCCCTCTATTGGGTGATGGTCAACTGATCAATGGAAACAGAGTTTGGGTAATTCGTCAGAGATCTTGTTAAGGAATGGTTACATCTCAGAGTCCACCCATTAAAATTTTACCTATAATTGACCAAAATAAAGAGTCTGTCTGGTCTGTGCCCCAATGAACTCAAGAATGATAGTTACTGCTTTATAGCTGTTGTCCATCTAAGGGCATTTACTGTCTCCTCGGAGTAGACACAATCATTCCTTAGATTTTAGTCCTAACTGTGTTAACAGTCACTGAGTACAATGTCAAGAGTTATGCTACCAAAAGGCTGAGAGAGCTGTTTGTCCAAAAGGTTTGACAATCTTGTTACCTTCTCTTGTGCCTCTTTGCGCTCCCAAGGGAGGTCTTACTAAAATGAGAAGGCATGGTGCGATAATCAACTTAGAGCTCAGGCAACTGAACCACTTTGTGTGATGAAATTACACCATAATACATATTAATGCACCGTAGAGAAAACCCCACGTTGGAGTGACCAAATGGCATGAAAAAGAGATTCTTTTGGATGAAAATGGTGGGTGGTGTTAGTGAAACAGACCCCTGTTTTTCAGGACAATGAGGGCATTTCAAAGTGCTGGGATAAGATGGGATGAGTGTGGTTGATGGGATGAAGTGATGATTTTGTGGCATGGATGATTATGATACATTATGATACTCTCTTCCCTTTGGTTTCGTTTTTTTTTCCCGTTCAGAAATTGATATGGGTGACCACAGGAAATTTCATGAGCTTCAAAGTCTTTTAAATTTCAAAATCTGATTAAACTTTAAACAAAGGATGCGTAAATGTTCTAAATCATTCATCATTAGAAACTGATAGAAAAATAAAACAATTTTTTAGACTGAAGATCACAGTAATGCAAGCATCCCAATAAAATTATCAATACAACATTGTACTGCTGTCTTTGGAAAGTTACTTGCGGTCTTTCCAAGAAACCCACCTTTCCATTCGCTGGCCCCAAAGTCGATGCTAGGTGCAGCTGGTTGAGGGGTGATGAAGGCGGTAGGGTTCTCTGAGCTGTGTCTTGGGGTCTTTCAGCTTGCTCTACTTGAGACAGACTGTCCTGACTGCGTCCTCAGCACCCTTCAAGTCCCCATCTCCTGCCCCTCCTTCGAGATAGGAGGGGTTGGTGATGATCTCTTGGGATAGGTGCACTGGCTAGGAGGACTTGGTCAGGCTGGGATTGGATGTGGCTTGGGCAGTTTGGGGAGTGGGAGGGTGGGGTTGGGGAGTTGGAGGAGGGTGCTGGTTCCGCATTTCATAAATATTAATACAGAGTCCTCCCTCTCCAAATGGGTAGATTCTTTAATTTTGTTAGAAAGGGAAGTGCTTTATTCACTTAATGGCTTTTATTAGTGCCTGGTCTTCAACTCTTTCATTAGCTAAAGTGCTGCTATAATTTACAGGGTAAAAGGGGGTGGGGCAGAGGCGGTGTCTGAGGAGGGGTGATCCTACTGCTGCTGGATAGGCAGGCATTACCTTCAAACCACTGCAGCTTTTTCTAAAAAGTGGTTCTGCTCTCAGAAAGAACTGTGGCATACAACATGAAACACATGCTTCATAACACCCTTATTGACCCATTGCAATGTTGCTGTGAGTGTTGTGAACTGGCTCCGTTAACTTGAATCCTGTTGAATATCGAAATCCTTGTTCATCCTCCATTGCTGTCCTATATCAGACACTGTGTAACCGCTGATTAATGGACAATATTGAGAGCACTTTTGACAATTAAATGGCCTCTTATATATGAACGAAAAAAGATTTTGTAGTCATACAAAGCAGTTGTTCTCTACGACCACACGTTTGTCGCATTAAGTGTAATTCAGAGAAGACATGGAATTGAGATTTTTTCCTCGCGTTATGCATTGTGTGATTTAATCTTTTAGTAAATCCACAGCTTTTTCTCTTTTAAGTTGCAGTGGTAAATGTTGTGTATTGTGTAGTGCTCCAATGATGTTTAGTATATGCCAAGATCACTGCCATTTCCAGGTTAATAAACTCAATGTCAAATTTTAGATAAAATGTATGGATGACTTTATATAACCTGACAAAGCTACTGTCACGTCTTTGCAATTTGTGAATGAGCTCTGAAACAACCACATAAACATTTGAAAAAGCTCAGCTCAGTAATATGTCGTTTAGTTGTTCATCTTTTCAATTTCTCAGCCTGCCAATATCATACTATTGTCTATATTTACTTCAGTATGCACTGGCACCATCCACTGCAATCACTGGCTGGTATCAGGTGCTCAGACACAAAATGGCTGCTACACTTCATACAAGTAGCAACATATTGACTTTAGATAATGCTCCCCTGCAGTAGAGTTCCTGGGTCTGATGAAATGCTCTGTATTTCACTCTGTGGAGTCATGTTAGTTGTGAACAGCTGGTGTATGATGTCCCCAGACTGCGTCTGAGTGAATGAACTGATTAACCTGAGTGGCCGTCCTTACTAGAGGGGGTGGGCCAGGAGCCTGAATAACTGCCTTCATCATCAATGTCACATAAATCACTTAGCTGGACAGGGCTTTCAAATGACTTTTTTTCCAGGAGTCAGACTTAAGTGGTTGTGGTAAAGCTGTCGCTTACTAGTACTGTGTTTCTGAAGGAGACCACATACATGTAACTGTCAGGAGAGTCAATGAGGAAACATTTCTTCGACATAGACTGCTTGAAACCCATGATGATTTACATAAAGACATGTTTGAATACATGCCAAAAATCATGTAGACGTATCAATAAAAATCAACAGAAGAAAAGAAGTTAAGAAGTAAGCACGACTGCTTTATCATTTTATTGTACAGATTTAGATTTTAATGCAAGCCTTAACCAATATTCAATATGAACTATTCAGGGTGCCAAGTACTGTAGGCTCTTTTAAATGTGACACTTAAATTCTATTCATTGTCTTTCAATTGAAGCAAAAAACCTAAGAACCAGAAGACAGAAGCTTTGATGGATATGTTTGGTGATTTACAGAGCAACTGTTTAGAACACTTGTGATCTCAGGCCATGCAGCGAATTGAGTCTCCTTTTATTTTTTCACCAGCTGGATAACATCTTCATCCTCCATCACATGGTCCTTTCCCACCTTTTGTGGGTTGTGTTTCACGGACGATCCCCACACGAGAGCACTGAAAGAAGAGGTGTTTAAAAATTACTTTCGGTATTGCACATGGTGCAGGTATTGTACATAGCTTAATTGCACCAGAAAATAAATAAGATCGCAGTATGAAGTCACCTAGTGGGTACAATGATAGTTAATCCTTTAGTTACTAAGGCTTTCTAATCACGTGTCACTGTCTGAACCATTCATTCCCTGGAGGATGGGTAATGCTCTGCAGCACTAACGTAATGACTAATTGACAATGTAAGCTCTCCCATTCGTAAATAGAGGTGCAACACATCAAGTCAGATCCTAATCCTAACTGTCCAATTGGTTCTTATCTGGCGTATGTTGCCATAAAAAGGGCAATGGCTGTGATTAGAGCAACTGTATTGTTTTAAGCCATTTGATGAACAGTGGTCACTTCTGCTGCAAGGTGCTTCTATCAGTGCAGCCATGTCATCATCGTAGGCGCCAGATAAATTAGCAGAAATATGGAACATATCTTTTGTCATTGTTTAAGTTCTAAATATTCCTTGCTGTTAGTTATAAAAATTTTTACAAAGGTTTGTGGGCACACATGTTTCTTTTCTAAGAAAATAAGAGAAAATTCTGAAGAGACTGAGATAAACCTAAAGTCAACTCTTTGGACGTGACACTGACCTAATGATATTATATATAAAGGCAGGACATAAAAATTAATGCTGGCTTGTGCAAATGGTCGTTTCAGTGCTGGTGCTCAGAGGCGGGACTCCCTTTAAAATTAAACAAACTAAGTCAGATCTGCAGTACTCACTATTTGAATTCTTTGATGAGGTTTTTGTGAATCTTTAAGCAGAAATCCTCAACTGCAGTTCGTCCATCAGGAAGTACAACAGGAGAGGTGTAATCAGGAAGCTGGCCTTTGGGCTTGGTGTAGCTGCAAATGGAAGCATCATCTCAATCAAATTTTCTTGTTTAAAGAACAGAAATTGAAAAATATTTTAAAAGGTTTCACGTAAATCCCGTAGTGAATGGACTAAGCACTCTTACATGCGCACGAGCTTTAGGTAGTCCCACACCTTTTCCAGCAGGTCGTCAAAGTTCCAGCGGTGGTGGGCCGAAATGGGTACACAGTGAGGCACCTTGTAGATGATGTCAAGCTCCTCAATGGAGATCTGATCAATTTTGTTGAGCACATATATACATGGGATATAGACCCTGTTATGATAAGAGATGTGTTCAGAAGTCAGAAATGAATGTTAAATATATTTTTTCATTTAATATTGCTTGAGTGAATCTTTTCTTTTACAAACCACTAGTTTTATTTGTGCTTGATGTATTTAGTTTTTTCGTCCTGGACTTTTCTGCTGAAGAGGTTAACATGCTTACCTTCTGTTTTTTGCTAGACGTGGTAAATTACTGGCTGGCATGATGGTGAAAATAAACTGCTTAAGTGTGTGGGTTCAGGCATGGCAATAGCTGTTGAAATATTCTGCACAATTGGAAAATTTCTATTTCTAACTATTTACGCAATTTCTCTGCTATTGACAGACTATTTTGCACGTCTTAAAATGTCATAAAATACAATGCTAAAAGATTGTCCAGGGAAGTGGATTCTTGTTCAACATACATCACAATGCAAAACTAAACTCATAACAAATACCACATCCAACATTATTCATATCTATACTTGACAGCATTTCTTGGGGTATTTTATTTTGGTACACTGAGGAATGTAATACCATAGGTTACTTGTAGATAGATGAGTAGATAACTTAATAAAAATAGATAACTAGAAATCATTGGAAAAAGGTTGTCTCAAAATTCAAATGCAGTTGCAACCCCATAAGGCACATGAAATGCATTTTCAAATTTATCTGCATTAGTGTAGCGGGGCTGAAATAGGATTTTAGACTCCAACAGGCCACACCCACTGGGGATGACTAAGGCAGGCCCATTCTTGCACTTCAGCAGCTTACCGATTTCCCTCCACCACGTCAATGAGATCATCAGCGGTGGAATCGCTGCGCAGAGTGATGTCGGCATTGTGGATCTTGTACTCTGCCAAGATACTCTTCACTGTTTCAGCATCCAGCTCAGATTGTGCACACTACAGAAAGAGAGAGAGGGAGAGAGGCCAGGCATTATATTGCTCACCACAAAAGAAAAAGAGGATGAAAACACTTATACTTAATTCATATTATCTCCATTATTGGATATTCTTCACATCGCACAACTGACATAATGTTTTTAGTACACCGACATAAAAAATTAGTGCAGAAAGAAAGCATAGTCTCCAGCATGTCCACCAGAGGTCAGCATTGATGTTTCAGTGTCTGTCACCAGCACCTATCTTTGTGTTGGGCTGAATGTGTTTTCCACATTTCCACATTAAATCAATTCAACTTTTCAAATAACCTGTATGATTTTATACCTTGTTTAAGTGAATGGGAACCCAAAAGAAGTAATTAAAATGAAAAATGAACTGACAGTCAACTACAGACATGCCTGATAACTGAAATCCCGAATGTCAAAAATAATAGCAGTATCACACTTTCTGATAATCTCACTTTGCAATGACTAGTGGACAACCAGAATTAAATAACAGTCAAACATTTCCACTCTAAATTCTGCTGAAAATGCATATCAGTATTGTATTATATATTTCAGGGACAAGTTTAATGTTTGCATCTCTGCATTCAAATAGCTACTTAGTGAACCATACTGTAGCGGTGAAGTTGATGCCTCCTTTGTCCTTCTTCTTGAAACCGATGTTAGGTGGTTGTTTATTCAGTCGGATGCCAAATCCTTCCAGCTCATGCTCTATTAGCTTCTTATGAACAAGAGGTTTCAACACATCAAGCACAATGAGGATTAGGTTGCAAGTTCGGGCCACTAAAACAAAAAGGAAGAAGAAAACAACAACGGATTATAGAATGCCAGACAGTATCTCACTTATGTAGTAACGTGTATCTACAACCTTTAATATTAATATCAGCAGAGGGAAATTACTGAATTACCCTGGTATTATTCTTTGTCTCATAATTCTGTTTTTCCAGGGAAATCTGTATGAGCCTCAGCTGAAACCTCACTGATTACATCTTTACCTGCAATGACCTGTCGGCCTCTGCCCTTGCCATCTTTGGCACCCTCAATGATTCCTGGGAGATCCAGGAGCTTGTAAATAAGAAAACAAATACAGTAGATAATCAGCCTGTTGAAAGCGTAATGAACTAAAAACACCTCTCAAAGTAGTAGTAATTTTGAAATTATTGTACCTGAATTTTGGCACCTTTGTAGCGAATGACTCCAGGTACTGTCGTAAGCGTGGTGAACTCATAGGCAGCAACCTCAGAGTACACACCTGCAAGGTTACTTAGCAGAGTAGACTTTCCTACTGAGGGAAAACCAACAAAGCCAACGCGAGCATCGCCAGTTTTTGCTACATCAAAACCTGAAACGCAAAAGTTAATCAGACATCAATCAAAGCACATATTGACAATGATGGAAAAACAGAAAATGTTGGCTTGTTTGTAATGCCTTGTTATGAGTAGTAAGTGAACTAAGCATTTGAAAATATGATCTTACCCTCTCCTGTTCCACCACCACTGCCTCCTTTTGGTGTGATGAGTTCCCTCCTCAGTTTGGCAAGACGTGCTTTGAGCAGACCCAAGTGGTGAGCTGTGGCCTTGTTCCTCTGCGTCCTGGCCATCTAAAAGGAATTGTAACAGCAGCATAAGGTATCAAACCTGTTTATCACACAATTGCGTAATAGTCAATGAGCCAATGAATTTATCACTTAGATTACACAGTTGTTAGATGACACTATTAGACAGGCATTTTGTCAATGTACCTAGAGTTTTTCTCCCGGCCTTCAGCCCATTGTAGGCTCGGACAAACATATGGCAAACACTACTTTGAATCAGAATAAACAGGTAGAATTATGTGTCATTTACTGCAATAAAAACAAACAATAATAAAAGTTAATGCTAACCCATAATATAACTAGGGTATAACTATAGATATGCTGATTATTTCCACAATAAATGGGCTTATTGTTTGACCTATAAGTTAATAAGTAAATAATGAAAATGTCAGAAAACACCAAAAAAATCTAGAAATCAAGAAGTTAAAATTTCAAAAAGTTATATCTTGAAACATTATCATATAAAATGAACCATCACGTAAAATAAAGAAAAACAGCAAATTATCACATTTCAGATGATGGACCGAGAGAATATTGGCTCCAAAATGGCTTAAAATAGGTAATAGCTTTCAGGCAATCGACAAATTATTTCACACTGAAGCATAGCATTTCTTATAAATCAAAAACTGCCTGCTTGGAAAATGACAAATTGAAATTTGTTTTTTCTTTGATAATAAGAATTTCAAGAAAAGGACTGAAACGATAGTGACGTGTTTGGTATTTGAGAATATAGTCAAAATTTCAGTGATGAATGGCACAGAAGGCTGACCCAAGGAGCTCTCATGTTTTTTATCCTGTCTAATATCTAGACTGACTGAGATAAACATTGACATGCGCCTCCATTATGTCACTTACTTATGATGTCAAAGGACGTTGTGACGCTTAAAAGGAGCATAATTAAGTCCATACTTAGCCCTGTATTATCTCAGGAGTTTTTATTATAAATCTAAGTTATAAAGCAACTTGTCTCTCTCATAACTACGTATTTAACCATAAGTATTCAAGACACCTTTTAACCCTTAAGTAAATTTATAAACACATTTTCTTAGATACCATTGTTGTAGCTCATATTAAGAGTAGAAAAACACATATAGACTAATAATAGTTTGTTGGGTGCTAGTTAATATTTTTTCCTTTTAAATCTAATAATTTCTTCATTCATTCATTTAGGATGTTTGTGTGCTACATGAAACAGATACACACGGTTACTACCGTTAGTGTCGGTGTCAGCCTGTCAAACGCCATGAATGCTAGAGACCAGGAGGTTAGCAACATCCTCAAAAATTATTTATTCAACTATACAGCTACTAGCGGAATGAGCAGTATACGATACACGTTTTAAAGTGTCAATGAGCTAGTAGACCTGAAATAAAGTATTTAACGGAAGGCCCAGCTGTAGAAGCTAGGCTAATTATTTGCTAGCGCTAACAACTAGCCGTTAGCTAAAACGTGACTGATTCATTGGGTTACCTTGCAATATAATTTAAGCCTTACCTCATTTTCAATCTCTGCTATTTTGGCGAGTATACTCATGGTGGCGTAGATTCTTTTGTACAATCAATCTTACGGACAGAAGTTGGAAAGATTTTACATGGGAAAAAGTTGGAGTCTGTTTAGCAACCGCACACATACAACATGCAAGTGCCACTACGCATTGCTTCGCTGAAAATCTCGCGATGATACGTAGAGAAAAAGGCCCGGCGTATTGACCCACAGGAGAGACGTAACAGGCTGTCCATTACAGAGGTCTGAACGAAAAAACTCCCATAATCACAGATGGTAAGGTTTACTTTTGATGGATATGGTTGTATTGTATTGAGTTGTTCCAATAAAATAATTTTTAAAATGCTTTTAGAAAGTAAAAAAGTACATTTACGTCCAAATTTCAGGTTGCATTTCAATTGATTATTTACATTTTAAATTACCTTACACTTCTACTCCACTATATTTCTGAGACAAATGTTGAAGTTTGTACTCCAAAACATTTATTTGACAGTCATGATCACTGTTGTTCTTCTGCAAGTATTTTTAATTTTGTATAGGCCAAGTTGTAGGTAATTATGCAATTCCTATACATCCTCAGGATTTTAAATACATAAATACTACTTGTTGGGGAGCATTCACAAGTATTTTATTGGTCTAACTGTCATACTTACTTTTGCAGGGACACACGGACACACATTTCAACTTGACCTATTTAATAGAAATTTCCATATGAAAAAAAAGGACACAGTCAAATATTATATTTTTATAGTTTAATTGTTTATTGTTTAAGTCGCATACAGTATAATCTCTCATTGGTTTCTATGTTGCTGAAGTTTGTGGACTGAACATCTGTCATTGTGTTGACCTTCTGATTGACTTATTGGTTGGTGGGTTGGCTGGTTGAACAAGTTCAGTGCTGCTGTATAGATGAGTGACCACCAGATCTTCTCTGACCCATGCTATGCTCTGTGAATGCTGAAAAGGTTGCATTATTAACAACTATACGTTCATATGGTGAATATTAATGTCCAGAGGGTTTATTGGCTACCTCAAGGCTTTTCACACAGTTGACATGTAGGCACGTGTGTGAAAGGCCAAGGAGAGTATTTCAATCAAATTGAAATATTTTATCTACTTTCTGACATTAAAGCCTTTAAACCTAATGGATACCAGTTACCAAAGGTAGAATTACAAGTTCTCTTCTTGAATAATACTGCTCTTCCAGCTCAGCCCACAGTGTTATATAAAGCATTTGCTTTAAAAACTAAATGCAATGAAGTGAAATGTTAAAATCTGTGTACAGCTAAGACCAGGAAACAACCAAATAGTCTATTTATATATGTATCTTAACTCCAGTCCAAGGAACATGAAACCATATGCTAAATATGATGAATCTGTCACTTCTTACATCCCCATTGTAGTTTGTTTTGTTGAAGGAGGTGTGCTTGTCCTCATCAAAATATATAAAAATAGGCATTTTCTTTTTAAAAGGTAGATACGGTTTCTGTGAGTTATTCTTCAGCATTTTTGTTGCCCAGCCGGGATGACAGCAAGCATACATAGCACAGGAATAAAGGACAGGAGGTAAGACACAGCAAGACAAGGGGTAATTACTAATTTTGTGATCACTCAAAGCATTGCTGTGGACCTCTGTGGGTCTAAGTTAATGGTTCTTTGTGAAAAACAGAAAAAGGGGCCTTGACTTGATTCATCAACACTAGCCACAACTTGGGAACTGACAATAATAAACCCATGCCCAAACATCTTAAATGTTCTTCTTTTAATGAGCAACTCATCTTTATATCATATATCAGTCAGCACTGAAGTGCATTGATTAAAAAGTAAGTGCAAGTACAGATTTTAATGCATTCATTTTGACTAGAGGATTAAATTATTTGCAACGCCACCCCAAAAATAGTCATTCTACAGGGGCGCTCTGCAAAAAGAAAACCGCTATAGTTGATGCTGTTTCTAACCTAAAAGATATATGCTTTTTTTTCCTCATTTCAAGCTTTAAGTTATCTCTGAGTGACAGTGTGTAGGAGCGATTTTCATCTGCCTTTTGCTATCAGTGTACTCCAGGGCATCAAACAGAGCACTTTTCCTCAATTTCACTGTCATTCTCCCTGACTGATTTCTCAGTGGTGTCTCAGTTCGCTTTGAGGAACACAGCAACTGAATTAAGCCTGCAGAAGCACAAAGTCTGTGAGAAGCACTATTTTAGTGCAATAGTTTCACACTTGGTAACCTTGCCACCTAAAACTGGCTACCTCTGCATAGAGATGGAGTAGAGTTCTTATCATAGCCCCATCGATAGGCCTTTTAGTTTTTACTGAGGGAAGCGCCATTATTTGAGGTCTTGTCACCAGAGCAAGGATAACAACATCTTTTGAGGTAATAAAAAACAAATAACAGCATGAAGTTATCCATTAAAATGCATTGTCCCCAGTATTTTGGATTCTGTCATCAGAATTTGGATAATACTTATTGAAACCATAAGGCTTTACGATAAATGCAACTTGGCCATATGATGGCAAAAGTCTTCAGTGGAGGCATTCCCCTTGGACTCTAGCTGCTCTCGGAGGAGGTGGGCGGTGCTGTGGAGGACGACCTCCGTCGGGACACTGACTGTGAGCGTTCAGGGCTGTGTTTGTCATAAGGCTGGAGCTGAACCTCCAGGAAGTCCCTGTGCTGCTGGCTGATGACCTGGCTGATGAGTCCTGGCAGAGCCTGTAAGTTACTCAGTAGAGTCTCCAGTTTTGTCTCCAACAAGGCAATCCTCTTCTCCATGTCCTCTCCTCTCTCATTCAAGTCCGATATCATGTCATACATGATGTTCTGAGTCTGGAACAAGGGAGAAGAAACACACTTAACACAATGACTTCCGATTTATTGTTATTTTTTGATGGGCAACCTGAAAATACTGTATGTGTCCGTTATTAACAAACAGATTACACACAAAAATACTTCATTACATGAACAGTTAAAATTGAATTAAAAGATAATTCTGAAAAAAAAAGAGGAGAGGAAGTAGAAGAGATTGGAAGCTTCAAATAAAGAGTCTTTTTCTCATTACAGCCTGTTCATACTGCAGAAAAGTGAAAATAACAAACATGCTGTCAATCCATTATGATATGTTTATCGTCTTATGTAAAATGATTAAAGTATTGATATTTTTTCATTACATTATCATAGTTTAATTTCAAGCATTATTAGTCATTGCACTCGTTTCTTTACAATTTAAATTTCTAAAACAACTTCAGTGGGAGTGCCTGGGAACAAAATACAGTTGTCTTCACTGTGTAAAACGCAATATAACTCAAAGATAAATAATAAACTGCAGTCACAGTATCACAAATCAAGCTAAAGGTTCTGTAGATGAGATTATAAACAATAAAAACAATAATCATCATGAATGTTCAACCTGACAAATATTTTTTTTCATATTTTAAGGTAAATAAATCTATGATACTACTGTTGAGAACTTTGATGGCTCCAGTTTTTTCCCAGACCGTCCCGTTGTCCTCTTCTTTTGGATGAGCAGAGGTTCAAATCAGAGAAGACATATTTAAAATAACACAATAGGAAGTTATTTTTAAGTAGGTGCAACGCTGTGAACCTGCACATCGCTCATAAGCAAACAAAAGTCATCTTTATGTGAACATTTTACTAGAGTTCATGTTCTTGCCAGAATACATTAATACATGACCTTGAAGAGACCGAGAAGGTGTTCACTGATTTTGTGTGGAGCTTTTTGTTTGTTTGAATGCATCAACCATCTTTTCATAGACCTGTAGAATTCAGTGCAGCTGCTATTTATTTGAGCCCCCAAGGTTCAGTCTTAAAAAATAGTCAATGACACACAGTGGGAAAACTACATCACATTTGGGATGAGAATTAGGAGTGTTGCTGCTGGAGGGCGGTTTCTGGAGTATTATTCATCAGTGGACTAATAATATCTGGCAGCCTAGAGGCACTGCTATCCATCACTTACCTTTCCTCTTCTGATTTGAGGTGGCAATAATGGGAAAGGTTTTTTACGTGAACCTGTGAGGACTGAAGTAGGACTGACACTACTCAGCCTGTCAGCTGGTGGAGACAAGGGATACACTGAAGTGTATTACATACATCAACACTAATCAATAAGATTTCTCACAGAAATTAAATTTGGTATTTGACCAAGTGCACTAATGTTCGGTTATATTATCTTCTACCCCGGAATTATTCCCTTATTTCAACGGAGTATATGTCTCCATCCAGAACTGAAGCAAAAAGAGGATTTAGTATATACACTGAGAAAACACATACAACAGAGAACGCAACTGATGGAGGAAGAATATATATAGTTAATATAGGTCCTCCTCGAACATTATAAATACAAATTGACATGATCAACCTAATTGTGGACAAGAGAAGAAGAAATGATCTCAAACTTCAGTTTGAGTGAGCAATTTTGCATTTTCAGGCTGAGGTGAAGAAATTCTGTGGAGAGAAACTATCACTTAAGTCACATCAAATAAAAAACACATTTTACATAACACTTTAGAGGAGATGATGAGTTAAGGGAAAACACTGTGATCTGAGGAATTTCACATTGTACTGCAGAGGCAATGCAGCTGCCAGTGATATGTTCAGCTCTATTTAGCTCCATCTTTCCACTGAGAGCGTGAAGAGACTGGAGCTACACTGCCCTCTCATGGCGCCAGATTCTTATAACAATGATTAAAGAGCCTGCTGAGTGGTGCTGGCTATAAGCCACCTTATCCAATGTCACATCCTGGCTCTTGCTACTGTTTTACAGTGTGAGGTGATTGGGCAATATTAACTAATACCTTTTGTGACATACTGGCCTGAATCCAGTTTGACTGTGGTGTACTTTTGAATGTCAAAGCCCTATGCCTTTCTCTCCTTCCTTTCTCTGCCTTTGCATCTGACTGAATCATCAGATCACAGTGTGTCTCCCTTCCCAAGTTACTATTTCTGCTGTGTCAGGCTGGCACACTGCCTGGTCTTTCCCTAAGGTTTTTCAACTTCTGTTTAGTGCATCTGGAAACAAATATCAGAGAATGCATGAAGTGAAAAACTGCACTGTGTTTTTGCATAGACAAAAATGGTTCTTGGTAATTTTCAGCAGAACATGTCCTGGGGATAGTAATTGGAACTACAGAGTAAAATGTATTAAATGATTACAGTATTTCATTCCCAAGGGATCCAAAGCTTAGACGAAGCAAAATCATCACACAGATTGACTTTTAATCACCTTTTGAAACCCTGTCTGTTTATTTGACACCTGTAGACTTTGATTATATTAGAAAAGACAAGTAATTCAGCTAGTGAACCAGCATGCATTGGATTCAATCACACAAAGGAAAGAAGCTTATCAGGATAGTTTTCTATCCTGATGTACAATGCAGCAGTAGACTGTTAGTCTAGCTTACCTTAGCAAGGTCCACTAGTGAGTTTGCTTGGTCATTCAGCTTGCGTTGCTCCATTTTAACACTTCTCAATCTGAACACAAGACCATTCAGAACCCAATGAATTAACGCTATTACCAAATAGGTTTGTTTGTTTTTTTAATAATTTTTTGTGCACACACAAAGGCATACACAAAGATAACACTCCTATGACATGCACAAGATGTGTGTAGTGAATGCAGGGATTGCAGGGTTCAGTCTCTTTAGTTGAGCTGCATGCAAGTGGAAAGGAGACCACGGAAAAGGGAGGGTGGAGCTGCCACTGAGGAGAATGAGACCAACTTGTCAATCTACCCAACCAATATTTCCAACAAACTAAAGGAATGAGGAGCATTTGTAAATCAGTTTTTCTCTGGTCATTCAGAAACACGCAGATATCAAACACAGTTTTTCCTTCAATGGCTGTCCAGTATAAACTTAAAAAATGTGAAGTGAGCAAAATCTTCACAATTTGATTTTTTAATTTGATTAAAGCCTGTTAAAAAAATGTATATAGGAAATAATTTTCTCTGTGACATTTACCTTGTATGATTAAAATAGCTGACCAAAGATCAGCATAAAATAACATACACACGCCATACAATATGCTTAAATAATTCACAGATCCTTTTTCATTAAGCTTCTTAAGCCTGCTTTACTCATTCTCTCAGGGGGATGAAAAACAGCAACTGTGCAGTATTAAATGTGCCGACCACATGTGGTTTAAAGATATTGAAGAGGTTCTTTTTTTCCCCTTTTGAATCACGCACACACGCTAAAATACACTGGACATAATAACAAAATAATATCATGATGGCAAGTTTGCAATCATGTTAGACTGATAAAACAACAATCATAATAACAACAAAAACTATCTAATTAATTTAGCTAGAAATTCAGTATCTTAGCTAGGTAAGGTAATGAGGATTGAGAAGAGAACCCAAGGGCCCTCTGTGAGTCTGCTAATATGCTCTAACATACCTATTCTCATGCAATACAGGATCATTTCTCTGTTTTCCTGAAGACAGGCAGATGTTGAACGAAGATGACAGGTTAGACCAACAGAGGGTGCCATAGGAGTCACCACAGAAAACTACGGACAGTGGAAAAAGTCCTGCCGGCTGAGGACTGAAATGTTTCATAAAGAGCAGATTCTAAAGACAAGTGCAGAATACTATTGCAAAACATCACCCTTTTTATATTCAAGTGATTTAATGAAGGAAGAAGTAAAGATGCCCTGTCTAAATGATGAAAGATAATAGAGATCCAATGTCAAATGGTGTTGCATTTGATGTAAAACCTGTTGGAATTATGCATTTCACAGTTGGATGACCAATAGCTGTCAAATTAAGTCAAAGCACAGGGCAGTTTGAGGTCAGGATGAGTCTATGTGTCTCTTTCCCTCAGTCAGTCACCCCACATGGGCAGGTCTGCTTTTGAATGGGCCCTGCTTGCTGTTCATCCAGGCAAATCGGCTATGCTAAGCTTTTCAATACCCAACTAAATCTGTAAAGCAATCTCAGTTATTGCTTTCTTTTTCATGACCTCTGTTTACATCATTGTGCAAAGAAATGCAAATTTTTCTTTTTGTGTAATGGACAGATTGAGATTTCTTTGTCTGTCCATACTGACAACTTCATGCTGTCAGTCGCACTTTGCAGCCTCTCAGGCCCAAATGGGATTGCTCTGAGCTTTTACTCTGACCTTCCTCTCAGGACAATTTCCTGTCTCTCCAATCCGCTGATCTCTAAGCTAACAAGTACTCACTCTCCTGCGTCTCACTATGATTCCCTCTTCAACCTTGTGGTTGGAAAGGGACAGCATTCCCACTAGGGATGATCCAGCTGTATCGATTGAGACCCTTGACTTCAACTGTTGTGGCCTAATACATACTGCAATATCTTGCCTTGGGTGCAGTGAAATTCACCAAGCAGATAATCTGAGGGGTGCGTCAACTGTGTCTATCACTTATTCTGCTTATTCCCCTAATGTGGAGATGCATGACAGCTCAATGGGCTTTTTATGATGCTGTTTACCAGCCGTTATGACACTGGAGCCGTGCTTTTGCTACTGTGTCATCCAACAGAGAAATGGAGGAAATGCAGCTGCGAATGTAGTAACAGGCGAAACAATGGTTCCACATGCCGAAAGATGACCCTGAGCCCTGATCTGTATGAGTATGGCTGCTAAGTTGTAAAAAATGACTTGATGGATATTAGGAATTATACATTGCTTTGCTATTTCAGGTTTGCCTCCTGTAGAGCTCTAGTAATCATCCTTCGGTAGGTGAAAGCACAGTTGATTGGAGTTTAATCAGTGGCTTTCTGATTAAAAATCAAATTCTCATCACATCCATGCAGAAATGGAAAGAAAAACACCCTCCATCACTGATAATTGAAATTCACTTAATATGCATCTATGGGTGTGTTCAAAATGTGTGGTCCACTGTATAATAAGGTGTAAAAAGTGTTTGTGCTGGAAATGCTAAAGTTTGAGCATGAGAGGGTCGTGTATTTTATCAAACTGACTCAATTGAATGGATATCCGATGAAAGAAAAAAAAAACTGTGCAGCTGCTTAAATGAATTAATCTGGCAACAGAATGATTCTCATGTGAAACAATTCAGTCATTGCAAAAAACTTTTTTTTGGCATGAATTTCACTTATCAAATGAGGGAGTGTAATTTTTTTTTGTCACATTATTGGGTTCAAGGACAAGCTCTCATTAGCATGCACACAACAGGTCTGTATCTACATGTGAGGCGAAGACTTACTTTCGAGCTCTATTTTCATTGTGTTGACAAACAGGAAAAAAAAGGAAAGGAAATGAAGTAGACAAATGAATTATTACAACATCAGTTAAACATATGCAGACGGCAGAATCTGTTCGGTGTGGTCCGGCTGCTGTAACCCTCATCTCTATTCTGTCACCTCACCTCGGAACAGTAGCAACCATTTCTGCTTGACTTACTTCTTCCTGCAACCTGTGAGTTATCTTCCTGCATTTCGGCTGTCTGTTGTAGCTGCAGCATAACTTGCTCTCTGGGTCTAATCCCTTTTCTCCACACTACTGCTGGTTATCAGAAATATACAACAGTACAACTGTTAACGTCTATAAACATTCACCAGCACAGATAGTGCCTCAAAGCATCTATGGTGCCTTTAACAACTGTTTACATCTCCAATCCTTTGGTGTGTATGGTGTTTCAAACGCAGTCTTGCAACTCTGACCCGAGGAAATGGACGTGATGATATCTGATTTGATGTTTGATATCACCTAACTACAGGTCAAGGACAGCTGTAGGCACTTTTCAAGCCCTCCACTTGAGTGATCTGCTCACTGTCAGGCAACTTCCTATCCTATATTCATCTCAGTCCAGAGTTTGTCATACACTCACCACATAGGATACAGTCAATACATAAAACCCTCAGTTCAGGCTTGTGAAAGACACTGTGTCATGAAAAAAGCACCAAAAATTTTACAGGACAATGCTGACCCCACGTTGAGTATTTGTCCTTGCACACAGAGCTGGATGTGACTTTTTTTTCCCCACTGAATCTGTTTCTTGATAGATTTAGATTTAGCTCAGAGGGATTTCCCTCATTAGGCTGACTTAGAGAACAGGAGGTGGACATGAAACGTTGTCCCCACCACTGCAAATCGTCTGCAAGGACATAATGATTCGACAAAGCAGCCATGACAAAAGGCTATTAAATGGCACAAATCGTGATACAGGTTGCAGCAGCAGACAGATTATGAATTTCTCTAGCTTGCAATTACACATCAAAATGTTTTTAAAACATATGTTTGTTCAGAAGATTGATGAGCAAAGCAAGGTTGAATACATTAGACCACAAAGACCTTAATACATACATAAAACTACAGGAAGCATATAGAACAAACATATAAATAAGGGACATTTCACTTGAGCATAAAGCTACATAAGATTAATGTAATTGCACATCCAGTTACTTTTTTTTAAATGAAGTACTGAGCTGAGTTACAGTTCCTGAAAACCACCACAGATTAGATGTGCATGTAAGGTTGAAGAAAAACAAGATGAGGTGAGTATTAAATCAATACTGTTTGGGAGTTAGATAGCACTTTAGGTCCCCGGGGATGTACTAAAAGACTAGCTGACAGGTAAGTGTCCGACCTGCCTCTAGAAAAGTAGAAACCTGCACGTATCAGCCTTGAGGTAAGCCTGACATCTGGCTCGCAGTGAGAGGACACAAAAATTCTGACAGCAAATGGTGAGAGAGAGAGAGAGAGAGAGAGAGATATCAGTATCATACTGCTATGAATTCTGTAACATGGGAATATTCCAAGGTAAAATTTGTATATATATATTTTTAAGGCTGGGAATGTAATGTGTTTATTTCGATTAATTAATTACAAAACAATAAATAACTTAAAAAATGAATGCATTTTAATTGCACAGTATTCACTGCAGAATGTTTCTCAGTGCAAGCACAGTGTGTTAGCATGACGGACGAGGCAGATGAGACTACACTGGCTGGAGGGAAATTGAAATATGAGAAACTTCCAAATGGAAGTGTAAACAAACATTATGTTCTTTGCACTTTATGTTGGAAGAAGCTCTTCCACCTTTATTACCACCCCTAGGGATGGGAATTGAAAAAAACGGTTCTTGTTCAGAACCAGTTCCCAGAGTTTCAATTCCTTGGAATCGTTTGCCAATTTTGCAAACGATTCCCTTATCAATTCCAGTGGGCGCGAATGACGTCACCACGCACGTTGCGTGGCTTACACAAGCTACGCAACGCGCGTGGCAACGTCATTCACCAGTGCAGCCAGCGAGAGTTGGAGAACTTTGGTTACATTTCACGAGAAAGGACGACAACAGGGCAACTTGCAATGCTTGCAAAGTGGATATTTCATCAAAGGGAGGAAATACTGTGGAATATTAAATAAATGGGCCTCTTAAGACCTGTTGGGTTTGTAGGGTCATGTTACTTCTAAACTAAACAAAGTTGATGCTAATGACCTGTTTGTTCTCCTTTTTTCCAAATGAGAATCGATAAAAAACCGAATCGTTAAGCAGAATCAAAAATGGAATTGGAATAGTAAAAATCTTATCAATTCCCATCCCTAACCACCTCAAAGCAAAACATGTCGGAGTTGGCCCGCAGGCCAGTTTTTATACCATTTTAGATTGTAGACAGCACTTTACGTTGAACTGTTGGCCTGTTTAGTTTTGGCCAGGGATTATTTAAGGGAGTTTTTGAGTGATAGTTTGGTTTTTCTGGTTTTTCATACATGATGTTTGAAAAAGTTGAGGTCAATCAATACTTTGGCATTTTTGGTCAGAATTTCCACTCTTCTGAAAACTGTGTGCTCTGTGCTTTCTGCACTCATCGATGGGTCGGTGTAGCAGACTGATGGGAAAGTAAACAAGATTTTGAAGTTTAAGCTAATGTATATTGATTCATTCATCAAACAAACTTACATTGGGATGAAAATACGATTAATTTTGATTATTTTATTACAAAGTCTCTAATTAGATAAATTTTTTATCGAGTCCCACCCCTATTTATTTATTTTTTTGTTTATCTATTTTTGTCAGGAATACATGAATGCTTGAACACCGCAACACCTCTGCCAACTATTTCGAAAGTAACTCTGAGAAATTTGACATTTTTCCAAATCCAAATCTCATCCAGACAAAAAACATTTTACACATGTAAAATATATTTCTTTAATATAATTCCCATCCTGTTTAAAAATGAATGAATTACAAGAACCTCTCAGTGAATAATATTTACAATAATTTGGTCTCTTGCATATTCAACCAATCGTAATGATGCTGAATCAACACGCCAACTCTTTACCACATCTGCAAATGCCAAGTTAGTGGAACCAGATGAAACACAGTCTTGACGTACAAAGATCGTACAATGATATCAGCGTATGCTTTTGCTACAGGTGTCAAACAATTCAGATTTCAGGTTCAAACTGCACTATTAAATTATTTAAATACACTGCTGGATAAGAAAATGTTGAACCAATATGAGTGGTGAGGGCTAATAGTGTGCTACCTACTGGTGAATGGCTTGGAGAAATTTCCTCTGGTGCTTCCTGACTCTGGCATGGTCCATCTTCCTCACCAGTTTGGTGTTCTTGTAGATGAGCCATGTCTCCCTGAGAACGTTCGCAGCTGTGTTTTTCACCTAAGTTAAACCCCCACAAAAAAAGATGACCTTCAGTTAATAAGACAGAAATATGGTGAAATGCAGTGAAATATATCAGATATGGCTTACTCTTTTTGTTAGCTGGGTGTCCATCATAAAATTGTGGACATGTTTTTCAGCTTTGGTTAATTCCAGTTTCTTTGCCACCACAGCCACCACCAGAGCAGTGCAGCCAGCACCCTGTCAATTAACAAGAAAGGACAGGCAGCAATGTATAATGTGGAATGTGGATCTTTACTCATCTACTCAGCTACTCATCTATATTTATTCATGTCAGTGAATATTAGCACGTCATATTAGCCACACAAATCATAAGGACTCCTTTCAGCCTTTGAGACTTTGACAAAGTGGCAAGGGAAAAAAAATTAACACAGCTGAAGTCTGTCTGCTAATCTCACCATAATGCCTGTCAGGAGGCAGACTCCTTTCCCACAGTATGTGTTTGGGACCATATCCCCATATCCAATGGTAAGAAACGTGATTGAGATCAACCACATGGCTCCTAGAAAGTTGCTGGTTATGTCCTGGTTGTCGTGGTACCTGCAATGAATAATAAATGCACCAGATTGACTATCTTCATCCACCACAGGAACTGATGCACTCTTGCTTCTCTGATGACTAATTCTTATTTTAAGGTAGAATGAATAAAGATTTACTCTGATGTAGTATATAATATTAAATTTCAGAAAACTGTAGGACTATAATCTTTTCTCACACCATGTATAAATCTTTCTGTCTTAATGCTCAGAGACAGCCTGAGCTTAGAAGTGTGTACATTATCTATTTTTACTCCTTATCTATGTTTCATGCTGAGCAGCACAGCATAGCGTGAGAAACTGATCCAGGCACCTCTCACAAGCTCTCACAGTCCATGCAGCAATGATCCATAGTGAGATGGTGAAGACCAGTAGCACAGTGCCAGGACAGATGGTCATGAGGGTCTTCATCACAAAGCGTGTGTTAAAGTTAATCTTGTTGAGTGCACCGATGCTGCGGGATGAGGCGTCCGTGAAGAGCTTGCTGTGCAGCAGCATGACACGAGCAATGAGGTACAGTCGCAGGAACATGGGTATGGACAGGATGATGTCCACATCTGCATCCGTCTTGGATGGCACATAAGAGTAGGCCAGGCGTGCAGTCCAGGTGAAGGTGTAGTTTCCTGGGATGGGGTGGATGGCGCACACCAGGATCTCCAAGCAAATGAAGAAGATGCGCTCATATGTCATGGCTATCCTCCAGTCATCAGCTGCGTTGTCCACCATAAATAACTGAAAGAAAAGGGCACAGTGAGGCTGATGGAGGGTAAAAGCTAGCTAACATTTTCATCATGGTGATGTAGCAAGCTGCAGGAAATCATTAAACCCATTAAACAATAAGTCACAAAAGCCCTTGGGTCATTAAATCACATTTTTGAGTAAATTTTTTCTTTTAGACCATATCAATTTTCCCTATTTTTTATATATAACACCATTTGGGCAAAGAAAAAAAAAAGAGAGGTATCCTGCGATAAATTAAAGCTTTAAGTATTTGTCAAGTTCCAAGTCTACTACTCTGTCACATGCGTCTATAAACTGGCTCACTGAATAATTGATTAGTTGATCTGATCCACAGTGAGTTGGTTATAGTAGTTTTGAAAACTTTGTTGCAGGTCGACTGAAGTTATTTACAAATTCTGAAACTCTAGTGTGAGATTTCTTTTTCCTAAAAGAGGCTTAATCTGTCTGTGTCCATGTGAGACCATTTCTCCTCACTCTCCAAAGGCTACATGTAAACGTGCACACAAAAATCACGTGTATGCCACAGTCAGTATTTCTGAACACAGTATATGTGGTGAGACTGTGAACATCTCACGTTCTGTTTGAGCAAAACGGGTAAAATACAGTGAAGTGAAAAATGAAAAATAATGAAATGCTGAATTCAACATAAAACAAAACAACCGACTTCACAGAGAATGATTCATTATTATTGTAAGCAAAAAAACTATTGGACATTCACAAATGGAAATAATTGTGTTTGTGAGCTCAGCTGTTTTATTGAGCATAATTTAATACTATATCCTCATTATTTATTGTGACACGTTCTCCAAAGAGTTCGGACAACCTAATCAAAACGTCTCTGGTCCCAACAAATGAAGTTGAGATAAAACAGGATTTTTGTTGGCGTTAGTGTGTTACAGTTTACTGATGAGTTCAGTTTGTAATCTGACAAGCAAACAGTGAAATTGTGCTGCCTTTGTGTTCTTTTCATTGTTTTATGCACTCCATTCTGCCACTGCACTTTATCGGTTCACCGCACCTAAATAGACTCACTGGATTTCTTTTTAATCCTCTTTTATCATTTGCCATATGTTGTGATTGTCATCCTGTGTGTGTGTTTGTCTGTCTGTCTTTTGTGCACTGATGGAGTAGAAATCTTACTTTTGTTGTAAATGTTCTTTTTTTGCAATGACAATAAAGACTGGCACTTGAACTTTTCTGCACCTGTCCTGGTAACGTGACTCCAACTGTGTTTATGGATTTAAGGGAGTGTCACCTTGCATTTGTGGCAAATTATGTTGTGGAAATGAGGCCGGTGGACCTGTGCACAGTTTCTCAATGAGTGAGATTTATAAACTAGATTTGTGCGTACTCATGCTTTTAAAACTGAATGCACATGCAAATTTTTAAGTCATAAATCCACGTAGAGTTTCGAACATCTGAGCCCATTACCGAATTCTGATGTGTGTATCCTAATTTGTTTCTTGCACTGTTTTCAGTCTCCCGGAATAAAAGTTAAGTGTTACATTAGCAGCACGCAGTGGTATTTTTTTAACTTCAAAGTGTTATACTGATGAGAACATCTGCTGCCTCCGCATTAGCATTAGCTTCCCTTCACCTGGCCACCCCGACCAAAAGGTAAAACATTTCAGTGTGGGTGAAATTCAACCTCCCTCATCACTCTCTCCACCTCATCCTCTGTCATACGCTGTCGCTTACTCACATGGCCACCTCTGCTGCTGCTGCCCACTCCCCTTCCTGTCCCTCCTCTCCCTACTCTTCATCACTCTCAATCCAATCTGCTGTCATCTTCTCCCCAAAGATTCACTGTTCATTGTATTCAACCTGAACTAATGGCTGAGCCTATGACCACCATTGCCAACTAATTCACAGCGATCCCTGATAATGCCTATGGCTGCAGATACACTATCTTAATCTGACTCCTCGTAAAGGTTCAAAGGTAGCTGTACAGGTTGAAGAATAAAGACTATCACACTGTATTAGCTTCCCCTCCGTTTGCCAAATAATCCCCCTCTCTGACACGGCAAATTGATATTTCTCCACAGCTGCTGTTCTCTCCACTCAATCACCTAAATTTCCTCTGCCTGTGTACGGGCCATCACAACTGGCAGAAGATATTTCACAAAATGTTGCTTCAGCAAATATAAGTGAAGTTTCCAGCTGTGTGTGTTTTGCCATGATAGCAGAAGCCTTTCTAAAGTAGAGAAAAAAAAACCTGCATGTGATTATATTTCTTCACAGCCCACCCTCATGCTTGGTAATCAACTATAGGCTGTCCTGTGACTTCTGAATATTTAAAAATGAAAATATGCACATACATATTTTGTTTGTGAATGGGACTGTAGTCATGCCAGTTCATCTGTCGGCTCAGCTCATCTTGGAAGAGTGCATTTTGGGATTTCAAGTGAATTTTGTGTGCCCCACAAATACTATCCCATATTACCCATAAAGACAGTTGGCAAAGAATATGTATATACATTATAATTTAGGGCAATGTGTAAAAATTAGAAGGGGCCATTTTTAAATTCTTATATTTACTGAAATAGAATGGTCTGAAATTTTTGGGAGGGCAAGAGTGAATGTGAAGTTTTCATGTCCCAGATATTATATTTTATTTCACCCCTTTCTTGTAGAATTTACTGCAAGAAGAGGCTCAAAGAAACCTACATTTTGCCACGTGCAGAGAACCATGTCATGTCTCTCCATCAGGTTTCTAGTTGCTGGGGGGGCCAAAATGTCAGTTTTGAGAAACAGTAGACGTTGTGATTTACTATTAAATCTTCAAAGCGTGTGCCATTTTTTCACTTGCAATGGTTGCATTCCTTTATTCTGCATCATAACAGCAGTACAGCTCCTCCCCTGTGCCCCTTTTAACTGTGGAAACGAATATATTGTAGCTCTTGGTTCAAAAATAGAAAACAGCTGAGTTGCTTGGCAAGAAAAAGTGCACAATTAGATCATCAAGTATTTCATACATCTTAAAATTGGATTTTCACTCCTTGAATGCTATTATTAAGCTTGAATTGAAGTTTTAAGTGTAGAAGTTGTAGTTTTTCATGTTAAAGGTAAAGTTTAAACCTGTGAGGAGTGTCTTGTTCAAACACAAGGTTGAGCCTCTTCGCTGTCAAATAAAATATACTTGATGTGTTGATTTATCAGTCAAACAGCAATTTTAATTCTCTGAGAAATAAAATGCTCAGACACGGTTGAGGTACAATCACAACTCGGCATCTTGCCAACTTGTCTCTATTTATTTTAATTTGGTATTTCTCATTATAGAAGTAAAAAACTGTCCCAGTTCTGGGGGGCTAATGGGATCAGTGACCTAGATTGTAAATTTAGCTCTGATATGTTACATAAATTGAAGCGCTGAAACAGTCATATTTCTCACATTGAAAAGAAAGTTCCTATTCAACATGGTAGACTCAAGGACAAAGAAAGCACACAGAAAAATCAATATCTGTGTGCGTTGCCAATTTTCACCCAGACATACATGAGTGCCCCACAACCTAAAGGTTGACAGCTTTAGAAGCTTTAGCACACAAACTTCACTGAACCCACAACAGCAAACACTGCAAATTCATTTGAGCCTCTGAGCCAATTATGTGTCCAACAGCGGCTATACGAGAAACATCAGCTGTCAACGATGTGACACGTAAACAGACACAACAACATAAACAGAACAAGCTACAGCTAACCCATGTACTCAAACAAATGGAACAACTGGCCCACACAGCCTCTGCAGCTCATTTATATTAAAAGTTACAATCAAAGTTGCCCCCAAAAACAGAAAACACATGAATTAAATTTTCAGGGGCAGTTGTTCATATCAAATGAGTGACACTGAGCTCCTTTAACAAACTGACATCTGTCAAAGAAGTGTGTAACTCTAACCACAGCTCATCTTGTTCAGCTTTCCAAGTGAGTGTAATGTAGACATGGAAACGCAAGCTATGACTCCACTCTGGTTCAGTTTCTTACTTACAGAATTAGGACTCTGAAGACAGCAAAATCTATTGTTGGCACAAACAACAAGCTGCCTTTTATTTTGCGTTTTAAACAACACACCCAACCTGTCAAAAGCAGTTACGAAATTTGTTACCTCAAGACAATGTAATTAAACATTTAAAACATAGGTTGCATAAGGAAAGCCTACTTGTGGTTAAAAGCAATTATGGTAATGGATGACCTGAAATACAATACTCAAAGGCCCTTCAAAAGAGAGCATCAAATATTCCATGGTAGCAGCAGAACCAGCAGTTATGACAGAGAGGTGGAGGAAACTACATCTTAAGTGGAAAAAAACATTAAACTATGCAGTTTATATCATGTCAGGATATGCTACACTCACAGTCAGGAAATTAAACAGCTGATGAGCCAGGCCACTTTTAAATTAATTACAGGGAGCTTACAAATAATTTAAACACCACAAGTAAAAGGATTATAAAATTGAATGTACTTAACAGCTTAACACATGTCTACAAAGGCTGTCTGGAAACCAATGGGAAACAACCTGCAGTAACAGATTTGTAAGTAGGCTAAATAACCTTTACCCAATTTTCAAATTTTGTAGATGAGCAGCTATTCTATAAAATTTTGGAAGACATAAATCCTGAAGTCAACATCATTTTCCCAAAAAACACAAGTAACGTGATACCTCAACCAAACACATCACTAAACTACTTCAAACTACAATATTGCCCTTGGCTGAAGCAAGGTAGATGACCAAGCAATAAAAAGAAAGACAGATGGTTTAAGTAAGACACTCTGGTCTCAGAGAATCACATCTGTCACACTCACATCCACACAAAGAGGAACATAGATTTCAATTTCAGTGTGATGAAAATAACAATTAATGTCAAGTAATGATGATTTGTTGCTTAAAACTTAAAACTAAATTACAACAAAGAAATTTCTTTTACTTAATTGTCCAAGTTTTCAGATGAATAAAGCTGTGCTGTGTAAACCTAACAATGCTGGAGGAAAAGTCACAGGATTGGCAAAATCATTATCTCTCATCATCTGGGAAACATCAATTTTTTGCAAATCAAATATTGTATTTAATTAAATATAGTTATGCGAAAAAGGTTCAACAGCGGGGACATGTAGGTCATAACAAAACCTTTGTTATGATTTACATGATATATAGGAAAGTAAATAAAACGGGGTGTTTTCTACCCCTTGATGTAATTTTTTCATGAATTATTCATGTGTCCTGTTTGACCTCTAATTTATTGTCTTGAAATATGTGAAGAGATATTTCTTGAGCTCAAAACCCCAAACTCAATCTTAACTCTCAAATGGCCAAAATGTCTTCACTTTTCTTAAAATTGCACCTTCACTGTGAGTATCATTTAGTGCTTACATTGTGTAGCAGATTTCAGAGAGTAAACATGATGATGAACATTTCTGAATGAGGCCAAATCTCAATGATATTTTTGGATATTTGGTTTTGGTCAAGAGTAAACTAGTCTAAGACTGCACGTCCTTCGCTCATCACGTGAAAGTTTCATCCATCTCAGGTTGAGACCATTCTGTCTACAAGGAGCTCACCAGTGATGCTACCTGGGTTGGTTACTGGTTTCACTACGCTCAATATAACTAATGGAGTCCAGCTCAATATTTAATCTGTGTAATGTGGAGATGGGAACATATATCTTGTCACAGAGAATGAAATCGCTCAATCTCATTAGTGAAATAGGTTGAGAGGTTCAGCCCAATTAGACATTAATGCAATGCTTTATTTATGATATCAAAGTGAATCACTAACAGGCCACTTTGCTGAGTAAATCTGAAGCTGTTGCGGTTTCCTTTTGTTGCTGAAATTAAGTTTCCCATTTGAATATACTTTCTTCTATTCAAGTCTTTGAAAGCTCTGCATCAAAGTGAAAGCCTGTATAAATCTTTCTTTAGACAGTTGTTGTCCAAGTTGGATGCATTAATAATCTAAAATCATTTGCAAATTTAAAGCTAAATGCAGTGCACGTTCTAGTAAACGCCATCAATGAGTAAACCTCAGGATTCTCCGCTCTTTGGGAGGCTGTCTTTGCCCTTGAAAGCTGGTATGTTCAGTGAAAACACTGAGGTCACCAGCCAGTGGTGGATATCTGACTCCAGTCTGGTGTCTCAGGTAGGGGACAGATTTCACTGTGAGAAATGTGGAACGTCTCCTGCAGTTACACGGTATCTCTCACACATGCCCACCACCCAGAGGCAGTCTGACAAGCACAGCCAAGTTTGGCTTTGGCAGGATTCGCTGGCACAAATTTGAAGCAATGTGTTGTTATTTTATCTTTTCTGCAGATTGTAAAATGTAAAACTGGGCGACTGTGAAACATCAGTGCTGACTTTGATCATAAAAGTACACATCAAAGACAAAACAGGCCCCAAAGCGCTTTGCATTAGCTTAAGAGAACTAAGCAGAACTGTATTCAAAAGGTACAAAAATGTCAGTTGAGGAAAAGGTGAACTCATCAACCATCTTAGCAGTGAGAGGAGGAAGATGCTCCCAGCTAAGGGCTCATATCAGAGTCTGACAATGACAAATCAAAGTCAGAAAGGAGCTTCAGAGTCCAACCTCTCCCTTTCTTCTCATACAGTAAGCCTCTGCCTGCAAACACAGCAAACTTGACACAACTGAAATAATCTAAAAATCCGTTGGGCAGATTGCCAGCTGTCAACAAAAAACATTATTCTGACTTATTCAGGCCAATAACATTTGAAAGGGCTCTATAAAAAGATATGCTTTTCAGATTCCTGAGTGATATGTAAAGAAGGAAATGTCTCCTAATTGTGTATGTTGGGACAAATCAAAGGACATTTAGCAAAACATGCAGTCTCTGTGTTTTTTATGTAACCAACACAGTTACTGCAGATGTATCCGTCAACAATTCAAATGAAAGCAACTGGCCAACATCTATCCTGTCTGACCTGACCTTTTGATGTGTCAGTCTCTGTGAAAAAAAACATCCTGTTGTTAAACCTTGTAAAAATGAGAGGGCACAGCCTTTACTGAGTTGAAAAGGAAATCAGTTTTAAGGGGGTAGAAGTGTTGAAGAAATATTTCATCATTTTGACTTATGCTTCCTCATCTGACAGGCATCTGTGAGTACACATGGATGTGCATGCATAATATATTTCACTGCAGGAACAACAATTTCAGATATGGATAAATACACTTTATAAAGTCTTTCTTTCTGAAGTCCAAAAATCAGAAACAATTTAAGTTCATTTAGAGTTTGTCCTCAGTTAAATGAAATTCAATTCAATCTCCAAACCAATCAATTTAAAGGGACAAGTGCTTAACATGTTATATTTAACCTTCACTAAATGGATTTAATTCATAAAGAAAACAACTCTCGATGAATGTAGTTAAAAATCATCTAGAATTATCTATGTGACATTACCCGTGTTTTTTAGTTTGGGTTTAGAGACTATAGATTTTTTTGATCATAAACTGAAATTGTTGGTTATTTGATTGACAGAAAATTTATAAACAAGAAATTATCTTCTAAGTTAAAATTCCAAAAATTCTCTTGCTCCAGCTTCTCTTAGGATTTGCTTTCTCTGTTTTATATCACTGTGAATGAAGCATCTTTAGGTTTTAAATTGTTTCTTACTCAATATAAGATCTCGTAAGATGCCACACTGACCTCTTGACAACTTGCGATGGAGATTTTCACCTTCTATGGCTCAATAGCCCTGAACTTACCGCAAAACTTAAACCTTCCATCTATAGTGTTTAAATTCTGTCTTCTTTCAGCCCTTTATTTATTTTACACTGTGTGATACTTCAGGCTTTTAGGCTAAATTCTGGTCTTTAAATTGAATGCGCCACTTTTCAAAATCACATTCTCACATGAAATGAAATCAGATATATTTAGATGTCTTTTAATGAAAATGAGTTTGTTGTAAAAGACTGAGGAGCAAAAAGCAGAAGCACAGGAAGGAAGTATGAAGGGGACTGACATGTGCATATCATTAGTGAGACAGATTCAGGATGAATTTGTCCCTGTGTGTATGTGCAGCCTGCAATAACCAAGTAATGACAGACCAGCTACAACGGGCACAAAAGCCCTTCAGGCAGGAAAGGAAAGGAGCAGCTGCTGCTGTGGTCGAAATTAAAGTATGAGCAGTATGAGCTGGATTTAAATAATAAGTTCCCAGGAACTGGCTGATAGTTTGTTCCAAAAATACTTGTCGCACCTTGTAATCAACCTTAAAGTGCAGCATGATTAAGACTGCAGTGACACGATGATGTTTACTGATTCATTTAAATGTTCAGGCTTTGAATAAATTGTTTATAAATGAGTTTGGCAAAGATACATGATGAAAAGTGCACTGTTGTCATTAACTGTGATACAAGCAGTTGCTTCAATAAGGTTTTTTTTTTGTCAACAAAGGAGAGAATGTCTTTAAAATGAAGAGAGATCTATCTGAAGTGAAAGTGTTTTGGATATTGACATGAGAGTCAGAGGAGTCTGGATCAGAGTGGTCTGAGCAGCTTTCCTGTGAGGCAAATGTGCAGCTGCTGACAAAGAAAAGAAGGAAGAGGAGCTCATTTAAGAGCAAAATTTTGTGTTTCAGCTCATCTGTAATGAATGAAATCGTATTGCTTCACAAACAGAAGGTTTAGACTTTGTAAAGCTGGGTATCCCTATGTGTTTCTGTGCCACAATGTAAGAATACACAGTTAGCAGTGACCAAAAGTATGTAGCATAATTGAAGCATTTCTCTGGTTTACTGTGAACATAAACGTTTAGCTGAAACACCACCAGGAATTTAACTCAATCGCTTATCAAACTCAACTAAAGGAAGTCTGCTATGATGAAGAATACGCCTTTGCAATATATTAGTTAAAACTCAATTGTTACATTATTTACCACCAAGGAAAGTTTGTACAAGCACAGGGTGAAAAGCTCAGATGAATTGTATAATTTACACACAATTAGAATAAAAGGTGCAATCCTGGTGGAGGGAGGAATAAATAAGATACACTTACAAACTTATAGCATATTTTCTAATTTATAAACAGCTACTGGGAGCTGTCTTCAAGGGAAATGAAAAGGTTTTTGCTATGCATTGAAATATGGTAATAATGCCTGTGCATTTCTATCATCCCTCATAAAGGAAGGTTTACAATGAGGCATCTGAAGCGGGCGGCATGTTTTACTATTGGGCTCTTTCAATGACTGTTTCTCCCTTGAGACTTGTAAGGCCTAAATATACCATCAAGGCTGACAAAGTCACTGTGACTAATGTAACCTTTAATGCAACCGGTAACAGTCTAAAGTTTTATCCAAATCTGATGTTTCTCAAAAAAGCCTATTCTTCTCAAATCCAAAACATAATAGGGTAAAGAATTCTGATGAAAACAGATGGATGTACTCAAACCATTTATCTAAAGGCATTTTTAAAAATCACCATCTTGTTTCAATGTAAAAAAAAAAAAAAATCCATTAACATGATTAAAGAGCATAAAAATGCCTGAGCTGTATTTCCTTTCAAGTTTTTCTTTTAAGCTGTTTCGATTATGAAGGGAAGAAAAGGAAAATAATGCCCTCCAAAAAAACATGTGTCCACCCTTCTAAAAGTGGCGACATTCATTTTGAGGCTGTTTAAGAAAGACACGAATGCTGAAGCACAGGAATAACTGCAAGTAATGCAACAATGCTCTTAGGCAGGGTCATAAAACTGTTCAAGTGTTGAAACATCTCAGGGCAGGTTGACAATCTATATTCATCCACTGAACACTGTGAGGGGTTTCTAAATCTTATCAAAATGTAGAAGGAACTGTGCCTAACGTCATACTACTACCATTGACAGTGCAAAAACCTCTAACTGTCATTTATGCAATTAGACTATAAGACACATGAGTCATTTTTTATGGTAAGGCTGTTGACTTCTGAAAATAAACATGTTGGAAATGTTGATTCACTGTGTTACTGCAGAAACTGAAATGTAACACTTCTCTTTATATTGGTGAGTCAATAAAAGATACATCTTCTAACTTGCACCTAAAGGAATTTTCATATTGATGAAATAAATTATATATGATATTATATGAAGCACACTTTCATATCGTAGGGCTAGTATTTATGAAATGTAATGACACATGGATGGATGACCCTTGAACACCAGTTAAGGAACAAGGAAAGTGTTGCAACATTACCTGGATCTCTCTGGCATGGTATATGATAATCAGGCCCAGGAGGATGATTGTAGAAAGGCTTATCAGGCATTTTAGAGCTAATGAATACAGGGACTCCTGAAAGAGAGCAACAACACTAAAGCCAAACAACACAAAGCACAATTACATTCGATCAGATTCCTGTATGATAAACCAGCTGTTATTTGTATGTGGGGGAAAAAACACCCGCATAATTGTAGGCAAGTCAAAATTCATTTTCTTAATGCACACTGCAACAAATGCTGACATATCATCTGGGATTATAGGGTTCCCCTTCATGGGTGGACAGCAGCGGGCCTTTTGGCCTATGTGACTATATAGGACACTTTATAATGAGCCCATACTTCTTCTACTAAAGTGACTGCCTCGGTGTTAAGCTTTGGACAGAAAGTTATTGAATATAAACGGCTCTCTCTCCCAGTCTCATGCCACTAAATAAACTCTCGGTCTAGACGGGACTGCGCGCCGTGGGCTCTGAGTAAATACGCACCTTTCCATAGGCTCCCCATGAGAGTTCAGTCTCTATAACCATAACAACAATCCCAAACATCCCAAAGATTAAAGCATAGTCGCTGAGCCGCTTTCTTTTCTCAAATAAGGCCCTCCTGTGGCCGAGCTTTTCCCCAATGTTCTGGTTCTTCTTTTTCCCCGATTTGCCACCGCTGTGGCCGCAGCCTCCCCCTCCATCTCCCGATGCGTAAGGCATCAGGGTGGTGGAATTATTCTCCGGCTTGGATACTAGAGTGTCCGACGCATCTGCGGCGGAGATGGGCTGTAAAGGCTGGGACTCGGAATCAAACTCGTGTATGTTTCTGCGGGACGAGCTCAAGTTGCTCAGCGGCCGCATTACGCCGCCGTTGTATCTGCAGCTGCTCATGGCTATTTCATTGTAGGAGTTACTGTCTTTGTGGCTGCTGCCCAGGCTGCCCCGCTGCCGATCGCGGCAATGCTGCTGCTGCTGCTGCTGCTGCTGCTGATGGTGAGGATGATGATGTCTGGATGAACTACCATGACTAGAGGGTGTAAACTCGCAGACGCTATACTGACAACCTTGCCTCGAAGACGTTTCCGAAGGTGTCCTTAAAGTTCCCACAGTGGTCGGCGACGTCCCGCGAAAGACGAGGCTTTTTCTCGCATCGCAGGTGCAGTTATTGCAGGTGCAGCATCGGTCGTGCTGCTTGCCGAGTCGATCCTCCCGCCCGCAGTAGTGCTGGTACTTACAGTGCTGGAGCTGCTGCTCTGGAAAGAAATCGTTCTGCAGCTGCAAAGGGGTTTCCATGTCAGTGCCGCCGTTTAAAGCAGCAGTCGGGTACCACAGAGCACCCGACGAAGGGCGTTGTGGTACTTACGGGAGGACAGAGCCGCTGCATGAATAGACCCATTTCGGCTCCGGTAGAATGTGGACAAGATCCTCCGATTGGGCAGAGGGGACCAAAACAACTGGCTCGACGTCATGAAAAGGTTTCAACCATGGGATGTGAAGCCCAGCCTTTATTCCAGCAGGTTCAGCTGAAACTAAGAAATAATTGGCAATTTCTTTCTTTCTTTCTTTTTTTAATTTGAAATTTTATCTTAATCGTCCTGCACTTTTAACCCAATGGAAAAGTTGATCCTTTGATCAGAATGTTTACATTTTAATAAAGGTGTATCCAAAAAGGGAGCAGAAGAGTAGATTTCTGAAAGTATAAATGAAAACACAAATTAGGTGTATTTTTCCTGTTTTACATGTAATAGATGTCACTTCACCAATATATCTCATGACTTTTAAGTAATGCCATTCGCACAGGTGTAATTTAGTTTTTGCACACACCGCATATCAATCTATTCATAAATCCTGGAGTGATATTCCATTTATTGACTTCACAGGAAACACCCTGCAACCTCTGATTTACAGAGGTGCTGATTTCATTCAGCCCATTGGACGCCAACCATGTGACCGTGCAGGCCTGTAGCATCTCAACGACTAGGGCCTGGGTCTGCACCCACAGATTGATGTGACCATTGGTGGCTGCGTTATTAATGGAGTAGAAGAGTTATATCACCCCGAGGAAATACAGCCAACTGCCCGAGAGCAGCTGTGGAGGCATAAACCAAAGCCTGAAACCCAATCATCCACATGTCCCAGCGCTGCAGTGGCAACAAATTTAGTCTTAGGGCTATATTGGAGTTATGTTTTTTGTATTTGTAGTGGGGTTTTAGTCTAGGCTCCAGTGTTAACTCACAAGGCTTTATTTGCTACGGCTTCATTGGAATCATAAAGTTCTTTTTCTTATATATGTCTCATCTGAACATCATCCATGGAAAACTAAAGAGAGCTGAAGTTGTTTATGGTGAATATTGGCTGCTGTGTTGTTTTTGAGTGATAGGGATGCAAGTGGGGCTCTCCGTGGTGCTGAAGGGCAGTCCATCATGAAGTAACTTTCAGGACCGCGGACAGCTCCACTCGCCCATTGATCACTACCAACCCTTTAATAAAACAATCCTTCTGCACAGGATCGCAATGCGCACTTAATCCTGATTGGCTGGATCCACAAACCACCTGACACCTCCCACCTTCTCCAGGCGGAAGCTTCTTTTCTCTCTCCCTGTCTGTGCCTGCGCGTGTGTGCGCGTGTGGTCCTGGTGAATGAACGCAGGGTTTATAAATTCAGCACACATATTGCTCAGGATGGAGCTCTCTCTATACCAGGCCAATGTTTAAACCGTGCCATTGCTCTGTGGGACACAGCCAGAGGAGTAACCGCTGGAGAGCTGTCTGTATAAGCCGACTGATGATCATTCTAGACGGTATTACCTGGAGGCATGCAACCTAATTATGCAGTCATTTCCCGAATATCTTGGTAAATCGTGATCCACCGAAAATAGGCTTCTGTCACATATATGATACCCCACTGAGAGAATGAATCTATAATCACAGAAGTACAGTATTTTTCTTTCCTTGCACATGCAATGTATGTTAATTCATTGTATGTTAATGTCAGAACCTCGTTCACAAATGCCTCATATTCCAAAAATTTCAAAATGGTAAAACCTGACTAGCCTACTACGTTTGATATATATCTAAAGTCTAAAACCTTGAGGTTGAATTCAAGCTTTTGTTAGTCCCACTGCAGATAGGCAAAAAAAAGAAAAAAGGCAATTCAATGTCAAATTTCTTATAAGTCCTATTGAGATTGATTTTCAATATATATACCTGATATACCTGAGAGTATGTAAAAACAACTAACTCTCATCACTATACATTCTGAATTGTCATATAAGGCCATTTAGAATTGTAAAAATGTCTGTTAAACTGCAGCACATGTGATATTACAAAAAGAGCTGACTCAGGAAGATTTGTAATGAGCCTCCATGTCAGAGTCTCCATTCATTTCTTTAAGTTGAAGACTTATGACCAAGGCACCATAAATACTAGAAGTACACTCACATTGGTCCGATACATATTATTCATTTATATACTGTTATTGTTGAACTGGTTATTGCTCCCCCTCGTGGTGGAAATGATGATGGAGCCTGACATACCAGGTTATTATGAGTAGGTTTCAAATCAAATAGAAGATACAGAGAGGTTATTCATCATCCAAGTGAGGCCTTTAACATCCACACTTCCCTTCAGTGACATAAAATGCAGATAAGAAAAAAAGTTGGAAGCATACAGTATTAAGTTGTTTTTTTCTATATATAACCTAGAAATATACAGTAAAAGAATGATACTGATGATCAAAAGACTTACAGAGAATTTTTGTATTTTCAAATAAACATTGTAATAGTCTACACACATTACTTTTACTTTCATCAGTTTGTTTTCTTTCTTCATGCAGAACAGAACAAAACTGGAGGTGTTATGTTTTCAGCATGTGTCCAGCAATCGGTCTGTCCTTCCTATTGTCATAACTATGGTAGTTCACCAGTGTCTTGAGCGAATTCGAAATTTTGGCGCAAACATTCACTGGAAGTGAAAAACAAACAATGAGATCTGAATAGTCAAAGGCCAATGGTCAAGGTCATGGTGACCTGAAAACATAGCTTTGATTAGTTGATTTATAGCTAGTGACCTCAGAAAATGTGGTTTTGACTTTGTGAACACAATATCTCAGGAACTCCTAAGGCGATCCCTCCAAATTTGGCACAAAACTTCCCCTGGACACAAGGAGAAAACTGATGAGATTTTGGTGCTCAAGGTTACAATGATCTAATTTATTTTTTTTCTGATTTTTAGGTTCACAAGTAAAAATTTACAAAAAATGATTCAGGAGGTTAGTTAGTACAACTTAAAAACATGAGCTTTTACAGCATAAAAAATACAATTTGTTAAATGTTCATTGTTTTTTTTAAGTTGATAACTTCATAAAACAATGAACATTTAACAAATTTAAATTTAAAAATAAAAAAAATGTCTTAACTCAGAAATATTTTGAATTTGGATAAACATTTCTGCCTTCACTTAACAAAGAAAAATATTAAGTTGGTGAAACGTAATATTGTATTATAATATTAAGTTAGTGCAAATTATCTCGTGTGCATTAGGAGAAAAGCAGAGAAAGTGACCAACGGCTATTTTATGATGCAAGTAGTGATGGGCGGATCGATCCCATGGTATTGATATATCGATACCCGCACGTCGCCCGTTTTGGTATCGACTACTAATTAATAAATTGGTCTAGTCTGTAATCTCTGAAGGAGTCCGGTCTCTGGTCTGGTCCGGTCTAGTCTTTGGAGGGGTCTGGTCTCTGGTCTGATCTGATCTGGTATAATCTATAGTCGTCGCTTCTCCTTGCTGTAGCACATTTACATTTAAATCTAGTCATCAATTAACATATGTTCAGGTGCCCCCACCAGGAATCGGACTGCGCCCTTCTTATTGTGGGGCGACAGCGTTAACCACTACTCCACCGTGCTTTAAGTAATGAAATATAGACAATTTCTTCAGTTTCTAGTCTCTGGAGGGGTCTGGTGTAGTCTCTAAATAAAACAAATGTGTTTTGTTTTATTTAATTAATATTTATATGAATTATTTGTTTAACTTATATTTTGAACTATGCACATTAAAGTTGTTTCATGGCCAGTATTTGACGTGATTTGTTTTAAAGGTACTAATATTATGATTGAGGAAAAAAATCACCATTGAGAAATGACCAGTAATCGGTATCGCATCGAATCTTAAAAGTGTGGTATCGCCCATCACTAGCTGGCAGACCGCACCAGTTACCGAGAGGGAGAGACAAGTGAAAGTCAAGGTTGGATTGCTTGGTGAGTAAATATTTTTTTCTTTTCTTAATTTTATTTGCAACAGAATGTAACCATCAGCATGGTGCAGTTACACAACATTAAAACTGAAATGTCCGCAGCGTGCTTTGTCCTCAGCTAACTCAGTGTTTGTAGTAACTGACTTTTAGCCAGCTAGCTAATGTCTTCAAAGTAACGTAACTTCTAACATTAGAAGTGCGTTGGAGTCGGCTGACGTTATAAAGGGCCTAAACCTGCTGCCGACCTGAATCTTCATCTTCTGAGTTTTCAGACAGACTTTATCAGCTGGCATTGGTGAGAAATATGTTACAAAGTAGCGCTAGCCGTTAGCCGCTAACGTTAATAATAAGTGAATTTGAACAGAGAAGGACTAGCTGTTAGCCGCTAATGTTAAAGACGACCTTGCAGTGGAAACATGGTCTGTGGGGCACAGCAGGCTCTATATGGACTCAGCTGTTTGGTTTGGATGTTACAGTGTCACCCGAATCACGTTAATCAGAACCGAACTTGTCTGCAAATGTAATTTAACGTTAATTTTAGCGCCAATGTAGCGCATCTGCAACCACGTCCTTCACCTGATATTGCTTGTTGATTGTAATAAAATTTGTTATAGATATAAGTTGGTTACAAAATTCCTATTTTTAATTTATTCTGACTTAAATGAAATAAGTTACGAATACTCAAAAAAAGTAAACTAAAGTAGTTATAATAGCTTAAATAGAGTAATTTGACCACTTAATTACTCTAAAATGTTGACATAAAAATTGAGTTGGCTCAACATAATTAAGCTTTTAAATCATTTGGTTGAACTAAGCTGGGTTAGTTCAACTGTAAAAGTTTCATGGGAAATACTCAATAGTGGCTTAGTTGGAATTACTTAAAAAGATAAATGCAAATTGTTACAACAATTTTTTTAAAGTTGAGCCAGTATAATTTTTTTAGAGTGTAGGTACTCGTGATCAGGGAGCTCTCTCTCTGTTCTACCTTTTAAAGAGTAATATAATGTTACTGTGCATAGTTATGGACTCAGGACCACTTTTATCAGAAACACTATGTGTTTATCTACTGGACTGTGTTTTGATTATACTGACAAGTTCAGAAATGTGGAGTAAGGCGAATAGCAAAATGGGCAACATGCTTAGGTTGCAAGAAACATCCACTTAGGTGTTCAGCAGCCATTTCCCTGTTTTCTTTGTGTGAAGGTACAAGTCCAGAAAAAAGCTTGAAGTTGTTTAAGGAACATTGATTGTCTAAATTCCCATGATGTTAAGGTGAGAAATTACTTTTGCTCTGGCATCGTTATGTGTGGAGGCTTCATTTTGCTTGAGTACCAGGGCCTCTTTTTAATAACTTCAACGTCTCAGATGAGTTCTATAGCCGAGAGGAGAAGATCAAAGCAATGAATGAGTTCAAGAACCTAAATGGTCTTAAATGCTAAGTGATGCTATTGAATGCCTGATGGCAAAGGAGGGACATATCCATCATCTTATCCATTAATATTTCAGCAGTTCACGCTATATGCACTTGTGAGTCGATTGAAATCAATATTATTTCACTGGTCCTTTGACAATCGTCCAGAGCAGCAGGTAAATCATCCTGTTTTTTCTCCTCCTTTTGAAACAAGAACATTTTCTCTATTGCTGCCAGTTGATCAATGGACTTTTAAATGAACACTGGGACCAGGAGGATATGTTTAAACAACATGATGCTTAATGAAATGGAAGTTCAGCAGCAAGTAGTAAACACAGGCCATTCATCCAATTGTGTACTTTGATAACTTTTTAAAAACCATTATAGTTGTAATGTTTGGATGAGCAAATAAGACATTGTTTACACTCATATGAAAGCCAAGCTCCTCACACTGCCATATTTAGAAGCCCTTTGTCAGAATTGCTGGAGAAAAACTTAAGTGTTCAGCTATTCAACTTTCTATAGGGCTTATTCAGTTCATTATTGAGTGATATTAAGTGGTCTGACCTGTATGTTAGCTGAGGGTATTATTATACTCATCATTATGAGCATGTGAGATGTGACATTGCATTATGTTTTGTTATTCCCTGTGATTTAAAATAAAGTTATTGGACTGTAACAGAATGGGCCAAGGATCATTACCACTGCACTCTGGAGATCATGCATACGACTATCTTTATGGTCTAACTGCATTTAATATTAATAATTTTTTTCTGTGATGTTAATGTACATCTGGCAACAGTGGAAACACACATACATGATCATATGGGAAACGAAAAGGGCACAGAGCTCTGCCAAGGTCACTGTCAAACTATTTATACCAGACTTCAGAGAAAAGAAACACTACATGATCTGGATCTGGAAAATTGGATTAGTTCCTCTCTGGGCAATGTCCTCCACCAAATGGTAACATTCAAATTATATTGTTTGCTGAAATATAAGAAATAAAAACTGTAACATCTCTGTGGAGGGAAGAAGACTGGAAATTTTTATTTGTTGTTGTGGTGGTAGCTGCGAGATTTCCTTTCAAACCTGTCTAATAATTTCACACAAGCCAGCAATTTTAAGTTGACATCAATAAGAATAATTGATATTGGTTCAACAGACTTAAGTTAAGAACTAATAACTCTTTAGGGCAGTGTGGGTGGCTGAGTGGTTAGTGCCCATGCCATGTTATCAGTGTCCTGGGTTTGATGCTAACCTTGGGCATGTGCTGCAGGTCATCCCCCTCTCTGCCACTCACTTGTTAAAATAAAGACATAAAAAGCCCAATCATTTGTAATAAAGAAAATTATTAAAGCCAAATTTATTAAATGCTCTTAACTCCTGAATAAATGATTTGTTTCTGTTTATGTCTTTTCTAAAAGCGTACACCCTCCAGTTGAACATGGATCAAAATTAATGCCATCTTAATGTGTTTGTACATCGTATGATATAATTTATTTCAGCTGTCAAAGCAAAGCAATCTCTGGTTGCTTCACAAGTTAGAAATAACAGATTAAAACTAAAACATTAATTCATCTATCTCCTACCACTTATCTGTTTCCAGGTCACGGGGGCTGTTGGAACTAATCAACAGCACTAACCACTCTGCCACCGTGCTGCCCTAAAACAGAAAGATCACTGAGGTAAATGAATTCACCCAGAGCACAGTCCCATGCATAAGTAACCAACACAGCCACTAATGCAAACATACAAAAAAAGGTTAGATATAACAGTATTTTAAAAATACATGATATTACCAAACAGTATTTAAAGGTTAGGTGTAACTGATCTTTCCCTTCCTGCAAGTTTGACCAAAAAATCATATGTCAGCTGTCTGAACTGTGCTGGAAATTAATTGAACATGATTTATTTAGCTGTGAGTCATATGGGCAGTGGATACCTGATTTGAGTGAGAAATTTGCCCTCCAGCAGCATTCTGCACCTGTTTTCAGTGTCCCTGATACCTGAATCCAGAGGGCTTTTAGACACATCACACCTGGCAGAGGAGCCATTTGCGTTGAGCTGGAGATTTACTGGCAATCTGGTTTAAGGCCATGATGGCATGATACATAATGTGGGATTTTGACTCTCAGGTTTCAAATTTATTTCCATGAGCAGAGTGATATACTGCCGCTGTACTGATCATTCATACATTTGTCAACTACATTGTGAAGCAGGGGCATCGAACCTGCAAGCACAGGCAGGACTTTACAACATAATTGGTCTTACTGTTTTACCATCTGATCCACAAGTTAGATGGTCATATTCAATATGTCATACAATGCAGTGTATGTGCCACTTTGAAAGTATGTGTGTCTTTGCACTTTGCAAAGACAAGACAGTTATATAGTTACTTAACAAAAGCTTTTTTGGCATTTCTGAACGTTATTATTATGCACATCAATTCTTTTATCAAACTTGTTTTGTCTTCCTCAACGCCGCTCTGCTTCCTGCCAGTGGAGATTAGAAAATGAATCCCTCATGACTGGTACTTTAAGGAAAACATTGACAAGCTTTGCATGTTTGATCCTTGAATTTTTGTGTACATGCATTTCCATGTGAGCCTCACACACACAAAAAAAAATACAAATCACGTGTACAGATATATAGCATTGCTCTGGTACCGTGTACTACGTTGCTGCCTTTAGCACAGCTTTACTCTGAAGGTGGTTTAACCCAAAGTCTGACACCAGCTGCATCTTTCATGTCTGTTGCTCTTTGATCTCTTTTAGTCTATCACCCATAAGCCCACCCCACTGGTTTGCAGCTGGATGCATTTTGGTGAAATCAGAAAAGTATGACTCTGTCAAGAGACCTATAAGCCCATAATGTTAGATCAAGCTTTTCCAGGCCTCATTAAGTTCTGAGCCTTATAGCAAGACAACGAAGCCGAGAGTTAACAGCTCTGCTAGCAGATCTGAGGTTGAACTTAATCATAGTGGTACTCTGAGTTGGTATACTATGAATTATATTTAGCATCTTGACCATCTGAATTTAGCATGTTAGCATGCTGACATTTACTAATTAGCACTAAAATGCAAAGAGCTGTGGCGATAGTTTAGTAAGTATGTGGTCAGCTAGAATAGCCAACTGGACAACATGAAATATTGACCTGAATGATAGTAAAAACTTTAGTTCAATCCACTTATTGTGATTTGAACCAAAGAGAATCAACATTAATGAAAAAATAAACAAATATTGATTGAATATAAAAGGCCTGACGATGACAAAATAAATGTTTGGTTTACTTACTTCATCAGGCTTAGCTAAGCACCAGAGGGCTGTAGTTTTATATTTAGGTTATCGCATGAGAGTGGCCTTGACCCTCATATGTTCCTCAAAGTAAACTGATGTAGGTATAGATTTATTTGGGAATGGATTTTTTATTTATATTGAAGCATTTAAGCCCTTATTGCCATGCCTATAAATGTAAAAAAGACACAAACTATTGCTTTTTTTTTTTTTTTGTTTGTTTTGTTTATTTAAGTTTAACTTCAACTGCATTTGAAATGTATCGACCAGAGTAGATTAACTTTCTGGAAATATTCAAAAGTTAAGAAGCATGCATTGCTAAGTCAAACTGACCAGACTGCAGTTCAGCCTCTGATGACAAGAATAGGTTATTTGTGAGTATGTGTCTGAACCTGAAAAGCTCCTTGTAAAGTGAACCTGTGAGTCATTCATTATTCATTGTGATCAAGCGTTACCATGACTCTCTGTCTACTTGGGAGGACCTTACAAGTTTGGCACGACTCCTTGAGTGTCTGTTTCTGTTTCCAAGTGTTTCTCTGATGGCCTGAGACAAAGAGCCTGGTCTGAGAGATACATACGTCTGTTCACAGTCATGCTGAGAATATCAGCGGCGCTACTGCCACCCTATGGCAGATTTAAAGTCCATGCAACAGACCGAGAGTGACATTGGGATCGTGTTTTTGCACAGCTAGACTGATGTGCGTGTACGGATTAGTTACAGCAAAAATTTTGCTGAGTGCTCAATGTGCTTTTCCTGAAAGACAAAACAAATACAGCAAGTCATTTCATCAAATATTGGCATGTCAAATATTTCCCTATTGACACATTTCCAAGGTGCTGTTGGATGTGAGGGCAGCATGGTGGATAGCAGTGTCGCCCCACAATAAGAAGGTTGTGGGTAGGTTCCCGGCCTGGGGCCTTTCTGTGCAGAGTTTGCATGTTCTCCCCATGCCTGCGTGGGTTTCCTCCCGCCATCCAAAGACATACATATTTAGGTTAATTGGTGTCTCTGAATTGTCCGTAGGTGAGTGGTTGTTTATCTCTGTCTGTCTCTGTATGTTGGCCCTGCGATGGACTGGCGACCTGTCCTCACCCAGTGTGAGCTGGGATTAGCTCCAGCACCCCCCGCAACCCGGACATGGATAAGTGGTAGAAGATGAATGTTGGATGTGAATATAGTTTGCTATGGAGAAAAAGTTTCTCAAACTCTGAATCAAAACTTTATGAAAACTTGGATAAATGCCATTGTGATAATTGTGATGGAAAACTGAACAATGGCTTCCATGAAAATGAAGAAGTGGCATTTTGTATGTCTTTTCTTTTGTAAGGAAGAGGCTTTTTGAAACAACTGAATGACTTTATTCATTAAAGGTATACTCCAGTGAGTAATGTCAATCTTCCACTAAGCTGGCTGCTCACAACAGTCTTAAAGCTCTGTGAGGCTGTACACAAACATTACAAAATACTCTCTGACCTACTGCATATATCTACGTGCAGCCTTCACACTCTGTATTTGGAGTTATTGTGTAACACTTTAGAGTTACAAACCACAAGTTCTTATGTAATGTGCACACGCATACACTGGTCAACCACACAGTAGGGCCAAGTCTGCAAACCATACAATAGAAAACTGATTTCCTTGAGATCTCAGCCAACTAGTTTGTTATCCTGTTCTGATTCATATTCATATTTTTTCATACTCCGAAACGGTTTGTAAACTTTGTTTTAAAATAAATAAAATTATTGTAATGTGGACACATTTCTTTCTTAAGAGGTGTAAGGATTTCCTCTTATTGACCTGTATTGCTTTTAGCCAGGGCTTCTGTTTGTTCACAATATTTCCTTCCAACATGTTAAAGTTTAGTCATTTATCTTCCCTTGGGGTTTCTCTTGGCCTTGCATATCTTGCCTTTGTTTTTGTTTTTTTTTTCTTGTTTGTCAGGTGTTGAGACCTCTTTGAGGTCTTTTACTTTGTCCTGGAGCATCTTCCTTCCTTTGTTGGAAAGCTTTTTGCCCCTTCATCTTTTTCCTGCAATACAGAATCACACACACATCACACAGAACATTAACAGCCACTGGCATGTCCTAGTTGGCTAACATTTTTTTTAATGATCTGCTCGTGATATGTGACCGAGTAACACTGTAGCAACAATGTGTTTTACCGTGTTTACATTATTTCTTCTTTCCAAAGATACATTGTTTTGTTTTAAAGCCACAGTGTCACCCACACATCAGTGTAATGCAGGTCAGGTGGCCCGAGTTGCAGTCACAGAGAGCTGTGTAGAGATACTAATAGTATCCCAACAACAGATTGTTCTTTTTTTAATCAAAAAAGCAGCGTCACTTGTAAGGGTTTGCATATTTTGACATTTTAGCATGATCCAAGTTCAGGGTTTTGCCTTTCTTCTCCTCTATGTTTGCCTGATGTGACATGTCTACCAGCCATCATTTATAATAGGTGTTACCTTTCCCTCCTCAAACACAATTTCATGCATTTTTGTCTCTGTGGCCTCATGTCCTCCTCCTTCACTGTTGTTTTTGTCTCTGATGGAACAGGATGCTAGCTTCAGTTAGCTACACAACAGTTCTGCTTCTGATTATGCTTTAAGGATAATTCTAAATTCAAATAAAAAGTTTTGTCTGCAACTGAAACTTTTTGTAGACATAGAAACCAGAGTTACTAAAATAACAAACTCTATATTTAACTTTATGATTCTCAAATCATTTAACTCTGTTTCTGTGAGGGGCTTGAGAGTGAGGACCCAAATGAAAAAAGGGGGAGAAGCAACGCAGAAGTACCAAGTCCACAAAATTAGCTCTTTAATCCAGAGGTAGCACGTGGACATACAAAAAAGGCAGGCAGACTCGGGAAGACAAAATAAACAGGGAACAAGCAAAAATCCAAGGTCTGAAGGTATAAAAACTGGTCAAACACAGAAAGTAATCGGAGAACTAACGCAAGACAGCTTGTACAAAAGTAAAGAAGACAATCGGGCAAAGAAAGGGGCATGAGATTGGGTCAAATACACCAGGTAGCAAGATGCAGGTGAAACACAATAGGATGTGTGTATAGGAAGTGTATACAAAGTAAAATACTGGACTGACTCAATCACCAAAGATGAAGAACCAATAAGAAGGTTCCAGACTTGGAGCCTTTATGTGTGGAGTTTGCATATTCTGTCCATGCCTGTAGGCTTCTGCCAAGTACTCTGGCATTTTCTCATAGTCCAAAGACATTCAGTGTTGGTTAACTGGTGACTCTAAATAAACATGAGAGTGGCCATGAATGGTTGTTTGTCTCTGTATGTTTTTAGATGTCTGCCTTTTATTGGACTGTTGGCTTGTCCAGGATTACAACCTGCCCCCACCCTCTGTGAGCTGGAATTGGCTCCAGCACCCACCCCACCCCAGGGGTAAAGATAATGGATAACATGATTGCGTTTGTGTTTGGGAAACATTTATTTGCATTTGGGTTACTTTTGTGTATAAAGGGATGCTGATAACATGTAAAAAGTGCCCTAAAAACATTTAGTTTTTCAGTGTCAGCCATCTCTGCTTTCTTCAGGCTGTAAATCATTCCTGTCTTGAAGCAAAAAAGGCTTTCATTTTCTGCAGGAAACAGTCTACCTGACAGCTTTTTAGAAGTTTCAATCTTTCTCAGTGGTCTGTTTGAGCTACATTTCATTTTAAGCCAGTGCCTCCTTCCAAAGACGATGCAAGACAACCTTCAGCAGCTCTTTCCTGGAGGTCAGCTGTGTGACCTCCAGGATATCTCAGGAGAGGCTAATGCTGAGAGATACAGCAAGCAGTTCCTGTTTCTATGGGAGGACTCATTCAAATCAGTTTTGCATCAATTTGATACAAATACAAAATACATGGGAGTCAGTTAACACAACAGTATTAAAGTTTTTAATTTTCATTTGGCCAAATTCTTAAGCAAACAAAAACCGACTACACAAAGCCCATGAACCTACACAAATATAACTCACACACATCCACTGATGCTTGGCAAATGGTATGTGCTTTGTCATCCTCTAAGACACCAGGCCTGAAGTTAAAAAGTTATTCATTTGAATGCAGAGCTCAAATTTCAAACCAGTTTTATAAATGATTTGTAAAAACTCCATACGTGACAGCAGCGAGACTCCAGCCATGTCACAGTATTTCACACAACTGGTAAGTGATATTTAAAATGATTTTAAATGTCTAACTTTAATTTGTTCTGTTAAGATGCAAGCTTTAGAGTATGCTCTTAAATTTAAAAATAACCTAGGATTTATTTAACTCAGGGCTCTGAGTGATTGTTCTTCTGCAGCTTGTAGAATCAATCTGAATAATTCAGCACAGACGCTGACAACAATAAACTTTGGGAAATGATTCATGGAAAATTTGAATTAGCTGTTTGCTGTAAAACAAAAATATACTTTGATTTGTCAAAACATACATATTCTTCGTGTGTGCAGCTAGATTATCCTGTTGTTATCGCTGTCATTTTTGTGGCTGGCATTGGAGGGACATTTCAATATGGATTCTCTATATCTGTGATGACTTCCCCTTCTGATGTAAGTGAACTACCTCTAAAGTTTATCATAAAAGCTCAACAAATGTGGTGGTACATGTTGATTTGTGTTGGTAAAATGTATGAATGTTTTCCACACCAGACAACGGTGGCATTTCTATGGAAAGAAAACATGATAAAACTCACATAATGCTGTTTTAACAAAAGCAATAACGTGACTTATGCATTTGTTACTTGCAGTTTATAAAGGACTTGGTAAACAAAACATGCCTGCAAAGATACAGTGCCTCCTTGAGCCAGAGGCAGGTCTCTCTCATATGGTCCTTCACTGTGTCCATTTTCTGCATCGGAGGGCTACTGGGGTCATTGTTCTCAGGTCCACTGATTTCAAAATATGGCAGGTTAGTGTACATGGATGAAAACGACACAGCTGGAATTAACGTGGCGTTAAGGGAAAAACCTGAGTTAAATTTTTACCTGGGATTTCCCGTTTACTTTTCCTCCTGTTTTTTAAATTATGGCTTCAGGCTCAAATGCAAACATCCATGTCTTCCTGTCCTACAGAAAGAAATGCCTTCTATTAAACAATTTTGTGGCTATATTTGGAGCTGTGCTGATGCTCTTGAGCCAGAAAGCCATTTCTTTTGAGATGGTAATGGTCGGACGATTGCTCTATGGCATCAACTCAGGTAAATCCACTCTGTGAGGAAGCTACTAAATCTCTTTTTTTTTTTTTTTTTTTTTTTTCCCCCCCCCTCCATCACTCTTGGCTTCTAAATTAACCCAACAGACAATCAATTTCTATTTGTACTTGTGACTATAATATTTCTTAGTTCTCTGTGTCATTTTTCACCCAGATATTGATCATTATCGACTCCTTTGAGAATGTATAATTCCCTTGTGTACGCCCCTCAGGACTCATCCTCTCAGCTCACCCAATGTACCTCATGGAATGTGCCCCCAAGAGGCTGCAGGGGATGGTGGGCGTGACCATTGCTACTTTTATGTCCTTTGGGAAGTTCTGTGGTCAGCTGATGGGGATCAGGTGAGGAGTCCAGCATCATGGATCCTGTGGTCAAGTAAGGGGTCAGGCGGTGGTCGGCTCAAATGGGCAGAGAGATGTCCTATTTTAGAGAGAAGACGCCGGTCTTCTTATTATATATGTTAATCCTAAGTGAAATGGCTCAACAACAACAGAATAAATCGCTTTCAAATTTTATCCAGACTTCCATCTTACTTGACTTTTCCTCTAGTTCCACCATTTGTGGGGTCTTTTTTATGTTATAAACCTGTAGTATGGAGGTTTGCAGTGAGAATAATTACAAAGGCACTGTCTGCTAAGTACAAATGGATATCCACATTCGAGAATCATAAATAGTTTTATTGCCAGGTATGTGTAAACATGCTAGAAGTTTGACTCTGGTGTTTCTATCTTGGACAAGGGAAAGAGAAAAAGAAATAAAGAATAAAAAAGGAAATGTATATATATATATATATATATATCCAGGGATGTGATTCGTTGTTAAGGTAGAGTAAGTATTATAGCCTAATCCAAATATTATTCAAAAACTTGGAACATTGCACAGCTAAGCGGTGCAGGTAATGGATGGATGTAATAGGCTCATTTCTCACACACATCAGTTTGTTGGATAAACTAACTGTTGGATGGATCTTTATTGACTTTTCTCCACGGATGATTTGTAATGATTAGGGTGATCAACCTGTTCACATTATTATTGATGGGAAAAACACAACCAGAGTATCTTTGGATAAATGCCATTATATAACATATAGCTCCACTCTAAAATGACATGAACCTGATGTTGCCCTTGCAGTGACTTACTTGGCACAGAGGATATGTGGCCCTGGCTCCTCGGTTTCAATGGTTTCACTGCATTACTTCAACTTGTTACTCTGCCCTTCCTACCTGAGTCTCCAAGGTTTCTGCTCCTGAACAGAGGAGACGCCCAGGCCTGTGGCAAAGGTGTGAGAAAGGCTCTTAATACTAACGTTAATGTAATATTAGTACTGTTGTGATGCCTGCTGGTGTTATCACCACTGAGATCTGCTACTATGTTCTGCTCTATCAGCTTTAAATATGTTATGGGGCAATAAGGACTTCAACAACGAGGTTGAGGAGATGCTAAAGGAGAAAAGTGCCCTGCAGAACATTCGCAGCCTTTCAGTGATGGAGTTGTTTCAGGACAAAACTGTCCGCTGGCAGCTCATCACCATCATAGTTTTTTTCTCCACACTGCAGCTGTCTGGCATCAACGCTGTGAGTTACATACAACACACTCTTTCACAGATTAATAAAATGTTACCTGTACTCTGAGATCCAGGATATTCCTTCACATATTCTACCATTTCACCTCTTTTTTCGTGGTGTGTGCAGAATTAATAATAAACTGTATGCCCCAAACACAACCACTATTGATTTTCCTGTCTTAGTTCAGTACAGTCTAGCATATGTAAGCATTAAAGTCAAATGGATTTTTGTAATCGGAGGCACTCAAGAAAAAAAGATTCTGATTGGAATTGAGAAAATAAATGTAAAACAAAATAAATGAAAATAAACCCCACACACTTGCACATAACAGCAGGGCAAATGTGAACACAAGTAAAGTCTGTATGACATTGCTTTTTAAGATTAAGATTTATTGATTTGAACTTTAATGAGAATCAGACTTGTTCCTGCTCCTTTGCAGACATGAGTGCCTACAGATTTAGTTATTTTTGTTTTTTACATTTTCAAATTGAAGACTGTTGAACAGTGAATGAAACAAACAACAAAAAGAAAGAATGTGATTTTAAAATGTCTTTATTTTGACCTTTTTCTCTCCAGGTGTACTTTTATTCTTTTGATTTGTTTCGTGCAGCAGGAATCCAAGAGCAGCACTTGAAATACGCTGCTTTGGGAACAGGGCTATGTGAGTTGTGTACTTCTGTAACCTGTGTAAGTTTCACTTTGCTGATCTCTTGCCATGTTTCATATCTGTTTTAAAGCCTTTTAGTGTCAGGTTTTTTTTTGTGTAATGACAAAAATGTTGTTTAGCTATTTAGGAGAACAATTATAATGGAACATATATATATATATATAAAAAACAATGGGGAAGAGAAATGTTTTCTTGTTGTTCAACACTACTCTCAGAACAGTGTCAGTTTAATGTAATTCCTCTGTGCAGTGTGTTGTTATAGCTTTCCCATCTGGTTTGCTCTTGAAACTGTTTTGCATGTTGACAGTTCATGGTTGTTGAGAACATTGGGAAGAGAGTCCTTATGTTTGGAGGATACCTGGGAATGTCTGTAATACTGATTCTCCTCACTATCACCATCTACCTGCAAGTAAGTTTCCAGCATATTTCTGCATATTTTCATACTTGAAGCATGAAAAGTGACTACAGTTGAAAAAAATCTGCATTTTTCTCAGACATGGGTCACCTGGATGCCGTACTGCAGCATGGTCCTTGTTTTCCTATTCATATTCTTTTTTGCCGGTGGACCAGGTATATTTATCAGAGCTTGGATATCAAAGGCTTTAAATTCAGATAATTCCACTTTGAATAGACACTGAGGTTTACAAATCCCTTCAATGTCCTTGCTTGTCAGCTGGAGTTACAGCTCCTTCTCCAGGGGAAATCTTTACTCAGTCATTTAAATCAGCTGGATACACCGTCGCATGCATTCTTAACTGGACAGGCCTGTTTGTACTGGGGATGGTCTTCCCTATCTTGGTGGTAAGCACCTTTTTTTTTTTTTGATAAAAATGTTGCAGGTTAATAGATGGTCGGATTGAGGTAAAATGAATCACTCATTGACTTACACGTGCCCTCCCAATGTCTTGTTTTCCAGGTGGATCTGAAATATTTTTGCTTTCTCATCTTCCTGTTTTTTTGCCTCAGCTGTGCACTTTTTATGTGGTTTCATGTCCCCGAGATGAGGAATCGCACAGCGCTGGAGATTGCTGCAGAATTTGAATGGATGCACAGCAAGTCTAGAAAGTCAACTAAAAAGTCCAATGACCTAAATCACAGCGAATGCAAAATATGTGAGACCAAATTCTGATCTTGGTAAATCTGATGATTCACTGTATTCAAATGACATGAAAATATTTAGTTTAAAGAAATCATTTCATGCCAGACTGAGTATACATACAGCACCCGTAAAATGATTTAACACACTTTCCCATTCAAATGAATGGAAAAGTGTGTCATAACTTTTGACCGGTACTGTAATTGCTTTAAATGATAAAACTAACCATATATTACTGTATTCCAGCTATATGAAATTGAAACGTCACTGTTGTCTTTTATTAATTGTCTTATTTTGTGTGCACTAGAAACTTCAGTGTGTGTATGTGTGTATGTGTGTATGTGCGCGTGCTACAGGTTCTTGTGGCAGCTGCAAACTCTTGTAATTGAACTTTAAAATGTCCCAAAATGGATTTCAGTGCCAGTGGACAGACAAGGTTGTTATCTTTGTCTTTAAAGGCTTGAACAGGGTTGGGTCCTGGAGTTTATTGGGGGGGGGGGGGGGGGGGGGGGGTCTGCATGTTTAACCTCTGGCTAAACTGATAAGCATCAGAGCATCTGGTGACTGGTTGCACAAACTTCAGGCTGCCTACGAATCACCTCCATTGGGGTAGGGGTGGAGCTGTTGCTGTGGCTAAGGGAGGGGAGGGGAGGACATTTGCATTGTGTGTGTATTCATCCAAAAGCTATGTCTCTATCTGAAATACTGTATTGTTAACCAAACTATAGACGTAAGACTATGTATTGGACTATTAGTTGCTTTACAAATCAATATTTTTTACACACAAATCCTAGCATAAACGTAATTGCAAAATATAAGGTATATACAGGACAGAAAAGTAGTTGAACTTACCTTTACCAGCTGTAACACTTATAGAATACTCACACATTGCAGCTTTTATAATTCATAACTCTAATATTTAACAATTTAACACTGACAGGTGTTTCTGACTGTATAATGCTGCATTGTACTGTCAGATGCATTGTGCAAATATAAATTCTTGCAGTCTTAAAATTAAAACAAAATAATTTATTGTTATTTAATAAGAAGAACTCGTTGATCGGTGCCTAGAAATAAAGCCTTTATATCGGTGTATGATGACCAATGACTGAAGTCTTCAAAACGTATTTCACTGAAACCTTCCTTCATCTGTAGATCAGAGTGCACTCAGATTACATAGACTTTCCGTTGTTTTGTTTTTTTTTTTTTATTATTATTTATTTAATTAATTTTATGTTTTGCTTCACACAACACTGCCGAGGTTTTTCCCTTGGGTTTTTTTTTTTTGTTGTTTGTTTGTTTGTTTCCCCGTCGGGGAAACTCCTACCAATTACGCAGACGCGCAGCGGCGGCACATGTGCGCGCCTCTGATAACACAATCTGCGCGGCCAGTTTCTCTGCAGCTCTGGGACACGTGTAAGAGGCGACAGCCTGGATGCGTTCGTTGACGTCGGTGAAGTCATCGAGGATTTAAAAAAAAAAGGGAGGAGTTCAAGTTTGTCGCAAAACTAAAAACAACACTAAGGTCCACCCCTTCAGAGTTGGGGTAATTAAATGCCCCCCTGAAAGCAGAACGGTTGCATGTCCCTGAAGCAAGACGTCAACAGGCTCCGTTTACACTGATGGATGCAATGGACAGAAACCCCCCCAGCTCCCCGGGTGGACCCAAGAGGAAGAGACGCTTTGACCAGAAGTGAGTTCATCTACTCTAAGGACATTTTTCACACACTTACAGCTCTCAACACTATGGCAGGAATTTGTGAAGTTGTGTAACTGTAAAGCTTTTTCTTGACCTGGTCTCAAATATTATGTCAATATTAGTCCCATTCATTAATCTTCATGATGTTACAACAAAAATCAGACAATATTGACATTTCTCACTGCTTCTGTCCTCTGAAGGTTTGAACCCTCTCACTAAATATTTTGAGCAGGACTGAAACCAGCCCCCCCCCCCACACACACACACACACACACACACAGCTCCAGCATCATGTTCACTCCCTCCTAACCAGCTGTTATTTGCTGGATTGATCTCAGGAGAAATATTCCTGATGCCGTGCAGCAACATGTTCTCATTGGTCACTGTGCAAAACGGGCTCCCTGCCTGTGTCAGGGTGTCACCGATAAAAAGGAGCATCTTGGAGCGGGTGACACAGGAAACTACACAGTAACACAAGTGAACACAACAGTCTGTGTCATTTTTCTGGCTGCTGTGTTGGTACTTGACTGCCATTTGAACAGCAGTGCAGATAGTCCAGGGAAATGATAACATCTCCAGCCACCACCCAACTACACCCTCATTGTGGGGAGCTTTTTGTTGAGGACGCAGCTAAATCCAGAACAAGGAAATTGAGGTCAAAGTGTTTCATTTGATCAGATTTTTTATTGGGTATCTGGATTATTCTTCCAAGTGAAGTTTACTGAACCGAAGTTCCTTCATTTCTCAGAACGTTCCTTAGATGAGGAACAGCCATTGAAGTTATCATCAGTGATGACTTTACACAGTATCTGGGTAGAATGAATGCAAACAGGCTCATAAGCAAGACTGATCATGCTGCACCATCCTGAACCTTCAGAAACCTCTTTCAGTCAAATCCGTCACAGACATGGATGCTTCAACAAACCCCAAAACATGACGTGCCTGAGGCCTTTTTCTCAAATGATCCTAAATCTAAATTTTCTGGATCACGTGTCTGCAGTTTTCAGCTGTTTTTGTCGTTGTTGTTGCTCACAGGGTGTTTGTCAACAGAAGCCTCACACTGGAAAACATCAAATGTTATGGCTTCGATATGGACTACACGCTGGCAGGTACGCAGTCAAACACAAATGGCAACTTCACTGTGTGGAATTATGTATTATAGAATCGCAATTCTTTCTTAGAAACAGAACACACGACATTTAGTGGATTTATGTTCATAGTTTTCTAATGTATATCTGTTTATTTGCAGTATACAAGTCACCTGACTATGAAAGCCTGGGCTTTGAACTGATAAGAGACAGAATAGTGTCCATTGGATATCCTCATGAGCTTCTACGCTACACATACGACCCCAGCTTCCCCACACGGTCTGTTCTTCAATCCACCTGTCACTGAAGGTTCAACATACACTGAAGTCATCTAATTATTTAATTGTACTTCACTTTCTACTATTTCTTTTCCACCTAAAGCGGTTTAGTGATTGACACCACGTACGGGAACCTCCTGAAGGTGGACTCAAATGGAAACATCTTAGTCTGCAGTCACGGCTTCCGCTTCCTCAAAGGGTAAACTTGAAATGTCTCAGCATGCACTCTGTTGTGTTGGTACTTTGTGATGGACTTGTCTACCTGTGGACTTTGCAGCCTGGTTATGGTTAGACACGAGCAGTAATAAAGAAAGCGAGAGAGGACAAAGAAGATAAGATAAGAAGATAAAAAAAAAATAAAATAGAAAAGTTAATATATTTGGTTGAGAAACATTGACGCTTGGGCCATTTAAAAACTTTTCATACACAGAAGCATGTAAATGTTGTCATATTTTCCGCTGCAGATTAATCATGTGTCTAATGTATGAACCTTTAAAAGAGTTCATATGACTTCATATTTGTAGTCATTTGTTTCCAGTGTAATGTGAATGGATTTGTAATACTGATTGGTATTATGTCTATGTTCAACAGAGAAAACATTCACAACTACTACCCCAACAAATTCATCCAAAGAGATAACACCGACCGCTTTTACATTCTGAATACACTCTTCAATCTGTCAGGTAGAAAATGGACCTTTCTTATTGCTTTTTATTGTTTTTATTTTTGTTTATCACAAATCATCACAAATTTCCATTCTATTTGCCAATGTAATTTAGTAATTAGTCATGTAGTCGTCAAAATTGTGAACCATTAAAAAGATAAAGGTATGTAAGTGTATAAATGTCAGCAAAGTGTTTCCATTGACCCTGCAGAGACTTATCTCTACGCCTGCCTTGTGGACTTCTTTACCAGATGCACCAGATACACAAAGTAAGTTTTATCAGTTTTGGGCTTTTTTCTCCCCACAGCCCCAAACTGTCACACACTGCTGTACAAACTTCTAACTTTCTTTCTCTTCTTTTGAATTACTTTCCAGCCTCCTCACAGGTTACCAGCTTGGGGACTTATTCATGTCCTACAGAAGCATGTTTCAGGATGTCCGAGATGCGATGGATTTAATTCATGATACAGTAAATTATTATTGGACTATTATGGATTATTGGAAAGAGATACCACAGATGTATGTGTCAACTTGTAATTGCGCTTTAAGTATTAAATGTGAAATCTTTGTGTTATGAAGGGAATCCTGAAAGAACGGACTGTCAAGAATTTAGAGAAATACATTGTCAAAGATGTGAGTGAACTGGAATAATTAAGCAAGAAAATTTAGTTTAATTCGTGACTACATATTTGAAATGTCTAATGGATGAACGTTTTCTTTACAGGCTAATCTTCCTGTACTTTTGACTCGGATTAAAGATGTGGCCAAAGTCTTTCTTGCCACCAACAGTGACTACAGCTACACTGAAGTAAGTCTTGTACCGTCACTAAACACTCTTCATGATAAATTATTGGTAAATAAAGGACAGATGTACAAAATTATGTAACCACTTTTTTGCCTTCTTTATCAAGGCCATTATGACATACCTGCTTGAGTGCAAGGTACGTTAATTTTCTTTTTAATTAGAACTTTTGGAAAATATTAAAACACAGTGAATTAAACATTATTCTTCATTGTAGACGGGAGGCCCTAAAAAGTCCTGGCGTTCCTTCTTTGACCTCATTGTTGTGGACACCAGAAAGCCTCTGTTCTTCGGAGAGGGGACTGTGCTGAGACAAGTGGACACAGTATGGAAAAGTGTTTCATACTGCACATTTACAGCTTAAAGTTGACCCATGTTAGCTTTCAAATAACATATTGTATTTTGGACACAGGACACGGGAAAGCTTTGGGTTGGGACGTACACAGGTGAACTCCAGCATGGAACCGTGTACTCTGGAGGTGAGACTCAGTGCCATCCAATAATTTACAATTCATGATTCTTTCTTTCAGAATTTAGTTTTAAACAAACAACCAAAAATTACAATCATTCATTAGCTTTTGATTATTTTGTTTTATACAACATAATGATAAAAAGGAATTGCCCCCCACCCCCCCAAAAAATCAGGGCATTCTTCATTGTTGTTCTTGGCGTTTTTTGCTTTTTGATTTTAACACACTTTTCATTAAATGATACATTTAATCATTATACAACAAACTATATACAAAATTTAATTTTAAATTGTTTTAAAGTTATTATTGAGACCTTTCTAGGTCACCATATAAATGTTTTTATGCGCATATTTGTGATGTGGATGTATTGTTACATTCCTATAATTTAATTATTCTTCTTTATTTCTTCTGTTGTCTTATTTTGTTTTACCTGGTTGAAGGATCCTCTGACATTGTCTGTGATCTGCTAGATGTCAAAGGTAAGAACATCCTCTATGTTGGCGATCACATCTTTGGCGACATCCTCAAATCTAAGAAACGTCAGGGATGGAAGACTTTTCTGGTCGTACCAGAGCTCACCAAGGAGCTGCATGTGTGGGAGGAGAAGAAAAGTAAGACTGGAATACATCAGGTTGTCATGCAATGGTGATAGTTTTGGTTGGATTCAAAGTTTTGATAGTTATTTTGGTTTTCAGGTCTATTTGAGGAGCTGAAATGTCTTGACAGCTTTTTAGCTGAACATTACAAGTGAGTTCCTCCCTTTATATAACTCTTAAATAATTGACACCTATTTATAAGCCATTGGTAAACAGATAGTTAATGATGAATTGGAGTTCACATGTTATTATTTAACTATTGAATGCAATATAATCTATGCATTCATATTGTGAGAACTCAGCTGCTCTTGTTCATAATTAGAAAATATTCTTCCTTGAGTGCATGAAAAATGTGAAGTGTTAAGGGCTTTTGTGGATCTTTGTGTTTGTGGTTTTAAGGCACCCGGATAGCAGCAAACGAGACATCAATCCTGACATCAACGCCATTCAGAGCCGAATGAAGGTAGTCACATTCTGACCTTGGTTGTCCTGGTTTCACCAATAAACACATGACTTTCTCTGGGGACATTTAAAATCCCCAAAAAACGTTTGGCATACAGCACAGTGTCAGAGATTCAAATGGAGTTAAAACAACAAATAAAAGTGAGCAGTCTTTTTTCAAACTCTTTTCTCGTCTCATTAGACTCTGTCCAGAGTTTGTTTGTGACGTGGCTGTTGGTTTGTGCCTGCAGGTGCTGACCTACAGGATGGACATATCCTACGGCCAGATGGGCAGCCTCCTGCGCAGCGGCTCCAGACAGACGCTGTTTGCCAGCCAGCTGATGCGCTATGCAGATCTTTACTCATCCACCTGCATCAACTTGCTGCATTACCCTCTCAATTACCTTTTCATAGCTCCTCCCGTATTGGTTCGTCATCTCTCTTGCTTAAATACTTACACAGAAAGTAAATTGTATCATAGTTTATCACGGGCCCCCTCCCACGGTAAACTATGACACACGTTGACTGGGATCGGCTCCAGCACCCCCACAGATAAACAGTAGAAGGCGAGAGAAAGAGTTTATCATGATGGTCATTCTTCATCTTTTTCTCTGTTCCAGATGCCTCATGAAGCAGCATCTCAAAACTCAGCAGGTTTTGCTTCATCAGAGCTCACTACTGTCACCAACCATACTGTCAGAGATTAAGGTTATTCTTACATTATGATGCAGTGTTTTACTTGACCTTTACCGAATTCTTTCCAAAGTTAAAGTTGAAGCGTTCATTTTTTTCTCTCTTGCAGTGCTGAAGTGAAGACCGAAGCAGAGGAAGAACCCATGAAAGCTTCTTTTATGCTTCTACCTTTTCCAGACATGTCTTGCCTATGAAGGTGACTTCCCCTCTGCCTGTCTGAATGTTGCAAACACAGTCCACCACTTTCACAACTAACAAAAACAACCTATTGCTCCCCCTGCTGGATATAGACGTCGACTATATAAATCCAAAAATGAAGAGTTTTAAGATGTAAACATTCAAGGCAATAACTGACTTTAGGTTACTGGATATATGAGTGCAAATTTGACTTAATCTGTGTTTTGTTTACATGTTGTGCATGTGCACTTTTGGTGTTTGAGTTGTGTAATGGTTTTTAAGAAGTGGCATTATGTATTTGTTGTTTGAAGTATCTCAAAAAATCATTCATATTTTATTGTGATTGTTGACGTTGAACTATTGACACTCAGCTTGCAGATGTGGATCCCATAAGAAGATATCAGCTAATTTTAAAGCTGAGGCTCGCACAGCTATTATGTACCGTGTCAATGACTTTTGAGACACATTTCTAACTGGGACCATTTATTTTGTAACAAGCTGCAGGTTGAAAATCAAACTGTTCTGTGGGTGACAAACCAAAGTCTGAATTTAATAAAACAATCTTAGAAGAAAAAGTTCTTAGAAGCACGTTAGATGTTGGAAGTTTTATTCTCTTGTCAATGTGAGCAATCCCTTGATTTAGTTTATTTTTGATCTGTTTCTTTCCCTCTCCTTTGGTGTTACACTTGTTGTCCACTGGATGGCAGTGAATCACCTCTGCAACAGACCTGCTCTGCTGCAGGTAAAACCTATGTGGACAAACTGACTTAATCAGTCATCATAATTTTCTTTTCATTCAAAAGAAGTCTAAAGTTGATTAAACCTGATTAAAAAAAATATTTTTGAATCTTGATTTTTACCAGGAATTTCTTTAGTAACAGCAAAATAAAGAAAAAACTAATCAGTTCCAACTGTAGATAAACCAGCTCATCCATTTGCAGGCTTTAAAGTGATGGGTTTTTTTTTTTTTCCTTACTTAATTCCTCCAAAAAAAAAAATACTCATCTTACTTTTCTCTTGTCATATGGACATAAAAATATTTGTGTCAGGATCTTCACTATATTTATATAGTATATCTGATATTTGTGCAATTTTTAACACAGTGTGTACTTAGATGCACATTGAAACACAATCAAATGTGTCAACTATTTTAACACACACAGTCTGCATTTACCTTTTCTTCTATTTGGTTTTGTTCAGACGGTCCTGCTCCCATGAGAGCTGAACTGTTATCTAGAGATATCCAAGAGGAATTTGTCCTCTCACTCTCTCTGTCTGTTTCTCTGCTCACACCATGCACACACATCTTACTGTCTGATATCAGTGCTCACATGTGATTATGTATGAGTTGGGTTTTTGTTGTTTTTTTTTCTTCCAAAGGAAATGAGACACTTTTCTTGCAGGGCTGAAGTGTGACGAGTATCATAGAGTTTCTGCTCTGCCTATGCACAGCTTACTCATGCAGCACCATATGCATTTCACCCTGCAGAAAATCTTTATGATAGCCATTTACTGCGCAACTGGTATTGATCGTTTGTATGGAGTTAATGGTGAGGAGGGGAAAAGCAGTGGAAAAATCAGTGATCATGATGATGCTAAAAGAGTTCATCTTAAAGACATGGATGGAAAGGGGGGGAAAAACAAAATTCTGTTAGTATTAATTTGAACTTTTAGCTATTATTTTAAATTTTGGGGCTCTGCAAATAATTCAATTTATAAAAAAAATCTTATAAAAAGTGTGAACTATTCCAACATTTTCCAGGATGTATTGACATGATTCGTTCGTTATTATTCTGTCTGCGAAGGTTTTTTAAATTTCAGGAGTCTTGTTGCTGTGTGGTCTTCCAAATAAAACACTAAAGGAAAGGCCAAATTAGGAAACACCCACTGCATTTATTGGCACCTCCTCCTTCTACACACACGCACACATTTCCTAGATGATTTCATTTCCTGATTGAGAGCTATTTTGGTTTATTTGGATTTCCCTTGTCATTGTCTGCTTTTCACCTGGATTTATTGTTATGTTTCTTCTTTTCATTTTATTCATTCCATTTGCCATATTTTAGTTTCTCATCTGCACAAATTCTCCTGTTCCTATCATTTCATCAGCTTTTTAAATGGCTCACCCACAAAGGTTTTTTCCTGTGCGCACAAGCTAAACTCTTCCCTGATGCAGTTTAATGACGCATAATAATAATTCCTACCTGTATTTTTGCTGTAGTGGTGTTTATTTAGTTTCTTCATATCATCAAGAATTCATTGTATCAGTGAGCAGTAACATCAGACATCAAAATGTATCCAAATCTCAGATTTTGCATTACATCTCCTGTCCTATGGATGACATTAAACCGCCACTATGCAGACATGAATTAAAACAAAAAAAACTGCACGAGGAGCAGAATAATGACACCAGACCAACTGCTACCTGTATGTGTGGGGATAGGCATGACATTTCTATATGGACATATCATCTGAATTCGTCTTTGTAACAGATCAAATTCAGCTAACTGAAAGAAAACATAGAAAGTCTTAAAGTAATATGTGTAGTATACTGATGTGCTAAAGAATATTTAAAGCTTCGTGGAAAAGAAAAAAAAATGTCACTTTTGGCCTATTTTTTTGAGTCTATAGACCTTCGTTTCCAATAGGAGCTAAAACTTTGGAAAGAGAGAGCTAAACTGACTTTTCATCACACGCTCATCCAGACAACACACACACCTTTTCTTATGGCATGACCCCCCGCCCCAGCCCCACATACAGTACTGCTTCCCCACAACACAATACACAGTGTGTGAAAAGTATCAGTTTCTCCGTCCTGTGGTTTAGAGTTTACCCCATATTTCACTCTGGAGAAATATGTTTTCATAGAGAAACTAACATCTTTAATAATTACTCCACAATAATTATACAAATAAAACCCATAATTTGAACATGGGGAATGAAAGCAGATAGATTCCTTACACCCATGCTGAGAAAGTCCTGCAACAAGATCTCAATTTAATAACATCATAAAACATTTTTGTAGGATACCCCAGTGATCCCAGAGTGTAAATGTTAAAAATCTCTGACAGTGTTTGTGTCCCTGAGAGACAAACTAGTGATTCAACCTAAAAAAAAAATACAAATCACTTACCCTACTATAAATGGTGACACACTATTAAGGCCTTTGGTACAAACTTTTGTTTTTCAAAAGTATAATATATATATTATATATATATATATATATATACACACACACACACACAAAACCTTATGGTTTGATTTTCAGCATGACTTCTCCTTATATTTCCTTAATAAAAATCAAACTTAACAGCTTTCACTGTGACTCAAAAGAAATGTGTTTTTCAACAACTTCTGCTTTCATATTATGAATTTGTAAGAGTTAAAAAGAATTTGATTAAGCATAGAGGGAAAAAAAAAAAAGACATCTCGTCACTGACATCGTTTTTTTTGTTTGTTTTTTTTTAGGAAAATTGAAATACAGTCATTAAAAACACATTTACCAACCTTATTCACACTGTTCATTCAGTTTCAGTACCATTTCAAATCAGGCCTGAGATTTCGATGTTCATGCTAAAAAAAAAAGTTTTAAACATTTTCATGAAGTGATTTTGTTTTGCGTATTTATCTTTGTTTTATTTCATTTATCAGTCAGTCATATATAGGTGTCAGATTTGTACAACCGATAACTGATTTAGCTTTAAATTTGTTTTTGTTTTTTCCAGGACAAATGTAATAACTCAGAACATGAATTTAATCATCTTTATTTAAAGACAAGGTAACAGAGATAAATAACAGCAGTGTCCTTCCTCAGAAATTCCAAAATGTTAAAAATCAATAGTAAAAACTTGATGTACATTTGCACTTGTTTATTCCAAACTGTTAAAGTCACAGCCTGACTTTTCCTCTGCACACTTTTTACCCAACAAAGTTTCATGGACTAGTTTTATTTGTGTAAAATAAATAGATAAATAACAGTCATTTTTTTTTAGCATAATAAAAGCACATCCACTCATGAATAGCAGGCCAACAAGCACAATACAAATGAAAAAAAAATGGCCCCTTTGCTTCATGTGTAGTAGTTGGAGTATGTTGAGTTGGATTTAATGAAATGCAGATGTGACTATCTCATTAGCTTTTACTTTCCACATCTTAATCTGCACGGTGGCTTCTCCAATCAACAATCAAGGCTGTTAAAAAAAAAACCCAAAAAACAAAAAACACTGCTGACATGTTGGGTTTCATTGCAGGATACTTGCTGCTCTGTGCAGTGAGATAACTGCAGAAGCACCACCGTCCCCCATTCCACACATTCCAGGATTTCCCAGCAAGCATTGCAAGCAAGCCTAAACAAGTCACGTTCTTTACTCAGGCTGAATTTCACACAGGCAAGTGACTGAGATCTCCTTTTGCTTCCCTTTCAGTGTGTAATGATTTAAATACACTTAAACACACAAGTCACTTTGTCCAAAATTCAAACTTTTCTTGTAGTTAATCAGACTTTATAAACTGACTTCACCACACAGACACAACAATCTTTCTTTAACCTGAAACACAGCACTGCAACACAGTAATCTGGGCCCCAGAAACTTCGTTCCTTTTCTGTTTTTCATAATTACTCATGTCCCTCTGCAGCAGCTTGTAACAGCAATTGGACTGTGGTTAAACATTTCCACCCAGAGAGGTCTGCTGCTAGTCATCAAAACAAACAAACCTCTTTACTCTCTTTCTTAAGGGTTCAAACACGAGGCACACAGGAGCAGTGACACCTAATCTCAACACAGAAAGAAAGGAGACGAGAAGTAAAACATGAGAGGGGGAGAGGGCCCTGCTCCCTACATTCCTCCCAAACATCCCCTCCCCCCATCGACCTGCTACCACTGAGGATGCTCAAAAATACACAGCAACCTCTCCCCCACCCCATGTCCTTTTTTTTTTTTTTTCCCTCCCCCATCTGCTTATTTTACCATCACTGACACACACTGTCAGAGTGTTTGGTGTGACGACAAAACGACATACAGGTGAAGGAAAACACGTAAACACATAAAAAAAAGAAAAGAAAAGAGGATTTAACTGAATTATTTCAACAGGAAAACAAAAAAAAAAATCTAAATCAAGTTGTGGTGAAGGACAGAATTTGTGTATTAAAATGCATCAATATTATATTTTTGCCTACTTATTCTACTTTATGTGTGACTTCACTTATTGATTTTTTCTTCCCATGTCCAGTTCATTTATAGTTGGTTCCACATCATTGGTAACATTTTTCATTAGCTGTGATGTAAATAAATAGGTGGTAAATGATTATTCCCAATCAATGTCCCATCACAGAATGGTCAAAAATCTATATTGTAGGGTAAATGTAATTTGTTTTCTTCCCAAATTGACTGTACTTTCTACTAAATTTAGGTCATGGGTGCTTTTGTCAACCTACAAATGGGTGTAAACTCTTTTCTGTAAATACAGCGCTGGGTAAACAGTTTAGGAGGCTTTTGCTCTGAACCACCACCTGCTATCAGTCATCAGCCCCCCTACTACACAAACTCGTCTTAAACGAGCCCTTTAGCACCACTTTAGTGTGAGCTGAGGCCAAATGCTATGACAATACTATTGCACTGCTAGAATGGATGGTACAGTAGTGCAACATTGTCAAAGCAGCTGACCTCAGCATGTGTCAGCATGTGCACATGGGGACAGCTATTCTTCCCTGCCAAAGTCCAATTACATTTAAATAAGCAACAAATGCTGTTTGTCTGGATGGGTGTTAATAAAACAAAAGGTACTGAAATGTTAACATTGGGATCAAATTTGAATGGAGGTTTTTTCGTTGGTTTTAAATGTGGTGTCTGTTTAGTGAGTACTATAAGCTTCATTTATGGCAAATTCACAATTTTAAGCCTTCATAATAAAGCACAATAAAAGGGGGATTTTTTTTCTTTAAATGATAAAGTATAGTCTGTCAAACACACACTAACGCACATGATCATATTAGAGTACACCCTCATAGCTCCATGTGTAGGTTACCAGTTAAGGCAGTAAAGGAAGGTGTGGGTCTGTTTCATCAGCCAATGCCCTTTTAATATTGCACTGCTCATCTCAATGTCCAGTAGTGCAACAGAAAAAGGGCAGTGGACAACAACATGGACACCAACCAACATCCACTGCACATACTGACTCAACTATTCACCTTTTTCTCCTCCCAAAAGAAGAAAATCACTGAAAAATCAACCCAGTAAAAATGCCAACATACTTTTATAAAATAACTTCTACATATAAAACTGACTACAGCTGCATCATAAAATAATCAGACTCAGAAAAAGTTACAATGTTTGAAAACTACTGCTGTAGTTTCTGAAGAAAAGCATTAAATAATCAGCTCTACATTAGAAGAAAGAAAGAAGTTTGACTATTACAGTTCAACAATACAACTTTTGAATGGTGGAGTTAAATGAACTTCCTATAGATGTTACTCTCACCCTGGGAGAATGGGAATTTCCCAGCATGTGGGCCCATACTTCTGTCCTGTGAATGACATGCATTCTAATTTTGGGGGAGAAATGGGAGGTTGGTAACAGGGAGTGGGAAGGGGGGGGGGGGGCACACTCCAAAAGCTACAGAGAGCTTCACACTGCCACCCTCCATAACTCAATTATCAAATACATTAAAATCATATACATTTACAGTGTTAACATGTCTTCCATCTGGGTCCTAACAGACGCCATCGCTTTAAACGAAAACACGAGGAACCAGACTAAATTAATTAATTGACTTCTTCGGTAAAACTGCAAAAATAAACTTTATGAAAGTTGCTTTACTGTATTACGATGGAACTAATTAACGAGAAAGCTGCAACGAGCCCTGAAATAAAGACAAAGTAGCAGCTGCAACTTTGCACAATTGCCCAATGCGTGGTTACACAACATACACAATCTATACCGTGAGAGGAAAACGACGCTGGAAATCTCGAGAACACAGTGTAGCTTCCTCATGGCCAATCCGCCTGCTTATTCCCGTGAACACATCAAGGTGTTCCTGCCTGTGTGGGCTTTTTTTTTTTTTTTTTAATACCTGTTCTCTACGTTTTCTCCGCCATACCTCTCTGTGAGCGGCCTAAACGCCTCCTTCACGTTGGAAGCGCCAGATCTGCTCTGCAAAGCCATTTCTGCCAGCTCACAAGCTCCTCAGCACAATACTGACGACTTGTTAGATTGCACAACCGCCTATAGGCTGCACACGCACATCAAGCGGCGTGAAAATGCCCCCCCCCCCGCCGTCAGACCCAGTACTCCGCGATCACGGCCCCGACGAGGCGCAGGACGCCTTTAATCCGTCCACAAGGCGTCAAATCGCGTCCCGATCAAGTTTTTAAAGCCAGCTTCCAGATGCGCAGCGTGCAGGATTGGATCAACTCTTGTTACCCCCCCCCACACACACACACACACACACCCTCCTCCTCCTCCTCCTCCTCTTCCCTCCCCACCTTCCTCTTTTCTCCACTCAAGTCTCATAAATAAACACTTAATCTTCACATCTCGACCTTTGAAACTTCCAAGTTTGCACTGAGCTCCTTACAATTTACGCAAAATAAATAAAAAAATAAAAAAATAAAAAATAAATAAATAAATCGGCTACAACTCGCAGCGGACAACCTCACCCCCACCTTCCTCCTCCTCCTCCTCCTCCTCCTGCTGCTGCTGCTGCTCCTCTCCCTCCACAACCACCACCTCCTCCAAAATCATGAATAGTATCTAACCAAGGGAGGGACAATCCGTTATGGGCAAAAAAAAAAAAAAAAAAGAGAGAGAGAACGAAAAAAAAAAAAAAGTTGTCCATAAAACAAAGAAAGGCAGCCCGCTCCACAAACCCACACTTCACACTCCGCTGCCCGGAGGCTTCACGGCGTCCTTCCCGACGGCCTGCGAGCGGATCCGGATCAGATCTGCGCAGCTCGGAGAGTCTGAAAAACCGCAAGTCTTCCAACTGCACAAGCACACGGACGGCCCCTCAGATCCGGACTCCATCTTTGACTACTTGACATTCAGAGCCTGGCGGAGCAAATTCCTCGTTTGCATGCCTCCCACTGATTGGCCTCTTCCTGCGCTAGTCTTTGCTCTATGATGAGCCATTGGTTTGGTTTCGGCGTGTTCAACATTTCTAGCAAGCTCCTGATTGGCTGCGCGCTGGGAAACGTCACAGCGCACAACGAATACCTGATTACTTGACTCCCCATTCACAAATTTCTCACCGTCTCCGCTCACTGTATCTGGATACTTCATCACAAATTCTTGCATTTACTTTTTTTTTGGGCGCAAACCCCATCTGTGCAGTAAAAGGAGGAGGGGGGTAGATCAGCCTTTAATTTGCCTCTGGATGGGGCAGTAATGCCGTTCATTGTGTTCAAACATGGCCGGAACCGGTTTTAACTTCTCACGTGCGCCGCCGGGGATCCGGGCCAGATTATCAATCGATTGTAAAATAATCAGTTTCGATATGAATATAAACATTAAAATGCAACCCTGAGTCCTCTCTGTGCACAAAGGCAAACTTAAGGCTGTCTGGATGCGAACAAAGTTTATGAAGATGTCACTGTGAGCAGAAAGTCGCCCAGAATTGCCGCACTGAGTGAGAATATGAGGAATAAACAGGTCTGATATGGTTTGTGGGGGATCAGTGGTCGGGTCAGCCTCACACGATGCTGGGGGCGGACCCAGTGGGCGCCTCGGCCACTTGCGAAGCTTTGATTGACGCACAGAGAAGAGTAGCGGGCTGTGAAATTTGGCATTCCTGGTCAGAGGAGCTGAAATAATGGCATTATCCAGTGGGAGAGGGCCCACTTTTTACTCCCCACATACCCACCCGACTCCAGCCCACTCAGAAGGGATCTGATTGTGCAGCCAGTCGGCAAAAATGTTTGATGTAAGGCAGGGCATGATGGATCCGGTGAAGGTTTGGAGCAGTGATGCCCCCTCTGCCTCTATACACAGAGGCTCTTTCCGGTGACTCTCCAAAAACTGGACTGAAAGGTCCTGTCAAAGTTTAGGAAACCACCAGAGTTCACTTCTGACAGTGGACATGAGGATTTCGGTTGTCGATTTAATTTCATCTCCGCTGCTGCAACTCCATTTTCAGATATTGTAAACTGTAATGTGAATTATTAATTTTTTTCCACATTTCATAAACTAATAAAAAAAAAAACCCAATGCTTATTTTGCACATGAAATGAGATTCATTCCTGAGAAACAACAATTTCAAAGACAATTTCAATAAATAAAACAATTCATTTCTGATTCAGGATTGGCTTAAATGTGGAAAATATGATTTTATAGAGGTTAAAAATGAATCATAATGTACCAGAACACAACTCCCGATTTCCTCACAAGGTTTCAAAATGTTTATGAAGTGATTCAAAAGTATTTAAAGGGATTTCAGAACTGTAATTACTTTAGTTGCTTTTCCCTTCTTATTCCTTTCTGTAAAAGAAACACCAACTTCACTAATGCTTGATATTTACAATTGATTTGTTAAACTCATTGTTTATTAGTACATTTTTTGTAGCTTTCAAAATGAATAACCCTGGAAAAGATTATTGACACATGATAGTTTATCCACTTTGACAGATCCCCTCAAAGATACTTTGACATTTTTCACTAGATTTATATCATTTGAATGCATGGTGAATTATTTATAGACATTATTAAACTAGATATCATCAAGTAACACGAAACAAGAAGGTTGTTTATTCATTTGCCATTTTTTCCTTTATCAAATTTAATGATATCTTCAAAGCAGTTTAGCCTACTGCCATCCTGCAGTTGCTTTTTTCTATTTCAGCATGGTAGTCTCAAGGCTCAGTTGTCTTTAATTCAAAGTTAATGATTTTTACTTCTTTAAATTAGTAAAATCTTTCTGCTAATGAATAGCAAGAAATTAACTATATTGAAAGTGAGTCATGGTTAATTATAAAATGTGTTTTTACTTAGAGGAAAGAATCAGAAGTGGAAATTACATGTTTGTTTCAAACACGTGATTTTATATTTCATTTATATATCTTTATGATGTCCCAAATTAAAACATACTTCACAACTATGTCAATTTAAAAATGAACAGTTAATATACCAATTTATTTTAAAGTAAAGTTAATGAACATATTTTACTTCTGCTAAAAATGTAACTTCCAGGCCTACAATCTGGATAATAACTCATCTGGCTGACATATATTTTCTTAGATATCTTATAAATAAATAAGTGCTTTCTCAGCACACTTTATATACTTACCTGAAACATAATGGACTCCTGATTCCAACAAATCATCAAATTTAAACAAATGTATTTCTACAAAACCTGTATTTGTATGTAAAGAGATTTTTAGAATTATATTTTTCCAGTTTTACAAATGTTTTCCTGTTGGGCAGCATTTTTAAAGAAGTTTTTGTAAAAAGAATGTTTTTAAAAATCAAATTAGCAATATGTTTAATCTCCAAGAAGGTATGGAGTTATAGCATTTTGACATTTACCGTTCTGAACAGAACAAAGAGACCAAAAAAAAAAAAAATCTGTTGTCTTGGAAAATGTTTCATTTTAAAATGAGCTGAGGGGAAAGTGCCACAAAGTGCCATTCCCTGCTCCACGGCCTGACTTTAAACTGTTGCCTGTGTGAGGTATCATGGGGGCTGAGAAAAGCCTTTTAAACATGGGCGTTATTGTTCCCTCTTTTTTTTTTCCAACCTCCCATCCTCTGAAAATGTACCTCCTTTCTTCCTCTGCCCTTTAACCTCTCCCAACCCCCATCCCTCCATCTCACGTCTCTCTCCACATTTCCCCTCTCTCATCGGCTGAAGACCAAACAACCATGATGGATCGTCATTGATAATTTCCCACCCCCCAAAAAAAGAAAGAAAGAAAGAAGAAACAAGGTTGATGGAGTTTTCTGGGGGGATGGGAAGTGGGCTTTCTGCTTCATCTTTTTCATGAAGAAGTGAAGGTAGTAGAAGACCCCACCTCGAGCACCGAGCACCCTGTGCACCCTGTCTCTTCCAAAGAGGGTTTCCCTCCCCTCCTCCCCACTCCTCCTTCCCCCCTCTGCCTCCCTCTTGAAACAGACTCTATGGACTGCATGCATGACATTCCAGCTGTGTGGGTGGCACAGGCTTTTACAGCGTCTCCAACAGTACACAGGGCTCCTAAAGCACAACAGCAGGGGAACTTCAGCCCATGATCCATCTTCAGATACACTCCTCCACCCAGGAGCCGCCCTGTGCTTGCCATTATCCTGATTCCACCATCAAAATCTGACAAGAAATGTCAATGGTTTGGCAAAGTCCAGGTCCAGGAGTTCACCGAGCAGGAGGTGTAAAACAACACCTTTTTTGTTTTTTGTTTTTTGTTTTTTTTTTGTGTGTGTGATAGCCAGATTTTCTGTTTGGGGATCCAAGGCCCCCTTTAACATCCCAAAAGGGATTGTTCTGTTTTCACTTCATGACTTCTCCTCAGTGACAGAAGAGCAAGATTCATTTTAGGTAGTAGGTAAAAATCCTGTGCTGTAATAAAAGTTCCACATTCAAATTATCATTAAAGTGTAAATGTTTTATGAGCAAAATGTATTTAAAGAAGTAAAGGCTCTAATTATGCAGAGTGGCCTACAGCAGTGGACTTTTTTATCTCTATATATGTACATAATACTGGGTTTTATCATTGTTCATTCTACACTGTTTTCTTAGTTTACTCATTAAAAATTGTTCATTTTGTGTGTTTATTACATAATTATTTTTGTCTAAAATTTACACCTGCAAAGTAACATATGTGATGAATATGTGAAATAGATGTAGTGGCATGTGAAGTATTATAAATAATCCTCATATAAAGTGCAAGCTTGATTGTACTGAAGTGCAGCGCTTCATTAAATGTTTTTCATTTCATTAGAATCAAATAGGAGCATGATTTTGACTCAGCAATCCGGCACAGATAGCATCACATTTCTTCTGTTTCTGTTTTGAGCTGTGGTTAAATACACCGAGTGGATTTTCTGCTAGCCTTTTTACACACCACTAACTGCACCATTAACCTCTAATAAATCAATTTGGAGTTCTCTTAAATACCAGTTCAACCTCTGCTGAGTTATATCACAACATTGTATTTTCCCTGGAATATAGGTTTATTAATGTTTGCATATTCATAATAATAATAATTCATAATTGTGAATAATTTCTCTGTATTTGACACAGCAGAAACACTCTGATCATTTCGTTATTTTGTCACCTTCCGTACAGGCCACTGTTTTATTATATTTCCATATAAGGTCAGATGTTTCAGAAAGCAAAAATATTTAATCTCATAATTCATGTTGTTTTAAACATAGTGCTCAGAGTCTGGCACATGATTTGTTGTGTAATTCGTTTGAATTTGAACCTGTCATCTATTAATTCTGTTGGTTTTTCAGCATTACTTTAATATTGAAACGGCCAAAATAGAAGCATTTGTGCCTAATATGTGCTTTCACGCTTGTTTCCTGATCAGATGACATGTCCAGTAAATTCTATTTATCTATCTTAATATCACCAATTCTCCATGAAGGGCTGTAGTACAATTTCCTGGATACACAGTGTGAATAAGAAAAAGCTCCAAACCCCCAAACAACCCCTGACTTCATTATCCAACTATTGTATTTTAATTAAGATTATTGCCACTATATATCTCCACCATCTGACTGGTAGAGGCAGCAACCAACAGAAGAACTAAACAAATTGGAAACCAACACACTGCACAACACCCGCCATTAAATCAATTAGTCATGATCCCACAAGATCATCATCCCATCCCATTTTGTGATATACTGGTGGTGGAGCTTTTCAACGACCAACAATAAACAACAAACCTCATCAAAAACTCACAGCCGCCAGACAAGTGTACATCAAGCTTGTTTTTCATCCTTCCACTGGGCGAGTGCAGCAGTAGAGTCCAAAGGATGAAAACGCTCAACCCCATTAACTGAACTTCAGAGGAATTCCTCACTTTACATATGGAATGCACTTTAGGTCAAAGGGCAAAGGGCCAGAGGGGAATCCACCCGCGCCCAGGCAGGCAGCCCTTATTTAAACAAGCCTGGAATGCCTGGTTGGAAGAGCGGAGAAGAAGAAGAAGGGAAAGGAACCTCTCTGCCATTAACATGAGCAGGGGGCAACACCAATAAATACCAGCACTTTTTAAATTACCTGCAGTGGTTGACTTCATGTGCTAGTGACTCTGAAATTTATTATGAGCCTTTCCCAGTTATATACTCACCAGTTGGACTGGGAATAGATTTGTGCTGCTGCAGTCAGAGGTAGACTCACTGAATGTATGTAATGTGTTTTGCAGGATCCTGGAAGTGCAGTCAACCTTTGAACTTACACATTTCCTCTTTTTTCCCCTTTATGGGGCTTATTTTACACAGTCTAGCTGTATCATATATTCTGAATATCCTTTTTGCAGCTCTTAATTGAGACTGTACAAGGTTTATAGGTGACATTCAAACCTCGACCTCTTTTAGGGGCTGTAACACTCCTTAAAGTTGAAATGATCTTAATGCCTTTCAGTTCAGTTTATCCTTAAATCCCATAATAACATATTAAGCATTGTTAGAAATTTCATAATCTCTACTAGATATTCAATGAAGTTTTACGAGTTAAGATGCACAGAACAACTTTGTAATGACTGACCAACCTTTATTGGCTTAAAAGGGGAACTACACAAAGGATTCATGCTTTTTGTTGTTTATATAATGTAGTTTTAGTCGTTTGATATCAGAAAAGTTGTTATTTAAATCAAGTGTTTAACTCACAAATTAGAATTCACGTCTATCCCTCGAAATCAAACTTCCAAATGATTCCTGCACCAGTTGTCCACTGACTGAGGGCGCCCCGTCACCTGCTCATGTGTAATTTCGGGATCAACCCTACAAGCACCTCTAAATACAAAACCCTGCATTCCAGGCGTGGGCCAACCTCTCAATTTTTAAGACCATCTCGCCAAAATTTTTTACAAATGACATGCTACAATCCACATGGCCATGGTGGAATTCTGTCCACTTCAGGGCTTCAAAGCTGCACAGGACTCGTTGGGCAGTCTGGCCAATAGGTGAAGAGGGGTGGACCCTGCCTGCCTTGACCTCACCGACCTTCTCCAACCTCCCCCACCCACCTACCCACCAAGCCCACCCATCCAACCAGTGTCCTGCTCCTCACCCCCCCCACCACTACCACCATCCATTTCACCCTATCCAGTCAGCCAGTCAGTCAGTCAGTCAGTGGGACAGGCTGTCCGTCTGTCTGCTGGTATCTGCACTAAATATTCAAATTCCCTTTGACCATTTAAACACAGATTGCACTTCAGCTAAAATTCACAGTCATCAAAATTAAGATCACTATTCATGATATCTTTTCATTTCATCAAATTGACTGTTCACGGGAGGATAAATGGATTTCCTCAGGGAGTGTAATCACATTTTCCAGAAAAGTGTCATTCTTTATGCTTTCCTTTGTTCCTGACTCTGCTCATACACAACCACTTAGCCCACGTTTGTCATTTTAATACACCAATTCTCCACAGATCTGTTATCACCAAGCAGCTAAAGTAAAACAGACAAACGGAAAAAGGTTTTATACCCACCACAGACACAAACGAGAATTCAGAAATTCTGGAATATTTTTCATATTCTGCTGCAGCATGTCTATAAAATTTTGATTCAGCGTCTTTGGTTTGTCATTGGAGAAGCCATTTTCTCACGAAGGCTCACAAGATTTCCCCCCAGAGCCCTGCAGAAATAAGTTACTATAGTATGATGAGAAGATATCTTTTGTTCCACTTTAACTTTGTTATCTGAGATGGTTTATTTAATTTATTGTTCTGAGTACATGTTTTATAGCCAACTCATGGTGAAAAAACTACGCAAACACAAATATGTATATGTAAAATGGGGAGAGAGAGCTGGAGAAGGATGGAGACAGAATGAGTTAGAGGTTTGTTCGTGTCCTGGTCGTTTAAGCTGAAGGTTTCCCCTTATGCCAGCCACTGTATTTGGTGGGAACCTTTAACCTGGACCTGATGATAAAGTTGGATGTGATGTCCAAATTGTGAAGTGAAAACTAATTGTGTGTGGTGTGTTTGCGCACAAGAGCTCCATTAGGCCTGCTGTACTGCTCAGTTTTCAGATATTTGGACTGTGTCGCCATCTGCTGGAGAACATTGAACACATATTTCTCAATTTTCCATTTGGTAATATTTTAAACCCCACATTAGGTGGGTTGTGTTGAGGGTTTGGTTTCTGCAAATCCACACAGCAGAACGTTTCTTCCAAGCAACTGCAGAGAGAAACACTGCCACCTACTTAAAGGGCACAGATTTCAACTGAATCTTAGATTCAAAATGTACTTTCAATTATAGTTTTGTAACAGCCAATCTCAAACATAAGACAGATGTGAGTATTATTAAGCATATATAAATTTAGGAAAAACAAACAAACAAACAAAAGAAACGACAAAGTGAAGCAGTTATGCCTGAAAAGCCTCTTCAAGACAAAATTAATGATGATGTCTCCACTGAGTCTTTGGCAGTGATGCTGTGGCTGAAATAAGAGAAACCAGGGAGAATCAATGCTCAGCATGAAAGGCTCAAACAAATGAACATATAATGCAGAAACAGTGTTAAATTCTTTATTTAATGATCACTGTGATTGAGAGTTACCTCAAGTTCCTTCACATCCCAGCTACCTAGGAAAATTTGCTAACTTCACATAAATCAGTAATAACTTGCTTTGTTTCTGACAAATAGAAATAAACACAGGAAAAGAGCTGTGTGATCGATAAACCATTTTAAACTTATAAAATGATGAATATAATTTTTGTGAATCAGCTGTAGGGAAAAAAAACCACATGACAGCAGTTCGTCAGGTAAATGGTCACCAGGACAACTCTTAACTCTTCCAGTGAAATGTGGCTTTTGTCAAAAGGAGCTCCTGAAATGATGCACACAAGGCTTCAATGATCAGCTGACTCAGACAATGAAAAACACAGCAGTGTTACAGTTAGAGTCATGTTTATTTACAGCAGAATCCTGAACAAGGAGGGAGAGAAGTGGAGGGGCGGGGGGTGGGGGGGACAAAGTATTTTAGATCAAGCATTTCAGGATTCTTGTTTCACTACACAGTTCTTAATTTATTTTATTCACCATTTTTCTATACAGAATCCATTCAGCCGTAATATCAACGGACCAACAGAGCTGGAGTCCTCTGCTAGGGGGGTGGGGGGGATGTGGGGGAAAAAAAACCAACAACACTAAAGATTTTATTTTATAAACAGAGTGAAAAGAAATTCATATTCTATAAAAAAAAACAAACTTTTTGTTATCACCATGATCATTTGTTATTTATATATGTATATATACACACACACACACATATATATGTGTATATATATATATATATATATACATATATATATATATATACACACACACACATATATATGTATATAAATCTATATATTTTCTTTCCATGTCCATGAAGAGGTGATGGGGTTGTGGGTCCATAATGTCCTGGCAGACAACTGCATTGAGCAGCAGGCCGGACGTCCCAACCTGACAGGTCATAATATTTAGTCTCTGTGATTCAGTCAGAGCTGACCGTGTGCAGTTTTTCTGACTCGCAGCCTTTGTACCAGCCACTGATACAAGCCCATAGGTCCAGTGCCTCGTTGTCGGCCAGCAGAGACTCATGACTGCAGTAGCCCTGTTGATGCAGTCTGAGAAATGATACACTGTACACTTCACATGCATGGCCAGATAGCATAAAAAAGTAAAAAAAACAAAACAAACAAACAAAAACAAAACAAAAAGACAGCAATCTGCAACTTCCGTACATCTCTGCCGTGCGCTCCCTCACACTTTTTCCAGTATACATTAGATATTAACTGACAAGCACAACAAAACAGTGGAAGGACAAAAAAAGAAAGATGTAAGACTGTCAGGTACCAGTGAAAGTAAAAACGACCTAATTGTTAGCTGTAATTTCTTTTTTGGATTTTTGATTTCCAAAGGGCACAACTGATCCTCTCTCCACCCTAGGTCCAAACAGACTTAATGTTATTTGATCAGACACACACACTTAACTGTCCACCTAGAGAACTCTCTATCTGTAACTGCATATGAATCCACACACTGTGTGTTTTCATATTTCACTGACCTTCATCTCCAGGCTTCTAGTCTTTCACAATAGTCAGGTCTTCATCGACTGAGGCAAAAAACAGACATTTACAAAGTTCAGGTGAAATGTGCTTGTCTATTGTCAAAATATATAAAAACTGATTTGATATAAACATGCTCAGAGAGTAAGAGACTCATGAAGGCTGACATGAGATGCTTTTAGTGTTACCATGGCCATATATATATATATGTGTGTGTGTGTGTGTGTCAATTCAAATGTGCACAACAGAAATTCAGTACAAAACCCAGCTTGATGCATGTTGAGATTTCATGATGAAAATATAACATACTTTAAAATTAATTCAACATTCATTTATTTGAAAAACAAAAAACACTGTTTACATTTTCACCTGGCTGCAGAAAGACCGATAATAATAATAATAATAAAAAAAAATTGACCCCTGTTGAGAACAAATTTTCAGTAAATTTTACAAAGTGTTTCCACTTGGATACGTTTGTTTATGACAATTAGACCCAACATACCTAGCTCACTGGAAACCTGACTATTGTCACTGTTTTAACAAGTTCATGATTTCAAATTTAAAACCAAGTAAAACACACATTCACTCATCTGGTTTTCACTGTCTTACACACCGACATCCACACACACACACACACACACACACAGACACACACTTCCCACACTTGAGCAGGAAACTAACTTTCTCATCGACCAGCCACTGATGTTTTTTTGTTTTGTTTATTTTTTCCTTCAAAAATCCATCAGCTGTGTTTCTATCACACATACCAGTAAACTTTAGAATTCATCCTCCAAATGATGGATGCTCTCTGATGGATTCAAGAGCCAAACTTTACCAGAACTGGGCTGTTTGTAGCTGGTGCCAGTTTCCCACCCTATACAACATGCTCCCAAACACAAATACAAACTCAACATATCGCAAATACATGTGTACACATATATACAAATAGAAGCGGCCCCTCAAACACTGGGGGCGGCTTAACAATTTATAATGCATCATTTCTGTATATGCCAAGAATAAAACTTTTCTAAATAAAATACATAGTTATCTGTGAGGGTGGGCAATGGGGACAGCAGATGAACAGAGGGGAGGAGGGTGGGGCTAATCGCAAGGAGTGTCAGCATAGGGCGGGGGCGCTGGGTAGAAGCCATCATTGAGGGACGATGAAGACAGCAGATGACGAAGGCAGGGAGGAAAGAGGGTAGACGGATGGAGGGGGAAGACTCTTCTCCTTCACTGTGTTGCTGACCCGAGCACTGTCCTGTGCCTCTACAGCACGCTGCCTCGTCAACGCTTGTTTAAATCGTTCCATAATAATATTAATAATAATAATGATAATGATGAAGACCACAACAATGCTAAAAAAATATATATAAACCCCAGCCATGTCTCACAAGTGTAAGTCCACAAAAAGGGGTGAGGTCTGGTCCTCAAGTTCATCTGAGTCGATGTCAAGCAGATGCAGTGTAAATTAAAGACGCAGAAAAAGAAAAACGGAGAGAGAGAAGAGGCCTGTCAAATGGAGCGGGCCATGGGAGAGAAGTGGCAAATGAGTCCAGTATAGAAGAGGGAAAAATGGAGCGCAGGGGGGAGGCAGAGCAAAAAAGAACACAGGCAGGATGCTTCATAATGAAGAGGAAATAAACAAAAAAGAGGAAGCAGAGATGAAACGGGGGAGGATGTTGGGATGATTCGTGTTGGGGCATTGTGATCCACACACGGGTGTCCTTCTGAGGGTTTTCACAGAAGATTGGCAGAAAGCATGAACAAGTGATGACAACATGGCCTCACTGTGAGTGCACCCTCTCTCCTTCCCTCTAATTAAGGGAAAGGATCCGCAGTCCTCTCCGCGCTGCTGGTTCATCCCAGGGTACATCATACCTCCAGGAAGCGGGAGCTGCTGGTCTTGGCATGGAAGGGCTCGGACCACATGCGCCGCAAATCCCCCTGTGGGCCAGACACGAGTCCATGTGTAAATCAAATGTTTTCTGATCTCAACTATGCAGGTCTACTTTTATGAGTGTAAAATAGCTATCTATCTTCCATTCATGGAGCATTTAGCATTCTACAATTCCCTAAATAATTGCTTTTCATGAAAGAAAATTTGGTTATCTAGTTTCTGTATTTCCTCATCTGAAAATAAAAGAGAAATAGGCCATTCACCACTTTCCTGTAAGGGCAACTTTTATACTGTTAGAGTAATTTATAACAAGAAAAACATGCACATTTAGAAAGTGCATGAGGAAATTGCATAAGTGAAGTCAATATCATCAGTCCAGCAGCATGTCTCTCTTTTTTAAGCAAAAAACTGTTAAGTTGTCCTTATGACTGACTGACTGACTGATTATTGTTGTCCCATGCCCTTCAACCCACCTTCAGATAGGCCATAGTGAGCAGAGGCAGCAGGGTGAAGGGCACCAGGTAAAGCAGAGCGGGCTGAGCAGCACGATGGATCCTGGAGGCCACAGTGGCAGTGAGCAGGCCTGAGGGCAAAGTAACACAATCACACAATCAGATGTTGAAAAATAAATAAATATATGCTGAAAAAAGGGGGCATCGTTGGGAAAGGTCTGAAAGATGATACTTCCAAGCGTTTATTGAACACTTTTCAAAATAAATACATAGATAAATAATACCCAAACAACTAAAACCATCACTTCCAAACAATGAAACAACAGAAACTTTGACCTTCTACATACATCCGTTTATTGATTATTTGCTTACCCACAAAATATCCAATGAGAGTGCAATGGAAATAGGAGACGCGCTGCATGCGTCCAGACATGTTACCAGGCCCAGGGACTTCCCCAGTCGCTTGCTTCTTATAGTTGTCATACCGCAAGACGAAACATAGAAGCAGCCCTGGCATCACAATGTCTCCTATTCCCAACATTGAGAAGTGACTTCCTGTGGAACTGCATGGGGGGGAACAAAAGGCAAAGATATGCTTTAAATGCTTGAATGCTTCGGGTCCTGGTGGAACAATGCAAGCACCCCAAAGTCTCATGTGCGTCATAAATGTTTCATCCAGGCAGGTGTCAGAAAAAAAGCAGATGTACATCTATAGGCTAAGTAGCTGCATCATGAAGCTGTTTTGAATGAAAGAAAAAAAGTTACTGGCATTCTTATCTTCCCATCTCACTCAGGCAGAGACATTTGGCCTTTGCGTGGAACCAAAGGAAAGACCCCCTTTGTCTTAGAACCAGATTATCCATTGAATAGTACCCATTTTAGGACAGCTTACATTATCCCAAACAGTCTCACCTAAGCTACAGCATGTTAGCTGTAGAATCTGATATGCTGCTCACGTTAGAAGGACGCATGGAACATGCATGGAAACATTGTTTTTTTATTACTCATTTGGTCAGTACAATTCCAAAAAAAGACCTAAAGATTTCATTTTCAGAGGTTTGCTCTGTTCAACAGTCCAAATCCTAAGTATAGTTAATAAACACCTAAGACAAAGAAAAGTAGAAAATTATCAGCAGCATTTGCGTTATAGGAATCTTTGGCTTTTTTGTCAAAATGTATCTTCGTATATTCATTTTCAAATTCACTTTCCAACCGGTAACTAATCACTTGTTTCAACTCCATGAACAGTTATGGGAGGACATTAAGCATCTACGATTCAACCCGTTACTGTGCTATGTTGGCAATGATAACACATTTAAATAAGTTTTGTTAGAACTGCCCTCAAGTTTTAATTTATTACAAATTATGATGGAATTGGCAATAACCGAAAATATAAATCTTCATCATACATCCTCTAGGGGGCTGTTCTGCATACCCTGGCAGGAGTGGTTGACATATGTTGCCATGGAACAAAGTGCTGGACCTGACTAAAGCCTTGCCAGCAGCATGGTAAAAAAAAGAACCTAATTTAAAAAACCAGAGAGGACATGAGGAAAGGAAAAAGATCCTGAATGAATGGATTAAAATGACACACTTCATTACCTACTTTACTCCCCTATTTACTTCAGGCGTACCTGGGAAAGACCAGTTTGCCAGGTAGTGAAAGACGGGGGACGTCGCGGCCCATCCCTGGCCCCAAGTGAAGCTTCCTGGACAGAACATCTATGGGATTTTCAGCAGGTTGGGTGGCAACTTTGACCATCACATTGCTATTGAAGATGTAGGCTGAGAAGAACACCTGGAGTGAAAAGTCAAGACGATTTAGCCAGTCACATTGACAAATTGTTCATTACACCATCAGAGCCTAGAATAATGTTTTGTTATTAATTTATGTCTGAGCACTTATCGTAAACTTTAAACAGACAGGCACTCTCAGCACACAATAAAGGGAGGTGATTCCTCGATCTAATTAATCTGATCTGTTGTTTGTCTGTTCGCACACAATTATGAACATAAATAATCAGTGTCAGTGGGGAAATAACACTGAAGACAGTGGTGTGCTGGCAGGAGGCTAGGAGCCCAGTATGTGAATGCAGAAAATGTACTAAGTGGCAAACATTATTGGAAGAATCTGACTGTGAAAATGTGTTTTCTTCTCTCTCTATAATATTATATACAACATTTTCCTGTGTGGGAACAATCTGCAGTGAAACATTTCTCTTATGTGTCTTCTCAAGAGTGACTCCACTACTGTTACTCATCTTTACTCCTTCTTGGGAAATAATGTAACAACTATTATATTATGAATGAAATAGAAAACATATATCTGAGACTGCAATGTATTGCACTGGATACCCTGCTCGGATCGATCTGTAATCTGAACTGACAATTAGGCTCAGTGGTTTCATTACTGAAATTCCAGGAAGTAAATCCTGCAGTTTTTTTTTTGTTTTGTTTTTTGTTTTTTTTACACAAATAAAATGATGAATTCCTACCTTAGTCACTCACTGATTGACTGATGTACACCCTCATATTAAAATGATAATATAAAGGATAATGTATTTGCTTTGGGTGGAAGCATTTACTTCATTAGCAGTAATATCTTGTTGAGTGGCCATTGCTTTTTACAAATTACATTTTGCATTCAGTGCAGGTGCTGATACATATCAATAACAATTCAATATTAGCTAACAAACTATATCTAAATCAATTTGTGGCAGCAAAATAAAATGACACTTAAGTGTTTTTCATTTCACAAAAGAGCAGTGATGCTCAGCTTAGGTTTGGCTCAAGCAGACATTTCCTGTCCTTTATATGGAACATACTCTAAGCTTCTTGTAGAGATTATTCTGGTTCATTTCCTTAAATTCTTTTAGTTGAGAAGGTTGCGACTATGCAGTTAGCAACCTTATATTTGTTCAACCATTGTAGCAATTATTGCCATCAATGCTATGTCTTCCAAACATGCTGCTCAGGGATATTGAGAACAAAAACTCCAAGACTTAATCTTTAGTCAAGCAAATTCGCTTGCGTCTTCATATCTTTGCTGTAGGTAGTAGTGTGAGTTGCTGCGAGTGAAGTTGGAATGAGAGCATTTCATACCCAGAACACATCATAGATGAGCAGTCCTGACAAGAGCAGGCAAGAAACCTTCAGACTGGGAAGCCGCACAAAGGCTATCATGGCAACGCACAAGCCCATGGCTAAAGCTGCAGAGAGGGAGAGCAAGCAGTTAAAAACACATTTCAACATTTTATCATAAATGAGCTGAAATACTAACATAGAAACTGATTTTATCCTATCTATTTAAGAATCATTAATTACTCTTCATGCAGGCCTATTAAATTAGACAGATTCATCTGATTAAAATTCTCTGCTTGTCTCTTAATTCACTTTTGGGTAAATGAGGTACAACCTGATAAAAAGTGAGACATGGAGGTCAAACATGGGTTGTTGATAAAACCACAGCATATGTTTTGTCTGTTTTGTTTTTATAATGGCTTCAAGGGCACTGCAAGATACGTACAGTTTTATTTTTTCATTTATTTTATTTAATATGTTTTCCTTCAGCATGTCTATACCATTGTGGACATTTTACTCTTGTTTGCATGCCATCACTCTGCAGCAAGGGTGTGAATACAGTGCATAGCTAAAAGCTATGTCAATTTTTTTCTTTTATAGGATACTATGAAAGCTAAATTTCATTCACATCCTTTCCTTTATTGAGGATGGGATGGTTTTTTAATCACTCCTATCAGTAACAAACACAGCAGCTTTACTAACAGCACTTCACTCCACAGTACTTGGATATTTAAAAGACTATTCCGTGTTGATATTTTAACACCTATCAATCCTGTTTACTGCTGCATAACTCCAATAACCATTAACATCATTGATGTGAAGCACACACTGTCCTGCAGCACAGAGACATTTCTGAGAGACAACACAGTAACGCACCATCCATGAGAAGCCAATGTCCAGTCAGTACCCAGATAAGCACCAACATAACTGATAGGGAGAAGGACAGTAACTCGGCCAGAGTAAAGCGCCCACAGCAGCCAAATGAAATCCTGCAATAAAAAAGAAATACATTTTTAAAAAGTCACACAGGTTGACTAAATATTATAGTGACGCCAAAAGGCATCTGCAAACTGATTTTACCACTCAGCATCATTTGCATAGTCCACTCTCTATGGAGGCTGTAGAGTTAGTGAGTCTGTCATTCACGATTTAAAAAAAAAAAAGAATAAGATTTATCCCTACGTGTTGGGTACATTGCCACTAGCCTCTGGACTGGAGTGGGGCAGATGCTGATTTCATGTAGCTTGAGAGAAGCAAGACGGGCCTCATCTTATCTGGAGTTTATCCAAATGCATCTAAAATAAGGCACCTGACATGCATACACGACTTTTGCATGTATGGCTTTTGTTTAAAAGCAGGCTTAGTGAAACATGATCAGAAGCTCTGAATTTGTAGTTAAAGAGGTGGTGTTCATACTCAGTATTAACTGGGTTGTCTTGTTGGTAATAATTTTTCTTTATTAGCGCTCAAGGCTGTAAAAGGGTTAAATCCATGTACCCAGGTCAAAACTGACATACTGTTTCAATTTCTCTTCTCCAAAAATGGGATATCCATATGTTAAAAGAGATTGGACTATAGCTGCACAGACGAGGAAACACTAATAAACTGAAAGATAAAATACTAACAGCATGGTGCAGTTCAAACAAACTCAATTTAAAGACACAAGCATTCCACATGACTTCCTTACTTGTTCTGTGGGGAGCAGGGTCTGGTCAGATACTGGCACATTGGCAACAAGAGGAATGCAAATGCGATTGTTGCAAGAACTGAGGAGAAGAACAAACAACTAAACAATGAGCTCAAAGGCCTTAGACATCTTAAGTATGTGTTCCAGTTGTTTTCTTGTTGTTTTCAGTTGTTAGCTTAATGGGGAAGCTCATTTTCTCAGCTTCCAGTTTCAATAATCCACACAGAATAAAAGGCCATCCTGAGAGTAAAACTACTGAACAGAAAATGTGAACAGTTCATTCTACAACAGCGTTCTGTTGATATGTTCAAGAGGAGCAGTCACCTGCAGTGCAGATGGTGAAGACCACTTGTACCGAGTCAAAGAAGAAAAACATGACTAGCAGGGACACAGAGGCTCCTATGGGCAAGAACAGGGCCTGTGTGGAATCAATAGTCTGAATACCTGCAAATAAAACAAACATCAAGGTGAGAAGGACTTCAAATCACTATAAAACACAAACTAAATGTATTCATTTGCTTTCTTACAAGCAGAACAGCTAACCAATTATAAGTGATTATTTGTAAATCCAAGAACACATGCTGTCTGTATTTCAGGCCTTTGCACTTATGTAACACCCACTGTTGTTTGTGTTGCTGTTATTGAAAGACCCCGTTGTGGAGGGGTTACCATCTTTATCCTTCTCCTGGTTCTCACAATCCATGTTTAATGACCTGTAGTAGAGAGAGAAAGGAAGAGGGGAGAAGGCAGAGAGTAGGAAAGACGACAAGATTATCAGTAATCAAAACTTCAAAAGTATGTAGACTGTAATGAGGTACAGGGCTGTACAACTCCCTCAAAACAGTCTTCTATTACGGAACTCTGGCTCCTGATCCTATTACATATAAATGTCTCTCTCAATGGCAGATGAATACATTTTCCTTTTGGGAAGTTTGATTTTATGAATAGAATAAAAATAAACATCTTCATTTCCTTTACGTTGAAGCTTCAGTACAACATTTAAGAGAAAAAGGAAGACAGTGACATGAACTAGCCCAATAAGACTAAATTTTCCAGAGGGGGAGATCTGTGAACTTTAAGTGAATTCTGTCCCTACATATACTCCTAAAATATCATTTCAGTTGCATCGACAGTTGAATTTAAGGATCTTCAACTGCCTCATTGAGACAGTTATTGACAAAGTAATTAGAAACATTTGTTGTTTTCCTATTATAACAAGTCAAAATGTAGGAAACAGACATTTGACCAGAAACATCTTATTTACAGGTTTAAGTATGAAATCTCAAAAAAATCCCTGTAGTCACATAGCATGCTTTGGGTACACCATAACTTAAAAAAAAAAAAGAAAAAAAAAAGTATATATATCTCTCTCTCTCAAACATCCAAACTTTTTATGTACAAACACAAAACGCACTTAAAAAGTGGTGGAAGGATATATGGGGTCTTGGTTAATTGTTGACAACTGCTACAGACTAGAAGGAGCTCAGTGAATCTTGAATAGAGCAGTTGTGACTCTTAAATAACTACAATCCACCTAACAACTATAATGTGCCCCTAACATTATGTTGTCTGATGCATGCCAAGTTTACATTGGGAGCTCACAGATTATTATCGGTACAGTTTGATTTACAGTTACAGTTAGTGCAGTAAATTGCCTGAATGAGAGGGAAAAAAAACAGCTGCTGTCTCTTCTGCCTGAGATTCAAACACAGAATACGAAGCCATTTATCTCATAATACCACTCTACTACAATAAATGTGTTTCGGTCAATATCCTAATGCAACTAAATCAATCAAAAGACCATTAGGTTGTTTTGGGGTTGTTGTTTTTTTTTTTTTTTACATTGACCAGTTCATCAATCTAACTAGATTTACACCTGTGGACCATTTCCGTACATCAGCTGTGCGGTAAATGTCTGCATGGAACAAACCAAACAAAATATCTCTCTTCTGAATTAACCCAAGGTGTATTAAAACATGCCTGAAACATACCTGAAGCTAAAAGCAACAACTTGTCACTGATTTAGAACTTTAAAAACCGTTAAAAATAGTTTCATTTGTATTCAGTTTTGCTTGTGTGAAAACTAAAACATGATCTGTTGGTCACAGTCTGTCATCCGCTTGACAGCAAAGGTGAATTGCTCATTTGTTGGCACTCACCTGAAGCTGCCATAGACGATGAGAAGAATGGAGATTAGGAAGGTGGACACCTGGCTGGAGTCAACTAGGGAGTATGCCCTGAAGCAAAAAGACAGAAAGACAAACATTAGCTCCTGTGCACAGAAGACTACATTATATGGAGTGAATAAACAACTTCTGCTGTTTATGTTTCAAATACAAGAGGTTATCATGACCATAAACACAACATGAACCTAGAGAGTCTATAAACCTTAAAATATACAAATTATTCTGTCTAAGACTCCAGACTTCATCCTGGCTGGAATTTGTCAAGCACAAGCTGCGGTGCTGAATTAAGGATCTGTTAATTAAATATCTAATAATCCTCTTTGTGCTTTTTCAAAAATTATCAAGATTTTCATATTATCTTTTTAAAAATTGCTCAAAACGGGGACATCAACATAAACTTGAATTCTGAAAATTTCTGAATATCAAGAACAATATATTACAGGGCCTGAAAAATCGCCTCACTGTTATTTAAGTGCAGGGAATTGAAATATCATTTTATCTTGGAATAAAAGCTGCTTTTTCAAATGGATTCTGCTCCATAATAACGGCAGCTGAAGAGTGCACACCCGTATACACATACCAACCATCAGCCTGACATAGTAATACATGACTGTGTAACAGTTCTCTGCATATTTTCTACACTGCCATGCTGAGGAAAATAACAAAAATATACAAGTTTGCTCTACATTTTTTGCAATTACAAGAGTTTAGATCCTATACTTTGCCACAACTAACCACAACAGGGAAGTCAATCTGCACCAGCTGGAATCTTTGTACACAAACCACATTTCCATTGTATTGCATTACATTACATTACATTTTCATTTTACTCGATGGACAAATGCTTTTATCCAAACCAACTTACAAGTGGGGGACCTCTCTGAAGCCTTAGCACTGAAGTATTTCCCTCTCAAGTGCTAAAAAGCAATAAATATTGTAGGGCAGAGTTCATGTTATACCAGGAATGAATATTATGAAGTACAGTGTGTGTATATATCAGCAAGTTATGTAAGCGCTAACTTAAAACTAACTCAGCAGTAGATCCATCCAGTAGAATGGTACAATTGATCTGTCCATTATTCATTTAAGGGGTACTCGGTCAGAAGAGTTCAACGACTATTTGATTATAATCGCAGCATATATCTTATCTATCTAAATCATAAATTTGTTGAAGCTACCATCCAACATGTAAATATATCTTAAAATATTGTTTCAGTGCATAATATTATTGTTGTGTTGCACTGAGCTGAATGTATCCTCTTTCCCCGGGATCAGTCGGCCTAGTTGCAAAGAACTGAAAACAGTTCAATAGTAAAAGGAGTAGATTTTGCTGGAAGTTTTTGATTATGGAAATCAATAGACAAAAGGGATGAATGCAGTCCCTGGCAATTTGGACACTGTCTACAATGGAAGGAAAGCTCGTGACACTGATAAGCATTTGATTGTCAGATAGGTAAGATTTAGGTAATAATTAATTAATAGTTTTTACGTCTCTTTTGTCTGTAGCATTTATTAATATGTGTGCTAGATTAGATCTCCACATAACCTTGACAAATTTGTGATTCTAGTTGTGCACTTTTGAATTCTCATATTGCAAAAAAATTATTGTTTCTGACCCTGCTGGAAACAAAAGGTACAACTACAGGCTCCCTTTTTATTTCAAAAATTAGTCGAGCCCATTTGTATGCATTGGGAATTTTGTGAGACAAACTAGACAAAATAGAAGACCTGATGAAGGACAACATAATGCATGTCCCCTGCTAAGGATTGCTTTTAAAAGAGATTCCATCCACTTCAGTTTAAAGATGGCTCATTTCTTTGTGATGCTCTTGTAAAGATGAGCTGCACTTTCTGCCATCCAGGTCTGTCCAGCAGTTGAACAGAGGCTGTAAAGTGACACTTCAACTTAATCTTCAGAATGCAGTTTAAAGTAATCACACAGTTCTGTCAGTATGGATTTGGGCTCCTAGTTGGCATACTTGCGCTTTATCTAAGCAGCAAATTGTTTCCATATCAATGATCTGTGGCCTTGAGACAGCTTAGACTGGACACACAACTTTATAGTGCTTTTTTTTCTGGGCCAAAGACAAGGCTGACTTTGTGAAGTACTGACGTCAGGTGAGAGGTGCAACTTTGACCCTCTGAACTGAATTCTGAACTGTCAGTCTTGGCCCTCAAAATGTCTGAGGTGTGTAGTTCTAAAATGTCTACATACTCTTAGATTTTGCTGCAATGGAATAAAAAAAAAGAAAAAAAGAAACCTAAAAGTTTAATGATTCGCATGCTATATTATGATACATACTCCATATACTGTATCAGCCTACACCAGTCATTACACGAGCATAGTTTTGAAAGGTAGTGTTTAGGTCACCATAGCGGCTAACATTAGCTTGCAGATGTATCAGTGCAACGAATACAAGTCGCAAAGTAGTAATAACAAATGACAGTGCAGAAATGCTAAAGGTGCTAACATCAGCACAAAAGCTCTCCCGATTAAAAGCTTCCTTAGTCACACATATTTATCTATGAGATGTTAAGAAATTAAAGAGTTTCAGCCAATTCTTTAATCAGTTTTTAAAAAGCTATCTATATTTGCTCAGCAAATGGCAGAGAGGAAGTCTTCAAAGTTGCAGTGACAGCTTTTTCAAACAGGAAAACAACTAGCGGAACAAAAAGCTCAAGCTGACAACTGCAAGCACTGACGGTATATCTGTTACACTAAAAACTGCAGAAAGCCCCCCACCCCAAAAAAATTGCATAAAAATAAAATAAAATAAAAAATAAGAATAATAATTGAAACCATTTCACTCTGGCGTTTTTTGACATCTGATGAACCCTGGTTGAGCCTTTCACAAAGGTAACTGTTTCCCCCTTCTACTACAGCTGTAACAAGCACTTCTGTGATTACTTGGTTATTGTGTAACAACATACATAGAATTTAAATAGGCTTTTCTGGAACATACAGTATAGCACTGGCTACATTTCCGTTTGTGTTGCAATGTTAATACAAAAATGTGACAGATGCAATCCTAATTCAATTAAAGATATGTGATAAATAATATAATATTTACACAAAGTAAATTACTTGAACCACATAGATCAGCCTGATGTCAGAGCAAGATGATATGGAATAAGAATAAATTCTGTGGCTAAATGAACAGGACCAGTGAGATAATGCATGGTTAGGTCAAAGAAGCTAAAGAATATCTGATGATTCATGATTCTAAAGATGGCACATGTGTCTATGCATCAGGTCCTGCAACTGAAATTTGTGCTTTTCTGCTGGCAATCAGTCAGTCTAGTCTGTACTGTTTCAGACTGGACTGTCACTGGGATCCAATCTTGGTTTTCTTCCAAGTACTGACACAAAAAACAGCCCTTGCATGAAAAGACTTCAAATCATTTTTCATTCTGGCATGCATGCAAGACGGGAATTCACAGGTTTTTTAAGGCAGAGGAATAAAAGAAACAAGAATCCCTTGTCTCTTTCATTCATTTACTAGAAATAATTACAGGTGTCATGGAGGGGAGGGGTAACATGTAGTTCACTGTGGAAATAGGACACCAGGACAATGCTGCATCATGTACCTCAGCCCTGGCCTTGTTTATCTAATACAGACCTCTACTTAATGACTGAAAAATACACTCCACAGGCATCATCTTTAAAGTCACATCAAATTACAATTGGGGTGTGGTACAGTTGACCCAAGAGTATAATAAGACATCTAACAATATAGCCGATGCAAAAATGACATCCCATTCAGGGAAGTCTTCCTGCTTTGTTGGCTGTAACCTAAATGGGTTAAATATCTTTCCAACAATTTGGTTGTAAGCATGAAGACAGTGATTAAAAAACTGACCTTGTTCCTCTCCACAGACGCTAATGATGTCACTGCCTCACTGTCAACACACCACGCAGATAGGCAGCTAGTTTAATCTGCCACAGCCCTAATTCATATTCTAGTATCGAACTGGTCCGTCTGAATTCTGTGCACAGAAGCCTGTAGAACATGGGTGAGATAGATGAATGGAACATTTAAAAACAAAATACAATCCCGGACTGTTGAGGGCTGGATGGCGGCCCAAAGTGCCATAAGACGTCCTTGTTCACTGACAGACTAGGTTTTCAATAACACAATTCCAATACCGTCCTCCATCAAGCTAATTGCATGCATGACTTGACCACTAAGGGCTAGGTCACCAGGCCACAATGAAGATTTTTACAAATGTGCCTCTGTGAAGTGTGAACATTTAGAACCAAGTGTCCAAAAATATGCAGGCACTGCAAAATTGTGAGCCCCGAGAATATACATTAATTGTGCTTGTGCCATTATTTACAAAAGCATACAGTAACCACTGCACAAAATCGCTGCTAGAGCGCCAATGTGGATATCAACATTTAGCTGCCTCCACTTTCTCATCCACTTACAGATGTAATGGGCTTGTGTTCACACATACCCTGCATTGCTGCTCGAGTGTGTTTGGCATTTGATTTTTTGAGTTTGAATTAGTGTTTATGAGAAATGGCCTGCAGCTTTAGGTTCTCTGCATTTTTAGAAATTTGTTAGACGGCAGAGGTATACGAGCTGCTTGTGACACCTATGAAGGCTGAGGTCCAACTCCCATATGGTTAATTTTTTTTAGAGCACATGCTCCCCATCTCCAGTGAAAAACTCAGGGTCAACATTTGAGATGGCTTAGTCTATTCTGTCTCCAAATTAATACTACTTAGGTCTTTATGTCCAGAATAATAATCATTAGTGTTGTGTCTGTTCAGGACACAGGCAACAGGTGTCTCAGTAATCCTTCAGGGTCAAACAGACCAGCGTGTGCTCTAAGCTGAGAATATTGAAATCTTTGTCACGTCCATGTAATTGAACAATCCATAACAGCAACACCATGAAACAGGGTTTGCTATTGTTTTTATATTTAGGCTCTTCAAAACAGAGGCAATAAAGGCTCCTAAAGAAAAGATATTACTGTTCATCATGTATAGTCTCATTTTAAATGTGCAGCAGTCAACATTTTCAAAATTACATACTTAACAAGTTATGTCAATTATTTGTGCCTAGAAAGGCTTAAATTAAATTGTAGTGGATGGACTGGATAGTATGATTTCTTACCTATTTTTTTGTACAATATACTTTTAGACTACTTCTTAATTGACGTTTTCAATATAGGCCAACAGCCATCATTTAACTGAACTCCTGAATGCTGATGTATTATTTGATAATAATATTAAAAGGGCATAAATCTCTGCAACTATTTCCAACCAAGCACCACCTATAGTAAGAATGGGAAATACTGCACATACTCCTGAGCACAATCTTTCACTTTCACTCTGACAGATAATAGTGCTCCACTTTTAAACACTGGAGACTCTACACAATAAGACTGTGTGGCAAACTGATTTAACTATATGATCTCAAGTTTATCCAAGCTTAAGATTGTCAGACCAATACTAGACACCCAGTGTTGTCTTGACAGTCTACTATGCCTATTGTTTTAATTTGCAACCTGATTTAAACAGACATGTTTTTCATACCTAACAGAACTATTTATTTCAGAATGGCAAAATGTACAACACAAACACACCTTTAAGCATTTTTCCAATAAAAGCAAAAAAGTTTGTGTGTTTACATAGAAAGACTGTTGCACCCACAGTACAGCAGTAATTGCTCCAAATGATCAAATGACATCCACCTTTGAATGTTGCCATTGCAGTCACACCTGCCTAGGCATCACAAATTACTATCACTATCAATTATATTTTCATCTTTCTGGGACAACCTTTTGTGCATTTGCCACATAGTCATACCTGCACAACCACATCTGTAGATAAGGACTGAATTGACATTTGGTTCTGCAGTTATATTTTCATCTAACCCTCTAAACCAAAACATAGGCACACAGTGTTTTGGCTGAAAATGGTGGCCAGAGCAAAAGCTCTGACTGAAAATGACACATAATGAAGGTGGATATTTTACTAGTTATTCTGAATATCCCTTTTGCAGACATTTGTGGATTCAAGGTTTTCACAAGATGGCAACAACTGCAGCAAATGATCAGATTTGACCCACCGAAAAAGCTCAGAGAAATGCCACACATTCGGTTTGATGAACAAGTTAAATGAAATGCTATATGTGGCTGCACAGGTCTGCTCTTTCCTAATGCCTATATGACTTTAATATTGTTCTCTGTACTTCAGCACATACCAAATTTCACTGATTACGTGAGGACTGAGAAAATGTAAAACCACATCCAAAAGCTTCATAACTGAAAGAAAGGAAATGAAAATAAGTGAAAACTAAGAGTTTCCCCATCACATATGACCAGTGTGATTCTAACAAAAAGCCCCTAAATGTATTGTTTGGAAGCAAACAGGCTGCAAAGCTACCTGCTGCTGTGAAAACCATTTCAAACAGAATCAAACTACAACTTGCCATCTTTCAAATGAGACATCTTCAAAACTGTGCATTAGCCTGTGTGTTACCACAGCACAAAAGAGGACTGCTGTGGTTTACTTATTAGAAATTTATTCAAGCAGCAATACAGTAGCTATAAAACCAATTGTGCAAGACAGAACTAGCAAATGCTGCAATGCTCAGCATCCTAAGCAAATGTCTGTAAGAATATTTTCATTGCAGGACTATCTATAACGCAATATTCCACAATTACTAGCAAGTATGTTACCTACACCTGTGGTTCGTTAAGAAGCAGAGCTAATCCTGATTACGAATTTGGTATCTCACAGGTCTGGCTTTGTCTTTCTGAATAACAAGCATGGGTTTGATTAAATGCCTTGATTTGATGCAGTCTGGAGTTAGTTTTGCATTACATCCCATTTTAAAATGTGACAGAGACATGGACAGATGAAAAAAGGCAGACAAAACTTTACAATGTTATCCAAATTATAATATACCAAAATGGAGCATATGCCATGGTTGTTGTTTTACCATCTTATTTCAATTGCATTTCACATAAATACATGTGAAATGAAGTTAAATTATATGGGACAATTAACCAAGTAGATAAAATATTGTTAACATGTCTTGACCACAATTAAAAACATGCAACATCACAGGTGTTTTCCTGATTTGAATATTGTCAGTTCAAACAGTCACTGAATCTAGATCAACTGAACTTTACTTGAAGACATTTCACCTCTCATCCAAGAGGTATTGTCAGTTCTGAGTAACTGGTTAGGAAACCCAGTTGCCCCAGATTCAACTTTGTCAGAGAACATTGTTAGATGACAAAGTTCAACCTTATATAAAACTGCAGTAAGTAGTAGCATTATCAATTAGCTGAGCATCAAAAACATCATACAATTGTAAACTATATTAATTACATTACGTAAATAAATCAATGATATAATTTGGTTTCTTAGAGGGTCTCACACATGGCGCTAATCTGAATATCTTTTAGTTTTGGATGAATGGTCAGAAAAAAAGACATTTTACGAAATCATATTGGTTTGTGGGGAATCGTAATTCAGCACAAATGGGATGTTTCTTTGTTTCCTATCATTTTACAGGCAAAACAATGAATCCAGTAAATAATTGAGCAGGCTTTATTTTGAAATCCTAAACTTAATTTTATATCTATGTGCTCCATTCTAAGAATGACCCACAAAATGTTGAGTCTTACATAACTTCAAAGTGGCTTCAAAGTGTATACAATGCCATTCTGAAAATGCTGGATGTTAGTTGTTTTTTTTTTTTTGAGGAGCCTAGTTGCTTATCTCTGTGGTTCCCTTTGTAATTAGTTTGGCTTATCAACTCAATATGATTGTATTTTTGACACTGTTTCCACATTCACATGTGACCTGTACCTGAATTAGGAAAAAGGCATAACAGGGGCAAATGCATCATAGAAAAAAATTTGATAAGATTAGCTTGCCCACATCCAGAGGTGGCCTGTTTAACACTTGGATTAGTTAAACGACAAGTATAGTGTACAGGTGTATGATGCGATCACAATCTTTAAAAATAAATAAATAAATTCTACCTAGCAAATTGAAAGTCAACCGTAATTCCTGTGATCTCAAGCAAGACTGGTTAAAGTTAAAAGTGGGAGCTGAAGTATTAAAATAACAACAATGCTCATCAATGTTAAATATTTACATTATACAAAAGCCAAAAAGTGCAATTGAAGTTAGGCTGTGTCTTTAGGGACTTGTGTAATTGTCCTCTGTTAATCTGTCACAATCCATCAAGGTAAAATTGGACCTCCATGCAAACTTTTCCCATGCAAATCTTTGAAAATCTAATTAATATTAAATGAATTCTGTTTGTGGCTTTAGACAGAGGCATTTAAGTTTTTTTTTAAAAACCTGATACTGAATTCTACAAGAAACAAAAAACACTTTAAATTTTTATACTAAGTCCACTAATTTTAGCCTCTGCAATACTTAACTATTCTTTCAGTGTCACTGAGTACTTCTGTGACGTTCTGAAACAATACACGGAACCTCCCATAAAACATTATCAACATTACTAAATACATGTCAGGGGGAAAACTCTGTAGCGCAAAAACTGAATCAAGCAAATAGATTTTTCCTAAACAATGGCTGTCAGTCTGACTTCCCAGATAAAACTACTGCTGTTTCCTCCACACATTATATTGATAGTTAAAATGGATGTGATAATAGCTCATAGAGTGCAGGTCAAATATATAATAAATACTACTGTACCAGCACTCCAGAAGACAAATGAATAGTTCATTAATATCAAAGTCTGATTTGAGAAAAGTATAAAGACAAGTATTTACAAAAAGATAAAATGGAAAAAAATGTTTATACAAAGTAAGAGTTGGACCTTTAAGATCAGCACACTGCTTTGCAATGCAGCCCTTCCATTCAATGAGCCTGCCCTGTTTTAACACAAGAGGATGTTGCTCTGAAAACGATTCTCACTAACACTCAATCCGTGGAGCAAACAGGCAGCAATTCAGCCTTCATATGTCAGCAAGGCCTCGGTTAAGTCAGGTCCTTTTCAACGCAATTCACTGATCACATCATCTCTCTGCTCTCGTCTAATGTGTTCTTCACCACATCGCTGAAATTCAACCACAACGTTAGCCTGGCTTTAAGTGTGCACTCTGCAGCTCTCTTGTGTGTACCGACCTGTTGTGTGCCACGGTGCCAAGCTCGCCCTGAAACTGGCATTTGGGGGCATGAATGCGACGCCCGTTAGCTAGCCTAGCTCTACGGCAGAACCTTTGTTATTGTGTGCAGCAGCGTCGAGTGTTAGCCGTCTGCCAGGCAAACGCTTTATGTACACAGCTAACGTCCACTAATCTGCCCCCACAGCGCCATTCAACGTTGTGCTTCTTGAACTAAATAGCACATTTCAGAGAACAAACTGTGGTATGAGCGAGATGGTCATTCACCAACTTCCCAACCCAATGAGCTTATCGAGCCGTTAACCCAGCAGCTAGCTCGTTAGCATTAACTCACCCTACCATCAATGCAATTGACCCGATGCGTTAGCATCAGCTGGTCGGGCTGCTAGCTAAACACCCAGCTTAAGTTAGCTGTTAGCTACATCAGAGATGCATGAGAGAAATACTTAGGTGACTGACATTTTGCTCTCAAGACGATGATGAATGCTATTAAAGGCGTCTTTGTAAAGAGTCAAGCATTTGTGCAACTTGTCAGAAACATAAATCATTGGTTTAGTGACCTATATCAATGAGGGTTGGCAGTGCCAGCGGCTAACGTTAGCCGCCGCTAGTCGGTAGCGCTGTGCCCGTGCGCACTCACCAGGATGAGTAGCCCTGCTCCGCCATATCGCCGAAAACAGTGGGCTCTGCGACTGTGGCTAACACAGATTCAGGTCCCGGTGACAACCCGTTGGGACCTCGGTGAGGTTTCTTCTGTTTTTCCTTCACAATCCGACGTCCTAGCAGTTACTTCTAGGTGACAACATGATGATACATCCCGGCGGCAGCTAGTGATCACTAGCTGAATATCTTTGCTATTGAAATGGGGAATGATGGTTTTGCTATCGTTAGGTGGACAAGACAAAGCACCCCGAGGAAAAAAAACACACTGATGTTATTTTCGTCGGTTTCGCTAATATCCTGCCGTCACCCCCAACCGAGAAGACTCGGTCTCCAACGATGCTACACCCACTGTAGATCCATATCCAGCATGATGTATCCAGAGTAAATTGGGATATTCCTCCAGTCTGAACCCCTAGCTGTTATGGAAGACGTTCAGCTTTGTTTTCTATGGCGAGAGTAGCGGGAACGCGCAAAATCGCCCTGCTGTAGAGGTTTACAAGTAGGACGTGCACTGAAATGTTTTGTGCACTGAAAATGCTTGCAATGGTTTCCCTTCAGCTGCCAGCGTTGCAGTCGATCACACACGTCTTTAACTGAAGCCGTGAGCATTACGTCGATTAGAAAAGGAAATGTATGGTTATACATTAGCTCATTGTAACCTCGACTTCATTCATTTGATTTTAATATCTGACAAAATACTGAAAGAGTGACAAGCCCTCAGTATTATGGAGAAACCTGTTATGAAAACATTTTTAAGCATATTGGAAGTGACGAACTGTTTCATAAAAAGAAAATGTATCCAAATAGCATATGTTTGATATAGTATTTTAGCACAGAATTTGTGATCAGTGTGCTTCGTTCTCTCTATCACAAATACGTTTTGTTTTTTGTTTTGTTTTGTTTTTTCAGAGTTGTCTGCACAATTGTTGATTGACTAAAGTCTGTAAAAGGGTCTGGGAAGCTCTGGTTAAAAGAAAGATAATACAGGCTTCAACACAAGAAAAGAAAGGGAAAAAAAAGCACTATGTAACACCAATACAACAACGAGTGTAAAACATTATGTTATACTGTATTAAATCACTCAACGTAGATATATTTAAATTGTGCTTGGCATTACTGTTTTACCTCCTTATAATTTGATTGATGAAAGAATATATGAATGTTGTGGAATCCACTCAGATTAATTACAAATATGGCGAATCCGTTATTGGCTATCATTTGCCCATATTTGATTAAAAAAAACGGTCTTCAGTGCTGTCATGATTTTATAGATGATGTATTGTAAACAATCAGACTTGTAATCTCAATATTCCTTGATCATATACATTGCTAGAATAAGTCATAAGTTATATTTGCATGTTTTACAAAAGAAGACTCATTGATAAATGTGGACTTTGTCAGAATACCCCCAACGCCTGAGGTTTGGAATGAGAATGTATGTAATCAATCACGACACTCAAGCTCTACTGCTACTATTAAACAAACTTCTACAAAGTGAAACAAAAACTGAAACAAAAGGTCCTTATTGCTGATACACTCTAAACTAACACTGCAGATCACTTAATTCAAATGGTGAAACATTTTTACTCTTAAAAATATTAGGTTGATTTGATCAGGTTTTATTTTTTTAAATTTGCTACCTGTTGCATTTTACTTGAGGATGCATTATAAACTATTAATGTTAAATTCAGTACTATAACCAAAATCACCACGATCTCACAGAACATGAAAACATTAAACATTCTTTCCTGCAGAAAATGTAATTTGTTCCAGCACTTGCACATACTAGCAGCAACATTATTTACATGGTATCACGAAAATACTAACCAAAAAGTGCATTTCAACAAGGAAATTTTTCATATTCCTAAGAACTTGACCACTTTTCTACAAGAGCTTGAGCTATATCACAATGACAGGAGTTAAAATGATGCTTTTTCATCTGATCATAACTCATCAACAAATAGAAATTGGAAGTTTTACAATCAGATCTGCTTTCAAGTCATCACATGAGTAAGATTGGTGTTTTCCACTTCTGTGAATAGCCTTAGTGCCATTTATGTTTGTTTTGAACTCACAACCATCAAACACGCACACACACACACAAACTGTTTTTTCAAGTCTTCCAAGATGAGAGTTAAAGTGTTTCAAATAATCTTTAGTATTTGGAAAGCATGAGTCACAAATTTTACACTTAAAAGCTAGCACATCTTTTTAGTATTCAGTTTCCTCTAATTTGTGAGCTCTATACAAGTGTGCATGCAAGCCCTCCCAAGTTTTAAAGGAACACAGACAGCTCAAATGAATACAAGTCAGAAAATGTCAATGACCAAAATGTCCATGTTTCAATAGATAGTGTTTAGGAAGTCTGGCCTTTCACAACATACTTATATCTGTAATGTAAGGACTAGATCTTCATAAAAAGAGGACAATAAAAACATCTGTTACCACAGGAATTGAGGGACTATGGTCAGTATTCCCACAATGAATTTGAAACACATACTGCTGAATTATAGCTTTCAACAACCCAGAATTAGAGTATGCTTCACTTATATTAAATAGCAACAACGTTACTCCTCTCTCTCTTTTTTTTTTGACCAGTTGTTTCCTTTCTGAAAAGAAAATATTGAAAATACATTGAGAGTAGGATAAAACTCTTGAACTGTCCATAACAACTTGGGGGGGATTAAGTTGTTAAGTGAAGTCTCAAATTAAACTAAGTTGGATATAATAATAATTGTACTTGTTAAAACTATTTGTTATTTATCTTGTATTCTAAAAAAGGTTGTTGAAATATACAATATTTTTTTCACAGATTTTTAAACCACATGATCTCTCAGTCAATTCTTAATTTATTTTAAAGAAATAAATTTAATGAACATATGTACATTTCACACAAAGATTCCTCTTAGAGTTTTACTGATGAATTTTGATTTAGTCAAATCAAATACTCAGGGTAATGATATTCAGAAATTTTAGAAAGCATATGTACCTATATATACAGGGTCCTAGAATTATTTGTTGGAGTGCATATTTTACATGCATAATCAGCCAATCGTTCCCCAGAGATTTTTGTAAACAAATATTGTGATTTTTCCATTTAGGCCAAATGGACCGATGCCCCACTAGCACCCCAGGCTGTCCCCACCAGTGTAAAAGTGTTGGATGAGGCATTTGGCATGCAATTTTTATCAGCCGCATTGGCAGTATGGCTCCAGAGATAGCAACATGGGTTTGTTGCTTCCAAACTTTGGTCCAGACTGAAATATTTCCACAGCAACTTGATAATTTCCATGACATTTTGTACAGCCACACAATTCATGCTCTCCAGAGGATAAAGTCTACTGACCTTGGTAATGTCCTGATGTGTTCTCTTGCACCACCATGTGGTGACATGGTGGATTTATTGTGAACTGTGAGATGATTTTTCCTGAATCCAACCTATATTTGAACAACTTCATAACAGAGTGATGATCAGTAAACAGAGAGTTTACTGATCGGATAATAAAGGCGGGGTGAAAGATGTCTCCAAAATATTTGGATTCATCTTTCAGGAACCATCAATGACTACAGAACAGTTCAGCCACATCTATTTGGTATTGAGATAAATTGTTGTGGCTTAGAACTGGTTGTTGAAAAATAGTTTGATTTAACAGCGACATGGGATAGAATCAATTAAATGATTTTTTAATTATCTACTTAATGGTTTGTAAAGGTTCGAAAAATGAACCAAGATTTGATAGTGTGTACTTCAACTAATGAATACATAATTTCACATTAATGCAGAAAGATTTGTCTTTTGCCGATTTGAGAACTTTTAAAACAAGACAATACTAATACTAAATCATCACAAGTTTCAGAACTCTTCTTCAAATCATAGTGCAAACTCTGTTGGTGCCAGTTTATTGAAGATTTTATTTCTGCCCCGATAAGAAGTGTTAAGATGGCTATTTGTCAACAATTTATTTTTCTGTCTCATTTCAGTGTGACAACAAAAAAGCAAAATACACCACCATTTGAGGTTTTTCTTATCCTGATTAAGTCTAAACCACAAAGAAAAATTGCAGGAAGGCCTTGCTTTTCCCTGGTACTGTTATCACAATTAAATATGTGTATTGATCTGAGGAAAGTTTTACACACTCATTTAAAGTCAGTGGAATGATTAATTGTGCTGGACAATAGAAAACTTTCCAATTAGGGTTTAGCTGATGCCAGACAAGTATCTTTTCTGCAGATAAAGATGGCTTTAGGGTTTAGAGAGGGGTCACTGGGATTAAAATGTAGACAAGAGTAAAATAGTTTAATTATTGTGGTAAGTGCATTCAGATAATAGGTATAGGTGTGTGCATAGGTGTGTGGCTGCTTAAAACAAATATCCAAGCAAGCTCAAGTAATCTGATATCCTATTGAATTTTGTACAATTTATTGTACCCAGTGCTACAATTTAATAGAGGACATTATCTCGTTTTGAGATAAAGTTTAAAATGTCGTATTTATGTTTCTCTAAGTTAAATATTGGATTATTATCTCTATAAATCCCGTTTGTGCTCAAAACAAAAACATATTCAAATAGCCCACATCAATAGTGTTGCACATAGAAGCGTCCACTAGATGTCAATGTTTACTTTAAGGAAGGTATTTGATGCTGATGCTATGCACAGAGTAAAAGATCAGGGCTATTGATGAGAAGGAAATAAGTCATATACAAGGAGTATATACTGCATTAAATGCATGGAACATTTCAGATTTTTTTCATTCAGGCATTTCTTGCCATATTACCATATTATCAATATCGTAAAAAATGTCCACTTGGTGCAATCATTGATACCACGTCATAATGTACACATCACGTCAACACTTTATAAACCAGGGCAATGACAAAAGTGATATAGGTTTTCTCTCCACCATCTTGGGTTGAAGAGTAGAGCTGATTATAACAGGTAGACAGATATCAGATGTTGCACATCAGGCAGACTCGGCTCAGCTAAATGCTTCATTTCTCTGGCTGATTTAAAGCACCTGATTACACTTCCAACCTGATTAAATGGGGAGACTGAGTACACTGTCAGTATTGTTGTAGATCGGCAAAGAGCTCCATCTTCCAAGTCATGTGGTTGTGAGAAGGGGAAACCTTTGTGAACAGTTTCTGTTTTGAAAGATAGTGAGCTGTATAAATTACTCTTTAGTATAAAGAAAATCTATACGGTAATCTTTCCATTTTTATTAGTCAAGACTGTCCCCTTCAAACAACAACCTGAAGAGAAAGGAGAACATTTGTATTAGTTATTCCATCACAGTGAGCCTACATAGCATGTCTTACCTGACTGACAAAAATGTAGGCATAAGGCAGAAATCAACATACTCCAGTGTGTGTATTTTTCATTAACTTTTCAAAAAGCTGACATTTAATGTTGCATTTGTGCCACAAGATCAGCAGGTGTTTCAAAACATGCCTCCCACTCAGGCACATATTATCTCTGGCTGTGGACCACAATAGCAAAACACTAGCGACACAGATCTCACGCTTTGCTGTCATGGACACCGCTGACTAGACCAGAAGTGACTTTCAGAGCTACTTTCTGGTCCGTGCGATACTCTCGGTTTCTGCACACTGGCTGCTGTTCTCCATTCAAATGGGGGGGAATCGATAAGTAGTAAGAAATTTATATTTGACAAACAGAGAGAGAGACATATGTCAGAATTTGTAGCTGGCAGTTGAAACAGGAACTCTACAGCTTCGTTTCCCCTTCCTCTCAAGCAGAGTCAGTGGGTGAATGCCTGTTTGAAGCTCTCCCCCTGGGCTCCAGGGTTCTGTGGGATCCGGGGGTGCTGACACTGTTAGCACGCCTGATATGAGAGCCTGATCAAAGCTGGCTCATTCTGCCTGACCGATTTCCACAGGATTAAGGATTAGGGAGACAGGAAGCTGGGAGAGGCACAGAGACAATCTGGGAGAGACAAAAAGGGGATAGTGAGGGTTATGGAGAGGGAAAGGGATGATGAAATGATGAAGGGGAAAAAGGGGTCATAATGCTGTAGCGATCTTACAGCTTGAGCTTTGTGGGCTCTTAGCCACTTTCTTGTTACCAACCACTTTCTCCCAGAGGACTGGGCTGTGATGCAGCAAGTGCAAGTGTTAAGTGTGATATGTAGCTGAGAGATAAATCCTGCTGGAATTTAGTCATGAAATCAGTTCTAAAACTTAAATGCAACCAGTGTGGAGCTACTTAAAAAAGGTGTGATAGAGATGTTTTGTTCTTCCCCTTTGCTGGTGTTATTTGGAACCAGGAAAGTGAATCTGGCAAGAAATAGAGCCATTTTTGTATAGGTTACCATCAAAGTTTAGGGAACTATATAATTTGTGACTAGGAGGGGTTTTTTTTTCTTTTTTTGAAAACCTCTAAAGATGTGTCAGTGTGTTATCACCACCTGGGGTCATATGTAGCTTCACTGACTCCAGATTTTTGTTCCTGCTAAATCTTAAAAATCTAAAAATGGTACCTTTTTGTATTCAAACACATCAAAGCATGCAGAATAGTAAAGTTTCTACCACACATGGATATTTATTTCCTTGGTGACTTGGACCGGTAGGTTGTCACATGTTTGACATTTTAAGTTTAAACATCAACAAAAGGTATGGAGTGGAAACACTGACCTTATGGTCAAGTCTATACTACAGTGACGTTTTGTCTGAACAGATGTTTTCTTTGCATGTTGTCTCTATCTATGTGTCAAAAAGGCCATTAAAATGGCGTTCTGCTGAGGTGTGACTGATACTGACAGGGCTATTGCACTATGGGTTTCTGTAGGTTTTTGTGGCAGATATCAGTTTTCCTGTGCACTGTGCAAACACAGTGCACAGGAAAGTGAAACTGAGAAATGGCACATTTTGCCAGTATTAAGTAGCAACCAAAGAGGACGTTACAATGTGTTAAGAATGAAAAGTTGTTTAGAGTAATCAATCATCCAGGAAGGGACAACATTACATAATGAGGGAGAAAGAATGGGGGCAATACAACCACCTGCCTGCTAGGCCAGATTAAAAAACCCACATGAAGGTCACGGAGAGGCAAAATTGTTCACCCCCACCAGATGTGCACTTGCACTGGCCTATAGCCGATTAATTATCTCACAGTTCAAGACACCAGGCTTGGTGTCCAGGCAATTACATTACACCACACGCGCTGAGCAACCTGATCTGGATTTCTTTTTTCCTGCCGGACAGTGTGTTTATGTTTGAGCGTGTTAAGAGGAAGGGAGGAGTCTCTTTACACACTGGTGGTATCCATAATGACAATGCAGTAATTCACATCATGCAAAAGTGAGGCAATTGTTGCATTTCTGTGTTCATCCATTTGTTCTCTGTAGCTCCAATCAAGAAAAAACACATGATTTCTTCTGTTTCTTTCTGTTTTGTTTTGGGTTTTTTTTGTTGCCAGAGATTAACAAGAAGTGGAAGAAACACATGAATAGAACCACCCATTTGCACCCCATGGCATGCTACCTCATTTGCCCAAGCCTCTATCAATTCTTGGTTATAGCCAATAGCAATAAAGGAAGTGGTCCGACTGTCACAGAAACAGTTGGCACGGAAACAGCACATTACACCATCGTCCAATCCCCCTCCCATTCCTTTGTCGTCATTCCTCCCATCACCTCCCCTCCCCTCCCTTCCTCTCCTCTTCTCCCTTCTCTTCCACCCTCTCTCCCTATCTTGTATGTTTTTTTAGTCATCAATGAAATCACAACCAATCCTGCTGCTGGCCTGTCAGGACGCACATAATACCTCAAGAAACAGAGCCACTCACTGTCTGAGCTCCATTTTAGTCAGCAGGGCTCAGGTTCCTTAATAGCCAATGTATATTTTATCATGATAGCATGAAATAAAGATACGCTGGATGTGACTACCCCATCAAAGCCTGTTTTCTCTCTCTCTCTCTCCCTCTCGCTCTCTGTTACTCTCATGATTTAATCCTGACCATTTCCCCCTTTACTCTCTATCCCTGCTGACTCCTCCCTCCATCTCTGTCCTGCACTCCCTCTCTCTGCCTCTCTGTCTCTGACACACTCAAACACACGCACACATATATACACGCCCTCCACCCCCATCGCTGCAGTGTCTCAACTGCCTTGGAGCAAACAAGAGAGGATATAGAACACAGATGTTAATAAGACAGAGAAGGAGGAGAACTGAAAGAGAGAGGGATGTACATGTATTTGTTTGTGTATGTGTGTGTGCGTGTGAGACTTTGTGAATATGAGGAAGATATGAAGATGAGGCAGCAGGACTAAAGGTGGATTGCACACAGCCTTTCTCTCCCTGCAAGGGCTTGTCTGCAGTATCCTTTGTAAATGGATGCTGGCTTGTGAACACGGTAAGCCTGACTTTCTCATACAGCTTTTTTCTTTTTTCCTGTAATCACCACAAGGCTGGCCTGCTTTGGTAACACAGGAGGAGCAAGATCCTGTTTCATTATAGCCATCCTGTGGCGGGTGAGGGTGTTTTTATGATAAAATGGGGAAGGTGATGTTCATGGCATCAAGGCAGGCAGCCTGTCCAGTCCCCTCCTCCACCCTGCTAGCTGTGTGCCAACGGACGCTGCTATCTTTTGCTTGCAGTTTGCCTCATCATCTCCCCAGAGCATAATTGATTCTTATAGAATGCTTTTATCTGAATGCAGTGCTTAGTTCATGTAATTAATGTATGTAGGACAAGTAGCAGATGCATCAAAGATGTGTGTGTGTGTGTGTGTGGGTATCTGTTTGCATGAGCATCTCTGTGCTCTGTCCATAATCTATCAAATAGATAGAGAGGAAATGTGAGTGTAAAAGCACCATCACACACGATCAGGTGTTCAGTACTTACAACTGGCTTCACGAGACACTGAATGTGAATGTGCAGTGGGAGGTCTACAAATCCCACAGAGCATGGCTCTGCAGGCACTGGGAAAACCAGGCAAATTGTGGCCCAACAGCAGCACAGGAACATTGTGGGATTTGCCATTGGAGCTTGCTGTCTGCTGTTCTACAGGAAGACAATTTAAATCAACATTGATTCATAATGTGGTATGTAGGGTGTAGGGTATGTAGGCTTGGGTGTTTGGCTTGTTTGTGTCCAGCTGCTTGCTCATGAATGTATCTTAACAGTGACAAGGGGAAAGAAACGGAGGCAGAGTGTGGTCATTACTTAACAGGCAAAACAGGATGATTTCTGACATTTTCTGTCTCAACAATCATTCATATTTTTAACAGTGCGCTATAGTTTTGTTTTTGTTTTTTTTTTTCACTGGGGGTTGGGTTGTGTATTTGTGTGTACTGTATGTGTGTTTGTGTTACATGCTTGAGAGAGTGAGAGAACCAGTGCAGGGAGGGGTCGAGGGGCTGGGGGGTCTAACAGTAGGGAGGCAGATGGGGCAGAGGGGCGGAGGTTGATGCAGCAGAGAGCAGGAGAGAGGAAGAAGGACAGAGAAGATTTGGAACAGATTGGATGAAAGAGAAGGGGGGGGGCGTGATGATTTCATGGTGTTAGAAAGACAGCGATTTTTTGAGCATGTGACACAGAAAGAATGCTGGATGTGTCTGTGATAGTTCCACCAGCAGCTGCTCACACCGAGGCCCTGAGACATCTGTAAATCAATGCAAAGATGGTGGATGAATTCTTCATTGCCTTCATCTCTTGAGCACCACTGAGACAAAAAATATCAGGAATATTATATCAGCTGAATCTTCTGTGGTGTTTCTCCGTTCAGGTTTGGGAGAAAAAGCAAGCACTTGATGGGAATTGTTAGCTGGCAGATTAAGATTAGCCTTTGGCAGTAGCTTTAACTTGAATGTGATCAAATAACGTTACACCAACAGTATATTATGTTTCACTTCTTTCTGTTCAGTTTAACATCTTAAATCACTGTTGTCGATCAATCAAATTAATATTTATATATTTATCAACAAGGAACTGACTGAAAACAGGATGAACTGATAACTGTATGGGTGTTAGTAGAGTCAATGTAATGTTTAATTATAGCATGTTAATAGAAAAAAACACAACTCTACCTATAACATGAGAGCCAGAAACAGAGTGCAAACAGCATTTTGCAGTTATGACTGTGTGTCTTCCACCCACAATTGCTCATGTTTACAATTGGGATTTTGCTTTCCTCTCAATGTCAACAACTGCTACAGTCACTGGCTGATTAGAAGACAAACTAAGGTCACATCGATTGTGTGAAAAAGTCTAATCTGCCCAACAAACTGCACTAACATCTGAATACCTTTTAATATAAGCTGTACAATTTATATTGTAAAGGTTTTCATCTGCAACATATCCAAAAATGTTAGAGGTCACTGATGACCTTGGCTTTAAAATGATGGATGATGAAGTCCACTGAGAAATATAAAAGTATGAAGTTAAGGGGGCCTTCATCAAGTTTCACACACAAACATCAACATGCACACACTCACAAAAATGTCATCATAGTCTTTTAAACTGTAACTGTTTGAACATAATAAAAGATTGCTTATTGATTAAGTAGTTTTGTGGGGCCAAATGCTTCAAGGCTCAACCTTAAATAGGTATCACATGAAGTCTCTTCCAACAACAACCAACACCTAATGCTTCTTAGTATGTGGCACTCAAGTAGCATTTATACAAATAAAAACCACAGCGACAGTGTGACAAAACCTATGCTGAGCTGACCTCCTTCCACCTCTTTTGTTACTTGCTACAGCCACTCCACTGTGTGACATAATGGCAAGGGACAGCAGGGACAGACTTGGTTTTAAAGTGACAGTGGCTGTTGAGGTAGCACTGAGGAGGCCAGTGTGCTGTGGCCTTGTTCCCTCAGCAGCCTACTTATGGAAATGATTTGATTAATCAAAGATCTAATTTATTTCCTAGAAATAATTAAGCTGCAGAACTCAGATTTGATCATTCTTATCACAAAGACCGATCTTTAACAGGCAGTAGCAGCAATGAAATATACCATAAGCCACAGAGGAAATGTGTGTCTTTAAAAGTCCACATCAATCCGTCACTTTGTGTTGAGACAGGACATTGCTCTGATTCAGCTGGCTCAGCAATTCTGTTTGTTTTGGGTCTTTAAACCTTGCCAGGTACTGGGACAAAGTGTCATCCCCACACAAATGGCTGCAATACACTTTTTGGCAGCCATTTGTTATAGACAGGCACTGATGCAGAGAGGAATAATAAATTACTTACAACAGTTAACTCAAAAGCATCAGCGAGAACGGCTGTCAGCAGAATCGAACAAAACCTTTGGTCGGGGTTTTGTGAATGAGTGTTGATTAAGTTATCGTTTGGTGTTAGATAAAACGACATCAGTTTAGTGCACCCCTGACTTTCTTTTTGCCCTAATTTCTAATCCTTGATGGTAGTTGCATGCAGGGGCCTGTCTGTTTGCCTGAGGACGGTGAGTGAGAGGGCCTTACTCCCCAGCACTCAAATCAGAGAGGGCAGAGAAGAGGGGACTAACAGAGCAACTTTGTGTTCCACTGCACACACATAACAGCAGTCATATGACAACAAGGAGGTGGTGAAGAGGGAGGATGGGGGGGGGGTTGATGAGGGAGTGCTATGGCCTACTAACCACTAGTGAGGGATGTTGGTGTCTACATGCAGTGCATTCTGTAATACTAATACAGGCTTTGTGGAAGACAGCCAAAACCAAGTTAGTTTATTTTGATGAAGGCTTTTTTCCATGAAAATACCTTGAAGTAGAATGGAATTAAGGGTGTGTGTCATTGTTTTCACAATAAATAATGATGATATAGTGATTTTTCTAAAATCCCTTTCCTCTCCATATCATTTTTTAAATAATACAACAGATTTAGTAAAACATTGCTACCACTATCATCCAGTGTCTCACCACAAGATTATATATAATTTGAATTAAAGATTTTGTTTAGTGGAAGATCTTTTCATTATTCGCTAAAGCATGCTCACCATGTACGATACTTTAGTCTTTAATATTATATTCCCATATTCCCTGTCCTCATAGCATTTAGTTTATAGCACTAATTGTTTGCGTTAATGGCTCCTATATTCTTGCATCTGCTGCATGATGACATATTTTTGTTTTCCTGTTCCAGCTATGAAATCAATTACTGCTGATAATGTCTGTGGGTTATAGAAGCCGTGAAGAGTCTGTTACCCACAGTTTCCTTCTGAAAGTATCTGGCATACAGAGGCTTCAAGCCACCACCCCCCAACCGCCAACAACCCCATCTCCTCCCTCCAAACAGCCTGCTGTTTTGGGGGGAGTAGAAATGAGAACACTGCCCATCATTGTTTTCCATAATGACTGAATAGTGTCCTCACATGTGCAGAGTATACAGGCGTCTTTCTCTGAAGTCCACATTCGGGCGGGCATGTCAGGGAGTGAAACACAAAATGTTAAACAAACAATAGCATAAGCGAAATGGAGACGTAAGAATAGCCATGTTTGAATTTTATATTACACGTAGAACTTTTTGTTGAGAGGAATGACAAAATTTAGTTTAACATATTATATTGGAATTAGTTTAAACTAGATATGCCAATTCATTGCTTGGCTTTTCTTCCCTTTTGGCTGTAATAGGTTTCTTAGAAGTAATGATAGGAGCAGCTGAGGCTCAACCATTTAGGAAATGACAATTTCCGTTCTGCAGGGTGAACACACTGACATTACACATATCAAAAGTATTGGTTCATATCAGGTAAATATTTGGCATCATTAATTATCAACAAATGGTTTTAGGTTGAACATAGAGAGCACACAAATGAGAAAGTATGATTAAATAGCAATTATTAGATCAGGTTATATAACTGCTTGTGTTACTCATAGCTGATTCGATATTTCAGTATGACTGGCTTACCTTAAATCCAAAGAATCCTTGAACGCTTGACTGTAAGTGTTTTTGTTATGTTTTTTCTCATCCTTTGCATGAATTAAAGTATATCTTGATTATTCTGGATCATGGCTGCAGGTATTACACAGGCACTTAAGAGTGCAGCTAATTCGAGTATCTTTCAAATTAATAAATTTTCTTTCAGTTTCCAATCTTAATAATTTATCTAACTGCTAACAACCAATAAAAACAATGACTCACAAGCTTATAAGGTTTAACTATATATAGTGTAGGCAAATGCAATAATCCTGCAAGAAATCCTCACTTGATAAGTTGTCAGAGGAGTGTTGATTAAACTCTGAGGTCAAATTTCAGGCGGCACTTTGTTGTTAGCAGTATCACAAGTAACACAAGTATACAGTAACTTTAAATAAGGCATTTAGAGGACTAAAAGGCCTTGAATTGTTGAGATTTACTGTATGAATAAATTATTATATTTTAAACATCTCTTACTGATATATCCCATACAAAAGTCAACAATACATACAGTAATAATATGCATGAATATCCACACAACAGCCAGATAGAATGACTGCATACACTCTACTTATTGCAATATGGATGGGTACTGTATTTTTGTGACTTATTTCTTTCATGGGTGTCTACCTCACTCAAAAATACTCCGGTCATCTCAAGTTAGAGTAGCTGAGGGTGACTTTAAGGGTTAAAGAGTTGATTTGAGTCATTTGTAACCCATCATTCACCTGTTTAGCATAGTACTCCAAAGATTGAAACCTCATGTCTTCAAAATTAAAATTTTCTTTAAAATAAAGATAAAACCAAAAATGTCTTCCAAATAAATAGCTTTTCCTCTTACATTAACTTTTGTAAGATTGTATCCTAGAGCTTTTGCTTGATACTGACACCAGCTATCGTGTCCTTTTTAAGGTTTTCTGAGAATAATTTATTGTAATTAGATTGTAAATAAATTCTTTCTATTAAAAAATTATGATGTTTCAGTTTGTGCAAGCCTTAATATAACTGCATGTGAATCTCCCTTTAATTTGATTTTCTGACTTTTGCACTCTGATTTCCATCAAATTGTGCAAATGAAAAGCGGGACTTATGGGAATATTTACCTTTACAGAGCTCCATTGAAAAGGCAAGGACTGCTAGAACATGTTTGCTCCTGATTAAATATTTAAAAACCTCCAGTGATTACAGCCTGAAGATAAAGATTTCTTTGTCAATGACCAACCAAGCACCACCAATGTACTGCACACATCATATGCCATATTTCACCCTCCCACAGACATTTGATTGTTTTGTGGGTGGCACACTGCTCTTTCCAAAGGATAGTTTTTCTTCTGTTTGCAGTTGAGGCAGTAGCAGATCAGATTCTTATCATGTGTTTTAACTTCCAACAGTTATTAGCACAGTTAAAATTTTTTAGCTCTTTAAAAAAGATTCTAACATCCATGTAAATTACATTAAACCGACTATTGCTAGGAAGTACAAGCTATCATCAACACACCTCCAACTGATCTGCACAAATCTTACCTCACTCTTCCCCCTTTAGGGGTCAACAACCTCATTCATTCACAGATCCACTTCAGAGCTCTATAAATCTGTTTGGGTTGGTTTTTTTTTTACTTGATAACGATCAAATCAACAGTCAGCCAGTTTCCCTGTGGTACATTTTAAAATTGCAGTCCTGTGTGGATAAAATGCCAACTATTATATAGTTATATATAGAGGGTTAGTCAGCCTGAACATCCATTTACCAGATTGTCAGTTAAATATGCCTTCCTTTTAGAATTAAAGCGGTCCACGTATCTCACTACCCTGAACTACATCAAATCAAATGTTGAAATGTCTGTTCTGTTCTGACTTCTTTCAGTTCCTAAAACTTTTTTCTTTATCTGCCTTGAGTTTGCAGGAAAATGTGCTCAAGACGACAATAGATGAGCAGTGTTCCTATTGATCACCTCAGATTTTCTCGCTGACGCTTTGCTTCTTCACTTCCTGTGTGGCATCATAAATTAATAACGTCTCTCCAGCCGTCTTGCTTAGAGGCCTTTTCTGCTCAGCTGGCCAACTTTCTTTCCCAGGAGTCTTACATGGCTGTGTTTTTTCCCCCTTTTTTACTTCAACATATTTTTATCTGATGATTAGTATATACCCCTTTGTCTATCACAGCGTGATTTGTATTTCATTCAAAGAATTGGAGTCTCCATGGAACCGTGAAAACAAACTGAATATAGAACTGAAAATGTTATATATCTCAGGCTTTGACACCTTTGATCACAGTTCCAATCTTATTACTTCACCTTGAAACAATAGCAAGACATAGTGCATATCTCGGGATTAGCTACTGTTTCCCTCCTGGAGTTGCAGATATTATTGTTAAAATAACTCTGCTAGATTCCAGTAAGACTCTGACACTGTATATGGACACTGACCAGACAGCCCAAAGTCTTTCAGTAACCTCTTTTTGTCAGGCAGCCAGGGGAAAGCCGGTCAGAAGCAGGAAGCAGCCTTCCAGCCACTGAAACAGCTGCCTGTTGAGGAAAAAAACATAAGCATTGTGCAGCTGATCGAAGGCATGTGAGCATCAATTTCTGTCAGTGTGACAGATATAACATTGCAGTTTCTTTTAATATATATAATAACATATCTATTAAAAAATGAAAGGCCTAGTGCAAACCCATTTGATTCAGAGAAGGCAGAAGAATATTCCACTTCTTCTCTTTTTGTTGAGATTGCCTCCCTTTGTGAGGGCCACTGAAATCAGGTCCTCGTCCCTGCAGCCTTTCCTCAGGCCCTAAAGCATGCACACTGTGACACACAGAGTTCAATGGGACTGTTAACCTACTGGTTATGTGGATATGAATTACATGTGCAGTCATCAAAGAGTCAAGTTTCCATGCTACCATATCGGTCTGAATAGTTACAGTTAAATTGACCATACATGTGCCTCTCTGTATAATCCCAACGAAAGCACTCACTTCCTTCATTCACTTACTCAGATGATAGTCCCCAGATAGCTGCTCTAAAGTTCTTTGTCTGCTTATCTGCAATGAACGGGTTATTTTCTTGATTTTGTCAGTTTTCTTGTAAATCGGTGCTAGTCGGGTGGTTCATGATGTTCATGTGAAACGTGATTGGTTGTTTGTCCCCTATTGAAGAAAACAGTTATTTATGTCTAGTTAATGTCATGAGTTGTGTTGGTCTTCCTGCTGCCTGTCTGTGCCAGATGTATTCTCCCAGGAGCACCTCATGTGATACCTCTTGAAATGCAAGCCAGTGCTGACAAACAAACCTTCCCACTTCACTCAAGGCATTACAAGGTGACCAAAAGCCCACATGCATCTCTTAACCTTCTGGTAATGTCACACATCGGTTTTTTCATTCATAAAAAATAAGAATTTCTGCATTTGTTCAGTCAATCCCATCATGATATATTACACTGACAGAACATCATCTGCGTTCCCCCCAATCTTTTGGCATTAACTTAGTTGGAGTTAAATCCTGTTTCCTGTAGCAGAATGAGATTCATTCCACTGCAGCACATGAATTTAACGCGCTTATGTAGCTCTGCAAAAGTAGCTGCTTCGGTGTATGTTCTATATACTTCACAATGGCTATACTGACAAATTTGGTGTTAACTGTATTTCTGCAAACAGATAAGGGTTAACCAGCCAACTGTGCTTCCATTTCCTCTTTTTTTATTTTATTTTATTTTTTTTTTGGGGGGGGGGTAGTGGCAGTCGTGTGAGTACAGTTGTTATGACATCATGTAACTGACTTTCTAAAGAATTTAACACAGCACATCTCCTCAGGTGTTAAGTAGAAATCTAGAAAAAAAAACATGCTATGAAAACACACATGCACGTTCTTAATGTGTTTAGTCATCTGTAGACACAATAAATTGTGTGTAAACAACAGAATCCAGTCACTGATGGATTAAAATCACCACTCAATCTAATTTGACTGACCTTTATTTTAATAACATTTTTGCGGGCTCAACTGCAACATGGAAATAAGGGAACGTTATACAATAGAGATGCACTGTGACAACATGTACTTGTCTCTAATAAAGGGCATGATTATAATTATTTGCAGCATGGTAAATTAATAATAGGTGCTAAGCACTGGGGAGAGTGGTGAAGACTGCATGCAGCAGGAGCTGTGAAAGTAAAGAGAGTGTCCAGGCTTGGCCTGATCTTGGATATCATATTACCTCAGCCCTCATGATACATAGAGATGGTGGCCTCTCTCCGTGGCCCCAATGGTTCTGCTTCCACCTACTTACTCTTAAAGTGACATGTCTCTTCCTCGCACTAAAGCCAACTGTGAACTAGCACAGGTGTCCATCTTTCAGCAAGATGGTTTGATGTATAAGAAGAAAGGAAAACATTTGTACGGAAAAGGTGAGAGAGAGAAAAAAATCGTCATGCTAAAAATATCATGAGAAATATAAGAAAGTAGAAATGTGAGTTATTTACCAGTTATTAGGGGAGGCAACAGACTAGATTTTCATCTATACTGTTAACCAGCATGGAGATTTTAACACAGAAGGATTTAAGATACAGATTTTTCCATTCTTGAGAACAACTTTCTCAGGCCCAGTTTTTTTTTTTTTAATGGAACATTTAAACACATATATAGCTGATATAGAATGTGCTCTTTTCATGTGTTTTCTAGGCCCTTGAAATCAGTGATGTGTATTAACCGGTTTGGCTGCTATGCCATTTTGAGATAGCAGTCAGGTGCCTGAAGCCAGGAAACAATGCTCCGCTCTCTGTTTGTGTTGTCATGCTTTGTTATGGCTCTGTTCTGCTCTGTTTGTCCTCTCAGTTTTTTGAAGAGTGGACCTCACTCACTCACTGAGCTCTGAGAAATTTTCTCCCTTTCTCTATCTATCAATGTAGAGTATAGTTTCACCAGCAAAATTAGGCCACAGTATGATTTCACATTTGTTACTCAGGCAATAGCATGCAGCCTGTTTCAATGTGCATCTATTTATCACAGAATCCCACAGGCTTTCATTGCTCCAGATTAAACTTTGCTTTAAATTTATCAAATGCTATAAGACATCATTTTATTCAATTTCATGTCCCAAAATTATTGCTGTTCAATATTTGGTTCACCAGAGTAAAAGTTCTACCCCTTCAGCTGCTAATATATCAAAGCTGGAGCAGAAGGGAAGCAAATTTTCTCAGAGATATTTCTTATTCCTTTTTCTGATCACAGTGTGAATCTGAAGGAATCTGAAGGATAACAACACAGATGTCTGAGCAAGGAGACGGGGCTTTACAGTGGTATGAAAGAATGAGAGGCACCTGCTGGTTTGAGCCTGTTATTCTCCATTGTGATCGTAAATAAGCATTTTACCTGATGTCCACCAGGCAGAGTACATTCGAGGCAGCAAGCTGAATAGCAGAAGATCTTTTTAAACACAAAGAAAGACATTTATCTTGTTTTTCCGCTTTTCCAATCAGTTTTCTTTTTTCCACTGGAGTATGTTTTACACTGCCTCTTTGTATGTACATTTGACCTTCATTGTGCGTGTCATTAGTATGTCTGTATGGTGGAGTCTAATGGATAGTCACGGTCAGCTGAAATCTACTTTAGCTCAGTCTATGGTAACACAAAACTGCAGATGGAGCGAGATGGAGCGAGATGGAGCATGTGACTGTTTGGAGCAGAAATCTGAAGAGGCAGTGTACACAGAAAAAGTGCAGAATGGCAGCAATTGAATGGGAAGTGTACAGGTTTGTATGCATGTGATGAATACGAACCTTTGCATCACATGCATGTTAGTGAAACAAATTGCCTGATGAGAGATATGTGTTTTCTGTACAAGAGTAAAATAAGAAGAATGACATTACCTTTGTATGTGGAGCTAAAACCCCTGGAGGCAGTTAGCCTCAGGTAGCATGACTGCAGGTGTTAGCTTAAAGAGTAAACTATCTAGTCATTTTTCAACATGTTTAAAGTTTTGGGGATTTGGTTTTTTTTTTAAGATAATTTTATTTCAAAATGTTTAAAGCCCTAATAGGCCTTGGCTGACTGGTTGAAAAACCATTGCTTTAACACGTAGGTTGATGACAGGGCGCAAAGTAATGTGTCTAGTCTTATTTGTCCAAAACCTGCTATTCATGTCTCCTCTCTGTCTTGTGTGTTGGCAGACTGAGAGGCCTTCAGTTGTCGAAGAGATATCACACCGAAGAAGAAGCTGAAGATATTTTATCAGGAGAAAAACAGGCCAAATATCGAACTGAAGTTGATGGTTGCAGAGGCCAAACAAGAGCAATGCACCACAAGAGCCATGTGGGAGGAGAGTGAGGGGGTTTTGCAAATCACACGCATCAAGTCCAAACACTTTCCGTACTGACAAACACTGAATATTCCCCACCCGTCCTTCAGCGCCTTTCCTCAGGGGGAGCCCCTGCTATGAACCCCAGCTCCCTTGGCTTCAGCAGGCAGTCCTACCTCAGTGCCAGGCACTGTGTGGGCATCCCACAAGTCTGGGTTCTGCCCACACAGGACTCACAGACTGCCCCTGAACAAAAAGAATGAAATACTCCTGAGTCACTCCTCTGTGTGGAGGCTCTCCTTTCTAGAGTTAAATTGGTCCACTCTGAAGTTTCATCTGCGTTTTCCCCAGCAACCTCCTACCTTTGGGGAAAACCTCTCCACCCTTTTTAGTCACCTATTCATTATAATTTGCTCTCACATCAAGCAGCAGCACGAGTTCCTTTGTGTTCACCACGTGGTGGAGGACCATGGGATGCCGTCAGAGCTCGGAGGAGAAAGAAGCCGCGCGGCGTTCGCGGCGAATCGACCGCCATCTGCGGTCAGAGAGTCAACGGCAGCGGCGTGAGATCAAGCTGCTGCTACTGGGCACCAGCAACTCAGGCAAGAGTACCATTGTCAAACAGATGAAGATCATCCACAGTGGAGGATTCAACCTGGAAGCATGCAAGGAGTACAAGCCCCTCATTCTTTACAACGCCATCGACTCTCTCACCCGCATTATCCGGGCCCTGACCACCCTCAAAATTGACTTCCACAATCCTGATCGTGCCTATGACGCCGTGCAGCTCTTTGCCCTCACAGGGCCGGCTGAGAGCAAGGGGGAGATCACTCCAGAGTTGTTGGGGGTTATGAAGCGTCTGTGGGCTGACTCAGGGGTCCAGGAGTGCTTTCAACGATCCAATGAATACCACCTAGAGGACAACACTGCCTACTACCTGAACGACCTGGACCGCATCTCCGCACCTGAGTACATCCCTACCGTTGAGGACATCCTGCGTTCCCGTGACATGACCACCGGCATTGTGGAGAACAAGTTCACCTTCAAGGAGCTCACCTTCAAGATGGTAGATGTGGGCGGACAGCGTTCAGAGAGAAAGAAGTGGATCCACTGTTTTGAGGGTGTGACTGCAATCATTTTCTGTGTTGAGCTAAGCGGCTATGACCTTAAACTGTACGAGGACAACCAGACGGTAAGAAACATGTGCTCTCAAAGGGCCTACATTTTCATGAACTTATGTGTGCACTAAATCCCTAACCCATAAAGCAACCATTCAAACCAACACAGTAGTTTTAAGTGGGACAAAGCATTCACAACGCAATTAGTACAAATTCTACAAATATTCTCTTCAGTTTTTACACCATCGGTGAGAAGAGGAGGAACATTTATTTCTCACCGCAGGATTATATAATTTAAATGACACAAACACATCTTTTGTGTGAGACAGATAATAGTTATCCAATTTACTCCAGAGATTTTCCATTTCAGTGCCAAAAAAGTATTACTTCTGTCAAATGGCTTAACAGTTCTGAGAAGTGAAGGCAACACAACTTGTTCGTCTGTGTCACTTCCTCTCTGTACATTTCTGTTTGCAACACTGAAACCATTCTGGGGCTGCATTTTTTCTCTCCTAATTGCTTTTTTGGTTCAGCATTGGAAGACACAGACTGTTTGAAATTAAGAAGGGGTCGTTTTAAGTTGTGTTCACAAACTGCAGAGGCAACACTTTTACGTTTTTCGTCTGAACACTGAATTTCAGTTGTAACATGTGTTGCAATCATTGTCATGCAAAGCAAGATTTGCTTTACAAGAAGCTACAGTTTCTATCAGTTATTCATACGTGCATTATTCATTTGAAGACACTGTGGTCTGTGGCAGAGTTGATTAAGAACATGATAAGTGTGCTGAGCACACTGACAGTCAACTGTCAAAACAGGACATTGGGGTGGGAAGAAATACACAGTTATTATCTTAATGAAAAGAAAAAAATCACCAGAGTGCTCAACGGTTTTAGCAGGTCAATAATGCATAAGTGATCGAGGTTTAACAGTTTTGAGAAAAGGATCAGGTTTGTGCTTTGATTAAAAGTAAATAATGCCACTGGCCCTACTTATGTCCAAGGCTCTTAACTGGAATCATTGCATTAAGGATCTGAGAGGCTACTCCACTAAATATCCAACCTATTTTTCTTATTTTCATCCACTGCTTTTATTGAAGGCAAATGCTTTAAGCCAAAATTGTACTGAGTGTTTCACCAAACAACCTGACCCAAGTCTTTTGTCTGTGGGCAGGAGTGGACTCATTTTGTAAAAATGGGTGACTTGTAACTATCAAAGTCATCTTAAATCTGAAAGAGGCCAGTGTTTATCTCCTTTTCATGGTCATGGAATTTGAACAATTTCCTATCTACGGCATATCCACCTCCTTATCTGAGTGTTTTTGAATAGTTGAGTAGTTATTGCTTGTTTAACCACTGTTTTTTTTTTTTTTTGATAATGGAAGGTCAACAATGGATACTCTTTTACCTTTTTCTGACGAGGTCAACTATGAAGGGTCAGCTATTTTCTCTTTCTTCGCAGACACAATTCTGTATTTTCCCTGCAGAGGTTTCAGTATCCAGGTTCAACTTAATGTCTTTATACGACCTGGTCTAGAAATAGCTTGAGTGTACAGGAAACTTTGCCATCCTCTGTAACTGAACTGGCCTGATAATTCATGGGTTACCCAGATAAAACAGGGTGCACATTTTGCAAGGTTGGAACATGAAATCAATTAGTTTTATAGGTTAAAAATAAAGTCTGAGGAGAAAATGCAGCATGGTGTTAATTGAGTTCACAGCATAAAGTGTGAGGCTGTACCTGTGAGAATTAGCAGATTGTGAAAGCAATGTGTAGCAATGGGAGTTCACAGGTACTCGAGAAAAAAAAAACAACTTTTCGTATTGCAAGATAGGAGACAAAGAAACTCAGGTATCATAAGAAAAGAAAGAAAGGCATCCTGAAACTGGAGTAGCTATTCTGCTGCAGAGCGTACAAAATGTACATTAGCACAAATGAAACAAAAACTAGATTACGGATTTCATTTCTTCTGCTAATTCTAACCTTTAAGATTGGTTGCTAGTTTAATGAGCGTGTGTTTGGACACATAAAGCTGATATTTAAATCCCTTTAAAGAAGCAAATTAATTATTGGTATGATTTTCAGTATCTAGACTTTGACATTTTACATGTTTGATTCAAATGAAACCATCTCACAAATAGCTTCTTCTTGTGTTCCCATTTCACTACATCCTCTCACAGTCCATCTGTTGTCCATATTTTGTACACTTTTAGATGTGTCTTGAGGTATTTTAGATATGCGCATATTATTATCTGTATTTTATGCTATTAGTTCGGTGTGATGTGATGAGTACAAATAGTATAAACCCTCGCCACAAGATAATATCCTCATGCAGTCATATGATTTTCTTTTGAAAGGGGGAAAATATAAGGGATAAATTATCTATGCATTTTAGAGAGCATTGCAATGCATTCAGAGTAAGAATACCACTGAACCACATCCAGTTGTTGTTCTAGATCGTGATCAAGGATTTTAAAACTGTTCACTTACATGGGAGTGGATTGGATACTAGTCACATTCAGGATATTATAAAATAAAATTATATTACAGAGTTTCAGCAAACTCACAGACGCCAATGTTATGGTCCTTTTTGTGGTAAATGACAGCCATGAGTAGCTCCGCATCAACGATGCACACCAATAAAATCCTGCATTTATTGTTTACAACAGAATTATTAAACATGAGTGCAAATATTTTATTTTAAACAAGTTGGTTTGAAAATGTGAAATGCAAAAATCAATAATATCTAGATGGATGCAGGCCTGATCACATAGACAGTTCACTGTATTATCGAAGTGAGTCTAAATGTCATATTCATTTTACAACTCATCCAAATGTTAGTAAAGTACTGTATTGTTTCTGTCTTTACCTCAACATCTACAGTTCCTCAGTGAATTCCTGCATCTTGGAATCACCTGCTTTTATAACCCATGTCGGCTGACACAACACTACCTAACACATAGTCTAGTCGCTACATGCTCAGTAGATTTGCAGTGCAGGAGACAGGGTTTGTATCTGTGTGCTGTATATGTATTATACATGGCGTAATGATTTATAGAGATTATAACCCAGTCTGCATTCTGTTAAGGTGGGCATTAGTCATGTTTATGGTTAGGTCCTCATTGACTGAACTTCCAGTTGAACAATGTAGTGGTGTTTACATCCTGCGTGACTTCGGTAACTTTCCCTTAATATGTCAGTTTTTCTCTTTTTTTTTTTTTTTGTTGTTGTGTCAGTTTTTTAATGAGTGAGTGACTGATTTTACTTTAAGGAGAATCAATAAATGAACACAAGCAGCAGGTTTAAAAAAACTGGAACAACAGAGTCTCACCTACACTGTCGCAGGTGAAGCTGCAAGATGACGGCTGCTCGCTGCCTTACTGAGGAGATGCTCATTCGCAAGTTGGATAAATCTAGTAAAAGCATGACTGCTGAACTGCCAGCCTCCCTGAACGTGGCTTTCCTCTGACACAGTCCTTACTTGATTCCATCTCTTACACAGTGGCAAAACATAGTTCTTCTATTTTGGAGATGGAATCAGTCAGACAACATCACAAGCCCAGAGCACAAAGTAGTTGAACTGCAGTTGAAGTTGACCTCCATAACAGATGTGCATGGCACACTCCAAGTTACTTTGGAGGACCAGATTTTTCACTCTAAGCATCAGAACTAAGTGGTTGGTCTACCTGAGAGAATTGAAGGCAAGAATCCAAGGTCCTCATTGACTGAAGATGAGGGTAAAGGCCTGGGCCATTAAGATGACTCTGAAATACATGCAAGGACAGACAAACTACTTTAGTACAGAAAATGAAAAACAAACAAACAAAAACAAATCACTAGAAATGATTTAACATAAAAGCATTTTTTTATATATAAAATAGTCAGAAAGCTAAAAAGCTTTGTTAATTCACTAATTTTGAACAGGACCTTCATGACTGTGTGTAAGCACAGTAGGAACAAAGAAACCTGCGACCTTCCTCACCTTTAGACGGCTACAACTGAGTCAATAAGCACAACATCTTCAGTCTAACCAGTGCATACATCCAGTTCATTAATTGATGTGAAATAAATCTTTGGACAGAAACAATACTTTAGTGAAATAAAGTCACAGGTGACTCATCAATTTCTATTCCAGTGCACCTCTGACTCATCTCTTTCTTAGCCTTAGCTGCAAGTACTGCAATTCTGGCAACCTTTGTGGAATGATGCCTTGTCAATAAGTGTGTTTTAAAAGAGGCTCTATGAATTGTCTTATCTGATATCTAATAGAAAATGGCACAAGGAGTATTTATGTGCACATGTAGATATGGCGATCATTGTTGGGTGACTGTGGGAAACAGTCTGAAAATGGTTTAAAAAAAAAATTGTCATTTCATAGTGATTGCTTGTTGTGATTATCTTTGTAAAATTAGCATTCAAATAATACCACAATGTTACACAAGCAGAAAACAAACTTTAGCCCATCCAGAACGATGACAATTGAGTTTCAATGCACCAAGCACACACTGGAGTGAAAATACACCATAATAATTACAGTACAACATTTACCCATTCCCTGATGCATTTTCTCTGTCCCATCCCTGTCTTCATAATGAATCAGTTGCCAGGGCTACTGTTGCTAAGCAACAGGCCAGTCAAATGCTCCTAATCCTGCCCCGTTGACAGTGAGCTGTGACGAGAGAAGGGTGGATGAGAAGGGGAGAGGAAGAGATGAGGGAGGAGTGGTGGGGTAAGGTGTGTGTGTGTGTGTGTGTGGTTATGTGGGAGGCGCAGTACAACAAACAGCAGCACTGGGCGGAATACATATGAGGTATCTATGTGCATGCAGCTATTGCATGTCTGTGTGTGTGGTTTTAAGAGTGTATGTTACTAAGAATGTGTAGTCCTGGTTTATATGGAACAACTGCACTTCAATGAATTGTGTGTGTGTGTGTGTGTGTGTGTGGTGAAAATAAAAAGCATAATTATGAGGTTGTTTAAGCTTGTGTTGAGATCAGGACAGACACTTACTGCAGTGTCAGCTCCATTTCTATTGTTTCAATTAATACTTTTATTAATCTCTCCGAAAGGCAGCGTATAAGTTCATCTTTTTACATGGTTTTATGCCACAGTTAGCAGTGTGTGCTTTTTTTCTCATGCCTAAGCACAGACGACAGGTGACATTAGCATTTAAATGTAAAACAGCAGTTTCTCAGATCAGAGTCTGACATCAACCATTATTCACAAATACACAGACAAGACGCAGAATATCTGGGTCTCAAAGTGTTTGACAGCAGAACTCTCCCTCCCCCTTTCACAGCATCTAAACCAACCAATGCTTTATCACTTCATCAAAGGCATCACTGTCAAGTAATTGATTTGCTCTATATGGCACAATGGTGTTCTAAAAAATAAGAGCTTTCCAGTAAATGGAGTGACTCTGCCATGTCTCACTTTCTGTTTTCCCCTTATAAGAGAGTACATGCTGTATCAAGTATCAAACATGATCTGGTGCATTTCTAAATGATAACAGCATTTACAATTAAATTCAAACCAATTAGATTCAAATTAATTTATGTAGCAAATTTCATACAAATTTTAACTCAATGAAGAAAGCAAACAAGCACAAGAAAATAGACAAAAGCAAAGATGAATTCAGGAAAATGAAAAAATTACGGTTAAAAAAACCCACATCTATGCACACACATGACACTAAAGACACACTTGTTAGCTTGTCTTTTGCGTCTCCAACTGCTAAAGGCAAAACATTTAATTTCTCTAAAAAGTTACTGAAATGCTCAATGGTGACCTCCAGACTGAAGGTCACCATAGCTGCTCAGGTTACGTTTGCCCACCCGGTCACATTTTGTGTCTTGCTTATTCAGTTCAGTCGGATTGTGTATTATTTACATTACACTGGCAAAGTTATGCATTTCAAACACAATTGTGCCCAACATAATATTATATACAACTGTAATGTGTTCATTTGGTTGCATCTGAACCCGTTGTTGCTGCCCACAGTAACAGAGATTTTGACGAATTAAACAGCGTAGAGAAACAGAAAGGGAGAAGCTTGCATAATGAAATTCTCAGGTGCAACAGAAACAACATGGTGACAGAAAAACAGCCACATCAGTTGATCAGTGCAAGGCACCCATCCTTGTAAGGCTGTGACATTTAAAATGAACCTTAATGAATTAGGATGGGGTGACCGCACACTTATTTTTATTTATAGGAAACAAAGCAATGACACTGGGATGAACTTCCTCATTAATACTTAAGCTTAATTAAGGGCTGCGCCTCCGAAGTCCTCGGACAGGAGGGGGTGAGGGGGAAAACAGCGTGTATATGTGTGTGAGTGCACTTTTGTGTTTTTTTTTGTTTTGTCTTTTTTTGCGTGGATGTTTCAAGCAAAGGGAGGTGGTCTGCATGCTTTAGTGCTCCCGGGTATCGTTCTCCCCCATCCTCCTGCTCCCATTAAGAAACTCTTACTGTAATGTACAAGCGCTGTAGTGGCCAGGTGAAGCCACAAGAGAGCCCTTCATGCTCAGCTGGCTGTCTTCTGCCATACTCTCTTAGCAGCTGGGCTCTTGTTTTGACACCCAGTGAAGACAAGTGGGGTCAGACAGCCCTGACATGACTTTGTGCTCCGTAGAATGCTTTGGGACCTGCCTTGGTCCCCAGGGACACTTTCCTCTATAGAAAAGAGAGCTTGTGTTTCAGTCTCATCTGGTAACGTGAGAGAAAGGGAGCGAAAAGGAAGACATATGGATAAAGAAAGAGTTGTATGAAGAAGCAAATGCAGAAATGGGGTCTAGCGTATTTTGCAAACACTCTGTTGTGCAATTCGTCTTGAACAAAACATTGACCTGTTTCCTTCTCGCTTTGGTGTCTTTTTATACTCAACAATCATTTCATATTTTAGGTAATTGTCTTTTTCAAGAAAATGTGCAGAGTCTCTAGTTTATAGCTTGCAACACTTGTGATTCAGAAGACTTCATTTTATGCTCACTTTGCTTTTGGGGGGAAACAAAATCTTCAGTTACATAATCTGCTAAACTGCATGAACTAAATAAACTTATTTTGGCAGCTGTGTGTAAAGGTTACCTACAACTTTGGTTTCTCAGAACCATGTCTTTTCATCACTATCCAAAAATAGTCCCCTTACACCACTGAATAATCGGGGTTTACTCTGAATCTGAACTATTATTGTCCAATCCTTAGCTATTTGCCTCATATCTATTTTTTCATGCTGTGCAGATCTTGTGATTTGCTCTGAGCATCATATTGTTTTTGTAACCTTTTAAACAGTATTCTTCCATTTGAGAGCATCCCAGTCACAAGCTACTGCTCATTCGCCACATGCCACCAGCTGCCATGAATGGATCAACTTTCTTTCCTTTTCTTTCTGTTTTCTCTTATACATTCAATGTCACATGAACACTGAGCATATGGATAAACTCAGTGTTGCGCACGCACACACACACACACAAAATAATAAAGTTTTGTAAAATCTTGTCTCTCTGTTACCAAAGAAATCTGATGAAAACGGTGAATGATAAATCATATAATCCCAAAAAGAAAAATATACTATCACTGAAAGAACTACTACTAAACCATTATAATGTCACAGTGAGTTTGCTCTTTGGGCTTTTCAATTTAAAATGCCATTCCATCATCATTCTGTCCTGAAATTATGAAATTACGTCTTACAAACAAACTGTTTGAAAGCATGTTTTGAGAGGTCACAGTGACCTTGACATCTGACCACCAAAGTTCTGTCAGTTTGTCCTTGAGTCAAACTGAATCTTTGTGCCAATTAAATGAAACCAGGTGTTCCTGATGTTTCAAGTTCATTGGGGTGGGATGTGTGTTCATAAAAACTGAAAACATTAAAACACTTTAATTATAGTTGAGTGTCTAAATTGTGGTGTAAAGCAGACAACAGTCATAAGCCTTAACGCTACTCATCCACCCTCTCCCTCCGTTTAATTTTCAATATAATAATTTGTCTCACAAGGCCAATAATAGTGATTTCCATTAAAACATGTTGAAATAAATATCTTATTTATCCTCTTAACTCCGGAGGGAAAGAAATGTGACACCCAGTGTCATGCTACGTAGGGACAATAGCTGTGTGACCAATGTCACACAGGGTTCCAACACCAGAGCAGTGCTGGTGCAGTAAAAAAACCTAAAGAAAATATGTGATTTTATGCTTTTGAATTGAGTCTAAATCACAGACGGAGATGCAAAGAGGTAGAAGTCAGTGTTGTTGCTACTGTCCTGTAAGAGAAGTCCCAGTGGCAGAGTGATTCTGTTACAACAAGCTGTATAAGGTCAGACCAGCGTGTCCTCAGTGTAAACAGCCTGCCTGTCAACAGTCTTTGTCCCTGTCTAGACATGGGCCATTAATTTTTTCATATAAATCACTTGCTGAATTTTTTTGCAGCTATTCTTCACAATGGAGAAAGATATTTATGCATTTCTGTGTGGCAGTATTAATAGAATTAACATCCACTGGGACTGATAAATTCTCAAATTTGCTCTTGAAAAGAGTGAGTGGTGTTAAAAGGAGTGTGATGTTTCAGAAGAGAATGTGAGTTCAGAAACAGGAGTTCGTGTGTCTGAGTCTCAAATCTCTGTTGACATAACAGAGAAGCTGTCCCTTTGGCCAGTTGAGTGGATATCTACAACGTCCTGGATGACTTTAGACCCCCTCCTATCTTGTCTGTATTTTCATCTTGAGATGGTGCTGTGACCTTAAGTAGTCTAATTTCCTCTCTAAGGTTTTAGCCAAATGATGTGATCCCAGGTTGTTGTAAATGTTCAAATGTTTCCTCTCTGTGAAATAATTTCCTTATGGGCTTCTTTTAATTCTTTCTAACAGAGCCGCATGGCCGAGAGCTTGCGCCTGTTCGACTCCATCTGCAACAACAACTGGTTCACCAACACGTCGCTCATCCTCTTCCTCAACAAGAAGGACCTGTTGGCTGAGAAGATCAAACGCATTCCTCTGACAGTGTGCTTCCCTGACTACAAAGGTCAGAACACCTATGAGGAGGCAGCTGTCTACGTGCAGCGGCAGTTTGAGGACCTCAACCGCAACAAGGAGACCAAGGAGATCTATTCGCACTTCACCTGTGCGACTGACACCAGCAACATCCAGTTTGTGTTCGACGCTGTCACGGACGTGATCATCCAGAACAATCTCAAGTACATTGGCCTGTGCTAGGACCTGACGCTGGGTGTGGGGCGGGGGGTGGGTAAAGCGGCCTGCCATCAGGCTGGATAAACAAAAGGCGGGTCTGTGTGCCTGACGGTTTATCTCTTTGAAGAGGTGCAACAGACAACTGCAAAGGAAATGAGGTAATAAAGCGGCCAGGGAGCGACGATTTTGTAGATCAAACAGTTTCACTTGAAATGACAGAGCTGATGGGCTGTGGTCAAGGTGGGATTTTTACCCAATGTGTTTGCACTGAATATGAGTATGCAGAGACACCCAAACACACGCACACACACTGACACACAACCTTATGTTTGTTCACACACAAGATGTTTGGATGAGCAGTCAAGCACCTGTTTGACAAGGCAACACTGGAAATTTTAGACAGCTACCCCTCGCCACCTGACGAACCTGGGACTGAGTAGTGGGCTGTGTTGGGGGGATTTCAGTTACTTTTGTCTCCTTATTTTATTTGCCTGAGTCAGTTAATGCTGCTTTACAAGATGAATTTTGACAGAACCAATGTTCTCTTTTTGGATTTTCAACCTAATGAAAGTGGTTCTCTAAACCACTGATATGGATCAGTGACCACACCTACAAAATGTAGATGGAGCCTGTATCCTGGGGGAAAAAAAAAAACAAAAACAAAAACAACAACAACAAAAACATTGTCAGTAGACATGATGTCACAGGGTTTCTGCCTAAAAAAGGAAACTGCCACAGTTTAAAGCTGAAGAGAAACACGTTTTCTACACCCAGTTTTTGTTTTTTTCCTCTGGTCGGCTCTCTGACATTCTGTTCCTCATGTTCTTTTATCTTTTTTGTGCTTTAAAAAAAAGGAGATGTCTCTAAAACCTGCCTTTTATAGCAGTGTTAAGCTCAGCAGAGTCAAAAGTATTCTTTATGATCATTCCAGTTTCAAGAAAGAGACAACTAAATCAGTGCCAAGATCAGTTTGTAAATAGACCAGATCCCATCCATAACGTTCATTTGGGTTTTTTGTTTGTTTGTTTTGTTTTGTTTTGTTTTGCTTCATTTTTATGGACAAATACATAAAAAATGCATGATTTTGTTACTTTGGGATACTAATATATTTTCTTTTGGATTATGTTCCTCTTTTTCTTAGGTTAAAATAATATATTCCCAAAAATATATATAAAAGTCAAACACTGTGTACGATTGTACAGTTGTCAGAGAGGAATCTATTGAAAAGAGTTATATAAATAACAGTGATTATTATGTTATGATGATGATGATGATGATAGTGTTGATGATGATTATGATAATGACAAGGAAAACCTCACTATATTGTTAGCATGAGAGGAGAAAGGATTGAAGGAGAACAAGACTCAAGAAAAATATGAAAACAGAGAAGCAAACCATGAAAGTTCCATCTTCCTCCCATTATCTAAGTGGAAATTGTTAAACAGTCAGTCAGTATGATGTGTAAATATACTGTAAGGTACACTCTTTATTAAAACAAGTGAAAATAAAGGTTGAGTTGGGCTATTGTAAGTGAGATAAAGAGAGAGCGAGAGAAAGAGAAGGAGGAAACCCCCACTCCACTCCTCCTCTTCCCCTTTCTTTTCAGTTCAGAGGGTGATGTGCAAACACCTCAGCTAAGGGCTTCAGGCTTGACTTAATGGGAGGTCCACTTCAACAAAAGACAAAACAATTAAAAAAAGAAATATAAAAAGAACAACAACTATGAATAAAACAACTTATGCAAATTTCCATGGTGTAGTAAATGTGTTTTTGGGTGTTGGGGCATTCAGTGTACTTGGGAGAGGGTACTTAATAGATGATAGACTGCTACTAACTGTCACATCCTTCCTATTTTTTCATACTTATGCTGCAATTAATGATTTGCAACCTGGAATAGAGCCTACCGTCCAGAAATCCTTGCTTCCATCCTCCAAGTTCAAAATCTTGACATAAAAAGTGTCTGTCCTCACCATACAAAGTAGCCACTGGGGCAAGAATAATTTAGACATAAACTATGCAATTAAATTAGTCCAGAATGAACTTGGCCTATGTGTGATGGGGTGACAGTGCAGCCTGCCATACAAATTCCACTCTAATTAGTGTATGAACCCCAGCTGACCCAACAGTCTGCCAATGCGTATGCTTCGTTTAGCCTACATATGTGTGTGTGTGTGTGTGTTTGTGTATTTTAATTGTTAAATCTAACACAAATTAGATTTTATTTAATGTAACAGAAAATGTATGTAGCAAACTTCAGCCACTACATAAAATGGGGTAATATGGATCACTTTCAGATGTTAGGACACAATTAATATAATGTGTGCTTTGAAACATACACAAAAGGATGATGTTCCTAACCACAGTCTCTATTGCAGTCATGTAGTGTGAGTATTTTTATGTTTTATTGGGATTGCAGTAAGGATAAGGCTTCGAATGCATCAGCCTGGGGACCAGTACATAAAAACAAGTACTATGTGGCTGCTGTTTTTTAATTCTTTTTTTTTTCCCAGTAATTCAAGCTTCATTTACATCTCAGTGGAAAATAATCCTTGGGCCAGGGGGGTGTGTCCCTGTGGACTGATTTGAGCAACAGTGGGAATTTGTTTGAGAGTTGGACATAAATAAAATCCACTGCTGAAAAGGGAGCATTCCGCTGAAATCATGCCTTGTGACGGTCATGTGGTAGGAGTTGGTGCCAACAATAAAAAAATTACCAAGTTACAGAATGGGAGAAGAGATGCACCAAAAAAAGAAAGAAAGGAAGCAAGGTATACAAAATGTTCTATATTCATTATTCAACTGAACTAAAGAGAACTGAAGCGAATTTAAAATACAAGATTTAATTTGATGGGTCTGATGAGCATCTGTCACAAGGCGGTGCTAAGCAGACGGAATGGATACCTCGGAAAATTTTACAACTCAATTTTCTCTAAGCGGAATTAACACAAACTGCAACATTAAATACATGCATCCATACAAATAGATTTGTCAGCAAACGCTGCATCTCCTGAAGGTTTAAAGCCCAAATTTAAGATTAGCAAAACTAAAGTTCATTAACTAAGAGAAAGAGGAGCTAAACCAAAGTAAAAGGTACTCCGTCACACATCTTAAGAGCAATAGTAACAGAATTAATTTTCAATTAATTTCAGGATCTAGCATAGAAGGCTTAGACAAAAACAAGACAAAAAATGCAACTTAACAACTTGAGTTTTGCAAAGAATACTTTCACAAACTGTAGTAAGAGTTAAAAAAAGGTCCAAACCTTGGATATGACTGGACTCCTTATTTTTGGTGAACTCCTGATTTAATAACTGTACCATCTTTTTGATGAAATCAGCAAACACAAATTAAAGACATAGACTGTGCTTTGAGCTCGGTCATTCTTTACATATAAAATCATCCCTTGGAGAGAAAGTTGTCTTTTCAGGCTTTCGCCTTTATTAGAGTCTTAGTGTGAGAGATTGAAGATAACACTCAGCAAACTGCCACAGGACTGTCTCGAACAACACAGCAGGAACAAACACTTTACCAGGTGAGTGTGTATTATCTGGGTATGGGTATTATCTGTCTTCATTTGTTTCACACAACTTCCATCTAGGACACACAATACTTAAACCTTTTTTTTTAACTTCTAACTCTTCAACATAAAAGCCTTTGGTTAGAGGCCCATCTTATTATCTCTGTCCCTCCATTTGATATGTACAATTGGTCATAATGGTTAGAATGAAGCCATATAACTGAGGAATTGTTGATCTGCCTCCTTCTCTCCTGCTCTGCCCCCTTTATTAATAATATTACATGTAATTAAAGAGTTTATTTGCCAAGATGGAAGAAAGGAAGGGCAGCACGGCTGCGCAGTGGTTAGCGCTGTCGCCCCACAATAAGAAGGTCGTGGGTTTGGAGTTTGCATGCTCTCCCTGTGCCTGCGTGGGTTTCCTCCCACCGTCCAAAGATATCATGTTTAGGTACTCTAAATTGTCCGTGGGTCTGAGTGTGAGTGTGAGTGGTTGTTGGTCTCTGTCTGTCTCTCTGTGTTGGCCCTGTGATGGACTGGCGACCTGTCCACTACCCCGCCCCTCGGCCGGAACGCTGGCTGGGATTAGCTCCAGAATCCCCCACGACCTTGAAATGGAAAAGCGGTAGAAGATGGATGGAAGAAAGGAAGAGTGCAGTAGAAGTGCTGCACTTCCTGAACAGCTGAGAAGCCAGAGAAGCTCAGAAGACTCAAGATGCAGTACTGAGTCCTTCGGCACCACCTATACACGGTCCAGCCATGGACTGGGAGTATACCTGGTTTGTTTAAAAAAATAAATCCACTAATAACTGGTTTGCACTAGATATTCCAGCACAGTGATGAGTCATGGGTAACATGATGATAAACATGGGCCATACACCTTTATACTGGTAGAACAAACCGAAGCACATGAGATGTAATTAAGTTTTATGGAAGAAATTATTGAAATAGGAACAAGACAAAGATGTGTCTCTTTTGTGTGTGTGTGTGCATTTGTCCTCATAGTTTAACATAAGGTGTGTCAACTTTTTATGAGATTGATGCACTTTTAGTCTTGCAGCTAAATATTTTATTATTTCAGGGTGTGTATGTGACCATCACCAGCCCTCCCTGGAAGCTAGATCTTTATTGAGTGAAATGACCTGGTGAGGCAGGGAGGGCCGTGCTACACCTTGGTGAAAATAAAGGGGAACATATGAACATAGAACACAGGGGAAGAGAAGCAGGTGGTGCAGGTAAGAACTGGTGGAGTGAAGGATGCTGTGCTTTTCCTGCCACCTCAATTAATATTATGAGAGTCCAAAGGATTTCTGTTCATATCTTTAGAGAGATGAGGGTCCGGATAGGCGGAGGTGTCCCAACAAAGGAGCTGATTCAAAGATGGGGTACATAGTGATAAATTGAAAGAACAGCTCAGCCCATTTTTGGCAGGATTCATCAATTCTTCAAGATGTAACCCACAACACGAGCTGGGACGTGAAGCCCTTTTCCCTCCAGTTGACTCCTTCCTATGTCTCCTCAGCGGCCTTCACATTTATTCATCCCTACTCATTCCGGCTGGACCTTCTCTCATTTTCCTCTAAGCTTTTATGCTTCTTCCCACCTGTTCCTTGGCTGCAAAGCGCCCGGTGAATCAAACGGACAAGCCTTTGGGCAGCTGTTAGAAAATTCCTGGAAGAGGTTTAGCATGTCATCTCCTTCTTTCTTCATGTCTAGCTACTGGCAAATCTGCCTTTTACAACTTCAAATCCAGTCCATTGCTTCTGACCCGTAGACGCTGATCTCTATCCTCTCCTCTCATTTCAGCCATACTCTCGTCTGTTCACTCCACAAAGAGAGTGATGACAGCTGAGGATCATCCTCCACGCTACCCTCTGGCCACTGTCTCCTCTGCTGACCCCTCTAACATGAGCTTAATGTCTCCCTCAACCCATCCAAAATGAAGTCCTAAAAAGATTCCAATGAACAGACTTAACTTGCACCCTCTTGAACCTGCTCCCTTCTCCCCCTCCCGGACCATCAGCACTGATCTGCTCTACTTTCTACCTGATATCATCAGCCCTTCTCTGACATCTGGGTGTGAGCCATCAGTCTTTGAGTCAGTTATAGCCACTGTTACGCACAAAACCCTCTCTTGACACATCTGACAGCTATCATAGACCCCTGTCAGGACCTTTCTACCATACTCCTAGTTCTTGTTGCATGAAGTTTTATCAATACAGAAACTGGCCCGTGTTACTTGGCAGGTCGCTCTCTGAGCAGTGCTTTGAGCTACATGCTAACATCAGCACACTAATAGTAGCATTAACGGGCTAACACAAATCAGGCAGAATAAAAGATGAACAGCTGAGGCTGAATATGATTCCCAGATTGAATATGATGATAGTGCCAAATGAAAAATATGGAAATCAAGGTTATCAGGTTATTCAAATTTTATCCTGAACGTGCATGTCAAGTTTCACTTTGCCACATAACCACTTAACCACTTTACAGTTCACTCAAAACCTCGATCGTGAACTGCATGGTGGAGCCTATTAATGTGTGCTGAAAACCATGATAATCCATTCAATAGGCCATCGGAGATATTACAGCCAGGACCAGAGCAGCGGACAGATTAACCAGCCAATCGTCTGTAACAGAGCCATCCCTGAAGTCACAGCACTCCTGAAAAAAAGACATCTAACAATCCACAGTTAAGTTTTCAGTAATATCCTGAGGTTAAACAAACAACATAAACAGCCACACAAATGTCAGGGTTCCCAGTGTCTGCTGGTTTAGACGTGCAAAATGTTACAACCCATGAAATATGAGTATTACAAAAATATGTGTTTTGCTAAAATCATCTCTTTTTAAACCACAGCCAAGTGAAGCAATTTCAGCACAGCTAGCACTCTCTACAGAAGCATGGACATACTGACAACAATGGCCTTCTTTAGCAGACCTCTGGTCACGCCTTAAGTCTTGATCAAGAACCATTACAGTGCTTTACAGTATCAGATAAATCGACTGACATGGATACAATAATACAACACATTAAGATTTACTACTACTTCATTTAACACTTGCTGCAGCTTGCAGTGGCCAAGAGAGTGCAACACACTGAAACTTGAGAAAACCCTTAAAAATTGCAATTGCAAGCAAAGTGAGAAACAAATGGAGAAACAAATTGAACAGTATGAGTAAACTGGCCAGCAACACATGTCCTGCCTGTTGGTTCAGTGTGGGACAAGACTGGATTTAGACAGATAGAGAGGGACAGTCCTCTCAGAGTGTCCTCTCAGTCTGTGTGGTTGTCTTACTATGAAGGCTTCTTCTTCTTGTGTCATCATGATCACAATAAAATAGCCTAATCAAGTAAAGTTACTGAAAATGAGCAGCATCCCGATAACATCCTTCAGACACAGCTACGTCACTGTTGTCTAGCTGTTACCTCTATAAAATGACAGCTTCAGGAATATCCTATACTGAGGTGTGGTACATTAGCAGGTTTTTGTTGTTGTTGTGGCTAGTTCTGACCGGGTTATCTGCCAGTCATGGGTCCAGGACAGTGTCACTTGTGATTGGCAGCTGGTTGGGGATGTGAAGCGAGCCGTTTTTTTGTTTTTTACTTGTTTTCTTTCATTCCACAAATGATAAGCACCCGACTTCCACAGGGTATACTGTGTGTGTTCAGCCTCACTCTGTTACTGCTTTTAGTCAGAGTCTACTCCTTTGTTAAGCTATGGCTGCAAAAAGCCCCATCTTGGCACAGTGATTTTGTGAACAGCTTGCTCAGTATTGTATTGCAGTACTTTCTCGGGCTCTCAGAACTGCGGAGGAACAATGTGTTGTCTGTTCACTTCTGTTCATTTCCTAAATGCTAGATTCCCCTAATTGCTATAATTTGTGGCTTGTGTGTAGCAACTACTGCATTTCCTAACACTTTTTAGGTGTTTGAATGTTGGCAGATGGCCTCTCAGTATTATTAGGGTGAATAAAAATATACAGCCTTTAGTAAGTCCACCTGCCATTATCTGTACAGCCTCCTGCACACAAACACAATGTATTTTCCACATTGACAGACTGGGAGTGAACTTTTCCATGAGTGTGACACTGATTGACGGTGGTATAGTAAATCCTTTTCATGGCTGACCGATGATATTGATGAGCATGTGAAGTAAAATTGTATCACGGGTCTTCTCTTGATATACTAAGCCAGCTCAGGTTCATTTGGTGCATCAATCATGTTTCCAAAAGAAATTTCAACTGTGAAACTGTGCTAGCCATTGAAATAAGGACCTGACCTACCTCACTGCAAGAATCTTTTCATCCTCATCCATTTAATTTTTAATTTAATTTAATTTTTCTTTACAGCAGCTGGAAACAGCTGAGTGGATGTATCGCTCCTACCAGCTGATATAATGTGTTATTTTCACAGGTTGCTTTTTTTTGTTTTGTTTTCTTTTGTTCTTTACAACCATTACTGTCCATCAAATCTCTGCCTATAACTATTTGATAATTTTAGTTTTATATACTTTATCCTCCCCTCTTAATGATATAAAATAGCATTTAATACTGAGCACAAAAACATTGTAAACCATTTCCCCTAAATCCGAGCCATTTATTTATTTTTGCTATGTTCACAGCAGTATGTAGTACAGCTAAAAAAAAAATTCTAAAATAAGACACATAGTTTATTTAGATTCAAAACCCTTCAACTTTGTTATTGTTCCCACAGTGGACAGCTTTATATATATTAGTTGTTACCATATGGCAAAATGGAGATTGTATCAAATAAATGAAATATTTGTTTATAGAGCAGAGAAATTTTTCTTTATCAGAAACCACAATTCAAATTTCCATTAGAAATATGCTGGTGGTAAAATCTGATAAGCGTTGACCTCCAGCTGAGTCTAAAAAAATTCTTGGCTACTTAATCACACTACCTACTGTTTCTTTTCTTCATGTGTATTTACCTAACCAAAATTTGAGCAACTTAAGTTGTTTATTTAAATTTTGTGAAACTTTACTACCACCCCTTCCACCCATCCACTATCTAAACTGCTTTTCCTGTTCACAGTTATGAAGAACCGGAGTCTTTCCCAACACAATTTAGGGAAGAGGGTTGGGTACACTTTGACTTAGTCACCGCTTTCCTCAGAAAACCTCCTCGCTCAGATACACAGTCCTTTCAGTTACACACTTTAATTACCTGTGCTGATCCACAGCTATCACACACATCTCCACCACTCCCTAAAGGTCACAAACAATCCACCTCAGTTCATTTATAGAGTGTTTACCCTTTGCGTTTGGTACTTCACCTCAGAGTGTTTCTTCTCTGAGTTGTTGCTTTCCATAGTAAATAACTCACATGTAAAGGCCAAAAAGGCTTAATTCCCTTCACAATACAAACCATGACAGTAACTGAAACAGCACTGGCCCAAAAAATTACAACTATATCATAACCTAATCTTATTATTTTGGTTTGTGTAATGTATAGCTCAACCACTACTTTGAAATAAATACTCCAAGACAGCTGCTATCTTATTTGATTTTCTTTTTACTGTGCTTTACATTACATGATCAAAACTGATCCAATTCTTAATTTTAAAATTTTTAAAACTATTAGTAGAAAAATACCAAGATAACAGATTTGCAGAATTAGGTTTATATTTTTTACCTTCCTGTTAATTATGTCAAGATTCCTCAGATTTATCTTGTGACCATTTGAAGGAACTAAAACTTGTGAACTACTGGACTGAAATACTAACTGTACTGAAGGTAGGTAAAACTTGCTGCACCTCAAGCAGTCTGTCTTAGCATCAACATCCTCTAACGTGACTTTTCCTGTCCCTGTCCTTGTCCAAATGACTCACAGCCAGTCGTCCAGAAGAGACGTTTTCCACTCCTTCCAGTCTGCTATAAGTTTTTTCCCAGTAAACCAGGAGACAACAATTTAATGTAGCTGCACAGTTACAAACTCGCTGGCCTTGCAATGTGCTTTTTTCAAGTAAGTGTGTCACTCACTTGTATTTTAGTTTTGTGTCATTGTATCATGGTTGAACTGCCTCCATGTTCAACCATGTCATCTCACCAAGACTCAAAGAGGTCTACCTTCAGAAAAATATATAAATGATAAAATTCATTTAGTGGTTAGTGACTTACTTTGTTTACCAAAAGGTATATGTACAGGAGCTGAACATCAGCGCTGGGCTGCCATTTCATGAGGCAGTTCATGGACTAAAGCAATATATAGATTAAAATTGACTACTCCATTTAAGAGTGTTTTTCTAATGGCCGAATTTTTGTGGCACCAGTAGACTCTCAGTTTATTCTCCCCACACGTCACAGTGATGCATCATTTTTCCTGGGTTGGACTGCAGTGCCACCCTGTGGGTAAGTGTCTAAAAAAGTATGCATACAACACATAAAAAAATAACACTATTTTATATTTTATTATTTTTTGCTGTATGGAAATTCATTGCACTGCATAAAATGTTGGGATCATTTATAACATCTAATGATCTTACTGCTTATATTTGTGTTTTGTATCTGTCCAAAATTTTCTTACTATCTGTCCCTGCAATGCTTCAAGGCTTGGGAACTGTTGTGAGTTACTCCTCTGAGGAGCTGAAGAAAGAAGGGGTACTGTGCAGCCTAACCTCTAATGACTGCTGCAGGGCCCGTGTGAAAGTTCCAGCTGATCACCTTTGAGAGCTCCCTTTGCTAGTGTCTCTCAGCCTGTATGACATCAACAGTGCACTGTGTGAAAACCCCTCAGTCTTTGTCATTCTGCGTGGTTACAACGCCCCTCTGTTACTGAATATGGAACTCTGCCCAGAGATAGTGTGGTGATTACAGCTCTTTAACTACTGCACATGAATTATGCTGACCTACAAGTGAACACTGCCACAGTCTTCTTTACTGATCACTGACTGCACCATGCATACATCTGATAATTTAGTCGATCTGTAAGTAAGTATCTGCCATTGTTGCAGAGAGCACAGGGGCCATGGAGAATTGATTTATTTCATCCAATAGTGCTAGTTTATGGGGAATCATTATGTAATTAACTCTATGGATCCGATGTACGAGTTATCATTGTTGATGCATTCAGGTAAACAGCTACCTAGCTATGTCTATTTTTGATTCCTTTACTGCATGAGAACGCTCTCAAAACATAAAAGCTGGTTCGAAATAGGACTGAAGGGAAATACAACCACTACTACTAAAATGATACTCTGTTCATATTTTATGATAAAAGGATTCTTGCAAAAAGGCTGTAAACCAACCGATCACTCCAGCAATAATCTTATCATCATCTCCAGCTGCCATGAATCTTTGGTGCATCATCAACCTTTAAGGTGACATATTTAGTTAGTGGTGAAATGAGAGCTGAGCTATTTCATCAGAACAATCACAAACTAAATGTTTCTAGAAAGCAAACAAACTCAGATGGAAAAAGTCCTACTCAGTTGGTCTTGTGCTGTGATATTTTTCACCTGGAACATAGGCATTGCTGCTGAAGTCCAAACAGGGGCCCTGCCTCTGTCAGAGAGACCGGAGTCATGCATGTACTGTATACAGTATGCTGCAATGTCTGTGTTAACCACTGGACACTCAATCTCTACTCTGTGCGCCGAACACAACTACAGTATTTTCCCACGCTTCTATAGAAACCACCACATTTGGAGAATGGACTCCTGCAAGATATCAATTTCTTGTAGCGATCGAAAGCATTTGTTTGCAGTCTTGCTGCCCGGGGATGTGATTGAACACCAACAGGCTGGTGCCAGTTCATGCTCAGATTTCCACATGAAGACGGTCACATCTGAGAAAATGGTGACTTGCCTGTCAATGTTGGAGAAGGCCGAAGCCTCCCCCTGGGTTTGAAATCAGAACTGAAATCTGTGGGTGTGATGGAGCCATAATCCCCACAGAGTGCTGGCCTCATTCCAGTGATTGATTTTCATTCAAGTGAATATTGATTGTCCCCATTTGGAGATTTCAAGCAGCCATTTGTAACAGTATCAGTCTGATAACTCCCTCATCTCACTCCCTTACATGCCTTCTTTTTTGTGCCACCCAGACTGTTGCCTTTCAGTAGAAGTCTGTGGTGGTAACAGTCAAAGTAATAGTTTTTTTCCCCTTTATTCACACTTTAAATAGTATAGCAACACCTCACAGAGCATTTTTTTTAAGTTTAGGCAGCCTTTTCACTCTTTATATTTTATGCTTTTACATCTAGTTGGCTCTCTTCTGTACAAATCTAATGTCCTACTGTAGAGGCTAAGCCAACACTTTAAGCCACTGAGGTGTATCTCGACAGGGAACCTACTCAAAGCGCCTGCTTTTCCGGATGCCAGTTACCTGATAAATGAAAGTCCACTTCGATGCTCTTTGCAAGACACAAGATCCATTTATTTTGTGTTCACATTATCCACGGTGCAGTTTTCATAGCATGCAGACAAAAACTGTTTCCTCCTTCCCGGAAACACACCTGATGAACCAACAAAGGTTCCTAGACTAAATAGGCCACAGCATCACTCAAGTGAAACCAATGAACACCCCTCACCCCACAATCTGCTCCTACACCTATAATTAGGACTTTGGATTTAAAACATTCAAATAAAATATTTGAAGTATTAGTACCAAAAGTACTTTTCAAATCCAATCCCAAGCATGAAATCTTAATTCTTTTAAAATGTATAATACATATAACTTTATCTTTCTACAGAATCATAAATCATATGACCAATAACCTCCTTCTCTGCTTCCACGTGTTGTTTTTCCTCTAAACTTTATGGCTTCAGCAGCAACAGAGCACTCTAACCTTGAACATGAGTATCAGCATTATGATGATAAATGAAGCTACAAGCAGTAATTCAGTGGGCCAAAACCGTTCAGAAACACTGTCAGGAAAAGGTGGTGAAAAATTATTTTTGGGTGATTGTTGCTCAAGGCTCCGTACTTTCGTATTACAGTTTGTTATGTTTATGGTGTCTGAAGCATAATTTTTTATAATCACCTGAAAAAAGGATCTCCTTTCAAGTACCAGCACAACTGTACATTTCAACGGTACTGTAGCTGTATTGTTTCACTAGTATTGTCTTCTAAATCTGCTGATGAAGCTCCTTCACACCCACAGAGATAAGTCTCTGTTCAGGCTGAATCAGGGTCTGGAAACGTGAAGCTAAGAGGAGACTGAGGGAGGATTCAATCTGGGCACTTGGTCTTGAAAAGAGGTCAAATCACGCAATTACAGAAATGTGGTGATGGACTATGTAAAGCCTTTAACACTGTTATAGGTTTTCTGTCAGCCATGGTACAAAGTAACAGTCAAATAACAACATATGCCTCGTCCATGTTCACTGCCACCAGACGCCTGGATCAGTTTAACTGTCCTCTACAGACATCTAGTGGCTGCTGTTTGTACTTTCTTAAAGGAGCTAGTAACATGACTGACTGATAAACTGATTCTCAAAAATAGGAAGAGAACAATTCACCTTCAGTCAAAAGATCAGTGGAAGAATCCATCTCTCTCACAAATTAGCAAAAAAACTACTCAAAATGTAAGTGGAAAATCGGTACCCAGACCTTAACCATGACGTCTATGTAAAATCTGGCACATCCCTTTGAGGATAAATGAGGGCTAAATTTATTTTTTTAATCTGTTTTTACACTAGTATAAAAAAACATCTGGATAAGATGTTTTTATTTCCATCATTTTTGGCTTATTTCTTGCTCCTGTTTCTGTTAAGGCTTTTTGTGTTTCAGTGTTTGCTGGTGTAATTATACCATATATGGATAATAAATTTTATTATATATAAAGAGGTTTAGTTTTCTATCACTCAGTTTCTAGTAAATCCTCCCTTTCAAACTTTAGCCTTTTGACTAATAATTAACAGTCTAACGTATGAAGGATGTTTAGTACACTGTGAGTTGTAGTCGAAGGTTAGTGCTCTGTATTCGTCAGACTTACAGTAAATGTGAAAGTATTTCCTTGTTGGTAGAAACCATTTAGGGGTCATGTGGAAAGCACTGCTTTGACTCAAAATATTCTTTTATAATTAATAAATGCATTTTCCTATACTGTGCTGCATTTTATTTGGACTGTGTTTGATTCCTTTGACCAAAATCCTCTGATCCCTCAAAATATACTGAGATTTCTTATCAACAACTATAGTTATCAGTCTCAGGGGGAAGCTACTCAGTTATGTTTTTAAGATAGTATAAAAAACCTTGAAGGTTTGTGTGTGTTTGGACTGACTGAGTTTCTCTGTAGGTTCTTTGTTTTAAAGGAACACCTGTGTCTTTACCTGAGGTACGCTATTTGCCTTTCGGTTAATGATTAACAATGTTATTTGTTAAAAGTTTACACATTTTTACTCATTTTACTGTCATCTTCATTTTTACATTTAACGCTTATGTGTTTATCCACTTATACGTCACCATTTTGATGGAACACATTATCGAGCAATTTATTAGGTAAACGCTCTCTCTCTCTCTCTCTCTCTCACACACACACACACGTGGTACATAAGGCTGTCTGAGTAGGTGCTTTAGTCACTTGAACAGCTCTCCTGTTCCCACCTGCTCTCTGCTGCTTTGGTCACCCTCTCAGCGGAATGTCTAACGATTACTTTGGATTTTACGTAAGGAGCAATGCAAGAAATAACAGCGGTGGCTCTACGGTGGTACTTCACAATGCAGCAGATATCTCCGTCATTGTAGTTTACTTTGTGGTTGTCTTGGCCGTTGGAGTATGGGTGAGTTGTCCAATATTTTACACGTCTATTTGACTTTAGCTTTATACATGTTAGAATTTCATGGTTGTTTTATTTATTGGGACATAATGGATATGTTTTTTTAATGTTGGATAAGACAATAAATCATATCTATCTGGTGATATAAGTAAAATCTGACTTTTAGTCACAAAGTCCCTTTTTTTTCTTCTTTTTTTTTTTTTTTTTTTTTTTTTTAAACAGCAGTACCTTGTGCATGTGCAATGATTCTGTTGTGCACTTTGACTCTTAACAAACAGAGCCACAAATATCAAATGAACCGTTATTGTAAATTAACAAGTTTACAGAGATGTGAATGCATTTCTTCTTCCTCTGAAATGTTTGATTCTCCTGCTGCAGGCTATGGTTCGCACCAACCGAGCCACTGTCGGTGGCTTCTTCCTTGCAGGGAGGAGTATGGTGTGGTGGCCGGTGGGTAATTCATTGCTCACAAACTTGTCAGTCATTTGCACAATTGAGACTGAGTTCTTAGGTATACTAATCTACAGTAGAGACATAGCAGAGACCCATTCTGATTATGCAGTTGGTAGTATAAAGTATGATGCTGTGTTAGTGTGAAAATACTTATCTTGGGTTTTATTAGAGTAATTCGGTGTGTAAATCAATATATTTAGTACACTGATTAGCCCTTGTGTGTGGTTGTTGGATTTTGTAAAAGCACACATCAGTGGCAGACTTTACTATGTACTCCATAGATCGGAGCATCCCTCTTTGCCAGCAACATTGGCAGTGGCCATTTCGTAGGAATCGCTGGGACTGCTGCAGCTTCGGGAATAGCCATTGGTGGATTTGAATGGAATGTGAGTAAGTTATATTTGATGTGCAAATTCATCCATTATCACTTCTTACACAAATGTGTTTGTAACCTGTGACACAGAAATTATCAGTTATCTTTCAGGTGATCTGATAAATCTGCAGGTTATCATGTGAGACAGACATAACAGAAGTCCGATTAATCTTTATAGGATCACTTAAAGGGATGTTGGCATTGGTCACTTATTGTTTGTGTCCTTGAATGTCTGTGTGTGTTTCAGGCTCTTATTGTGGTCTGCATTCTGGGATGGCTCTTTGTCCCAATCTACATTAAAGCTGGGGTAATAAAATACACTGGCCACATGGGCAAAAACAGCACAGTTTCTACAAATACATATTGACTCCCTTTCACCAAATGTGCATTCATTGCTTTAGTGCTATAATAATTATTAATATATAATTTATATCTCAATGTACAGTTACTGCAGTAAAAGCCATCTGGTTTGTGGGTGTGTTTAGGTGGTTACCATGCCTGAGTACCTGAAGAAGAGGTTTGGAGGACAGCGTATTCGCATCTATCTGTCTGTGCTGTCCTTATTCCTGTATGTTTTCACTAAGATCTCAGTAAGTCACTGTGACACCACATCTTGACACTCAGCCCTGTAAAGTTTCCATCTCTCACATGCCATGTGCGTTTTTCATGTTTATCCATAAAAATATTGTGTGTTTGCATTTTATCCAGGCAGACATGTTCTCTGGTGCCATTTTTATCAACCAGGCTCTTGGGTTGAATATCTACCTTGCTGTTATCATGCTACTTCTGATTACTGCGTTGTACACTGTCACAGGTTTGTACAATCTGAACACACTCGCTTCCTTTCCCACTAAAGTCATAGATCGATATTTCACCCATAAAAGAAAGCCAGAAGGTGGCAAGTCTTATCTGTTTTATGAATGGGATCATGAGCAAAGGTAAGACTCCATGTAGAGATGTGGATAGACATCTCCCAGCCAGTTTATCTGTGGTGTGTTATTGTGGTTCATTACCCGCAGACGGTGATAAGTAGGATCTGGCCTTCTGTTGCTGCTCTGTAATAATCCATCCAAACCTGAACTTTATAGCTTTATGGGATGAACGTGAAACTACTTATATAACACCACTTACCACAGACCAATTTGGCAAGGTTTTGTGCAATATTGGCAACCAAAGGTGTTAACTCTAAGCCTTTTGCATGAAATGTTTCTAGAGTGATAACATCACACATTGTGTCTCAGGTGGATTGGCTGCAGTGATCTACACAGACACCTTACAGACCATCATCATGATTGTTGGCTCATTCATCCTTATGGGATATGGTAATACATATTTTATTACTCTTAATGTGGGGACAAATCTTGATAGTGAAATCAAACTGCTGAAGGGCAAGCTAGTCTAATACGTATATGTACACATATCTTCAGCTTTCAATGAGGTGGGAGGCTACGAACGCTTCCAGGAGCGCTACATGGAGGCCATCCCTTCCATCACAGCTAACTTCAGTCCAAGCTGCTACGAGCCTCGGGCCGACTCCTTTCATATTTTTAGGAATGCAATCACAGGAGACCTGCCGTGGCCTGGCTTAGTGTTTGGACTCACCATTCAGGCCCTGTGGTACTGGTGCACTGATCAGGTCAGTCAAGGACTATTGGGCCATTGAGATAGTGAGCACAGTTGTGCTGAGTTAGTAACTACTAAACACATGCAACCGCCCATGGTCATGCACACACAGACACACACATCCATGCTTTACTGTATTCATGTGGACTTCGTGTTGACATTCATAGCAATGCTTAACCAGCCCCCTTACCCTAACCTTAGCCATGGCAACTGGATGTGACACCTTAACTTTCACTCACTCATTCATCTTCTACCCCTTTTCCGTTTCCGGGTTGCAGGAGCCAGTCACAGCTCATATTGGGCGAGGGCAGGGTCACCATGGACAGGTCACTGGTCCATCACAGGGCCGACATACAGAGACAGACAGAGACCAACAACCACTCACACTCACACTCAGACCTACAGACAATTTAGAGTCACCAATTAACCCAAACATGGTGTGTTTGGACGGCGGGAGGAAACTGGAGTACCCAGAGGAAACCCACACGGACATGGGGAGAACATGCAAACTCTGCACAGAAAGGCCCCAGGAACCAAACCTGCAACCTTCTTGTTCTGAGGCAACAGCGCAAACCACCATGTCACCATGCTGTCCAGTGACACCTTATCAAACCGGAACCCTAAAATCAAATCTCAGCCCTCAAACACTTGTGGGGTCAAGTATTTTGGTCCTCACATAGTTGGCTGAAGTATTGCAGGCTCCCAATTTTCAGTCATGCATATGATGAAACAAGGCATCCACATACACACAGAGAGAACCATCCAACTGATTCCTGCACATTTATACACACTTAATGTGCCTTTATCTCACCTGCTAGAGCCTTTCTGTTGTTTAGACCTTGATGCGCTCTCAAAGACGGAGATAAGATTACCAGACAGTCTAATAATGGAGAGTAAAAGTGAATAAAGAGAGTATTTATCTTGTAAATATTCTGAATAGAAACCCGAAACAGATAGTTCACTTTGACCATTTTTTTGTCTAATGAATATTGAATGCATCATGGCTCTACTGATATTTTCTCAACGTTAGGTGATTGTCCAGCGCTGCCTTTCTGCCAAGAATTTATCTCACGTCAAGGCAGGTTGTATCCTGTGTGGCTACCTGAAGCTGCTGCCTATGTTCCTCATGGTCTTTCCTGGGATGATCAGCAGGATCCTCTACACTGGTGAGTGTCAGTTTCAGTTCACAGGCTGGTTAAGCTTGAGAAATTACCACAGAAATAATGTAAATATTTGTAAATATCCTGCCGATCCTGCTCTGCTTTATAGATGAAGTGGCCTGTGTGGACCCAGCTGAATGTGAAAAATACTGCGGGGCCACTGTGGGCTGTACCAACATTGCTTATCCTAAAATGGTGTTGGATCTCATGCCCAACGGTAGGTGGCTGAGTTATTTGGCTCATAGACAGCAAATTCGTCTTCCATCCCAATTTACATCTTAGGTGTATTTCTTTCAGGTCTGCGAGGTCTTATGCTGTCTGTGATGATGGCCTCTTTGATGAGCTCCCTTACCTCCATCTTCAATAGTGCCAGCACTCTCTTCACCATGGACATCTACACTAAGATTCGCCGCTCAGCCACTGAGAGGGAACTCATGATTGCTGGCAGGTAAAGCAGATTTGGAGTTGCATTCCATTTTATTATACAAATTGTGTATAATTTCAAATAAATTTTAAGATATCTAACTGCTGTCTATTTCCATGTGCACAGAGTGTTTATCTTGGTTCTGATTGGTGTGAGTATAATATGGATCCCTGTGGTGCAGTCAGCCCAGAGTGGCCAGCTCTTTGACTACATCCAGTCCATCACCAGCTACCTCACACCACCTGTTGCAGCACTCTTCATGCTCGCCATCTTCTGCAAACGTGTCAATGAATCTGTGAGTCTCCATTTCAGCCATCGAATTTATAGCCTAGGACCAAGCTAACACCTCTCTGACTCTAATTCAGTACACTGGAGCTATGAGCTCCTGTCATGTGTGAGAATGGGTCATAAATGGGTTAGCATTTCAGCACTTCAGCACTTTCAGTTCTCATTTTTGCAAGAACAAAACACTTCCGTGTCAGCCTCAAAAAATGTGGCATCTTTGTAGCCCTATGGCAAGTTTATCATCATTAAGCAGGTACAATGTTCACTATGTTTTGCATGTTAGAATTAAAAGTGTAAGTCTTCATTTTTTCATCTAACATCCAGCCGATCTATTTCTTCAAATCCTACTTCATGACAATTTTCTAACTTCTTTCCTCAGGGTGCATTTTATGGTCTCATTATTGGCTTGGCCATTGGCCTGTCCAGGATGATAGCTGAGTTTGTTTATGGGACAGGAAGCTGTGCTGAGCCCAGCGACTGTCCAACCATCATATGTGGAGTCCACTACCTCTACTTTTCCATCATCCTGTTTGTTATCTCCTGCATCGTCATCCTAAGCATTTCTCTCATGACCAAACCCATCCCCGACAAGCATGTAAGTCACTGCTGTGTGATAAGGCTGAATAAATCATTAATTTCCTTTAACCATTCAATGGAAGAAAATGTCCACAAACATTAGAAATATTTAGTGTCAACCTATGCATTGTGTTGTGTGCTTAGTTGTATCGACTCTGCTGGAGCCTGAGGAACCGCACAGAGGAGAGGATGGAACTTGAACAGGATGACTGGGTTGATAATGACAACAGTATGGAAATAGAAGGTAATTATCTAACGAACAGTATAAACCTAGCTGGATGCACTCTATGTACTCTATTACTATGTACACACACAGGCAGATGTCCCTCATTGTTCTTGTCTCGTGCATTACAGAACCTGAGGAGGAGCTCGGCTTGTGTAAGAAGGCAGTTATGGGCTTCTGTGGCCTGGAGCAGAAAAAAGCCGCCAAACTGACTCCAGAAGAGCAGGAGGAGATGCAGAAAAAGCTTACAGACACCACGGAGGTTCCCCTGTGGAGGAATGTTGTCAACGCCAACGCCATCATCCTCCTGTGTGTGGCTGTTTTCTGCCATGGCTACTTCGGTTAAGGAAACTCAACTGACTCCAATTGTCTTCAGACACTATAATTTATATTAAAGTGGCAGAATTTTTCATTAAAGGTGTATTTATAACCAAACAAACTCAACAGTAGCCACATCTACAATAAGACAATGCCATTGCTTTTAATACTCATATCATTATTGCAGTGTGTACTGTGGCATGGATGACTCCTGAACTCCTCTGAGTATGTGCCCATCGAAAACAAATCTTTTAACAGCTAACGTGGTAATGGTGTTTTGCTGGCTTACTAAATACCTTACTGTAACATGCACTGCACCGAAACACTATTGTGTGTAAATATTTACACATCAGTATTCAATGCACTGACCTGACCACCTGCCGACGGGAGCTTCTTCAGTCTTTACTGTGACTTTTCTTTCTTGTCGTTACTGTTGCTTTTATGAATTAAGCATAATGAAAAAAGGGAAATGAATAAAGCTAGGACGACTCACCTGTCTTCACCTTATGCTACACATGGACATGGTGTATTATTAATTTATTGAATAACAGTCGCTGGTTCACTATAAAAATGTAAAATTATTAACATTAATGAGAATCAACATTTGACTGAACCCATTTCTTTTGACACAGGAAATACAAATATCTCATTAATTTATAGACTTTCTAGTCAATATATAAGTGTAAGCATTTATGTTACTTAACTTTGGAAATATGTTTTTTTTAATGCTTTGATTTAACATGCTGCATTAAATAATAGAAACTTTGATATCTTGCGATTAAGTAAATGCAAGTAAATAATAAATAAGATTTTTTAAATTTTTAATAATGACTGTATTTTCTACCTCATTCTGCTAAGCCTTTTTTGAGTAGGCTCAAAGTCCATGAGTGCTGTCATTTCTTAAATGCACCTTACCGTATGTTGTTTTAGGTGTTAATGAATAAAAACATCTCAGGGGAAGTTCTGTGAATTACTCAGTCTTGTCTGACTATCTTTACTACCCTCTGGTGGTTAACTGTTGTCCTGCACATCACATTTCTGGTCAAGTCTGCTCTTGCTGAGGGAAATTCTCTGAAACATTCACATAAACAAATCTCACAATGAATGAACTCTTAGTTCTGCCAGCCAACCAATCTCTCAATCACTTTATCAAAAGCAAAACTGTCACAACCTGTCAGCCCAACCAAGACCACAAGAAACTGTTCTGCCATGTCTCCCAATCGTGTCGCTTTGCACTGTACAACCCAATAAAGGTCAGGTCTTATCTCACTCAGTGCACCACCCAACTCTTGGTACAGGCCATGGTTTTCTCTTGTCTTCTGCCAGTCCTCCCTTAAGCCAATAAAGATCGTGCTGAGTAGATGGAGAAGCATATGGGATCTCTAAATACTCTAAAAGCCAACATGTCACTGTGCTGTTCATCAACCTACACTACTCACCCAAATCAAATTCAAGTCACTGCGTACAGAGTGACTTGTGGCTGTATGTCCACCTACTTGAACTCAATATAAATATTCATGAATATTAATGCTTCTAATCCTCCAAGGATTGTTGTCTGACTTTGACATTCCTGTCTACAATCACAATCACCGTCCGAACTCTTTTCATGTGTGGTTCTCTGATGACAGAAAAAGCTGAAACTGCAAGAACGTCTACACTTCTGGAATCTCTTGAAAACTCTTCTAATACCCGAACCTGCCTGATTAGCCATTACTCTGCACTTATTTAGTTGATCTTCCAGCATCTTTTGTTATTCCTCAACTGTAAGGTACTTTGGATAAAAGCTTCTATCAAAAGAGTAATTTTAAACAAAACTATTTTGATGGTCCTAGCAAACAAATGCTGAATGCAAAAACACAGGATCATTAATTTAACACAAGACTGGCATGCCATTGCTCTTATGATACACATGTTATCTCTTATCACTGGGCTTATAGTTAATATGTGAATGAATAGCACTAATTTAGCCTTGGATGCAATAACCGCTGTTGAATCATTTATGCTTCCTGCGTTGGCTTTGCATATTTCTTTTCCTGGCAGATTTGGCTTATTCTATCACCTACAGTAATATCACCAATATCACTTCATATCAGTTTGTCTCATGCATAAGTGAGGCCACGTTTCAATTTTAGTACTGAATCCCATCTGTCAGCCTTCTATACTCTTTATAATACAAATTGCAAATAAAAACAAACAAAATTACCTCTTTTTGGATCACACCTGTTTAAGTCTTATGGGTTATTTGTCCAGCATGAAAGAAGTTTTATTTTACGCCATAGGTGCAAACTCTGCATAGTATAGTATATTCTAAAGTATTGCATGAAAAAAACACAAATCTATTTGCAGAGTGTCCCATTTCAGTTGGAAATATAAATGATAAACACGTAACAATGAAAATCTATTATACATTGATGATGATGGTCAATGGGGCAAGAGAGCAAAATTTGTTGACCATTGTATTAGATTTAAAGAACATTAAAAGCAATAATGAGTGGGATATAGTGCCTCTTCACTCTCAATAAAAACACTGGTGAAAACGTGGCACGTGTGCACATGCCCCACCTCGATCTACAAAATCATGTAAACACACAAACACGCAAAGAAAAGAAGGTAAGATGGCCTCCTACTGGTACAAGAGTCTCATAACAAAGATAAAGGGGAATCATTACACCATGCAACAAAACTGTATAAACACTTTAAACTTTGAGTTTTAGGGTGCTTTACTTTTGGTATTTTCACAATATTTTTATGTTAATGCGTGTGTATTTTTACCTGAGTACGACTGACATTGGAGAAATTCATTTCAGCAGCTGAAGCGGAAACCAGGCCTTGTTGAAAGAAGCATGCTTCAGGGAATGTTGGGGGCTGTTTTCAATGTGACAGGTCTCGTTGTCCCAGAAGCTGCAATTATGTAGATGCTTTAAGTTTCTTCTAAACTGCACTTCACCTCAACAGCATGACAGCAGCAGTAAAAACAGCTCACACGCCTGAAATATCTTTGCCATAAACCTTTTATAGCTACCCTTTACTGTCCAGTGTCCTGCACACACACATTTGTCAGGTTTTGGGTTCCCTTGCATCTGAGAAAAATATTCTTTCTCATATTATTATGATTTAGCTTTAACTGCGTTCAAATTGAGAACACCTGAGTGTTTGTGCTGTCTTTTTCATCTGTAATTAGGTTGCACATTTAAGACTTGGAGCATTAAGGAGTGTGGTAAAAATGATTATGAAGTTATGTTTGATGGTACAAAAAAACTAGATATATAGTTTCGGCTCCTTTCAGAAGTGCTAACACCAGTAAAGGTCCTCCCTGGGCTCATAACCCGCCAATGTTCAACCAGTTTCCCTTATTTCCTCCTTTTGGCTGCTCTTTCAGTGGATCAGAGTCCTGTTGATGTTACAGGATGATCGTATATAAATCATATGAATGCATTATTATCTGTGTCAGCGGTCACTAGGAAATGTAAACAACAGCTCATTAGCCCGACGCAGAGAAAAAGTCATTTCATTATTTACAACACAGCAAAAATAAAAATGACCTACCGACTCTGGGAGCAGTTCTCTGGGCACCTTTTGTTTCTGTCATGTAAAAAAAAAAAAAAAAAAGAGCCATCTTGTTGGACGGAGCTTTACACTGACCACGGAGGTTCACACGAGCTCTGCCGACCGGAAGTGGTGTGTGTTCAGATCCAGATGAGTCACCTGCAGGGCTTCACCCTTCATACACTTTGACACTGATGTTTCCCTCCCTCAGGCCCCCCGAGGGAAGAAGCTCAACATCACCCAAAATCTATGATAGCCTAAATATTTAATTACAACCACCATCCCCTCTTTAGCACACCCTTCTAAATGTTGAAAAATGTTTTAGTGTTGAACGCAGCAATAAAAAAGTCAATTGAATAAAAACTTTCAGTTTGAAGATATTTGATATATCATGTTTTTTTATGATACTGTCAATAATTATTTGTTGAAATACAGGAAGTATTTTAATATACAAAACTCCATTGTGTTAAACTCTATTATGATGTATTCATTTTATTAATTGTGTTTACTTCTCATAAATGCTGAGTATGGGGACCTAAAATCTCATGTTGCTATTGCTATACCTTAAAGTAACTGTTACTCAAAAGACTGAAACATAAAACAATTGTACTGTCCAACAGTTCATGTTATAGAGAAATATCTGGTTTCGTTGGCTTTACCAAAATGTTTCTGGACGTGATATCCAGATCCATTTTGCTCAAAAAAGGCTGCTGGGGAAAAGAAATAAAAGACACCAAAGCAACCAAAAATTGCGCAGAAGAAAGTCGAAGTTTTAGGAACTTAGATTGCATCAATGATGCACTTAGCACATTTTGTGGCTATTGCAACAAACTTCAGAGTTTTGAGGAGTTTGAATTTCAGAAAAGACTAAGTACATAGAAGTGCTGCATACAGCACTCCCTGCAGTGTGATAACCTGTGAGCTACTGTTCTACTTCCACTCATGGCATTACGCTTTTGATGCCCATATTATATAAGCACAACCATTTTACACTGACTGAAAAATCACACAATTTTTTCCCCACTTCAATGTGAGGATTATTAATCAGTCAGCACAAAGGCTCAAGCAGATGCAAAATTTATTAAAATCCTAGTTATGCAATATCCCTATATGCTGCTCTATCACAGGAGGGAGATTAGGATTCAGCCTGAGTGGATATATAAACTATAGCAGTGTCAAGTGTAGCAGTCAAGTCAGGAAGGAATTCATTCAAATAACACCTCTATACTATATCGTTTACATTTTTTTTGTTGAGTTTCCAGTCACCCTCCTGATGAATTCATTTATTGTTTTGAATTTAGGTTTTATTTAGTCTTCACAAATGTGCTGCACTGGGTGGATCGAAGTTATTTGCACCACCGTCCTGCCTTTTGCTCTGTGTCTGGTGTGATTAGTGCAAATCATAAAGGTTGTGGCCATGTTTCTGTGTGTGTATGTGTGCATGCGTGCATGTGCTTTTCAGACAGGGGGGTGTGGAGGATGAGGAGAATTGTTAACCTTCCTCATTGGTTGAAATATTTTCTCTGGCAACTAGAAAACGTGATCCTGCCTGCAGAGGCACTGCAGTGTGTGCTGCAGCGAGAGAGTGGATGAGAGAGGGAGGGAGGGAGAGGGAGAGAGAGAGAGAGAGAGAGAGAGGGGAGGGGGTGGGCAGGCAAAACAAGCCTCATGCATAAGGAGGGTGCCAGAAGCACAGAGACAGAGATGGAGAATGTGTGTGTGTGGGCGTGTGCATGTATGTGTGAAAACACTGCGCATGTGTGACTGCCAGGCGCTCTGGCTGAAGCAGACAGAGGAGGAGAAAGAGGAGTAATGAACAGCAACTGAGGCAAGAAGAGAGGGAACCAAGTGGAGGGAGGTTTACCTGAAGACCAGAAGAGAGAGACAGGGAGAAAGAAAGACAGGAAGAGAAAGGGACTGGCATGCAGTGGAAAGCAGCACAGTTACTCAGGTCAATACACTTAATAAGCTGAACAATTTGAGAGGCTCAGTAAGAGAGAAAGAGAAACAGAGGGATGGAGGAAGAGATACCAGACACTCAGCCTCTCCTCATCAGGGAAGCAACAAGGGTGGGAGAGTGAAGGACAAAGGTACCAGGGGGGAGAGGAGGAGAGGAAAAAGGGATGCGGAGCACAAGGAAAGCAACAAGAGACATGACGCATCCACCTTGCAACAGCTTCCTCCATCTTACATCTTCTCCATCTTTTTCCTCCCCTCGCTGCTGCCTGTCGTTCACCCTGTTACAGTCATATGCACGGGAAAGAGCATCCTGCCTTTGGTGAGACATCGCTTGATTCAAAATACTCGGCGGCGTGGTTTATCATCCAAAATCAACATCAACAACGCCAGCGTTGGAAAAAAACTGGAAAAAGAAGAACACTGGAGAAAGGACTGGAATAAGAGAAGTGCGTAAGCAGACAGGTGAGAATGAGAGAGGAGTTTGTATTTGTGTCACAGTGAAGAGACTCAGAATTTACTGTTTGTCTTCATACTCTCTGTGAGATCCATATTGTTCAAATGTTTGAGGTTGGGGTCATCTCTTCTTTGTACAGGTACACAATAAGCAGCCGTTATCTTTGCATCGTCTCTTTGTTATATTTAGCTGGTTTTACGTGGTTGTTGCATCATGGCCATCCATTTTGCAAACACACACAACATGGAAACATACATGCCCCGCACAGACCTGCAGACCTGCTTGTCTGCAAACAATGATATTTGAGTTTGGGAGTAGACGGTGTCTTGTGGTTATCATGACTCCAGCAGATGTGACATTTGACAGACCTCTGCACAAATAGACAGACATGGGGGCAGAGAGAGGGTGGGTGGGGGTTACAGGACAGGGCAAGAACGGTCTGTTCTGTAGCTGTCAGCAGCACTAAGGCATCTCTATATTGGCCATACATTGGCGCTGCAGTGAGTGCTGGACACACCATGTTGCGATTGCATAACTGCTGCTCCTGAGCTGCACCCCTCCCACATTCGAGGCAACGAGCTGAAGCTGCTCCATCTCGCGCTGCCCAAATATTTTGGCCACCTCACGGCTGTCTCACAGACGAACCTCCTCTGGAGCTCACACTACATCAACAGTGCAGTCCACCTTAACTCTGTGCTGAAACAGCCTCCCTTAAAGAAAAATCAATCTTCTCAATCACTCAAGCCACTGTTGTTTTGAAGAGCTGGGCATTTGCTGAAGCTGTTTCTCATAAATCTTCTACGAGGTCTGTGTCAGGCAGAGCGATGCTGGTTATTGCTTTTATTTTCCTGCCTGTGTGCAGCTCTGCCATGTTGCCGTGGGAGCCACATAGACAAGAACAAAGAGCACTTGGCTGTAATGAATTGCGAGGCAAAATGGCCGATGTCTGCTATGAATGACAGGAGGCAGGATTATTAAAAACCTCCCCACATGCTCTACAAGCACTTTCTTCTCATGCAAAATTTACAAACATCAGACTGCAATCATACAGCGGCTGATGTGGCAGGTTATAACAGTGTGATGGACTAATGCAAATGTGTAGTCATCCCTTCGAGCCAGGCGTCATATGTGGATTTGAAATCCAATGAAAAAAATGTAAAGATGTATCAGCCAAGAACTACTATTGCTATAATCAGAAAATGACAAATTACAGATCTCCTCTGGTTTTATGTGTTATATATCACCTTTGTAAAGCAACACAAGAAGCAAAAACAACAAAGACACTGACATGTATCTGTCAACTGCACCCTACTTCCTCCTGTTCTTTAATACTCTACAATATTTCATTGAATCTCTGCCAAGCCCATGATTCACAGAGAGGAGCCCCAGCCAGCAAACAGTAAATCTGGGAATTTGTACCCAGATCATGCAAAGGTCATAATCAGTTACGCAATGAAAATACAACATAATATTCCACATAGGTCTGAGATGTGACACCAGCCAAGGCATGAATGTGGATACACATCTCAACATAGCTGGCATACCTGACATACTGCTGGTATGTGATGTAGGGGCAAAAAATCTGCTGTGTCCTGGCCAGTACAGACAGATAGATAGATAGATAGATAGATAGATATATAGATGGATGGACTCATTGAGAGAAAAAGGAGGAAGACGTGGAGAGACAGACCGATGTGTGGGGTGTGTATGACTCATTCAGAGCATGGTGCCCTTCTCCTGTGCCGCTGGTGTGCGTGTGTGTGTTTGTGTGTGTGCATGATAGCAGCGAAGGAACGTAGTGGGAGTGGGAGACCTGAGGAATGTTCTAGGCATGTCCTCTTCAGGTCAGGTGCATTTTTGTGTCAGTCCAATCAGTCTCAAGTAAATCTAGTGTGCACATTTAAAAATATGCCTTTTAGTGGCTCCTATCTGCTTTCTATCTGCGGCCAGTGGAATGTAACGGGTGGTACCATGTACGTGATGGGGAGATGTCTGAAGGCGAGAATATTCTAGGATATCTGTGTGCGACTTTATACTGCGTGTGTTTAATGTGATAAGGAATGTGCTGCTGAGGCAGATGCTGACATCTCTGTGGTCAGCGCTCCTCTTCCTCCTTTCGCTTGTAATGACGAGGTCAAATGCCTGCCATGATTTCATTAGTGTGATAATTCCTCTGTAGGGAAAGGATTCAGAGATATGTACACACACACATTCAAAATCAGGACTGTGGGAGAGCTTCAGCAGTTTACACTGTGGTAATAATAGTGGCCGGGCCAGAGCTGAGCTCCTTACATAACCGAAGAGGGCACTGTCGATTAGGAGGAGGCTGCGCAAAAGCAGGCCCATCAGCAGGCAGCCTGCATCAGTTATCAGCTCTTTTCATAGCGCTGTCACCAAATTAGAGGGTAATTTTAGCTGCTTCATCTCCCCCAGGCTCAGACTCCTCATGCAGTCTGGTTGCTTTATCAGCTCGAACTCTACCGCTATCAGACGGAAGTTTTTTCACAAGCTCTTTGTATCCACAAAATGCATCTGAATATTTAATGTCTGGGAGAAGAGGAGCTGAATTTCCTTAAGGTGCAATCAATAGCAGACCTCATACTAGATTTTTTAACCAATACTTGCATCACTGTACATCAATGCATATATCAGCTGAACAGAACTTGTATGATTTTTTTTTAACTTAAATAGAAAAAGACAAATTTTTGTTACGTTGCTCCTAGTAGATGTAATGTCAATACTATTTTTAAGTTACCTCAATATATATTTGTTATTTTCCTACTGCAACGTCTTATCAATATACCCATATATACACTGATATGGATGTATCGGCATGAACAACAGTATTTATCACAACTTTATCATCTCTGCACATATATCACCTCTAGCTTATTTACTATTTTCATATAGGGGAGAATTTTACATAAGTTTGGGTATAATTTTTTTTTTCAATTTAAGTTGATATTTTCTACAAAACATTTTTGAACAAAATATCCCCGAACTCTCAAATGCTAAGTAAATACAAACAAATTCAAGCTGAATAAAACAGTGTAAAGGCTGTAGTTTAGTTTAGTCAAATCATTACATATCCAATCAAAGATGCGGTTTAAAAAGTTGGAGTATGTGTCAGTCCGAGACAGTTTCACTTTGTTATCCAGCCAAATAATGAATCTATAGTCATATTGTTTTTTGTTAGTATGTGTCTATATAATGTGTACTCATTGTAACGCTTTAAAACACAAAACAATAAAATAAGATAAAAGTAATAAGAATGGGACATAAACAGTTCTCACTAAGAAAAAGAAAGAAGAAATTAAGAAGAAATTCCAAAGAGGAAAACTTGATATTTTTATGTTGTTGTAAACATGCTGTCATACTGTGTGTGAATGAGGATAAGAAAAAAAACGCTGGCTATTTTGGATGAAGTGTTGCAGCACTGCAGTGCTGGAGAGACATTTGGTGGGATTGTGAATGATTCTGGCAAACAGCACCGTGGTGTTTAAGCACAGTCTGTACAAATATGTCAGCAGATTCCCGGAGAAAGAATAAGGGGGTGAAACAAATGTGTGCCCGTGTGCCCAGCATGGCTCACTGCATCACGTGAATGTATTGGGCCAAACCGCTTCTGCCCTTTAGGTGCATCTCTCTCATTCAGTGTGAATCTTCAGCAGAGGTTGGAGGCAGGAAACCACTGAGAAGACCATAGATAAACAAGCCATAAATAGAAACCAGCCCCAGCACTATGCACCCTCTCCTCTTTCTCTTTCTCTCTCTCTTGCTTCCTCGTCATGTAGGTCACCTCCGCTTTTCTGTTTTGTTTTTTGTTTTTCCTCTAATGAATCATCACCATTGACAGCCGCGCAAAGACTGAAAAGATGTGTCATCTCCTCTCTTCAGTTGTTTGGCAGCACAAAAATGTTCATCTGTGCAATTGTTCTTTTTCACAAACCCACACACAGAATGACACAAAGCATCCATGCAGATAATAACCTGTTCCCACTCATGCCATAGTCTAGTGGACGTTATTCACAAGACAACAGAGTGTTGAGTGGAAGCAGGAACCATGACAAGAGCGGGCCCACAACATGTGTCACAATCACCTGCACTGAGAACACGACGCTCAGCTTCTTAGTGTTTATCAGTTTCACTTGTGCACCGCACTTTATAGCACAGCTTAACCTAAATCTTGACTGCCACAAGTTTTAACTGCATATAATGTGTAGGTGTGTGTGCACCAGAAAACAGAGTATCACTTATAATGAGTGTACAGTGTTATCTTTATAAAGCTCATGATGTTCAGGTAATAAGTTACTTATATACAATATTGAATTATATGTTTAGTGTCTACTTTTTTGTCTTTATATACATTTTCTGAGATTGAGTATTAAAAATTCCTCCCATTACAAAGATAAAGCATGATCATGAACTACAACATATTATTGAATTCATACTTCTAAGACAGCGGTAACAAATCTGAAGACAGCCATGCGAAACTGAAACTGTCACTTCATTATCTGGTGGACAGATTATATATCTCACTTTTTAAAGAAATGCACTCAGCCCAAGGCCAAGATGCAAAAGGAAATAGGACAAGCAATTTTTTTTCCACCTGATTGAATCCTGGCATTCACTCTCATCCGATAAACACAGAGAACCTGATCTTCAGGCAGATATTGTTGGTTGAATGAATGCTGCTTGGTTGGGCTTTTTTTTTTTTTTTTTTTTTAAGCAAAACGTTTTAAAATCATCCACTGAAATAGACAATGCTGATGGACATTAATATCTCACAACCAGTGTTTTTGCATATATAGATATAAAGCACAATGACAACTGTATATACCTACATAGATTTACTAAATATAAAAATAATGCTGCAGTAAAATTTAGCTGAGCCAGCCCTCCACATTTATATATTATCTTTGTATTGAACATTGTAATCCCCCAAAACTGAAAAAAAAAGTGTTTATATGAGCAGAGTTTGGTGTATTTTATATTAAAATATCCTTTTTTTCTGTTGTCACAGGTGGATAAATGAAAGGAATGATGTTATGAGTTGGACACACTGAAAGAAGGAGACAAGCACAGAGGCATCCTTCAGACTGTTATCATTTCTGCTGCTCAGTTGGGAGGACTCTTTAAAAGTCCAAAAAAAACCTTTCACTCCCAAAACTGAGGAATTTGGGAGCCTTGGAGCTCGAAGGGTTCATTCTAACAAACAGCTTTATAGGACACCTCCCAAAAGACCTCCTTCTCCCTCCATCCTACCAACAAGCCATTGTGAGGGCCACACAGGGTAACCTGACCAAATTTGACCAAGACCAGAGAGAAAGCGGTTATTCGCTCTTATTTTCTCATGCGTTTGTGTCAATGTGTAACACACCCACAGTGAAAAACAGGAAGTTAAGTGGGTGTTAAAGTGAGACACACATGTGAAAGCTAGTTTCTGAAGGCAACAGTTTCCCTTGGCAGGCCACAGGATATAGTTTAAGACAATACTCTCTCTTGGACCTTCCTGAACTCCCTGCACCCAACACCCCCCTACTCTGTTAGTGCAGAAATCCATCAACCTGTACTGTATGTATAAATGTGAGCATCTGTATGCTTATGAGATTACTTATTGGTGTTCACTGAGTGAGAACATATCTTTGTGCTGAAGTCCTAACTGTCCTTGTGTGTGTAAATATATTTCTGTACGTGGCAATCAGAGACAGCAGAGGAATATCAGTGATTTAAAACAAAAACAACAAAAAATACATTTAAATAGCCAACACTGGTCAGATAGTGTAAGCTGAACTGTTAAATCATCTGTACATATCAGAGTAAGAGCTCCAGATTGTGGTGCTCTGGCTGAGCTCCTCTATCCGTCATCTCCTCATAGAGACTCAGGCTGACAGCATAGTGCACACCTGGAGGGGTGGAGGGGGATCTCTGAGGGAAACATGGAGGCAACCATCCGTCCCCACGTCCCCTCGAATGGCTGATATTAGAAAAGGAGCAAGGTCTTTTTTCCGGGGTGACTAGTACCACAGCCTCTCTCTCTCTCTCTCTCTCTCTCTCTCCCGCCTCCAAAGTTGTGCGAATGTCCTGTCTCAGGCGTCAGCCCGTCACCATCCCGATGGACACCGTCAAGATCATCCAGTCGGAAAAGTTCCCCAGAGAGTGCCCGGTGCCGGTCACCCAGCCGCGCTACGCCCCGCCCCCCAGGGTGGCGTGGGACGGCGGGGGCGAGGGCGAGATCATCGTGAACCAGGCGTGCAGCGACCTGACCCTGGACATGACGGGCTCCCCGCGGTCCATGGTGTCCCCCCCGGCCCCCGTGACGCGCAGGGAGCAGAGCTTCCTGGCGCAGCGCAAAACCAGTGCCAACGAGATCTGCTACCACCAGTTCCACTACAAGATGGAAGACGTCATCGTCAACCAGTACGTGCTGCGCTCCTCCTCCACCTCCTCCTCGTCCTCCACCTCGTCCTCGGGGCCCGTCATGCCGTGCGAGCCCCTGGACTGCCCCACCTGCGGCCACACCTACAACTTCGCCGGCAAGCGTCCGCGCATCCTCTCCTGCCTGCACTCTGTGTGCGAGGAGTGCCTGCAGATCCTGTACGAATCCTGCCCCAAATACAAGTTCATCTCCTGCCCCACGTGCCGGCGCGAGACGGTGCTGTTCACCGACTATGGCCTGGCTGCCCTGGCCATCAACACCAGCATCCTGAGCCGCTTGCCCTCCGACCCCAACGGGCCTGTGCAGTGGGGCGGGGACGCCGACCGCAGCTGCTACCAGACTGTGCGCCAATACTGCCAGTCAGCCTGCACCTGCCAGATCGCCAACCCCTTGTCCTCCTGTGGCATCATGTAGACAAGGGGGGGACACTGCAGGCATGACTCGACGCTGCCCCCACCCCCCACCCAACACCACCACTCTCTTCGTCTATAAGCTCTCCCCTCTTTCTGCCAGTTCCCCTTCTCACACACATACAGTAAATAAATCCCTCCACAGATGTTATCTCTATATATTTAATAGCACAGATGCTGTGTGGGACTGATGGATGCTGGTGGTTCAATAAATAGTAAATAAATGTATTTTATGTATGGACTCGGATCATATTCACCCTCTCTCGTTTGGTTGGACGTGTTTGTCATTGACATCTCTTTACATGGGAATGCCAGGGGAGGTATATCCCCCTAGCCTAGGTGAATAAAGATTAAATAATGATAAAAGTAACTATGTGTGGCCTGTGCTTGTTATCTGTCAAGCTACAGAGCAATTACAGCTGCAGAATATTCTCTTTTATTCTTAGTATGAAACTGAATACCTTCTTTTTTTTTTTACCTTAAAATATATGAAGGTCTTTAGGGGAAATAATTTATGGATGAATGAATTATAATTTATTTAGGTATTTTCTATTGGGGTTTTGCACATTTGAAATTATTTTATAAAAATGAATTGAAATGTACTAAATGCCCTTATAAACAAACTTTTATTTACATTTTACAAATTTGAGAGCAATTTCTGAAATGAAAGTGTCATTTTTAAACATGTAACACGGTATTCTTTTGAATGTGTTTTATGTGACATTTATATTGCAGTGTAGAATGCATCCTAACATAGTTCATCAATCTGCTGGGTAAAGTTTTAAGTTTATCTTATGAAGTATGCGTTTTTAAAGGATCAGACTACATTTTGTTTGTTCCATGTCACAGTTTTACAGAAATTGAGACCATTTATCAGTATAAATAAAGAAGGAAGTGTATATTGGGTAATAAATAAAGATGGCCTCAGTAGGAAGTCCGATTGAAGACAGTGATAGTGCGCAAACATTAAAAAAAGAAGTCCAAGAAAAAACAGACGTTCGGGTGCATTCACACAGGCAGAGTCTTCCTTCTACTCCTGAACAGCTGGCTCAGCCGTCGTCGTGTCGAGCTTTTCTCAGGTGACTGCCGGCTGTACAGATAAAAAATTAAGACATAGCTGAGGCAAGACCTTATGGAAAGCTGGGGGCAGTGTGTTAACTATGTTTCATGAAAAAGGACAAAATGTTCAAGGGGAACAGATGCACAAGCAGAAAATGAACTCCCAGCAGTGCCTCTGCATCTATTGTTCATTAGCTCTGGAGCGCTGCATCACTGAGGCAGGATGACATGTTGGAGCAGCACAAACATTTCCTAAAAGCCTTATGCATCGTATTAGAGATGAATTATGCTGCCTCCTTAAAGGTTACTGTTAGAAATGCAATATTTACCCCATTTTATCTCTAAGGGAAGACTCCTCTCTTCTCAAAGACCCAAGTTTTAACTTCCAGTTCTTGGTAAGTTTACTGCTCTCCTCCTTTTTTGACTCCTGAAAAGGCCCATTGGAACAGTTTAGATTTTACTTTCATTGTGTTCATCACTGAGATAGAAATCATGTGGTGTGATGCATTATACCTCTTCTTTAAGCTCTTCCTCGGCTGCCTCTAGGATGTCACCTTTATTCAAACGCTGCCCTCTGCAGTCTGTATTCATTTTTCCTGCACCAAACACACAATATTGTAAACACATAAAGTCATTCTCTTCTATTTTGACCAGCAGCACATTTCCAAATGCAGTAAAAAATGACAATGTGACAATGGATAAACAAGAATCAAGACAACTCACTTGGATGCCGTGTTGCAATGTTTGTGTCTGAAGCTGATCTCTGCCATAAATGTCGATGAGGATTATGTTTGCGTTGCTGGGCTTCCCTGGAAGTGTGACTTTGACAAGAGGAGGCGTCTTCCTCAGCTGGTCTAGAGTCAGTCTGACAGGTGTTGAGAGCCTGACAGAGTCAAGTGATGAAAAGGAAAATATCGTCATGGTTTAATTCATATTATGATCCCTCGGGCAGCAAGAAAACATCTTGTCATCAAGCAGCTTGACAAGCCTGTGTCCTGTTTATAAACCCAGCACGGTGTGAAAGCAATATGACAGTTACTTAATTGCCTTGTGAAGATGTGATACATGACTGTCTTCACCTGACTCTCCTGCATGTGTTGATGTTCCTGCGGGGCATCCACCTCTGTCTGTAACGCTCGGTTCTGCATCTGCTGCCTGGCAATTTCCTCCAACATTTGGCACACCTGCTCCAGGTAACTCAGCCCAGGGCTCAGTCCCTTCCTCCCCTGCTCAATAAGCTCCTGCACACACCATTAAGCAAAAAGGTGCTTCCTTGTCAAGAAGAATTCAATATATAAAAGTTTGTAAAACTTTCTCCATAGTGTTGCAAAAGTACATGCATATTGCAAAATATAAATATTTAGAAGTTGATTATTATATAATCTCAACAAGTGTTATATGGATCATTTTGAGTAACACTTGGTTAGACAATAAATGCTAATGTCATTAGTGAGCCCCTGATTTTCCCATAAAATGTCTCAACAATCTGTATGTTAATAGCCATAATGCCACAACACCAGCTCACACTTTTACTTCAACCATGACTTTGGTTTTTGCAAAGCTAATAGCACTTCCATCAGCTTCAGTCGTACTTCCTGGTTGGTGCTAATTAGCACCAACTTGCTAACCTAAGATGGCGAACATGGCGAACATTTAGCTACCTGCTAAACATCAGAGCACTGCCTAGAGGTACAACCACACAAAACTGCTAACATGGCTTTATATAACTAAAGATTATTTTTCATTGGCAATAAATGGTTTATTGATTTATTTTTCTTTCTACATATTCTTTCTCTGTAGAATTGTCCAAAAATATTGAAAACCCATCACAGATTTCCAGAATAAGAGACGCTGTTTTCGTGTATTTTTGGTTGTCAGTAAAAATTCAAAGCTATTCAAATTTGTCGTTGTAAAAGAAAAGCTTTTCAGACAACTGCAGCTGGTTTTATGTTGTCTGATAGATACAATTGCCTCCTAATAATTTTGGCATTACATTAAACAGAACAGAATAATATAGATGGGTACATTTCTCAATATCCCCGCAACCTGACTCCGGATAAGCGGATGAAGATGGATGGATGGAAATTTTTCAATATTATGCAATGGACAGATATTATATAAACTTCGCAATTTCAGTACATGGATTACAGAAGATCATGTTAGTATAAAACAGTACTGGACTAAATAAAGGAACTATAATTAAACATAATAACCAGGTTGCCACAGTACATAGGACAGGTTACATAGATTCTCAGTTATTCATTTCTCAAAACCTTTTAAACCTGGCCCTCATAAAAAAAACAATGTGTGCACACACACCCAAGGACACAATACCAATTAATGCAGTTGTTTGAACACGTCTCAGTGATGTCATGAACTGGTTTGACTCTGAGCTCACTCTTTCATGAGAAATGTGTCCACTTTTGCCTTACGAACGTAGTCCAAATCAGATTCAGACAAACCTTTCTCTGGTGTGTGGTAACCAACATGTCTCTCACATCTATCAGGAAAATGCCATGGATAGCTCAACTTCCTCTAAATCTCCATCCATTCCTCTCATGTCTATGGGCGTTAAGTTACCTGGGTAGACTGGTTTATGGTGCTCACTCCACAGACTGACTCATGGCAGTTTACAAGCATGAAAGAGTATGCAGTGTAGAGTAATGACATGTCTGCCCCACTTAAAACTGGAGAGACCCTTTAACTATGGTAAAGGTAGAGGCCTTGATACACCTTTGGGACCTTCTATCCTGCTTTGCTAACATTCACAAGGTAGGGCTCTACAAGACCATACATGTTAGAGTGAAACTTATGTTGGAGGAACAGATGAGTAAATACTTTCATTGTCTTTTCAGCAACAAGAATAAAACACTGTACGTGTATTGAGAATGAATCTCACCTGTGAGCTCTGCTTTTCTAAACTCATAGACATCGGGCGTCTGCATATTTCTGACTTCTGCCTGCTAGGCACTGATAGGTTAGCTGCTCTCCTTGGACCAACACTCGCTGACCTTTGACCTCTTCCTAATTCCAATGTGTGTCTTCTAGACGGAAAAGATGCTCGAGGCTGTCGCCTGAGCGCGTCCTCCACTGTGAGAGACTCTGGATTGTCCCTTTGATGTTTAGAATTAGTCCTCTTTTGTGCTTGCTCTAATTCAAGGCGCACATTGGCCGAGCTCTCCTGAGTCCTCCAGGGACGGAGATAAGGGGATGAAGAGGAGGAAAGGGATGGCACATCACACAGTGATTTTGAAGCTGAGGTTGGTCCATCATCTTCTCTCTCTGGTAGAAACGCATCTATTTCTCCATTAACTACTGAGACGGAGGCAGATGTGGCAGGGAAAGATGTATCAGAGCTGGCTGTCTCGACTCCAGAGTCCACTGATTCTGAGCGCAGGTTTGTCTCCATGTCAGAGGAAGGGCTTTGAAATTCTTCATTATTTCCAAGTGACTGTGAGTCAGGATACAGGCTGCCTTCAGTCATCCAAATTTCCATAAGGTTCCCAAAGCTCCTGTAGAGATTCATCTTCACAGGTTTCTCTTCCGATCAGCTGAATTACTCAACTGCAACAGGAACACAAAGACACTGTTTTAGACATCCTATGCTGTCATCTGCCGAGGTGAGCTGGAGAAGTAGCATTCAAAACGGCCCTTATGACCCGCCTCTGTTCCCTCACCACGCCTCTCACTATCATTTGCTCCGTCATGGAGTGGAGCTACATGTTGATACCTGCTCTTTCCTGTCACTAAATACTAGGGAAGGGGGGCTGTGACTCATCTACAGCACTATTTGACAAGTTTGATTTGTCTTCACAACTGTAACAAATCCAACATTGCAACTTAACAAGAACAAGCCATGACACAGATTTTAATGTGGAAGACTTGTAAAACAATAATGAAAGCACAAAACAAACTTTACATTCTTCATTCTTTTCAGAAACAAAGGTGTTGTAAATGGACTGAAAACAACAGAAAGCCAGTAGAACAATCTACAACATTAAGGTATTTGTGTGAAAAGGGGAACTGTGAGAAAGAAAAGGAGTGGGTGTTTCATCATTTCAACAAAGCAAGATTAGAGATCTGAGACTGCAGGAATGTGTATGCAGGAATGAACTGTCTGCTTGATATGATCTACATTCCCCAGGTGGACAGTGACAGCACAGGTCGTCTGATCAAACACACAGGCCCATTCAGAATCCTGGAAACATAAAACAAAAGCATGTTATTCAGTCGCTGCACACTCTGCCCACATTTAAATCTGCTGTTAACAGTCATTTAACTTTTTTTCCATTTTATTTATATAGTTCTAAATAATTAGTGGAAAAATGCTGCAGTTTTCTATAAACCCATGGAGAACTACAGCAAACCCCTTTATCAAGTCATTTTCCAGATACAAAAACAAAGTATTCACTGTTTCTCCCAAATTAGACAATTAGATTAGTCCCAGCCTTTGTTTTGTGCTAGACGTACCTAAAATCAACACATTATCTGCACATTATGTCTTATTGTGTATTTCCCAAAACTAACAAAAAAAAACCAAACAACTTTCACTCGTCTTGAAGGGTTAAAACTTCAGTTTCCAGAGCAACAATTGTATTATTTGTTAATAGTTATAGTTATGTAATTATTTGTTTGTTTAGTTATAATTGATATCTGGCCATTAGAAACAAACAGCATTGATTACAACTGATGTTTCCTCTGTAGGAACAGATGCAGAAGGCCGCTAGGGGTCATTGCTCATTCATCTTTTTTCTTTCTTTTTCTTTTCTTTTTTTTTTTTTACTAATTTGACAAAATGATCAGTTTGATATGCCTAAATCTACCAACTACCGCTGTGACTATTCTCAGAGGTGACAAAGTGAGAAATTATCTTGCATTGTGTAGTTTCTTAAGTTTTTCGCCCCTCAGCTTTGGTCTGCTGTATTGTTGAGAATGTTTGGTGGTCAGTTTGTCCACAGTGTACAGCTCCATCTGTGTTTGTGTGTTATTCTCTGCAGCTACTTTAAAACACAATGAGACAACCTGCATCAGCAATAATCCCGATTAACATGGAGAAATTCAGCAAAGTCCTCCCGACATCTGACCCACATTATATACCTGGGTGAGTACAGCATCTAATCCCAGTGTTTGTATATATCATCAGATGAGGGGGCTGATCTAACACTGTAAAAATGTCTGAATAGTTGTTAGATGCCTTCATGGTTTATTAAAATTAATTAGTGGAGATATAAAATGAAAATGATGGGCATATCCCTGGAAGTTTACAGTGAGATTTAACATTTTATTTATTTACCCAAAGTGGGGCTAAATTGTTAATGTAGTATTTGTTTTAGCCTGATTTGCTCTACTGCATTAAGTTATATTGTGCACAAAAGTAAACACAGGTACAGTACAGAAGCCTATAATCTGCTGCAGTAAGTATCTGTACGCTGTGGGAGAAAAAAAGAAAAGAAATTTGTTCAAGCCCATGTTAGTTTGTGATGGTTTTAAAATGAAAAGCTCATTTTTCGGGTATGCAGGATACTGCCCAAAGCTGAAGTTCAGTGTGGGGAAGTCCTGCGGCCAGCTCACAGCCAAGCTGTCGACCAGACCTGGTGAAACACTTCAGTTCACTGGTCAACCACACGGTCAACCACGCAGCCCCCCCCCCTATATATACACACACTATAACACAGGGCATCACAGTAACACGACACCTCTTAAAGTTATTTTATAGTGGAATACAATGGACATGTCAGGTGTGACAGTCAGTCGCACTTCTGCTGGGCATTTTAATGGCTCAGTGCACCCAAATTACAAACAACATAATTTTAAGCATGACAGTTTTTCTCTAAAGATATGTTGTTAACCTTTTTTATTTGCAAAAAGAAGGTCGGTTCACAGATCAGAAGGAATAAATTTGAGACCAATCAACATTTATCAAAACCTTCTTCATGACCATACACCCATAAAAATTTGGATTAAATATTTCTGTATGTTGGTTGTTGCCATTGCAGGCTTCCTTCCAAGACATCAGAACTACTTTTCCCACACCTACTCTGAAATATCTCATGAAGTGCTGACAAAGTTTGACCAGGAAGGACATGAAAAACTCGACAACAATCAACAGACCTGCATTTTGTTGTCAACAGCAGTAAACAGCCTGAAGTAACTTCTCACACTCCCTCTGTATCATGCACACATGCCATAGCTCTACCACTTTGCCACATGCACATTGACATGGCACCTCAGAGTAGGTTCACTCTTGTTTAATTATCCATGATTGAGCTCACTGTAATGTAATCTAATTTCAAAAAGTCTGAAAGATGCGACTGGTTGGATTTGTGGTACAACCAGACCCAGATTTATAGAAAACAAAATATTACAGCAAAGCCAATTTTCTAATGGCACAGTTTTCCTTTCAGCTGCACTAAATTGCTGCTGTTACTCTCAATGGTTTGTCATATGATCAAAGACATCATATGATCACTGAGTCATGCATGCTTTAATGGTCCCCTGTCATCTTGTGGCTCAGAGACTAACCCTCCCTCTGACAGCAATCACAAATGATTTGATCTCCTACAAGCCGTGGAAACCATATTGCTTGGAAGATGATAACCCACAAAAGTACTTTATGTCAGGTATGGGACAGAGGAGCTTTACTAGAGCTATAACATGCTGGAGGCTTTAAATCACACATCACTCATCACATTTCAAATTACATTGCAAACCCCTTTGAAAATAGTTGTTCATTCTCATGGCACATATTTGGCCCTTAGGCTGTTAACAGCCGTGCTATGTCAAGCACAGCTGTCTAGTGAGTTAGCTGTGCCAGCGGGTCATTTGATGCTGGGCAGGTAGTGTGCAGTGGATACAGCAGTTTTATCAGATTTCTCACTGGAAAGCCGGTAAGAGTGCAGAACAATTTGGGAGCTGGAAAACCAAAATGATATGATTGTAATGTCAATCAATGACCTAGAAAAAAATAACTATGGGAATAGTGTGGGCTCACTTCTTAGTAATCCCTTTCACATTACTCATACTGTCATTTTGTTTAATATACACCAACGTAACATTGATAAAGAATTAATGAAACACTTCAGCAGCTTAATAACTAATCTGTCTTTTTGAAGGATTTATGGGGCATGTGCCAAAATCTTGTTTCCTCATTGGTAAAGGTTACCCTATTATCACCAACCAGGCACTGATCCAGTTTGGAAAGCAGCAGCTGAACATATCCCAAGATATGGCATGGAGGAAGGGCAGTACTATTTATCCAGCAAACAGGGGTGTGGTGCCATCATTGGCAGGACACATCCCAGGTCTGTCAGTGGCAGCGATACATAAATCAGAAATGTACCACTTTGCCCAGGTAAAACATCAATAATGTGTAACTCTACACAATCCCACAGGATACCAGTTCATGCATGGACATACCTTTGCTCAACAAAGGTTGTAAAAGTCATACCTCAATAAAAATGATCACTATAGGCATGAAGAGTCAAACTACTGAAGTACTTACTTTCCTTGAAAACTATTCCTGCTTGACCGTACTTGAATAAACGTGTACTGTACACAGGTGACATACAGAACAAAACTAGTAAATACGTTGTGTCTTTATTGACAGGATTGTCACTGAGCATTAGAGGAAGCATTCAGAGGCTGAGGAGAAAATAATTCTGGCTATTAGAATTTCACAGACTTGACATTACTATAATACTTAAAAAATTACCCATTCAACAAATGTGGACAACACTTTATATTTGCTCTTTCTGCTTATCACACTCTCATTCCATCAAAATATACTTTGGACACATGAATACCTGAAACAGCCACAAGATGGCTTTTTTCTTTTTTTTTTTTTGTGCAGCTGAACAAACTTCACTGGAAGACACACCACTGAAGATACCAAACATTTCCACACATTTAAAATTCCAGTGTGAGAAAGTTTCCAGAAGTTTCATCAACAGATATAAAATACAACAGTCTGAGGAACTTTAAAGAGTTAATAAAGACTACAGCACCTATAGCACTGTATGTTTGTTATACCATGCACCTACTGTACAGTAAACACATGCTAAGGACCTGCTCCAAAAGGCAAGTTACTGGAAATAAAAACATCACTCACATTGCACTACAGGAGGCTGGTGTTGGGCTAATTTGGCACTACTTAAAGTGTATTGCTTGAATTTTTTTTTTTTTCATATTAATGAGATGAAAGACAGAGCCATGAAGAGACTAACAATGAGAAATGGGTGGGTATGCAACAACAGTCTACAGCAAGTCAATATTCACATTTTATGATTGATATACACCTATAAGGAATACAAAGGAGAGTAACAGAATCCGTTGCTTGCAGTTTTTCCAGAGAGCATTTGCAAACAGGGGCATTGGACCTCATTCATCAAGCCATTTCCGAGCAAAAGCTCAGAATCTGCTATGGAAACACTCCATGAACTAATCCATAGTTTTCAAGAAGCTTAATTTCACAAATAGTATGAGCACCAATTAAAAAGGTTCATGTTAAAACAACTAAGTGTTATTTCAAGACCAGAAACTATTTGCACCAGATGTTCAGAAGTCCAAAGTAAGCACATATCAAATCAAAATGTGACAACTTCACAAAAACATAAGATAGTTTATGATACTTACCTCAAAAGAACAAAAATCATGATAATGCCATAAAAAAAGACAATTCAATAGCCTGTGTTAGATTAGCAGCATCAAATATCCTGAAACACATTTCTCTGTATGAGGACCTTAAAAACATAAAGTGATATAAACATTTTAGGAATAACATTTAAGTTTTAATATCCCACACTGAAGTGACTTTGGCAATATATATTTGGCAAGTTTTGCTTATGCTTGTGATCCTGCAGTGAGTTTTTGTTGAATGTACAAGATGTTTTATGAGATGCTATTAGAGTTCCTACTTTAGCAGAGACATTTCCGTTTTAATGGTGCAACCTGATTGATGATTTAGTTTGAAACCAGGTTATAGTTTTTAAGAACTTAAGGACACTCAAACTTAGCAATGGATTTATGAACGGCTGGTGCAACGCTAAGCTTGATGAATCTGGATCATTGCCAAAACTGTTAATTTTGTGTTTTTAATGTGCTTTCTGATCAATTCAGCAGTGTCATCGAGCACGATGTATTACCATGCAGCTAAGACTGTATCATTACAGTTAATGGGCTCCGTTCTTCCCTCCACCAATAGAGGGTGTAGTTTTCAGTAGTCTTTGTTTTTGTCAGTCTGTCCTCCTGAAAGCTTCATTGACTTTATGGACTGAGCCAACAGTCCAAGCTGTGATCTGTCCAAATGAAGCCACTGTGACGGTCGTCTGAAACCAGTCATAAAGAAATATTGATCATGAGTACAAAGTAGCATTTTCAATGTTCTCAGCAATCTAGTTCAAGAAGAAAAACGGTAAGAAAAAAGGAGTACTGTGAAAATTTAAATAACAAATTAACCTTGCATGGCCAGTCTTACCCTCTGGTTCGTGCTCCTGTTTGACTCTGGGAAACAAACTCCGCTCTGGTGTTATCACCCGCTCCAAATAGTTTGGCCCAACGCAGCAGACCGGGATAAGGGTTCTCCGCCTGGACACAATTTGACTCATTTGGGGTCCCATTGTCTTTATCACTCTTTCTGTTTTCTTGTCTGCTCTCCATACTTACTTGAGACCAAGTATCTGCATAATTCTGGCTACAATCTTCCCCTTCAACTACCCCATCCATAAGGTCAGGCTCATTTTGCCACAACTCTGGAATAGGAGCCAACAATTGACTCCTTTTAATCAGCATCCCTACACATTGATGGTTTATGCAACTTGAATGCACCGGACTGAGTGACTCTTGATGATGCTGAGCTGTCTGATGTGAAATATTCATTTGCTGAGTGCTGTGGCTGCTGTCCATCTTTCTGTCAGTTTGCAGTAGTGGCCAACTAGTGACTAGGAAGGCTGAGCATGGAGGCGGAGGAGAAACATGTTGCTCCACAGGACACAGCTGTCTGTCATGCAACAGCCGAGGCTCTAGGAGCAGGTTGAGGTCAAAGGGCAACACAGAGAGCGGCTGAAGTAGAAGCAGCAGCTCCTCAAACAAGGGCTGACACTGACCCAGTGACATTGATAGGAACCCCCAAGAATGGTAGTATGTTGTTACCACATCTGTCGAGACAATAATGGGTGTAAAGACACAAAGATCTAAACATATATTGACTTAATAATTTTTTAACAAGTCTCTTGATGGTCATTTATAAATGACTAGAGAGATGCAGTCTCTGTTTGTACTTGAGCTAAATGCTGATATCAGCATGGCAGCATAGTCTGAATGTTAACAATGTCATCCATAATGTAACATACTGACTTGGAAATTTCATTATTGACCTTTGAAACAGTACTAAAACCAGAAAAAACATTGGTACCAAATTTCATTACAATCCAGTCAATAGCCACTGAGATATTTCCAAACTAATATCAAAACGTTTGACTTTGTGTTTGGTGCACTCACCTTTTTGACTCTGAAGGTGACTGAGCCAGAACTCCAAAGCTCTCAAGCTAAAAGAGCAAATAATAACCAAAAGAGAGAAAGATTTTTATGTGCAGCAATTCTATTAGCTTTGTTTAGTGTCATCGGTAAAAATAAAAAAAAAAAGATAATTTTGAAACATACTTTAGCAGGCCCATTATGAAAGCTCTCAGTCTCATGCAGGAGCTAGTAAGCTGGGGACATTGTCTGATTTTTGTCACCAGGCTACAGAGGACCTTGGTGGATGGACCTGTGGAAGAGATGGACAGAAATCGGCAACAAATAGCTGTACTGATCCACTAGTTTGAATTAGACATTCCTCACAGTTATCACATAAATTACTTCATTATATCATTGTTACATTTACCAATCTGAGTTGAGACTTCTACCACAGTCCAGGAGTGGTTGCGGCGCTGCCCGACAATGAGATCCAGTTTGTGATCCCTTAGTCCATCCTCTAAAATATTCTGGATTGTTGGACACAAATGTTCTAGGACCAGACCAGCAATGGTGGGACTCCAGGAGCTGTTACCCAGACGCATCTGTGCCAGAGGAAAAGACAGTACATTTCCTGCTGACACAAGTCATTTGACTCCAAGCCTAGCAGGTACGCAATATCAATTTGGCATTTTTCCAATGTGACACAAACCATAGCTCAAGGTGCTTGGTTCTGTCAAGTCATACCTTTTCTTCAGGGTCTGTGCTGCTGCCAAAATGAGCCATGATCAAGTCTACTGCCCTGCTCACAGACCTGAGCAATCCTAGAAACAACGCACAAGATTGTTTGACAAGCTGAAGTTATAACTGCTTCATGCATTCTTTTGGCCACTATAAGACACTAACAAGGCCGTTGAAACTTTTATTTTCTTAGAATAAGGCAAAAAAACCCTGCTGGGATAAATATACCTGTTTTCATTGCAAATCTACTTAAACTTTATTGACTCTAATGCAGCAATATAGTTTTGCTTAACAAGCCGTTTTGTTTTAGGGAACAGGTTGAAATTATCTTACACCACCAGCTGTATGCCATAATAAATAACAGCTACCTTTTCAGATTTGCCTTACTAACTGGGTCAATGCATAGACAGAGCAGTAAACTTTCACGGCTTATCATATTGCAGGAATGCAAATGTTAGTGAGGACTGAAGATCAAAGAGTGACTTTTCCGTTTTAACGGCGACCCTCATTGAGTTGCTTTTCTCCCTGCCTTTCATTCTTCATCTCATTCTGGCTAACCTCGGCAAATGTCACGCTAAATTCTTTATGCATGTTGACGCTGCCTGCAGTGCTGCACCACACCGACTCTTAAACGCTGCTGCAAATACCTTCAACAATGATTGAACGTCAAAAAATGCTCACATTTATATAATTACATTGGCAAGAGACCAATATGGCAACACTAAAACAAAATGATTAGGCGTGTTATCAATCATTAGCACTGTTCCTGCTGCTGCATCATTCTGTCTCTGACTCTCTCGCAGGTGCACACACATAGGCTACAGAGCAGAAGGCTCAGCCAATCCTGTGCTGGGAGAGTTAAAAATAGGTCATGTTTGAAAGGAAGTCCCTTCAGGGTATTGAAGGCACTACTGCAGCACAGAGAGAGATCTTATTGCTGCTCTCAAGGGCTCATCACTGAACACACAATCCTTAAACCTTTACTGCTACTGAGTCACTTTTTACTCCATTCATATTCTTGTGTGTCATATACAGTGTTTCACATCATGTGTTATACAAACTGATACAGTGTATGACTCATTAGTTGCCCCTTACCTCTCCTCTGAAGATGGCTGATAGACAGTGACTCATAAGATGTGTCAGGCGAAAGGCAGGAGTCTGTGGGTGGCCTGTCACTCAGGATCAGAGATTCACTCTGCTGACTTTGACTGTGCTTCCCACCGAGCCCAGCAGTGTCTTGCAGCCCACATGGAGCCAAGGAGAGCAGAGAACTCAAAGAGGAGAGAGGAGCTACTGAGGAGAGGGCGGCTGAAAAAGTAGAGTGAAAAAAGCCAGAGTCGACTGGAGGTGCAGCTTTGCACTGTGGGAATTTCTTTTCTGGTTGTGGGAATGTTAGAGGAGATGAGGACACTTGCCTGTTCGGGTGATGTGTATCAGTGGTCAGGGGTAAAGTGGGTGGTGTATGAGAGAATATTGAGTTGTAGGAGGTGTCATTCTGGGACTGATGAGGACTCTCAGGTTCAGCATCGGCATGGCTCTCCTCAGGGGTGAGGTTGATGAGGTCCTGATAAGTGGGGATTTTAATAAGGTTTGATTGATTTGGGGCTGAGATCAGATTTAAAAAACTGTTAGATTGAGTTTTGCCTGAGTATGGGCTTGTCTTATATTGCACCTGAGCCAGTTTGAGCTTCGGGCTGGTACAGGACGGGTCCAGGTTGCTTTTTGATGTACATGGACTCAGATGTCTTTGGCTTCTGCTGGACTGACTCTGGCTCCAGGTGTGTCTGTGGTTGAAGCACTCTGGGCTGGGTGTGCAGGTGGAGCAGGTATCAGAGCTTAAGGGACCTTCCAGGAAGATGGGACAGAGACTGCCCATCGGTGATGGCTTCAGATTAGAAAAGCACTGACTACTTTTCCATTTGCTTTGGAAGCCTGATTGGGAGGCACTAGACTTGCTGCTCTTGCGATTTATGTACTGTTCCAGAAGACAGCCCAAGTGCTGTGCCTGAGATTGTAGTTTGCTGTCAGGAATCAGAACAAAGGGCTGAATGGGCAGTGAGGTTGGTCTCTGGGCCTTACTGTAGCGCACCACTGCATTTTCAAATGAACACGCCCCTGGAAGGAAGGAAAAAGGTAAAAAAGTAAGCAAAAAAATTTCAAAACTGCTTTAAACTGATATATTTCCTCTGATATTGTATCATTCTATATTTTTTCTCCAACAACCTCCTAAGAAAGAAAAATATCTCTTCACTGCTGCGTTACCCTTCTCACTAGGTTCAGAAGTACAGTGCTCTTGGTCCAGAATCGCAGATGGCTGTGTGGACACAGTACTTGTCTCTTGGCATTTTCTGCTTTGTGGGCTATACTGGCTGGAGTACAGTGAACAGGGAGTGTGGGAGAAATTCTGGATGCTGTCTGCATGTTTCTTCCTGCAAGGGGCTCTGTCAGTGGAGGTGGTGGCAACCTGGTCATCATAGGTCTGAAAGTGGGAGCTGTAAAATCCAGAGCTGCACTGTGGTGAGGAGAACTTCCTTTCATTTTGTTGATCTTCCTTGTACTGGAAGCGAAAAAAAAAAAAAAAAAGAAGAAGATATAAGTGATGAGGTTTACACAGTAAAATCATATAATTGTTTTGATAAATTTCACATCAATCAAACTGGCAGTGGCAACTGTTATAAATAGTAAAGGCTTGTCACAATAATTCTGTCTGTCCAGGACAGAGGATCATTTCCTCAACCCATTCAGTTTGGAATTTCAAACTCATTACATTTCAAGACATTTGGCAACAAAATGTTGGCCTGATCTTTTAAAATATATATCCATGCTTTTTCTCATAGTTAACATTTCATTTAAAAACTACCTTCTTAAGTTCTTTTTGTAGTCCTTCTCTCTTATGTATATTTAAGAACTCAGCAGGAGGGAAGGGGCTGCTTCTGTTGAGACTGGACCAGGCTGGGCTGGGTGACTGGGAGGGGAGGTCACAAGTCACCAGCTTGTAGTATTTCTGGTTGGTCCCCATGGTCAGTGTGGCCTGGCTTTGTAGACAAGCAGTCAGGTCTGATAGTTCCAGAGAAGAAAGACCCGGGGAAAGAGGCTGCATGGAGTAAAGGTTACGGTTGGAGTCGAGGCCCTGAGGAGACCAGCAGGAAGCAGAAGGTTTGGCACCATCATCCTCTTTCGTGGAGGAGTTAACTATCTTTTCATCCTGCTGGAGGTCCTCCGTCAGAGTTTGCGGAACAGGTTGGAGGTTGAGGAACACAGATCCCTCACATGATTGAGAGAGGGGAACAGCAGGACTGCTGAGGTCATGAGGTGTGGCGGGGTTGTTGCTCCTGTTATAGATGGTGCAGAAATTAACAAGGACGCCATCAGAACTGTTGCAGGAAGAGTCACTCACATCCTCTGTGTGACTGTTGGTGAAAAACTCGGGGGAACATTTGTGCTGGCTGTGGACGCAGCAGGACATGTTATCCTTCAGTCTCTCTGAGTACTGCTCTTCACAAGTGGCCGTTGTGATCCCAGATCTGCTCACATTAAAGCACACGAACTCAGTTTGCAGTGAGTCCACCTGGTTAGGCTGGTTAGAAAGCCACTCATGGTCATGCCCAGGCCCCAACATTGTCCCTTCGCTGCTCCATTCACTGTCCATGTCTTCATGAGGCATGGTAGAATTTCTGGCACCATTATTTAGTGCCCAATTAGAATTCCCATGCAATACAAAAGATGAGTCCTCATGATATCTATGCAGATTGTCGCCATCACTGTCGTCGTCTTCCTCATCCAGCTCTCTATTGGGAAGGAATGAGTTGTGTGACCGCAGATTGCCTCCTCTAGTACCAGAGCTTTTCTTCTTTAGACTGGAACTCGTCTCTTCTGGCGATGAGGTGGAGTCATATCTCCCGCTGCTGTCACTGGTCCCCTCTTCCTCTGCTCGGTCCTCATTGAGACTGCTGTAGCTGCTGGAGAAATGTCTGCGGCTGCTGGTCAAGGCATGCTCTCGGTTGAGCGACTCTTGCTCTGGAAGCGAGACGGCTCGGGTCAAGCCTACTGAGCACAGACGGCTGGACCTCTTGGTCGAGTTGCACAAGGCCTGCACAGGAAGCTGCCATGTGGGAAGCTGCACTACGGGGAAGTGGCATGCAATCAGCGTATCCCCTGAGAGACTAGATGTTCCAATCATGCTGCTGGATAAGGATGGAAACAGTCTTGATGTTTCTAAAATTTTATCCTGAAAGAAAATAATACAATAGAATCATTTTACAGTGTGCTGGGAAATCTTCTTTGAATGTGCATTTGTGGTGCACAAACATTCAGAACTAGGCCAGAGGATGTGTGGAAGTGTAGAATAGTAGATTGCATGCATAGGAAATGCAGTACAGTACATGTGACGTTGAATCTTTACTATCATGTTTTCAGACCAAACAGTTAGTTGCTGAACATGATGAAAAATGCATTGAACTTACTGTTAGGACAGTTAGACTTAAAATTTTGATTCAAATGTGCTTGTCTGCATTTGAAGTGTCTGTGTCTCCTCTGAATCTGCTTGTGGGTTACTCTCTTTTATCTGTGTGTCAAAATGATCCACTTGTTTCTCTAGCTGCTGAGCTAAAGCTGGCTCTTTGGGACCCTCTGGGACCCAATTACAAACGTCTTGGGTAAAAAACAAACAAACAAGCCAATAGAATGTAAAAAGATTAAAAAAAAAGAAAGAAAAGAAAAGGCTATTGCTATCAGAGTCTGCTCCTTCAACTTAAATCTTAAAGGTCTTCCAGTCAAAGCACAACTGTTCTCTCTGCATCTGGCTCTCAGCACAGCCAACCCTCCATAATTCAGTCAACCATTAAAAACCTCCTCCTCTCTCTGCTTGGGCCAACGACAGACAGTCAGTCTTTTGCAGTTACTCAGCTGCTCTGTAACTAGGGCAGCTGCACTGCAGAGATGCTCCACTGGCACTGCTCTGAGTAAATACAATTTCACTTCCATTTAGTTAATTCAAAGTGTTACTATATTCATACACACAATGCTCACACAGGTAGGACAACAATAACCATCATTCATTCATGAAATCAAGTAGAAAAATCATTGCCAAGTGAAAAACTAACTACAAAGCATCTGGACAGTCTGTATGAAGAATATTAACCACTGAACAGAGCTGATGCCATTCAAACATAGAGAAGAAGAAACTTGGTGAATAAAGACAAAATCAGTCATAAAAGTTATCTGTTTAATAAATTTGACTAAAATACAACCACCACCATAACTGCCATTAGAGGTATGAAAATAACGGTCCTGGTGCTCTGTTGTGAATTTATAAGAGACTTATAGTTCAGTTCATGGCAATCACACTGTTGTTGATTACTCCTGTCAGACCAGAATACTTACACAAACTAAACAACATCTGTTGCAGGTGATTATGAATATGTAATCCTCTTTATCATCAAAATGCTAGGATAAAAACATTTTTTGGCATGGCAGAAAACAGTAAACATCAATACCATAAACTATATTAAGATGTTACATACCAGCCTTTTATAAATTGGGCTAATCAATACAGTACAGTGTCACACAAAAACAACTAATTAAGCAGCAGCCAAACTAATTCTTTAAGTAAAAATGGCTCAAAGCTGAAGGTGTGGTTTAAAGTCAGGAGACTATGCTCTTCTTCTTGCCTGTTAAAGCTCCTGAAAGGAAATATGTTGGTTTTTCAGGCTCTCATTGTTGAAAAGTTGCTGCTGATGTAAATATTTCAAACCAAAAGACTCAACCGCTCTTCATCTCCATTTGTCCTGTAATGGAGATCAGTTGGCTGCTAGAGCTGATTTGATAATTATAAAAAAACGGATTTGGCCTGATATAAATTAACTTCTTTAAAGACTGATTTCAAACAACAAATAGTTTAACAAAATGCATTTAACAGACTTAATTCTAAAATTAACATTTTAGCAGACTGTCAGTTTATTTATAGTCCTTCAGATATTCAACAACTCGAAGAATCTCAAAATGCTTCAATGTGTTGGCACAATGAAAAATGTGTACAGAAATATATATATATTTATATATTGCAATGTTAAAATGATAAACGTAAGGCTATGTTGAATTGAATCTTGATTTATTTTGATTTATTTATTATGTTCGCTTATTTTCTGCCATTCAGTAGTTCAGTTTTTACCACATGAAACTAGGTCAGTGTGAGTGACTTGTCTGCAGAGGACTAACAATGTCAGTGCTGCAAAGGAGACACAGCTCCTGCATGTTATAACCGCTGGTGTCCCCTCAACTGTAACCTCTTTTTAATAGAGCACACTGAGATGGTTGTGATGAACTGAGCTATAATACTGTCAGGTCAAGTCAGCCATTTCATATGAAGGATGAGACTGTGGTTCTGTGAAAGAGGAGCGTCTGAGGCCCACTGTTGTTGTTTGAGACAGACTCAGATCATGCTGCTGTTTGTTATCTGTGATGTGTCCCTGTAATGAGACTGAACCATTACAGCTCATATTGATGTGAGGAAAAGTTTCAGTAAGAACTCAGTGACACTTTAAGATGATCAAGTGGGATGTTTGACCTAAATCCTGGTCCGGCTGAAGTGGGTTTGTGGATGAGTCTGTGTGTGTGTGTGTGTGCGCGCGTGTGTGTGCGTGTGTGTATAAAGACCAGTTTGAGTTTTAGACCATTGCAGGGAGGACATTTTTACCACTTGTAACTTTCTGACACACCTACACAACGCTGACTTGGTTTAAAGTCCAGGTTAGTAAAAGGTTTAGGTTTATGGTTAGGTTTAGACAATCCGTCCTGGTGGTTAATTCTAAAATGGTTGGGGTATCAATGTCTTCATAAACAGACCTGCACAGTGTGTGTGTGTTTTGGTTTTTATGAAAATTAAATATCCAAGAGTCTAAATTAGGACAACAGATTAGACAACAAGGCAATTTGCACACACTTGGCAAAGGAACCATCCATGTCTCTCTGGCTCTCTCTCTCGCTCGCACACACACACACACACACGCGCGCGCACGCACGCACGCACACACACACACACACACACACACACACACACACACACACACACACACACACACACACACACACACACCAACAACAACAACAACAACAACAACAACAGAATCAAGATCAGCAAAGTAGTTTTATATATAACTGATAAACAAGCGTTCATCCATACCCTGATTAATGTAATCACCTACCTGAAAACAGCCATGAGCCAAAGGTGATATCCCTCCGCCTCCTCCAGGTGACTTGAATCGGCAGGTGCGGTTTGGTCCAAAATCAGGAGACCAAATATTCTAGAAAAAGATCATGCAACTGCTCGACGCATATTTGACGTCAAATGCGCATCAAAGAGATGATTTCTTCTTTTAGTATCATTATTTTCTCCCTAATACCTGAGATCCGCGTTACAAACCAACGAGTTCTGCGGCTGCTTTTATCCGAGACCGGCGAACATGAAGGTCCAGGCCGGAGCGGCGGCTCCGCGCCACCGCTGAGGCTCGGGGAGACATACGTCACAACGCCTTTAACCAATGAAAACAGGGCACTGCCTGTCAATCAAAGCATCCAGGCAGTTCGTCGGCAAAGAGTTGAAAGAGTTAAAAGCAATCAACAATTTTTTTAAAGGATGATAAAAATAAATATGAGATAAGACTAAAAACAGCCCTTTTCACAGCACAGTGTCTGAAAACATGACTGTATTTTTGTATTTTTTAATAATTAGTCAAGAATATAACACACGTGATTAAAAAGACATACAAATAACTATACAGTCAACTAAGCCAGTGTAACAATCTCATCCAAATCATCCTCATAATGCCAGAGGTTATTGGTCTTTTCATTTCTATTTCCAAAAACATTCATCGAAAATCTTCCCTCTTCCAAATTGCTTCTAACAGACTAAACTGCCGATGCAATGATTCATTAAAAAAAGATAAATAAATAAATAAATGACAATAATCCAGTGCAGAGCACAGGGTTGGTAGCCTCTCTGTTAAAATGCTGGTGCTATATTGAGCTTTCTGCACCAGTCTGAGCTCGCCCTCCAGTGGTGACACTGAGCTGTCAGTTACGGATGCATTCATTTTCTAGGACAGTCAGGATTTATCTTGGATAGCCCCATTTTGGGAATTTTCACTTGTGAAGCCATAATCGGCCCATATTTAATGGCGCTCTTTGATGTGAGCATCAGTAGGAATCCTCAGGACAAAGTTTTTCACCTCGTCTAAGCTTCTTGAGGTTTTAAGGTGGATATCTTATGTACATGTTAGCCTCCAGGAAAATAAATTCTTAATCATTTTTGGATTATTTAGGATTATTTGAGGCCACACACTGACTTTTCTCTGGCTCAGATGAGGTCCTGTAGGCCTGCTGGATCTGAACAAAGAGGCTTTGAGAGGAGCTTCACCCACTTCAACATAGGATATAATCCACATCATCTGATTTAGTAACATGGTCAAAAATATCCCCACAATTCTCCACTTCATTACTCAACTTAAGCAGAAAGGACACAGGAACTGTAGCCAGTTTTCTGTCAGTATTTGCACAGGTATATGTACATTTATTTGAATTTCAAAATTTTTTGGTATCTTTTTGTGTATCACATTAACTTTTGATGAAAGCAATACAAAATAATCATTATAAAACTATGTAAACCCTTTATGACAAAGCTTGTCCCTTTAGAAGAGTTGGATATCAGACCAGCATGTCAAATAACGAAATACAGAAACATTTAACTGTACCAAAACCCTAATTTATTCAATGCTTAGTCAAGGGTATGGATGTCTCATTTTTTTTCTTTCTTTTTCTTTTTTTTCCATCAACCAAGAGAATTTATTTTCTCAAGGACATTCCATTTAATTAAAAAGTAGAGGGGACTTGAAATAATATTTTGATTTGTTTTACAGTTAAAGACAAAACAAAATTTAGGGTGGAAAAAACTAAAATAGAAATATTATATAGTGTAGTAGTAAAGAATATTTCTTATTTACATTATTCACAAATACACAAATAAATATATAATATGAACCAATAAATTCAGAGCACCTCACAAAATGTATGTGAATATTTGTATTTTCTTATAACAACCATACTCAGATGTACACAATCTGTCTGATGTTATACCAGACTTCTAAAGAAATGAAATGCTAAAAAAAAAAACCCAAAACAACTAAATCCATACCACTGGAGATAAAACCATTTTACTGGTCATGAGATTCCAGTTTTTACAGCTTTGTTTTGCTACAGTACAGTGCAGTGCCAGGTCAAATTCCCTCAACTGATCAAAAGTCAAGACAGAATATCAGAAGAATAATTTGGGTTAATCTTGATGTCACTCGGGTATATTAGGCAGATGTTTCTTCCGTCAGCGTCCACCCAACGGGATTATGATTACATCTCTTCATTAGGTGGAAATCCGGAAAGAACAGGTATTTTTCCTGTAAAGATCAAGAGCAACTTTACTGCAGTATATGTTGGCAAAACATTTAAGAGATATAGATTTATTCATGTTAGAGTAGCAGTAAAATCGAAGATAAACTAGTACAATACTGGATAAGAATTCTTCAAACTGTTGTCCGAGGAAATATGTAAGTTTCCTTAACATATCAAACATATGATTACTTAAGTTTCCCAACTTCCACGAAACTCTTCTTTACCTGCAGTATTTAGTGCCACACTCTACGTGATCCCTGCAGCTGGCACCAACTGGCTTCATGCTGTTCCAACGCCACAATAGCGATCGCTTGGTGTGCTGGATCAAACCACTCCAGTCTTCACGCAGAGGTAGTGAATTGACCTTTAAAAAGTCAAACATAAGATCCTATGAAACTCTTAAGGACCTTCATGATGTACTGCTGTTATTACACCTAAAAACTAAAGACACGGTGTGCTATGTAAGCACAGGGGCCATTAACTTACCTGTACTGCACAGATCAAAGACAGGATAACAGAAAGGATGATGACTTTTTCCTGAAGAGTCCTCATGATGGTTGCCGATCAAATTCAAGAGAGGTGCTGTCCTGCAACAGGGCTGGTGTGTTGTTCCATGCCACTTGTATAAAAGGCTTTCATTAGGTTGGGGAGGAGTTACACTCTAATAGATATCAAAGATTATTTGGCCAGATTGATGTTTAAGGCTTGGCAGAGGAACTGACCTCAAGTCGCAGCCAGCAATTCTAGCCTCACTACATTGTGGTACGTATCAGCTTTATGACACCTGAGATCAAAGTTTATCTGCAAGAAGCCAAAGTACTCTTTACCCTCGCAATTAAGGACAACTCCACGTCAGAGGTATCTTATTTGAAATGTGTGGAGGTGTAACAATGACACATTTTCTTTACCCCAAGAAGCACCAGCTAGCCTGAGCTGCATGGTTGGACACTGGAAGAAAAATTAAGGAAACATAAACAAAAACAGTAATAATGTGTTTACTTGATATTGAATAAACTATGAATGAAGTTAAACAAAATTAGAGAAAATTTGATTAATCCAAATGTGAACTTTCACCCCGAGCTGCTCACCTGCCAAAAATACTGAACTGGTTTAAGAGTCAGTTTGAATGTGACACTGAATGTGACAAAGCAAACATATTTAAAAGAAGTAGTAGCCTTTTTCATACTAAGACTTTGATGAGAAAATTGAGACAAGTCTTGTCTGTCCACAAAAAACTAGCTAGAAGGAAGTTTTAAACAAGTATCCTGACTGAAAGATAAAAAAAAAAAAAATCTAACTACATTTCTGAACTTGCGGATGAATATATCTCTATTAATTTCCAGATATAGCAGATTTGTAGGTAAGTTATCAGTCTTGAAAAATATTTAGTGACCTATGCAATACTGAAGTTACTCACTAGGCCATTAATGTTTGATGGTAATATCTGTTAAAAAAGGAAAAAAGATACAGTTATGTTGCAATTTGTGATAAAAGTAATACAATAAATAAACCTGCAGAGAACAAGAATCACACCAAGTTTATTGAAGTTGTAGCAAATTGGAAGTCAGTGTGCAAAGTGTTCAATACACGACCTCTTTAGAGTATGTAAACAGTGATTACATATTGATTTAATATGTAAGATAGTGTAGTGTACACATTATCTTTTACGTATAGAACAAACTTCACAACTAATCTAATGGTTGGCAGGATGTCAGTGATGGTTGAAAATGAAACATTATAATGATATTCTGTGTAGCACTGCATAGGAAATCCATCATTATTTAGGAATGAGCGATCCAAACAGCTATAGCCGAAAATACATTAAATACGGTTACAACAATATGATAACATTCAGTTTAGAAGTGCAGAATTTAACCATAAATATAATTGACCATTCCATAGTGGTTAGAAGAAATACCTTATTTTATATTAGGCAAAAACGAATCAGTGGTGTCACTAGCAGGAAGTTGCTGAACTGGTTTAAGATTGATAGAAATTAGAAATCAAAGATTTATATAAGATTTATATCATCATATTAGCATTAGGTAAAAGAAACAATTCCATCTTGAGACAATACATTTAACCAATGCTTAAAAAAAAAAAAACCCTTCCCTTTAAGCAGCCACTCTTGAAGTAACACTAATTGACTGTTATTCCTCCTCATTCAATGCATGTACTGTACTGTAGATCAAAGACTTTCCACTGGAAGCTAAAACAGGGTGCGTGGTTTTGAAATGAAGCTGATCTGTTTCACTGTAGATTCTATGGACACTATAACTGACTGACAAGTCTAAACAAAAACATGAAAATAACACTTTCCATACTGAAATGGCACGAGAACTATTTTCTGAGTGCATAGCATTTCAGGCTACAGAAATAAATTGTATTACACTGAGGATAAAACATTCTGCCAGCTCTTTTGCGGAGCTTGACTTTGTTCACTTGGTTTATCTCTGGACAATAAAATTTAAAAAAAAAAAAAAAAAGGAAAAGAGATTTGTCTTGCTTTTTCTTAGTAGTGCATAAACAATCTCACTAGTCCACTCTAAATCCTGTTCATCGCCCATTTAACATACGACACTTATCCTTCTCTTAAATTTTGGGATTTTTTCTGATCTGAGTTTTCAGAATGTCCAATAATCAAAATCAGACTTTGTTCTTTAGAAAGTAAAATATACTTAATTAAAGATAAAATTTTAAATAAAATTATATATACAACTAATTACAAATGACTTGATAAGAAGACATTCATCCCGGGCCTGTAACAGATGACACAAAGGCTTCACTTGTTTCTTTCTTTCCTTTCATGCTAAACGAATATAATAATAAAAATAATAATAAAACAAACTGATTAAAATGTGAAATACAAGTTAAGAAGAGAAAGGTAAACTGTTACTTCGGGGGGAAGCTGCAGCTGGACATCCGCTGAAACCTTGAGATGTTGAATTACTGCAAATGTCTACTGCAAACTTCAAGTTATCTGAATTCTGTCCAGTGCTATGATGACAGCAGGGGCTCTCGTTCAGCAGCAGTGCTCTGGAAAATGCAAAGCAGACAGATGTTAATGTCATACAGATGAGTTTTGTCTACCTCGGGTCTCTAGTATTGCAGCTTTTCTGCTTTAAGACAACTGGGCTCTACAGTGTAGCATGAATATGAAAGAGTAATTTCCCATACGATTGATTCCACAATTTTACAATATGTCTCCCTCTATTTGACATACACTAAGAAGCCTTTTCATTTATTTTTATGTAATCAAATACCGGCAACTGCTCTAAATAATTAAAAACTCATGAGGATCTACGTCACAAACTCACCTCTGGGACCTTTTGTCGACACATCAGGAACATGAAGACGCCTCCCAAAATGATGCCGAGACCAATCAGCATGAACGGGATATTCATCACAACATTCCGCTCAACAGCAATCGCATGCAGCTTCACGGCTGACTCGTCATCAATCACAACACTCTGAGAGGATAGCAGGAAAAATGACAACTTAAACATATAAAACACTGAACAAATTTGAAAAGTTGATCGATTATAGTAAACAGTAATGTAGTAATAGCAATGTTTTTTCAAACAGGCAGAGTGAGTATAATTTTAGTTTTATAAGTAGCTCATTAGCTTTCAGATAATGTCACTTTGTATTTTTTTTTAAAGCGTTATTCCATGTTGCACATTCTGACAAATTATGAATATGTGAGGGTTCACGATCTCAGATACCTCAAAAATCATTCACATCTACAAAAGAAAAGTTATTAATTTTTGTCTCGATATAGTTCTAAAAGATAAAAAGCAAATAATAATAGCGGTCCTCTGGAAGAACAAATATCCCCTTTACAAATAAATATCTGAGCCAATCAGCCACATGAAAATAAAAGGCGTACTAGGAAAAAATTTAAAATTTCCCTCATCCAAAATCTGGATCTGAAATAATACATAAAACATACATACATAATCCATGCAATACATATGTGGCAGACAGATGTATGTCCCAAGAGCAAAAAAGGTGAAATCCATTATTTGGATTGGATTTCAACTGCTTTTATTTTCTGTATGCCCAAAATTATTCAGTGTATGACTGTGATAACCCTGCAAAATGGTATATGTGTGTGTATTTTGTCTTTGTACCTCATTTAGATAAACCACAGGAAAGACCAGTGTCCTCATGTTTCCAGTTTGACTAAAAAAAAAAAAAAAAAGGCATTCAGAAAATTTGCTCAAACAAACAAAAATCTCCACCAAGTACTTCCTGAACATGCGTTCAGGGTGTTTTTTGTACCTAACAGTTGATAACATGTATGTCTGCTAGGTCTGGACTAAAGATTATCTTGCTGTTTGTTCATTTGCCAAGTAAATGCAAGCGAGCAGAGTATGTGCAAAAGTCCATTCATAATGATGATGGTGGCAAAATTGCTTTACTGCCATCTTAATGGTAACACAACCAGACATGAGTAATCATTCAGGCATTACAGTGTCATTTCAGGCCTACATGGTGATGGGGATATTTATGAAAAAGGGCAGTAAAGGAAATTGCTCGGCTGTAATTGGATACTGATGGAGTACATGAACAGATTACCTGAAGCCGGGAATTGTCTCAACATACACGTTGACCTGTAGCCTCTTTGCTGCTTGCAGAATCATTCCTGTCAGCTAAAAAACAGAATCAAGCTTTGAATTTGTTTAAGAGGAACCAAAGATACAGTGCACTGCTCTATTCATGTCTGTCACTCCTTGTGTATGGACAAATTATGCCTCTGGTTGTGTTCAGTGCCAATACCACAGCACTACAAATTATCTAAAGATCTTAATGCTGCTAATATTTTAAGTAAACTTAATTTTTGGCAGTAAATTAAGCATGTTTGTGATTTTGGTAACACAGATGTATCCACACAGATCTTCAGTTTAGTTGGTCCAAGTGGAAATCACAGCCTTGAGGTTTGCAGTCAAGCTGTTTTTTTGCTCTACCCATTAAATTGCAACCCAGTATTTATGACCCTGTATTATAGACTTTGATCAGGTTCTATGATCTCAGGCAGTGGCAGAGTGAAGATTACAGTGTAGGAAGAAGGATAGACACAAAACAGAAGCTTGTTTACTTGGTTCAAAGACTCCTTTTGAACTTGTGATGCTACCACCTTACACCTTACAGGCTATATGACCACACAATTTTGTCTGAAATATTTGTCAAGCTCTAATAATGCTGCTTCACGGTGTTTTCTAGTTCGTATTTTTCCCCCATGATTTAACAGACATTTATGTCCTTTTTGCAGCATTCTAAGTGGTGACATGCTCATGACTCAAGCAAAGGAATTGTTACACATTTTGTATCAAGGGCCATAATGAGTAATTTATTAGCTGTCATATTCAGGAAACAACCTTTGATAGCTAAAATGTTTCAGAATAATTTGCAGGCCCTCTTCTCTTGTATTCAGCTTGAAATACAGCTGTCTAATATTGGTGTCCATCTCTTATGGATTAGATTGTTTTTGAATGTTAACACTGGTACAAACCACAATAAAAGAAAAGTTAAGATAGATCTTGCACAATGGTATATGATGTGGAACTGTCTATTGGATTTACAATTTCACTAGATTTCAGAAGGTACTCTATATATGCAGAGTTAAGAAAAAAGATGTTCTGTCAATCATCATCTTCCTTTCTCTTTTACTATTTTGTTTTTAAAATTTGCTGTGATCTGCACTACATATTTTCTATTATGTGACACTAATATACAAAAAGCATATGAAAGCTTCATCTTCATTGTTACCTGCTATTATTTATAAATATATCAATTGATATAAATTATGAATTATGAACAATGTTTAATCATTACCAAATTTTATATGATGACAATGCTAATACTCTTCATTTTTATTTTGCGACAGTGCTATGTAACGTCAACAACCCATTTACATTACAGACTGACTCTCTTTATCACGGATTTACCGCAAGCTCAACCAAGTTATTATTACACATGATAAAAGCTATTCGAACTTATCTTTTGAGAGAGGTCTGTACGAAGACGCCCATTTTAATTTTTAACCACTGTTTAAACAAGTGGATAACCACTGGCAGGTCCCAATGGTATAGTTCTCCATCTAGTGGCTGACATGAATATAACTGTCACTGAGTGAAGTTTGATACTAAATTTTGTATTATTTCATTTTTATAACTTATTTAAAATATGACAACTGACTGACTTCCAGCAACAAGTATACAACTTACTTATTTAAATATTTAAGTTGTACTACTTACTGGATTGACATCAATGGTTGTCTCATGATACTCCTTGTTAGGCTTCATGCCAAATATATCCTGAACAAATTTCTCATCTCCCTGGTAGAAGTGTGGTGAGGACATGATGATGGGAGCTCCTGAACAAAAGATTCGGTCATTGGGCAGGGCAGATTCATAAAATCAGCTGCCAGACCAAACTAGTTTAATGCACTTCCTACCTTGTTTACATCCGCTGACATTCAGCACACCAGAGCCCAGGCAATTTCCAGCAGGGACACAGAAGCCTGCATTTGCTGGGTTTACGGTCAAATTGGCAAACACCTCACTTGGGGGAATGAAACGATACCCAGGGATCCCCTTCACTGTCACATCCTCATTATACAAAGCATACAGAGACCTTGGAAATAAGAGTCAGACGCTGGTTAACCTTTGCATGCACAAATCAGTTCCAGAAAGCTGAAAGCGAAACAAAAGTGGGAGGCATTCATGTTGTGCATTAGCTCTGTGGTAGGATGATTTGCTTAAAACCTGCAAAGACTGGGTTTTTCAAATTTTGTATTGAGGGATCACTGCCCCATATGCTATAAACTGTAAATCTATCTTTTCAGAGCCTCAGTAAGGTTATTTCATGTGCAAATTCGGCACTCCAACAGAGCTGATATTTGTTGCTTTAAGCTGCACTAAATATTTGTCAACATTAACAGTGACCTCATTTAAGAGGGTAATACTAATCAGCCATGCAACCAGCCAAGCTAAACTGGTCTCCCTAATCCAACATCTAGACCTGAATAACACAGAAGGGGAAGGCTTGGGAAGACATTCTTATGATGATTGAGAGAAAGTAAACTCAGGCCAGGTGCATATTAACACCAGTAAAATAATGGTCAACAAAAGACTTCCATCCACTCACCTGCACAGGTCAGAAGAAAACATATAGAGCGGTTCATTCTTTGTGATGACTGGATGGAAAGATGCCCCGTTGGTGCCATTAATCATGTTGCACTCATCAGATGTCCACCAACTCAGCGAACTGTATGTAAGCACAAAAACTCTAATGTTAATGTTTTCAAAGTCAGGAGAAGCCTGGGTAAATCTTCTGCTTTTGCTACAGAGAAGTCCTTTTCTGTGTGTGAATAGTTCAACTAAGGTCTTTGTGCTAAGCCTAGCTATCCGTCTGTATATTTAACTGCCAGATACTGTATGAAAGTGGTACTGATCTTTGCTAGCTCTGGTAGTTAGCCAGAAAGTCCAGTGTGGAGGAGCATTCTGATTATTTCCTAACAAAGACAACAGAAAAGTCTGAAGCAGTGAGGTTTTAACAGGGAGACAGGAATGAAAATATATCTCCACTAGGTCAAGAGGAGGATGAACACTGGCGTGAGTGAGTGCCATTTCGTGTTTTCTGTTGTATGAACTAGTTTCTTTACCTAACTAATGAGCCTGAATAATGATTTCCTTTGTGGCGATGAATGGCATAGCACAATGGCATGAATTTCCAAGTGATCAATGAATCCCACTGATTGGAGTTTAAGTGTGATTGGTGCTCTTACTTGTGCTGGAGGGGGAACAAAGATGATTACCTTTCACCCTTCCATGTATCCACTCTTGCAAAGTCCTTGTAGTTTTCCTGGCCCGTGAAGAACACATACTCACCATCATTGGAAGCATTGCTCTGTTGAAAATAGAAAATAATAATTTCAACAAAGAGCTATCACACAGAGAAAACCATAACAATCAAAATGGAAGAGCTGGTCCCATGAAGATCTATACAATTAAATATCTTTGTGATTCTAAACTGTCTGATATCTAAATATGAACTCTTCAGTCTGAACTACGTATCCAATTATATACTGAAGTGTTTAAATGAGACCTTATAGAAGAGGCCAAAAACATCATCCAGGTGTGGTTTTAGAATTTTAAGGGTTTTGAGCAGGCCATCTTCATATCCCCATAGGAGCTCGCCAACTGTGCGGGTGGTGAACAGGCCTATGTCATTGGACCTCATGTAGGCGGAGGTCATACTGGCAATGATAGGGTCATCCTTGAATTTCTCCATCACTGTCTACCAGGAGAGAAAAAAAGGCAGGATGTAGTTAAAGACACTTTGTTGTGTAAAGCACAAAATTTCACAAGTTGCATAGGAAATATGTGTTAATATAATCAATCATATACTTGAGTAACATTTAGGGCAGTAACCATGACACTAGAATATGAAAGAACATATTGCCCTTCTAAGTACTAAAAAGTTTCACTGCCATGTCAAGTTATTTTAATCTTATTCAATCCGGATGCTTTTTCGTGGTTATCCTTTAATCTCTTTTTATGAAGGCATGGCAATGATGATACATAATTAATAAATACAAACAACATGAATACATAAAACTAGACAGTGATACCACTGTGAGTCAATAATTTACTATCAAACAAAACTAATTCACAAATTTTTTTGGCCTACCACAGCAGGGATGTTGACTGTCCTGATGAGGTCACTCTCTGGACCTCGGGACATGTTGCGCTGGAATATGTAGGTTTTAGTGTTTACAGCTGATACTTTGGTGCCATTGTCCTGAAAAGTCACTTGTTCCATTGGCCGATACTCCCTGTGTGTTAAAAAATACAGCAGAGTTTATCTCTTATCTTACTACAGTATCACTCTCCCCAAGACCCACATGCAAAATTAAACTTATTTAAGTTAAATTATGTTCTATATTGGAAATCACAGTGGCATGCATATGGCTTTAATACAGTGTCATGCATAATGGCAAACATTATATCCCCTCCAGTCTAAAACCCATGTCTTTCTTTGTGATAAAATTGTTCTATACAGCTGATTATGTAAATTTAATATTTTTTTCAGAAATGCTGGTAATAAATGCCTCTCATCCACCTGCCCAGAGTAACTAATTTAGTGATTACATTACAAGATCTGTGATGATCTGGTTTGGCTTCCAGTATTCACAGAACAGAACAAAACAAAACAAAAAACAACCCAAAAACAAATAAACAAAACAAACAAACAAAAAAACCCATTTTTATTAATATATCTACGAAAACTGGGTTTACAAGTTTAAATGAACTCCAACACACGGATAACATGAGTAAATTAATCACGGGACTACAGAAGTCACAATATGCTGAATTGTCACGATGAAAGGCTTTTTCAGCAGTAAGTAAGGAAGGAAAAATATAAATATCTCTCTGATGCAATTCTTACTTCATATAAAGCTAATGGAGCAGTCACTGGGGGGGCTTACAAGCTGTTTCAAGATAGCCAAAGACAAGATAACAGGGCTACAGCAAGGAGAAGTGGAACTGGAACCCCCAGAGACCAGAGTAGAGAGTAGATCGGACCAGACCAGAGACAGGACCCCGGCTGAGAGTAGAGACTAGACCAGATCAGACCGGACTAGACGAGACACCGGACCCCCCAGAAACTAGACCAGAGACGGGACCTCCCCAGAGACTAGACCAGACCACAGACCGGACCCCTGCATAGAGTAGAGACTAGACCACATCAGACCAGACTAGACGAGACACTGGACCCCCCCACCCCCAAAGACTAGAACGGACCCTTCCAGAGACTACAGACTAGACCAGACCAGACAAGAGACTACAGACTAGACTAGACCAAACGAGAGGAGAGACTGAACCCCTCCAAAGACACCGGACCTTGGTCTATTTTTCAGAATAAAAAGGAATGTAGTGCAGATCCTAGTGCAGAAAACTCAAAAACCTAAACATCCTCTAAAATACCTTAATGGACTTACATTCTTCTACATTACATTCCAAAGAAATGCTGTATTGTAGTAGATGATGTACTCTTTGGTCATAATTTGGTGTGTATGTTTGGATAATTTCCTTCCTCTTCCAATTAATGTAATCATCAACTTCTTCTGACTGTTTTTACCTTGACTGATGTCAGACGTGTGACAATTTGGCTTCTGTTGTGTTCATTTTTAGGAGGAGGCACCTCGAGCACAATAGTTCTTATTTCCCTTCCTCTAGGACTGAGTGGCTTGTCCTCTTAAACTTGCACTTCTCTTTCATGAATCGACAGAGAAACAGAATTGAGGCCCCTCTTCGATTCCAACTTTACCTGTACGTATATGGTCCAATCTCCACTACAGCAGGCCTGTCCCCGTCCAGCACCTCTAGGGGATTGGTTAAGTTAAAGAAGTAAAACTGCATGTAGATAGGTGCTGGTGGATCCTCCCAGGCTTCAAATGCTTCTGTGCCGTTTTTCAAAACGACTTCCTATAGAGAACAAAGGTCAGTGGGTTATTTGTCTAGCACAGTCGACAAAACATATGACAGTTTCGACAGTTTATTGCCTGCTGACTAAGGTGTCCTTGCATCATATGGCAATCACCACTGCTGTACAAATCTGCTGCCAGTGCAGAATTAGGTTATATGCTGGAAAGGTCAAATTAAAAATAGACAGATTGATCACATCAGGTGACATTTCCACAATGAAGGAACAGAAAATAAAATAACTGAAAACTCCAACAACTATCACTCCTAACTATTAGTGGATGCTGATATATGACTAGATACAAATGTAACAGTAAATGACAATGAAATAAAACACAGTCAGAATGTAAATGAAAAGTAAACTAACCAAATAAACTTAAAAATGCCCTAAAAGCTATGCAAATTATTATATTTATTATAATAGCTATCTCAATGTTTAAATACTGGCTTTAATCGCTAAACAGGCTGAGTTAGAGTAAAGCATCAGGACTGCGTGAGTTAATTTATTTCTAAGTTATTGTACAACCAAGTGTAACAAAACTGCTCTAATAACTAAAAACATCGTTCATTTAAACGAGTGTAAACATGTTGTCCAAAACAGAACTGGCAGCAGCTGCCACAACATGATTAACTTATAAAGTGGTCTGATATTACGTTACATTATGATATTAAATTACTAAATGTGAGTCATTTGTAACACACGCACCAAACCTGCGAAGCTGTTCATCCACATTTTATATAATGACCTCAGTCGCAGCACGGAAGCTTTCCTATTTTATATAAAATCAAGCTAGGTTAACATTAGCTGTCACCAAAATGTCCCCGAAAAATGGCTTACTGGCAAATTGTCAAAGGTTGACGCCTCTTTAAAAACGTTACTCTGGGAGGGGAACACTTACCTTTTCAACCAGCGACTGCAAAAAATGTGGAAACACGTTAGACAAGACCAAAGAAATACCCGTCATCAAAAGGATCAAGGAAACAAGTCCTACGCTGTAAATGCAGCATGATTTCAGTAGCATGATGAGACAGCAGGCAAATGGCTAACACACACAGCAGTGAGGCTTTCCCTGACTTTAGCTCTGTCTGCGTGCTCCTCGGTTTGTTTTGATTTCACAGGAACTTGCTGGAATCTGGAAAGAGACGCACATCCGTAACGAAATAGTTCACCGACACCACTTCCGCTTTCCTCGAAGGTCGTCTGCTCTCTGGAGCATGAAGGCGTGACAAAGACACAGGGACAATGTTTTTGAAATAGCTCATGTGTGTTATATGTAATCTTTAAACGGGACAGTGACCTAACAACGATAAGTACAGGGCATAATAATTATTTCCACATTGTATAGATTATAAAGTCAAAATCTTGGACAATATCTATCTTGGAGATGATTATTCTTTGTTTAAATCACATGATTGTATCAGTGAGAAACACTGTGCACCATTATGCTCCAAACATCGACTAAAAACCATTGCTATATGATACATGTAATACTGCAGTATGGAGTCATATGAGATGACAACATTGTTGATGTACTTATATTAATATCTAAAATACAGATCAATACTTTTGATCACGGGTATTTCTTTCAACATTTTTGCAGTTTTTTGTTGTTGTTTGTTTTTTTTATGTAGAAAAAGTTTAATGTTGCTTCAGTGCACAGTGACCATCTGTTTGAGTGTTATAACAGCGTCACAATCGTTTCGTTTTCTTAAATTTGTCAGAATGTATCAGAATTTCAAATCAAAAATCAAATAAAATTTATCTCTGAATAAAGTGGCGTGTGGAACAAATGTATTTGTTGATATGCAACCCTTAAACATGATATCAACACATCGTCCTTGGGTCCAGATGGGTCCTTCATTACTACGTGCGTCGGGATGGTGCTTAACTAAATCACCACTTGCAGGGTGTTATTTTGGGGCCCAGAGCTCATTTCTGTGCAGGAGCTATTCTGGCAGGTAAATCCAGCTATGTGCAGTCTTCCTTCATTTTTCGTATAGGCCTAACCTTACCTTCCTCTCAGTTTGTTCATTCTTTGTCATTTACAGTGCTGAAATACCCCTGAGCAAGGCAATTAACTGCCTTCAGTCATTTCTTGGCCAAAAACTAGTTTGATGCATCCTGACCTGAAAGCTGCAGACAGGATGTAGAGCAAAGTAGAGATGGACCTATCGCTTTAATTGTTCTCACAGAAACTATGTAAAATGTAAGACTTATTCTCTGTTATACTAAATATATACTCGGTTATACTAAATAATATAGTCCGTATACTACACCTGTATTAAGTATGATATGTTCAAGCATAATTTACATTTATAAGAACAAGTCAAATGTTTTCTAGTATCTGCAAGAGCGTATGTTTTTGTTTTATTGTGTAAACCACTGGAACTCACAGTGTACTCTTAAATACTCCTCTTTTTATTTTATTTTTATCAATTGCATTATAAATTCCACAAAACAACAATGTAAAAGGATTCTCCACTAGATGTCACTGTCTCAACGTTTAGTGAGTCTTCTTACCACTGCCTACGCTCTTTGATTTACTGGGTCACAGTTACTTGAGACATAATACCATACTGAAGGGGGCCTTTCTGTGCTGAGTTTGCATGTTTTTGTTTTTTCTCCCCGTGTCTGCGTGGGTTTCCTCCCACCGTCCAAAGACATTATGTTTGGGTTAATTAGTGACTCTAAATTATCCGTAGGTCTGAGTGTGAGTTTGAGTGGTTGTTCGTCTCTGTGTGTTGGCCCTGTGATGGACTGGTGACCTGTCCAGGGTGAACCCCGCCCTCGCCCAATGTGAGCTGGGATTGGCTCCAGCACCCCCCGTGACCCGGAAACGTATAAGCGGTAGAAGATGCGTGAGTGATTGAGTGAGGAGCCACACCTTGCCTAACCTGACTATCCTATGAGCAGTCATAAATTATCTGTCACACGCCCACACGCGCGCGCATTTTCCATACACTAATTGTTTACACTACATTACAAATTACATAACTGGAAAGACACAGCTGCTCATACTACACAATGAATTGAGTACTAACACAATTGAGGGGAAAAAAAGCACTCAATCCATTCAAGATATAGGCTATGTATGAAAAAACGGCTTTATTTTGGATTATAGTTTCTGTTTATGACATTTAAGTAGGCTAGGTTTCATTATCTAACCTTACCAAAGGCATCAGCACGTGCAACCCCACAATTCAGACACGTTCTTGCATGTATTAAAACTGGTGCTGTTGCAACATAGGCCCATAGCGTGATTATTTCTCAACTTTACAGATGAATAACACCGACAGACACCGATATTACACTTGAAGACCATGTATCATGATTGAAGGGACAAGCTAACCTGTAGGGTCAGTTAATTATTATCCAGATCCTCGTGGTGCTGTGGATATATACATATACAGAAAACAAAAATAGTCAATCAATATCACAAAGGAACTCCAGGCAATGACACAAGACAACTACAAACAGACTCAAAATAAATGGCTGTACAGAGAGTCAAAACAACTACAAAGGGACATAAAACTACCATTCAACAACTATGCCAAAAAAACATACAAAACAATTACAAGGTAACCACAAAGGAAACAATCCCATCCACACAGTAGCCCAAACAAAACTTTAGCTGATAATCTGCCCATGGTTCTGTTGGGACTGGCCATTCATATAAAACATCAAAATAAATTCATTTTGTTCTCGCTCGGAGAGGATTTGTGCGAAGTGTCCCTTTAACCAGAACACGAATGGGCCACAATGGAGAACACAAGAGGGCTCGCTCGCCGCGGTCACGAGAGCACTGGGGCAGTGACGTCACTCTCCTAAACCGGGCTGCTGCAGGGGAGTCGAGTCTCGAGCGACAAACGGCCGAGACTCCTCGAGCTGCCTAACTTTTTAATGTGCGCAAGCCGAGCCGGGTCAGCGTGTAGCGGCGGGGCGCCCGGGTCTGTTCTCCCCCCTTTCTGCATCCTCCTGCTCGGCTTCTCCTCACTAACAGCCCGCTTGTTTTTTTCTCACCGGTTCGGTAGCTAATCTGCTTTTGGCACAAAAAGCGGTTGTGTGTCAGTCGTGCGACTCCCAACACATAACAAGGTAAGAGGGTCCAGTCATTTCATATCATCTGCTATGTCGCCGGTCGACATAAGTGCAGTGTTTGTTTTTTTTTTAACCTAACTTTCTTTTTATAACTCCCGGTGGGACTTTGAACAACTAGCTGCTGTGGAAGTCCAGCGGGGCAGTTTTTCAAAGATCAATCTGATATTCAAGTGTTTCGTGTACAACGATGCTCGTCTCGCGCCTTTGATACTTTTTTGTGTTGAAGAAGTTGAAGCGTCTCTCTTGTTTATTCATGCATCTATCCACAACCTCCATTGATTTGGGAGATGCATGCAAAGAAAAGCACAGGTAACTGCTTGATCAACTGTGGTCTGGTCTGTTTATTGGTGTTTTTAAGTAGCCTCTGTGGCCATCAGCAGAATCAGTTCCTGCTTTAATAGGAGACTTGACAGCGGAATCAACAGCGTTACGGTTGCATTTGTGTGATAATTATAGAGAGAGGGATGTTCTTCATTCATGCTTCCCCGTTTTCATCGTGGTTTTGATCCTGTGTGTATACCCCCAGCAAAAAATCTTCAAGTACATGGCTTTTTCATATCATATCAGTTGAAACACAAACTTACACAGAGAACACTCGACAAAACATTAATGGAGTAAGTAGGAAAAGTTTTGGCCGGAACACTCTCAGGATATTTTTGGGGCAAGTTGTTGACAAAGAGATTTCTGGGATGAAAAACTGTGAGTTGCTTAAGGCACAAAAATAAAAAATATCTGGTCTCCAGACATCCGCAGGGATTTAGCAGTTATTTAAAACTTCTCTATGGTAAATATTGCAAAACTAGATACCATTTCCAGCAACAGGTTTAAATTAGAATTGCATGTGTTTTTGCTTAGTCTGTTTCTTATACCTTTGTGCAGTGGGAGAGGTGACTAAAACTTTTTCATATGTTACAGCTTGAATACGGAGTGTTGCGATCACTTCATTAAAACCTGGAGTTTTAATGAATTGCAAATTAAAATTTTTATCAAGCAAATGCTGATTTACTAAGGCTGTGGTAATGTCACCATAAACCCCTAATGTTACACTGTACATTTACAACCAACGTCTGTGGGAAAAGTGTCACATAATACTTTACAAGTCAGGTTCAGTCTTTTCAAAAACAGTTGCATTTGAAGAGATAATAAACTTCACTGAGACAGAGTTGAAACATCTGTTTGTTTTTTTTCTTCATAGCTTTGACGGACTGGTTGAGTGAGTGACTGCATGGACTGGACTGAACATGAAGAGCCTTAAAGCCAAGTTTAGAAAAACTGATGTAAGTATTATAACATATGTTCATGGGTTACGTTAAGTGTGTGCACATGCAAGCATTTATGCATATGCATGTCTGCATGGCTGAGTCAGTGTCTGCGCATGTATGGCTTGAGCAGTTGCAGATGATTAATGGTCCCCCCCCCCCCCCAACTTTAGGGTCAGAGGACCCAGTGGCTTGTGGATATTTTTCTATTTGTTTTAGAAAAAATAAATAAATACAGTTTAATGATAATCTCCATCCAATACCTTTAAGACTCACCCTATGATCTTGTAAACAAAAAATGCATGCCATTTTCAGTTTCACATGACAACTTGTTAGCTCTGACTTTGGGTGCCATGAGAATTTTAAGACCCCAAAAATGGTTTCATGAGGTTTAAAAATAATGATCTGTGGTGTCAGCAATAAGACAAAGACATATATACACACAGACAATACAGAGGCCACAGACATTCCTTGTTGAGCAACTTTGGAAGTTTTTCTCTCTATTTATCCTCAGAGTATCTTACTTTGACTTTGTGCTCTAGATGAATATGAATCAGTCCTTAAGATGGAATCTCTCTATATTGGTTCAGTCATTTTTTCAGTCTCAGATACCCTACACTCAGAGGAAGTGAGGCGTCTCCACTGCATCTGACTCATCTGTTGTCACGGTGACCATAATGACACAGAGTCAAAGCCAGACAGGAAAGACTGGAGGGCTGCTGGACGAATGGGATAAGTTTTAGGGGATAGAGGGAGTGTCGCAAGTAGAGAAGTTGGGAAATGGAGCAAATAAGGAGACTCTAGGTCTATGTAGACGGTTTCCATGAGATTAGGAGTGTGTGGCAGGGCAGGATGGTGAACTCTAGTTAAATGGCATGCTTTGTTGAGAGAGATGGTCCCACTCAGGAAGAATTAGGTGGAGTACATCCCTGCTTTTGCTCAATTATGGTCACAAAATACTGCTGAGCATAGCTAAATTATGGATTCTGTTTGTGTAGAGCAAATTGACATGAAAAAGACATGAAGAACATTAAAATGTACCGTTAAAACTGGGGATAAGGAATAATAAAGCACAGATATATGCTTACAAATAGAAAAAACCTGAAAAGCAGCACATTTTTCTGTTGTCTAATTTGACAGGCTGCAATTTTTCATGGACTACCTCCTAATAACAGTAAATGATTGCAAATTCAGTCAGCTATGTGGGAGAGTACAATAGTGTCCATTGTTCTTGAAAATATTGAGTCCAGGATTGGACTGCAAGGTCACAGTTGTTCTCAGTGAGTAAATGGAGGGTAGCGGTCTCACCTTTAGTATGGGGTTTCCAGTCAAAACCTGTATTGTTACAGTTAGAGGTGTAAATAGTTTGAGATTGATGCTTTCAGAGGGACATACTTGTCTTCACTAAAATAGGGAGTTGTGGGCGGTTTGAGAGAAAAAAAGGAAAAGATCAGTGGATGTGAATGTTGCTTAGAAACACAGCTGAGGCCTTTTGCAGTCATGGTTGCCTTTGCAGACCTCTCACCCACATATATCGTCACTTTTTGATGGCTTTGATGTCTCATTATTATTCGGTTTGTTTTAAAATAGTGCTAAATCCCTGTTTTCATTTGTGTACATTGACTTTGTATTTGGACACATTTCATGCAAAGCGCTGCCCATCATTCAAGTCGATATTACATGCTCTGTGTATGTATGTCACACTGGGTGTATTGATTCTGTACTTTAATGAGAAAACAATGAATTTCTGTCTTGCTGCATTTTGTTAAACAGTGTTTAAACAACTATAATCTGAGGTTATGCATAAAGTAATTTTCTCTTGACAATTTTGTAAAATTGGAACCATTATACCTTCTTTCAATTCCACTTTCATTATTAATGCAGAGGAAACCTGGGCAAAATGATTAAGTTATGCAAAAAAAGTTTCATGGGCCAAGATGTTTATCTTTTCAACTAATGGTCATTCCATTGCTTTTTATAGAAACCCTGAACAACCGTAATAGAAAGAAAATATCTTTGTTTCTATTTTAGGCAGTGTATGTCAGTGACAGATTACTCAGGAATGTTCCCTTAAAACCAGCCCTTAACTTTTAAACAAAATGACAGAAAGTTAATGCCCTCATAAAGACTTTTTTTTTTTTTTTTTTAGAAAATCCAGACATTTCCAGATAATGTCTAATGGAGTATGTGTTTTAGCGTTAATTCTTTAATAAACTACTCACTCTAAGGGGCATTGAACTGAATGCATTCAGCAGTAAAGCATTTACACCTAACATGTCCACAACAGAAGGCCTTAGTGTATAGTATGTATAGTAAGTACGAGTGTGAAAAATAGGAATGAAGGAGAAAATAGGATTTTTTTTTTTTTTACTGTAATATGATACAGGTAATATGGGCAATATGTACAGTTGACTGATGAGGCCTAATTTTAAAACCATGGCAGTTTATTTTTAGATTAAGTTACTAAAACTAAAACATCTTTCAAATGTATAACAACAACAAAATGTCTGTTATTAGCCTATACCATCACTTTAGCCTTAAATATCTATATATCGTTCAGACATTTGTGACGCCGTGTAAATTTGATCTTGATTTTAAAATTTCACTTCACATCTTGAAATTTCCAAACATTAGAAGTATTTCATTCTCTCCCTGAACAGTGGGGATCGCACAACAGATATGCACAAGAGCTATTCCATGTCATGGAGCCATAGCCATAAATTATACATATACATTTACCTCTGTACTGTGTTTCTTAAAATTTACTTGTACTGTAAGGGGTGATGTTGGCAGTAGGTTGCAATCAATTCGCATCAAAAAAACAAACGAACAAAAAAAAACCTTAAAGCTGTGCTTGAATCATCCAATGTGCAAAATAACATTAACAACGCCTTATTAATTTTTGAGGAAAAAAAAACAACAGATGTCTCTTTTCCCCCGATCATGTTTGGAGAATGATTTAATTTATTTTATGACTTAATGGCATATTTGATAGGTTTGGCCTTAGAAATACATTGTAGAAATAGCATCTAAAACTGTACAGGTAGGCAGGCTCCACAGGATGTGTCACCAGTGCAGCACTGTGAATGCACCGTGAGGCTAAATAGTGTGAAAATACCGCCTACACTAAAGGTGCTCAAGCTTTTCCAAACTCAATATTAAGCAGCATTAAGCTGCACAAAACTGAGAACACAAATGAATGTGCAAGTCTTCTCACAAATTACACAGCAATGACTTTTTCTGAACTTGGATCATCACAAGTTTGTTGTGATTTGACTTTTTCCACAAAACTTTTGTGCACTCTTGTGCTTTAAAGGGAAACGCACCAGTGTTGCCCAGTCATGCTCAAAGCAGGTGTGCAGTTATGCAAGGTCAAAATGAATTAAAGGAATTCTTGTAAGTCTTTGTGTGTCCACCACATATGTGTCTTCTGAAATATTTGCAAGTATGTCGGTTAGACTCATTGTCTGTTAGAGTACTGTTTTTGTTTTGTTTTGTCTGTTTCTGCCTGAATATATCTTTTGAACATATATACTTGGCATTTTGGGATTCATTATGGATCATTTTAGCTAAGCCTATTTGGCCAAACAGTCATTATAATGAGGGAGCTTCTGCATGTGTGTCTGTGCGAGCAGTGTTTAAGATAAGCAGACGGTGTAATCTGGTTTCTGGGAATGGGTTTGGCGAATAGCCACAGACAAGCTTACAGGCATTTTGCTGTAGCCATGTCTCAACAGTCAGCTGTCAGAAAAGATTTTGCTGTGACCTGCACAGCCAATAATAATAAGAATGGTTCTCTTTGTTGTATTCATTTTAAACCTCATTGATATAAGTTAAATCCAATCCTACTAATTTTACTCTTTTAACAATTAAGGAACAGCTGTCGGGACAAAGCCTTTGAAAATTAAGTGGTGTACCAAAACTGTACTATTCCTCATTCCTGTAAGATGTAAAAGATGAACTTTTTTTTTTTTTCAATGACTTGCTTTTATTGAAAGTTTGTCCGTGAATGCGACTTTTATTCTGAACATTCACTTCCACCTTTCATTACTTGATCATTTTTGGTAGTTATACAAGCACATTTTAACTCGCTTATTGTTTTACGCTAATCCACCCTCAATAATACACTATAATACTTTACACAGGTTACTGTAAAACAGTTCTAACACACTCTATCATGTAGAAAAATGTGGCAATTTTTCTTTGGTTTCTTGAAGCAAACTCAATCAAAGAACAGTTTTGTTTAATTACAGAAATCTTAATTAACTCTCATATGGTATGTCGACCCTTTGAGACCACATTAACAACTGAGTCCCTGCTGTTTGAGCAGAGCTGCTCTAAATTAGTTAATTTACTTAGACTATTATCTTACTCTTAGCCCTTTACTACCATCCCCCAAGCACATTACCTAGTGGCTTAGATGTGCACACATGTGCACATATGCTCTTCCACATAGCCAGCCTTTGTTATTATCAGTGTATTGTACTGCTGACTGTATTTCCAGTATTAAACCTTCACCCAGCCCTTCATACTGTCACACTACTTAAACTTGCTCCCCCAGCTGCTAGACTAAGCAGGATTAGTCAAGGCTCCTATAAACACACAAATACTAACACACTTTCACATCCATGTGTATAGACCCATATTCAGCATATGTGTAGACTACCCCCCCTTAACATCCACTCTTTGTCTAATTGATGTGTGGATTAGGCTGTCTCCTCTCACTCTACACAGCTGTTTCATAGCTACAGTTCATCCAATCTACATGACAGCGGAGACCATTCTGTACATTTACTTCTTTTCGACACCTACAGAATCTGAATTCAGCTGTGTAAATATTGGGGGAATAGATCTCTGCTTATCATGAGTTATGCAATGTGTCCGCTGGAGCAGCACTGCTAAGAAAATCACATGCTGATCATCTGAAAATATTTCTAGAAAATGCTTTGTGCACAGTTTCATTGAGATTAAACCATTTAACTGGCTTCTTTTTACATCAAGGAATATATAGCTATTAGAGAAAAATGTTACACCCTGGTTTTTCCATAAAAATCATTATATAGTAACCTAATAACGTGGCAGTCCTCTTGTCTTAAGTATCCCCACTTGGCTTTGTTTGATTTGGCCCAGATTCACTTGGTTTGGCATGGAATGGTTTGTTCTGGCTGGGTGTAGTGAAAGGGTATTAGTACTGGGAGTGTAAAACCTCAGGGTAGAGGCCAGCATTAATCTGGCACAGAGGGGGTGGAGGAAGGTTGTATGTCTGTCTGTGTTGTCCTTTGTCAGCAGGAGATAGTTCAGGAGTCCAGGGGACAAGCGTAACCCTGTTCACACTTAACTACATACAGCAAAATCAGATTCTGTGTAGAAAATGCAGCTCACAGTCACCACTAATTGAAAGCTACATAATTGGGCGATACAGAGAAGAAGAAGAGTCAAAGGAAATTCAAATAGTTTATCACCTAGATTCAATCATGATTGCCAGTGGGGTATTACAGGATCACTGATTGATATTTTTAGATTCCTAAACTTCTCAGCTGCTTAATGCGGCATTTTCAAAGACATTAGAGCCTTGCTTTGAGTACGGTATGTTGGTAGATCAGTTAAACATAAAGTGAACGTCATTTAGATGAATGTTACTTTATTATGTCTCTTGGGGGAAACTGGCTTTTTATTCTTACGATGAAATGTGTTTTATGTGTTTATACTAATCTACTTGCTTACAGTAGCTTGTGCAGATGTTCAGACCATGTATGAGGCTGAATTAGTTGCCAGAGTTTGTTAGCTGTTGATTTTATCACAGTGCTCATTATGCCTGAGTTTCACCCTTGATTTTGACCACATGGCTGTCTCCTAGAATGTTTAAAAAATACAGACCTGAAATAGTTCAAATTAATCCAAGACAAGGCAGAGAGAAAATGGCTTAGGGCCTGTTTAAATATGGATCCAATTAAAGCAGGAACAGCCCATGTGATCTCTATTCCTTATTGCCCGTCTACATGCACTACAGTGTATAGTTAGGTTACCTGTTCGTTAGCAAATACATGAAGCAGTGAGCATGGTAAAGGGAGGCAGGTGTGATCCTTGTCTCTGTGCTTGTGTTTACATGCTCATTTATGTGTGGGTGTGTGTTTGTCATGGTCTTGTTTTTTGTCTGATGTGGGTGTGAGGACGCTGGTGATGATGCAAGTTGTTTCACTGTTGCTTTGCGTGTATGTATGTTTACCTATATGTTCTATATGAAAATTTGTGGGGGTATATTTATCAACGTAAACGTATCTAAAATTGTGTCAAGCAAGATTTTCTAAAACTGTCTGACATAGTTAAAAAATACATGTCAATGAAGTCACGGGGTAAGATGCAACTAATCACTGATAATGATGGCAGCACCACAGAGATAGAAAGAAGCAGATTGGTAGATGAGGGTGTTCGGTTGAGACCTTAAGGGAAAGGGGGATGAGTAGAAATGAATAATGAGAGAAGAGAGACACAGATGAAGAAGCAAAGAGGAACAAGAAATGGATAAAGGAATGGATGATTAAAAGGCTAAGATAAATCAGGAAAGATTGGGGACAATATAGGAGAGAGTGAGCTAGAGAGGAACCCTTTTTGAGTAAAAGGGCCAGTCCTACCACGGTTAGACTTGGAGGGCTTGTTTAGTTGGGCTTACCCTGAACAACTGGAACAATATTCATCCTAGGAGATGGATAGAAGAGGGGTTAAACTCAGTTCACCTGAAAAAACTATGAGGCTTTTGGCATTGTGTGTTATTTTCCTCTTACTTCCGAGAACCATTTTCACTGTCAAATGTGTGTGAGGTGTGTTTTCACTTCTTTCAAATGATTTAAATGATGGAAGGAATGGATTTATGGATTTAAATGTTGAGTCGCCAGATTAAATTTATTTCCCTATTTAAGTTTGTTGAGCGGAATTTTGTCCTTGAAGCACAAAATGAGACTGTGTTACCTGTGATCTTACTCTGTTGTGACTTTGTAAACTGACTAATGTCTGTCTGAATGCATGCGTGTGTGTATATATGAGCATGTTTGAACTAACTGCTCTATCCCAATTCAAGTGAAAGATACAGTATATTTTGCCCTACTCCACTGAATTTATGAGCAGCCCTCAAGCGTAATGAGGCTGGTTGCCTTCCAAGTCCAACGGTGTTTATTTATAGGGCAGGAAAGGCTATTTGTGTCAGGAGGAAGTGTTGCATGAGGGCTGGTTTTTACTGGAGGTCTTCTTGTACCCATAAATGTCCCATGCTGGACTTTTCCCTTAATGTTTTAGCCTCAATCTTTCATCTTTAATGTACTATTCAGTGACAAGAACGATGGAATAATATTTATTTCAAGTCAAAAGTTCAAGTAGTTTGGCATTTCTGAAATCAAACAGCTTTTACAAATTTAGATGAAGATTGTACATGAGTGCAATGGCTTCCTCTTCCTAGTGTCACGGTGACCCAATAGTATTGCTTTTACTACACAAGTTGATTGTCAGATGAGTACAAAGAAAACACTGAAGTAGGAGGGAAATTGAGGGGAAGGGGAATGTTTTATGCAGAGATTGAATAATGCAGGCTTTTCAAGAGCTGATACTGATGTGAAGAGAGGGTAAGGAAGCCTGATGGATGACATGAAAACAATATTTGTTTGTCTATTCCCCCCTGTTAAAGCTTGCCATTGCCCTGTCAACAGTGGAAAGGATTTTGGGACCTTCAAACCAATAATAAGATCTATGGATGAACAATTAATTGAAATATTAGTAAACATTTGCTTTGCATATTGTTCAGCCCCATCAAGATAATGTCAGATTTTTATTTATCAATTGGAAAATAAACAATCCACTGGTGTTTAACGGCTTTAAGAATAGGCAAACAAATACACTCCAAGAAAATTAAATTACATAATGAATGACTCTCAGTATTAATAAGGACAAATAGAGAAAGGCTAAAACAACATGAAACTAAATTCTGAAAGGCCCTACTGCAACATAAACAGATACAGAAGTAATTTTGCATGATGTCTCCAACTTAGTTCCTTTAAAAAATATTTCGTATTGGTGCATCTAGGGCACTGCCAAGGAGAATATTTCTCCTTGGCTATTTCAGATGTTGGCAGAACTGATGCAAAGACGCTCCCTTGGTAAACATGGAGTTAATAGGAGTGCAATTCAACTTGGTTCTCATTAGTGTCTGTGAAGGGTAACCACCAATTGATTTCATGAAAGTCTGTTTACAGTTCTTTAGGGAGTGCCCCCACAGAAAATAAAAAAAAAAAGAAAAATTGTGCATGAAGTCTTTTGTAGCTTCAGAGGGAGTGGCACAAAGTCTTGTCTGTAAACTGCACAAAAAAAAAAAATCTGTGCAATTATAAAGTGATCTTTGTGAGCGGTAGCCTTTCATTCTCCTTGAAGCTAAAGGCTCAAGACTAGATTAGCCACTGCTACCATAAATACAGCTAAATATTCAAGCAGACATGGCAGTTATGTTGCGTTGTGGGTAACGTAAACACCTGGTCTTGACAAGGAGGAAGAATAAAGATGATAGGGCTTGTTCTACTGCATTTTATTGTTTATTCCAACTTGTCCCACAGTGTCGTAGGAGTGCAATGATAGCTTGGTGGAGTGCTGTTTTAACTAAACTTATATACATATATGGTAATAAATTGACTGTACCAATGATCACTGGTTTTAAAATAAAATTAAGTTTTTTGTAGTTTTAAGAGTATTGATAAAATGTCAGTTAACCTAAAAAAAAGCTGCCAAATGACAAAAATAATCTAAATCTGTTGCAATATCCAAACGTGTGGTCCAGCTTGAGCTATCTTGTAAAATACATAGCAGTGTCTTTTATTATGAGAGCAAGCATCTGGTCTTTGTTTAACAGTTCTGTCTAGTAACTCTCTTATTCAGGGTTTTAGTTTCAGACTCTAGTAAACTATTGTAATGTGTGTGTGTGCGCGCACATCTGTTGATGTGTGTTTGTGTTATACAGGGCAGTAAGCGGTTTCAGCTGTGGCCCGAGAGAAAGGATGTATTGTTGAGGACATCTGAGAATCTGCTTTGTTGCAGATAAGGGGTTTGAAGTTAACGGCTATTGCTGATCAAAGGGCATTGATATTGTAGATGGGTCAAACTATTTTTCCCCCACTGTTTCTCTTTCCTTTTTGTCCTGTGCATTGTTCAGTCTTCCATCCTCTTTACCACTTCCTGTCTGCACTGCCCTTCTGTGTCTCTTAACCACTTTCTCAAACAAAGAATATTCCCAGAACATGTATATTATGACATTTACATCTATTCCCATGTTGTTTGTGCACCTTACCTCCCATCTAAACTTCCTCTTCTTCATGTAGTTTATCTCTATTATTCTCTCATCTCTATGTGTAATCCCAAAGACAACATCATTCTCATTTGAGATACTGGGAGGAGGAAGATTGTTTTTGAACTTGCTCTATATTTTTGTTTAAAAAAATAGGTAACAGATAAAAAAAAAAAAAAATAGTTGGTTATTTTTTCCTCTTCTATTTGACAACTTGACTTCACTGTTTTATTTCCTTTCCATGTTTTACCTGGTGTAGCCTTTCAGTAAGTCAGTCTTTTTCTTTGTGTTATCTTTTGACATGGTACTTCCTCAGTCTGTCTATTCTATCTTTTCCCATCCTTTTTCCTTTTGTTTTCTCCCCATTGCAAAGTGTTTTGTTTTTATGGCCCAGCTAACAGCAGGGGCCTTACTTGGCTGGTCTGTCAATGCAGAACAAGTTTTCATGATAATCACTGCAAAGATGACCATGAAATTTGTTAGGGATGTTTTTCATACCCATTACTATTACCAGTGGTCGGTTTACATTTCATTTAAATAAGACTCTAATCCATGGCCAGTCATCTGGAAAAGTAATCCTCAGATATCCATTTAATTTGCCATGGATATGCATTGTGATTTTTATAGTTGTTAAACGTTTGGATTTGCTGGAAAGTATTTGTTCAACAAGTTTTATATATATATTTTTATAGAACTGCACAGCTCTATAGATCATATCTAATAGAGCTGTAAAGACCTCCTCAACTCTTTGCTTAACAGTTTAAGCTTAGACTATTTTAAATGAATCAATAGTCTTACACGTTTTTACTTATTTATGTGTAGTAATAAATTCATTACATTGGAATTTACAGTCTTTTTTGTGATGATTTAGTGAAGAAAAACAGGATCACCAAGAAAAAGTAAATGTTTTTCTCCAAACTCTGTCTGCTCCTAGTGGCTGAACTCTACAAACATACAGATTGTAATGTAAAAATCACTGTTTCCCCATCAATGTTTGTTTTTCCTTCAGAGAACTGAGAAAGTTCAGAGAAACAGAAAAAACATTTGGAAGAGCAGAAATGTTTATGGAGAAGTCATTACATTAACAGTCACACACACTTGATGCACATGCGCTTTCTTTGAAATTACTTGATGTTTCAAGCTCTAATTCCATAGTTTGTTTTCAAGACTTCAAAAACACTTGACGATAGAAGGAAGGTAAATAAGTCTTCAAAAAATTATTTTAAAACAATGCACATGATAATGCAACTTATTAAGTCCAGGCCAGCATTTCTTTGTCTCATAGCAGGTCTCCTCACTTTCCTGCACTTGTCATTGCAGCCAACTTCAGGCCTGGACAAACAGGAAACACTTAGTGTTATCAGCAAACTTGTTATGTTTATTAATGAGTGTCCAGCTAAAGACAGTGGGGGAGCAAACACTACCATCCACACCCTGATTCCACTGTAGGCACCCTTATTACACCACAGGAAACATAAAAGACAAGGAGAAACCGAAAGAGAGGCAGACAGATGCCTGAGAAAATGGGGAGAGTTGTGGAAGCACCACTGAAAGCAAAAGAGAAAGCAAGATCTGTTGAACTCCCTGGTCTAACACATATGGAGAATCGTCTGTATTGGTATACTGTCAGGATTAGTGACCCTATGACTTACAACTGACATGAACCAATGTGGACCAAATGCACCATATTCACTGCAAGCAGATATTGCCCGAGTCATTTGGATTTTGTGTTCTGTGAACATGTGATTATTGCATAGTTTGTACAATAATAAATCACAGGTTCTGTAACAGGCTCTTAAATCCCACAGTGACATCAAGTTACTTGCGTTTGCTCACCAAAACAGCCAAAAACCCAAATATATTTAAGTTACTATCAGAAAGTGCAGAGAAAAGCAAAAACCTGGAGCTAAGTCTGGTTGGTCTTTTTTTGCTTGAAAAATGACTTCTGATTTTGCGCTGTCTCGCCTGCACATGATTATTTCATCAGCTCGCCAGTGATGACACAAGTTGCATTCACAGTCGAAACTGGAGCAGTGCATTCCGCTCCACTTAAACTTGTCCATTACTACTGGCCTAGTGCTGTCAGTGTCATGCTGCTCAATAGTGACAGCCCGCCTTTTTTTTTGTTCAGCCTATTAAAATCACAGAGGCCATTAGGCAGGATCATGCTTCTACAGTACATCAGTGTTTCCCACTGTCACTTTTTTCTATTAGTGCTGGTAGGGGTCCAAAGTCCAGTCCGATTTTTCTCCCACATGCTAAGACCATTAGAAGAGCATTCACTCTAAGTGTCAACTATATACTTGTCAGTTTTTGGATTGAGACACTTCAATATATCTTTACTAAACCAAATGTTTAACCTTCCCAAATGATAATCACAATATTGATTTGGAGTTGGAACATGTATCCCACTCATTTAGTTCATATATATATATATATATAGTTTTCTGTTTTTAATGAATGCTTCAGTTAAGGAGGCTGGTGTGAAATTAGTCATGAACACTGGAGAAGCATTTCTAAGACAGATGTGCAGAGTAAGACTCTGTTGTAAGACTGGTTTCTCAGTCATAGAACCCCCTTTGTATAATAATAAATGACCTCGCAATAAACATCGACACTACATATTTCTGCCTGATAGTGAAAGGGAGGGTTGACTCCACTCTGTAGACATAGTGGAGGTTCAGATGAGGTGAAAGCTTTTCAAGAGTTGTATATTTAACAGGGGAGCTGGAGGGAGACATACAGTAGTTGGCCGTCCTAGTCCTTTCTTCGTTCTACATTTTCTGTAGTTTCTTAACAAAAAGCAACTGACAGCAAGCAACAGCATGAACAAAAGTTTACTGGAGCAAATATCAGTAGCGAAAACAGTAGTCTAATGTTATTTGAGGAGTTTTCATGATGGTGCAAAGCTCTGAACCAGGAAAATATACATTACCCAAATCCATGAACCTTTGCTTTTTTAAGTGCCGCATAAGCCCATACCATTTCGTGGTTTCTTCTACTTTAAAATCCACAATCTTTAACATTCTAATTGCCAGGTTACTGCACTTACTACACTGTTGGGTAAGACAAGTTTGTGTGGTTTACCACCTTTCATAGCAGCTTTGCCCGGCCTCCTTTGGGTTGTTTTGTAAATTTTAGGTGGGTACATTTTACTGATAAACTGTGGTACTACCTTCACTACTGGGTACTTTTTAAAAACCTGCATCCTCTTTCTGTGAGAAATTTCCCTAATAAACGAATGTAGCTGCTCTGATTTTAATTGCCTTAGTAGCATCTGCAATCAGCCTGTGTCATTTGTGACATGCCCATCCAGTTTGAAAACTGATTTCTGCTTGACTACAAACCAGCAACTGAGATGGCTAGCATCATTAAAGGAACATCTTTTTCTTGCCGTGCTGCCTGTGAGTGTGTGGAAAACTTAGCAGGGCATATTTACCACTTACAACAGCAGTAACAGATGAATTTAGAACATCATAAGGAAGTGACATGGCTGTAGATTTTCCCAAAAAATATACTAAATCTAATTTGAGCCGAGCTTTCAATCATATAATTTAATGGCAATGTAGAGTTTACTTTCATATCAATTTATTAGAAGATAGAATAAAATTCATACATACAAACAACAACAGCAACATTGATGGAAAGGGATTATATTATGAAATTTTTCAGGTGCAGACTATACAAATTGATCTTGAATTTAACAGTAATCTCATTTCCTGTTAGTCATTCTGTCCTGTGTAGAAGAAAGTTTGTTTTACTGTTATTTCCGGCTCACAAAGGCACTCAATTACAGCAGTGAGTTCCACCCTTCCCGGTATCTACATAGCAAGATAAGGAGAGCATTTAGTACTGTTAAACATGCATTGGATGTGTTTCAATGAAATATGCTAATACTGGAAATAAACCACTCTTGAAGTTGTGTACTTTTTAATTATTTTGAAAAGTGTGTGTGTGTCTGTATATGTTTTTTTATTTTTTAAGAAGAACATAGACCTATTTTTAGTATTCAAATGCTTCACTTCCCTTCATGCTCATTGAACATCACATAACAGTTTGTGGGAAAATCATGAGACATTTCTTACCATCACACTGGGAGGCAAATCCAGCCCACATTCGTGAAAACAAAGGCTCCCATCCACCACACCATAAGGGATGTGTCCTTTATAGCCCAAGTCATCTCCTGCTGCATCATGTTTCACTGCACATTAATCATAGTGACAGACAGATGCACGTTCACTAACTTCTCTGTTCCACTTTCACTCACGCCCCAACCCCATGCTACCTTTGAAAATGTTTTTCTCCATACCAGAGGTACTCCCCCTGGAAAGTGTTTGACATAGGTGGTAGGTCTCTAAGGCCCCAGCACATTTTTTCTAATAATAAATTCAGTGAGTTATCATACAGTAGACCCACACACTGTATATGGTAAAACATATAGTTGCTGTAGGAAATTTATTTCATATAACATAAATCTTATAAATGTTTCAGAGGAGATCATTATCTCACAAAAGGTGTCCCCCAGCATGGATGTTTCTGGGCTATACTGATGAACATGCTAGCCATTTGAAAAAGGGTAATGCTAGGGGTGAAGTCGGTGCCACCAACAATAATGAAATTGTGTAATCTGATGTTAAAAGACATGCTCACATTGTTTGCTGATTTTTCCAGTGTTGCTAAGAAATAGTTTACTTGAACAAATCTTATTAGCTCTGACCTGATCTAGGATATTTTCGGAGACTGTATGAGGTATGCCTATCGCTGCCCATCTTAGACACGGTGGGACACCTGCTAGACTCATATATCCTTTTCACATGCTTCTGTCAGTGCTCAGCTGAGTGTCTTTATATCCAGGCTGTTATTTCTAATCTGTCAGAGAAGTTTGTCATTTTACACCATCTCCTAGATAGAATTTCACCTCTTGCTTTGATGCTCTGAAGCCTGGATCACACAGTGTCTTGCTTGTTGTGCTTGTGGGCATTTGTGTAAGGCTGGCCAAGAATCAATATTTCCAGGAGTCTTTGCAAGAGTGTTTTTCTGCTCTCACTCATCTTTGACTAAATTTAATTTTAAAAATACCAATAATTAATATATTAATTTTTGCTACTGGTCCTCATTAATGACTCTGGGGCTTGAGCGTCTGAACTCAGTGACCATCCTAGCTGTGTCAGCGGCAGTAGGGATTTTTATAGCACCGCACGTTTCCACCAGCTGTGCAGAATGTATTGCAGTTATTGCTTTTGGGTGTGTGCCATCGAGGTTATTTACACTGTGTATAGCATAGCTATACGCTCCTGAAATAGGGTACAGTATGCCATTGCAAGTAAATTATGCGGTTAGAAAGCTCAGCTTCTTATCACGTGTAGGTCACTAGGCCATCAGGTCAAATCTAATACTGCACTGCATCCCAATATGCACAGGTGGTTGCAGGGAGAAAGGACTAATGAACTGAATAACATAAAACTGTGAACCTATCTACCATTTATGTTTTGGTAAACCCTAAATGACTCAAACATTCAGTGATTTTTGTTTCTACATGTGCAAAACAAAACATGCACCTCTTACACAGGCATCATCATTATGGGTATTTCAGTAATAAATGTGATCCCGGTAAATGCTTTAACAGAGTACCGCACGTCCACTGTAATTATAATTCTGATCGTGGCTAGAGCAAAAAAGAAAATTTGCTCACCACTTCACTGTTTGACTTGACAAAACATTAGTGTTAGCTTCCAAGGTGGAACAGACTGAATCAAGGCAAATCCACACACTGCTCTGAGGAGATAAAATCTCTTCGACAAGGAAACTGAGCTCATATCAGTGTGGGGTCTTTTTTTAAGCCTGTTCCTCTTGTTTGTGTGATCTCTAGATTAGCCTCCAGATAGCGAGAGTCTGCAATCCATCCTGAAACATGACAGTCCTGTAAAACACAGCAGGTCCACACACAGTCACAGCTTAGAGGACTGTGATGACTCATATATAATGCCTTTTTATACAGGTAATAACTCTACAGAGTTGACATTTTAAATGTCATGCAGCCATAACTGACCCACTTACAAGTAAACATAAGTTCTTACACAGATATATAACTTTAAGGACAGATGTGTTTACTAACAAAAGATGTAAATCTTGCAAATATGCATGATAAACTGGAATTCCTGAATTTGTAGTCTGGGATGACAGTCCTCTTTATATGGTTATTGCTGAAGTATTTCCAGGTCTCTTTAGAGAGTTGTGTTTTTAAATACTTAGGTTCATGGCTCTTAAAGCTCTTTGCTGTATCTATGCCATCTGACTGCCGAGTTGCAAGATAGTCTCTGTATGAGATCATGGTTACTGACTTCTCTCTATCTGAATTGCCTGTCAGTGATACAAATGTGGGGCCATTTGGTTTGTGTCTATCTGTGTGTATGTGCCTACATTGGATGATGTGTGTTTTCACATATGCACACAAATGTTTGTGTGGGCCAGAGAAGAGCCAAGAAAACATTCTCTCCCTCTGAGAACATAGTTTGTTAGATAGTTGTTCAACTTATCTGAGGAAAGTTTTTGTTTACAGCCTTTAAAGTAAGCCTGATAATGACAGTGGTGATGATCATCATTGTTTTGTTTAGTTATACATGATTTGAAATACATAGAAAATAAATATTATACCCCTTTAATTACATATCAATTTTTGATTCACCTTTGTATTTTTCATCTTTCTGCTTCTCTCTCTTTTTTTGTCTTACTCAGGCCAATGAGTGGAACAAAAATGATGAGCGCCTCCTTTCTGCGGTGGAACATGGTGAGGTGGAAAAGGTGGCGTCACTTCTCGCCAAGAAAGGTGTCAGTGCTGTGAAGCTGGACAGCGAGGGCAAATCAGCGTAAGGTTTAGTATTAACTACACAAAAATGAATGAAAAATGGCTTTGGTACAGATCTGTATCACAGAAGGATTCATAACCTAATAATCCTGCAGAATAATAATCATGCATCTGTAGTTCGTTGCCAGATTTATTGATACATGAACAGTTGTTTAGGCCATGCTTTAACAGTAAGAAATGGTGTGACTGGTAAAATAAAACTATGTACATTCACTTTCAGGGAAACACCTTTGGATTGAAAGATAACATACATTTACAACATACTACTCTCGCACGCTGCAGCACAATGTTATAAAGGAATGGCAAGTCCAAAAATACATCACTTTTTCGTAGTTTCTGAAAGTTTGACATTGACAACTATTCATTCAGCGTCTCTGACATTCATTGTTTTGCAGGCTACTGAATTTCTGCAGAGGCAGTGATGCTTGTTGGAGTTTGTTGATAACACAGAGGCTCAGTGTTAATATTTGACCTTTCTTTTACTGAAACCTAACACCAGCTGACCTCAATGTGTTGAGCAGCTCACACAGAGCCAAGAACATCAGAACACAGGAACAACTGCTAAGAAAAGCGAATGTGCAGATTTTTATGTGCTGAAACAAACACACAGCTTTTGTTGTTCACCAGTAGTCCGCATCCTTGACCTACTCTGTGTGTGTGTGTGTGTGTGTGTGTGTGTGTGTGAGTGAGACTAGAACACAGAGCCACACATACAGATGCATACACAGCTTTTGTAAATCATGATGAATGTGGTGGTTTGGGATCGCAATGGTCCAATCTTTTCAGAACGTACAAAGGAGGAGTCTACAGTATCTCTATGGTGATAAAACCTGATTGAAAGGCATGTGGGCATAGTTGTGTGTGTGCGTGTGTGTGTGTGTGTGTGTGTGTGTGTGTGTCTGTGTCTGTGTCTAAGTTCTACCCACACACCAAGGGAAAGCTGGGTATGTGTAGTGTTTTTGTTTTTTGTTTTTTTATCCCTGCTCGTTGAGATGGAAAGGGATTTTATTGCTCACTGCACAGATACACACAAAGAGACGCACAATCCAGAGGGTGTTTTTTTTTTTTTTTTTTTTTTGCATAAAGGTCGATATAAACGTATGACATTCCTGCACACAATGCAGTACTTTTCATCTTATGTGCAGGCCTCTCAAAATAACAATCAATGGAAGTTTGTATCTGACACTGGAGGTACTATAAAATTGTCAGGGTCCCCTTCTCACTTGGTTGGATTTTACCAATACCCAAGTGTCACTTTGTTAAAGAATCACATTGATATTACTGGAACTGCCTGTTAGCTGTCAAAAAAGAGTCAGATAAGACTGATGTATGCTGCAGCCAGCAAGAGCAGCACATAATTATTTAACATGTTGTGTCACATTTGCATAGTGAAAAAAATCTTTGAAGCTGGGAAGTCAGTTTTCCTTCAAAATGCATGATGTATGGCTGCATGATGTGAAGGTCCTAAAATAAAATAGCAGCGCTTTGCTCTTTATAAAAAAATAAAAAAAAAGCTGTAAAAGTATAACCAGTCAAGAGAACACACAAGAGTGATATTTGTTTCTCATGTAACATTGGCAAGAGAGTATGATCCCCAAAAGGTTGAGCTATTCCTTTAATGTAATGTTTTCCAGTCAGACAGTTGGGGATTATTCATCATTTTATCACTATAATCAACACCAGTGGGTAGGAACAGTTTTTCAAGGACAAACAGAAAAGTGGGATTATCTAAATTTATGGTGACTTAAAATATTAATGGAGAAGGAGGTCATCTCATTTCCTGATTATTTTATAACCACTGACGGTTAATTTTTTATTATCTCACGATTCGATTCGATTACGATTTTTGGGGCTATGATTCGATTCAAAATCGATTTTCGATTCAAAACGATTTGATTCATAATGATTTCTGCTTCAATCTATAGGTGTGCAAAGGATCCTCATGATCTACTCCAGTCTGCTTTGCAAGACAGAATGAAAAAAGGAGACACTGAAGTGTCTTTTTCACATTTATTAAGTTTGAAACATTTATCCATGCTGAGATGGAATTGTTACAACTGTTGCATAAAAGAAATATCACATATTGCTTAAGTAAAAAAAATAAAAGTGTCTCTTTATTAAAAAAAAAATAGTGCAGTTAAACATGGGTTGCCCAAGTGCTTAATCCTCATTTTGCAAACCTTGCACACTGTGAACTCATGTCAAGCTCGGTCTTCCCGGGCATTCGGTAAATAGGGCCCTATAAAATCCGCCATCACGGAATCATGGAATTAGACATTAAAAACGAAATTCATTATAAACACGGAATAACAGAACTGGCCAACATTTTACATAAAAGTCCCCCCCCCCCCCCCCGGAATGAAAAGGAATGTCTGTCAGGAAAATGCTCCACAGGGTTCACTAATAATGCACGCCCCCTTACCCATGAATGAATAAATAAATAAATAAATAAATGAATGAATGAATGAATATGATGACTTGAGCGGCATGGTGGCGTAATGGTTAACGCTGTCGCCTCGCAATAAGAAGGACTTGGTTTGATTCACGGTGGGGGCACCTGAACATAGGTTAATTGGTAACGAGTGATGGACTACAGCAAGGAATGGCGACCAGAGACTAGACCAGACCAGAGATCGGACCCCTGCAGAGAGTAGAGACTAGACCAGAGACCGGACCCCCCAGAGATTAGACTGGACCAGACCAGACTAGACCAGAGAGAGTACCTCCCCAGAGACTAGCCCAGAGACCGGACCCCTGCAGCGAGTAGAGACTAGACCACATCAGACCAGACTAGACGAGACACCAGACCCCCCCCTCCAGAGACTAGAGACTAGACCAGACCAGAGACCGGACCCCCCCAAAGACTAGAACGGACCCATCCAGAGACTAGAGACTAGACAAGACGAGAGACTGGATCCTTCCACAGACACCGGACCCCACCAGTGAAGCGGCCGTCTGACTGCTAAGTGCTCAGTCAAACGAGAGTCACTCACTGAGCTCAACACAAAGAGGTTGACTATCATGTACTTCAATGGAGATGTCAGTAATCGGTGGAAAACCAAAGAACATGGGGATAGAAGAAATTAAAAAGTTTACAGTGGATTTAATATTTCCACCAAAGTTGTGGGACATATGTTTCATTGTTTTTATTATGTTTTTGCTTAACTGTGTGGAAGCATTGAAGTTTTCAGTTGTAACTGAAGAAATTGTCTATATTTCATTACTTAAAACGCTGTCTCTGGGTTAAATTTGCGTAAAATGCTAAAAACCAAAAAAAACCCAAAAAACCAAAACACAAATGTTGGAAAAATTAAAACGGAATTTGGGAAAAAATAAAACGGATTTTATAGGGCTCTAGGTAAAAACCAAAATGAGTCCAAATCTTTGCCTTCAACAAAGACGGGGCTGGTTGAATCTCTCTTTCCTCCATTATTGTAGTTTCCTCCTTGTTTTGGTGCTTACCGCGCATGTGTATGTTCCAGAACCGGCTCCGTGGTGACATCAGGACGTCCCACATACAAAATGGAGGCAGACAGCCTGCGGATTTGTTTTATTTTTAAATTTTCTGAATCGTAGTAAATGAGAATCGCGATTCTTATGTGAATCGATTTTTTGGCACACCCCTAATTTGCAATCTTCTGTTTTTTTTGTTTGTTTGTTTGTTTGTTTTTTCACTTTGGGTTTATGTAAAGTCTCCATGTGGCAGCTGCACGTGGTCACACTGACTGCCTTTCTGTCATCCTGGCCCACGGAGCTGACCTGTCTGTCACTGATGCTGCAGGTATGTGACACTGCTCTTAGAAAAGAAAGTGGGGCTAGATGTATTGACATGATAGTTTTACTCAGTAGATAGATAAAACAAGATAAGATAGGATAAGATGATAAATGAGTTATAATTCTCTTTGCTTTATGATCAGGTTTGAGTCCCTTACACTTGGCTGCCAAAAACAATCACATCGAGTGCTCCAAAAAGCTCCTTCAGGTAAAGAGTATAAAGTGAAAGAGGCTTTCAAAAACATTCACAAACCAACCTTAACCCTAATGTGAGAGTCTAGAATTGCTTTCTTATACTACCAGTCATATTTCATTCACTGGGATGACTAATAATACAAATAAAAACATAACAGTTGCTTCAATCTGCCAAGCCATGTATTTATAATTACAGGCAGTAGTGCACATATGGCTCTGCAGTGTTGTAATAGTGACAAAATAACCACAGTATTTGATTTAGTATACTTGTTTTACAATATTTCAGGTTCACAGAAATACTTTAGATGCATTATACAACAAAAGAATGCCAGAAATTGTCACATTGTGTTAACAGCAGAGCATCTAGATTACTTGGTGCAGCAAATAAGAAATGTGTGAAAGCAGCAGCATGAACCATTTAAAACGTACAGTCTCACTATTCTGACAGCAGACGTTTTCAATGCTAAGCTGGTTCAGTCTGCTGATTGTGTGTATGTGTGTGTCAGCCTGTTAAGATCTGCTGATCTGCGCACACACACGCACTCTTTGCTCTAATGTGTCTGCAGTGCCACGCCGACAAATTTTCTAGTATTGTTGTCATACATCACGTAAAATATAAACTACAAACATCTTTTTTCTCCTATCATTTATAAACAATTTGTTGCCTTCATTTGTGTGTCTAACTTTGTTTTTTTTCCCCCTCAGAGTAAATGTCCTATTGATTCTGTAGACAGCACAGGAAAGACTGCGTTGCATCACGCCGGTAAGATTGTCAGTAAACTTAGAGTGAACCACACAAAAGTGAACTATGTAGGAAAATATCTTGCAAGATTAAGTTAAAGCTCTAATTGTACAAGGATATCATCATCAACCATATTTAGAATTAAGTAATTAAATGAGATTTCAGCCCAGCTTGGTTCAATCAAAATGTCCTTTAATTCCCAAACCAGACAATACACTATCACTGAGTTATCAGAAGATGGTTCTCACAATTTTTAAAAAAAATTTTTTTTTATGAGGCTTCCTCCCAGTTTACTCACAATGTTGATGCTAGTTGATGGAGCTGTTTAAATTAAACATATATTTATTAATTACTTATGCATTTTTATAATAGAAGCAAAGGCTTACTAGTATACTAACCCCGTGTGTGCTTTTTACTCAAACATAGACAGTCTGGCTGTGATAGTTTCATTTTTAATGAATTTGGTCTTTCTGGAAATTAGACAGGGAGACGAATGAGGGAAAATTCTTACTAAATTTAATCCTGGACCAAAATGGACCAAGCTCTGATCTCTGGACACCTGTGTGCTTTTGTTCATTGTCTGACTCTTGTTTTGTTTTATCCTCAGCTGCCAGCGGGAACATTCAGACCGTCCAACTGCTGTGTGAACTTAAAAGTCCTATCAACCTGAAAGATGCAGTATGTTATTTCATTATTGCTTCCAATCTTTCTTACCCAGACTTATTTTTCCTGGCAGGATAGTAACAGGAAACAACATTAAGACCACAGAAGTACTCCATTCAGTCGCATTGACATTAGTTTCTAGTGTTTTATTTCCAGAGGAATTTGGTCATGGAAGGCTAGTAATTTTTATATGCTATATTTTATTTAGGATTTATCGGTCTGCGTTTATCGCCTATGAACTCTTGATTCCTAAACTGCATTTTTCAAGAGAAAGTAGAAGTACAGTATTGTTTTAAATCTGCAGCTGTCTCTCACAGCTGGAAGCTTACAATGTGTCAGTCACTCACATCCTCACTTCCTCTTGTTTTTCTTCTGTTTTAAGATTGATTAAAAATCTTCTGTGTGTGTGTGTGCGCGCTTGTGTGCTTGTATGTGTATGAGGTAGAGGGTCAGTGTACTGTGGGAACTCTGTTCTCAACCCGCAGACATGTGGTCTCCATTGCAATGATGCTCCATGCCTGTGGTTTATGCACGATATTTTGTCTGTGTGTGTGTGTGTGTGTGTGTGTGTGTGTGTGTGTGTGCGTGTATAAAGGAAAGAGAACAAATGAGAAAAGAAAAAGGGAATGTGTTGCCGGTTTATTTCTTCATTTATTGTCATGCCACAGCTGGGCTATTGAAGACAAACACACACAGACATAGTGACTCACACTGATCTTTAACCAAACAAGTAAAGATGGTATAATATTACTTATCGAAATACAGTGCAGACGCTTTGTTTGTTTAGGCCTGTGATAATATATATTCTGGCATTTGAAACTGGTTCATGCCACCACTTCACCACCACCTGCAAGGACTTTAAGGCTTAAGTAAAGGGGTTTCTGAAATCCGGGTACAACTGGAGCAGGTCCCACAATCAATCAATCCAACACTTGTTACACAAAACATTCTTTCTAAGTGCTTTTAAGAACCTGTAAGCTGCATGGGTAAATTGCACATTTCACTTGTGTCAACAACATTTTGATGTATGCTCTATTTATAAAGTATATTGTAAGTAAGACAACGTTTTATTTGACTTACATCAAACGGCATTCCCTTTTCCACCCATAATCATCTCCAAATGCGTGTGTGTGTGACTGTGTTTTGATTTGAATCGCTGTCTCTTCTTAGTGGACATGTAGACTGAAAACCTGAAAGATGCCTAGAACAAATTGTGGTTACTGTGCTAAGTAGAACATGCAGGCTTGTTAGCCTCATGCATACATCATGGTTCTAGCATACAGTAAATCTATACCAAATCTATATTTAACTTGGGTAAACACACAGGGAGATATTGAAAGAAAATGTGAAACATTGTCCAGGACTAAATATTTTAGACAAAGAATGTTTATACAAAATCACGTAAATGTAAACCTGAGGTCTCCCTAGAAATGTGGGCAGTATGTAATGTAAAAGCTTCCTTATGTTTTCTGTTGGAAATAATTATATTATTTAAAAGAAGCTCAGCCTTGACGTGTTTTGGTAATTATTTAACAGCCTTTGTTTAAATAGTTTGAACCACAAATGGTCAGTGGTGGAGTGTAACTGGGTACATTTGGGTAAGTATATAACTACATGGTTGAGTAATTTTCACTCTGCTACATTTATTTGGCATGTATAGTTACTTAAATTTTAAATACATGAAATATGATATGATTTATTCATAAAATATGGTGAACAATCATAGTAAGCAGAGGTACGTTTGCCTTGACTGATTTGCATCTTAGCCTTTGAAGCTATTTGAACTATTCAATCAATTGGACAGAAAACTGTAAAACTAACTCCAGTAACAGGTAAAAAAAAAGTGTTAATACACCTGTGCAGGCACACACATCTACAGATGCACTAAATCTACTGAAAAAAACTGGTTTCTGTCCTTTAGACTCAGTTCAGTAGAAACACAGACTGACCAGAGCAGACACAGGGCTGTTAAAGACTTTAGCAGAGCTCAGAGGAAGCCACGACATAGTTTTCTTCTCTGCGGTATATGGAAACAGCAGCCTTGTAATAGAAAACACAAAACTATGCTGACACACTTTACATTCTTTGCTTTTTCCAGTTGGACAGAACTTCAGATTTCTTTTTTCAACGTCTTGTTTAACAAAACAAATGACCTGTGGAAATGTCTGCTTAGTTTAGCACAGAGTTCCTTAATTGTTGTGTTTGTTGAATTGTGCTTGCTGTGTTGAAAAATATTCATCCATAGCTCACTGTTGAGTAACTATTTACTAAGATGCACATTATTTCCTAACTTAACTTTGGCTGAGTAAAGTTTCCCAACCTGAACTGAACACTAAAGGAAGCAGCTCCTCCCACATCATACATAGCTCCCAACAATCCCAGCCTCTCAAATGTTTAGATTGAAATCAGGTTAGGTTAAGGGTCAGGCTTAGATCTGCCAATTGTGGTGAGAAATGTGGGATGTCTACGTTGCATGAAATACGGCCCCATCTGCCCAACTTGGGGCAATAAGCTCTTCTGTACATTCATTTAAAACTGTAAATATATAATTTGGGGGAATTTCCTTCATCACATTTCTAAACCATATACCAAGTGGAACAAGTTTGGCTTTTTTGTTTATCAAGTGGGAAATTCAAGTACAGCAGGAGACGTACACTCCTTTTTCTCATGGATCTGAGGTTTCTCTCACCACACAGACACTTGACCATACTCCATGTCTAAGCTCACGTCTTCATGTCATACTAGATATGTGTGTGTGTGTGTGTCTGTGTATGGCCCCTCAATAGGACTATTTCAGAAACATCTAAAATTTATAATGTCTGTCTTTCTGTCTGTCTTGAAGGATGGACTCCCTTCCTTGCTGTTGGCAGCCAAACATGCTCATGCTGAAGTATGCAGCGCTTTGCTGGAATGCGGTGCAGAAATCAATGCCTCTGACAATAGTGGCAGGTATGGGAACAGTCAAGAAAATATGCTCAAGTGTAGAAATTCAAACAATGGCATGCAGTTGTGTTGATAAGTGAGTAAAGATCATCAGATGTTGGGTTAATGTTGTATGGGTATGGACTTCTATGTTGTAGGACAGCCTTGATGCTGGCCATTGAGTCCAATGCAGTGTCTGCTGTTGAAGTCTTGGTTCACAGAGGAGCAGATCTCTTAGCTGTAGATTCTCAAGGCCATGATGTTCTTTACTACTTTAAACTGTCAGGAAACTCAGATGTCAAATCTGTCCTCACAGCTGCTCTGAACAAACAGCAGATTTCAGGTGAGTCTCTCAATGACATTATATTGACTCCCATTCCTTCCCTGGAGACGTAGCCGTGATCAAAACATTACTAAACCAAATATAATAAATTTTAATGTGACAATTTGAGCACGTTTGCCTCCACTTCATCATATACACATAAATACTTGCCTCTTTGTGGTAGAAATCTGTACTACTCTTATTTCCATGCAGTCAGCAGTGACATCTAGTGGAGTTCTCAAGTAATTAGTACTGTTTTTTTTTTTAACATGTTACTCTTTGCCATCGTCTATGTGAGAGATCTTACCACTTGTAGAAATGTTTAAAGAAAAGGCTGACTGATTGTTTTTTGAATTTTCTTCCTATTTCTTGTAACAGACAAAAAGTCTCCGAGAAGTCCTCTGGTAAGATATTTTAAAAACCTCACAAATAAACAAATTCCATAACAATTCTTGGCTAAAATAATGTAAGTACTACAATGTCGTTTTTAAGGAAGAGCTAAAAATGTGCAAGAAGGAGAAACTTTGTCTTACGTTTCTGTTGTGTAGCTGTAGTTTAATAGCAGCTGCAATCGTGTCAATATTAAATTTCTCAGCTTGTAAAAACTCTTTCAGTTGCTATTTTTGGGAAAACAAAACTTGAATCTAAACTGTAGCACTCATTGATTGCCAATCCTTTTACTAACCATCACTGAGTCCCATCACTGTCTTTATTTCTCTCTTCGTTGCCTTTCCTCTATCCTCTTTGCTGGCTCTTCAGCATGATCAAGTAGCTAAGCTAAGTGATGAACGGATCACAACTCCCAAAAAACGAAAAGCACCTCCACCTCCTATTAGTCCACTGCAGGTAAAAGGCATGTCTCTCAGTTTTTCTGTCTGCTTGTATCAATATGCCACTCTTTATATTAATGCACGTCTGCAGTGTATTCAGAAAATTAGATGTCTGACTTGTGTTTGTGTTTTTAAATATTTCCTGTAAGATTATTGTCAAAGTATATCAATGTATTCATATTCATTCATGTAGTATGTTAGTTAAATTCTATTCTAATGGCTCTTGTTTTACAGTGATTATTATTTAAAATGCTTTAAATACAAAGATTTGGGAAGGGAATATCACACCGTGTTTCTGTACCAACCAATCATAACATTATGTATTATTGTTTTGTAACTGCTCACAATCTTGTTTTTATGAACCAGCTCATGGACAGTCAATGAACAAAAGTTTCTTTATTCCCCAACCACAATGTCACATGTTTTTTACAGTATGATGGAAAACAAACCCATAAACCAATCTAAATTGTATCGCTCAACTTCATCCTTCCTCAGAGCTCCGGACCCTCCTCCCCTTCAATCGTTACCTCCACTGGGACCCCTGCATCTAACAAAAGCGAAACACCAAAGAGATTTAATTACAAGGTAACACGCAACCTGACAAACCTGCCATGTATTATATGCCTTTTCTCCTATTGCCTCAACTTTCGCTTCCTTTTCCTTGCCCATCTCCTGCTCTTCCCACCTCCCCTCCCTCTTTCCCGCTACCCCTCTCTCCTCCCCTTCACCATTTCAAAGGAGGATGAGGTCAGAGGAACAGTGCTGAGAGAGGAGGTTGAGAAGCTCCATGAGGAGAGAAACATGCTGCTGGAAACCATTGAAGACCTGAGGCAGACAGTGGAGCAGACAGTGGGAGATCCTGAGCTGGATATAAAGGTGATTAATGATCAAGACGTGCTATAGTGACGTACTTAGATTGTATGTTATTTACGAGCAGATTTTTAAACAGATGTTACGATAAGTGCAACAGACTTTTACTTTGACAAGTATATCATTAAAGCACAGTGCCTAAGCACATACAGCCAATATATTTATTGGTGTATAAACATATTGCAAATGGATTATGTACCCAATCCAACCTTAAAGTTTGACATTTTAATTAGATACATATAGATAAATTACATATCTGTTATTTTGCGTTTTAAATCACTCTTGTTTACTGAAAATCCCCCGCCTTTTTAAAAATATAAGTTTCTCTAAGTTTAGTGCTGGAAACTGTTTAACTTTTTCACCCTTGCATTCTTGAGGGAGGTCTAACCTTAGCTTTTGACATGTCACAACTCGTTCTGTTTTTCAGTAGGTAGCTAGTGGTCTTTAACGTTGCTTTGATGCCTCTCTGTGTGCCTCTGCATGTAATATATGTGTGTTGTATGTGTTGACAGGTTGAAAGCAGCAGTACGGCATCTGCAGCTCTTGTTTCTGCTCTGCAAGCCAAGATTACGGCTCTTACTTTGGAGAATCAGCACCTTACAAGCAAACTTAAGGTATTTAAACCCTCCATTTACTTTTCAGTTGAAGCATAAGCTCAAGGATAAATATAACCAAGTAAAGGATAATACACTGTGTACGATATAAACATGCAAACCAGCCGCTGCACATTCATCATGTGAGAAACTAAAAACTAAAACCCTTACAACAACCACGAGACTTAAATTTTATTTTTATTTGAACATAAAAAGCGTAAAAATTCTCCACATTTTGTCTGCCTTAAAACAGTACTCATATGCCCACATACATATTGGGAAGTGTTTGGTCCTTCCAAGACTTACGATTTACAGCTAAATAAAAATTGCTTTATATTGAACACTACGGTCATGCCTCATGAGAATATTGCCTATGACATAATTTGTTGTTGCTATGTAAGAGAGCCACTACTGTGACTCCTTTAAGAATGGTTTGGAAGAATATGCAACTGTCCTTTAAAGTGTGCACTGTATTATTTTTCCATGAAGTACCACAACAAGTAATGATTTTTTAGATCACAAAAGAAAAAAACTCTCATTATTTCTCAATGAATTGTTTTGTCACAGAAACATTCACTCCAAGAAAATGAGGACTTAAAGGACGCCAGTCGTCCAAACAGCATGGCCTCCAACTCCTCCTTCCACTCCACCAAGGATGAGTTTGAGCCACAGCCACAAGACCATTCTCCCGTCCAGATAGAAAGGAGAGATAATTCTGTAGATATTTCTGCCAGAAGAGAGGATGACGAGAAGGAAGGAGGGAAAGGAGGGAGCAAAGAGGAGATCAGACTGTTGAGACAGGCGTTAGAAAGCGTTCAGGTGAAACTCCTAGAAACCAGGAAGGAGAACCGCTCACTTCAGGCTCAGCTGAAACCTGAGAGAGGCAGAGAAAGAGAGTACGATGACGAAGTAAAAGAGAAGGGAAGAGAGGAAGAGTTGATGGGGAGTCTAGCAGAGCTGCAGGCGAAGCTGACAGACACTCAGGAGCGATACCACCAAGCTGTGGAGGAGGTCGAGGAGCTGAGAACACAGATGGCAAGAGAAGATGGTGAGCTGGAGAGACATGTCTCATCCACACTGGAACATGAAGTGAAACAGCTGAAAGCCCAGCTCATCCAATCAGGATCTGAGCAAGAGAAAGCAGCTCAACAAATCAGACAGTTGGAGGAGATAGTGAGGAGGGCAGAGGAGGAAAGTAAGAGTGTAAAGGAGAAAGAACAGAGGACTGCACAGATCGAAGAGCTATACAAGGAGGCTAAGGAGGAGATTAGGATGCTGCAGGTAGATATGGGCCCTTTCTCTCAGAATTTTTATTTATCTATTAATTCAACATTTTGTCTGATTATTTAATCATTAATCTGGTTACATCACTTCTTCAATTCAGTTACTTTTTCGCAGCTTTTTTTCTCCTTTGCTTCCCTTTCATTTCCATTCATATTTAAATTTCCACCTGTTGTCCAGGAGGCTCTGAGAGGCACAGTGCCTGTTGAAGCTGCAGCCAAAGACTTTGAAGAAATGAAAGCAGAGCTAAACGAAGTCATTGCAGGGCTGCAGCGCCGCTTGCTGGAACTCTCACACTCCTACAGTGAAACGAAGAGTCAGCTAGGTGCTGCTCAGAAACAGCTGTCTGAGGCCCAAGCTGAAAGGAGTACGTCATCATCTCCCTCTTCAGATCAACAGCAGCAGCAAGTCCAGATGCTGAACAACAGAGTGGAGGAGCTGCAGACTTTGTTAGCTGACGCAGAGAAGAACTTCTTAGCTGCTCAGCAGGAGATTTCAGTGCTGAGGAAGGAGGCAGAAGCTCAGGCACAGAGAACTGTGGCCCTTGCTGACCACACACATGTGATGTCATCTCTGGGAAATGCCATCAAAGAGTTGGAAAGCCAGTCCGAAAATCTGAAAGAACAACTACACGAAAAGACTCTGCAGGTGGAAGCTCTTCATAACAGGTGAGGAGAAAAAAGTGATGAGATTTGAGACATGTACTAGATGTTGCCTTTTCTCCTTTTGAGAGTCTAAAAGGTGGATGCTGATTGTTACTGATCACATCAGAATTTATTATGGTTTTTAGAAAGAGGTGAATGATCAGAATTTCTGTCGAGAGAAAAGGGTATGATAGAGCTTCTGACAAAACACAGGTTTGTCCTCAGAAGGTAAAAATGCATGTTTCGTTAAAAGGCTGACGGCAGAAAAAGATGTCACCCCAGATGATTCAGTTTCCCGTCTGGACCATGAGACCATGAGAGAACAACTGGAGGGTGAGGTGAATCACCTAACGCAGCTCCTCCAGGGGGCCCTCAGGAAGCAGGATGAGATGGCTCTGGAGGCTGCTGACGCATGGCAGAAGGTGAGAAGATAAGAAGAAAAGACCGGCTGAAGGGGAAATCTAAGGAAGGAACCATATCTTGAATAATAATCGTTCCTCATAACACTAAATCCTTTTCCTGTTACACCCTTTTATCAATTCATCCATCAGGCACGGGAGAACCGTGCAGAGCGGGAAGCCCTTCAGGAGCTGGTGATGTCGAGGGAGAAGGAAAACCAGACACTGTCCTCCAGGCTGGCTGAGTCCCAGGATGCTGTGTGTCAGCTTAAACAGCTGGTGGAGAACCATGTTGCCTCTGAGAGGGAAAAGAACAAGAAGGTCTGTCGTAGCAGTTATCTCAGTGGTGTTTGCCTGACATTACAGTGACAGACAGCCTAAACTGTGATATAAAATGTATTCAGTCTAATCTCGTTCTTTCCATCATTATGCCATTTTAGTTAAAAGTTGTGCTGTATGTTCCCCCCTCAGATAGATGACTTGTCACGGGAAGTGGGAAAGCTAAAAGATGCCTTGAACAGTCTGTCCCAGCTCTCTTACAGCTCTGGTTCGCCTTCCAAGAGGCAGCAGCAAAGCCAGCAGTTGGAGACCATGCAGCAACAAATCAAACAACTGCAGTACCAGCTAGCTGTACGCTTTCTTCAACCTGCTTAACATATAGGAATAATTCTTTCGAATAATTCTTATTCTTTGTCAATGAATTATTTACTTCATGTTTTTCTTTCTAGGAGTCAAAGAAGCAGCACAGTGAGATTGTGTCGGTCTATAGGATGCACCTCCTCTATGCTGTTCAGGTAAATTCATCCGTTACTTTCCTTAAAACTTGCATGTTACATTTTTAACTAAAATTTTAGAAAATTGTGTAAAAAAAAAAAACCCCAAAAAAACAACGATCCCTTGCTTACTTGTTGTGGAAAGCAAGGGGTTGTCTGGTACCTATGCAGATAATCTAGGTTTTATTATCATAGTTTTGAAACTCTTAAAATGTTTGTCTTAATCACAGTGTGATGACAGTGAATGTGAATTGTGTTTGAGGCAAAATATTCTGAGTTAACTGAAAATGATCCACATCAGATTAGGGCTCACAAGCTGTACACTTGTCATAAAAACCAAACGTGCATTTTAACTTGAATTAGATTCTAACTGCACCTGTGTCCTCAGGGTCAGATGGACGAGGATGTCCAGAAAGCCTTGAAGCAGATCCTGATGATGTGCAAGGTGCCAAGCCAAGCGAAGGAGGCGTGCTGAGACACAAAGGCTGATTTCCCAAAAGTATTTTGCGACTGATGTTAAAGTGAACCGCTGCAGACAGCTGTTGCTACATTTCATCTTGTCCTAATTCATGCATTGCTTTGGCCAATTACAAGCAAAGCCAACACATGGTGCCTCTGGATGAACCTTGTGTATTTGAAAATAAGGAATAGGTTTACAGTCATGTCCGATTGCCTCTTTGTTTATCATTTTGACCCATTAAGATCCAAACGTCAGAAAACGTATGATGGAAAATGTTTTTGGGAAACCCCTGCCCAGCATACAGCTAATATTCCATCAGCCAACTGACCATTCAAATGAATGGAGGAGTCAGACGGTTATCTTCTGTGTCCCGGCCAAACGTATATGTAAACATTAAACTGAGAATGTGCAGTAACCTTGAATCACATGCTGTTGCACAAGTACGATAATGCAAACGTGTGTCCTCAGACACAACATGTACACTTATCAGTTATGGTTTGATGTGGTTTCTCTTTGTCACGTTCACTTAGAGAAAGAAAAGACTCCATTGGTGCTGCTTTTACTAGTATCTATTTTATGATACATCAGTGTTAGTTGTTAGTTAGTTTACTTTTGTCTAAATATTCTGTGATTGTCTACAGTTTCTACCATCTAAATTATTTGTGCCCTGATGACAATGCCTGTGACTTTGCTCAGCACCAGCCCAAATTGCATAGAAATGTTGCTTTTGGCCGCACTTCTATGAAGAAAAGCATGATACTGTTTGTATTGCTATTTTCCTACTAGCACAAAAAAGAAAAAAAAAAAAAAAATAATACAAAGATGTATTTTCCTGGATTGTTTTTCTTCATGTTTTCTATGTTACTGAAATGAAAGGTTTGATAGCTGTATTTTTCATTACTTTGTTTTATGTCCTGTGCTTTTTTCCTTCAATATAACAACAAACTAATTGAATAGTCACACCTAAATTAGTTCATATTCCTGGTAGTACTCATTATTTTACACATAATCGGTTGAGTATAATTGTTTGCTGAAACAAAGAACTAAATATTTCAGTTGTAACAAGTACCTACCTAAGGACTATTGGGTCAATATTTTTCTCTTTGTGACTCAAAGGATTGTTAGGAGACAAGATTTGTAGATGTGTCTACGTATTCTTTTTGCTCTTAAGTCTTTGGGTGTTTCTTACTTGAAGAGCGTACAAAAAAAAAAATCAAACTATTGACTTGGACTTGTGTCATGTGCCTGCACTTAATAATCAGACAGTATTGTGTCTCTCTGCTGTCAATCAATGATTTGATTGTTAGAGATGCTAATTTCTCTTCACACTATCAAATGTGTCTGTTAGTTCATTGTTTCCTTGTAGGTACATTCAACACTGCGCACTGATTCATGCATTTCTGTGAGATGTCCGCTGAACTGAATCACACTCCTCTGCCTTAGTACTGTACTTAGAGCCATACTGTACGCCCTTAGATATCAACTTTCCACTGAACAGAAATTGTTCAAAATACAGACGACACTAGCGTTGTTTAAGTGAAGTGAGATTAAATGGATTTGGATCTGACCTACCATTGTTTCTCACTCAGGAACTTTTTTTATTCTGAACATGATTTACACCTGACAGATTTGCCAGCCCTGAGTGGAGTCTTTGCATGTCTTTATTTTGTACTTAGAAGATATTCTAGAAACTTCCTCTGTCTTTTGGCCTTGAATGACGTGTTTATAAAGAAAGGGAAAAGAAAGAAGCAACCTCTCTGTTTCTTTCATAGTGACATAAAAATGTTTTTGCCAACTGCTCTGTTGTCCACATAATAAATTTTCAAGATACTGCAACATCTTATGTCCATGTTTTATATTTTCCAAATCCTATGTATCTGGAAATTATCTTAAATTAATTTCCAGGTTAAAGTCATAATATTTTATTTTGTACTTCATATTTTTGCACTAAATGGAATGTTTTTATTATGGCCTATGCCGTCTGTCATATCTCCCATACGTTCTAGTGGTTAGGATTCCTGTTTTTTTGCAGGAGGCCCAGGTTCAAAAAGGTTTAAAACACCAGGTATTTAAAACCACTTCCCCTCCGTGTGACAAAAGGCATTTGAATGTACTCAACCACATCATGTTCAGCTCACATGGTTTTACAAGCCACCGCAGATAAATGCAAGCCAATGGCTGCATAAATATTTTGGCTTTTGAAACCATGTTGGCAAATGTAAGTGTGTAAAGCTAAAAGATAGTTACTCTTTTTCACTAAACTATGTATATAAACATGAGTTTTGACACTGGAGTGTTCAGTATGAAAGAAAATGGGACGCCTTCCGAAATTACATCGCTCAAACAACCTGTTCTCCAGCTGATTGTTTAGTTGAACAAAACAGATTCAGAGCTGCATAGCAGATGTCGATGGTTTATAGGCCTATAAATTGTTCTGTTTCATTGACTCTCTTGGCAAAGGCAAAGGCTGCTCTTCCATTAGTCAAAAATAGGCCACAAACTTTTTTGTTTCTTCGATGTAAACTTGAACAATAACAAATATTTGGTAAAAGAACAAGAACAAGATAAGACTGAACAAGCTGTAAATGACCACTAGATGGCAGGCTTCACCAAAAATGGATTTCATCTATCCATGACTGGAACATGAACAGGTGAAAGATTAAAGGAAAAGGCTGAAGAAATTATTGGAAAATCTTAGGAAAGTAAATCGTTTGATCATAATTAAAATGGTTTAAATTGTTTGATGCTGTACACACAGTCACCTCACCAAACTGATGGAAACTCCTGATAACACATCAAATGAGCTATATATATATATATATATATTTGCACCCTAGTAACTGTTTTTCCTCTCAAAACACACCAATTTACTGTGGCATCTCACAGAATCAGTAAAATGTACACTTCAGAGTTCTGGCCTACTTAAAAAATATCATTTGCATTGTTTATTTTCCTGTTGAGTAAGGCACACCTTGCTCCGAGTCAACACACCGTCCTCCCTCAGTGTCCACTCAGCTTGGACTCTCAGAAGTCTTGCCAGCCTGACTCTGGGTAATTTATCTGCCGTTCTGTTTCCTCTAACCGGTGGCACAACCACTTCGTTTCCTGCCCTGGCCCTGTGTTCTACCCGCTGGGCAAACACACACATTACCCATATGCACGCAAGAAAAAAAAAAAAACAAAAAACACACACACACACTCACACTCAAACTCACCTCTGCCTTTACACGACAACTTCCTGTCAATCTTGCTTTCCCACACGTTCTGCCCTCAGGCCTGGAGGGTTAGTGGAGAGAGATCGAGTGCTGTGATCCTAATCCAGCAAGGGCCCATATTTGTCAAGCATCCTGGGCTGCAGTAAAATCTCTGTCTGGAGTCTGTGAGTGGCCACATGAACTCCACTCAGCTCCACTGAAATGTTCAATTTAATCCTGGAAAACTAAACTAACTAAAATATTTTAACTACAGAAAGGAAAACGTCCAATGGTCACATTCACGCACTGAAATAATAAAATATTTAGCTGCAAGACTATAACTGCATCAATCTCAAATAATGTTGACACCCTGTGGTGCTAAACTATGAGGACAAATGCAGACAAAAAAAGAAAGCAAAACGTCCTGTGTTTGAACCTCACTATTACATAACTTCAAATTGATCTTTCTGCATTTTGTTTCAAAGGCTTTTTTTTTCCCATTGGCTTGAAACTTATTATGCTCATGAGATGTTTATCCAAAGATGCAATGAATCAATTCACAGATAATTAGCCAGCAAAACTGTCGGTAATCCAATTACATGTAAATAATTTTCATGTAGATAAAATTACAGCTATATCGCTGCTTTACTGTGTCAATAATAAATTCAAACAGGCTTTCTGAATAATACATTAGTTTGTTGTAAAAAAAAAAAAAACACAACACAAAAAAACACCCCTAAACTTAAACCAGTTTTTCCTAATTCAGATATTTCTGACTGAATCATTACAATAAATTCTAACTACATTGCATAAAATGTGACATTTCTCTTTAATCTAGCATGATATTTGTTTTGTTTGCCCACTTGCTTTTCTAATTAAATTTTGAATTAGAGCGATTGTAAGAGTGACTGTGTTGAGACATAAAATGCCAAAAAGATAGTGAATGAAAAGAGGACCCAATACTGAACACTGAGGAACCCCCGGGGGCACATAGGAGTCTGGCTCCACCTGAGGGAGATTTCCTCTCCAAAAAACAACAACTATAAGCATCTTATCATATATAAATGCAAAAAAACAACTTTTATAATTACATATGTAGCTGGAAGGACAGGGGATAGCTGTATGGAGAAAAAAGGATCAGAAATGAGTTTGGATGTGAGGGAGTCACAACAGAAGGTCAAAATCCAGGGGAGGAAGATTGTGGCTGGAGGAGCCCGTTCGCAGAGGAAATGAGGAGGCTGTGGCCAAAAGAAAAAACGTAAGACCAACAGAGCAGGACAAGTATACATGTTGAATCACTGGAGGGATGACTAATCTGCTACTAAGAAACTCTTCTGAAGTAGCACACAAACCTGCCGCAGCTGCCAGAAGTATGAAGGGCTGAAGATGGAGAGGAGAGGAAGGAGAGGAAGCTGCTGATGAAGAGGTCACTCTTCTGGTTCATTTTCTTGACTACTGTAGCTCACGCCTGATTAAGTATGGCAGCAATAAAGTAGTGCAGTTCCAGCTGTCAGCTCAACGCTTTAAGAACATTTTATACATTTTCTAATCTGCTTTCGCTATTTGTTTATACTGAGTGTTTCCAACTAATCAAGTTTGTGTGCTTAGTAAATATTGTCGAATGGCTTCTCACTAATGTGCGTCATAGACTGTGTGTTTGCACTCAGTGAGCAGGTGATGTGCTATGTTATCTGCTGAAGTAATGGTATGTGGTGTGTTTCTGCTCCGATAGTAACAAGGTATTTCTGAATACTTTCAGCTGATAATAAACACAGCTGTAGAGGGAGTATTTATACGCTTGCATCTGCATCTTGTATACTTTTAATTTGCATAGCAAACTATTGACTGTCAGCACTTGGGTGGGGCTGGATGGAGCGATGATTCCAACTAAAATGTAATTTCATATCTGGTCTGATTTCCACTTTTAGCTATAATTCGACCTGATCCAGGCCAATGTGTAATCAAGCCCAAAATGGACCCCAGCAGGGAAAAGTCTCTGGTGCAACCAAAGGAGCTTGGCTTTAACACCAAACATCAAGACTGATCCTGACTAACACCCTCCAGGTTCCAAAGTGTTCGAAATCCTTGTTGGCACCACCATTAATTATAACAACAGGTGAAATTCTTGGGTCTCCACGTACTTCTGCCCAGTTAGTATACATCAAGTGCAGATATATTGATCATTTATGATTATGTAATTTGAAAGCAAATGTAAATTTACAGAAGACTTTCAAATACAAAACAGCAGTTAATGTAATAACTGAATCTCATTTTCCATTTTGTCTCCAAAGCCAAACAGAGTACTTTGAAGAAAAATTCAATCTTTTGAGCTATAATCGAAAGTGACTATTTTGTGACATGTAACAATGCATAGTGCCTCTATGGAAAGCAAAGGACAATTGGCTTTTGGCATCTAGTCTTCCATAAACAGGGGAAGGTTTTGGTTTGCCAGCAATCTCGGCCATGGCAGCTACTTCAGTCATGTAATCATTGGGAACTAAAAGGAAGAAAAAGGGTTATTCTCACTTTCTCTTGGCAGAAAAACTCAGACCACAGTGTTGCTTACAAATGTATATCCAATGGAAGGACTGATGTTAATGAACACTGTGGATACAAATAAAACATGTTGGACACATTTCCAAATTAAATTCTTATCGTTTCTGGTTCCCATTTTTTAGCAACTGTCATCACAGCACATGACATCTCATCTCTCACGTCACCTCTCGTTGGCGTTTGTTCCACCTCATTCCCTCTGTTATACTTCTCTATGGTTTGTCAACATTGTTAACATGTTCCATCTAATACAACCACATTTTATTGTTCCTTAACTAACTCATGTGCGCAACATGTTGTTGCTGTGTTCATGCATTTAGCCCCAGCCACCAAGCCGTCAAATGTTCTCAGTTTGTCTAATGCAGACTGGCCTTGAAACAAGACCCTGCAGCAGACGAATGGAGGGGCGTAAGAGACGCATGCAGCTTAATTGCTGCAAGATGTAACCTCGCCTGCAGCCTACTGTGGCCCACAAACACACTCGTACGCATTCATGCGTATGAAAGCATGCGCATACACACAAAAGAACATACAAAAACACAATCAAATCTGTAGTATATACAATATAGAAAATAAACTGTTCTAAATGTTTCACGAAATGACAACATGGCTGGGTTTTTTGTTCTTCATCACAGCACTGGCCCAATCCTTGTAGACACTTTTTTTTTTTTTTTTTTGCTGAAAAACAAGGTTTTAATCCTACAAGGCTGTTCTTTGATGGAGAACATTCAAATGTTCTTTTTTTCTGAAGCAAACCAAATCAAAATGATTCAAAATCTATGGGTTGTGTTTCCTTGAGGCATCTTAGGATGGTCTGAGAGCCAAAGTCTAATGGATAAAAGATGATATTAATGCAGAGATGCTTTTCAGTAATCTACATTTGGCTCAGTGGAGAAATCCATGACTGAGAATGATAAGTGGAATCAGAGAGACAGAAGAGAGGCTGCGGACTGATTTGGTCCTTAATATGAGGATCGTTCCTGTAGCTGTAATTACACCATTACAATATAATATTTCAAAAACATTGTGGACTTCATACAGTGTTTGTGCCGATTTAACACTGTCCATCGTAATCTGAGACGATAAAGAGGCTGTGACCAGAACACAGCTTCCATGGACAATCAATTTTAAAAGCTGGAAAAGACAACTGTAATAGTACCATGCAACATTCCCTCCGGGAAAATGCACATTTTATATCTTAATTCTTACAACGCTGAAACATTAAATAGAAAATTTCACAGAAATTGGTCTTATTTTGATTGTCACTTCGGGCGCCACTCCATGATGACATCACAGATTACAGCCTCAACTCTCTGGTTTCTCGCTTGGGGAGAAAAGCTGATCAGGTCCCTAAAAAAAAAAAGAGAGATTTGACGGTGCTACACCATGATGATGGCAGATGTGATTTCTTAAATTGAGGGGGTATTCTCCTACAACCACCATTTTTGGCACACTCATGCATTCCCTGACAGCATAGTGCCGAATGCAGCGGTAACCCAGGTCACTGAGATACAGTTACACTTACGACTGTGGCAGACCACAGAGGGGTTCGCCAGCAAAGCCCTACACAGGGACACTGCAAGTAGTGCACCAACAATGGCTGTGACAATCAAATGGTTCGATTGATGATGTCTCTCATTTAGAAAGGACAGTTACACTATTAAATCACAATCCAGTGCATCTTCAGCTCTGAAGAGAAAATAAAAGCCACCAGTTCAGTTAGCTTTGGCTTTGTGTGAGGAGAACTCATTTATTACACCACATGTATTAATCATATCAAACCTGTACTCAATAAGAAATTATCACGTGTATGTCTGGGTGTTTTGGCTACAGTCCAAACCCCAGAGATGTTTATTTCTGCATTTGATTTAACAGAGTATGATTGCAGCAGTACTGTCTGGAGGTGGAGTAAGAGTAGAGGGCAGAACGAGGTCTTTGATCAGACTATTTTCATGTTTGCGTTTTACATTATGGGATCTTACAAATATGCTAACAGTGATGTCAGTTTACGTTTGTCCCAGGGCACCTACACTTAACTTTGAAAAGCAATCACATAAGACAATATAATTATATGATCACTTGTATATCACAAATGTTATGTGCATGTAAGAGTTTGGCAAGGAGCCATGAAACAAGAGTCAGAAAGGGGGAAATGGTTTGCTGCACAGTGTGTTAATTTTAAACCACGTGAAACAGGTCAGAAAAACTACTTTGACTATTTGTTGTGCAACATGGAGGATCAGCTCTATCACTCCCATGAGTCCTTCTTATTCCAAACAGACATTTTATATATACCTGTGCAGTGAAATAGCTGAGAGCCTATGATTTAATTATCTTGCCCGTTCCCATTCCTGGCCAGACTTCCCAGTTTTAGTCCCTCGTGTTCACTCCGGCCTCCGCACATCAGGTTCTGATGAGCCTAAACTGGAAACACGTGGTCCACGCTGGCTCCCCCGACAGATGGGACAATATCATATTATTAATGACAGAAAGAGAGAGACGGAGGGTGGGGGAGAGAGAAATGGGGAAGGAAAATCCTTCGTCCTCAAAGGATTGCTGGTCTTAAATAGCTCAACACTGAGCTGCTGTCGCTTCTGAGGAAGTTATTGTAGGAAGGCAGCACGTCTGTGTTTGCATAATATCCTTTCAATCTAAGTCAATACTCAGCAGGCTAAGCCCCAAGTCACTCCTCTGGATGGACTGATGATAAGATGTATGCTACAGTCCCAAAATTATATGGAGTATTTTTAGTCGGGGATATTGTTTTTTTAGGTTAATGTAGGTCTAATTAAAGAAAATCACAAATCAATGTGTAAGATAATTTTTAAGTCCATTAAAAAAGTTAAATCTAACTTTTACTGCATCCAACATAACAGCCAGCCAGGTCCTACTGCCCAACATCGAAAATGATTTTTTTTTTATTGTGCTTGGGCCGATATTGTGTATTGAATATTGAATTATTTTCCACTTAGCAATATTTTAATTTCAAGTTTTTGCAACTTCTGCCCCACTGCCAAGCTCGACATTGTTTTCATTCCTTTGGCTACATCGTATGTTGGCATGTGAAAAATGTGTTATAATTATTCTGGTCAAAAAAATGATAGAGAGCCAGAAGTGACAAAGCAGATACGAGAATTTATCATCATTTAAATGCCTTTTTTTCAGTTTTCACAGTTATACAGAAAATTAAAACACTCATATGCTCGTATTAAATGCCTTCTAAAGGAGAAGGAAGGGAGGGGAACAGTATACTGTGATTTGTAAAACTTCCAAGTCGAGAGGTGATCTGTTTATCATACATTTGGATGTGTCACCATCCATGGCAGTTTTAGTTTTTGGCCAAAGGGGGAAATAAGAACAAAGGCACAAACAAGAAAAAGTGGAGAAGCAATTTCATTATTATTCCATTATGTGTACTGCTTTCAGGTGATATTTATCAGAGCTCTTTTCCTGGATTACGAAGAAAATATACTTGATCTTATAGGCTGAGTCACAAAGGCCAGATTCACCTGTACCACATTACTCTAGGTGCCTGAGGTTGCGTATCCCACCAGCACAGGAGACACTAAGTATGTGCATATCGCAGCGGTATGGGAGTTAATCACAGGAGAATGGACGCTATACCTCGCTCTTTTTAAGTGCAAATATCAATCTGGCTTAAAAGGAGAAACCACTCTTTTAATAAAGCTTTGAATGTCTACACACTTTTGTACATATTGGTGCAATTATATACATTATTTATCTGAACTGAATGAAATAGATACACACAAAAAATCCCATGTCGAGTGACAATTAGGTGCTTTACTGGTCAGTAAAGTCACCACTGATTCACATTGTATCAAAGCACCGGAAGTTACATTAACTACTGAGTCAAACGTCCAGAAACCAGCTCTCTCTCTCTTTCATTTGTCCTCTCCTTCACACACACACACACACACACACACACACGTACAGTACCACAGCATATACACAGGAGGGGGTCTCTGAGTTTGCAGCCAAGTGACAAAGAATTTACAGGCGTGTTGTAGATCTAAGTGTGTGTGAGTCTATGAGTGTGTGTGTGTGTAAGTGTGAGAAAGAGAGCAAGAGAGAAAGAAAGAGAAAAAAAGGCCCGACACTTGTCTATGAGTGCCTTATTAAAAAGGTGAGAAGTGAGTGCAGTGTCTGGAGGAGGGGGTTAATTGTACTCTTAAAAGAAGACTTCAAAGGCAGGCTGGTGTCAGGGCTGAGGGGCATGGGAGCAAAAGAAGATGAAGAGGAAGAGGAGGAGGCGGAAGAAAGGATACAGTAACTGATGTTGGGGGTTCAGCTGGATAGCTGGGAAAGGGCAGAATTCAGAGGGCGTTTGTGTCGAAGTTATTCCGATCATTTCGAGACATTGCGAAGAGAAAGAAGTGAGGCTGGTTTAGAGACAAAGTTTTCGTCCATGGGATGGAGCCAAGGACAATGAAAAGGAAAATGAGCCACGCTGTGAAGTAAGACATGGTTTAGTTTCGGAGAATAAATGTACTGAAACGACAGAGATTGCAAGTGGGTGAAAAATAATATTGTCTCACTTTTTAATGCAATTTCTCAAACTGCTACTGAAAGTATCATAATTGCTTTGAATACTGTGTAAACACTTGGGTGACAGGAATTCAGCTCCAGCTGTGAAAACTGTTTGCATTGAGAGAGTATGCCATATGCTTTATCTTCTGTTTTTAGCCACACTTGTGGCAGCTCTCCAGGGATGGAGTGGTCCGTCTGTCAGTCCACCACTTTGGTCCAGACTAAAATATATCAGCATGGACTGGATGGATTAGCTTGGAATTTTGAAAGACATACCAGAGGACGAATTAGACTGGCTCCCCCCTAATGTCCCTTCACCGCACCGGAGGGCTGATGATCACTACTACAGGGCTACAGATGTGACGGCTGTAATGTCATTTTAGATTGAAATGAGTAGATATGTTGGTGGTGTAGCTGAAGACTCTTCACACAGTGAAGTATGTCAGTCTGTCAAACCATGACAGATATACACACAGGAGCAGCACACATTACAAACTGAATAAAAGATCTTGTCAGATCAATGCAGATTAGTGTTACTCCCATTTGTTCTGTTTCACACGAGTCAGTTAGAAATCCAAAGCTCTTTAACAGCTTCCCTCATGAGCTTTAAGCCCTTATGCTCTCTGACCTCCTGATTGTTGTGTTAGATGTTAACTTAATGTGGCATAGATGATTGGACATTATCATTGTTTTAATTAGACACTCCAACAGGCAGCTGTAAAGCAGATGGTGGAGTTGAACACTCAGACTAAACAGTCCAGAGCCAGAGGAGACGGATCCACATCCTCTGATATATCGCTGCTGTCGGGTGGAAACCTCACATCTCCAAACAGACATCCTCTCAGCTACCAAGACAAATAGGCGTGTTTGGCTTTCGCTTTAACAGGTTTTCAGAGAGTCACAAATCAAATACTGTCAATTTCAGTAAAATATCAAAGTCATAAAAGGATACAATGTGATTACTGTTAAAGTTTTACAACTATCTGAAGCAGGGGCATTTACTTCAGCTTGATGAATTACTACAATATGCTACATTAGTTACTAGTTTGCTCTTTGTCTAACATCCAATTGTTCATCTATTAATATTCTATATATGTTAACAAATTAGATAAAACTAATTTTCAGATGTTCTCTTGTATTTTGTAATAAAATAATAATGAATAGTTAAAAGCCAATAAAAGCAACCTGATTGATAGTATTTAGCAGAGCAAATTCATTCAAGTATATTTTACAACAATGAATAATTTCTTAACTGGTTAATCTCTCTACATACAGTATAGTATGAAGCAGCTATTATTTGCTCCAGCTCCACCTGTCTTGACAATGGAAGGCTGTTTCAATATTATAAATTGAATATAAAACACTGTAAAGAGCTATTCTGTTGTGATTTTTTATCAGTGATACTTAACAATATTTACTCAGGACTTTTTTTGGGCAGCAGAATAAAGAAGCTGTAAATGAAACATTGACACATTATGACTTTATAAAGAAGTTACAGCGAAACAGCCCGACAGTTTCCTATTTATAGACGGATCAGAAATAATAATTATCCGTCATCATGTTAACAACTCTCATCATCATATTATGTTCATATAGGATGCTGAATGTTCCAAGACGTTCAGCAGCTAATGGCTAATTTTGTCTGTGTTTTGTTGGGTTAGTCAGTTGCGGACGGTAGAACAAAAACAATGATCTTTTTAGACACTCTTTAGCCATTGCTGCTGATTTGGAAAAGAAGAAGAATGGAAGATTAAAAATGTAAAGGTGTTTAAAGGTAAATTAGCAGCTTGCCTTCATCCAGTGAGGGACTATCCAGTAAAATACTGAGGGATTACACTCATTACATTGCAGTTTAATGATAATGTGTGTATAAAAGTCTATCACTGCATTTATGTAATTTAAATCACAATCATCTGAACCACACAAGCAGTGCATATAAATAAAAAGCTTCCATTGCATAGTTAGAAATTCAATGTTGAAAAAATGGTCTAATTCATGGCCATGAAGAAGATGTAGAGCACCTTCAGTGTACCACTTTGGGCTCTAGCTAAATTGAAAAGCCTGCAAGGGCAAACATTTGTGCTCATGTAACTCCAGGTGGGAGATCTTTAAACTGTCGTGCTTTAAAAGTTTTTTGTTTTTCAAGATTTCTAAATTTCAATGCTCTCATATAAACGCTGTCCAAAGCATTGCTTGGACATGTTATTTCATCTGACACTGATTACCTTCCTCTTGGACAGATGGTTTTGCAGAATTATGTTCAGTGATTTTAACCAACTACCGCCCCCAAAGGGTAAAAAAAAATATATCTAAATATCATTTGTAGCTGAATCAATTTGGCTTGCAGCACTTAAGTGTCCTTTTTCCATTTTTGAAAAAAGTACCTCAGCACTGTTTAAACCATTTGTCTCATGTAATACATTAGCAGGTAGGCCATCAAATATCTAGAGACTTTCTTGGAGTGTAGATTATATTATGAGGAAAATTACCACTCAGATGAGAATGCATTACAGCAATAGTTGGCCTCTCGACTTAAGTGATGCCAGTGCTTACATGACACTATAATAATGGCCTGAGGTATTCCCTCCCAGCACCCGTCTGACAATAATTACAATGATTCATTTAGTTTTATTATAGAACAGACGTTTCTCTTTGTGTGTGTCTTGGCTTGGGGAGCTCTAAGTGTCTCTAAGTGACAGGTCTTTAATTACAAGCACAAACAAACGACACCATGTACATATGTTCTGGTTTACTGTAATGAGGGAGACACCAACATGAAAATAATGTTGTCAGCGCACAAAGGTTTGCTTTGAAAGAGATATCAAATTCTCTTTTTGACTTCACCGTGATTCTTTTGCTCTGTCTCACTGTAAAAAACAATCAGCATTGCTGTAAGTCCAGTAATCCAATCTGCTGATACGGCTTTGATCCGCTGATGTTGCTGAGCCAATGAATCTACATGTACTTAGTGTAATGAATTAGACCCGGAGTATCTGGCCCTTAGTTTCACTTCTCATCAGGGTCTTACAACTGTTTAGCCATGTGTTTCTGTTCAGTTAAATTAATCACTCTCTGAGGTTAATTTTTCAGTGGGAGGGGAAAAAAAACCAAAACAAAACAAAACACAAATCAGATTTTCATCCACATTTTGAGCTCTGTGTCTTGTCACCTGCTGGAGCTTGGCTTGTCAAATGTTTGGAGGGGAGAGGGGTTGAATTACAAACCAAACTTGGTCTGCAAGCTACAGTCAGGTAACAGGCCAAAGGAGCCTGAGAGTGGTATTCACACACTGAGGAGCTAGAGTTGTGTTTTTGTGCATGTGAGTATGAATGTTTGAGTTGTGTTCCTGCTGCATGTGTGTGTGCCTGTGTGTGTGTGACTAGAAACACCAGGTGGTGTGAGTAATGCCTTAGCCTTTGGATATCTTTCATATGAAGCACGGTCAGAGCCTGTTAGTAAAAGATTAATCAACAATGTTATTGTGGCTAATGCTCTCTGATAGCATCTTTCCTGGAAGCTCTGGAATTTGTCTTCACAGCTGGACTTTACAAGATCTCTGCAAAGGAGTGACAAAGGAAGAACTGGAAGAGCTCTGCAGTGTTGCAAGATTCGAGAAACTTCATGGACAGTACAAATAAATTGTAAACTTCATTTATCAAGTGAAGGCTTTGTCTAAACTTTGTAGGAAAACTGGACGGTGACTCTAATTAAAAGAAATTATTAAAAACATGATAATGATCTCAATAATAAGGCGGCAAACTAAAAGTTTTACTAGTTTTTATTGGTTCTTGTAAGGTCACAAAGTCTTCTGACATATGACTCCAACCACTGACTTGGGCTTAACTTATAATATATTAGTGGTGATATATATTTGCATTCAACCTTTCTTTTTATCTTTCTAAGATAACAACCTCACCACCCGTCTTTTTCTCTCAGACAAATTGTTCTAATGGCACAATTTCTTGTAGCATGTATCACAGTCCACCCAGTCCTCTCAACTCCCTCTGCTGACACAAACTGTCCTGAAAGAGGAAATGCCTAAATCTGCTTAGTTTAATGTAACCACCAAAGGAGAGTGTTAAAGCATAAAATCAAAACATTATAAACTTTGGTTGGATTTCATTTTAAACGTCAGTTAATTTAAAGGTTTGAATTTCATAGACAATTCAATTTGAGGAAGAGGGGCATTTTTGTGTATGTTTTGTATAATGCATTCCAGTTTGTGGTTTTCAAACTGTTGTTGACAAAAAACAGAAACATCATGAAGACTCCTCTTGATTTCACGGTAGCGGCTGGACATTCTACACAAGTGGGACGGACGTATATAATATCAGGCACACTGACAGTTTTAGCACCGTGAGGATGGTTGAATGTGCCGGGTTAACAGTGGAACAGATGGACATGCTGGGAAACAAAGTTTTGGATTGATTTAGGTTTAGATCTAGGCAGCACCAAATTATTTTTAGTTTCATGAAGATTATTGGAAGTTATTAGGAAACTGAGATCAGATGTTAAATGCTTGTATGAAGGCATGTGTGTAGAGGACAGTGGAAGAAATCCTGAAAAACATACAGAAACAGGCACAAAAAGCAGACAGACATATGCTGGCAATAAGTAAGAGACAGGCAGAATGTGGGTCACCCTTTCCTACTGAGGTAGGTAACTGAGCTGGTGTGACCTACTGCTGGAGGTCTGTACATGCTAAACTGACACAGACTCTTAGATGACTTTAATGGACTCCACTCTGGCCAAGCAAAAGTGTTATATGATTATTATTATTCTAAATGAATAACGAATGGAACTATTGTCCATTGGATTTCTTTAAAAAAACAAAGCCAACATTTTAATATATGGAGTGCAGCTGCATTAAATGGCATTCACCCTGAAAACCTTTCATCTGAGCGGTCCACTCTTCATTTCAATCCCATTTTCTTTCACAGTGTCGCAGTAACAATGTGGCGGAAATGTGATTTCTGATGCTCACAGAAACAGCTGCAAAGATAAACTAAAGCTAACTAACCCGGAACTAAGGGATCAGACGAAGTAACCTTTACAAGGATTTGAAGCAGCTGTGTTAAGATGAGTTAAGAGCTTGTTGACGTGGACAAAAATGAATAATCAAAACCCATCACGTCGTGCAACGTCTTATCCTGATGACTCAGAACTGCATAATGTTTTGTGTAATTTTCCTCAAATTGGCAGAATTGGCCTATTAAAGGGTTTTGTGTGCATGTGAAATCTCTTGAAAGGTCAGGTCCTGAACTAATTTTCCTCAGACAGGATTCTTCTCAGCTTCTGCTTTTCTGCTTTAACCTCTCTCTATGAAAGCCTCATTTACCCGCGTTACACCTGGGTTCACTGCAAACTCTCTAGGCATCCATCTTTGGGCTTAATTTGTATATCATTGTATTGTGATTGTCCCCAATATAGTAAAACATTATTATGATTTTTAAAAATATGCCGTGCTAATTATAATAATCAGTTACATGCCTGTCTATCATCTTGACTGGTGAAAGACGTTTGAACTCGGTTCAAGATGAAGTTTCAGTGGGCCATAATCCAGGTCCCTCCCGTTGAGTCAGCGGATGCTTTGTCTCGGTCCACTGGACCAGTCAATGTCATGTTCAGGATTAAATCCACTATTGGACTGGATATAATGAGGTTTCAAACCAGCAACCCACTGGGACAAAGTACACTGATCCCCACCGGAGGAAGGCTGAGTAGTCCCTGAATCACATGTGTTTGTTTTAGACTCAGCGGGAAATGGTGGCACGTTCCAATAATGTTATCTCTCAGGTAAGTTTATTGTCCCTTGACAATCAAGCGTTACCCATCAAGGTTCACTATTAAACTATCATTAGTTAGTATGGTAGTTACATTTGCCTTTGCAATGTCAATATTTGTGCATCTTGAGAAGGAGGGAGGGAGCAAATATTTTTTCCCTGCTTTCATGAGCTTTAACGTCTAACTTCAGATAGATAATCAGCATGGGGACAAATGTGAAGATTTAACACAACATAATGGCCTTCTCATAACTTTTTGCTAATGTCAGGAACAAGAAACCATCTGGGCAAATGATGAAAATGATGTTTATTGTCACGCAAACTCCCCAGTTAGTTGGATACTTCCCATCTATCCATGGCTTGCCTGCACATTGAAAGGAAAGTCTGCCTTCGATAGGCCAGAGGCCAGTTAAATAAATATAGTTAGAGAGGAAAATGAAAGAAATCACTTCTGCAGAGTTTGTTGGCAAAGAAAAAACCTGTCCACAGCAGCAGCAGGTGGTTAATGTGTCTCTGATGACATAGTTTTCATGTTGTAGCCAGCTCAGCTGTCTAAGTCCGTCAGTCCACATGTCTAAAAAAAATTGCTGAGCTAAAGCTGGCCTTTTGGTTTACCCTTCAATAGGCCTTACTTGCGCCAGATGCTTGACAGATCACATCAAAGATGCACTGCTGTCTGCGTCCAACCTCTGCTGGGTCACTGTCATCCTTTCCTGCCCTGACAGACTGTGTAGAGCTGACTTAAGAGGCAGCATAGCATTTCTGCATTATTTGTGTCAGAGCACAAACCTTTGTGGGGTCCAGATATGATCTGGCACCTTGTACAATGTGCTGTAAATCAATGGTGCAGTGACGCTCTAACAACCCTGGGAAGCCCATCGCACATGAAGAAGTCCACCCCAACAAACATGTATTACAAAGGAACTAATCAGACAAAATCTGATTCCTTTTTCCTTCAAATGTCAGATTCAGTTGTTTAGTACAGTTGAATAAAGAAATAAATGAATGAAAAATGCAAAAGGATCAATTTGACCAACATGAATGAATACATCAATACACTTAGTGTTTGCCTGCCAAGGCTCTGGTGGGGGTTGTTTAAGGTACTAGTGAGGGTATCAACGAAGGTCACAGTAATTAAATATATATGGCAAATGCATGTATTTGACATGTCAATGCAATTCCTTACTGCATTACAACAACCTTCGAAGCAAGAAACCACAGTCAAAACACGAGCCAGCAAAGCTTGTACAAGGTTTGTTTGTCTGCAGTGCAGCATGAGAAGAATGAGCAACCTGACTAACCTCAGTTCTGGGAGGACAGCAAGAGTATCAATAAAAGTTATACAATAATAAATGCAGGCTATTCATTTTAACAAAAATTTGGGTGTGATTTTGCATCCCAAGTATCAGTAACGTGTGCACTGCTTTGAGTCTGCAGGCGAGGTTTTTGTGAAGAGCCCGATGGTGATGTGAGAAGCCTCATCACTCATCAACATCTCAGACGAGACCAACAATCAAAACCACTATGCAAACAAATGTGACACAATATCTTTGTTGTGTTCAGAGTTCATGACCTGTATTGGGGCGATTTTCATCCTCTTCTGTTCTATTAGCCATTAATCAGGTCCTTGGGAAACATGTGGACTCAGTTGGGTCCGCATCCAAAACATCAAAGATCTTTGTGTGTTGCTGCCTCCATATGAGGGAGTTGGCCTCGGCACACACTTTTTTTACAAACTGCAGAAGGGTTTTGCAGATTCTTTCTCTGTGTGTGAGAGAGATAATGTCATTTATGTTTTGTTGCCTCCATATGAAAGACTTGGCCAAAGTTGACACATAGTGACAGTGATGACAGAGGAGTTGCACTGGCCGCCATATGAAAAAAGCCTTTGAAACAGAAAGGGTGTCATCACAAAGATATGTCAGGGCTCCAAATGCTGTACGTCAATGTCATATCTGGGAGACAACATGTTGATTTGTTACTGCCTACTTTTGTCCAGCTGGTCAGATCATTGAAAAAGTCTTTTTTCTCAACATTTTCTTTGCTGTTACTCCAAATCGGTTTATCGATAAATCCCACCGAAAGGCTAAAACTGACGATGTGTGAGTCAATCTTGCGGCTTCACCACTTTCCAAGCCTATCTGTGCCGCTCAGTTCCAAGCTCATTTCTTCCTACTGAAGATATAAATCTTTAATTATAGAGAATTCGCCTTTTTAAAAGCTGAAAAAATCTCCTACCATAGCTGGGTTTTGTAATATTTAGCTGATGTTACTCAAGCAGCTGGTGAGTATTTTCAGTATTGGTGGAAAATGGATTTAGGATCAAGTCAAAATGAACTACAGTGTCCATAGAAAGTGGTTCATTTGTTGTGGATGATTTGTTTGTGCATTTAAATGGATTAAATGGAGCTCTGTGACATGGAGGAAGAAGTTGGGCTTTGTGTCTAAAAGTAAATACTTATTAAATAAGTATGTAAATAATTGAGTAAATACTTCATAGAAGGATAAAAATTGGTATTGGTTTTATTTTTTTCTTATTTCATATTTTTTGGGTAATGAGCAAAATGTACAGTTGATTAAAATCAGAGCTTTTTTTTTTTTTTGATGTACTCTGAAGATGTATTACAATTGATATTGAAGTCATCCTTGAGATTTATCCAGGTCCTAAAGAACTACTGAAGGTGAGCACGGTGGGATTTATCGTCAGCCAGGACATGTGAGGGATGACCGCTGTGGGAATCCGTGAGTGAGGGGAAGCCCTGACACGCTGTCCTCATTGTAGGCAGCAGACCATTGTGATGATGAAGCATGATGACTCCTTTTATGTGAGACTGAGTCTCATGTCTAATGGCCCTATCATTACTGGAGAGTGTAAACAGGAGAAAACACTACATACAGACATGGGATTAGTCCTGGAGCAAGTGTTTGTTGTGGTTTGGAAAACCACAGGTTCATGTGTATGTTTTATGTGTGTCTGTGTGAGTGTGTGCCATGACTGGTAGCAGCACTTCTTCTAATCCTCATGGAGATATCACAGCAAGTTCGAGCACATGATCGGGCCTTGCAAAGACTTGTTATTGCAGACAAATCACAACTTGAAGCGTCAACCAACCATCACAAACAAATTTAGACTGAAGTACAGGTGTTTGCATAAATGTCAAAATATTTAGATTTGTAAATACAATAAAAGAAATAGACTAAAGTGAAAATCTACAATTTGTTTTATAGAAAGAAGATGCAGATTTAGTGTCATTACACCATTTTCTTCCCTCCTCCATTAGACAGTAATGTCAGTCCTGAAGCACTAATGATTCAAAGTGGACTTCTTCTTTGTACCCTCGGCCAAAAAAAAACACCTTCAAACACATGAAAACCAATCTCTTCCGACAGATCTTAAACTGGAGTACCCCTCACTGAGACAAGTGCTTAACAGGTTAATTCAAGTGCATTTCAAGTGCTTCAAAGAACTTTCAAAGCGTTTTCAGCTCAACAGTGTTTTTGCTCTTGACTCGCAGACTGACAAATGTCTTCATCTGCTGTGTATGGACTCTTTTTGCTTTGGTTTGTTTGCATGTCTAGACAGAAAACATTCAACATGACTTTGAGCTGGCCGTCTATTGTCTACCTGTATACCTGCAAATGGCTGGATGGCTTCACCACATCACACGTGTTTATCTGCTTTAGTTTTTTGTCTCTTTGGAGAGCAGACATGATTGCCTTTCAACTCCTGGTGCCCTCTGTTCTCCTCACAAATGTTTTGTGTGTGTGTGTGTGGGGGGGGTTATATTTACATTTACCTGCTGTGCTACATGTATGCTGCTCACCTGCTAAATAAGTATGTGCAGGGAGGCTAGAAAAAAAAAAAAAGGAGCGGAGGGTGGTTATTGACCCACTTAAACCTGATACCTGAAATCTAACCTCACTCCATGGAACAGGACACGTGTCTGATTCCAACTATGGCCAAAGTGATGGACAAGAGGCATGTAGGAAGTTGGTTTGGCTGTTTATGTTTGTTTGCGTGTGTGTGTGCATTTTTTTTTGTGGTAGGGCCTAGAGTGGGAGTTTATAATTCCTCTACTTTGGAAGGAGCTGACAGAACTTCCTGTGTCTCACTCATTCCTCTATACCTCTCTACTTTAATCTGATCTTGAAGCAAACTTACATTGGATTGCGTTTGTGTTTGTGCTGCTTTCTCTGCCTCACTGTCTTCATGCTGAAAAATGTCTAGGAGCATTTTGGCCAAATAACCCTCAAGATTCCATTCACTCATTCACTCGCTTGCACACACACACACACACACACACACCTGGCCTCCATTTTACATCCTGCTTGACGCAATCTTGCACGTCATGGCAAGTCATTCCGTAAAAGTGTCCTCTCCAGAGGATTTAGATATGTTAGAAATGTTAGTGTGAAGCATTTGTTTGTACCATTATCATTAGTATGTCACTAGCGTGGCTAAATTTAGTAATGTAAGATGTAAAGGCTGCTGGAGAAGTTTCACAGACTCCAACATCCCTCATCTGTTTGTATGCCTTCAGACAACACGACTGCCTCGCTCTTGTCTTGCCCTTTAATGAACCAGCATTTGATTGGTTCTGGCACTCATCCCGCCTTTTAATGATGACCACTGATTGGTCACAGGCCTACTCTGCTTTCAACTTCCCGCCTAGTGAAATAAACAAGAAAGCCATGAGAATCATCAATCATCAAAGACTATTTCCTTCCCTTCTAGGCCTTCTCCCCCATTTTGTATACCTTTTCCTCTTTGTGACTCTTAAAGTACTTGCACGTCTGGACTGTGACAGATGTGCCAGTTTATGTTGGATGTCAAACTTCATTATGTTTGCATGAAAGGTGGTTGCTCAAGTCTGTTAAATGTAATGTAGGAAATTACTGCTGAGTATTTAAAGCGAAATACTACAATAGATCTAAGAATAGAATATAAAGTGATAGAGGTTTTTAAAATAACTGGGTGCAGGCTTCAAGGTTTGTAGTTACAGAGCCATGAAATAAGATGGCCAAACAGAACACAAAATGAAGAAGGAGATTAGGATTTTTAAGAGTGGATGGCAAAATTAGTACTGAGTTTGATATATCTGTAATGTCCAGATGAGTACGTGAATACACATCTTTTTGAACATTGTTTTGCCCTCCTTGCTTTTCCTTTTCCCAGCTTTAATTCTCTCAGAAGGCTGAATGGGAGCAGCTACAATCATTAATTTATCCATCCCCTTGCTTTCTCTGAAACCAAAACTAATCCACCTGTTGCATTATTCACCCGGAACCAGCATCAATATTTCAGTGAAGATCATGCACCTCCACTAAGCTTTGCCCAAACACTGTCATTAGATGGATGGCAGGTGGTGTGTTCCACGTGGTTTGTTATAAATTTTGGTATATGTAAACAATATATAGAGTTTATCAAAATTTATAGTTCAAAGGAATGCATATCATACTATTTTATCTGTGTTTTTTTAGAATGTCATCATAGTATAGTATAGTGTGCGACCACAAGCCATCCTCCATGTGTTTATACAGTACAGTGCTATGAGATGTTCAACAGAATAAATATGCAACAATGAGTCACAAAATAAAAGACTTTGCCTTCAACACTCCGGGGAGGCTGCCAAGTTCATTTCCCTGACACCACAGTGCCTGACAATAAGTTTAGAGTCAGTGAAGCGATGTAAATGAGCCTCTCATTGGTTTAAATGCCCTTTTTTAGCGATGTCTTATGCATCCTGAAAATTTGCATTCCAGTGGCAGTTGTGTTTAACATTCATGCCTCTCTGTGTCCTGCATGAGTCGCACAGAAATGACTTCCATGGAGTTAATTCAAATATGGATGCTATCTCACCTTGTAGAAGCCAATTTTAGACTGAGACTTTGTCAGCAGCAGCCTGCCAAAACTTTGGGTTTACATTTCAAAATGTAAACTCTATTCAGGACCCAGTGCCATCTAATGAGAGGAAGACATTTGAAATTGAAGTCAGGAGACAAATTAACAATGAAAGTTACTGCGGACGGATATCATGAGGCTTTGTGATGTTAGACGTAAAGCTTGAGGCATTTTCAACATCGACTAGTCTCACCTTCACTGTAACTGCTTTCCCCACTTGATCATAAAGGTTTTTTTCTATGAGATGCCAGGGCCAGTTTCATCTGTTTTAATTAGACTGCTTGTTGGTGCTGTGTTTCCACAAACTGTAATTCTTCATCCAAAGCCACATCAAACGTGAACAACAGTGTTAATTTATATTGGCCTTACACAACCAGCACACAAGACAAACCAAAACTTCCCATCGAGGAAGTCCACAGCCATTATTAAAATCAACACCTACTGAAACCACATCCTATGTGCTCTGTGAAGCCCATGTTTCTGAGTGTTGTTTGTTTGACAGTATGGATCATTATGGCATCGGCGCGCTTGCTGTATGCATATATCTGTAAGGCAGATGTTAGTGGGTATTGTCTGCTTCACAGATGCAAGGTTTGGTGTCTAAAACACAAAATATGGCAGCACTTTCCTTCAAATGTATAATTAGGTCCGTTATGACTTCATATTGAGTCATGACTTTCTGCATCGCCTGAAGAAATACATTATTCCCCCTCACTGTCAATTTTAGAGTGTTGTGGACGAAGAGGAACAGCACTGGTGTTCAAACTGGTTAACGACTCCATATAAACTGCATTTATTAAGTAAGATTCATTGTTCATCCTCAGTGCATAATACTCTGGATCAACGCTCAGAGACAAATATGCTATTGCCAGAGGAAAATATTCATGTTCATGTGATGTTGCATAATGTTAATGCAAAACAATAAAACATTTCCCTGACAGAAACCAGATCATCTGAGCTTTCTAATATGTGGCAATCATGACATTGACAGGAAGTGATTGTTACTTTAAGACAGCGCTGCCTTTATTTATTGTTTTGAAGCTTTAGAAGAGACTTGTTTGTGATTATAAACCTGCCTTTACTTTTTTTTGAATGTGCATGAACAGACCATTGGAAACAGTGCGGTGTGTGAATCATTGTACTGCCTTAAACCAAAGCATTAGTCTTATTGTTCTATGTCATCATCTCAGAACATCTTTGTTTATGTGATGTGAAGGTCGTGTCTCTTTGCTCAGGAGTCTGGCGTATCCTCTGAGGCCGCCTGTGAAAGAGGTGTTTACTCGTGTTTCTCTTATTACTGCAGTTAACACTCTGATCCCTGTTTGTTTCCATTGCAAGTGCATGTAGTAGATTCCAATCGGTGACAAAAATAATGCACTTGGTGGGAAGGGAAACTAAACATAGCTTTGAAAGGATTCAGAGCAGCTTTATTTAAAGTTGTGATTTTTTTTTCCAAGTTGAAAATTAAAAAAGGTAGAAATCCAACGGCTGGATTGTCACTTATGGTTTGCATTCAGAGAAAATTATCTATCCAGCAGCTTGACCTTAAGTGGAGCGTATCGCTAAGTTAGCTTATCGTAAGGCCTCCATTTTGTGTCCAAGTGCTTTAATGTGTCTGTAATTAAAGTTAACTGCCAGGGCCATTCCTGCAGAGCTGTTTTGAAGACCATAATGTGTTCAAAGCCACCAGCTCAACCGCAATGAAACAATTAGCATCACTGAGCCAAACTGCCGGTGCCTAATGGCGTTCTCCTTCCTAGTCATGAGCAACCAAGACTTATCCATGGCATGACCAGCAGAGCCAGAGGGCGACCCATGTCTGCCTGGGATCTGCCCCCCCCCCCCCCCCCCCCCGCTGAAAAATTGTGTTTCTTATGTAGCCATTTTTTTGGCTGCTGATCCTGGATCAGCACTTCCATTCTCTAGGACTTTGAAGTTTGGCCTCAGATTGCATCGACAGTTTCAGCCAAAACCACGAGACAATGAGACTGAGTCATTTCTTTCCTACGCAAGGGCTGGGGAGGGTGTCGAGAAAAATGGTCTTATGTAAAAATAAATAAATAAAAAAAACAATTCTAAAAAATTGACAATGTAAGTGTAATTCTAGTAAATAAATGATGTTTTCTATGGCATAACATTTTGGAAATACTTCTATAAAATTAATTGTAGTAGATCATAAAAATTTTTCACAATTTTTATTGTTGCTGTCTGATCGACAATTCCAGAGAGGGAAGCCCCTACAGCCTTCCTAAGTAGTTCAAAAAAATAAAAAAATACAAGTATGTAGCACTTCACTGCATCCAACAAATTGTTTTCTGGTGTGACGAAACTTTTTTTTTTTTTTTTTCCCCCATCTTGGACGACTGACTTCCAACATCTGAGTCTTGTTATGTCTGTTACCCAGAACAACAAGACTGCAGGGCAAGACAATGAAGAGATCAGTCAGTAATTGATCAGTAACTGATAATTACTTCAATAGTGACTCGTGTTTACTTGCACAGCACAGCAATGATTAAACAGTGTTGAAAATGAATTTCAATGTGATAAAAGCAACGTCGGATATATACTATATGTATTTGTTTGTGCATGTTTGTGGGTGTGCTGTCATTCTACACCCAAAATTCGTGCCACAGAGCCACTGACCAGATGTTTTTTCTCTTTCTTTCTCCTTCTCACTCTATCTTGTGACATTTTTCTGTCTCTTCTTTTATTTCCTTTGTTCTTTGTCTTTCCTTTTTATTGCTTTGGAAGTTCCCGTTTATTTATCTATTCAGCCCAAGTTCTGCCTGTATCTACATTTTGCAAAGAACAATATACATACAGAATGACTTCTCTAATATAGACCTCTGTATTAAAAAGTCATACATAAAACTGAACCTTTTCTTTACTGATAAGTCTGGTGATCATTTCCTAAAAACAGTGGAAAGGTAATAGTGAGATAGTAAAATCTGAATGGCATTTTAACTTGAAAAATTGTTTACAGATTTTTGTGTAAATCAAATTATTTCCTATTACACACTTCTGTCTATGATCATTTCAAAGAGTGCTTTTTGTTTTATTGCAATTGCTTATTTATTGTTTTATCATCCTGAATTAAATCAAACTCTAATACGCAACGCTCTGGTTGTTATATCTTAATGCAGTCCTGCTTCACAGAACATCAGCACTGATAGAATCTCTGAGGCGGACATATGCAGTGCATGAACAGGCACGATCCTCTGAAGAAACCGTGTGTCACAGATGTCAAAGAGGTCGGTGAGACACTAAGAAATATGAGCGATTTCAGAATCATCAGTTTCATGAGGCCTGTTTAGGAAGCACCTTGTAAAGTGCTGTCCGAGGTGCTGAATTTTCTCAGCAGGTTCAGGTGACATGGAAATAATCATGCAGTAAATGAATGAACATCGTGTGAGCAGTGAGAAGAGCAACATTTTTCATTATTAGTTCCGTTTTAAGTCCTTTAGATACACACACAATGAAATTAACAACATTATTCTGAGCTTTGGATAATTGTGACCGACAGTGTTTGAAAATGTCTGACATGTTGCGGACCAAATGACACATTGCTTGATAGAGAGAACAATCAGAGGATTAACTGCCACTGAAAATAACCAGTTTTAAAATCTTCCCATTTTTAAATCCAAGAGATATAGAGACCTGAGAAAAATATAAAGGATCATTATACTTAAAAATAATGCCATCGTTGATCTTCATTTCATCATGATACTCTGCACAGTGGTTAGTATTTCACAAATACCCACAACCCAATCTATCTTTGCCATCTACAAAGTCAGGCCCTCAGCAGGAAACACATGGCTGTAAAGCTGATGTGAATGACAGATTGTTGATAGTTTCCAACTTCTGTAAAATCTCACTACTTTAACCACCTTAGAGGGAAATACAAGCTGACTGTAGGCGTAGAGCTCTGTCTTTTTATATGGTTATTTCTGGGCAGTTGATACATTTGTTTGAAAATCCAAAGGTACAAATATATGATGGATTCACAGCAAGAAACTAAATGCAGAAAGAAGCACAGTGGAACATAATAATTCAAGTCTGTCTGCAGTTGAACTTGGACAGGATTCAGTAGTTCCAGTAATAAAAATAAAAATGAGAGAAGAGAAGAGGCAGCGGCGGAGATATGGCTGTTGTCTGACAATGTGAAAAGGAAATTAAACAATGCTGAAACCAGACAGTAGACCTAGATTCTTGAAGGTTGAAAAGCAGCAAAACACATAAGATACAACTTCTTTTATCCAAACATGGAGAGATGTTTATCTGAATATTAAACTAACGATCCAGGTTAAGAAATCACTAGATTATATCTGTCAAAACAGCTGCAGGGAACTTGCTTCAGCTCAAAACTACCCCGTGCATCTCCAAATAAAAGGAAACTGTTGTGATAGGCATGGATGGCAAACAGTTAGTAGTTTGTTTTTTTGTTGTTGTTGTTTTTCAATCCTGAACACTACAGAGGCTCATTTCAGTGATGAACATAACATACATTATAATAATCTGGAAAACTAGTTCAGTTATCACAAATTTTTACATTTGACTGTGATTCAAACAAAAAAAACCCAACAACAACAAAAAACCCAACTTAACTTACAGTTTACATCGAATGGTAAGATGGAAAGATTTTGACAGAAGGCTCTGCTCTTTGAGCATGTTGCAGCGGGAATCCGGCTCAGAGACTGAATCTTAACACACACATGAAATCTTATTTAAATAAACACCGGTACCAAAAGTTCAGGAGGTAGAGGGTGAGGGAGGTGCGACAGCAGCTGGTTCAGATGTGTCAGTTTAAATTGGCCATGCTGTGCACCTGCAGGGCTCTGATGGGATGTTGACCGTCAGCTGGTAGTTACACAGCCGAGACAATGTAAAACATGAATGAAGCAGCTGATGCTAATCAACTAAAGCTATGCTTCATCTTTTATTTAGAAGGTTAAATTAATGCCATGTATTTAAGTTTTGTCCCAAAGAATCTATATTTAGGGAGATAGTAGTGGAAACTACAATACGAGTCTCATAATGAGCAGGGTCTGTTACTGAAGTTCATCTTATAATGTCACTTAGCTGTGAATAAAAACAGTCAGACTCTGAAAGCATTATTAAAGGGATGGTGAATCGATTTTATTTACTCATTTTCTCTTTCAGATAGCTCCAGATTATTCAAATGATTCACAATGAAATTTGTGAATATCAGAACATTATTTTTAGGGACTATTTTTTAGTTTCTGCTCTTGTTTAAATAAACACATTTATATTTCTCAAAAAAAAAAAAAAAAAAATCATTATTTTGGTAACACAAGGTCCAAAATTTGGCTATTCTATCAACATTATTATTGAAAGAATTCAAACAGCACCCGTCCCTAATCAGGAGGACAAAACATGAGGAGGATGGACCGAACGGCATTGCAACAGGAGAGAGGTATGAAGGAAGGACTTTCCCTCCCCTCTTTGGTCCTGCTCTGCCCAACTGGTAGGGTTTGGTCTTGAAAGGGGAGGAGACAGAGAAGTGACGGAGAGGGAGGGAAAAAGAAAATGGGGTGGGACAGACCCCCCCACCCTTATACACACACACACACACACACACACACACACAAATATACATGTGCAGACACACATGCACGCACGCACACAGCTCTTCAAAGCCAAGTGGTTTTCACAGACATCCAATTACACTAAGAGATGACATCTGGCAAACTGCAGCAGATAAATAAGGTGAAAGGAAAGACAAGATTCAGTCACCTCTGAGAAACTAACCAGATAACCAGAGCACTGCTGATAGATAGGAGAGAGGGAGAGGCAAAGGAAAGAGGGAGGGGGCCAAAGGAGAGGGAGCCACACACAGAAGGAAAGAAGAGAGGCAACGCACTGCTCCAGTGCTCAGACTCCGAGAGGCAAGGACAGAGGAGAGATAGGGAGCTCAGCTCACTGACAGACGCACAAGAGAGGGCAGAAAGACGAGAGCTGCCGGGCTCAGTTACACACTCAAGTGACTTCAAACCAGCTCCGACAAAACAGCAGAAGCAAAGAGAAAGAGAAGAAAGTCTGGATTTTGAAACTCTTTTGGTGGCCCTCCTTGAATGGATTTCTCTGGACATTCGATAAGAAGCAGAATTAACATTTGTTTTTCCACTTCCTGTTTTTATTTATTGTTTTTGTATTCAACACTTTGACATCTTTTATCCAGACCTCCTCTAACATCCTGTTATCCACCTCCCAGGACTGGAGAAGATGCATGGTTGGGGACGTGTGTGGAGTAGATTTTAGGAGCATATATGAATGAACTGATATTTGCACTGTTTGTATCTTTGGATGGGAGAGCATAGGTGTGTATTGAGACACACGAAAAAAAGGCATTTTTTGTGCATGTTTGCGTAACCCAGGAGCAAAAAGCAGAAGCTTTGGGAAAAGAGAACAGAGGAAGCGGCTAGAGGTCTTTGAGGCAAGCCCTCGGTTGTTCCCATTGCGAGGGGGACCTGAGTTATGGATGTTGATGCATTCCTGCGCTTCTGAGGAATAAAGAGTACCAGGGACCTCGGCAGAGTTGGCCACAACACTGTGGGCTTCCCCACCACCAGCTACAGCATCCATCACCATTAACATTACTGACAGCTCTACATCTGCTGCCACGACTCTCTGATCACATCTGCCACGGTCTTGTCAGCCTCTGGCCCAGCCACTCTACAGGTTTTCATACCACAGTCCCAGTGAGGTTGTGGGTCTCCAGACAGAGGAGGTGTTGTCGGTTGGGGGAGTTTCTCCCACTCTCATTCCCTCTCCCTGCACCCAGCTCAGCATGCCCCAGCCCCTGAGCACCTCCACAGCTCTCCCAGCTCCACTACCATGTGTAGATGGACAGTGACAAAAGGTGCACAGGTCGCCTGGTTCTCCTCCTGCCCCTGCCACCGACCTTCACTCCTTCTCTCCCTGACCTTCCTCCTGCTGCTTCTCCTGCTTGGACCTTCCTCGTGCTCACCCCTGTCTGCTTCATCATTGCCGTCAGACTCTGAAAAGAACCGCAATGCACCAGGAGGGACGCCTCCTCAGTTCTTCATCCCATACCCACCACCTTTCTCATCTCCCGCACCTCTGCACGCGTCCTCCGCGAGGTTGCCACGGGCTACCAATGAATCATCTTCCTCTGCGACGGTTGTCGGGCGCCACGTGCGGAGCAGCTACAACCATCTACAAGGAGATGTGCGCCAAAGGAAACTGTTCTCCTACCAGAAATTCTTCCTTCGCATTGACAAGAAAGGAACAGTTAATGGGACCAAAAGTGAGGACGATCCATACAGTAAGTTGACTTTATGGTCTTGAATGACTTTCATTTGTACATAAATATAAATTTACAGTTAAAATTTACAGCAATTTCTGAGAAGGAGAAAGCAGGCTATTACTTGGTATTGTTTTCTTGAGCTTTTTGACTGCAGTAAATTTGATATGAGAGCAGTGGAACACAAAGGGAAGTCCACTTTATTGGGTTTGCTATAAAATATCTTTAAAAGATGCATTGCTTGCCTCTCAGCCTGTTCTAATCTGTGGAAAGTTTCAGTTTTCTCGGCCTAGGCAACCGTACACATTAAGACAGGTGACTGGGCAAGAGAACAAATAACAGAGCTGCGTGTTTTTCACCATGTGGATTTGCCAGAGTACGAGTTTGGGAGCGTTTGGGAGAGGCATTATAACAGTAGGAGAGTGGGAGAGGAGAGGAGAAAACAAAATGAGTAAGCCAGGCAGATTAAAAAAAAAAAAAAAAAAAAAAAAAAAAAAAGAGAGAGAGAGAGAGAGAAATGATCCACTGGAACCAATTAGAAACTGCCCAGAGAAGGTTCTTCCTCTTTGAGGAAATACTGTATCTAAAACACAGCTATTACCAAACCCCTGGGGAGAATGACAAGTAGACTAACTCCTTGCTGCTATTGTGCTGCTGCTATAATAGCAGTGGGCATATGCTAAGTGTGAGGTTATTCAGACTCAGATGGAAAGTAATAAGTTTTGTGATTCCTGCTCCCTTTTCTGGTTGTGCATTCTGCGGCCTGTGAAGTATGATTTTAACCTTTATTTATCCCATGAAAGGTCACTTGGTACACATGCTCTTTTGTCAGCACCATTCAGCTTCAAATCCACACAGCTACACTCTTTCACACATTATGCCAGAAGACTAAACTGGGACTCAACAAAAACTCTGCTGGCACCTTTAAGGCACCTGGAGATAGCTGTGCTGTAGTTTTTGAAAGATATGACTAGATGAATGAATTCCAGCATGCACAGCTTTTGTGGACTCTTATGAAGTAAATGGACTGGGCAGACAGATTTTTTAACATGCATCTATGTACATTTTTGGTGCATGGTGCAAACCTCAACAAAGAATCGAATCTGAAGTACTTTTAAAAAAACTTGTAAGGGTCATCATAATCATTTATGCGTGATCCAGAACAGAAAATCAGCTGTTATCATTCTGTCGTCCACATCTTTATCTTCCTGTTAAACACATCTGGAAGTTCTCCAGCGCTGCCACAGTCCTCTGGCCTTAGAAGAGCTCAGTATAGCCACATTGCCTGAGGGCACATTGACAGTAGTTACTGACGGAGAACAGAACATCACTCCCACATTTACCTGCCCAGAGTTTCCCAGTTCGCAGAGTTAGATGGGCGACATCCAAAACACAAACTAATTTCCTTAAGATTATGCAACAGACTCCGACTGCATTGTTTCTTCTGCATTTGTTTCAATCTGCATGTGTGTCTGGTAATGTAATCTTCATAAATGGATCTTTATCACACACACACCTTCATACACATGTTGGAAGTTTGTATGCATCTGTCTGTGGGTCTGTGGTCCTGTACAAGCCTCTCCTGCTGAGAGCATGTACACACACGCATGCACACACGCCTGAACACAGAGAGGCCAGTCTTGCACATGGCCTCCATATGGCAAAGCCCACTTTTATTAGGGCCAGGGCCAGTGTGAATGTGTGTGTTTGTGTGTGTGTGTGTGTGAGTGTGTGTGTCACTCAGACACCAAGGCTCTGCCAGACATGGCTGAAGGAATTTCAATTAGCATCTCTTCCTCCCTCCCCTTGCCTGCAGACACACACACACACAAACAGACAAACACACTTTTACACACATGCTCATATTCAAGAGTTCAACCATTAGGGTGCAATGTGTCACTAGCTCTAGTGCCATCAGGTTATGGCATTAAAGACAAAATCCATCATTTTCAGCTCTGGCCACTTGATTGTTGTGGGAAACAGGTAAGAACTTTCTGGAGGGGAAAAAAAGAAAAAAAATATCAAGTCTTGGCCATGGAAGCCAAATCTTTCAAGCCATAGTTTCATAGTTTCCCTGTGGCAGCATGTTTAGCGGACATTTCATCAAGTCATATCTACAGCCAGGGCAGATGTAAAAGGTGCTTCAGATTAAAAGATGATTGATGGAAATTTGGTTATAAACCGTAGATGCTGTGATGCTGTGATGAAACATGATTAAATAATGTGTCTCTGTTTGTGTGTTTGCACTCCATCACACCATGCTGCATCTGTGCACAAGCTTGCAGTTAGAGCACCACCTCCTGCTATTTTTCATGAGCTTTAAAAATTAGATGAAAACTAATTCTACCCTTCAAACTAAACCATCCAGAACGTGATTGAATTCTTTTCCCCTAAATCAGAAAACTATTGTGTGATTTCACAACATGACTTGCTTTTCTGCATAACCAAACCCTGCTTGGGCGCATTCAATGTTTGTATCCAAGTTTAAATGTGCTTTTTCTTATTATGCGTTACAGATTATGCCAATTAATATAGTCTATAGGACTAACATCACAACTAAAACAATTGCACACAGACTTTTGGGTAAATTTCATTGTTTGATGCCAGTTTTCCAGCCTTTATCTGAGACACATAGCTTGTTAGAAATAACACAAAGTTGGCTTGCAAGTTCCTATTACATATATGACGCTATATACCTTCACACCACAGTGTGCGCAAAGAGCCCTAATGCTTCAAAGCAAACTCGCAAAACAAGATTTTGACCAAACAGCTTATTGTCAGAGGTGGACCTCTCCTTTTAGGAAGCGGTAGATTAGAAAAAAACATGGGGGAGCAGTTATTAGTGTGGTTGTCACAGCCTAATAGTCTGTTAATGTTCAGGAGGTCAGATAGCAAATGAGTACCATTAGATGGTGTCAGAGGTGATGGAGTTTTAGGTCCAGCTCTGGGGTCGAGGTTCTCCTCACAGCAAAGCCTTTCCAATCATCTCATGTGAATCTGCAGCTTCGCGTCAGTGTTTGTCCATTTGTGTTTTTGCGATCGCTGCCCATCTATCCATCTCACCTCATAAATTCTTCAAGATGAGATGGTCCGGGTCCAACTACGGAAATCCAGTTGGGTTGTCATGTGATTAACATTGATCCTTCCCCTGCCCATTAGCCACAAAAAGTGCCCTCGTTTTCTCTCCTTGGCCTTTTCCACAAACTGTCACATTGTGTTTACAAACAAATGAACGACGCAATGAAACAAATGGACATGTGTTTGCAGTTGCACCACAGACTTGTGGTTGCGCACAGCTCAGTTAGTAATGAACGGTGCCAACTCGACTATAGCTGGAGCTTTGATTCTCACTGTGGCCACCTGGCTTGTAAAATCTGCCACACATAGTTATTGTTGATGTTAATCACAGTAGATACATCAACCACTGACATGAATGAATGTAACACTTCACAATTTATAGATATTCTAATACGTGGGCCCTTATTGTGATTTAGTGCAGGTTTTCCCTGTGCAGCCTAATTACACAGGTCTGCCCCTCTGCTTTGACCTCTACCTATTGACCCCAGTCAGGAAGCTTTTTGGATGCAAAGGTCAAGACTACATGTAGTGCATCACTTTTGGATGTTTTCTTACTCTGCTCTGTCCCTCATAGCTACAAGAGGATATTTCAGTGATGATTTCAGATGAATCATTTTGGTGTGCAAAGCTGCTGTGTTACATTTTTGTTTGAAATAATGCAAAAGTGCTCTTCTGGAGGAAACATTGGCTCAGTAAAGTACAAATTGTCTATTGTGCCAAATGTTTTAGTTTGCCACTGGATCCAAAGTCTTTTTCTTTTCTTTAAACTTTAGACAAATCTGTCAGTAACACAGTTTCCGCATCTTTCCAATGAAAATCAATTTGGCTCAAGAAGATTCTCCATGTCTGTGCCAGTGTCTATAAACATGACAAAGAAAGCAGCGCCGTGCTCTAAATTACAGACAAATTGCCCTCAATTCTGTAAAATTCAAGAGTCTATTTGGACGAGATATGTTGAAGTGATTCTCTCCGCTGACAGATTTTTGTATTTGTTTTGGACAATTAGGACAGAAGAACACCAAGTTACCGTTAAGTTACTCTTGAAATAACAAAAACAACAAAAAATAAAGAAATATCCTTGTTAGCTACTATGTCATCTAATAAATCTATTTGCCTTCATGAAAGATCTGAATTATATTTTCAGAACCACGACAGTTCAACTTTCTCCCCTGCCTCCAAAAACCTCCAGTGACTCAGCGAGATTAACACAGAACATAAATATATAAAGTGCTTACCCTTCCTTATTATTTTTATTATTACATTTCCTTGAAATTAGTCCCAGTCTTTCCCTTTTTATTTCTCAACATCTACTTTTTTGCCTTACTCTCTGCATTTCTTTCCTTGATGAGTGTGTTTAGGGTTCTCGTGGGAAAAGTAATAGTGTGGCCCATAAAAGAGAGTTATGAGGAGGTGCTGGATGCACCAGAGGTTAGTGTCAGTGTTGCTTTTCATTCAAAGTTATTTTGACATCTTCATGGACTCCCCCACTCTAACAGTCGTAAATAAAAATGGTGCACAAATTTCACTGGATAAGCTTGTTCGGGAAATACTGAACTGATGGTCAAGTACTCTTAAAGCTGCCAAAGACAAGTTCAGCAACATCTATTACATCCAGCTGTACATGCACTACCAACACGGCCTTCTATAATTTTTCTCCCATGATCCTACTTTTTACGACACTGAGGATAATTTTGCTTATGTTTGCAACAAACAGTAGTAAAAAGTGGCCCTAAAAGTTGTAAAGACAAATAATTCATCTGATAAACTACAATCTGCCCGTGTGGACGAACAGATGTGATAAATTCAAATAAAACACGTTTCAGATAAAACATTTTTCATCATACTGTAGGCAGCCTGGTAGTAATGTATGTAACTTGTATTAATGGAACTGCAGCAGGAGTTTGGATCAAATCACATCTAATCTCAGTTATGATTCATGACTGTCTTTACCTGAACCTACAAAGCAAATGTTGTATAGAATCTGCAGACACTTTGCATAACATTATCTTAAATACAATTGTATTTCCTTTTAATCAACAGCTTTGCCCCAACATTTAAAATTAACATAATGACAACGAAACCAAGCCAACCCATCAACAGCCTACTGCCACCGTTCACTTAAATGATTGAATGATCTTTGATACCTTTAGTCTGACATTCTGAATTTATGACAAAACATAATGTTTGTCCCAGAAATAGGTGTTCAGACTCAGATGGCAGCAGATTTGGTGAGAAAACCGTCATGTGTTGAGGTGCTGGGTACACCCAGAAACACACGAGACAAGTCAGTGAGCATTACATTTAATTTTCCTCCTGTTGCAATTCACAACTTCTTGTTTTAAAAATTTACAAAATATTCACGTTTCAAAAGCTTCAGTTTGAGATGTGACACAATAAATTCTCTGGAAGGACTTATAAAAACGATCAAAAAGAAAACTGTGAAATTAAATACTTGTCAATGAACTCCAAATGGGCATACAATGATTTCATTAACAAAACATTTTTAGAGAATCTAAAATTTGAAGAAGTTTTTAAAGGTTTGGTTTACAAGTTATCACCACTTACTTATATCATCCAGATACATTAAAATCATGCACCATTTATCCTCTAACACGTGAGGGTGAGTGTGAAGGCCCAGAGTTCCAGATTAGTGTCTTTTATTGGGGCCATTCATAAAACGTGAGTCTATTTACACTACACATGTGTTAGGAGGGCAGTTTTACATTTTACCATTGCAATATATGCTGGAGATTTTTTTTTAAAAAGTTAAGTTTCTAGACTTTTGAAAGCCATGATTGTGGGGTTTTTTTTTTGCCAGGAGTCACAGAGGACAATGACAGGATCTGTCTAATTTCCCATCCCTGTTTACATAATTCATGTCATAGCTGCTTGATATTTTCCCATCAGTTCACTCCTCTGTCCATTCATGTGTCAGTTACAACAAAGCTGAAATAAGAGCCAGATTTATGTAAGGGAGACCAAGGCAGCCCTGCCACAAACCCCACCACTCAGACACCACCTTAAACAAAAGTCTTTCAGCAGCAAATCATGTTTCTGTAAGATCCTCGGCCACTCTGGAACACTCGGGCTCTCTGAAGAGAAAATGGCTCCAGACATCAAGAGACGATTACTATCCACCAAGATTCTTAAGTTGAACATCTTTTGATGGGCAGCCTTTTTCTTTTTTTACGTTATGTGGAGGATTCTTGCAGAGCACAATCAGACTGATCCAAAGGAGAGGGAGAGAAAGAAGGAGCAGAAAGAGATACTTTACCATTACGCTTCAGTGTGAATCATCATCTCATCATCATTATATATGAGCATAAAGAGTCATGTTCCTGTGGTTTTACAGGCCTGCAGCTCATAACTTCAACATGCTGCCCAACAGTTCCAATGTGTTACCCATTCAGCCCAGTTCTTGACTCATCCCCAGGATGTCCCGAACAATAATCCAACACTTTGCTGTTGTCTTCTAAATAACAAGAGATTACGTCTGACAAAACAAAATCACAGCAATGTTCACTTTGGAGTAAACAGTGACAGGAAAAGTTGTTAGCATCATTTATAGTTACAAACTGGAAAGAACAGTATTTTCCATGTCAGCAGTCAACTCATCTCCTCGGCTTAATGTCGTAATGTTGTGTAAAGTCAGCAGAGTTAGAGCCAGTAATGTTTTGGTAGAGTTGGTTTCACTGTGCAGAAAAAGAACTGATCTGATAGAATTGTTTTTTCCATGTTTCATAGCACTGTTCATTGAAAATGTTTGGTTTTGGACCACTGATCAGACAAAATGTGTGAGAACATCCCCTTGACATGCAGAAAACAGCAAAAGACATTTTCACTTTCCCATTTTTAAATCAAGAGACCAACCAACCAGCTACAGCCCAAATCATTTACAGACTTAAGAAAACTAAAAACAATAAGCCTTAATCATATCCCAGCAAACTTTACTGGGGATTTTCTCTACCAGTAACGGCAGAAAAATGCATCAGAAGCCAAATACTGAATGTGTCATTTAGGCCTGGTGCATGTGAACAGACAAAATTCATGGGCAGTAAAGCAGTGGGAGGTGAAGAACAGCATCTGTGACAGATAACATCCAGGGCTGCTGCCATATAGATAGACCATGTGAGCTCAGGAAAAATCCTCCACCAAACACACACACACACACACACACACACACACACCTCATTTTCTTGCTCTTCTCCCTAACCCTTTTGTTCAACCCTAACACTGCTAAACACGCACACACACACACACACACACCTCATTTTCTTGCTCTTCTCCCTAACCCTTTTGTTCAACCCTAACACTGCTAAACACGCACACACACACACACACACACACACACACACACACACACACACACCGCATGAAAGTGAGGCTCTTAATTGAATCATCAAAGTTAGATCTGAGAGCTCAGAGTAAAGTCCAGAGAAGCATCTGGACAACCTGGTTGTTTGAACATAGAAGGCAGGAATGCCAGCTAATTACTCTGTGTGTCTCTGTGTGTGCGCGTGTGCGTCGACATCAGCGCCAGTTGAAGTATTTAGAAAGAAAGTAAGGATGATATAGAGAGACAAAGTTGCATGTGACAAATGGAATAATACTCGTACATGTCTATAATATTTGTGGTGTAATATAACAAGATTTCTGAAGCTCGATGTCCAGTGCCAACAATGCAAACCACAACAGTTGGGAAACATCACACTGGCAGCTGAACTGTAAATGAAAAATGTGTGAAATGCAGACAACCGTCACAGCACTTTGCCTGAAAACATAACTCCTGCCGTGTCAGGCCTGTGAAATGTTTTGACAGAAACTGGCAGCTTTGGCACCTAATCATGTTACAAAATCAACTGTGTGAAAGGCATCACAATATCTCAGGTGGTTAGTCCCCCCCCTCCTGCTTTCAGTCAAATCACCATTAAAATCACTGTGAATTTCTCTCGGTTTCCTCCCAGCTGCTCTTAAATGTGTGTGATATAGCTCGCTGGGGTCTCGCTGCACTCAGTAAAGTGATCTCAAATTATGCGGACTGGAACAATGAGCCGTGCAGCCCAAACTTTACACTATCTGCTGGCTAAAACTTCTGGTATTTTAAACACTCAGATGATCTGTTTTGTTTGATTTTGGGATAATCTCAGTTTGTTACCTCAGATCAGTGAGGCCTGAAATGACACACAGCTTGAACACTGTGGTTATGGCTATTTCTGATGGAGACGGAGGGAGTGTTTTCATCAGGAAAGGAAATAAAAGCAATATAGGAGTAAGAATAACCTCAATGCTGTCAGTGCAGGTTAAACAGAACAATCTTACTACATCTTATATTATGTAGTTAATATGATTTATGGTAGTAAAAGTTAATACATCCAAAGTAAACTTTGGGGGGGGGGATCAGTTTACCAAAAATTCTATTTGTAAAACAATTTTGGCCAAAATCAGAAACAGTCCCCTGTTCTCTTCAGCTTCAGTCAAAACTGTCAGACAGGCGTGCTTTGATGTGGCATCTTAGAACAGGATGATACTGTTGTCAACCACATCAGTCTAAGCCAATATCTCACTGCTCCTCACAACACAACAGCAGTTTCTACTCCAACACAATAACGTTACCAGTGTTCGCCAAGCAAAACGCACAAGCAAGAAATGCTTGTTCTCTCCTACGAAAAAAATATTCAACCAAGGTAGAATAAAACAAGGATAATAATTGCAAAGGAAATATGATAAAACCACAAATGGCCTCAAGAACAGCAGCAGTCAAGACAATGGTCAAATAGGGCCTGAAAGTTTAATATTCTCAGTTCATATTTCATATCTTCAGTTCAAACACGTTGGTGGTCCAGTTTTCTTTTTCGATATTTCTCCTTTATTTTTTATTTATCTATTTTTTTTTTATTGGCATTGATTTTGGCAGTTGCTTGGCTGTAAAATGAACGCATATTGTCTGATGCGTAGTTTCAAAAAGAAATAAGATCTTAGTGTTTAGACCTCAACTGATGCAAATCGGATATTAAACCCTTAAAACAATACATAAAAGGGCTAGTCTTGTCTGGTGAAAATTTTGTTTTTTTGAACATTACGTTTATTTTTCACATTTAAAAAGAGTGAGAGAATTAGCCACTGAGGAAAACCAACCGGAAAAGTCAGGGGTTCATCCAAGTATCTGAGCTTTAGACATAGAATAAAAGAAGCCAAACCATTTCCATCCCTTGCACTGAGGGGAGTTCATGACACAAACGAGTCCGCAAGTGACAATATTTCACAATGCAGTGAGCCCTCTCTGGGCTGCAGGCACGCAGTACTGTAGACCCACTCACAGCTGGTCACTGCGTCAAGGTCACAATGTGAACAACCGCAGTATAATCTTCAAAAAAGCCCCTGGATAAACAGTGGAAACATTTTCACAACCTCCCTTAACCTTTAGGTTCAGCTGGAGTCTCACTGGCAATGTTTCCAGAGAGGCCAGCCTGGGGTCGACAGGAGGTCTTTGTACGTGTGTGTTCCTGTGCATGTATGTGTGTGGCAATGGCTTTTTTTAATGTAAATGTGTATGATTTTGTGTTCACATGTGTGGGAAGTTGGTAAAGTAATTGTCTTTCTGATCAGAGCCATACATTTGGCTCAAAACTCCTTTGTTTTAAACTGTAATTGTGATTTGAATGAGATACGACGACGGTCCATTGTAGAAAAGTATGGACATATCACACAGAACTTAACCTTATTCGCCGTAGTATTGGGGAAAGCACAATCTCCTTCAATGTGCTGCTTAAGCAACAGTTTCATACTTGTGGATCTTCTTTAAGTAACATCTTTGCCGCCTAACGCTAAACGTACGGTGCAAATGAAGCACAGTAAACCAGGCAGATGGTGGCTTGAGGACAGGCCCGCAGAGATCAGCAGAGTAGTAGAGCTTCCTGAGTGTGCTGGTGATGAGCTCAAAAGCTTTTGAGAGCCTCTCTGAGCAGCTTTTATTTCCCCTACTGACCAATCACCCTGTCCCCAGTGACCTCCTGTCTCCAGTCTTTTCCTCAGAAAAATTTCTCCTTCAGTTGCTTGTCTTTTTCTAAATTTTGACTCTGTGCCGTACTGAGTGCGCTGTCAAGCCACAGCCTTAGAGATCTTACTGGGATGATGATATGTCGGGTCAGTCACATCAAAAAACAGAGAGCCAAGTGAGGAAAGTTGTGAATATAGGGTACAAAGTTTATGAATAAAGATGTAGGCCAAAGGAGAACTGATGTCAGGAAGGGGGAGAAAAGAACAGAAGAGAAGTTGAAGGTGAAGCAGGCAACAGATGTAAGAGTTTCAGTGCACCCATTAAGAAGAGCAGAAGCAGAAACATTTCAAAATATCTCAAAAAAGCTGTAGATGTAAAAGTTGGCATACGAATGAAAGCAAAAGGAGCAAAAGTTAAAAAAGAAACAGATTTAGCAAATATATCACAATGCACACAAAATATACAACTTTAAAAAAAAAGGCTATAAATCACTAAATTGCTGACAGTGGAACTGCAATATAAACCCCTATAAATAAAGTAGTTTTCTTCATGAAGTGGTTAATGAACAGTTTGTTACTGTTAAAAGGAGCCAGATTGTGTTTATTTGTTCGTGTTGTTCTGTCAGTGTTATGGCTGAGGTTTGACTGGCAAACACCCTTTTGGGTTGGTTTAATGAAAGTTTTAGTCCTGCCCTGTCACACAGGTGTTTGCCCTTGGTCGGTTGTTGATAGCGGAAGCCGTCCATGGCTTTTATATTACAAGTGAACTCTGTGCTATTTATTCTTTCAGTGTTAGGTCATAAAACCCTTTTTCTCTTTTGCACTCAAAAACATATATACATAATTAATGCTGGGCCGAGATCCATAGAGGGAGAAAAACAGACTGTTCCCTTTTTGAGGAAAAAAAAAAAATGGGGAAAACAGAGGAAAAAAAAAAAAAAAAACAACATTAACAGACTCTCGATACCAATAAGGCGAGGCGTTGAATTAGAGGGTACAATAATAACGCCTTAGGTGCAATGTGAGCCAAGTATCAGAGTCTGGACCTTATTATTTAAATGTGTTCGCATGACTGCATCTGTGTCCTGATGTGTGTGTCCGTAGTGATACAAGCTCAGGTCCTGTTTCTCTCCGTCTGCATTGCCATAAACTCTGTTGTTGCAATCTAAGCCTTTTGTTGCAGGCCGGCCTTTTAATTCACAGGCAGACGGGCTGCTTCTGGTAACTGGAAAAGGGGCCATAAAAGGGCCCTGTGCTTTTGGTTTTTTACAAACCACATCAAACAGGAGGAGGGAAAATGGGTTTGAACAGGTGGACCAGCCTTTAATGCAGCACAGACAGATCTTATTTTAACAGATCACAACTAAGAAATGTCAGCTGTGGTGCATTGAGATGGAACATTTTGCATCTGATTGATCAGTGTTGTGCTGCATGTCTGAGTGAGTAATGGGCCAAATATAACGAGCCAACATGATGCACTGTGAGCCACGAATATCTTCTCAGTTGAGGTTGAGCAAGCTTTTATTGACCAAATAAGGGAATTGTGAGGACAGATTAAGACCAGTTTCCTTGAGAAAAGAACAGTATTTGACCAAAAAAAAAAAAAAAAACACAACACGGACAATTGTTTGTTACTGAAGAACATCAAATTAATTTTATGCCGTTTGACACACACCACAAAACAAGGCTGTTTCTCATTGCTGAAATAAAACATAATAGGAACATGCATAGATAGATATGAATGCATGTGTGTGTGTGTGTGTGTGTGTGTGTATATATATATATATATAAATAATAGAGACAGTTGGATGTTGCAAATCTGTCTGAGGATGAGACAGTTCGAGAAAGGGCAGGAAAGGGGCATGCGGTGGGGTAATACTGAAGAACTAAGAGAGTGAACATTCCTTTACTGCTGCTTCTTTCATATTGCTTTTAGTCTCTGTGCCTGAAGCTGATCCCACCTTCTGTCACCTTTGACTGAGGTTGGGACATTGGTTTGTTGTTTTTTGCTTCTTTTTTTTTCTGCAGCCTGGTACAAGGTCATCCATTACTCATTACTCATAATCAGGAAACTGAATAAAAAATGCTCCAGAAAAAGCAATAATAGACCACTAGAGATACTTTCAGTTACTTACTCCATTTCTCACTTGATCCCTCTGACTACTCCTGCAACCAGGTTCAACTTCCTACCGGCCCCTTTAGCTAATCCTCTCAAAACCCCTGATAGTTTTATGGCTTGGTGTAACTGACTTTAGGATGGGAGAAGAAAGAGCCGGCAACCACAGCTTAAACCAGTAATTGGTTCAGGCTTGAAAACTGATACGAACACCTTGACCTCTTGCCAGTCTGGCACCCAGAAAGCCTCTCTCCATCCCATCTGTGTGCCTGCCTGCATGCTTGCCTGCCTGAGCTCCCCTGGTCAGAAAAACAAACACGGAGCGGAGAAATGTTTTTTCCTGGCTTACACCTTGATCCCAGGGCACACAGCCCACAAGCTAACCAGCAAATGAACAGGGGGCAAGAGGCCGGTCTGAGGTCTGACAGTCACAGTGCAGAAAAAAAATGAAGAGGGAAAAGACTGGGGTTCACTTATGAGGAACAAACTGCAGGTTTCTCCGGCAGTATTTTAGCATTTGTGAGCTATTTAACAAAATTATAAAAGCAAATTAAAGGTGATCCATGCAGACCTAAAACTCTCAAATTGCAATATGAACCTGTTCACATCTCAAGCTGAAGTTTCAAATGCCAGCCTCTTGAAATGTATAGCAATACTTTGCATTGTGTTTCCTACTCGAGGTCTAATAAAACAACTGATTAGACGAAATCACCTTGGCCACTGGAAAGTCGCTTTGGATACTATAAATTAGTTGTAGCACTATCAAGATGATAGTTTTTCTGTCAGAAAATTTGTGGAAAGCAGAGGAGGAAAAATAAAAGTCCAGATCCAGAAACGCATTGACGCATTTACCTCTGTGTCCCTGCCTCATCAGGTATTTTGGAGATCAAGTCAGTGGATGTGGGAGTGGTGGCCATCAGGGGCCTCAGCAGTAACCACTACCTGGCGATCAACAAGAAAGGAGTGCTATATGGAGCGGTGAGTAGCAGTTTTATTACCGTCTCACAGTGATCTGCACCTCTCTGTGTATCGGGTACTTTTCACAATCACTCTCAAAATCACTTCACTTTCTCACCATCTTCATCATCAGATGATGTTGTCAGTCTAAGCGACTCACAGTCTTCAAAAAGAGATACTTTTCTTTAAAGTTTTGACTGTGGCTTTTCATGAATGCCTTTTAAAACAATGGACAAGGCTTTGAAACTCTATTTCAGAAATAAGAACCGCAGTTTGTCAATGTGAGCACTCCTCTCTGCTGCCTACCTCTCTTCTCCTCTCCTCTCCATTCAGAAACAGGAAACACAATCCTGCAGTTTCTCTATTCTGCTTCAGTCCCTCTGGGGAGAGCAGCCCTTGTTTCATCTGTTTTCTCTCTCTCCCTCCTTTTCTTCATCTCATTCTCTCCCTCCTTTTTTCTTTTCTTTGCCTTACTTTGAAAGGACCCAAACTTTCAGCATGTCTCTCTGGAGCCACACCACAGATGAAATGACACACGGTAGAAAAGAAAGAAAAAAGAGGCATTCTGTTGCATGGCCTGAAACTGAATTCCCATGACGTATTCTGCTTGGTGCAACACAAACCACAGTGGCACGGCGGTGAGGGGCTGGCGTTCAATTACACTTGATGGGTTTACACAGTGACTTCTTTATCCAGTGGTAATCAAATGAAATCATTGTGTCATTATATTGCCAGATTAATACATGTATTAATCTGGTGAGACAATGGGAGACAAAGGAGTATGACAAACCAGATTTTACCATGATTCAATTTGTATAAAGCAAACCAAGGATGGAAGATAATGACACAAAGTGTTTCTGGATTTATATTGTGTGTAGTCATATTTTTCTACTATTAACATCTGACCAGTAGGTCACTGATATTTTTCATGATTTCATGATTCAGTTATTTCTTATCTGCATTAGTACTAATTTTTACTGAAAAGCAGCCAACTCACACACACTGTTTGGTTCTACCAAACACCAACATCAGTAGAAAAGCTGCACAGTGTCTGTAAAATATTCTCATTTTGCTTTGGGAACATTCGGTTTTACTTCTGGAACCAATTTGAACAGCTGTGGCCAAATACAGAGAGAGAGAGACTGAGTTATATTGTGCATGTTTGCAAGTGTGCATATATGCATAAGTGTGTGTGTGTTTGTGTGTGTGTGTATATGGGGGCAAGTACATTTTTGCTTGTGAATATCGACTGCATCCAGTTAACTGACTGTTGAAGCGATGTTAGCCTTAAGCAGAAGGGCAGCTTCCAGTAAACTGACAAACGTTACTCTCTCTCATTTTCTCTTCATTCACGAGTGGGTGGTCACCGTAGTGATGTAAGCCACAAACATGTTGTCATGATGCTCTTTACTGGCGATGAGTACAAACCTCACATCTCATGCTAACCTCTGTCTCCATCCCATCATCTACCCGGGGAACGTTACTGAGCAATGGCCAGCCATTTGTTGATCACCAGATATAAAATACAATCATGTTGATGCTGACCTCAAACAAAAATAAAGAATAGACCCAAAAGAATAAGTTCAACATTAGTAAGAATGAAAATATTAGTTTTTCCACTTGTCACTGATAGCTGTTGAGAATTGTAATATTGAAACTGAAAAAAAAAAAAAAAAAAAAAAAAGGCAGGAAAAAGATTAAGAATACTAGGAACACTGCTGCTCTATTGCAGGAATTATAATGATAGTAAATGTACAACAGATGAAAAGCAAAAGATGTACATCACACAGCTTCCACCAAAGAAAAGGTGGATTATTCATGTTTGAAAAAATGCTGTGTGATGAAGTTTTTGGTAGTAATCTTTTTTTCTCTTCGAATTTTTGGGGTAAATGTGAGCTGCTCTCTTTAGGCTCTCTGCCCTGCCTCCTGTTTACACTGCTTATTTCTCCTCCGCAGAGGGACTTCGGCCCAGACTGTCGTCTGATTGAGCGCATTGAGGAGAACAAGTACAACACCTACGCTTCAGCAGAGTGGCGCAACAAGAAGAAGCACATGTTTGTGGGACTGAACGCCAACGGAAAGCCAATGAAGGGGAGGAAGACACGGAGGAAAAACACAGCCACTCACTTCCTGCCGATTGTGGTCCAGCCACGATGATGAGACTTGTCAGCCACAGCAGAACGCTGCAGACTGCAGGATGTCAGACTCTTTGGGAGCTACAGCGATGGCTACATTGGACAGATCTGAATGAGATCTGAATGATGCACTGAGAAGGACAAGAATAGAAACCTAGAGACTCTGATTAAGACTTTTCCATTTTTAAAGAAAGATAAGATATACAATGTATATATTTTCTGTTTTAAGTTATAAAATATGTAGGCACAGTAGAAAATATGAAAAACAACTTCTGTGCCAAAATGTGATCTTGTAACACATTTCTAGAATTGTGTACACGTGAAACTCTTGACTGAAAAGAAATGAAAATGAAACATAATGACAGAAGGAAGAGATGATCAAAGAGGAGAGAAAAGAGGGAGGAAAAGTACTGATGGAAATCTGATAGAAAAAGTGAGGAAAAGGCAAGAAGGTATAAAGGAAGGAAATGGCCAGTGGAAAGGATTTAGTCAAGAAAGCACCAACACAGCAGCAAGTCTATGTTTTTTTCTTTAAATTTATTTATTTTGTGTATTATTTAACAAAAAAGAGGAAAAAATAACAAAAATAAAAAGACAAAGTTTTGTCTTTTTTTTTTTTTTTTTTACCATTTATGCTTTTCTTTTTGAATACTAATCACTTAAACCTGAATAAATATAAAAATATATTTGTCTTTAACTTGTTTGAGAGACTTTGAATCTTTTTTTTTTTTCTTTTTTGATATTTCAAGGGTTCATTTACTGGTTGCTCAGATTGTAAATACACATTAACAGAGAGAAAATAAATTCATATACTGCTAATAAAACAAGGAGGTTCTTCAATAAAGTGACCAAAGTCCTGATGATGAATGTAGGTATTCTTTTATCATAGAAAGAATATTTAAAAAGAAAATAAATTGGATTTAAATGTAATGAGCACCCTTAGGCAAGGTTGGAAAAGAATTATTTTATTGATAAACTCTGACAGTATTAAATGAGATTTTGCTTAAATGGAGGCACAAGAATTCCAATATTTGGCAGGTCAAAATCATTAAAACTGCCTTTATCAAAATAATCAGGGTTGAAATTAAACTGTGTGAGTGAGTCAGTGAAGTACTTTGTAAAGTACTTGTTTAGAAAACCCGTCATGAATCAAGAATCTGTATGAGATTAGACTTTAAAGACACCCACCAGTCACCCTGCCTGATGAGTTCAGGGGTTTTCATTTCTTGCTGCGATGTACACATGGAAAACATGGCTTCCTTGAGGATAAACACTGTCTTTTATGTGATAACAAGAAAGACAAAACCGGCTTTAGAAATGGCCAACACACAAACACCCGCACACACATATAGAGACACTTGGGCGGCTGAGTAAAGGGGTGTGTGCCTCAGTGTGGTCTAGCAGCTGGGAAAAGCCTCCTCCTTGACCTTACTTGTCTGAAACCTGTTGCTGTGCCCCCCGAGACAGAAAGACACATGGAGCAGGGCATATGGTATAACATAAATATCACTCGCTTGTTTATCACCTGATTCTCATTAACTATGATGTCATGTTTTCTTTATTCCTCTCTCGCCTTCCCTCTCTTTCTCTTTAACTCGTTCGCTGGTGCTGTTGCTGTTTAGGCCCTGCAATTTTGCTTCCCCCTCCATGCCCTCACCATTTTTCAATATTTTTGTCATATCTCGGTCAAGTTCAGACAGAAACCAGAAATTACTGAGATCAAGGTTATCACACACACACACACACAAAGACACACAATCTCCCTGTGCCCAGGAACTGCAACAGTTGTAATTGGTTGACTGCGTACATTACTTTCAGCTCTCTGCCATCTGTTTTCGCATGTGTGTGAGCTTGCAAGTTAATTTCCGAGTATGATGGAACCCACCAGAGTTGGTCCATCCTGCTGTGTTTATTACAAAAAGGTCCTTGATCCTCTTTCTGTGCTCAGGAATCCTCAGTGTCTCACACTCATGTCAAAACGTGAGTAAGTATGATGCATCAGGGGGATATTCAAATTTCCTTTCATCCTCCCAGGGCATCTAGTCCTTTGTTTATATGATTACTTGGGTGTTCTGTAAACGACATATCAAGTACAATTACTTTGAAATGTGTCCAACAAACTGATCCAACCCCCCACCTCCCCTTCTCCCTCCCTCGTAAAGTTCAGCGGCTGGCATTCCAAAGCCAAGGTGTCGTTATTATTTGGTGGGACTACTTTGGATATCTGCGTATGTGAAACTTCCCGTTTAAGTCCTTATTAGAACATGGAAATGTAAATTCAAACTTAGATATCTGAGACAAATTTTTTCACTTGTTCATTCAGAAAACTTGGAATCCGCAGATATATCATGTGTAGACCTCTTGGAATAGTTTGATGTATTTTTATTGCAACTTTAACATGACTTAATGCGCCCTTGCCTTTTACCCATAATACATAACAAGGCCAGACTTTAAAAGCAGGGCATTTATTCAAGACAGATGTTTCACACTGATTATCAACCCCAATGACATCTGAGTTAGCCTGTACAGCGGCACCAAGCCACACATCGTTTCTCCCATTTCTACAGTGCGCCTAACATGTTTCTAAAAACTGTTTGCCAATGTCATTTTTTAGTGTTGTGCTTGGGTATGTTTGGTTAGTGTTTGGTTTGTTGAGGCATGTGGCGAGGCTCAGTATGCGGTTTCTGTTTTGACTACATCAGGATCTATCGGACCTGTGTCGGACCTCAAATGAAACATACACCATCGGCTTCACACGTTCACAGCTCCTCTGTTTGCTCAGAGAGTCTTGTGGCCGTGCGACCTGACCGCAGCAGCAGCTGTGAATATTTTACATCCCGGGGAGAGGGGGAGAGAGCCAGTGAAGGGGGGAGCGAGAGAGAGAAAGAGAGATTGCAAGAGAGAGAGAGGGAAAGAGAGAGAGCGAGGCTGCAAGCTTTGAATCGGAGAAAGACGTGTGGGTTTGGAGGAGAGTTGAATAACTGAAAGAACTACAGTCCTGGGGGCATTTACAGCAGTAAAGAGTGGGGTGGGGGGCAAAAGGGAGGGGGGGGGGGGGGGTGTTTGCTGAGAGGGCAGCAGTTTGGATGGGATGCCAAAGGGTGAGAGGAGGGGGTAGGGAGGAAGAACGGGTGATGGGGGCGATTAAAGGACTTGCCAGAAAATTTGGGGTTGGAGGGTGGAGGTGGGGGGTGGTTTAAAGAGGCATTTTCAGAGGTAAAGAGGGTTGGGGGGGGGGGGCAAAGGGGCAATCATTGGAAGCAGACCAAGGGAGTTCCTGGAACCCAGGAGGTGAACGAGGAGTCCTCCTCCACTTACTCATCTCGTGCTTGTGTTCACTACTTTTACTTAATTTTCCTGTTTTAACGTCATAATTGTTTTCTCATCCTGGCCAACATTTACATTGTTAATGTGTTCTTGCCATGTGTAAATTGAAAGGTGTCCATTCTGCTGATTAACCCACAAACTATCACAGAGCTCTAAGCATTTTGTTTCAATTTTGTGATCCACACGCGAACTCAAACCCCGGCAGCTGCTTGCTGCTAATAAAGCCACAGACTGCACTTTAGACAACAAAACTAGCGATTAGCTGCTGGAGTACCTCAAAGATTTTGTAGCTTAAGAGCTTAACATTTTCTTTCAAAGTTGGTTGAGACCAAAACAAAGCTGCAACTATGCCACTAATAGCTAACATGTTCGCTGTAACAATTATGTCACGTAGCTGTGCATCTGAGCCTATTCTGGAGTTCCTCTACCCCCTAGTGGAGAAAAGTCCCAACAGTAAATGCATTAATGAGATGAATTAAGAACAGAATCTAAAATAAATAAATAAATAAAATAAAATAAAAAAATCTGTCATAAAACTTCAAGATTATTTCACACTGTGCCATTATTCTATAACACACAGTGTGAAATTTTGAAAACCGTGTTCCAGAGATATCGATTTACATTATTAAGAAAAATCAACAGCTGCTGAAAGCATAAAAAGAAAAGAAAATAGAGACTAGATAGCACTGTGGGAGATGACCGATGCAGAATTAGTAAAATGTGTTGCTGGAATATGAATACATGTTAAAAAGGGGTGGCGCTCAATGCATCATGGGATATTTCCCTGTGAATGTCAGCCTATAGTATAACTAGGGAACAGTACTAGGTAAACATGAGCCAGCCTGAACTATAAACTTAACCAAAAAGGAAAGATTTAAGCCAACTTTTAATTAAACATAGAGGTGGTGAGAATTGCCGGCACTGCCCTCTCTAACTTTTGGTGACATTAGGACCCAAAAGCCGGCCTGCTCTGGGACACAGTGTTCCAGCGGGGTTATATCCACTGTCACATCATGTGGTATACCAAACACCAAACCACCTCCGCCTCGACACAAACACACTACTCTGCGTTTTCCATCCCCCCCTTCTGTCCTGGTTCATTGGTGACCTGTACCTGGAGCGCAGCCTCAGCTCCAGCTCCATCTTCACATCTCCTGAGGGCGTTAAGTTTCCTGCAACAGGTGGCTCAAACATTTGCCTTGGCCTGCACTGAGGTGAAGCCTGTGTTTATCGATTCGGAAAGAGGGAGGAGATTTGGGAGCAAGAGGAAAGGCAGAAATAAAGAGAGAAAAAAAAAAACCTGCGATAAAGTTAAGCTGTCGGCAGGAAAGAGAAAAATCCAGAAAAGTCACCCTGATACAAGCGTCTTAAAATGTGAGTCACTCAGCAGCGTGTTCTTCATCTTACTTAGCTACATGCAGATAGAAACATGAATGTAAACATGTTTTTGTACTCATATCTTAGTCGAGGCTTTGATAATCCTATGAAACATTTTCCAGAGACTAAGTCATGCTGAAAACCTAAAATTAGTCTTAAGGAAAAAGAGGGGTCATCTTCTCCTCCCCCATTTTTTTTTTTTTAATGAACTCTCATATTTGCCTCACTTAATTCATTTTATTTCTCCTTTCTCTCCTCTGCTCTGCCTTACCTCTCTTCTCCTTTCCTCACCTTTACTCCTCCACCCTCCCCACTCGCCAGAGGAACATGCCTGCAGTCTAAATGAAAATATATTTGTTGTTTTTGTTGGCCTTCTCTCCTCTTACTCCACTGGCGTGATTTAGCCTTAGACCCTGGGTCGCTGGAAGCAGCTATGGCAGCAAAAAGCCTCTATTAGTCCTTGATCACTGGCTGCCTGACAGCAGAGTCAACATGCAGGACATTAGGGCCTGACATGGGATCAAATAAAGGCTAATTTATTGGGTGCCTCTACATAGTTAAACCACATTAACCATTCCCTTTCCTGGTTTTGTTTTTTAATAATTAAATTAGCTTAAATGAATAAATGAACTGAGCAGATGGACGTGAGGCAGCTATTTTTACTGCAGCAGAGCACAAAATAACATTTTGGTAATAGATTTTTCTAATGTCTGAAAGACAGGAATGCGAGTCAAATTGACACACAAGAGTAAAAAATGTCAGAGTCTGCCAAGGGATGATTCTTGCAATATTGTTATCCATAGCTGGTACTGACATTAAAAAATATTTGACACCAGTGGGATTTTTGGAGATTTGTGTTTCTTTATGTGAATGTCATATTCATTTAATTTCAAGCCAACATGGCTGCCAACCTGTTTTTAAAAGAATAGTTTGAATCTCGTGTTTACATTGCAGGGCACAGAGTTTGATAGAAAGCACAAGAATCTGTTTTGATAGAGAATACTTTTACCATCTGCTGTTGATTCATGTGTATTTTCATGCAAAAAAAGTGTTATCAAAAAGATCAAAATCACAAGGATGACTCTCCCTGAGGGTTTGGTTAATTGTTCTGACCTCCAAACTTGATCTGAATGTGTTTGTAGGATGGATTAAGTGCATTTAGACCTCACTGCTGTGAACCAGTATTACCACACATTCACAAAGTGATAATGGCAAGCAAACAAGGTCAATGTAAATGTGGAGCCGTCTCTGCTCTTTATCATATTTCACAGCACCAAAGAGAATTACTTTACACTTTCAAACTTTCTTTCCCAGGGCTTAACTTGTCAGTGCTAATGAAGAGAGATCATTTATTAGTCTGCAGAATATTTAAAAGTTACTGAAAAGACAAATGATAGTTGATAAATCGCTTGTTAAATTATTTTGATGGGGTAAGTGCCAGCACAAGATCATTTACAAAAAAATAGCTTTTACTCAAAACCCCTAAACTGTAATTAGACAAAGCCTTAAGATAGGTGCTTGTTGGACGGTGAGAACAGTGTCCGAATAGTGTCTGATGTGGAGGGGGATGTGGCACAGAGCTACGTGTCATGTGTGGTGAGTGTGTTAAGTAACAACAGACTGAATGTGTTCAACATGAGGTAAGGTGGCAGAGGGAGTGAGTGGGGTATTTGTGGTAGTGTGGCGAGATTACTGTGGTGCAAGCCTACAAGGCTTGTGGTGGGAGTGTAAATGTTGTAAGGAGAGAGGGAGTGTGTGCTGGAGCTGGTCTTATGTATGAAGCTTTCTAACACAAAAACTCAATAACTCAACTCCACCTCAACATGCCCATTTATTCTCTCTTCCTCTGCTTGTACAGAAAAGATCTTCAGTCTTTTCTTTTCCAGCATTTCCCTCATTCTTCATCTACCTTTCCTCTACACCTTCAACTTATGATTGCTATTTTGGGGTCTGATTAGCAAAACTGTGCACAGGGTCACCAAAGGTTTAGTCACAGACAGAGACGCAAAAAAAAAAAAAAAAATAATCAGAATGTGTATGCATGCACACCTTCATGCAAAATCCCCTTTATAAATCACAATTAGCTGAAAGTTCACCTCATAATCTCTGCAAAAGAAAGCAACAGTTAACCATGCACTCAACATTCTTGATATTATTCCAGTGGAGAAAAAAGGCAGCGTGTCAAACAAAAGACAGCTTTCATTGCTGAGGGATGCACCAGCCTTTCACGCAATGAATAGCGCAAATTTGAAATCTTAAATTATACAAAGAGGTTCAAACATTAAATACAAAGTCAAGAGTGCAGCCTTGCTGGTGAAGGCACAGGAATAGCCAGTCGCACCTCTTGGCTTCTCTCCTTTCTGCTGTTAATGTATAGGTAGGTGTCAAGCAGCTCCATGTCTCACCGTCATATTACTGAAGTTAATCAGTACCAGAAAATTAGTACAAACTAAGATTGTCGCTGGTCAAATAGTTACAGTATCAGAAGACTATAATAAAAATCTACCAAACCTAAGTTCTCCACTTCTACAAAGAAAATTGATGTCATTAGATGATTACCTCACCAGTTAATGTGGTTGAGACGACATGTGGTTAATGAGTTTCATAGAAAATATCGCACCCTGTATGAGTCTAGGTGTTTCAGCTATTCAAACTGCAAAGTGCCATAATCATTTAGAGCAACTGTGTCCTCTGAGCTCTCAGGGTCCAGGAATGTGAAACCATTGATGGGAAGTCTGTAGTTCAGTAGTAACAATGAATAGAATAAAACTGACCCTAACCCTGGAATAATTAGTTTAATAAAAGCACAAACAACACAACACAGGGGGCCTAAATGTTTATCACATTGTGGATATAGCATATCATTAGTCATTTAACATGAAGTCAAATTAATCCCACGAAAAGAACATTCAGAAAATTCTGGCTTCAATTCACTACTTCACCATTTTTGTTCCCTAATTTCCACAAACTCACTAGTGTTTGTACACATGGATCAGAGTCTCTGTGCAGGTACAGGCATTCTCTCCATTAGGTTTTAATAAATCCTTTCTTTTCTGTAAGAGGTGACGTACAAATCTAAGCCCCACTTCCACACACACAATAATAAACTCTAGTTTGTGTTGAACCCTGCTCCAGTCAATATTCCAATATGAAATGTGATATATTAGGTTCCACATCATATATTTTGCTGATAATTACATTATTTATTTGGGATTCTTTATGACTCACTAATGTCTGAGTGGGAGTTATTAAAGTGATTTCTTTTCTCTGTTTTGATTTACTCCCCTCAAGCTGAACTCCTGCTGGCTATTGCTACAATTGAGCTCATTCTTGGAGACTCTGAATATTTCACAATACTCAAGCCAAGATAATCAATAAATAAAATAAAAAAAAGGCTCATGTCCCAAAGGCCTTGTCACAAAGTTTATTCAGAAAGTATTCAGAACACTTCCCTTTTTCCATGTTATATTTCAGCTGTATGTTATGATGACATTAATTTTTTTACCCCCTTATCAATCTCTATTCAGCAACCTATAATAAAAATGGAAAGCAGAATTTTGGATTTTTTTTAAGCATTAAAAAGTGAAATATCACATTTTTGTGATTACAGACTTTTGGGCTTGTTGGGTATGACAAAAATCTTTGCAAACCTGGATTTTGGAGAATTTCTAACTTTTTTTCTGTAGAGCCTCTGAAGTTTTTTCAGCTTGAATGTCTGGGCCTATTGTGGGACAGCCATTTCAGGTCCCTATAGAGACGTTGGATTAGGTTCAAGTGAGGGCTCTGGCAGAGTTCTCCCTCAGCAACTCCTCTGTTGTCTTGACTGTGTGCTCAGGGTTACTGTCCAATTACAAAGTGAGTCTTTAGTCCAGAGTGAAGTCTTCAGTGGCTTAGTGTTGCTCTGATATGAATTTTCAGCTGTGAGACCTCATAGACAGGTGTGTCTTCCAAAATGATGTCCATATAATTGAATTTTCCACATGGACTACAGTCAAGGATATGACCATCTCAAAGATGATCAAGAAGAAAAGGAAGCACTGGAGCAAAATTTGAATTGTCATACCAAAGAGTCAAAATATTTATGTCAGTGATATTTCCATTTTCATTTCTAATTAAATTTCAGAGTTTATGGGCATTGGACAGCCCTAGAGCTCAGATTCAGTCCAGAGGCTGAAATGTCTTGTTTTAGATTTGTATAGGAATTGACACAGTGGACAGTCTGTAAATGATACAGTGAAAAATATCAATTTAATCTGTGAAATAGTTTGTAATATTCCCATGCATGATGAAATATCACATCCTTTTTAGTTGGCAGGTAGAGTCAAGGTGCACAAGACAAGTAAATTTTTTTTATCTTCTGTAATAACCTGAAATAGTAAGCATTTGTAATGGATTTGTTACAATAATAAGATCATGGATAATTTGATCGATAGCTTTAGTTTGTAAAAATGGTACGAATTACAGATGTCTTAAATAATTTGCATACAACATTTATTCCTTATTCAATGAATTTTCTGATTCAAATCTTACAGATATCTAATGCCAAAAGATGCATCAGGAAATGTCATGCCATGATTTAATAAATTCACCTCCTTTTGTGGCTGGGGCTAAGTCCTGCATTCATTTCTGAACCGGCTAATCCCACAGTGTGATGTTGCTCCCTTCTCTGCTTCAGATATCGATACTGCCAGGAGAACACATTGATTTCCTCACAGATATCGGGTTTACAGCTGAACAACGGACATTTCTTGTCAGGAAAGCTTGCTCTTGCTGGACCCCACAGAAGGCTAATCATGAAGATGAGTCTTGTGAAATTAGTGCGCACATCCAACATGTGGTCCCTACTGCACAGAACCCAAAGGACCAGTGATGAGGTTTTCAGCGATGCACTTTGCCTTTCAGCACATGAGAAGATGTACCATTGATGTCCTATTCTGCAAGTGCTCATTACTAGCCTGTCATCACTAGACTGCATCTTCAACCAATTTCCATTATGGTGCAGGTTCAAGATTGAAAGAACGACGACGACGGCATTTAAAGAGCCTTTTTTAAGCATTCAAATCAGAAAGTTATGAGGTAAGAATATTTTGGCCATTTTCAAATCCTGTACTAGCTGTGTTTATACCGGAATGATAGTCGCATCAAAATGAAAGGCAGCCACATAAACTTAGTGGATGAATTATGAACATACCAAAGCCCATGTTCATGCAGGTGAAAAATACAATGTATTGTAATTCTACACTTGGAAAGGTTGAAAAGCTGACCAATTTCATTATGAAACAAAACAGTGCAATTATTTATATTGTGGCGACACTAAATGGGGAAATATAAAATTGACCCATATTAAGTTTTCATCTGTTAGTTTCAGTTTTTCTAACAAATGACCATGCAGCAGAGGCAGTGTGATGATGTCTCAATGGTAAGAGTGCTGTGAGTGTACATATTACAGTTTAAAAAAACTCTCCTGGCAAATTTAAAACACATGTTGGCTCCATATGAAAGCAATAAACAGCTTCTGGCCCCATGTCCTCAATTCCTGCCATCGTACAGGGCGAGCGTAGATAATAGCAATGATGACTGCCCAAAACACATTTATTGCATTAAATTATTGAGTACATGGTGCTTTCAAGCCCCTAAAGGTTATACGACACACAATCATTGGCCATTAATCACACAGTTTGAAATCCTAATCAGAGTCATGTGTGAAAGCTTAGTGTAATCTTAGTAATGAGTTGATTTTTCAGACTTTGTTGATTGTCATACTGGCTCATGTTAAGAAAGTGAAATGCAATATTATAATTGAATTTTTTCATTTGGGATAATTTCTGTTATAGTTTATAGAGTTCAATAATTCCATATTCCCACCAACATAAACTATATATATTTTTTCATGTAACGTCCTCTCCATAGTTGACATGCTTGCTGCCACAGCATTGTGTTCTCAGTGCCCTGACAGTATCCTCTCAGTCTGGTACACTGGTTCACACATGGACACACAAATCACTGCTACAGCTTTAACAAATAAAACTAAAAGACGAACCCTTCCACAGTACATTCTTGCCCATATTTTTCTAAACACAGTGGACAATAGCTCCAGACATCAACTTCAAAAGTAAAAACTCAGAACGAGAGAAAACAAAAGGAAAAGTCCTTCCTGAAAAGATTCGGCTTTATTAGACTGTCAAAAATGATGGCCCACTAATAGGAACCGCAGGTGTCTGGAGACATTGTGGCCCGAGTCTAATGCAGTCCGCCACAGTGTTTTTTACTGTGAAGAGAACCGTGGTTATGGCAGAACAAGACTAGGACCAGCAACCGCAATGTCACTCACTGCACTGTGCCCAGACTATGTGTTTGTGTATGTGTGTGCGAGCGAGCGAGCGAGCGAGAGAGAGAGAGAGAAAGAAAGAAGAGGCATTTCTGAGTGTTGTAAACATGTTTAAGCCGTCTGCAACCATCTCCACAGTGCGTGTATGCCTGTTTTGTCTCTCAGTCATCAATGATCACTATAGCGTAGAGACTGCATGAGGACAGTGGTTGTCTGGGTGTGTATTCTTTGTCTATTCCCCTCAGGTCACCTACAGATCCAGATGTGAGATAGCTTGTAACCTACAGTGACTCTGGTGGCGTCTGGGGAAGACCTCCAGCAGTTCAAAGTGTTGTGAGTCTGCAGCTGCAGAATTTGGCGGGAAGCATCATTTAGCTGGAATTAGTTAACCTCAGTTGTGCCTGTGTGTGTGCACGTGTGTTTGTGCGCATGTGTGCGCGCGTGTGCACCCCCTTTAAAGGATGTCAGACTATTTCATAACGGGCTCCTAAATGCTGTGCTGCTGCTGGCTGTTTGTTTAGAGAGAAACAAGCCGAATGAGACAGGGGAAAGAGACTCCTCAATTTCCTTATCTCTGATTCTCCCTGGTAAGTGTCCAATATCCTCAGAGAGTGTATGTGTGTGTGTGTGTGTGTGTGTGTGTGTGTCGTCTTCTACCAAGTTGTCTGTGCGACCTGCATTCAAAAGCAGCCTCTTTTGCTTTGCTTTCCATATTAACAACCTCCATATGGCAGGCGTTATGATGTTGCTCTTTTTCTTGCATGAAATGGATCAGATCAGACCTGATGACAGCCAAAGCCTTTTTGAGTTTCACTGTGCTCTACACACACTTATTTGCATATATCCAAACAAGTAAATGTAAATGTACAGTAAAAAACAATAAACTTTAAACTACTACTCATGTGCAGACATACATCTTTGAGCCAACGTTTACCACACGTTTGGCCCAAATGTGCTAACAGACCTGCCCCTCACATGAGCAACCACCCATGTTTATCATCTAATGAATCTTGTGTATCAACATCATGTGTACACACACACACACACACACACGCACACAAAATAATATGCTACTAACTAAAAAAAAATTAATAAAAAAAATACTCAAACTTGCTGAGAAATATTATACCAAAATCTGTCCCACAGCTAATACAGACGATGCCTAACAATAAAGGGACAACATAGAAATAAAATGGTGTCTTTTACACAATACTTACTGACCACCTTAGTAAATTTAATTTGCTTCTGTAGACTATTTAAGTATAAAGAGCAGAAAACATTAAGGCTTTGTTTCTCATTTCGTCGGAACAAAGACCACAAGAAGAACGGCAAGAAGTTTACAAAGATGATGAATTATCTCATAAGGAGACCACATTGGCCCTTCCACAGTAACCATAAAAACCACTCATGTTAAAGTTATCCTTCTCCACCTCGACTTTTTCTGGCTGCAGTCATAAGGCTGCTCTCTCAACGGCTATGGTGTTATTTTTATGTCTTTCCCATTTGAATTTCAAAACTTGTTTTTGCTTTTCCTTTTCACATCAGCTCCTCATCTATACCATTTTCCATGCTTCCCCATCTTTCTCATCCTGCAACTACCCTCAGCCTAACATCGCTCCTTCTCTCTCTCCTGTTGTTTTACTAGCAGAGCTCTTCCAACCAGATGCACTCTACAATCAGAGTTTATCTTACCTTGGCTTTTAAACTCAAGTCCGTCACATGATTAAAAAGACTCAAGGATTGAGAACAGACTTCAAACGAAGAAGATGAAAGACCTTAGGGTCAGAAGGAGAGGTGGACTGAGCACCTAATGATGACTTTTATTTTCATGTGTGTAATGAACATACTGCAGTGATGCTACAAGCTATTCCTGTCAAGGATAAATGGTAAAAATGGATATTCATTCCACTGCTGCAGGCGACAGTCCTTACCAGACAGGGAACTATGAAATATAGTTTGATCAGTGTTGGCCTCCTGCAAGTTCCAAGTCTTGCAGACTTATCTCTGCACCCAACATCCTAAAGCAGCTTCATGCTCCACCATCACGTTATGTCACAGCACTGCCTGTAGGAGGCCCAGCTAAACTCTAAGAGCCCCCCAGGAATTCCCCCCGACCGGGACAACATTGACATGAAAACAGAATAAATTTGAATAGGGCATGCCTTGACACACAGTCGACATATTTTTGTTGGCAGCCTGTGCATGCAACTGTATACAATCTAAATGTTTTATATCAGCACTATATAAAGTGGACAGAATATCATCCATCAAAGTATTTCCCACCCCTGGAGTGGGGGAGTGCTCTAGCTAAACACTGCACTTTATGGATTACTGCAGTTATCTCTGATCACTGACGTATAAGGACAGCAAGGAGAAATGGTGGGACCTTGTTATTAACAATGCAGGAGGTACCTAGGGAGTTCCTTCTTCACAGTGTTGTAGTCACAAATCTTGAGTTGTCTTTGACCTATAATTGAACTAAGCTGGGTGAATGAATGATCCAGGCACGGCCACCAGGGGTGGGGGGTGAGGAGGTGAGACAGCCTGCAACAGGAAGACTGGCTGAACTGGCGATTGTGAGAGCTCAGCGTTGAAACGTTTAGTTATATACTTTTTGGAGCTTCCCTAAGGTAGACAACTATTACACTGATTTGTCCATCACTCCTGCGGGACATAAAATGGTTAGTAAGATACCGACAGCAGATCGTAGTCTCTCTTGCACACCTTTTCATGCACTTTGAATCGAGTGGCCCATGCAATGTCTACCAGGATACAGTCCACAGGTACAATTTTAATTATTTTAAATGTAGAAAAATCCTGCATGTGTTATTTTGTTCTACAGTAGAAGCAAATAATCATCTAGGAAATGTTTTTAGCAAGAAGTGTTAGCCCATTTTCACACAAAATATACCATATGACACCATGGGGACTCAATTGTCACCAAATGTTAGTAATGACCCAAATACCACTAACGTCTACCAGCACTTGAAAAAGCAGAAAATTAATTTGCAAATAAATCGCAATCACAGAATAACATAAAAATCCCAATGAGATATTTTCCCCAAATTGCCCAGACCTAATACATTCTATCTTAGATCTATAAATATTCATCATGCAGCTGCAAGTACAGTAACACTACTAAAAGATTGGATAACACGTAAATAATAATGGCCAGGCGAATGATTATGGATCACCTCCAAACCTTGGAACCCAAATCATCTCTAACGCAACTAACAGACACATGCTATTTTGCTGACTAACACTTAAGCAGACATTTGTTGGCTGAAGATTAATAGTGGTAATATGCTAAATTAGAGAAAGAGCTGCCCAATATCAAGGTAATTGGTAGAAGCCAAGAATATTTCTTTTTGTGACTGCGATGATTCAACTCATGAATTTGGTCTGTATCCAAGTACACCTGCATGTGTTTAAAGGATACTAATGCAACCTTCAATCTGATATCACGTAACAGCTCCTTTTGTATATTTACAAAGGCTAATAAACTCAGAATATTTTGCAATTCTGGCAATAATGGTTTTATGTTGAAATTACATAAATAATACTTTCAATAATAAACATTAATACTTTAAATATTGCTTAAAAAATATTCATTCGTGAGTATTCATGTGAATGCACCAATTTCATAATATGTAATTTGCTTGAATTTGAATTTCACACCCACAAAAAAAAAAAAAAAAAAACCCAAAAAAAACAGCACTTTTCTCGAAAATCAATTATCCTTTGCTGCTATAAAACAGCAACCTATATAGGAAGCTGGACTGTGCACCGACTGTCAAAATTATTAACAACCGCACCAGAATTTAGTTGCCAAAGCATTCATGTGTTTCAAATCATAAAATTCAGGAGATATCGATTGAAAAATAAAGGTTGATCAGGCCCTCCACGCCATAAAATATTTGATATAATAGCTACATACATGTGGCAAGCTATCAAGACTTCCTAATGAAATTATGATAGGTGGCAGCATAGATGGTTCTCAAAATACTTGCAGTCCTTCTTTGGACATGACACATAAGAGACAGAAGCAATGCATGGAAAACTATAAACACCAGGGTATCATCCAAGTGTGAAGCATCTTACAGTACTCAGCCTGGAGCCTTGGACCAACCTGCTCATCAAAGGCAGAGGGGGAATTACCCCGGCCTGATGAACACACACACACACACACACACACACACACACACACACACACACACAAACAAACACAGACACAGGTCTAATGAGTCCCAGCTGCGAATGGTTGCGTGATACAGCAAGACAACAACTAATGTGGAGGGGAGGTAGGACATGTTGACCTACTAAATAGAGAGCAACAGAGAGAAAGAGTGCGAGATGGAAAGATGTTGAGAAGGTGAGAGAGATGAGGAAGATGTTAGGAAATGGAAAGTGCAGCAAAGTTTCGCACAGCTGAAGCGACTTACTACAAAAGAACAACAACCATTGGTATTTGTTTATAAATAACACTAAAATACTTCACAACACTTTACCGCCTCAAATAGTTGACACAGAAAGTGTTACAAGTCAAAGAACTGCATGGAGGCTCATCCCTCAGCAGCTATTGGAGGGGAGGTTATCAGTTTGATCACTCCTGACAAGCTTCATACTACAGATAAAAGCCAGCCTAAACAAAATTGCTATGCACTATTCCTGTTAACAATGATAATCTGAGCCATGTATGTTCTTCAGAATACGCTGCACAAAACATGAAACCAGAGAAATTGAGAAAATACTGAAGGCTGAGTGTTTGAACTTGACGTTGCATCTTTTATTTCACTTTGGCGTTGACATCACTGAACCACACAATGTGCCCATGTCCCCATAAAATTTCCCTCAGTCCTGTCAGTGCCTGTAAAGTCAGTTTTTCATTATCCGTCAAAAGAGCAAGTGTTGGCTTTGGAAGTTAGACTCTGAAACAAAGCAGGTTTGTGGGAATTAGATTTTAGTGTGTTTAACCTCTGGAAAGTCTCTGACCTGTGAACAGTGAATTGTAGCAATTCTTCAGAGTGAAAAACTTGTAGATGATCTCAACCATGTTATTTTCTTATCTATTGCTCATTTATATTCCATTCCAAGTAAAGGAATACAGTCTGAATGTGTACAGTCATTCTTAAATAAATGTGAATTGAAGGCTTTTTGACTGCATTTTATTTATTTATTAATTTATTTATTCTTTCAAAATATAATTTCTAATATTTTACATTAGTTAATCTTCCTTTTTAAAAGAAGCTGATGAAACTGTCTCTTCTACAAGTTCATTTCTTAAACCTTTCACTCTATATCTGACAATCAGTATCAGCCCAGTTAAAATCCCTCATTAGCAGCCATTCAGAGAATTAGGCACAGTGTTTATTTAAGGATCTCCGGTTCACCATTACCTTTAAAAACCGGAGTGAGATCATGACAGGACCTCATACTGTATAGTCTCCACAGTCGCACAGCCTTATTCATCTCTCAGCTTATCTCTGTATGTATCCATCTATAAAGTTATGCAAGAATGCCCTCAGAGCTCACTCTGAAACTGCCCAGAGAGGATAAAAATTCATCTATTTTGACGTCTCTGCAAGATAGCAGGAATGTGTCAGAGTAGACACATTACTCTCATTTAGTAGACGGGAGTCATCCCCTGGGTCAGCGGGGCTGGGTGTGTCAATGTTGAACTGGAAAACAGCTCAAGAATGGAAACCTTAGAGAGTAGAGCTCACATCAAAGCAAGGTCAGTGTAAAATATCTGAACCAGCTCCTATTTCAGTTTGGTGCATTTAAATTTGAAAGTTATTAAAAGACATTTAATCTTACATTGACATGAATGACTGCTATCCATCAAAAACCCTGGCTGAACATGGTGATCATGAACTTCCCCTACTTCCAATATACTTTATCAATTTAACCAAACCCAATGATGTGAATATATAAATCCGTGAAAAAGAACATGCCAAAATTGTGTCTCACTCATACTTTGTGAGGTCACCACAGCTGTGACTTTTGACCACCAAGTACCCGCCTTAATTTGCCTGCCGACCTGGCATTGGGGTGGACAACGCCGTAGTTTTCCTTCTAACATCGAGCCCTCTCTCACCTGGATACCGTACAAGCTGCTCTACTAAGCGACAGAGGTGGACCTTCTCTTCACATCCTGGATCTTGGACCACCTCTGGACTGTGTGTCCAACAGTACTGGGGTCCATCAACTGTTAAATATTCATAAAGTCTAGTCCAGTTGTTTAGCTTATTTTTTGGTGTGAATGGCCTTGCATTGCCATTTTTTAAAATTACTTTCCAACTTGAAAATACAAACTGTAAGACCAAAGATTTCCATGGAAAGTTTCTAGAAATTTACTGGAAATTTCCCACCCCATGTCAAACCTACACACCACACACCTCTCCTCAATACCAATGTGCAATAACAATGTCACAATGTAAAACTCCATTGTCTGTTTCAGACAGATTTGTTGGTTAAATCTTGTTTTTATACATTTAATACTCTGTCAATTACATTTTTTTCTTTATCTCGCTTATTTTTGTTTCTGTTTTCTTATATGTCAGATGGTTACACCCTTTTGCTGTAACATGCTTATGTCCCCATCTTAGGAACTCAAAGGATTATTATATTTTCTTAGGACCTGCACGAGATTTTGGTACCCAACCCTGGCTGTGATAGTCAATCTGGATTTAAAAAAAAAACAACCTGCAAAACATGCCAGAGTTAAACGCAACAGTAACTATTTTAATGTAGTGCTTTATTGCACCTGTCAGCAGGTGAAAACATAGCTGGCTGAGATAAATACACGTTTGCACTGAAGACACTGTAAAAAAACAAACAAACAAACAAACAAAACAATAATCACATCCCCACTAACATTTTAAGAGGTGAAGTCAACCACACCACAGCAGCTGGTCAAAAATTTTCCAAACACACACATGCACAGGCAAGTACATAAATATATAAAATCCCTGTTAGTTACTCTCCATGCACACACACGCTCAGCACACAGTCTGGCCACCCAACACTCATCTAGCTAATAAAGCTTTTGGGTCTCAGCCCAGAATGGGGCTGGTTTGAGGGGCTGTTCAGAGTAAACAGAGCTTTAAAAACAATAACAAGACACTTGTGAAAGATTCGAGTTTGCAGCGGCTCTGTGGACTAATAAACTGTGTATTAGTGTGCAACTTTGTTGGGACCTCAGGGGAAATGTGTGTTTGCTGGAGGAATACCACAGAGATCAGACGGCCTGGTGTCACCAAGTAAGGACAGACAACAAAACACATAAATATACCTGTACTGATGCATGTGAAGGAAGCGGCACTGGTGTTAATAAGCAACATCATCAAAATCTTGAAGAAGAAAGGCTCATACCTCTTCTTACGGTATAATTATAGGGATATTCATATACAGTCACTTGTTCATATATTCATAATATATGACCACATGATTAAAATATGAAATAAACTAAGAATTCGTTTCTAATGTTTGAATAATATATATAGCAGCATAGTGGTTACCCCACAATAAGAAGGTCACGGGTTAGGTTCCTGGCCTGGGGCCTTTCTGTGCAGAGTGCATGTTCTCCCTGTGTCTGCGTGGGTTTTATGATGCTTTTGCTGCCTCAGTGAGCAATAAGCCATGTTAGATTTCATGCTATGGTAAACCTACTACTGCTGCTGCAGTTTAGAAAAGCAGCATGCAGCTACACCTTTAGCTGCAGTTTGAAACTGCTTCACGTAAATTGATGATTCATTAGGACACTAGTTTGCTGAAGGGCAACAGATTTTACAAAAGCCAGTTTGACAGACTGATTTTTATACCCCCCCCCCCCCCCCATCTTTTAAATGGAAATGGACTTTTGAAGAACAAACGATAACCTTAACAGCCATGCATTCACTTACCAACAAGCACATGTTCTGTTTCACTGAAGTTCAGGTCATCCCACCACCAGTCTCCGCAGACCAGTGGAGAAATGAAATAATGTTCACACTGACAAAGAAAAAACACACACTTGGTCCAAAGAATGAGCATGGAAAACAGGGGAGCGGCATAGCTAGTGAGGTGGAAAAGTATTCCTCAAAGAAAAAAGAAAAAAAAAAAAAAAGGGGAAAGAAATCAGCACAAAAGGCCAGGCACACTGGAGACTGTAAGATGTAGCCACAAAATCCTGGCTGTAAAACCCCACAAAAAACAATAACTGTTGATCTTTGGATGCGAAAAAAAAGACAACTTGCCCCAATGAGTTTTAATTCAGAGCTGTAAAATTAGAGTGTCTTTCTAGAAATATCTGTTGTCTTTTTCCAAATCCAAGACACCAGTGCCAATATTAATACACCTCTTAGAACACAGAGGCAATGTTATTTCAACTGGATATTGAGTATCTGTGTGAGTGTTTACGTGTGTGCAAAAAAATTACATTTAGGAATAGCCAAAATGACCCCTGCAAGGCCAAGTTAAACCACACACATGCACACAGTGGAATCTGTACTATGTTTGTTTTGTTTTGTTTAATTCCAGACCCCCACTATGCAGGCTGACAGAACAGTGAAACAGGAGCTGAACAAGGGCCAGACACTGCCAGGAATGAGACCAAAAAGTACTCACTCACACCTTCCTAAGCCTCCACTGAGGTACACTTCATCTGTCATATTTACAGCAACCTTGAAACCATCTCTCAACAGAAGAACTGGGATGGATGTACACTCGAGGTCATTTTAGGGTCTACTCATTGCACCTTGTACCATAGAAGTGATAATATTTACAAAAGAGATAATATTTGAAGAATCATTAATTATCTAGTAAACATTACGGTATCAGACAGACTGCTCTATTGATTAAATTGTGACTTGTTTAAATTCTTTCATTCTGTGCCAAAAAGAAAACCGTCTCTGTAAACAAGAAAAGATCAGCACAATAATGTACAACTCAAGTTTCCACAAGTTTCAACAGACTGGGGAAAAAATCTCATTAATATTACAAAACAAAGCCTAAGCCTGTCTATCATATACAACCCCAGTAGACATTTTGGTAAAGTCTGCACTACATTTGGATGAGCTAGTACCAGGGTGCTGGTGTGAAGCCTGCTGGATAATTTCATTCATCTCATCCCCCCCAAATCAAAATGGCTGTTGTGAAGCAGATTTATTGGTTGTTTGAGTGAGCTTGTGGACTGGGGCAGAGTGATAAATTGGGTTTAGTCCTGAGCATTAATACTGACATGATTATTCATTGTTCTTTCACACAAAAACAAGGGACATGGACGCACTGTTTTCGTCATAGACCCATTTCACTGCTGCAGACATTTTGATTGGGTCACAGCAGGAAAAGCACATGTGCTACTAATAACATTAACAATGGTTCTGTTCAAGTGTCCCAGTAAGCCATGATGTGTGTTGGTGAGTCAGCGTTTACAAAACCAGGAGCCTGAAACTGAAGCAAATGGAATTCAGTCATTATCCATTTTGCTTTTCCTACTGTGTCATGTCAAAATGTCTTCTGTGAAAAAGGCACATTCTCCAGAGAATTGTGGTCTCTGAGCCAAGACCACGTCTGAAAAACACAATCAGACCCATCCCTACCTACATATTCTGTTTGAGTTGGACATACCTCATATTATTACAGGGCCAAACACACTTATTGCCATTTACTAGGATGACACCGGACCAAAGTACACTGTGGACAATGATGATTAGAGTAAATTCCACCTGTTTTCAGGTGAAATGCTGTCAAAATCATGCTGAATCAGGAAGCACACAATTTACAAAAAATACATGTCATTAATTTTATGAAATACTAACTGGTCTTTCAAATATAGTAAAAAATTCATTTCTTGGCATCTATGCTACCAGTTCTATTTAGACAACTGGGCCTCAGTTTTGGTCAATGGAAATAACTTTGATATCATTTCAGGAAATAACCCTTGGGAAAGACCTTGTGTGAAGAACTATACAAACAATGCTGATTTTGATTTCATTTGAACAACATGAGCCGTGGTCACTGATGGGAGAGCAGAAATCATCTGTGCGTCTCCACATCCAAACAGACAGGCAGGTAATTTTAGACCCTGGGAGAACAAATTGGCCTGTTTCACCCACACAAGTCAATCAAGAGAGTGAGGGGGAAGGGAGAAAGAGACAGACAGACATGGAGAGAAAGAGGGCAAAAACAGTCAACTGGACAAAAGGCAGACAATAAGGGATTCAAAAAACACGAATTAAAATAATAGAAATCATTGAAAATCTGTAAAAAAAAAAATATATATATATATAGAAAAGGGGGACAGTGGGGAGAAAAAAGGAAAATCTGTCCCATCATCCCACTGGTGGTCCCTGTTCCCACTGTTGCCTCTTGATTTAATTGCCTGGGTAGGAGTGAGATCAGAGCAGCAGTTCAGTACTAGGCTTCTATCAGACCTGAGAAAATATAACAAATAAAAAATTAAAGAGAAGAGAGAGGAATAAAAAAAGACCAAAGATGATAGAAGAAATAATAAGAAAGTAGTGAAGTTTGAGGGAAAGGCACATAAAGTTTCCATTTAGAGAACAAGGAAGACTGAGTTGAAAAGCGTGAGTGAAAGAAAGGGAGGGACAGAGGAAAAGCAGAAACAAGGAGAGCCGGTGGTCCATTTCCCTGTTTTCGGCTATATTTAATTACCCAAGTAGGAGTAAGTTCAGTAGATCAGTAGTAGGAGTAGCAGGCCTTCATCAAAGCAGCAGTCACTGCTTATTAGAATATTATTACAGAACAGCAGCAGCCAGCCAGTGGGCTGATTACTGACTGGGTCCAATGGGAGGCCTCATTTGACTGGAATGTATGGAGGCTGAAATGGAGAACAGGGATAAACAAAGAAATACCATTTATAGACTGGACCTTTTGATATATTTTTAAAAGGAGCAAAAGTAGGCAGTCTTATTTTATTCATTCAGCTCTGAACATATTTTCACCATATTGCTGATTTTAAAATGAAGCTAATGCTAATGGGAGCAACCATCTACAATGAATCTTTTCAGTTACTTAACTACATTTCCTTCCAAAGACAATTATGAGGATCATCAATATCATTGTTTTTTGTTGAATGGCTGACCAATCATTTAAAACAGGTATCTACAGTAAAACATCCTGAGAAATTTAAGATAGCTTCACACACTTGATAGGAAAAGCCACATAAATAAATAAATAAAGGAATCAGATAAGGAATCTAATAAGCAAACGCTATCTAAAATATCAAATAAAGAAAAAGGGTAAAACAACAGTAGTTCATCCAGTGTTTTCTGAGCAAGGCTTAAATGATAAGACAGGAAAACATGTTCCAACATGTCTTTACTCAAAGCCTTTTGCTTTCCTCAGTTGAATTTACTGAAACTGCCAAATTTGAACAATAATGAGATTTGGGAGCCAGACAGATGATCGAAATACTAACCCAATCTATTAAAGACAATTCTGGGATAAAATGTGAGGAGAACAGCATTGTGGGTAATTAGAATGAGCTACAGGACTTCAGCTCGATCCTCCCCCACCAATCAGGACAGAGACTGAACTGACTTGATTGGTTGGTTGAATGGGTGAAATTAGGCAAAGCGATGACTGATATTTATCCTCAGATTTGATATGGCTGGTTGACATGGTCCTCCGCAACACAACATGTAGACATGCACACGAACATAATGAAGCACGCAAGCCGTTTCCCTCTGCAACACACACCAGTACATTACATCTTTCCAAATGTACACGCACACAGAAATATACACACACCTAGTGTGGTCCAACCGACGACCACCGTGACTGAAGGAGACACAAACATACAAACCACAAGCATTCAGTCATTCCTGACTGAGAAAATATTCATGCAAAAGTTTGATTTGGTCGAATGGATAAAGTGCGTAAGCACACATTTAATACAGGTGGTGTGCTCGAGAAAATTAGTAACAGTGCATACAAATTATTATTATTATTATTATTTTAATAATGTAATGTTACAGAAGTTTTCAGACTAAGTTTAACATAAATTTAAAAAAAAAAAAAAAAAACAATACTGGCACAAGCAAAAATATTCAAACGATTTGTCCAGAGACGCGCGCGCACACAAAAGAGCTTTTTCCCTTTTTCGCTTTTTTGTTCCAGACATTTTGGAAATACAAGGGCTCTTCAGGCAGAGAAACAGAGTTGGATATCCACTGTTTGGCATGTTTGTACTAATATGACTTGGATCACAAGTTTAAGTACAGGCTCTGCCAGAAACCACAACGGTGTCAGCCGGGGTGGTGTGGAGGATTTCTGGAGAATTATGTCTGGGATTTCAGTTTGGGAAGTATCTTTTCTGAAGTCCTGGGATTAATCTCTGTCAAACAACACAATGAAGCAATGAATAAAATGTAGTGCTCTCAAATGAACTGAAACCAATGTCCTCTTACTTTTCTCCTTCCTTGTACCCCTCTCTTTTTCTGTCTCGCACAGACAAACTGCATCAGCATGAGCACATGTCAAATATGAGGTGGCAGAGAGTGTGTGTGTGTGTGTGTGTGTGTGTGTGTGTGTGTGTGTGTGTGTGTGTGTGTGTGTGTGTGTATGTGTATAAAGCCCAGGCATAAAGCAAGTCAAGGTTGGCCTAATTGGAGGTTGTTTGTATGTCTGGGAGGACGTGTAAATGATGGAGGTAAGAAGAAAATGAAGGAAAGGGAGGGAGCAGGTGGCCTCCTTCATCTGGACCACAGCTGTACGCAGCATGACTCACACACTCCTACCTTGACCAAACGACACACACACGCAATCACACACACAAACACAAAAAAAAACCAACACATATTTGTGACTGCACAATATAAAAGTCAAAGACATCTTGAGTTGGATAACAGGTAGTCACCCAGTGACACATCTTGGATACAACATCAATTTGAAGTATCCCGATACATAAAAGTTAAATTACAAATCAATCTAAGAAAATACATGCTTTTTTTTTTTTTTGGCTTTACCATAAGGAAATTGTCAAACTTTATTATGAAAATGTTTTGGATAAAAATGATCTTCAGGTTTTGTATCTTCATCATAAACTGCCAGTGCAGTATGTCAAACACTGTTTTAGATCACTCCTGTAAGGTAAGTTAATCAATCATCTCATCACTGGCGGGAAAAATGTCAAAGAAAAATGAAATAATAGTACAGGATGTAAAATATCTGATAGAGACTTATACTGTGAAAGTTATAATGGCTTCCATTTTTCTGCATGGATTGTTGTCTTTCATTCACTTTTTCAGTCTGGCTTTGTGGGCAGCTGGCAGCTCTGTTCTCTCTTCTCTTTCTGGGGTTCAACTACAGGCTGCAGGTTATGTTGCCATGGCTGTGTGTGTCTGTGTGCGAGTGTGAGAATGCGAGAATGTGTGCGCGCCTACAGTACATTAGGAGGAGACATGGGGGTGCTTGCCCTCCAGGGTGTAGTTAAGGTCCTTTGGAGCGCAAGCTTTTTTCCCCCCTCTCATTTCAGTTTGATTCCTGGAACACTAAACATAGTACATGAAGATGCGCGCGCACACACACACACACACACACACACACACACACACACACACACACACACACACACACACACACACACACACACACACACGACTACAAGTGGGCGCTTTACTGACAATACGTTTGGCAACAGCTTAGACACTGTATTCAATTAAACCGGCAAATGACGCACTGACTCACTCCATCCCTTTCTGAATCACTGAGTTATGTGATTGTTGCTTTGATTTTAATCAAATTTGAAGCTTGATAAAATGAAAAATAGAAGACATATAATATTTTCAATTTCATGGTCGAATAATTAATGTGCCAGGAAATTACGATTTTTGTAAGTCAAACCACAAATGTCTGTTCAATTGAAACTAAAGCAGTGTATGTCAGATAAAAAGAACAGGTGCATATCAGTGTTTTGAAAACAAAGTTATATAATGTAGTTTGATCTGCTAATTTTCCCCCATTTATTAAACACATCCACCAACTGCAGGGGTCAACAGGGTTCAGCAGGGGCTCATTGAGGTACTAAGTGTTTAATGACCAGTGTCCGGTTATTGAAATGTACATCAAAAAGTGTACCACTTCTATTTCAACACATGATACAAATATTTATATGGATACTATATCCATATAACAAACGCTGGACAGTTATCTGGATTTTGTCTCAGCCCTTGATTAGGACATTGGTTGGAGTACACATCGAGATAATTCCCTGATGATAAGTAACATCTTAGTGCAAAGCCCTCGGCAGTCTGCTAAACCAACGTATTGTTTTAGAGTAAAACAGCCGGAGTGCTTTTTAGACCTCCTCTAAAGATTCCTTTCTTTCTCCTTGTAGACTTTTTGTCTATGTTTTTTACAGTCTTACTTTTCTGCATTCTTCATGGCTTGTTGAGATTCCATGTCTTGAATTGTGGTTTCCCCTTTTCCAATGATGGTTATTTGACTGAAACCTGGCATTACTAATATTCAAAATTCTTAACATGCCTTCTTATGGTTGGAGCATTTGAAAATAATGGTATTTTCCATTGTCACAAAAGGTCAATGCATGCTTATTTGAATGTGTTAGGGTACCAAATCTGATCAAATATATCTGACCATTTTTCAGCAAAGGCATCATTTCAATCTAATTTAGAGTTTGTTTTACATTGGTTAGTGATGTTTTCATTAAGGAATATGACCAAATAGACAAGACAGAAAGTTTGCCAACTTGTCAGACCCAAAAGTGAAAAAAATAATGCTCATACGTGCTGGATCTGTTACAGGGATGCTGAAGCTTGTTATTGATTGACCAAAGGATGGCATGTTTAATTATTCAGCCACACAACCTGGAAAGCAATCAGAATGGATACAAAGCAGCTACACACAAGAGCATGTACGAGGACTGTGCATGACACGATGTGAACTTTTGAGAAAACATGCTTATGACAGTGTAATATAGACTTGGCAGCCAAAAAAAGTCTCTTCAGGCCTGGATATAGTCAAGTTACAGATGGTTACATTAAGAAACACAAAAAGGCTAGAACAGACACGGCATCATAAAAAATAAAACTGCAGAAAAGAGCACTACCATCCTCCAAATGCCATACGTATTAGTCTTGGATAAAAGAAAAGTATGCTTTGCATAGTTTTTTCCCCTCTATTAATGGGAAAAACTTTGACTCTTTGCTGCTTACTGTGGCCATTTCCAACTACATAATGACTCTGCTTGGCTATGTTCTTGGAGAAGCCACCATGAATCTTAAGACTGTATTTTTGTTATGGGACATCAACCTGAAGAACATCAACAACAACAAAAAAAAAAAAAAAAAAAAAGAATCAGTAAAAACCCAGAATTGCTGAATGTAGAATTTGTGCATTGTTCAGGAAATGCAGGGCCTGGCTTTTCATCCGAACGTTTTTTCAGTTTGAAAACTGAGAGCACAGAATTTAGTTCTATGGAGCCCCTGAAGGAAACACAAATAATAGCAGCTCAAGGATGGAGGAGTGGATCTCTGCTTCTTCACTGAACTCCCTGAACCATCCTTAAAGGGCATTTAATGAATGATCCCTGGGCTTCCAGAGAGTACAATCTGGTGCTACGACAGAATGGATGGTGTCAAACATGAAGTGTATGCAAGTGTGTGCACGCACGGATGCAGAAAATAGATAATCAGACTGTCAGATATACTTTTGAAGAATCTGTCCTGAAACCTGACTCCAGTACTAACATCTAAACACTTGGTTCCAGAAAAATATTTCTTAAACCAACATTGTGCAAAGTAAAAATCAGACTTTAAAGTAGAGAAGAAACCAATTAGTTGTGTTCAACTTAATCTCAAGACCAAATTCTGCTCCAAGCTTTTTGTTAATAGATTTGTGATTATTATCTTTTAAACATGCAAACATTGCAGCATCTCCAAACTGTAATCAAAACAAATGAGACTTTGTTATGGAGGAAATAGGCTTAGGCTTTTTCAGGCTTGTTGTAAAGTTGTGTAGTACATCACATCAGTCATTTCCTGTGATTCAATTCTAAGAATAGTAAGAGGTAATCTGCCTAAAATCAATGTTACAGGCAGATTTATCAATGTTGATATTATTTCAAACCAAACATCAGTGCTGGAATGGAAAGTTTTCCCCTTCGCCTGTCTTTCTATCCCTTCATTTCTTCCTTTCCACTGTGGAAAATGAAACTGCGGTGCACACTCAAAAGGCTGTCCTCTGAAAAATAAGACCAAACCAACTGAACTAATTCTGTTTTGTTTTCATTTTTATTGGAAAAAATGTTTTGAAATAGTTGAATATCAGATCATGCGACTTCCATGTAATGGGCATAATACAGCATTCATACTGGTTGTTTTTGATCTACAACAGGCCCCATATTTCACTATACAATGGAAGTGGAGTCCCACCTGCCTATGCTTTGTCAAGGTTTTTAACAATAATCTGTTGTTCCCAACTTTCTCCTCCATTATGTCACTCCTCTTCCTTCTAAATTTCTCACTGACCCCTATATTCTTAAAGTCTTTGTAGTTTACCATCTCCCTTCCAATATCTATCCCGTCAACCCTTTTCTCCATGTTCTGAATCCAGGCTTGTATATCCATTAGTCAGTGTTATCTTCATGTCAACAGTTCCTCTCAAATATTTACAATAGTCCCTGGAGGGGGAGATATCGAGCCAGCAGTGGGATGATTCACCCTTTGTTAAACACAGTCACCCCACAGTGACTCTGTGCCACTCAGAAACACATTCACAAGACTAATGAGCCTAAAGTGTCTCAAAAAATGTTTGGTACATTGAAGTGTGTGACCTTTGAGAACAGGTTTTCTCAAGTAAATGAAAAGGCAGGAGAGGTCAAGCTGGAAAGTAGCAGAAAAGTAGCTCGAAGGGGAACCTACATTAGAAGAAGAAGCAAACCAACAATCTTACATCGAACTCATAATCACGATTAGTGTGAACCACATTGGGAGTGGCAGACACAACGATATCCAGACTCAATACGTGTAAGCGTATGGAACAACAAATACCTATTTTGAACTAATGCAATCCAATACAATTAAAAAATTCTCCTTCGAACAGGTTTTAAATGTTGATTTTGTTCTGAAACAGCGAAACAATAGAAACACTTGACAGCATAATGCAATACAATTCAACAGCACTCCAAAACTACAGCCTCCAAAATGATCACAATAAAGTGGAGCAAACAGACATTGCCTCAGTTTTAGTGGTTACACATGAAGAAAGGTTTGGAACCACTGTTCTGTATATTAAAGCTAATTCGGGAGGGATTTTTTTTTTTTCTTCATTTTACTTAGCAATGTTATGTTAATGGTAAGAAACTGTAAAATAATAATATAAACTTGTGATAAGATATATAAACCCGATAACATACGTCGTTAAACAAAAACAAAAACAAAAAGGGGAAAAAAACAAAAAAAAACAAAAAAAAAAAACAACCTGACTACGCACTGGTGACATTCTTTTTCAAACCACGTGTCAGGCAGCAGCAGTAGCTGAAGTAAGAAAACACAACTAAACATACACTTTACAATATTGTATATACCAGCAGTGGCAGATAGGCCACCCCAGGTTAACCACAGATATGTTGCACGTGTACACTGTAACACTTCCATTTGGGGACACCCACTGACAACATACACAAAAGGGATGAAAATAACCAAATATTGTCGATGTACATACAAATGTGCACGTGTCGCACAAGCAAACCTGAGGCTGTGCTTACACACATGTATACACAGTGATGCAAACATGCACATTCAAGAAACAGAAAAATATATTCAGAGTGAGTCAGCAGTAAACCTTGACAGATAAACAAGATGTTGGAGGCCAGCGAGTTTATTTGACATTTCCTTCTCTCTTCTTCTTTGGGGTGTCTCTCTTGGCCCATCTCTAAATGTGACCTCCTACTCTATTTGTTTTAGAGGTGGAACTCTGTAGAGCTGTTTAGGGAAACACACAGATGGACACACTCTTGAATGCATTCACAAACACATACTGTGCATGCAAATGCAAAAACAGAGGTTGCTTAATGGAAGGAGGAAATGTAATGATGGTAAAATACTTAAGTGTTTCCTATTGGACATTTTTTCCTCTGAATTTTTTTCTTTATCGTCAGACTGCTGTTAAATCAACAGTCAGCTAGTGCTTGAACTTGAGGACTTGTTTGCTCTGACACAGTAAATTCTGTCTGTCTTAAGCTTTTTTGGGTCTGAATCTCAGCCTGTGGATGCCATGAGAAGATCTTTCTTTTTGTTTTAATAACCAGATCTATACTTTTTTTCCCCCCCCCACACACTATTCTGTTCACAGAGACAATGCAAGAAAAAAAAAGTTTTATGTGTCCAACAGGGAAAAATGTAAGTTGTCAGATGATAAGACATCCTGAGTTAGCCAAACTTATTTGGAAAACAAAACAAAGCCAAACTTTGAAATTTGTGCCCAAGTCCCATTGTAGGTGTGAAAAAAAAAAACTATTTTTTAACCATCTCATAGGAAAGTACTCCTCAGACTGACATTATGTGAGAAAATGTGCTCATGCACGTCTATTATAACCCCCAGGGATGATGAAGAAACACAGAAACAGTTAAAAATGGATTACAGTGCAAAGTCAGACTTTCATAGTGCTGTCATCCTGTAGTCATCAGCTCAGCTTTGATGATGATGATAATGCACTTTCCTGGGTAGTCTTTCAGCCCATGCTGTACTGGTAGTTAACCTTATACCTTCCTAGACTACAGGGCAATCAAGGAACACCCACACATCGGTGTGCGCCCAGCCACAGACACACACATACACAACGAACATATTCATTCTCCAGGCACGGTGATGAGCTGGCATGTAGAGCAATCCATGTGCACACGGGGTGTGAGGGATAACGTTTCAAAACACACCGCCAATTTTGCTCAGGAACAAAATGAAGTATCCTCTCAGAAACACACAAGCACACACCTGTGTGGAAAATCTGGAATGAGTAACCAGAACTGATGGGAGTATATGATGGAAAAATTATTTGGCAGCAAATAGAAAACATCAGTCTTGCCCATTAGTGATTAAACTTTATTGATAGTCCTGATATTTACAAACGGCTGAAGGTATTTTGTAAATAGAAATGTTTGTCAGCTTGGAGTTTGTACATACTCCATCAAATATTGGCTCTGTCAGACTTCATTCAGTAGATCAATTCTCTGACCACATACAGTGTAATATCATATTCTTGTCCCTGAAAGTTCAGAACATGTCTCTTGAAAGTATCAACAACAGAATTTGCTCTATCTTGTTTCAAGGTCTTGGACAAACTGTCACATTGACACAAAGGGAATTAACTGACCTAAATCACAGCAGTAGCACAGGTTGATCTTGTTTCATGGTGGATTTTTCTAATTAGTGCCATAACCTTCTGTTTGAGGCCAAAATGTAGAGCAATTTCTGTTAATTCAATTTGATGTGGCTCAATCTGCCCATATGTGTTTAATGAGACCAAATGGATCTTACTGTGTCTGCATGTTTTTATTGATTCTCTGTTCCTTTGTGTATCGTCAGTGGTTTGCATGCAGACTGTGTTGAATCCAAGTTTGACCACTTCCGCATTTGGTTTTGAAGATTCGACAACTACTTTTACTAAATCTGACTGAATGTCAAACTGCAAAGACAAGTGTAAATGTAGCTTTGGTCTCAAGAATTATTGTAAAACCAAAAAGGATTGATTGTGGTCTCCGAGTTCACCCTATCACCAGGAAAGACAGTGGAGAGAATTCCATGATTCCCTGCATATTTTATCAGGCACTGAGACAAACCACAGTCAGAATCAAATTCAAATGCACAACCATTGTGCTAGAACAATATTTACCCTTTAAGGAAAGACTCCAGGTTGCAAAATGGTGAAATTACTTGTCAGAATCTTTGGTATGGTAAGGTGCAAATTCACAACACTTCATGAGTCAAGTTTCTCAGCTTATACCACATTGTTAGACAAATGTCAAGGTTGCAATTCGAGTGCACCTCTCTTAAAAGATGGATTACTAGTAGTTTTCTCTGGCTCTAATGCAAAGCACAATTATTTACATGACAACTCCCTTAAACACCTCACTTTAGGTCAGTGTATACAATTAGAGAGGAAGTGTCCACAAGCTTGTACTACAAGAAATTATCATGAGCTGATATTATCAATTGATCATTTCCACAGTCAACAGAATGCTTGATTAATTTTCTGAGCAACATGGCAGCCATTTACAGCCATAGGCTGTGATACTTTGAGCTAAATACTTACAGCCACATGCTAACTTGAACACACAACAATGCTAATTCACAGATGTTCAGCAGGTAAAATTACCATCTTAGTTGTGGTATTGTTATGCAGATATTGTCCAAATAGATTTTCCTCTTGTGTCCTCATTAGATCAAAACCAACTAATGTGCCCAGCATAGAAGAACCAAAATTAATTCAGTCCATTCCATGGTAGTTGAGTCACATTCAAGACCAAAGATGAACTAATGATGGTGCTGATGGAAAAGTAACCCATTTGAGTTTGATCAAAGTCAGAATTCCTTTTCTGGGAAAAATTAACATCTTGGTTTTTTGGACTAATCTACCAGTTAGATGGAAATATTTGACTGGATAATTAAAATTTGACATGGTGGTGGTGCTGGAGTCCAGATAATTGGATTACCACCCTGTATTGTTCAGGAGTCTTCAATATAAATTTCATGGCAATCCATTTGACAGGGGCTTTTCCATCCCACAATGAAGCACACACATTCAACCACCCCCCGGAAAAATAAATAAAAGAAATGATACTTTACATGATAAGATTTTTTTGGGCTGTTTTGGATGTTTTTTCTTCACTTAACCACTGGATATCACATCTGACCAGGGGCTCATATTCATTAGTCCCTTCAAACTGCCACTACAACAACTGAGCAACATCTCACATTATGTTGTCTCTCTCTCTCACACACACACACACACACACACACACACACACACACACACACACACACACACACACACACACACACACACACACACACACACACACACACACACACACACACACACACACACACACGTACGTCATGGCCTCTTATTAATATTTCCTATTCTGGAGTGTTCCCTTGGCAGAGTTCACTGTGTTGTTGTAGTGTGTGGCCCTGACTGCACAAACACATCACAGTCTCACCAAAACATCTCTAAATGAACTTTCATTACCATCCCAAAGAGTGACTCATCGGATTGTCAGTAGTGAGGGGGCTCCCATACTCCCATCCCACTCCCAGTTTATTTTTGTGTTCTGTTGTAGAGTCTTCATTGTGTTTTTCTTCCACATGTGAGCCCAGACTGGTAAAACCTATAATATTGAAGGGTGTAATTTGACTGATTCAACTTTAATCACAAAATGATAGTTGCCATGATAATTTCCACAACCAAAATCATTCAAATACAGATCTATTAATCATACCAAACTTCTTGGATTTTATTATATCTCAACTGGCCCAAAGCAGCGCAGCTCTAGCAATGCAGACATGTTCTTTTTTTCCTGTTTTTAATGTTGAATAACTGTAAACCTCTGTAATGTAGCATTTAGCATTGCCTCAAAACTTAATTTATTAAAGATTAAATAAGCAAAAAGGCAGCTATAAGGTTAAAAAGTGAAAACATGAGCAATAAAGTGACCACCAGAGATTATCGGTGAAATTCAAACTTGATAACTTGTGTTGTAGAGAAACAATTTGGTTTATATTTTTACAGGGGTTTTTTTTTTTTTTTGCAACGTTTTGGAATTAATCAAAAATAAACCAAGAGAAAGACTGGCTTGTATTCTATCTGAGGCACATTAGAAAAACAATTCTAAAAACATCTGCAAGGCAGCGCATTTCTCCGATCTGACTGATTGATTTAAAATTAGTTTCTTGTCTGGTACCATGTAACGGCTTTTTTCTCTGCCTCTGTTTACTGTGTAAAGGTCTGTCATATATTATTTAAGTCTGTTCAACTGGCAGGGTGTTGACTGCTCTCTGTTACTAGTGTCTGTCTGCAGTCAGTCTAAACTGTCCAAAGAGTTTTTGTCTGTAACAACTATACAGCGTGACATTTAATGGTGGGAAATCTGACATCAAAAGAAGGCTACATCCTTCTGCATGTGCTGTGCTGTAGAAAAGCTGATGTGCCATCTGATGTGCCAAATGAAGAAACAACTTATTTCTACTGGTATTTGTGAGGTCAGTACAATAGCGTTTCCACTATAGTGTACAGCCCACAACAAAGCATATAAGCGTGAACACAGAGGTCAGGCACCAACATACCTGCTTTACTTCTTACCAAACTAACTAACCAATGAAGCTCTCATACCTTACAATAGCCATGTGCAAGGTTTTGGAATTAGTATGAAGTACTATGAAGCACGCCAAACCTGCTGATGCTAGCTCTGGTACCCAGTCTTTAGCCTGTTTGGGAGCTTTGTTTCTTGCTATACATCTGCTTGTTAGCCTGTGGATATTATCCCTGATTTATGCTGCCTGGGAACTTTGTAGATACTCATCGTTGTTTTTATTATAGTTCCTATTAGTGTTAATGTCGAGCATTTTGATTTTGGCTACTCTCATAACATCCAACTTAGAGTTTTGTTATATGTAATATAAAAGTACATATGTAGAATCTATGGTGTCCTTTGTGTAGCATACAACTTCATGATTTTTGCACTGGCATATCATGTAACAAAAACAAAGAAAATAAAAATAAAACCCCAAACACACTCTAACACCCAGCTGATCTTACGTATTGCATTGGCCATTCAATCAACAAAGCCACACTTCTTTCTTTGTTGCTGCTGTTGGTGTCTAATCATCTCTAATAATGTAATGTTTGCCAACATGTTCTACTGCATGTCTTCATGGATTCCATACAAAGCTGCAGTTTACAGTGCCTCACACTTTCTAAGTAAAACAGCAAAAACGTTCAAATAAAATCTCAGTCTGTATGGAGCTGAACTCAAAGTAGCATATTTGCTGTCAGCGCTTTCTATGACTCTCACTTAATCAAATAAATCCCAGATGATAATCATGTCTTTTGCTGATCAAAGTATGAAAGACATTTGTAGAATGGAAACAAAAGAACCTTGGATAAATCCAAGCCACTTGCCAATGTACTGAGTAATATTTTGCTAAAAATGATTATCCACACGATTACCGAATAAACAAATATATCAACCCGATGGGTGCGTGAGCATTAATCTCCTCAGCAAGATTGGATGGAAGTGGCACATTACTCTTTATTGTGTGTTCCAGAAACACCCACAACCAAATCAACAGCACTGACTGAGTGGAATGATGTTTTTTTTTTTTCCATGTAAGATTTTCTGTTATAACCACATGACCACGAACAGGTGAGGTCAGTAACACTGATTATCTCAATACAATGAAACTGCGGGGTGGTGGAATATATTTGGCAGCAATTAAACATTCTGTCCTTGTTGTTTTGGAAGCAAGGAAAAATAGGCAAGCACAGGGATGTCAGGAAATTTAATCAGGGCCAAATTGTAAATGCTAGACAACGGGGCCAGAGCAGCCCCAAATCTGCAGTTGTTGTGGTCAGTACCTGCCAAAAGTGATCCAAAAAAAACCTTGAGTCCTGCCATTAACGTGGATGTATACTCTGACATATAACACCTACATAATTGTACCACTGTTGTTGCAGAACAGCTGTATTCTCTGCATCTTAAAAAAAAAACAAAAAAACAAAACTGTTACTGGCATAGGCTGTTCAAGTCTGACTCATATCCTTTTGAAAGTATTTGTTTTTCAATGTCATGCTGATTAGATGTTTGTCACATGGTGTAAAGCAGTCCTGTCATTTGTTGATACAGCTAGGGGGGGGAAAAAAAAAAAAAAGTGAAGTGCTTAGTTTGTTTCAACGAATCTCCCTACTAATGTAAACATGGCAGGAGCGTTGTCATGCAATAATGAGATTGCATAGGGGTTTGAATCAAGCTTGGGAGTTAAAAACGATTAATCGTGCAGTCTGATATGGGCACAGTGTCAGTGGCTTCCCCATGTCCAATTTGAAGTAAAATACCAGACCAAAATATAAGCATCAGTGCGTCCCTGGCTAACATGCAGATCTCATCAGACATCTATTCATACTGTGTGATCAAACACTTCATGCAAGCCACTGATCACTGAATGTGCCACCATACAGCTGGGGAGTGTTCAAAGACTCTCAGGTAGGTAGGCAAGTGAGGCATGCTGGCTGCTGCTGCTTCCCTCTCATTCAAACACCCAAACAGACACTCAAGACTCACAAATGGCACATTCCTTCTGTGACATAGTCCTGGCCAAATAAGGGGCTCAGGTGTTTCTCTCTTTGTAGTCCCACAAACACAGAGAAAGACACCGAAAGTGAGTAAGACCAAGAGAGAAAGGGAGGGAAAAGGTCAGATGTTTTCCTTTTCTGCCTCGGCTGTGAAATCCCATCCCTATTTCACTCCGTTGCTCATAGTGTCAGTCGCTCTTTTGTGTGTGTTCGGATGAGGCCCCCTTGACACCAAAGAGGTTATCCAGCTGATACATGAATCCCATTGTAGACATTTTTCTCTCCAAAACACACATGCACACATTCATTAAGCAATTTAATCCCCCTTAAAACAAGCCTCCGTTTCTAAGTTTCTTTCTTTCTTTCTTCGTTTAGTCACCCCAACAGATACACAGGTCAAACCACAAAAAGATACCACAGAGAAAGTGTCAAAAAACACTTACATCACCTCCAAGACAGGGCAGGGGAGGGAAAGAGGAGCACAAGGGGACAGATATCTTTCCTCTCAGCCATCTGTATTTCTGTACTTTCATATCTGCTCCTCGTTTGCATTAATCCTTTCCATCTCCCTCAAGCGAAAATGTGGTTTCGAAATAAAACTCTAACTGGCCATATTTCTGTCATTTAAAGAAATGAGTAAAGTTTTATCACCTTGAAGAGATAACCTCCTACCTCTCAGACACCATATTTGGTCAGACCTTGAGGGATTAAAGTTTGCCTTGAGACTATGTTTTTGGTGGTTTCTTTAGTGACGCCCACAGAAAGCTCTGGAGTTCCCCACTAATAACAGTCAAATCAGATGATGGACAAAAGTAGCCCCGTGGCACAAGGTAATGCTGGCTGTACATAATGGCACTCGGTATGATGAGACACAGGGAGGTAGTGTTTGTATGTGTGCAAATGACAATTCTTTAAACTCTAAACTGCTAGCCCAGATACATTTAACCCTTCACTCCATCCACCACTGGGAAAATATTTGATGTAAATTTTAATTGTCACCTAATCCAATTTAAAGACAAATAGTTTGATCAAATTAGGAACTGGGCAGGAATGATAGAGGTTGCAGAAACTCAGCTTTAGAAGCAGCAGTTGCTTTCATGTTGGTGGTAACAATAATACATGTAGTACTGTAGTGTTGCAACAGAACAGCCAAGTTATACAGGTCATTTTAGTAGAAGTCCATAAAACACCTCTATCTCAGGTGCCCACAGTACAACGAACTGTTTCTCATTGAAGTGTACACCGTATTTGTACACAGGTAGACATATCATGACTATGATAGAGTAGACTATGGCATGGTACTTTGGCATCCTTCAGGATCAATAGACAGAGACCAAATGGACCGTGGCACCACTTAATGAATCACCACACACACACGCACGCACACGCAGAGACGGAGCCGTTCAAATGACCACCCTATAGATTATCCATTTTACAGCCAGAGAGGCCTAATTCCACACAGTGGGGACCTGGCTAAGTTAGTGAAAGTTAGACCCCAACCTCAGACTAAGCTGTGGGTGTCTGTGTGTTTGTCTTGTGGGTAATTTTAAAACCTTTATCCAATAAATATAAAAAAGGAAATATGTTTTCTCACAAGAAACAAAAGACAAAAGGAAGCAGTTTGACAATATTACCACATTCAGCATAGAGCTCTGTGTTTGTCCAACCACAAACTGGCCTTGACATTGTTCTACTTCATCAGCATTCAGGATACGTACAGCACATAACTAATGGAACAGCTTCTGGGATGTCTGCTACAATTGCTGTCTCCATTCCTTACACGACTCTTTAGTTAACACACATATTACAGAGATCAATACACATGAAACATAAACCTTCTAGCTAAGTATGTGGATGCTATGAAGTCTAAATGCCTGGGAATTCATGTACAACTGTTGTATGCACAAAAATATTAGGTACACTATCTTTCACACCCGCATTGAGATGCATCAAGCCTGAATTGAACATGAGAATTTGTGTTCCTCCCGTTTCTCTATACCGGCATCATGACTGGCCTACACTTACTTCCGACGTTGAACTGTTACTCTGCAAACTACAGGACAGGCACATGGATCTTAAGCATGTATTAAGAGAAACTGCATAATGTACAAAAATAACACAAAGTTAGACAGCTATTTAACTATTTAAATATTTAGCAACAACATGTCAAGTGGGAAGCATTCAAAATATAATTTTGTTTTAGAGCAAAAAAAAAAAAAAAAAAAAAAAAAAAAAAAACTATCTAGTGATCTCGTATGAGCAAAACAAAAATGCACTGGAATTGTCTAACAGACATATTTTCAAGGATTCCCATCCCAGTGTTTGTGACTGATGACAGCCACAACAAAGCCTTACAACATGATCCCCCCGTTAATTTGCATAGGGTGGGTTTCCTAACCAGCTAGTGTAAATACAATTTGTTTCCTTTTGCATTTCTTTTTTGTCCTTACAACTCTCGCCCAGCCACAAGACAATAACAAACTGATGCTAAGTGCTCTGGAAAGATGTTTGAATAAACATTTTGTTTCTCTGAACTTGGTGATGCCTCCGTTTTAATGGCACATATGGACAAAAACACACACACAAAATTATTCCCTGTCTTACTTCAGAGAAATTCTCATCCCCTCACTTCTTACCTAACTAACCACCCCTTTACCTCTTTCCCCCACCTTACTCTACTCTCATCCTTCCATCCCAACCTCTCAACAACAGAGGTTGAAAAACAGCTGGACAATAAAACCATCTTAAAAAGGACAAACTTCCACTCTGTTTATGTTAGCTAGCCCTGAGCAGCAATGAAACTTAACAGTAAAGAGGGCAGTTATGTTGCTCGTTGGACAGGTTAGTGTGTCTACATTTATCTCTGGCCATCAAAGTAAAATCTTTTCCAGGACAGTCTGCTGCAGACCTTGTGTATTTTCGTGTGGGTGTCCGTGGAATGGTGGATCTGGGGGCTTTTAAGGCTTCTCCAAACAAGCTGTTGGGATCATCAGATTAGACATTAAGAAAAGAAACATGCCTGAGAACAAGGATGAAAGAGATTCCTCCTGTTAAGAGGTCCACCATTTTTACCGCAGTGATGAGACACCATCCTTCCACCTGTAAAAATAACAGGACTAGTGCCGTAGTAATAGAGTAGGATGGTGGAGCTCCATTCGATACTGCTTATAACCTTTGCTAAGATACTGTAAAGGCGAGTCACTTAATTACAACACAATAACACAACAGGGCTTTATTTTTTGCCAAATGTAAACATGCCATATTATTTCATTTAATGTGTCAAACCCAAATTAGGATAGAGTCCTCTTCCATGAGACAAGGCTGTGATCAATCTTTTGCATTGTGGAGTTTCAAAGTGCTCTTACAATAAATCCACACTAAGCCGAAAGAATCTGAAAAATATAGGACATAAACTATACTGTATAGCTCTTATTTAACAATTGTTTACATTTATACATTCCTTAGATGCTGCATTTAGATGTACTGTAGGGAAAAGCTAATATTTCAATATTGCCACATTTAAGTTCATCATATGATTTGATTTGTACTTGGATTTAATTAAATATCGAAACTTAAACCAGGCCATTTTTTAAAAATATGTTCAAAATACATTGTGGGCATATTTTTAAATTGAGTCTGAACATAAAAAGCAAGAATGTGCCATAATGAGACCCCGATGCGTGGTTATGAGTACAGATTTTGCTGATTTGGGACGAGTTAAAAATATTTAATAATGCTTCCATGGGTGACTTTAGGTTGTAAAGTATGTCAGTAGAGTGGCAGCTGCACTATGTGTTTCACGTTTAGCTTGACAATTGGCAAGAAGACATGTCAAACAGATGCTGACCCGGCTGTAAATTCAATGGAGACAATAAAGATTTTGTAACACAGAGAGCGCTGGGGGTCATTAGTGGACAGCTCTATGCACAAGTGTTGACACCAGAAAGATGCACTGAAGACACATTTCAAAACAAATCACGCGTTACCACTTTATTTTAGTGGTGTATACACTGCCGCATCCTGTGCCACACTGAAGGATTGTCTTCTCAACCAACATCCTCCACCACAGACTTTTTTTTTTTTTAACTATTACTATTTCATAAACTCACAATCAACTTGTTACACTTTGGTGCTTTCTGATGAAGCAGTGCAGAATAATTATTTACAGCACAGTGGAAAAGGTTTTTGGCAGTGGAAATGTTTATATTCGCATCTATCATGCAACACAATCTATTTGTCTCTCAATTTCATTATGCAGCATAGCAACAACAGCAATGCCAAACATACAACCAGCCATAAAAACATATCTCCTGCGACAGCTAGAGTGCTGTTCCCCACAGAGCCTTAGTCTCAACACTGACTGATTTGGGATTACATGAGACAGAGCAAATTGGCACATTCTCCAATTTAGGAATCATTCCTTCAAAGTGCCATCAAAAAGCAGACAGAAAACTGGTTTGATTTAACTCGTTCCTGTTTCCAGGGCTTTCCATGAAAATAACTGAGTAAAGTAAAGTAAAAACTACTCACGGTATTATTTCTGAAAGCATAGAGGCATTGTGTAGTTAACATAATATCCACCAACTTAAATCAATCGGAAACCACCCAAAACAACAGCAAGGCCAGAGGCCCCTTCAGGCCATAGTACTCCAACATGAGCATTCACGAAATCAACTGATTCAAAGCATGATCATGATGCACACATCCAAACTGTTCAACAGCTGCCAAAAAGCAGATTAACAACAGCAGCATGAGCAAGGCGGAGGCCAAACGCACAGACAAAACACAACATTAGCACAACTCACCAGCTGCAGCACTTGGCTCGATGAAGTGAAGCGGGATCCGAAGCTCAGTTAGGAGAAGAAACAACTCCTACAGTCGGACTGTTGTGGCCTCACACTGGTAAAAAGCCTGTTAGGATGACCGCTCAACATAATTCCTCCTGAGAGTCCACGTACAGAGACATCTGACAGACTTCGGGACGAGCTTCTTTGGAGACACTGTCCGCTTTCACACCTGCTAGCTTCTTCTGCTAATTGCTAATTTAGCATCACCTGTTGTAAACAATGATGGAGCAACTGCAGTTCAAACGAGCTGCCTTTTTTTTTTTTTTTTGAATAATCTTTATATTTTCAACAAACATATTTACTGAGTAATCTACAATTTCATTCATGGTCCTCTGGGTATTTTTTATTTATTTATTTGTTTGTTTGTTAATTAATATTAATCGCATCTATTATTATCATACTCTTCCTGTATTTCTAGACAGGAAACAGAAGAGTCAGAATACATCATCTACAACTCCATGTTTTCTTCTGACACATGTAGACGCATGCTTACTGACCTTATCAAACAGGGGATCCACAAAATACATCCCATCATCAAACAGGTTCAAAAGCATTCGCTCTGCAAAACAAACTCTCCTCATAAATAATTAGATACACTCTTTATCAACTCGCATGCAAGGTCAGGCATAACAAAGTGTTTTGTTGTTGTTGTTTTTTTGTTTGGTTTTTTTTTTTTTTTCAGGGAGGAGAAGACTGTCCTTACTGGGAGGAGGGATGGAGGCTCATTGTGGCTGAAGCATGCTGGCTATCCGTCAGAGCTCTGGATAAATACTGGCAGTGTGAAAACAGACCAGCTTGAGCTGAGGAGGCCGTCACCTAAGGCCTTATCTGATCATGGATCTTCATGCTCCCTCACACACGCACCCCAAAGCCAAACGAGATCTTATCGGGACCCTCAACATGCCTATTTCACAATCAGAACAATTATTAGATGAAGATAGGTCAGCAAATAACTTCTGCTTGCATTCAAGAAGACAGCTATTTCAGCCAGGAGAGGTACCCAAAATTTGCGATCTCACGCATTCAGTTTAATAGCAATTTCTCAACTTGTTCTTGTATCACTATCACTGCATCTCGCCTCTGCTTTGGGAGTGACAGTTCAGATCTCCGCCAGCCTGAGAGCAGATAACAGCCCGTCTGAGTGCTACTTGTTACAGGATGAAGCCACCCTCATCACACACACATGCAATCCCCCTCTCCATAAACCTATCTATGGTCTAATCTACTCTATTTCTGGAGGCACCACTCCCCTCCTAAGTACCTCTAGTTCACTCTCTGCTGATGAATAGCAATCAAGTGCCGCTTGTAGGTGAAAATGTCACACAAACTTCTATTTACGTTTTGGTCATTATGCCAGCCCTCATGACAGACTCATGCGATCCTCCTCTGTTGCTCAGGGGGGTTATAGAGATGGCTTTCCTAACCCGAGTACGGTGAAGAAAGCGGTGTGCCGCCATTCCACGCTATCCCTCATCAAAGGGAGCTATTGCATTAATTTAACTAATTTTTATCATTTTTACATGTCATGGTTTGCAGGATTGCAAAATGGATCTGCATTCTCACTGATTGAATGCCTTTATCATCCTCTGAGTAAAAGTTAATTATAGTGTTAGAAACATTCAACTGGTACTGTAAAGTAATTCCAGCAGATTTTTTCCCTTTAATTATCTTTTAAAGTTGTAAAGAGTTGGTTTTAAATTATTTTGCATCTTTCTAACAGATGTACCTGCAGTTTTGGCCTTTTCTAGGCCCTGTCAGTTTCCTTATCTTGGTCCACTCATCTATCAACTTGAAAAATATTTTTAAGCTTAAATTCTTTTCCAGTATGTTTACGTTATTTGGTCTGCCCTCTTTAAAGCAGCACAGCCCAGGTGAAGCATGTGTGCCAGTGTGGATACAACTCCTTCCCCTCATGATCCTTCATCCAGGTAATTGCAGCAAATATTTGAGTTTTAAACCCCTGATGTACAAAACTGGGAAGGTAACATTACCTTCAAAGCAGAGGTAGACCTTTGGGAAAACTGTGTAGATCAACTTGTTTACCATTAGGGAATTCAGCTGCACCTTTACAAGTGTGTCAGGGAAGAAACTGAACCTTCAGGCTACATCTACTGTAAATACAGGTTTATTAGGGATGAAAATGTTCCATGATAAACAACAAGGGGAAAAAACACATTCACAGTACATTTCATCATTTTATCTCAACATGCTGCATTGAAATGTTGTACAACTTAACAAACCCATTGTTGCTTTGCACAAATGTGAAGCTTCTTTGCAAAAAATCTCTCCTTAGGAAGAAGAAACCAATGGTATATGGGGCATATTGGTAAATTTATGAACATTTACCATCTATCTCAATTTGATCAATATCTCAAAAGTGGCAACTACCTATACTAGTCCAACTTGTTGTTCTAATAGTCCCTAAAGAATGCAGTTACTTGTATTAGCTGACATGTAAAAACAATAACTGCCCCACAAGCACTAATGACATCTGCACGAGCATACAGTAAATTCACCAGCAGCGAAGTGAGGTCTGATGGTTGAACAAATGCAAAGTGGACACAAAACAGAAGGTAATTGGTCAGGTTCAGGATATGAGGCATTTAGATGGAAAATGACTGGTCCATTAGACATCTTGTGGTAGATTCAGTAAAAGGGGATTGGTCTGAGTAAGGTCCTATGAAAAGCTATTGGTCATTTTATGGAGAGGTAGGATAGTTGTCATGGTCAACATATCAGGTCCCAGGATAACAAACTTCTTACAGTACTTGTACAAATGTTACGAGTGGCAAAGGCTGCTGACATGTCACCTCAGGGGCTTTTATTCATCAAACTATGTACCAACATAAATTGTGATGCATTCATGTACTGTATCATGACCATACTCAAAGCAAGAGAAGATTTAAAAGAATAGCAGCTGTCCAACCCTAGCCAAAATTTTAACTGAATATACTATATTTGTGGTTTGTTTTTAGTTTGCTTGGCTCAGCTGGGAAAGTACAAGTGTAGAGTGTGAGTTAGTCAATGTATTGGTGATCATTCATGAATTGCTCAAGTGGTTATACAGCAGCCTTTCTATAATTCTGATGTAGGATCCTTGCAGGTCAAGAGTTAAGGGGATGGTTTGGCACAAGTTTATGTTTAATGGCAAATGTTGGGCTTTACTAATAAAGAAGAAAAAACACTTTCAATTTAGAAATTCTGGCATGTGGTAACAAAATATTAAATAACTGCATTGTTTTAGACTCTGCACACAGCTGCCAGGTTAACATCTGGCCCTACTTTACAAACAGTGATTCTTCATTTCCCCCAAGAACAATAATGAGGACATACATACTGGAGTGGATGAGCCACATTCACTTATAAAAAACAAATCATTCTTTACCACAAAATGCCAATGGCTACCATCAGATGTGCTATAATATCAGAACCACACAGGGTGATGGGACACACTTAGTTCAAGAACAGTAACAGATCCATTCAGCCTGTGTTTGATTAGCATTTACTATCATAACTGGGTAGCTGTAGTCTAAAATGTAAAGCTTATTGCAGTAAATGCTTATTAGACAAAAACTGAATGGATATTTTTAAATCTGTTTTCAACTAAGTATGTCATTTCTCCATTAAAGGCACTCGTGGAGGTCACAAAACACAGAAGTGAAAAGAAAAAAAGCAAATACGATGACTAGGTGTATGTGACTATGGCTTCTAAAAGGCAATCGCAAAGACATTTTCTTCGTTAATGACAATTATTAGGCCAAATACAAAAGTTTTACAGTAGAAAACTTGGAAAAATGCTGCATTATTCTGCTTTTTTTCTTTTACTTGTACAAAACAAAGTATATAGAGGAGAACACACTACGTCAGACATAAGCATTTCATCAAATAGATCTATATAAAAGGGAACATTAATTACTTTACAATAACAAAAACCCTCTGGAAAAAGGATAGAGGAGACTCAACATGGTAGATAATGTCAGTGGCTTTTTCGCCAATGGTTCGCCTGTATGTCTGCTTTTGTTCCTTAGGGTTAGGGTCATTCATTCATTCCAATTCATCTGGAATTTTCCTAAAAATATCTATAAACTATGAATATTTCTTAATGCATCTACATTTCTGATTGTTGCTTGACTTTAATAAAGGTGTCTAACGATATGATGACAGAATCAGGTGTTCCAAAGATTACAGAGAGTACATGTTGATGTACCCTTCCTTAAATATCTAAAAATTAAAGAAATGTCCAGGGGAAAAAAACACCTGTAAGTATATTAACACAGCGGTTGCACTATACAAACTAGAGTATATGCATTGTGTAACTCTTACTGTGCTTCCTTGTTTTTTTTTTCCAACCAATCTTTTCTTGTTTCTTTCTTTACAGATCATAAGAAGGGATTGCCAGTATTTTTTTTTTTTTTTTTTTTGGCTTAATGATGATCTTTGCTCACTTGATTGAGTCACAATCAGAACAAAATTATCTTAATGCTGAAAAACGTTTTGGAAAAACTTTGCCTTATGTTTTTCTATCTTGCTCACTCCGATTTTGCTCTCTCTGGGGATATCTGTTTGGAGCAGAGCCACATTACTGGATCATGGACTCGCGGGCCTTGGCTTGCAGGGCATCACAAGTCTTCTTGGCGTCGCCAAGCAACATTGCAGTGTTGGGTTTGTAGAAGATGGGGTTGTCAACGGCTGCGTATCCCACACCCAAGGATCGTTTCATCACAATCACCTAGAAGAAAGCCCAGAGACACTCATTAGCTCCTATTTGGATGATTACAGATAACAGTAAAGGAAGCAGGACCTTTCCGAAAGAGTTTTTGTCGGATGCAAATTCTGTCCAAACTGTCCATTTTTTTCTAAAGTACAGCCATAATTTCTCCCCTCATCGCTGCAATTTTCTCCCAGTCAACAACCTCCATGTCTGTTGACCTTGGATGTAGAAATGAAGTGAATAGATTTTTTCCGCCTTCAGCTCTGATGTTAAAAAAAAAAGAAGAAAGAAGGGAAAAAAAGAAGCCACCTTGCCCCATAATTCAACCTTGGCTCAGCTCTCATATGCTGCATTAAGATGTTTAACGAACCTGTTTTCATTTAAACTTCTGAGCATCAATCGGTTTAATATTTGATATCATAAGATGCCTTTGTAGTTTGTTTTTGACATTTCATTTAATATTGATGTCTGTTACTCCAGTTGATTTGAGTCTAAAGCTAAACAAGTCTAAAACTAGTAAATGTGGAATTTGCCTGTGTTCTCACCTGCATGTATCACTGGGCACTTATTAATGGCTTTAAAAGAATCTGTGTGATTTCTTGTAAATCCAAATTGAGCGTCTCATTGTGTTTCTACCTCTGCTCCTGCTGTGTGTCTCTGTATGTGTCTGTATTCCTGTGTTGAGGTAGAATGTCCACTTTGACTTCCCCGGGGGAGAGCGTGTGGAAACTAATGGGAGTGCTGTATAAATCCCAGATCTCGGATCAGTGCCAGTGTGATGCTCTGAATGTCGTCATTCTGCAGCGACACAGGCACCACTAATGGGATCAGGATGGGACTGCACCTGGAACTGTAAGAACCTATGTCTGTGTGTTTGAGTGTGTGTGTGTGTGTGTGTGTGTGTGTGTGTGAATTTGAGCATGCATTTCTCTTTGTGTACGTCTTCAAAAGGAGGCCCCCTTTTTGAGGGTGGACTGCAACATTCACTTGTGGTGATAAAGCAGTCCAGTTGTGGTAAAATCTTCCAGCTCTCTTATCTTTTTGGGCCTCGGGGAAAACTCCATCAACACACACATTTATTTCCTCAATGTCTCACCTGCTTAGACTTCCAGACCTCCAGCACAGGCATTCCAGCAATGATAGAGTTGGGGTCTTCCTGGGCAGCTGAGTTCACTGTGTCATTTGCTCCAATCACCAAGACCAGGTCCGTCTCTGTTCAGACACACAACAAATAAAAAAAAAAAAAAAAGCGTTCTCTCCATCATTTCCCATTATGTTCATCTGAATTATTTAAAAGGTAATATCCTTTCTACAGCAATTTCTATTTCTTTGCAGAATTCCAATATTTGAGAGTCAAAAACACTTCGTTCAGTTCATCTCCAAACGTAATTATGTCAAGGTTTTGTAAAAATTGTCACAGCTCATTTCATCAAACGTGTGTCGTGCCCTAAATTGACTGTTCCAACAATGATTTCAGTACTTCCAGTTATGGAGGAATGTATATGTATAAAGAATGAAGAAAATACAAAATGATGGAAATTAACAACCATACGCACCAGATTTGGCTTTGAAAATGAAATCTCTGGAAAAATTAATTACTAATTCTCCAACAAGTTGTTTCCACGTTACTTGCAAAAACAGTAAAGGGGTAATTCCTGAGATTGTTAGCATAACGACTTGGAACAGGGGAAAACTTAAAAATGCAATGTTTAAAGCCCCCCCACCCAAAAAAATACCCATTGTGACACAATAATTCTCAATAAAGTACATGAGAATAATCTTACCTGGGAAGTCCTCATTAATCTCCTCCATTTCCAGAACAATGTCATATGGGACACCAGCCTCAGCCAACAGCACATTGAGCTGACCAGGCATACGGCCAGCCACTGGGTGAATACCAAACCTGAAAGAAGAAAAGACTCATTTTAAATGAATAAACTGTCATTCTTCTATATGACCTGGTTGTTGGATAAAATAAGAAATTTGAGCTGAAGACATAAAAAAATCCATCCATCTCAAAATAAATTGATTTGGATGTAGGTGAGAACAGAATGGAGATTTTACACAAGTGGTACTGAGAGAAGTTTGTGATTATAGTCTGCTTACATACAGAGGTTTCTTTCTGCGCCACCACTGGGTACACATAGCTCACACTCAATAAGCAATATCATGAAATTGGGGTTGAAAAGAAACACCAGTCACTGAATGCTAGGGGCTGGCTCTCTTTATCCTTCTAGCCACTTTGCCATGTGACCAACCGCCGTTTGGGGAAATGTTTTCTTTTTGTTTGGTCACTTTAGGCGGACACAAAGTGCAGATGTCATGGCCTGCAAGTTCTGGGATCCATTAGCAACTGTGGCTGCTGAATGAAAAAGACAGTTTCTGCACTTGCAAGCATATGAGGACAGCAGGAAGTTGCAGGAAGTGTGTTGTGTTGTGTGTCCAAACTTCATTCTGTTTGATAAATAGTAGTGTCCCAAGAAGACGAATGACATGGCAACAAGCGAATGAAAACCAAGAAGGAGGAGAGGAGGTGTAGAGGGATCACACATGCAGGTATGAAGAGTTGGAAAACTCACGACAAACAGAGGAAATGCATTGAAATTAGAAAACAGAGCAGAGAAAGAGCACGAAATCAGGGAGAAGGAGGGTTTTTTTTCCCACTGACCACCCACTTTCCTCTAATCAAGTACAAATGCTCTAAGTAGCAGCAGCTGCAACAGCCGGGATCAAACGACTGAGGCAGGACAATTACACAAGCTTCCGCTGTACCTTTCCTCTCCTCTCTTTCGCATTTCCTTTTTTCCCATGCTTTCTTTGCACACAGGTCTCTTCCTATCTACCCTAAATCATCATCATGACATCCAGGCCAAAACCTCAACTCTTCTTTTCTGTCCTTCATGGTACAGTTCACATCTTTCATTGGGTAAAATAGTTTTTACTTCTTTCCTTCTTTGAACTGCATGCTGATTAGAGATTGTGCTGATTACATGGGTCACCCTAGTTACTTTAGTTTTGGAAAAATCAATTAATATACATCCAGTGAATATAAACAAGTAGCTCTATCGTCCCTTTACCTGACTTTCTTGCCAGCATCTTTAAGCATCTTCACCAACTCAGCGATGGGGTACTGGGCCTTTGCAGCGCAGAGTCCATAACCTTAGAAGAGGGAAAATAGACAAGAGAAGAAAAGGAGAGATTTTAAAAAGAACATGAGTAAGAATGAACTGCTATAGTGCAGATACCACAACTTTTGCCATGATTTGTACCCCCTGTAACAGTACAGATTTCTCCACAGCTTGTCCAGTACAACTGGTTCTGAAATACATCCTGACCTGAACATGAACTGTCAAGGACGCTATGACAGTTTTCAAACATGTTTGATTTTACTGTATCCAAAAACAAGATGTGTTTGAAGTTGGACCACCACAGAGTTGAATCTGATGGCTGGGATGATTATCCAATGAGAGTGCGACAGGAAGCCAGGGACAAGGAAGGCAATGGTCACACAGATTTCTCATACATTACAACCAAATATTGCTTTGTTCTTGTTGCAGATCCCTATCTCAAACAACTCCGGTAGTTTGTACATCTCAACATCAACATGACAACTGTCATCCAGTGTCATAACTTTAGGACCAACGATAGTTTGTTGTGACATTACTAAATTAACCTTTGTAAAAAAAAAAACAAAAAAAAAAACAACTTGATGCATAAAAATGTCAGTTGGAAGTTTGCTGCATTTTCAAAACAATGGTACAGGTGGAGAAATTGAGTTAATAACCTGCACCTGCTGTCATATAGTGTTTTGTTGTTGTTTTTGTTGTTTGTTTGTTTACATCATAGTGTGATTATTCACTATGCAGTCAACTGATTGCTTGTAATACATGTATCTTGTACAATTAGGACAACATTGTACATGTTTCTGTACATGTTTACATGTTCATACACACACATTATTTATTCTTATTTGCAGACATGTTTATTTACTAAGCATCATGTAAAGAGGGGAAATTGTCCCTATCCTGACTGGATATTAACATGCCAAAAAAGAACTGTTCTATCTATTGTAGACAGCGCTGTGACTGACATATGAATTGATGGCGTGGGTGGAAATCAACTTTCAACTGCAATTTCACAACAAAGTTTCAAGTGGTTGTGAGCAACTTTACTGTTTAAATGCTCTTAACATTGTCAGAGTGGAGTAGGATAATGTTAAACACATGACCCTGCTTTTAAAGAATTCAGTTAGATGAGAGAGAAAAAAAAACAACAACAATAAATGTCTGTTTCCTTGATGCTGGGCCTGTCCTCTTCTCGGAGCGTTCCTGTGGAGATTTGCTAATCAAGATTCAACACAACTGGAGTAAAAGGTCATATGCAAAGGTGAGTAATCCTGGAGTGAGGCTGAAAGCTGCCTCTAACAGCTTAGAAAAAGAAACAAATGATTGATTCAATCCTTTATCTTTATCTGTCTCTTTATTTTGTGGCCTCTTACTAAGCTGCCTTCGTGTCTTACATAAACAAACATCACAGAATTCATTTTTAATTTAACATTTACAATACATATGAAATTAAGTTGCCTTAGTTGCTTTTTATTAGAAGTCCGGTGGCAATGAATTCTGTTTTATTTTGCCTTGTGTTGGATTTCTTTCGCATTCAATAAAGCCGGTGTGTGGTACTTGATTTTTATCACATCATCACAAACACAAACACACGTCAAATGGTCCAGTGGTGTTTACTAGCCTTGTCACAACAACCTGTCAGAAACCGTCTTGTTACAACACATTAAATCAAAGTGACAAGGTTTTAAACTCTCTGTAGTGAAAAAAGAAAAAAGTCTACAAGAAACATGGTTTGACTGTCTGCAGAGGAGCTTGATGATTGAATGGTTTTCACTTTTTTTTCCTCCCCATCCCAATTCTTTCAATCACTGTGCTTCCAGTATTCTCTCTAGAGTTTCTTCCATAAGAAAAACAAGTGCACCCAGACCATGGAGAGACGGGCGACACGAAGCCAGGAAAACACTTGTGTTTATCAGGCAGAGCCTTAACCGTTTCCACAGATGTCAATCAGGCAAAGTGACTGTGACGGCTCCAATTAGGGTGAATGGTCAAAATGGAAACAAGGGAACTGACTGAGAGCCTGTGCTGTGTAACAATACCAGCCTGACTACTGATGAATACAGCCAGAAGAGGGATGAGGTATTTGGATGGTACGTGTAGTGAAACTGATGTCATTGGCAAAATGTTAGTTACACGCATCTACTCATGGGATGTATTAACTTCACAACCTTTTATTACTGTTCTCAGAAAAACTACTTTGCACTGAAATACCCTACTTGCATACCTGACTCATCATCAAACCCTGACTGACACAAATCTTTCAATAGAAAATTGCTCAACGAAAAATTATTTTAGCTGTCAGCCATATTCCTCTTGGTCTAAAAAGAGTGAAAAACAAAAGATGGCTTCATCTACATCGAATGTTGCACCATGGATTACTCTTTGACTTCTTGTACTCATCTCAACCACGTGAACACTTAAAATTTTGCAATTCTTGTAAATTGCAGTGTATACAGGCACTCAGCACTGTGAGTCAAATCACCAATTTGCAGGCTGGATGCCTTTTGTCTGTGTTTACATGTACCCACGCGAGTAAAACAACACTTTGAAACCATGACTGGCTCACAACAGTCTAGTGAGACGACTAAACTGTCACTGGGCCACACAATGATGGTTTTAGAACAGCAGTTCGTAACAGTCCAAGTGGGAGGTTTAGACACGTATTTACAGTCAAATATTGAAAACATGTGAAAGGGAAAAAACCCATGTCGGTGGAACAAAGGTCGGACCCCATGCTCTAACCCCAAAAAAGGAACTAGGAGCCAATTCTGAACGTAGCATATGAATTGTCAACAAAATCCCAACATACCCTCACATCCCATCGAATTTTCCCTTGACCTTGCATATATACACTGCACTGTAGAATGTCTATTTACCATGGAGTGACGACCACACACAAACCTGAGTGCGTGTGTGTAGCCACTCTGCCATGACTTGTCAATTAGCCTAGCAAAATGATGATGTAACATGGGTCAAGAAAAGGTTAGATAAACAGAACACACACTTTGTAAATGGTGGAAAAAAGTGGCTGGCAAAGTCAAAGTACCATGTTTTTCCACTCACATACAAGACCTCTGAGGTGTGTGCAGGGACACGTGTGTGTTCTTGGATTTGTGTGTGTCTGTCGTACCTGGAGTGATGATTATGCTCTGGGCCTCTTTAATCATGTCGATGGTCTGATCCACATTAACCTCGGTGTGTGTGCCTGTGATCTCCATGGGCTTTCCTGTACCGGTGGAAGACGTGCCGTAGCCCCCCAGGATGACATTAGCCAGTGAGCGATTCATAGCCTGAGAGGGAACAAATTTTGTATTTCCTGTTTTACAGCTACATTGACGTTTATTTGATTGTTTACAGCAAATAGTGGCAAACTGAGGAAATTTGAAAATAAATTTGACACCTGAGATTTTACTGAATGATTATTGCGTATTTCTATAATGCTAAACTTAGAGTCCCTCCTGGTGGAGAAGAGAGGAACAACAATATGAAACTGTGGATGTTCATCCACAGTGACTCATTAAATGCTGTATTTTACTTTACTTTAGAATTTAAAACTGCGAGTGTGGTATTTCAGTGGATTTTCTTCCTTAAACAGAGACTAAGCTCTACTCACCACACACATAATATATGACAAAATGGCTCCAGATGAACCGATGAGAGCTCCAACGATGGTCAGTAGGTTGTTGTTCAGCAAAAAGCCCTCAGCACAGAGAGCCCAGCCTGAGTAACTGTTCAGCACGGTGATTACCACTGGCATGTCAGCACCTCCAATGGCTGCTGTAAGGGTTACACCCTGAGAGGGAGAAGAAAAAAACATTAGTGACGTTTCATCTGCTGCTATGATCAAATTAGCCTTGTAATGCAGTGAATATAGTAGAAAAAAGAGTGATCCATAGAGGAGACGTAATGGAAAACATTATGTATGATGTAATTCCCCCTTTATTAAGTCTGGAATTAGTCAGCTCGGTGATGTACACATATATCTTCCAAAGGATGCCTAAACGAAAAAAAAAAACAAACAAACAAAAAAACACCCAATCATTGCTCTTTCAAAGAAAAACTGTTTCCTAGTTTAAAATATATTTTGCACAATCAAGTCCACAGCACTCTGATTATTTTGATTCTCGGATGCACACCAGATCGTTTTTGTAAATAGAAAGTGGGTACATATAGGATGAATGAAGATGTACAACAGATGATACTATAGACTCCACTTTAAACTGCAACATGGGACCACACTATGATTTTAAACTAATTTACTCTTTCATATAACGAACTGAAATGATATCCATCAAACCTCCACAGAAGCGCTGATCTTTTTTTTTTTTTCTGGGCCTGAGTCCAGCTGCTGATTTTCCCAGCAACACATATGCAGAGCAACAGAAATGCTGAAACAGCAACACAGTATTGTGTGCAAATGTCTTTTTCTTTTTATGGTTAATACATGAGTCTTTCCTCTCTGCCTTTGGCTTCTCTCCTTGGATTCACTTGATTATAATCTATAATATTCATAATCTGTAAAATCCAAAACTCAACATTAGGACAAAAAACCCAGAGGGGCTATCAGGACTGCAGTATCTATACAGATTGATCTGTGAATCAACAGGATTCTGGCTGAAGTCATCTGGCTGCTATATGCATAGTTTGGAAATGCATTTTCTTTTTTTAATGCCTTTACAGTAAAAAACTGATGTCTACTGATGTCAGATAAAATTACTTACAATAAAAATATCCATGCAAGAGCTAAATTTGCCACAGGCTGGCTATTTGCTACTACTAGGAGCAGTATCTACATACTCTGGACCATGGACATCTTTGTCTCTCACAAACTCTGTGGCACTTTGTCAAAACTTAAGCATGATTTAACAAAGGCAGTGCCCAATATAATGAGTCAAGTACAAGAAAGACATTGTCAGATTTACAAAGTTAAGACTACTTGATTCTATGATAGCCAGACTATTTCCAGCTCTCTGCTGGACTCTAAATGAATTTCTGGGCAGCTACTGTTTGTCTGGCCGCAAGGAGCCTCTTTCTTGACATTTTTTTCAGTGAATTTGTTTTGTTGTCTCTTTTCTCACATATTACATCCTAGTCTGTCTCCAGCATTAAATTTTTCTGACTCTTTTATGTCTTGTCTTCTTTGTGGTGTTTATTATTGTCTTCATTCCTGCATCTAAAATCTGTCAGCGTTCTAGTAAAAGCCACTCTGATTTTCTTTTCTTTTTTTTTTTTTTTTACTTCAAATGAGTGCAAATACAGACTTATGAAAACACACAACATACCATGATGGCCGAGAGAGCGGACACAGATCCAAGACAGGTCAGGCCTGTGGTGTAGCTAGGATCCAGCATGTAGGGGATCATCCCACCAACGCTAGCTGCCATAAGACCGGCGTTTAGTGCATGACGAGCAGGGAGCATTAAGGGAGCACTGTTCAGCACACCTGCATGGAGACAGAGAGAATGACAATATAAAACCACAAAAAAACAACACACAAAAAATTTATTTGTTTATCATTTAGCTGTGAGCCTCTAAAAAACAAAAGGGGAAAAATGAAAGCAGTAGAATTCATGAAGCATTTATCATCAGAGCTCTTCTTCAGCAGGCACCACTTGAGACTTGTCAATGCTTGAGAGTCATGCTTGTGCATAATCTGTCATTAGGAAACGCTTGCAGCCACATGGAAATCATAGTGTGGCTGCAAGGACTGGTGCCAACACATGAACTAGATGAATTACATTTCTTATAAATTTACAAAACTCGACAATAGTTACGATGCATCAGATCTTCCCCTGTTGATAATTACAGTGTGACCAAGCTGATACATCATCAGTCTTAAGAATCCTTAAAAAATGCTTACAACTATTTCTTTTTAGGGTATTTGAAGTTCAGTCAAATAATGTATAAAAGAGATGTAGCTGTTTCGTCCTATTGGCATTACCTTGCAGTTTGCCATATGCCACCAAAGAGCCACTGAAAGTGATTCCACCGATGTAGGTGCCAAGGTATGCTACTATCTTTGTGAGGTTGGCTGCAGGGTCTGTAGCGAAGTGCGGGTACTCAATCATGTATTCAGCCACGCAGGTCAACACGGCCGCCAGTCCCACCAAGCTATGAAAGGCTGCCACCAGCTGGGGCAGGTCGGTGATCTGGATCTTCTTAGCAATGGCCAGGCCTGGAGGAATAAAAAATAAATAAAGCTCAGTGGTCCTGACAAACAGCATGCAAACTGCAAGCACACATGGACACACGGGCACACACAAAGGACTGACGGGAAGTAGGTCCATCTGAAGGACCAGGTGTTGCCGCTGAGGCCTGTTTGAGGAAATGCCAAGTTTGTGAGTGGGTCTACATCATGTGTGTGTTTTGCACTTAAGATTTTGTAATGTTGCCGCATTTGTAAAGGGGCATTGTTGTCTCTGTAGATAATTTAGTCTAGGTTTCAGCTTTTTCTAGAATTGGCATTTACATGATTAAGCTGTTGAGTGAGCAAAAGAAAGTGAGTAATGCCTGATGCTGAACATTTCAAAAAACCTCCTGGGTCTGATGGGGAGTTAGTCACACTGTGTTTGATGTAAACATCACACAGAGGCTCTGAGCTCAGACCACCTGTTTCTTAATCTGGCAAAGTTTGGATTACATGCACACATAAACGCACACAAGGCAAAGTCCATGTCTTCAAATTTTCAGATTCAAGAGGCATTCCAACTTATGTACTGCATATCTTAGAGTCTTCCTGCGAGTCTACCTTTTCTTTTATCTGACATATATACACACAAACTCACCAGCTGTGCCACCAACAGCCATGGCTGCACTCATCTGTGAGAGAAGCTCAGGATTTGGTTTTAGGGCACCCAGAGTGGCAGCAATTCCTCCAGCAACTCCCATCATACCTAAAGCGTTACCCAAACGGGCTGTGGTCTGGTTGGAAAGGCCGGCCAGAGCACCCACACAGCACATACCTGAGCCCAAGTACATCATCTGTTGAGGGAGAAGGAGAGCAAGGGAATGGAAAAAGGGGGTTATAGACAAGGATTTAGGGACCACACGAAGAAAAAAAACAAAATTAAATGATTTACTTGGAAGGTCCTGTACAACATCTGGGCAAACAAGCTTTTGCATGGTCATAGACTGTTTTGCACTAGTTCTCTGGGACTGAGAAACTGATTTCTGTAGGAGAACATGGACATGCTTGAACTAATCATATGGAGATGGCATAAACATCCTCTCACACCTGTTCAATGTTGTAACCAGACTGTAGAGCAGCAGCGTAGCCTCCAACGAAGACACCACCAGGAAGTAAAAAGAGGTAGTTATACTCTGGAGGATCTGTGGGACGCTTGAACATGTCCAACATCTTCTGTGTCACCAGGAAACCACCTGGGCGAGAGACAGAGGGTGAAAATACATTCTCTTTGAATGGTAGAAAGCATGATTGCAAAAGCTGCTTTACTGAAGGAATAAAAACATATTTAGAGGAAAAAAACTGAGCTGAGTAAGAGTAGGAGAAAAAGGCAAAGCACTTTAGTAAATGTGATTGAAATGCTGTTACACAATATGATGTAAAATGTATTTTGAGAAAACAGGTATTCACTAAAAATCTTTCCCCAAGTGCAATAACCAATGTTAGGAATTTAATGATTCTACTTTATGTCAGTGTAAATATTTCAAGCGGAAAATACCAAAAACTTCAACCTGGGAGCAGACAGTGTCTCACTGCTTTATAGAAGATCACTTTACCCTGTTCATGTCTCCCTTTTTCCCTCCTGGCATGATTATAGCCGTGTGCACACACATGCACTCACACATACAAGGGTGAATCAGGGGCTAACACCTGCTTCTTTCCAGTTCATGTAATTTTAGTCTTAAATTGTACCAGTTAAAACATTCAATAACAATCTGACCAGTATTATTGCAGCCCAATCTGTGTCAATATATTAATATGGAGGAATGTTCATGTATTTAAACAATGCAATGCCAGTATCCACTCCTCAGAATGGGTCCGCTGGCTCTATATGTAGAAAGCTTGCAAAAATAAAAGCAAATCAGCAACACGTTCTTGAGGTCCAATAAAGTCCATCTGAAATCACAACTAGTAATTCATTTTTGCTGTCAAATATAATGTCAATATTATTTTTAAATGTATTAAAATTTGATTTTTTACAATTTTAAAAAGAAAAAAGTGCCTTAAGGCTATGTTACAAATTATTATTTTTCTGTCTATATGTCAAACCTGCAAACCAGTATCAGCAGCACATTTGGTGGATGTTTTGTTGGTTGGTAGTCTCACAGTTTGAGAAGAAATTATTTGGTTTTGCCTAAAGCCAGAAAGTTGTCATTCTACTCAGATGGAGAACTAAATGACTTCCAGACAGGTTAATGCACAGACAGGGGGAGCAATCATGAAACCCAGAAAAACCACATATTCAATTTCTCTCTTTAGTGTTATGATAGTTTTCCTCCAAGGAGAACACAGGACATGAGATTTTACAGACCACTTACATACTGTACAGATTCTAATGAATTACACTGGTAAAGAAATACACGTGTTAGAGAAAGGTCACAATCTGGGTATCGTTTATTTTGTTACAGTTATTTGGGGTTTTTTTTTTTTTTTTGGCCTTTAGATAGCCATAGTGGGAGACAGACAGGAAAGCTCGGGGGGGGGTGAAAGGGGACCACATAAAGCAAAGGGTCACAGGTCAAATTCAGACCTGGGGCATCGTGGTTAGGCCCAGGTCTTAATGGTACCTGGTGCTACCAGGTAAGCCAACGGAGTGTTTTATTGTAATGTTCTTTGGAGGTTTATCAGTGAAAAGCGTTTTTCTGAGGCCACCTTTAGCCAGAATTACCCATGACTTAGTTCAATGGCTGAAATGGGTGACTCGGTGCAATAGAAGATGAAAGATGAAATCTCATGAGGTCTGAACTTGTGATAATACTTAAGTGTCTTCAATAGATTTCCACAACTTACAAAAATGGAGACAAGGATGGAAGGACAAACTAAAAAAAAAAAAAAAAAGAAAGAGTCATGGTCTGTTGTATTGGAGTTAAATTTCCCCATTGTGTTCCGTCACTTTCCATGGAATGTTTTTTTCTGTTCCCAGGGGTTTATGGGTAATGTGGCGAGCCACTTAGAAATGTCATTGTGGACCAGAACCCATGGAGAACTTCCAAAATGAAATCAGTGGGAAAGAAACTAGGTACTCCTATAAAAGCTGTGGCATTTCACTTTAGTTAAGGAACCTAAAACAATAAAACGTGGTGATGCCACAGAGCCTAAGGGGCTCGTGACTTCATAGCCTTTGCTTTGAACAAAACATTTTGTGGTGTCCTGCATGTCTCACACACCAAACTCAATGTGTCGACACAGCCTTGAAATACACGCAAAGACATGGGGCTGAACTGATCTGGTTTGCAAGTTAACTATTCATTTGCTTGCATCAAAGTCACCGTGGTGTGTAGCTGTGTGCTAATAGGAGAAATTAAAGCTAATTCATGGCTCAGCTCTGGAGGCACTCTTGGGTTTCCAGGACTATTAGAGAGTGATGAGTATTATAATGACTCCAGGAACACTTTGTCATTATAATGGGGATTATTAAAGGGAATAGCAGGAATGAATGTGTGTGGTCCAAGCCCAAACTACTGACTCTGGTCTGAGCAGGTGGGTAGAGAGGGCAGCTGCAAAGCTTGGTTGAAAAGGCATGTTATTGTATAATCAATATAAAACATTTCAATCTTCAGTCTAAGTTGATATTTTATTGGCTTCAGGTTGCTGTAACTGGCAGGGATCACTGTGAGTTGTCTATGTGCAAGTGACTCACCAGCAATGTTGACAGAGGAGATGAAGGCAGCGAGCACAGCCAGTGTCTCAGCAGTAGTTGTTGGGGTGTAGCCTCCTCCCATCAGGGATAGACCACCCACAGCTGTCAGACCTGTGGAGTACAGATATTTTGGGATTCATAAACCTCAACTTTCATAATACATTATACAAGACATTGAAAGATATCACTGAAAATGTTACAAAAACAGTCCAGGAATTCAACATTCATTCACAGTCGTAGTAAATGTTTCTCTTAACACTAGTTACGATGATTACATTAGAGTAATCAGCACATTCATAGAGTAATTTTAAAGCTGTATTCTTAAACTCAAAACACTCCATTTGCTTTCCGGATTGGAAAAAGAAGAAGGAAAAAGGGGCGTGTGTGTGTGTTTACCAAAAGAGGCTCAGGAAACCTTGATAACATCGGTCTTGTAATGACTTACAGGCAGAAAGATGCAATAGACAGCACCCCCGGAGCCAGCATTCACACAGACTTTTTTGTGTACAATTCAAGTTCAATAACAGGTGGAGTGCGTGAATATGTGAGCGAGGGGGTCTGAGCTCTAAATCAACAGCGTTGGACTGGATTTTCAAATGATTAAAATGTGAAAGTTGAGCTCTTCCCACTATGACTTTCATGTGTGGATATCTGCTCCGAGACGAGCAACTTTCAAAAGCTGCCAAACATTATTTCACAACTTTTACAACAAAAATGTAAGATCATTTGAAAGTTTCCACAGAGGATGTGATGAGCAATGGAACTAAAACTAGACTAGAAACCTTTTGTAGTTTGGTTTCTGGCACAAGGATACCTCAAAGTGTGTAAGGCTGCAAATCATTACCTTTTTCCATATGCTAAGGATTTGCATGTTTTTCTGTTGGGCCAGATGCAAACCAAAGTCAATTAAGTAAAACAGATATGTTAAAGTGTACTTTTACACAGCTGATATCTGACCTGCAACCTTTTTCTGCTCTTAAGTATATGTGCATTTTCAATGTTCAGTGGCAGTATCCCATTTTTCCCTTCTAGTTCTCACTTTAAAAAGCTAAAAACAGCCACAAATGCCCCTCCAGTTTACACTTTTTAGATTAAACTGGCTCTATTCTGTCATTGTTTCTGTTCTTCTGCTTCCTTAAGCCTTTCAGAGTGAATTTTTTAAGTATGACTTGTTTACTTAATAATTGTTTAAGCCTGTCCTTGCAAAATAATGTGTAGTTTTAAATTATGGAGAATGTTCAAATCCGCACTGAAATTCAGATAAAAGAAACATATAATTATGTAACTGCAACAATGTGGATCATAGAAATTAGCATGGCTAAGTCAGATATTGGCTGACAAATAAAGCTCAACAATTGATGATAAGATTGTCTTTTCAATCTAAGTAATAGTGAGTAATACTGATTTATAAGTAATTAATACTGATTAATAATTTGATTTACTATATTCCCATCTTTCACACCAGTGACTATGACAACGTATTGTTTCCAATAGGCAGCTAAACCTAGATATTTAGGATTGAAAAGGGAACATGGCAAAGCCAAGTTGATATCAAAGAGTTTTTTGTCTGAAGAAGGTACAATTACATGATTTAGTCTGAGATTTAAGCCATTCCTGGCTACCAAAACCAACAGATTAGCCAGAAAGAAAGCCAATAGTCTTCAGTGCACAGACACACGCACGCACTGGGTGGGCCAATGATCTGTGGTGTGCATCTGTCCCAAACATCAGGTACTAGGTTACAGGCAGAATGTAGCTGTGAATCAGTGCTCTCAAGTAGATTAAAGCATTAATATCAGACATCACATATAAAGATGTTCTTCAATGAGCTACTGGATATGAATCCAGTGTCTGAAAGATTTAAGATGACCCACCAGGCAGAGTCACTACTGGCTGTAACACTAATCTCCCAATGAAGAAGGTAACTGTCACTCACACAAACCCTAAATTCCAATATGATTTCCTAATGTCTGAGTGATAGTGTGTGTGTGTGTGTGTGTGTGTGATTATTTCTTTACGATGCCTTGCATAACAACAGAACTGCGTTGGTCTCAATATTTCCATAACTACTCAGTCAGTGACTGAAAAAAAAAAAAAAAAAAAAAAAAAAAAGGTAAAAAGGCCACAGCAAATATGAAGAAACAGGGAGAAAGACCTGTACCAGGAGAAAGGGAGAGAAAAGGAAATGAGGAAAGACCAAAGGCAAGAGAAAAGAACTTTATACTAACATGAACCTATATTATACTATACTAACATGAGGTTTAGACTAACTAGTTTCTTATATATGTGGTGTAATATTCAATAATGTTCCTGTTGAGTTGTGCAGATATGAAGGTATGAAAGGATATACAGATCCTGAGTAACAAGGGAAACGGTGTGAATGTAAAAATCAGGTATAGGTGTCTCTAATAAAGTTTTACAGAAAGTGAAAACTGTCTCTTGGTTGTTAGACTGCTGTGACATTGATATCGAGCCTCGATGTCCCGCTGTGTGCTTGAATAAATGAGCAAAGAAGTTCCCTGACCCTCAAAGCTCACCGATGGCGTGTTACTTCCTACCCTCAGTGTGAGTCTTCAAGTGATCAAAGCAACGAGAACACACACATGCACTTACCTCCCTAACCTCTCAACCCCTCTGTGTTAAGCAGGCGCTCACAATACGGATACAATCTGTAAAGTTTTTATTTGGTCTCAATGGCAAAACCTCAGAAAGCAACAGTGCAGCTGCAGGGACATGCAGGACAGAGATATGACACGGTTGTTCTTTGAGTTTTGGTCTAGGTTTATGCACTTACACAGACTTATTTCTCATGATATTTTTGAAACATTGAGTGTGTTTTGCTTGTATTTGTTCTATATATCATATTGTTCTGCTTTTCTGTGCTGAGGAAATTCTCCAATGTTACACAATGAAATTTTGTCCTCTTCTATTATATTCAACTAATTAAATTTCATATACAACTGTCCATGAGGGTAATATGCTCTTTTCCTTTTGGTCTCTATTTTTTAGTTAGAATAAATACCTAAATTATTTATTCATCATAACAATTCAAAAGCATTTCACCAGCTTCATTCTTAATGTCATCACTTGTATTTCAGGTGTGTAACAGTGTACAGTATTGCCAGGTTATCAATCACCTGTAAAAGATAAAGAAGCTATACAAAAGCATTTGATTCACTGAACTGAGACAGACTGCAACAGACTATTTCTAAAGTTATCTGATTGACTGTAGGCATTGCCATGTCTTGTAGGATCACTTTACTGGAATGTGAATAAAAAGATTATATTTAGCCAAACATTATTTCACAACTTTTATTTTTATTGCATCAATATCCAGCCTTCAATTTTGAAACACAACTAACCTGAGATAGCGTTGGTGACAGACATGAGTGGAGAGTGCAAAGCAGGAGTGACCCCCCAGACTGTGTGATATCCCACAATCCCAGCGAGGCCAAAGGTGGTGACCATCTGAGTGAAGGCGGCATTCGGAGCCGACAGACCCAGACCGAGCAGGGAAGCAAAACCTGGCATATACATATAGAGAGAAACATACTTAAAAAAAAATCATAAAGTGATAAAGTGATTTTTTTTCTGCATGTCTAGAGGTCTAAAGACATGAATTTGCCAATATTCATGAAAAAGATTTAAAAAAAGATCCAAGGAAAGTCACACAATGTCTTTCTCAATTTACTGTTCTCAAACCCTCTGGGTTAACAGTAGCTAGATATAGAGATTTCCTGAACTCTTAGCACATCTGGTAGACTGTAGGATGCGGTAGCCATCTGACCACCCATGTTGACTTTATTTCCTGTTTGTTAAACTTGCATGTCTAATAATCAGTGCGAAAGAAACTCGTCTGGGTAAATTTGTGACATGGATGTCATATAACTTCTTACTTTACCAGATTAACTCTCAAGGAAGCATAAAGTGTCTGTGTCCATGGTAGACAATACAAAAATATCAAAATGACTATGTTAGATAAAACGCTAATAAGCATGTAACCAGTACTGACCAAGTTCACACTCTTTAAAAGCAGAGCAGTTAACATCAGTAGCTGTGTGGTGGTGTTAAGTCGGAAACTACTCCAACACCTAAACAATGTGTGAACCACATTAACTGCATGTGGTGCACTTACACAGAAGGCTGTGTAGCACCATGGGAACCACTCACTACAGCACTACATCAAACAGACACTCAGTGTGACACTGTTTTTATAATGCACACTTCCTGACACTAACAGGGTGTCTGTGTGTGTGTTTGCTTATAATCCGCCGGTGACACTTCTCACCTCCTGTGCACATTCCAACCGTGACTTAAAAAGCTGATTTTTAACCTGATTATCCCGCACCATATAGATAGACCTCAGCAGCCCTCAAGATCCAAATTACTGAGATTTCATCATCCCGATTTCTCTACTTAACCAGAAAAATGAAATTTAATGGCACTTTCAGTTTCAATGGGAACAACTGACCTCCGGTGTAGACGCTAGCGGTGGTGAGCTTCGCCCTAAAAGGGGAGATTTGTGCAGCCTTCTCTGCCTCCAGTTCCTGGAGAGACTTGGGTTTAGGGGGAGCTGCAGTGGGCACGTTATTAGGTTGAGGAGCTGGGAATAAGTTCGTTCCATTCTAAGAGTGACAACAAATAGAGGATGGTACAATGTCAAAAGTAGAAAGAGGCAACCGTTACATTACAGAGAAGAAAGGAATGGTCAGCAAGGGCAGCCATTATTTGATGATATCACCAATATCAAATGACATTTAGTAAGAGGTGATTTGAAGTCTTCTTTTATTCCCTGATCTCGTTACCTGATTCTCAGCAATGACCCCTGCTTCATTTGTAATTCTTTGAAATATTAGACTACACTGTCAAGATCAAAGTAAGGAAACTAATGATACGTAGATACAGTAACTAAAATCTGTATTTCAGCATCATTTATAAAATGTGTGATTAGATATGGGTTAAATACTATCTGCAATCTGCCCTTACATAAAAAATTGAACATAGCTTGACTGCGACTGATTAGGGAAAATAATTTATTTAAATAAATAAACTAGAATTAATGCCTTGCCATTTCTATTTCAAGCTCTTACTGCTACATCCTTGAGCACACTCTTCTTTGTTCAGGGATTTATCATGTTAAATCTGACCAGGACCAAAGAGAGGCAAGGAGAACTATTGAGCTATTAAATGATGTAGGGCAGTACAGAGCCATAAAGAAATGTACATTCAGATGAAAATACTTTAACACTGCCAATATGGTTTAGATGACTTGATATCAGAAATACCACTTCAGTGTTGTAACATCTACCAATAAAGCTAGTTTTAGATTGAATCCAAATTTAAAGATTTTTTTTCTCATGTCATCAGTAAAACATGTTCAGAAGAATAGGGCAGATGCACAACCCAAACACATACTGCTTACGGCAATGGCCGCTGTGACAGGCATAAAAATAAAAGGAATGAAACCTCTTTGCTGCAATACATTACGGAGACCTGATAGACATGGATATAGTAGGAACAGAGTCAAATCCACAGTGGTACAATGTATTTTAAGTTTAGAAGCTGTAACCAAACTTCAAGAAGACAGTATCCGCCAACAATATCAACCTGATGATTTAGGCTCTCGGCCAAATCCTTTTCCATCTAAATCTTTAGCGTTTTAGAATGTAAGATTAAAACACCATGGATACTTAAAGAAAGTAAAACTTAATTCAAAATTAAATAAAACACTTTAATTAATGAAACAACTATTACAACTTTAATAAAACAATTAATTTGGTGCAGTCCAAATGGCAAGATAATAATTCCTTGTTTTGTCACAGTTATGTAATTTAAGTCCAAGATCAAACATAGAAAGTAGAATGAAGTTCTGAAGAGTTGACTTTGACAGATATACACCCAACCATGGGATCTATTATATAATTTTATTTGCAGCAACTAAAGAATTTTGTGTCTGAAACATATTAGGATTAACGACCAGCGGGAGATTTTGCTTCAGTAACATTATAACATACATGCACTGGCATGTGAGGTTTACTGATGGAAAAAGTTTCACAGGCAACTGTGAACATTCTGCAGGATGACTATGTTGTGTCTTTAGAGTGACATCTAGTGACCATGACAGACACCCACAGGCATTTTGAATGATTTTCTATATGATTTCATGTATCCTCAGTCTCTTACTTTTGCATCGCTAAATACATTTTTGTGAAATCTCTGTTGTGCCCAAACATGTCTGGTCGTTTGACCGCTGGCCACATGAGGCGTCATACCTGCATGACAACAGATCCCCGGACAACGTGGTCCATGGTTCCATAGTCAAACACGTCCTTGACGTCCAAATAAAAGTTCTCCTTGTCAGGACTGACTGCCCGCAACAACTTAGTGATGTTGTTGGAATAGAGTGTGCTGGACTGTGTTGGTAAACAGCTGGGCAGGTCTGTGTAGCCGATATGGGTCACTCCCTAAAGAAAGAAAAAAAAAAAAAAAGTCCAATGATGGATAATATCCTCAAAAGACAATTGACAAACAAAAACCACCTATTGGATGTGGTATGGACGGGAACATGTGTTGACAATATGTGCACAGACCTTGTGTACTGACAGCTCGCCAGGCACTGTGGTCTCAATGTTTCCTCCAGCCTCAGCAGCCAAGTCCACCACCACTGAGCCATCTTTCATGCTCTCAACCATTGGCTTGGTGATCAGGATGGGTGCCCGCTTACCTACAATGATGAAATGGACCCACAGACGATAAGAAATTATTTGTCATATTTGCGCTACGTTGACGTTCAAATCCAAAGCCTAAAAATTTGAGTGTTGAGATGTGGTTAAAAAAAAAACAAAAAAAAACCACAAAAAAAAAAACAAAAACAAACAAACCTATAACTATACGCAGAGCTCCAGGCCACATTATGACCTATGAAGACCAACAAAATAACAGAACAAATGTTGTAAAATATGTTCTGGTACTTTCCGGTAAAGTTATTTTTAATGGGCAATATTCCATTAGCTGTCCTTTTTTATTTCTAAACTCTCTGACTACTTGCCCAGAATACATGTCTCATTTTGTGTGATACTCCAGTTATTCCACAACCATGGGGGGAGGATATTTGCATGGCCTTGAGTTAGGGCACAGTCTGTCATGGACATGTCCCCTTCACTTTTAAAATTTGTAGTCACTGTTTATGTTGTGCCTGAGTTTGTCTTTTTGTGCATACCAGGGATTAGAGCTGTGCTGATGACAATGTCCACTTCCTGACACTGTTTGGCAAACAGCTTCATCTCTGCCTCTATGAATTCTTTAGACATTTCCTTGGCGTAGCCACCCTGGCCCTCTCCTGACTCCTTAATATCCACCTCCAGCGGCTCTGCGCCCAGAGATTTAAACTGCTCCAAAGCTGCAGCTCTGAGAGAGGGGGCAGATGAGGTGTCAGAGGAGATTTCTTAGTCATACAAAAGGAAAAAATCTCTCATAGAAGATAAGAACACACACACACACACACACATATTAAAAATTTCCATTTTATAAATTGGAAAAATGTTCCAAGGTTTTTATAGTGTGGGAAGTAACAGGAGACCTGATCTGTTTTCACTGACAAAACAAATCAGAATAGAAATTATACCAATACTGTTATTAATCTTACAAATACTGTCCATATTGACTGTTGAAGAAGAATCAAGTTTCATTTAATATGTAGATTATACACATCAAATCAGAAACAAACCTGGTATCAAATCCCCTGACGATGGCTCCCATTGCCCTGGCAGTGCCAGCTGCTGCCAATCCAGCAACACCACCTCCAATGATCAGCACCTATTCAAAACCACAGACATGGAATGAGATACTGGCACATTACTTGTTGAAAGTCAAAAGGTGTGGCATGGACACGCTTTTTACAATTACAGAAACATACACACTCGTACTACACACCTTTGCAGGTGGCACTTTTCCAGCTGCTGTGATTTGCCCAGTGAAAAAGCGGCCAAAGCTGTTAGCTGCCAGCACAACTGCCTTGTACCTAAAAGTACAAGAGCACAGGAAATGATAATTAGCGGTACTTTTATGTGCTTAAAGGTGTCCAATAAAGACATAATGAGGAAATTTTGAAACTTATTGTTTGCTATTGATATATAACATAAACAGCTAAAAACAAGGCAATAATACACTTCATAACATAAAGATAATGTCACTGCTCATATTACTGCACTGCTGCCATCAGCAGATAGCAGCCTGCAAGTTAACCATCTTGTTGGCAATTTTTAATAGTCTTTTAAGCTAGAAAACATCTCAACTACGCCCACAGCTGTCGCATTTTATATTTGAAGGGTAAAGGTATAATTAAGTGAAAACATATACTGTGTATACACGTTATAAATTGTCATACGTCAAAAATCGAATTAATGACTCTTTCAAATTGAGCCCTGGCATTAAAACAGTATACACTTAGGTAGGTAACATGCACACACCCTGCAATGTTTGCCATGGAGCTTAGTGCATCATAACCCTGAGCGATGGTAACTCGTGGAACCTGGTCCATAGCCAGGACAGTGGCTTTCTTCTGGGACAGCATATCCATCAACTCAGGGTTCTGAGCCGGATAGATGAAGCTGACTAAATGCGCTGCTTCCTTCATCATCTCCACCTCATGGACACCCAAAGCTGGGTTGAAAGTGGGAGCACGGACCTAGAAGCAGAAAAAATTAGCTGAAGATTATTTGAAAGGGGAAATGAGAAGAAAAGCTAAATATTTGTCCCCCAACTTCAGATTATAAGCACATAAAGGCTTCAATTAATACTTATGACAACTTAAAAGCTCTTTCAGTTGTCGGATCTACACATCTTTCATTCATTCATTCATTCATTCATTCAACTTGAAATGTTTGATAAGATCAAAAAAAACCCTAAGAGTATCAATCTCTTTTTCATATTCATTGCAACTCTTCCCTCTCCATATTTCATCCTCAAGCAGCATGTCTAAGTAGAAACATGCTTCACAGTTTCTTGTTGTTTTTACCAAGAACAGTTGTTCTCTCATGAGCCCTCTTTCCAATGCACCTAACATCAGAAAATGCACCTTAGGTACAAAAAGCTAATGCTATGTTCAATATACTGACTGGCCCACCCTGTTCCTTCATTTACCCCTCATAACCGCTTCCTGTGCCTTCCTCCTCCTCCTCCTCCTCTCTGGCGTTGACAAATTACTAAATAACCCTCCTACTTTAAATCCTACCTTAACCAACAAATCAGATGCCAAGACATCTTTAACGTCTTTAATTGTTGCTCCAGCCTGGGTGTACTGTTCATCAGCGAACTTGGAAGGCTCTCCAGCTCCAGACTCCACCACAACATTGAAGCCCTGTTTGATGAGCGCCTGGACACCAGCAGGAGACAGCGCCACACGACGCTCATTCTGAAAAATTTCTTTAGGTACACCAACTGTGAGTTGTTTGTATGAAATACCTGAGGGAGGCAAAGAGAAAAAATACGAGAGGATGTGAGGTAAGTGGCACCAATTAATTGGACACATTTCATTTGTTAATTCTAATACTCGTTCATAACAAGTTAACAAAATGTTATCGCTGCTCTCGCTGAAACCTATTATAGGGAAATGTTTTTCTATAAGCAATTTCTCACAATATTTCTCAATTTGTCATACTTTAAGGAAAAAAAACTAAAACATAAATATGTGGATGAGACAAATGTCTTACACAAATGAAAGACACAACACAACTGGAGCCAGACAACTTGCTTTCCAAGACTTTTGCAACTTAAAGCAAAGTTGTTCGACGAACAGAAAGAAGCCTAAAACTAGGAAGAGACAGGAAACTACTCAGTACCCAGTCTGAGAATCAGGGAGACACAATCAGAATAAAGTGGCTAAAAGTAATTTTTGTGTTGTTATTCGTGGCTGGTGTGCAAATGACAGGGAGGTCACATGTGTTGGCTCCTATGGAAAATTCCACTGCAGCCTTCTCCCACTGTCTCCTCGTCTATATATAAACAGTGGAGCCTAAAAAGCTGGCTTTCTTCTCACCCTGCAGTGGTGACCCGTCCTCAAACAACTTCTGTTTTACAAAGAGCTCTCCAACAGAAGAAAATCAACAAAACTGGTTGCCAGATTAAAATTTGATATGTGAAGGTCAAAAAAACAAAAGTTAGTATACTATAACTTCCGCCAACACAATCTTGAATAAAAGTAGGTGTAAAAATTCAGTTTGTTCAGAAAGTGCAGGGTCATTCAGTGCACAGACTCACACTGCCTCAGTATATATATATACTGTACTTCTATAGGCTCCTCAGTGCTGCTCCTCTACTTCACTGTGAGATTGTAAACTGATACTTGTGTGTCCAGAATAGACCCTGCCAGCTGTTACTGGAACTAACTGAACTGAAAAACCCTTGTCAAGCCCTGTGAACCAGGTCACCAGCACCCCTGAAACACCGATTACACACACAGAGAGAGGGGGACATTGGCACAATTGTGAACCCAGTATGCACAAACCTAGAGCGCCCGCAACCAGGTGGCACTGGCTTTCAGTGTGTACACACACAAACGTGTGAACACACACACACACACACCCCTTCAGACTCGCCTATGGGTATAGCGTGAGGTCATGGAAAATGGAGAATAAAGCCTCAGGGCTGCGTTATCCTGTCTGTGACCTTGGGTCTCAAGAGAAAATGAAGGTAGCAACGTGGACCTTTAGAATAGACTCTTAAGAGTTAAATGGGAAGAGCTTCTGTGTGGAGGATTCCCCTTGTTTGGTTTTAGTCTTTGTTTTGCCAAAACACTAGATTAAATACTTCATAGCATTACAGTGCACAAAGCTTTATAAGGAAGTCTCTTATAAGACTAATAATAGTTTAATATAATAATACTCACATAGAATTGAGCCCTCCTGCCTATTTGACATATAACAAGCCTATCCACATATTGCATAAGAATCATATGTATGAATATTTTCTGAATAGTTGGTGATAGATCTTTCTGTGGCTGCTGTGACATGCGCCTAAGAAAGGCTAAATGGAGGGAAAATGAGCAGTGAATGAAGTGACTGATTCATTGTCAAAGCTTTAATGAAATTTATAAATCAATCAATTCTAACAGAAGTATAAAACACAACTGCTAATTAATGAAGAAGAACCATCTATCTCACCATTAGTAGCTCCTAACTCCTTAGTGGAACTGATCACTCATATAGCAGTTACAGCTGATGAATTGTTCCCTTATATACAGCACAAAATTACAATGTAACACCTGATATTAAGCTCTAATCTCAGCTTGTCTAGTTGTACAGGCATGATGTCAATAATCATATGTCCAAAGCACTGACATGCTAAAAATGTACCAGTTCCATTTGTTCAAGGACAGCTGTAGAGGATTTAATTTTTTTTGTCACAATCACTACCTGTATGCACAACATGGATAGAAAACATAGTGGTACTATGTTTTCTATCCATGTTGTGCATACAGGACACATGTTTTTGTGAAAGTCAGTGATGTCAAAGAGTGCCTCTATTTCACACTTCATTTCAACGCTATTGACAGATTGGTTGCTGATGAAAGCTTTACAGATATTTAAGAATTTAATTATTTCTATATATTTATCTTTTTAAAGATTGTACTGTGTAGCAATAATATCTTACCTGGACTGGCACATCGTCCAAGAGCTTGATGTGTCCTAAAAAACCGAACGCATGATGATTTTAATGTATGGTTGCTCTGCAGCTTTATGCAGGAAACGCCGGTGAACACAGGGGCTGAGCAGCTGCTCGCCACTACACGTAGGAGGCTCGCCATGGTGCACACACACCCGACACTCACACCAGGAGGAGCTCAACAGGACAGGCAGCACCCCTCCTGGGGAAGAGACATGAGAGGTGAGATATAAGGGCAACAACAAACAGGGAGGGAGGGGGTTATAGGCAAAGAAGAATACCAGCACAACATTTAGATTTTAAATGTTAGGAAAGAAGTTCCACAGACATATTTACCACTTTGTTTGCTATTAGAGCAAGCACATTTGCATGACCTTTGATTAAGCAGCAGATCATATTCACTGAGAAACCATTTCTACCTAAATCCAACACACATCCTGGTTGCTGGCTCCACATTATGAAAATGTCATAAGTTTTAGTCATGCAGATGCGTATATGTTTTTGCCCAACTTTCTACAGGGTATATCTTGGACCCCCATTGTCATTTCTACAAACTGCTGCCCACCGAAGGACCCAATGGAAGCAGCAAAACAACATGCACGAAAGCATGTTTACTTAAAAGGGAGATAATGGAACAGGGATAGACTGGGATAGCTTGACTGGCATAGTAGGGTTTAAACTAGAATTGACTGGCAATAAACGAAACCCTGTCACTGTGTCCTCACCCTTGTGTTCAAGAGTCCAAACCAAATAAAAAGAGTAAGCACCTTCACTGAAGTCATTCATACATTAAGTAATCGAGTACAAATAGTCGTACCATACAAATGTACAAATGACCGTACCACCTTCCTTGATATGAGGATTTGTTGCATCTTACTCTTATTTTTCATTTTCATAAAGTGAATATTTTTAGACTACTTGTGACTGGAAATTTTCCATGTTTAAAGGGTATAATATTATAATAATATATTGAGACCATGGATTTGTTGTTACAATGTCTTAATTATGTAGTTTTTGACACAGAATACATTTCATACTACACAAATTAGCAAAATAAAATGTTGGAAAACAGTGAAAGATGCCGAATCCCATTGAATACCATTAAATGTTTTGTTTTGGTCAGTGTTAAAACTCAAAGATAGTTTCCTCTGATTTTACATTAATGTATGACAAAGTAAGCATTAGAATCTCACACGTGATGTGTGACAACCTTGAAGTTTACTGAAAATTACAACTAAAAATATACAACGAAATTAATATTGATTATTAAATTAGTTGCCATCCATTCTCATAGTCATTGCATATTCGCTCTATGCATTTACATTTAATAAAAACCATTCAATGAAGGCACACAGTTGTGTGTATGCATTTTTAAAGAAGGCTGTCATATTGTGTTATGTCAACTCAATTTTGTAGCATCTGATCAATTGTTTGGACCCTAAATATATAAAATATTGTGGAAAGAATCCTAAATCCAAAAAGATTAACTATCACAGAAAGCAAAGAAACCCAGAGAATCTGACCCCTAAAGTGGAAATTGTTTGCAGGCTTTGGGATTCATTGCTATTGGCACAAAAAGCATGTATCTGCAAAGACTGCAGCACCGACAGGCACATTCAGGCTGTGTGATGTTAAATAATAATTAATAATAAGGTCAGGCCTGCTATTGAAAAACACTTTAACTACCACGTCACCACATTATGAATGAGTCGGACTGAGCTAACGCTTGGCTAACATTAGCTCACAGAACAACACACACTGCTGGCAGATGTCTGTTGCTTTGTCCTTAAGGTTAAACCCGGGTCAGGACCCAAACGGCTCTTTTCCACCTTTTGCACGGAATAAGAACTCATTTCATTGGAAATCAGCGTGTAAAACAGTAGCTTGTACAGAGCGACGTGATTATGAGGGGCGTAAAAGCTGGTGGATTTTAGTGTGCAGTTTCTGTAAGTCAGAGTTCAACAGGGCGAACATGAGGCGAAAACCACCGGCGTCTTTTTGTGTCCTCTCCCCGTCAGAGGCAGCAGGGCTCCGGGTGATGGAGGAGGAGGAGGAGGAGGAGGAGGAGGAGGAAGGGGGGGGGGGGGGCGCTACAATGAGCTAACTACCGCTAGCTGGCAGCTAACACGCATCGGTCTGGCGTCTGAAAGCGAAGCGTGACTCAAAAAGCTGCTTACAGTACACACACACGCAAAGCGAAACAAATGCGTAATGAAAAGCGAGAGTAGGAGACGGTGAGAGGCGGAATAAGCGGACTGACCTTTGCAGACAGGTCCCGGCTCTGTGCAGCACTGGAGGACTTTGTGTCGACCCGGAAGATGTTAGCAGGAGCGGCGGCTGGATCATACGTCAAAGGACTTCTGCTGTGCTGACTGACTGATGGCAAAAGCCTGGAAAATCACTCAACACATAAATATAGACACACAAATCACCGAGTGAAAGTTACATTTTCATTCTTTCGCTCTTTTTATCTTTATTCTACAAGCGATTTGTCGCTTAAGACTTAATGTGGTGATCAAAAAGTCAATTTAAAGCATCTGCAGGAGCAGACATCTGGATAAACAACTGCTTACACACTCAATCCCACTGATGAACGTATTAACATGTTAATAAAAGAGTGGAATCAAATATGGTTTTATAGACACATTAAACACAGGAAATGATGGGACAAGAATGTCAGAAATGGCGTCCAAAAAGAAAAACATGACCGTATGGAAGATGCAGGTTTACATACTTCCACTTAGGGGCGCATTTTCCTATTTTTTTTAGACCGTCAACACACTGTGGCGAGAAATCTATCCATCTATCTATCTATCTTTCTATCTATTTGATGAGTTCCATGAAGCACCTTAAATTTGAACTGAATCCCTTCAAATGATATTTTTGTTGAATATCAGTGGTGAGGTAACAACTCTAAGGTAAAGGAAAATGTTTGTCAACATCGGTGTGAAGATAAAGAGCTTAAAACTGTTTGCAAAACTCCTCCCACACAGTATTATGACATGTAAATTGCAATTTTGACCATAAAAACCTGAATTTGATTGGACAGTGACTGACCCCCAGCAGCTATAGCTTGCAGCTCAGTCATTGGCTGATTTAAGGCAAATTACAACTATGGTTTTTGGCATTTGGCAGCCTGTCTCTGGAGTACAAGTGAAGAAAGATAGGTAACTGAAGAGAAGTCTGTTCCCTCCTGTCCAGTCCCAAAATGTGCTCTGATAGCACATGTGTGTTTCTTCCTTCTTCCATGTACGATAAAGTGCTTATGGGGGACTGCATGCATATGTTACTGTGTTCATTAGGACACATGGAAAGTAAGTGGTTTCCTTTCAACTGTTAATGAAAACCAAAATCGGGACACATCCTGATGACACTTGTACAAGGAAACAACAGCAAGAGCTGCTTTGTCTGTCTTTGTTTATCTCATATTCAGCATATCTATTCACTCTGTACCAGCATGTGCTTTCACTTACGGTATTGTATATATTGTACACGGTTGATAAACTCTCTCTCTCACACACACTGATCATCTGTTTCTATTTATCAGGCTCAGAGAGTGGAATGCATTGTTTGCTACGCCTGGTTCTCATTGAGGGGTTTCATCCAAAAGATAGCTCTTGTAATTTTATTAGCTTTAGTTGCATCTTTATTTATTTTTATTTTTGTTTTTTTCCCCACCTGATATTGCCCTTCTATTTATTTCTTTTCATTGCTGACTTTAAAACTATAAACTTACCCATCACATGTCTAGTTTTGAGGTCAGGAAACAACTGCAGGAATATTTCTACCACTAAAAGTCATTCTATTCACCTTAAAGTGAATAACTACCAACTGTATCTTGCTGTGTGCAGTAGGTGCATGTGTTTACAAAGTTATCACTGGCTGCATATCCATCTTTTGCTGTAAAAGCTGTCCTCTTCCTCCTTTAGGCCATGTGTTTGTTTTGTCTTTTACATGTTATTTTTGGTAAATTAAGGACTGTGAATTATGATGACAACTATATGACTATAATGTGGAAATTAGCTTAAACTGGCCCTCAGAATACATCCTACTTTTCTGACTACCCGATTTTTATGACACTATAAAATGAAGAACGTCTATCTTAAGCATGGATTTATAAACCTTAGGATATTATGCAGAAAAAACCTTTTCATATGGTCATTGTCTTTGTCAAACAATTTATGGCTGCTAAACTGCAAAGATTTTGATACACAAATGGACAGGGGTCACTTTTAATGAGGTGACAGTTCCTGCATTTGGTTCAGTTGCTTTGTGGAGGATCCAATCCCAATTTTAGATGAATTTTATAACAACTTAATTGGTTTTGGTTGTTACTTAGTATTTCAGGATGCTTGTGTAATTAATTTAGTTATAAAATCTAGTCAATTCTCTGTTGAATTTAATTCATCTGAATTCAGAATTAAATCCAAGTACATTATGTGTCTTTTTTTAGTTTTATTTTTTGACTACTACAGTAGTTGAAGGGGTAATTACTTTTTCCTGGCAGACAGTTGCCAGGGTTTCACTCACCAGAGGGAATGTTTGACTCACTTCTTTTGAACCGTCCATTAACCTGTTGAGATTATTTATGGTTGCTGCCATTACAGGTTATTTTCACACTTCAGCGCATCCTGAACAAATGGCTTTAGGATGAACTACTGCTCTACCTTTAAAGTTGCGCCTTCACTCCTTTATTTTCACTATTTATTTATTCATTCCATTCATTTATTTAGTTAGTTATCTTTATTTTTATTTTTATAGTTTATTTATTTACCTTTTAACAATTTTTCCTTTCCAAGTTTGCAAGTTTTGCAAGTTTGTTTTGTAATTAATCTTAGTCGGGATGTTGTTAGCCTCTGAGGTATAATGACAGATGAAAATGAATGAAAATCAAAATGATCGAATCCAGTGTAATAATGCAAGTAATTATATACATGTTTAATCTTTGAAGAGATGCTGTGTCTTTACTCCCCTCACACTGAGGTTAAAGGTCTGGGTCAGCTTCACCCAAACCTCCTGATCTAAAACAGCAGGGCAGCTGTCCTACCACACAGTACCACTGATTTTGAATGTGTGTGAGGGTGGATCGGACACTGTATGGGATTATGTACAGTCGATGTGTGCGTGATTATTTTTCTGCTGATGCAGGAAAGCAAAATAGTCAGTGGTTGAAAAAAAAACAAGCATCACATACAGAGTGTGTATATGTACATGTGTGCAGTGTGAGAGAGAGAGAGGTGGAGCAAGAAAATGCTTTGAAGTCAGAGAAAATTCCTGAAGTTTCCTGTTAACAAGCCTGGGGCATAATGTGAACCAGGAGTGTGTGTCTGTATGCAAGCAGAGCAAAGTCTCCTCAGTCAGTCTCTCGCAGCTGGTGATAGGGGGAAACATCTCTGCTATATCGACTATTCTTTTACCTCTAAGATGCATTCATGATTAAGTCTGACTCTTTTTAAAAGACACAGAATACTTTAGCCTCCAATGGGGTTTTGAAATTGGATTCAAAGTATGGAAATTTCTCAGCTCGGGGTTTTGTGAGCTTCTGAACTCTTTACAGCAGCAGTTTGTGCAGTGCTGCATATGACAAAGCACTATGCATTTTTTTTTTCTTTTCTTTCCAGGGGAGGATTTGTGAGATGCTAACCAGTTCCAGTTGATCTACATACAAACCACTCAGCCATGTCAGTAAGGATGTGTAATTTCTATACCTCACACTCACATCTATTGTTGTTTGTTGCTTTGTGGAGCCTCAGCTACCTGAGTTTGCTTGCTGCCTGGTCAGGCAGCAGGCAAAGTAAGTCCAAGGATCAGTTGGACCCTAATGTAAGGGACTGGGGAGACTATTCAGACCTTCCTCCAGGAATTGAGCTGGGACTGGGGCTGGATGGAGATGGGGAACATGGTGGAAGAAGAGGAGGTGATAGGTCATCCTCTAGTCTGGCTCCAGAGCTGGATTTCCTGGCTGAATTTGCAGGTAAGAGAGATGAACTCATCAGCTGCTTAATGCTTCAATCTGTCTGCCTACCTACAGTACAGTACCTGCACCCCTCCTTCTAGGCAAAAAGCGGCTGTGGGTGATAACAGCGCCATCACACAATGACCACTATCTGCGTATGATGGAGAAACAGCTGGAAGACATGGAGCAGGTATTTCAATCTTTTTCTTTTTTTTTTCACCTTACTTTAGATAGAGACGTCAGATATTTTAAGAAGTGTTTTGTAATTTAGGAAAATAACACATTTGTCTCAGAAAGGGCTGCACTGCCAGCTAGCAGAAAGAGACACCTTCATCATCACCATCATCCAGAACGCCATGATGGAGGGTCGGATCCAAAAAACAACTTTGCAAGGAGAAGCTACAGTGGAGAGTCTAGACCCAGACACAGTTACCAAACTGCTCCACTACCTGGATCTTATCAGCCAGGTAAACATTGTGCCTCAAACTGTTCACCTTCAAGGTAAAATAAAATAATCCCCTGCCTTTTGAAATAGTTTGAAGAAAATAAATGTCACTGTAAATGTGTCTTCTCTTGTAGTTTACCTGCCCTTGATTTGTGCCTTTCATCGATCATTATAGGAGCAAGGGTTCATCATGCTGGTTATGAAGAAAAATCTACTGGTCAGTGAGCGGTTCCCCTATCCAGTCCGTGCTGAGGCCATTTTGGAGCTCATAGATCAGTTTCCCATGAGGAAGCTGGAAAAGATGACCAGAAAAGGATCCAACTTGAGGTGCCATTATAGTTCTAATATGAACAGTGCTTTTATAATATCATTTAAGGTCAGCCCACATTACATCTATGTACTATATGAATGTAAGAATATGAAAAGTTCTGAGCTCTTGATGCTCTGATGGATATATGAATACATCTTTGCATGTGTTATTATGACTAATAATATTGAAAGAAAAAATATATTTTGCAGAAAAAAGTGTTCTGTGTCACATTTGTGTTGTCCAAATGACCTTGCACCATGGTGTGAATTTATGTTTTCTTTATTTTTTTCTTTTTAATTTAGATGTAAAACCATTAAAAAGAAGGTTGTGCTGAAAAGGAAAAAGTTGAAGACGTCAGTGGTGCTGAGTCCTCAGAGGCAGAGAAATGTGACCTCAGTTGTGCCATTACAAAGAAAGCCTCCTCTGGACAAAAAAGCTGCCCTGAAGAGTAAGATTCAGGACATACTGAGTGGACGGTCAAGGTTCGTTATCCGCAAAGAGTCTGCTGTGGGGTCTCCTAAGGGACAAGAAAAAGAGAAAGTACACAGCTCTTCATCTGTGTCAAAGAGTAATCAAGAAGTTAAGAAAATCAGGTGCTGTCTTTTCATATTTCATTGTCAATTTTTCACACATAAAGGGAGGGGGTGTGAATGTTTTGATTGATTTCACAAAACGTGGCTCAATTTTATCTTCCCATCTGGTACGTCATGCCTCCTCAGGCCTTCAAAGTAGACATACAGTTATGGATGAACATCAAAGTGAAATTTTTGTTTTGCATTGCAGGCCTGACGCAGCTGTGGAAGAAGGAAAGAAAAGACACGGAGGGGGAAAGGGCGAAGACACCAAAGAGAAGAATGTAAAGGATGACACACAGGAGAAACAGAGCTCTAAGAAAAAGGGCAAAGGGAAAAAGGGAAAGAAAGGAAAAGGAAGAGGGAAAAAGTCAAACAGAGAAGTCAGCGAAAAGGAAAAAACAGCCTTGAAGGAGTTTTTGGACAGTTTGAAGGGAACAAGGAGGTTGATGGTAAGAACTTTCTCTTTTTGCATCCCACCTCTTAATATACAGTGGCACCAGTGTTGCAAATAAATACAAAACCGTGAACTTTGGGAATATATCTGTACTTAAAAAGCACCTTCCCCCTGCCTAGTTTGAGTAAGGTGCCTGTTTGTCATCCTGGTACTCCTAGTTGATCTCAACACCCAGCAGGGATGCATCACTTTACATCCAGCAGAAAGAGGAAAATGAGAAGCATCATTGTGACCTCGCGTTCAGAAAAATCACTGTGGCAACCATAGTGGAAGGCACTGACGCCACCCTCACACTACAACACCACCAGCTCGGTATGGAGGGTTTGTGTGAGTGTGCATGTAACGTGTTGTATTACTGAATATTTCCATCAGAAGCATTTGTTTAGTTACACTAGGGGTGGTTCAAGTATTCATATCATGTCACACAGATAGTATCAAAGGACTCAGTGTACTTTTTACTTCGGCAAACATGGCTTCTATGGTTCAATTGCATTACAGCCTGGAAATGATTTTCTTTACACTTGCATTTTTTGCAAATATAAACAGCAGTCAGACTGATGTGTTTAATGCTTCATCCTCTTCGCTTCAATTCCTGCTGCAGACTTCTCTGTGAATAGGTTGCCCACATTTTTGCTAGGCTGTGTTCATGTGGGTATTTCTCACTTCCAAGACTTCAGGCTAAAGGTCCTGTGAGGTTGTAGCCCACTAAAACCATAAAAGTGAAAAAAAAAAAAAAAAGGAACACAAGCCTCAGCTGTGGGCCATGGGAATGTAATTTGCAAGAGGAATACTCAGGGATGGCCAAAACCATCATAATTTATTTATTTTTTGTTCGCAAATGACAAGTCAAGTAATGTGATGTGTTTGCTCCATGAAGCAACATGGAAGAATAAAAAAGCCAACATAACAAACTGTACTTAGAGATAATCGTGGTATTTGTGAGAAAGTATATGAAATTTTGAAATAAAATGTGGACTATCGTACAAATGCAGACATTGTCAAGGTGACGAGGGAAACCAAACTACCATAGTAAAATTGTTTAACAGTGAGAGTGGAAGGCTAAATAAAGTAGAGTGGATAAAATATGTTCAAAGGGATGGAATAAATGACAGAGATGCAACAAATATACAAGTGATGTACTATTATACAATAGTTTAGCTTTCACACAATGTACTCGCAGTATGAAGTGATGTCCATCTGGTTATAAAGCAGACATGAATATTAATATGAGTGAAAATCTCTGACTTCTGAACAAATGAGTGTTTTTGATGTTTTTTAAATAATTATTTTATATTCAATCAGACTGAATCAAGTGTAAATAGAAACCCAAGAAGCACAAATCCTCAGCTGCAGCTTTCTTCTAGCTGCTCAAATATTGAGACATTTTTCAAAGCCATCATAATTAGATTTTTATGGCACATCATCAACAAACTTTAACCTCATGTTGACGACAAAGGAGAAGTAAGACAGTCGTGGAAGTGTCTGAAAGTGATTTACCTATGCATTACAAATGTGTAAAAGTTTATCATAATGCATCCAGTCTGGACTGTCTGACTATGGTGGTTCCATTCGCACTAGCAGAAGAACAGAAAGTTCAAACATCAAACAACATTATAATATTTTGGAAAGGTGTGTTTATGTTATTGTGTCTGCTTCCTCCACTGAAGGTCAGTATGTACACACATTTATTTATATGTGAATATATCTGTGTGTGTGTTTCAGAATCAGAGGTTCCATCAGAACAACTCTTGGATTCAGGTCTGATCTCCCTGTTGAGAGCTGAGCTTGGCCTCTCGTCCCCTGACCTCTTTTCCATGACCGTCACAGACTACGACATCAAGCCCAATGTAAGAACCTTTTCTTTTTTACCTTTGTTTTCTGCTTTTATCTCCTTTGCCTTGAATAGAGTTCAGACTGATCCTTTAATGCACCATTTATACAGTTTCACACCTGGAAGACTGTTAACTGCTGTACTAAGACTGTTCAAACCAATTTTCAATCTCTCCAAGCAAACAATTGTTTTTGAAATTGTTAAAGAATCCAACATCACTCAATTGAAAAATTTGAATACTGTTCTTCCTTTGGCCATGATACGAGTTCAATGTGTCTTCTCTCTCTGTTATGACCCCTATATCATTCTTTAAACGTCTTAGCTAACTGAATCTTCCCTCAGAGAGTCTTTGAAGCTCCACCATCAACCCCTGCTCTGTTTGAGTACATTGACAAGTTTCCCTCAAGGCACTCAGAGAAGGAAAAAGAGAAGAAGAGTCCTCCAATCTGCTCTAAAGACAAACAGCCTGGAGCTGAGAATTCCCTGCTCAGGTAACAAATTGTAATTCATTGCTTTTTATTATCTGGTAACCTTGAAGCAACATCTCGAGCCCTTTTTGCTCTTAAAGTAAAGATTTATGATGAGAATATTCTGTATTTATATGTTTAAGATATAATCACAAAAATGCATCTAAGACACAGTAAGAAGCTTATATGAGTTTCTAAAGTGTCTACAGGTAAGTCTAAATGCTTCAGTTTTATCGACCTTATGTGTTGTGAACAATATCAGGAAATTAACTGAATGAAGACATAAGTTTGACTGACGAACATCAGAACATTCAAACTTGGACGCCAATTTTTGTGGATGTTAAGGTTCATGTCTAAGAGGAGACTGCTGCTCATCTGGGCTCCTTCTGAGGACGACTACTCTTTCCAACAGCAGCTCTCTGCTCTCAATGGACAGGAGTGTCACCTGGGTCAGTAACACACCAAACAAATAACACTCTGCTTTGTAGATTATGGCCACAAACTGGATTAAAATACACATTCTTGGATCTCTCCACAGGTATTCGCCACTTTGCCATGTTGAAGCTCACTGGTACCGGAGATACAGCGTCTGGAACTGTTGAGTTATTTCCAGTAAATGGTGAGTGACAATGAGATAAACCAGTAATTTAGAATTTATGTTGATGGCACATTCACGCAAAAACATTCAATCTGACTAGTCTCAGGTTACAGCCCTGTTCATCCATAATCATATAAACTACCAACCATTCATGTGAAACTTGTCACAATGCTGTGTGCATTTTTGAGCTTTTACAGCTGAAAACATCTTTTGAATGATCATTGTAACCTTGTTCTTTGACAACCAAATCTAATAATTTCATCCTTTTGTGGAAACATATTTTCAGACACCACCCACCATTGTGCCATATTTCAGCACAAGCACAATGCACGATGCTCTATGTTGTTTGGTTAGTGACCAATAGTGAGTGATTGCAGACACAGCCCATTTTTTGTGAGGTAAACTGAACCTTAACCACCAATATCCAATCACTTTACTCCTGAGTCCAAGTAAACTGTTAGACTCCTAGCAGTGTGTTTAGTTTTACTAACTTTTTCTGTGGTCTGTGAAGTGCACTGCTTGGTTTTCACTCTATTGTCCTTCTCCCAGGTCGTAGTCAGAGTGAGGTTGAGACTTTATCCCGTGACATGGTCAACAATCTGAGAGAAGAGCTGAAGATCAGTAAGGATTACTTCAGCATGCTGATTGTGGGGAAAGATGGCGATGTCAAGGCATGGTTCCCATCACCCATGTGGTCCTTGGATAACATCTATGACCTAGTGGACTCCATGGAGCTTCGCCTCCAGGAAGAGAAGCTGCAGAGGAGACTGGGGATTCACTGCCCTGAGGAGAGAGGAAGAGAAAGCAGCGAGGATGGACACTATCATGGCTATGATCATGAGAGGATGGAGGAGACGTACATATAACACGGCTCAAAAGAATGATGGAGGACAAAAACGGAAGAGGAGACTAAGAAATTGGGGAGTGACAGGTCTGCTTACATTCTGGTGGCCAGATGGAAAATACCAAAAATGCACACATGTATTTGAACAAACTGATAAACAATGAGTACAAAAACTCATCTTCTGAACTCACAGGACTCATTAAATAAATTCTGAATAAAAATCTGTTGGAAACCATTATATTAAATAAAATAATTTTTTTAAGACGGAGTAGAGAGTAGTTGAATGGTTTCATTCAAGAAAGTCAGAGTGAAAGCATATGTGCTCTGTTCAAACGTTTTTTAGAAGAGCTGGTCCTCTTGTACTATTTTGTCTGATTGCAGCAACAGAGGAAGAATGTCTACACAAGACTGAGAAGATTGTGCTTTTTGGCAGCACATCTGTCCAATTTCAAGAATACAAATAAAAAGTGTCTGTGTTGAGACACCATGATGTTGAAATCTAAACTGTATTTAAATTAAACAAATGTCTGTGAGTACATCTGTTTTTAAAGAGCTGCAGTGTGGTGACAGCTAAGGGTCAAAAATTACTTATAATGTAGAACTTAGTGAGCCCCAGGATGTTTCTTTGAACAGCAACATTTAACTTGTGTCCTTGGATTAGTTCTTTTTTTCAGTTACAGTTTTTAGAACACAGACATAAAAAATAAATAAATAAAGTAAAACACAAATACAATTCTGTATGAGGAGATACTTCCATCCATCTTCCACCGCTTATCCGTATCCAGGTCACGAGGGTGCTGGAGCCAATCCCACACACTGGGCGAGAGTCACCCTGGACAGGTCGCCAGTCCATCACAGGGCCAACACACAGAGACAGACAGAGACAAACAACCACTCAGAATAGAGTCACCAATTAACCAAAACATGATGTCTTTGGACGGTGGGAGGAAACCAGAGTACCCGGAGGAAACCTACGCAGGCACGGAGAGAACATGCAAACTCCGCACAAAAAGGCCCCAGGGCGGGAACCAAACCCACAACCTTCTTATTGTGGGGCGACACTTATTTTATCTAAACCTAAATTGGTTAAAACCACATCTAGAATCCACATAGATTTTTAACAGTCCAGGGTGCATTAAGAAATTGCTTAATATTACTGATATGGCAGCATGTCTTATCCAAAGCAATGTTTATTGAAATCACCAAGATGAGAAGCTATGTCGAGTCAGTTCAGGAGAAATTTATCATTGTCAAAATGAACATCAGCACACATGCACCAATGTGCTTGTAAAGTTCTGTAAGCATCAGCATCAGCTTACAATAAGAAAGAAGGAAGTAGACTTTTCGGAAGTTTGTAAAATGTTTAAGAATAAACGTTAAACATTATTTCCGTATTTACTTTTCTAGTTTATTTATTTATTTGTGTAGACTTGAAAACACAGAACAAATGAAATCTGAAATTAATTCTTGTGATTCATAAACTGTACTTTGTGATAACAGTAATATTGTTGTGTGGAATGTGACGGTAAGTCACTGAAAACATGAATAAAAGTAAATCTTTACAGCACCAGGTGGAAGAACTGAGGAAGCAGACTAATAGGAATGTAAATGTGAAATATAGCAACATAAAAACTTTCATATTGCAGGAAAAAGAGAAAGTTAACAAGTTAGAATTGCTGCATGAGTAGCTTCAAGGTCAGTGATCTCAACTTTCAAAAGCTTACACAGAAAACTAGTGACAAAGCTGAAGACCGATAAAAATAAATAAGAAGAAGTAGGTATTTGGAGTGAAATAGAACGCTGGCTGGAACTGTGCAACTGTCTCTGTATGAAATTGGTCTGTTTGTGTAATTTACCAACAGTCTGTAGTCTCATATCTTCTTGGCCATATATTCAGACTCTGTCACGTTATAGTTGATGGATGACTCACCGAATATTGTGGGAGAGGATAAGAATGAATAACCCAAATTCACTTTCAGATACTTATAAACTGAGCTTGTGTTAATGGTGTAGTTTGGTAAAAAAAAACAAACCAAAAAAAAGTATCTTTGCCATTTCAGTTTTGCTTGTTATCGGTAGACATTTACTGTATCCCCTTTTCCCATTTACTTTCACTCTGACAAATTAAGGAAGGGCTACATATCTATAGCCATTGCCTCTTTGTTGGGAACGTTTTTAATTTCTTTTTAAATTTAATAAAAACATTTTTCAACCCCTTAAACTCTGCAACAGAGGCCATCAATATAGAGTAAAGGGGTGATAAATGTCACTTGACTTTTTGTCTGAGTCTTATAAGCATGAGGGATAACTTTAAGATTTTTGACAAATCAGAAAGCAAATGGTAATACAAGAATAATAATTGCAATTGCAATCTATAGTAATGCTCTTAAAATGAGCAACAACACTGTTACAAGCTAATGTTACAGTCAGACTGAATGATATGTCAAAAAAAATCAGAGTTAGGACTTTTACATAACATTTTTCCTGTCTCTGTGTCTCTGTTGGCCCTGCGATGGACTGGTGACCTGTCCGGGGTGTCCCCGCCCTCGCCCCAATGTGAGCTGGGATTGGCTCCAGCACCCGCAAACGGATAAGGGGTAGAACATGAATGAATGAGTGAATATTCGGCCTTTACAATATCCCTTTAAAAACAAAGAAACAACAGGTTCTGATAGCAGAAGTTAAAGTAAAAAAGGCAGGTACAGTCTACTGACCCTTGACAACTTTCCCTCTGGCTGTCTTTGATCTTATTAGGATAGCTGGCACGAATATGGTGGCTATATACAAACAGTACATGGCCAAAAGCTGCTTCACTTGGTTCACACAGGGTCACAAAGGTGACTGTACAAATAAACAACCTCAGCTCACATGGAAGTCATTTGGTTGTGTTTGGCATAGTATAAAGTAATGGCTGTGTATTTGTGCATGGAGTGTGATCAACTAAATAATAATGAACAGATTGTTAACTCTTATTTCAGTGCTACAGAAATGCAAACAGTTGTTCAGTCAGTGGAACAGACTTCATTGCACTGAAATGTTTTCAATGACATTCCCATTAACATTAGCTGTGTGCTAATTTGTGTATAACATGAATTAACAAATGTTATCATGAACATTAAACTAAACTGGTGATCAGGGTAAACAATATCATCAGTTCCATCAGTATGTTTAACAGGTAGCAGCCTGTTGGCATACTAGTTTTAGTGTTCAATTCATCCCACCACTGTGCTGAAGTAGAGTCCCATAGAGCTGCTAGCATCAATGTTGAGTCATGCAATGCAGTACACGCCACGTCCTTTAATGCAGCATTTACTATGGTTGTTGCTAACTATTGCTGCTGCTTTGGCACATCGAGCTCACCTAATATTTAAAGTGCTGCATACAGTTGCTAAGTTAAAAATTTTCATCATGGTTTTCCCCATTCACTTTCCACTGATTGGGTGAGCATCAGCTGCTGGGCAGACAGGGAAACTGCAGGGAGTTTGCTAGGGATACGCAAATCCATTAGATTAAAGCACACAGATAACAGAGGCTGCCAGACCTGCACATACCACACACTACTAAGAGAGGAAGTAGTCAGTTGTAGAGAGATCCTTATATCACCAACAAAGCCAGAGTATACACCCCCCCACCCTCCCCTCCGCTTACAAATACACAAACTCACTCACTCAATGCTCTGTCAGAGTCTCTTATTATCTCACTCTCTTCCACACAACAGAAACTCACACAAAGACACTGAACAAACAGGCTGTACTTTCTCTAACAACTCTTTGGACGTAGCGCAGTCTCAGGATTTGTCCTAAATATGGTAAGTACAACTTAATAATCAACTAAAGCTTTTTGAAAATGTTTCTATCAACTTGACTCTGGGATACGCTGGTGGGACTCGGGGAAGGAACGCTGTTAATGTAAATATTTGTCTGATTTTTAAAGACCTTTTATAGATGCATATATCTTTGTAAAAAAACCTTTAAATCATAGGTGTACATGATTCTGACATTGTCATGGTCAGAGAGAAAAAAAAACACTTTTTATATAATTTAACTTTCACTTCATGAAAACTACAAAATCACTTCATTGACCCGTTGTTTCGTGCTTATCGTATCATAACATCATTTAAGACCCATAAAACTATAGTAGGTAATTTTGCATTTGATACTGAGCACGACTTTTCACACATTTCTTCACACATATTGTGTAAAAACAGAAGAAGTTTCAAGTGTTAACCCTAACTCTAAACCCACTAGATTGAGCAAGGCCGATTTAGCCTCCACTTTACACCATAATGGAATGAGAAATGAAAGTTCCTCTTTGCTTTGAGGGGAAGAGCTTGTTAAATTTGCAGCTTTGTCTCAGATGATCACTGGACTTGAAATGTATATATCCTTAATAACTGCATATGTCAGCATTTTTACTTTTGTTTGCAAAAAAAAAGACACAAGCTTCACACTTAGTCATTCAGCCGCTTGTGATCTTTGGCTGGTATACTGTGACTGTGACTTATCCCCATGAATTCCCACGTGTTAATGCTGTCCTCTAAAATAGTGCGTGGTATAAAAAGTAAAACATCTAAACCTTTACTTACCTTTATACAAGGAATAACCCAATACAGTATGATACTACACTACTGCATTAAATCCTCATTCTAATCGTTGTAATGTTACATATTTGTTAAAACAACTGTGAACTGTGTTCATCCAAGTTTAAAGTTAATTTGTGCTTTTTAGTTAACTCGTGCTGATGACTTTTAACATATTTCCCCAAAAGGTGGTCAGGGGTTGACATAATTTGTAGGTTATTACAGAGTTGCAACTGCACGGATGTTTAAACAAGCAGTAATTGCAACTGCCTGGCAAAAAACACATTTGGTAATTTTTGTCTACTGCGGTTGAAAAAAACAGAAGCACAATGAGGGAACTTTCTTCTGTTTTTTTCCCACTGAGTTCATATTCAGATATATCTCAGGTTTACCGTTAATACACTTCATCATTAATTGTTTTGAATTAAACTTGATATATTCCTTCACACCTAGGATGGGAGTGGTGGATTGCTTGACTGCCAGCATATTTTGTGAACATATGATTGTTACAAAGGATTCAAATCGTTTTTTATTTTCGTGTAGAGGATTGCTGCAGAATTAGTTGAAGAAAAGATTGACACAGGAAAAGCTAGCTATCTGACCCAATACTTGTTCATACAAATTGTATGTCCAAATACAACAACTTTTTCATGGATTCAGAGTGATGGAAACAATCCACCTAATAATGATAATATATACTTACAATTTGAATCTGCAGAATTTGTTTGGAAGAAAACAACACAGAAACATTGTGATGGACTAGATGCTTCCATAAACATGGTCTGCAAAGTTGCAAAATGTCAAAGCTTTAAACCAACAACAGATTTCATTTGATCTGCCTTTAATATATGATTGATGTAGCAAGAGTGTGGTTAACCATCTACATATTGAGAAAGGGATTTGTTTATGAGCTTACTTTTCCCAACATTTTACCAAAAGCACACTGATTTCCTGTGTGGACTGTAATCCAGACAGCCATTACATTTCCACTAAACTGTGTAAGAGAAAAACAATCGAGAATCGGATAAGAAACTTGAGTTAAATGTGAATCAGTATTTTGTAACCTGCCTCCTCGGACACCACTGAAGATGTCAGGCTACACAAATGAGTACGACTTGGGGTTACTCACACTTTACAATTCAGTGCAATATATATATTTCTAAATGGCTTTTGCCTGATAAGGTGCATGTGGTACAGTTCGGTTTTCCACTTGGGGGCACAACATACACTTGATCTGATGTTCATTCTGGTTTAACTTCCCAATTATTTTCACATTGTTGTACTTTCTATTGTACAGCTTCCCCTTGCTTTACTGCCCCGCTGTAGGAATAGCCGTGACCGTGTGTCCTCATGCTCTTATCTCGACTTCCTGGTATGGTGCCTACGACTCCAGTCAAACCAGCCTCATTACAATAGGTGTGGCTGTTACTAGGTCACCACATTGCAACATTTTATCAAACAGCATTTGGTTCTCGGGAATGGCTTTAGCACACAAACTGGGACATGTAATGCAAGTAATGTCCCCCAACATTTGATCAATCTGTTCTCTCCTCATGGGAGAGACGTTCAGATATCACATGTTTGGATAGCTAAAGCTTTTATGTTATAATCAAAGCAATACTATGGTCATTTTTTAATGACAATTGTATTCTACCCCAGGGTTAAATATTTCTATTTATTTAATGTTAATTAAATACGAAGCTACAGGAATATTTTCCATTTATTATCTTCGTTGGCTTCATTGACCTAAAAAATTGTGTTTCACTGAAGTGAATAATTTCTTTAAATACTTAGGATTAAGGTTAATTTGGCATAACACACACACACACACACACACACAGGTGCAGGCACACACAGGCACACACAGGCACCCACCCATGGCAGCTATCAAAGGTGTTGGTCAATGTATTACAAGGGGTGTGTGAGTGGCAAAAGAGAGAAACAAATAAATCTGTTGAATAATTAACTAAAGCCAAAGCAAGAGTGAAAAAAAGTTCAGAAATAAGAGAAGGAAATGTCTTTACAAGAAATTTGGTAGTTTTAAAAATTTTGCAACTTTTTGCTCCTATGTTCAAATCATTATGGAGTGAAGATCTCCTTTTCTTTTATTCCTTTTTCTTTATTAAGCAGTTTCTATTTTAGCACGTGTTTGTTGAAGTCATTAGCAGTAACAGCACATCCTTATTTTATTTTTACCGTCTTCTCTGTTGTGTAACCCTGAATCAATTTGAATCTGGTCCTGTGTGATCATCACGTCTGATCCTCTTCTATTCATTACTAGGAAAACAAGGCTGACGTGAAGGCCATCATGGCTCGGTTCCAGTCAAGTGGGGGGAGCACTGATGAGAGTTCTTCCTCACCGGCTGGATGGCCCAAACAAGGCCTGCAGCCCACCCTCTCTGGCCCAACAATGCAAACAAAGAAACCTGTCTTGGAGAGCCTCTCGGGCGGTGCAATGAATACTGCTCCTAAACTGGCTTTCCTGAAAAATGCAGCATTCACTAAAAGTGACACAGATGCACTTGAGCCAAACAAAACCAAAGCCACGGTTAACAGGTTTGGCAACACACAGAATGACACCAACAGCAAACCCTCAATTGGCAATAATCTGCAGAAACCACCTTTTTCTCAGCCTCCTGAAACTAAAGGGCCTGTACAGAAGCCTCCTCTCAACAAACCCTCCCTCAGCTCTACCCTGTCTGACTCCAAACCGGCTTTTCCTAAACCAACTCCAGCAATCAGCTCCAAGCCCAGCTGGGTAAAAGAGGACAGTGGTGGGGGTGTTCCCTCTGCTACAAGCTCTATACCCAAACCACCTCCTTTACAACAAAAACCGAGCAGCAATGTTCTAAAATTACGGCAGCAAGCTGATGAACTGAAAGAAGATAACGTGGACACTGCAAACAAACCTTCACCTGTGACAAATCCCCCCTTTAAGGCCTCCTCCAATTTTAGGACTGCTCAGAATATGTTCAATAAGGATAAGGAAAAGAATGAGCAGTCGGATGACAGAGCCAACAAGACAGCTCTTACTGAGAGTAACTCCATCTTTCCTCCCAAACCTCCGGCCAGTAAAAAACCTAGTTTGAAGAAGCCGTCCACTCTCTCTCCTAAACCCAGCAGCAATAATTATGATGCCACCTCAGGTCCCAAGCGCAATGCCCTACCCAACAGTTTAGCTTTGGGCCCTGCTCCTGCCAAACCTAACCGACCTCCGAGAGTCAACCTGGAGAAGTTTAAAAGAGGTGTTGATGCCTCTGATATTGGTGAGTTGGACTTGGAGTTACAGATTACCAGTGACACATTATGAAGCAGTAGCAGGTCAGTAAACTATAGTGACAACATCAAAATACATCTTCACACGTGGTGCAAAGATGTGTGATCAAACTTTGAGGGCCCAAGTTAAACTCAAGAGCGCATTCTTCTTTTAGTATGAGTACAAAGTTACTGCTTCTGCTATGTCAAAGACTATAGGTTGCTTATTTACTCACCCCCTAATTTTAAAATCTTCAAGCCGTCCTATGGGTCTTTGCAAGATTAGAACCATGTCATTAATACTGTTTCAGGGATTTTCAGGGGTTTTTCCAAGTTTAAGCATGGTTGTTTTTGGACTAATTTAGGTAATTTTGAGTCAGTCTCTTGGTCTATTTTTCAATCACAACACAAAGGAAGAAAGGGGTTCCTTCAAAATTATATTCCTAGTTTACTATATCAATGCAATAATCAAACTGAATAAATGTCAGTTTTTTTACTGGGCAAGGTATGTGTTTGCTTCCCTCTTCTCAGTATGCAACAAATACACTGCATCAAACATCACCCTGTCAGCAAAGTTAGCACCTTCCTGTTAAGAGGAGTAAATGATACAGGAAATCAGAAATAGCCTGTAGAAAAAAAAAAGGAGAGAGAGCGAGAGAGAGAGAGAGAGAGAGAGAGAAGGGGTTCCTATTCTTATAGCTCAAGTACATTTCCTATTACAAGCAGTGCAACTTTGTACAGACTTTGTGAAAACAGCTCAAAGTGTGAAGGAAGACTTGCTTCACATCTCAGTGTGGTTACATTGACATTCACTATAAGTCATCTATAGTTTATCTTTACAAAGAGCAATGCACGCAGCCACTGTCTCATCTTGCATTATAGCATTGTAAATAAGGATTATTTACATTTTCTATGTGGTTCAACTATCTACTTGTGCTTCTTGTGAATTCTGTCAACAATCTATGTTACACAGCACAAATGCTCCAGCCAACATAAGATAACAGATGAAAGTTACATGACCATTTTTAGTGCCTCTATTTCCTTATACCAAGTTCCCTTTCGCTTTTCTCCTCTCCCCTCCCCCCTCGCTCTCTGCTCTGACAGCTGAATCTCACCACATGGGGAACTAAGTCGCAGCAGAAAGGGATTGTTTTGGGTGACAGACCACATTTTTAGACACACATCTGATCTGATTTGGAATGCAACTAATCTATTCAAGAACTACAATTGTACAGGTGCTTGTACATGAGTATTTCCATTTTGCCAAAGTATTTACCAAATCCCAACCATTTTAGGGATGGTGGGATACATCCTGGACTATAAATTTATAGGATGAGCTTATAAATTGTGACATATTGTTATCAATATGTAACTGAGTGATGGCATATTGTTATCATCAAAAGTACACTGTACACCTCAACAACAACAGTGAAAAACTGCTTCTAATAATTAATAATTAACACACTTTAATAATCCTGTAATATAAGATTTGAAACCCACTTTTACTTATAAATATTAAATAAAGTAGCAATTTTTTGATAATTCTGAATTTGATTTTGAATTTAATCCCTTCATTTGTTTTTTCTTCGTTATGAATATACACCCAAACTAGTTACCCCCCTAGGGTCTTATTGACTTCAGCACAGCACATATCTTAAGACAATCATTGAGGGATTCTGACAAATATACATAAATATCTCTATTTTAAAAACATTTGTTTGTGCTACAGGTCCTGGCACCTTTAAGAAACCCATCACCCCAACTCCTCCATCCTCTCACCCCAGTAGCCAGAACAACCATGTTACCTCTGTCCCACCCCATCACCCGCCAGTCCCCAGTCTGCCCCCACGACACCCTGCATCCATGTAAGTCACACATAGACGTGCAAAAACTTCATATCATATAATGATTTTTTTATTTGTAGATGAAGTAAGTCCCCCAAAAAAGGTGTAAATGCTGACTGTGCTTTTCAGGATCCAGCAAGAGGATTTCTACGATGATGTTGATCAGCTGATCAGCTCTCCTCCACCTCTCCCACCAACTACAGGTTCAGTAATGTTCACTACTGGATCAAATGTACTGTCTAATGATCACAATGTTGCAAAACTACCATGTCATTTTTAGAACCACAGAAAAACCAGAGAAGTGTGTGTCGTGTTGAACTTTGGACTTAAACACATAAAAAATTCCATATTTTTCATTATAATCTCCTGGTCTGATAATTTACCTTTACACTTATTTAATATTACATTTAATAGTGATTAAAATGATAGTACCAGGCCATATTTTTGGCCTGGTACTATGAATGTTATTTTACATAATGCAGTTCTAAAAAAATCATAATTTGCTCTTTCTCCACTGCAGGTCACCCGAGCCTGAAGGGAAAGGTGAGACATGCTAACTTACTGTACAGGAATAGATATTTGCATGCAGGTGCTGTGTGCAGATGATTGTGCAAGACTGCATTAGACTGAGCTTGAGTTATATTAGTTACAACCACTAGTAGAGTCAGCACTGCCAGTTGTGAACAAACAAACAGCGTGAACATGCTATGCTAACTGCTTTGACTTGTCTACTAGATGAGGACCGTGTTGAACATTTTTGACAGATTTCTCATCCGACTGTTGGTCTGACTGAGGCTAGATGTCTAGATCTAGATGTTTCTTCTGCTGTACTGGCCAAGTTACTTCCAAAATGTAACATATTACATACCACTAGTTACTTTGAAAGTAATATGTAAATTTATTTCATTGTAGTAGTACAATGAAATTTCATTAAACAACCAAAACCTTTACATGGCAAGACACAAAATGAAGAAGAAATTAAATTTAAGAAGTGTTTTTGTAACACATTATATTATTTCATTACTGCCCAAAAGTAATATATTACTGTAAAGCGTTAACCAAGTTGACATTTATTGGTCTGAGAGACAGAGAGTGCGAGCTTGCATTAGCACAGCCACTAAAACTGACAATCAAATAACACAGACGAATAAATTACTGTTCTGGTATATCTTTCGTATAGGTTGAGGCTCAAACATGGAGCTGAGTCTTACAAGTGTATATTAGACTGACAAATGAGTGTGGGAATCATATGAATAAGTGTTGGGATTAGATGTTAGAAATTAAGCAAAAATAGAAAAATATCAACATGAGTCTGTGGATTTGTGTGGCACATTATCTGACATATATAACTTTGAGCTACTTCTCTGTTGTAATTTGCAATTTGTAATTTCTGGGGGTTTTTTTTCCTAGGAGGAATTAAATGATGATGATGATGATGATGGAGAGATGTATGAGGATCTGGACGAACGATGGTGAGAAAATGTTCCACACTAAACAATTTATCACACTCATCACTGATTATACCCTGTCTTTAAATCCAATTTCCAGAGTAAAAAAAAAAATATGTAAGCAATTAAAGTAATTTGTCTCTTCTCAGATTGAAAATTTTGTTTTTACTAACTGAGACTGGTCAGGGATACTGACACTGACACTGAAAAACCCTGGCACATACTAAACATACATCAGTTCAGTAATCGTTTCAGTCCCAGTACAGATGTGTCTTATGAACAGTGCTCTCTAGTGGTCGTTTTTCACAACGACACAAAGTCATTCTGTCTCATTCTGATGTATTTGAGGCGGTTAATTTTTTTTTAGAAGGTTTGGTCTGTCCAGACAATCAAACCTGCCACAGGTGAGACCATCTAAAATTCAACATTTTATAGATGAGATCATATATGGTATACATGTTTTCTTAGGTCCATTGTATTAAATTCTTTTGAAAGATGCTAATAATTTCTGTTTTCAATTAACTATTTAAGTTTTATATTTTTATAGAAGCCCATGTAGGGACAGCTGTTGCAAATTAATGAATGATAAAATGGTGCTTGTCATGAAATAAATAAACTGTATTCTCTGCTTGCATTGCATATGCATTTATCTTTTGTCATTTTGAATATCTATTCAGTGTTTGCCTTTTAATAAACACCAACGTCCTTTCTGTCTCTTTTTCTGTCAAAAGGGAAGCGGCTGAACAAAAACAGGAAAAGAAAAAGGAGAAAGATGACAAAGAGGAGAAAAAACGACTAGAGGCTGAGAGGAAGGAGCAGAAGGAACGTGAGAAGAAGGAACAAGATGCCAGAAAGAAATTTAAGGTGAGTGAAAAAGGATTGGAACTATCAGCTAAATCTGCTGGGGGACAGTTAGTCTCTCAGGGCACACGTCTATATGTAAAATATGGAGCCAGGCCTACAGGACATTAGCAATGGAGCGAGATTCTACATGTTGTAGCTTAGCATGAAGACTAGGTTAGGTACAGATGACAACTGGCAACTCCTTTGTTTCCGAAAAAGAAACACTAGTGCATAGTCTCCCAAAAAAAAAAAGACATGTATTGCACTGTTTCCTCCTGTTGACGGTTATCTGGTTTAGCTAAACTAAGCTAAACTAAACCAAGATATCCATCTATTAAGATCATCTTACAGTACAAACATGAGAGTGGCACATATCTTCTGTTTTAAATCTAAAAAAAAAAAAGTCTATTTCCTGAAATGTCACAATATTGTGCTGCACTTTCCTATTCTTAATTGTCACACCGAGCACATCTTGTCTGGTTTCAAAGCCCTGTCATAAATCAATGTCATGCTTTACGTTATAATAAATATGTTATCTATTCACCGTATATGGTTTTGTGTGTGTTAGTTGGTGGGGCCCCTGGAGGTCCTCCAGCAGGGGAAGGCTCATGTGGACTGCAAAGGCAGTAAAACTGACATTGGTCTGAAGCAGGGAGACTGCCTGGACATCATCCGTGTACAGGGCAACCCAGAGGGGAAATGGTTGGCACGAACACAAGATGGATCCAGTACGTCACATGTTTAGCCCTCATCTGTCTCATGATCTAAAACCCACAATTAATGATATTAAAAGTCAAATTTAAGGTAGTAAGGATGAAATGAACTGAGGACAAGACATTGAATCAGTATTGCATTTTGCTTTGTATTTGCAACAGTTGGTTATGTAAAGATCACTTCAGTGGAAATTGACTTCAACTCTCTGAAGAGAGGTCAGCAGTCGTATGACCCTGAGGTTTATGATGATATCGACTTCCTGCCTTCTGATAACAGGTATCAGCAATGTGAAGATTCTTATTCCACATCTGTTTCGTGCACTTTTGCAAGAAAAGGGAAAAGTAAAGTGGGAAACATACATATGTTTGCAATGTATGAATGATATGGAAGTTCACTACATAATCTTGTCTCTTATTAATATCACCAATTCTTCTCTCTCTACAGTGGGATCACAGGACCAGCAGGTATGCTTATCATTATACAATAACATTGCTTGTTTACTATAATATTTACCAAATATGTTAAATGTTAAATGTTATGTCTTTGTTTTCATCTTGTAGTTGTTCTACCCCCACTACCAGGAGAGGGAGGAGAAATATATGATGATGTTGTTGATCCAAACCTTGAAGTCAGGTGGGAATTGATCTATTGATTAATAATTTATCTTTAGAATCAGCTTTTACCCTGAATAATAATGCTAAATGGAAAGGAGTATAAAGGAGAGATACAAAGTAACAAGAAGAGAAATGCACGATTTCTCATGCTTGGATGACTCTCTAGTCCCCTGGAAACCAGGTCTCCTCTTACGAAGCCTCTTAGCTTCCTGCGGATGTTTGACCGGAACAGACGTCCTACCAGCACTAAAGTGTAAAATACACTCAGTAGTAAGACTGATCACGGATCTACTACCCACTGTCATTAATCCCAGGTCTTTCTCTCGCCTTTTAACAATTGCTCAGTTTCTTTTGGCTGGAGATGCCTTTGAATGTTGATTTTCTCCATAGATCAGGACCAGATCAACAACTTCACCCATGTCTGAATAACCCTGAAAGAGTTTCATTGACAAATTGACTATTGCATGGATATTTGATTACCTGTGATTTTACTAATCTTTTGTAGTTATCTGGATGTCTTTAACCGATCTATGCCTGCTGACATAATGAAGGCGTTATCTGTTAACACTGCAAAAACATGTTTTAACAAATATACTTAATCTTAATCAAACTTACAACTTAAAAATTTGATATTTTAATGATCTAAATGATGTAACAATTCAATAATTAATTTTCCCTTTGTTATGCCAGAGTGCCTCCACCCAGCCAGTTTACTGCAGAGGGGAATTCAGGTATGAAAATTACCATGTTTTGAATTGATATCTAATGAAATAGTTTCTCACATTTTTCCTTTTTTTTTGGCCTCTCAACTTATTAAACTGGTATTTGGAAGTTTGCTTTGGATTCTTTTAGCTTGGTATAAACAGTTGTTAACAGTGGCCCATGCTGTATATATATTGCTTATATTGTAAAATTGGGTTTAGTGTTCTGCAGAAGTCATAGTCTCCATTTTGAGCTTCCCTAGGCAAAGTGTGAGTCATCCCAAACCTCCTTTTCATATCTGGATGATAATGTCAGGTGCATTTCGATGTCATTTTACCTCACTTATTTTTTCCACATTCTACCACAGATCAGCAAGGAGCAGCAATTGATGAGGAAATATATGATGATGTTGACCCTCAAAATGTGCTTCCAACTCCACCCATGAGCAGGTTAATATCAATCTGAAAATGTAATAATCTAACAGCAGAGTCCCTCCATCTAGAATCAACCATCAATATATTTAGCCCTTTTGGGTTTGACTGCTTCCATCCAGCTTTCCAATCCTGAAAGGCAGAAGCAAGACTGAAGAGATGGACCCGAAGAGGCAGAAAAAGTTCGAGAAGGAGGAGAAGGAGTTCAGGAAAAAGTTTAAGGTATGTCTTTCTAATAGGTTCTTAAACATATTTCATTCATCTTCATACATCGATAGATGATTGATTGCGACAAAATATTAAACTTAACCACCTAAAATTACTTTATACTTGAGCTTACACACTACTTAGGAGTGTAAAATAAAAAATATATGCACATTTACAGTTTTAGATATCGCATTCAATCTCTTTCAGTATGACGGTGAGATACAGGTGTTGTACCAGGTGAACATTGTACCCACACTTACTAATAAGAAGTGGAGTGGAAAAGAGCTTCCAGTCAAAGCAGGGGAGACACTTGATGTCATTGTTAAAGCTGTGGATAACAAATTGATCTGTCGGAACGAGGAGGGCAAGTGTGAGTATCTGTTTGATACATCCCAGGTTATTAAATAGGATAGACAGCATTCCTACACTGCCGCTTTTTCAGTCTTTGTTCCAAAAACCTTGATCATCATTAACTAAATTCTTCTGTTCTTCTATAACAGTTGGTTATGTCTCAACAAGCCACATTGCTGTGGAGTAAGTACCACAAACATTCACATATTAAATCATACACAGCCAAAGAGAGAGCGATTTAACAGCATGCTTCCCATACTAATTATGCTGCTATTGTTTACAGTGATGGTGATATCTATGATGACATTGGGGATGGTATGTAACATTTTGCTTCATTACCTTATCAATAAATGTGCACACAATAAAATATATATTTTTGTTACTATTATTCAATATTATCCCTTTTTTTTCCAGATTGCATCTATGACAACGACTGAAAAACATTCTACAATGGGTTTATTGTTTTACATGGATATTGCTCATGTTATTTATTATGTTTAATGATGATATACACTTAGGGTCGCTTTAAATTAGCCTGGTAATCTGAATTGTCATTTCATTCTTTCATTCTTCATTATTTATTAAGTAATATATGAATTGCTGAAAACATATTAGACATGTTAGCAGCAATTTAGAGCGTTAGGGCCAGGTGGGCTTTGAAGTCATTTGAACAATACAGTCCCTTTTTCAGAAGCTATGTAATGTGGTTATGTTATAAAACGTCTTTGCATTGTGGGAAAATTTGCTGGATCAGCAGTATTTGTTTATTTCTGTTCTGCATTTTGCATTCCCCTGTCTCTTAGTCTGCATAAAGGAACTCTACATCTCTGACTTCACATATATGCTTCTACTTTTGGTCACAATATATTATAAGAACAGTGACATGTTTAAACGGAAGTCATTGATTTCTGTCTATGACACCGATCATAACTCTGAATTCTTTGTCTCAGTTTTCAACATGTTTAACAACTGTTTTACTGCCAAAGTGAGTTTGACATACTGTAAATAAAATATAAAGTACTTTAATAAAGTATTTCAGTGGGTTTTTGCTTTTTGACATCTTTATATGTCCTATCTGCTGTAAAGGAGAGCCGCATTAGATAGTTAGTTAAGTTAAAAAAATAAAATTCAATCATGTTTCAACAGGAATTCCTACGGACTTCATAGCATATTCTACAAGCTTTTTATCTTACAGGTTCTATATGTAAGTTGGTGCAATCGATAGGCTTTATCAATCATTAGGTTCTGTTAATTCATTGTTGCAACAATATAACAGTACATTTTCCCTTCTATTGAAATATATTTGATCAGGAGTATGTATACTTTCAAAGTCCATGGGTGTGTATCACTAACATACAGAATAAGGCGCTGTATACTGCCTGTAAAGTGATGTGTTTACAGAACATGGCTAAATGAAGCATTTAAAATGGCTTTTCCAAGTCAGCTCTTCTCCTGATACCTGCCCTCTGCACTTTCTGCACAGGAGAGTGAGTAGCATTTACCGGCAGCTGATAGAAACTACAGGACACCTGTGAGGGCTGCTTTCACTGAGTGGTCTAAAATTAGCTGGACTTTTTACAATAAATATTATTTTTGAATCAGACACATGACACATACCTTTGAATAACAGTCATGATAAGCAGCAGCTGCCGTTTAGAAACGGGACAAGGTGGCACATCTGCAGTCGCTCCACCGCCGCTTCTGAGCCTCTCTGCAGCCATCTTTCTTCCTCTTCATCCCCATTTATTTTCTCATTTATGTTTTGTGATCGTCCACGTCTATGTGTTGCCATAGCAGCCAACTGCCTTTACGTTACATGCGTCACATGACCGAGAGGAGGTAGAATTGATTATTTATCCTACGTATCCCGGATGTTGAATCAACTTTTTTCTGATCCAAGTGATCTGAATTTGATTAGTTCAATTTGAACACACACATATATATATATATCGCTTAGAATATGTGAACACTGAAAGAAATAACCAATAAAATTCATTCTTTAAAATTCAAAGTTGGTTAGCTTTCTTCCTGTTTGTCCTGTACTTTATTCGCAGTACAAAACAAAATACTGAAAAAAAGAATTTGACGTGTTTTTAAAGTTTGTAAAAGTAACTTTGCATAAAGCTACAAGAAAAAAGACGGAAGTTATTTCCGGTCTATCCCGGAAGTTAACTACTCGTGTCACGATGGCTCCTCCAGTCGCAGTGTCGCCGCTCATCAAGGTAATAAAAGCTATTATTCCAAATGAAGATTCCTTTAAATATGACTTTTTAAGTTTAGATGCCCAGGGTTAGAGTTCGGGGTATGGTTGGTATACAGCTGTCGGCTAACCAGCGTTACTGTTACGTCTTGTGTTAGCATGATAGCTAGTGTTTGCTAGTAGTGACATTGAGAAGCTCCGTAGGTGAACCGCACTGTTCAAAAACAGCTAGACAACCCGCATCTCCCCCATATTTGTGATGCCAGGTTGTTGATTATTATTAGTAGTTGTTGTGCTCTTATCAGTACATTGCAGCCTTTATGTCATGATATAGTTCACCAGCCGTAAATCATTTTAGCAGGAAGGTCAGCGTGAAGCCGAACTTCGCCCCAGTCACAGTCCACTGTCAGTGCAGATCGTGCTTAGTGTACAGTTACGGGTAGTTGTATGAACACAGTCAGTCAACAGTATAAAGATGAGAAATGTTCATATTAGTGTTCCAAAGAGACTTATTCAAACAGCTTAGTGTTAAAGTGAAAATCTCAAACAGGAAGCTGGTTAGTCACGGTCACTGTTAGTTAAAAGTTGTGAATGATTTCATTTCAGACGGCCAGGTGGTCTGCCTTGCTGCTGGGCATCTTCTATGGCAAACAGAGGTTTGGTAAGTTGTCAGTGAGTGTTTTTGTCCAAAATGTCCAATTTTCAAGGACAGCTTAACAAAGGGACATAAGTTCCCCGAAGAGGAATGCTTAACAAATGTGTATGTCTGCAACCATCAAACCTGATGGTGACAGTGTTTGATGTTGAGAAGACAGAAAATAAAAATTAATTTCCGAGACAATCTCCCAAATCGAGTTCACCATGAATCTAAAATCTGTGTGTGAATAAAACACCTGCAACCCCAGAATAAAATTATTAAGGGATCTAAAACCATTACTGGATATTTATCTCTATTATGAACTTTATTTGTTTGTTTTAGTAGTTGATTATAGCATAGGTTATATTGTGCAAATACAATTTTTGTTTTCCAGGTTTAGGGTAAGCATAAGGCATACATTAGAAGTAATTAAACAACTGTTATTAACAATGTTAAAAAATTATTGGACTTTTATTAGTTATATTTTAAAACATTCTAAACATTTTTTGACTTTTACTCTGTAAAATATGTTCAATCAGGTCATGCTGATATATAGCTTTCTGCATTCAGTTGCAAACATAAGCCTGCTCTGATTTATAAACTATATATTTATCTAAAGTATATTTTAAATCTACTTAAACCTATAAGCCCTATAGACATAAGTAAGGAGATTGACTATACACCCTACACTATAGGGAGTATACCCTGTAGTAAAGGGAGTGCATAGAAAACTGCATCAAGCTAAATTAAAATGTAAATAATTTTAAATAATGATTGACTGTTGTGTTATTCTTGTTTAGAGTACCTAAAGCCTATTGCTGAGGAGGAGAGGAGGATTGAAGAGGCAGAGAAGAAAGCTAGAGAGGAGCAGGAGCGCATCTACAAACAGCTGTCAGAAGGTATCAAAGACACACACTCTCCTTCCTGTCTGTCATACAAAGGCGACCATTACAGCTTTGACAGTGAAATCACACATTTCAGCACATATCCAGAAAATGCCTTATTTACATATTTCCTATCTTGTTTTTCTTTCTCTCTACAGCAAATTCTGACACCATCCTCAAATGAGCTATCTCTGCACCTGTGTCATGTTTCAAAGTCAATAAAAACAAAAAAAAATTAAAATGTTCTTGTGTTCCTTGTGGGGATGGGATTACTTTCTACTAAATCAAAAAATAAAATCAACACAGCTGCCAGTCTTTTTCCAAAAATATTTTTTAAGTCATTATTTCAGTTTAATTTGCAGTACAAAGATAGATGACATACCAACACACGTTTTGTGACTTGAGTATGTGTAAGTCTGCGTGTGTGTGTGCACGCGCGCACTTGTGCACACCTGTCCTTCAATAGGAGATGAGCCCAGGGAAAGAGCATGGTTGTAATCCTGGCCTAGTTTAGCAGCAATCCCAGGATTGGGGTCAGGGACCAGTAGAAGAAAGTGCTATGTGGACAGAAGTGTTCCCTCAATACTCTTGTGTTATGTAATATTGTAACCTTCATTATGAACTCTGTATTGCATTATAGCATTATGTAGTACCTGCTATTGCATTATGACTTGGGCCAAAGAGGTATGTCAGATTTCATGGTGCTACATATGACTCAGAAAAACATTTTAACCTGGTAATTTGTTCTATTAGAGACAAACAGTTGATTTACCAGATTAAAGGTATCAAACTGTTATTTTAACTTCTAAATAAGTTTCAGTTTAATATAAATTCACTCAGATGCCTCATAAAAATACATTTGCTTTATTTGGGAGGTCATCTTTGTGCACATGGCTGACATGAAGAGGCAAGCTTTCATAAGGTGAATAACATCTACTCAAAAATGTTCTGGGTATCTGCAGCATATTTACGCACATGTATTGTCTAATCAAAGTTGGCAATATTTATACACCTGGGCATTCCTTCCATATGTGGAACTTGTACATCAGTAAAAACAAGAAAGCATGATGAAACCATCATTTAAAAGATAAGGGGGAAAAACACAATTACTGTGCCTGTAAATAATACTAATGTTATAATTAAAAAATAAGCTTCTATATTTCAACTAGAAAAATATGTTTTGTTATATATTTACAGGGTTGGATGGAATACATATATATATATATATACACACAAGTTTTTACAAGAAGATAGTTGTGTTGTCTCAAACATCGCTGTTCTCCTGGAGCCTTTCTTTTCTATATGCAGAGATGGTTATGCGGAAGCATGATGGGATTATGGTTAGCACCAATTCCTCACAACAGTCCAAAGACCTGAACCTCGGACTATTTATGTTAAGTTTTTGTTTTCCTATTTCCTATTTGTGTTTTTCCACTAACATAAAAGTACATAATTATTGGGAGTTAGTCCTCAGGTGGCGCACTATGACACAACTCTGCTCCTGTACTGGAATGGTTGGTTTATTCAGAAAATGAATTTCCCATCAGGTGCAAACTTGTAGTAGAAGGAGAATAGATAGTTTCTGCAGCCACTCCTTTATGCTTCAGTTTTGTTTTTTTTGTTTTTTTTATGAAACCATTCAATTTATCTTATATGGAAGCAACTAACTTCAGTAACTGAGTTTCAGTGTTCTCTATTTTATTAAGACATTTGTAACTGTATATTCATAACATACAATAATCTACTCAGTCAGATTTAAGTACAGTAAGAAGGCATCATGACGTAAGCATCTACTGCGGTTTACGTGCAGACACTAAAGTTCATTGTGAATGCAATTGGCTTGATATTTCTAAATCTTGGCCTGGAGCAACCCTGAGCTTCTCATCTATCTTTGGCTCTCTGCAGTCGCAGTAAACAGACTCTCATTTGTAAATGTTGATTGACTGGAAGAGGTGAACATGGAACTAGTTATATGTACAGTAGTTCAGTCTACCCATTAGCTAACTTCACAATCATAACCCTACAATCAATATTACATGAATGTACAATACAGTAAAGCTTACTTGTGTTGAATGTTCACTCTTGGTAATACACGATCTATACTTAATCCTCAAAATGTTAACGAATCACCAAAAATTTTTTGAGACGAGGAAGTGTATCTCAGATGTTCTCTTTCTGAAAAGTTTGGTCTCACCTGGTTAGTGTCCCTTCAAGATAAAAACCTGCTCTTGAAGAATTCAAGGATTCTTCCCTGTTCAAGTTTTTCTTTTCTGATATGAGCCAGCTTTTCTGAGGAAGTATGATGAGGTTTATGCATCTACTTATGCATCCGTCTTCACATTTAAAAAATGTTTTCCTTGGCAGTGAGACTGAGCGGCTGACTGGTTGTATTCTGAAGGTAACTCTGACGTCAGTCTGGATGAGCTGTTCAGGTGCATTTCCATCAGATGTACATCTTTTTGACCTTCTAGCACACTGAGCAGGTTTTGGAGCCAGAACCTCCAGCACTGGAGGTGTTTGGAGCAGCTAGTAGAAAAGAATACATGTGAATGTGGAACATCATTTACTTAAAGATTAATGTCAACATTCAAAACCTTTAAACACTAATTTTCATAGTTTGAACCAAAGATATTAACTGAAGGTGAACAACTTCTCAGAAATTCAGCATAGTGTGATTATTAAAGAATCTTTTCACCTTTACTGGCAGTAGCCTCTTTAGCAGCCTTCTCTTCTTCTATAGCTTTGAGTTTAGCTTCATACTCTTCTTTTTTCGCATTCCATTCCTTCCTGTTGTTGAGGATGCCATCTAGCATGGGTGTGATTTGTGGGTGGAAGCGAGAGAACTCCTGAACAGGGATGTGTCAGAAACAAATGTAAAAAAAAAAGTAATTCAAACTCAAAGTTAAATGTACCAGTTAAGGTAGGCAGGTTTGTTCATAAGTAAATGATCCAATAAAAATGCTATCCCTGGGAGCGGCATAATTTATTGGTCCTTATCAGAACCACCTTCAACAACTTTGCACAATAAATAAAAACATAATTACATCAGGTAAAGTGAAAAAATTCCAATTTAGTACAGCAAATATGAAACAGTACCTTGTAGACAAACGTGCAGACAAAGTCAATGAAACCACACTGTAGCTTTGGAAGCTCAGCGGCCTTGGTCCTGTCCATCATGGGCTGGTGGGAGGAATGAAAACTGTTTGTTGCGCTCGGGCAACTTATCAGGTCAGTTACTCAAAACCTAATGCTTCTAGCTCTGTACAGCACATTTCTGCATTAGTGGGAGAAAGAAATTATGCTTGTACTCTAGTTAACCTGGCTTGAATGAATGTAAAAGATTTATTTTCTATCTGTTTCCCTTTCTGCCGGTGTCCATAAGGCAATAAGCCACAGACACATAATCTTCTGTGTTATTCTGAACCTCACAATAGGTTGCTGTTCCAGTACTGTCCTCTCCAGGTCACCCTGCTCCCAAAACTCTGCTGCTACCGACAAGGCCACCTGAAAGAAACATACATAGTCATCTTCAGAGAAGCAGCACTCAGTGAGTCACATATTTAAAACTTTTTTTTTTTTTTTTTTACTTTCTCACCTTACTCTGCACCTCCCAAGGCTTGGTGATGGCAGACAAGTCACATGCGGTCATCATCATAGCCCTGAAATGGAAGTGATTTAATGAATTGGAAAAATGTCACAAAGAGGAACAAAAAAACTTCTGCGTGTTTGTTGTACTTACATGACAATCTCCTTCCTGGTTGTTTCTAGAGACATGAAGTCAACCCACTTCTTGTCTTCCTCATATGTTTTTGAAAGGTCCACAATCTTCTGGAACATAGTTCTTTTCCTAGGAAGGTAAATTGAGAGGAGCTATTTGACTTGAGTATTTGTACTGTACAGACATTAGGGGAATGAACATGCTGCTAAAGTGAGTAAACAGGAGACAGTACTGACTTGAAATAAAGAGCCAGGTCAGTGGCGATAATGGCGATGTCCATGAGATGAATGACATGGTCCACCTGTCGCCTGTTTAGGTTCTGGTAGATATTCAGTGACTGCAGGTGAGATGAGAGCAGAGAGAGGAACATCACTTAGACTGCGAGGAGGAAGAGGATTCAGAGCTATACAGGTTGAATTATTCTCCAGGTCACCTCTTAATTCTCACCTCATCAGCCAAGAGGAACTTTCCAAACTCTAGATGGTGTCGTTCCAGGATGGAGGAGCCATGTAGCTTTGCCAGAGGGTTACCAGATCTATTGGAGAGAATAAAGCAGCAGGATTAAACATGAGATTAACAACAATCACCAACAGTTTCAAGTACAAATACTTAGTATTTACAGCACAGGCTTTTTATAACCGTACTTACACACACACACACACACACTTCTATTACATGAACCTCACACCTTTTATGGTTGACAAAGATCCTTCATCATTGGATTGTTGTGCATCTTAAAAAAAGAGCTAGCTTTAAAAAGCTTTGAATATTTGGGTGACTCACATTTATATCAGAAGCATATATTATTGATCTGCACATCAGCTCATGAACACACCATTAATGCGTTTTTAAGCAATAGGTCCTTTAAAATGAAACTCTCATTGAAAATTATTATTCAATACTGTCATGATGTTGAAGCACAGTTGTGTGATTGTCGGGGCCTGTTGTTTCCTGCACACAGTATCATTGGTCGTTGTGCAGCATTTAGTGTTTCTACTCAGTAATTAAAAATTTCACAATAGCACTTACTTGACTTGGTACAAGTTGTTTGTCCCTCTGTGATCAATATCATGCAGGAAGCCTGCAGTTATCATTGCCATTACCTCCAAGTCAGTGTAATACCGCTTCAGCATTCCTGTCTGAGTGCAAACAAACACGCAAAGTGGTCCAGTCAAGACAAAAGAAGAAATCCATAACAGAATAGAGGCTTTTCATTCATATGGAGAATTTTAAATAGCATAAGTTATAAATAAATAGAAGTAATAATAATTATGAATTAAAAATCAAAATGATTGATACCGTTAATAGTGTGAACATGGTCTGTCCCACGTTGAAGCCATGGCGCCAGTTGTGGTAGGTGATTCGTCTGTAGCCTTTACTGAGTGAGTACATGAATCGAACAAGCACCTGACAGGGCAGGAGAAAATAATCATATGAAGTGCAGTCCTTGAATCCGTAGGATTGATGTAAATTGGTCGCATATGATCTGTATCTGCATGTTGTGTGTCTTCATGCATGTGTAGATCACCTCTTGAGGGACCTGGAACTTCTTGACCACCCCGACTTCATAATACATCTGGATCCCGCACTTCACCAGATCCATCTCTGTGCAGTTAAAATCTGAAAAGTGGAACTCGTAGATCTCAAACTTCTTAATCATTGGAGGTAGTTCTTTTTTCTGAGGGGGGTAGTTAACAGAAAGTGGGAGTGAGAGTGGGATAAGCCAGAGCACAGCTCATTCATGGCACTGACAGAGAGACAATTCACATGAAATAACTGATCTATTTTCTGTTAAGTGAACTGCCAACTCTTGCAAGGATTAAATGCCACTTGAGGATCACAATAAATGACATGAAATGACATTCAAGTCTTAGTATTACCAGTATAGTGAGCAGCTCATCCTCTTCACACTCTCTGGGTTCACAGTTGTAGAGATCTCTGGTGTTCTGGAAGAGGAAAGAGAAAACCATTGAGGTATACTTCAATTGTATTAGTAACGAAGCCTCCCACAAAGTGAAACTATCATTTTAAACTGAATTTGTAACGTAAAGCTTATATCAGCTCGGTGCTAGACCATTTCAGGTGCCTGTTGTTGGACTAAATATTTGAATATGAAAGAAAGTCTCTCAAATCAGTTGCAGGCATTAAAAATATACAAGTTACTGTGTGCTACATGCACACTGGACATTTTTGATGAAGATACATTTTAAAGGGTATAAAGCGCTCACCAGGACATTCTGAATCTCATCATCCCGACATTTGACATGATAGAGCACCATGTCCTGAGCGATGTCTTTCCGATTCTCGAGCTTGTTCATTTTGTCATAAGTGTCAGGGTTCAAAACTGACCAGCCTAGGAACTGGGTCAAAGCCTGAGAAACAGGGAGATCGGCAGAAGAAAATTAGGAACAACCCTCTGTGGAGCTTACTGTGTGTACTGAGACAAAAACACACAAGTACATCTAATGTGGAACTGCAGTGTGTTAAACTACAAAGCTGAGAGATTAATCTTACCTCCATTAGCTGCTCATCCTGATCATCAAAAGGCTTTCCGTCTTTTCTGTTGTAAAAAGTGGCCACTCCCACTATCTCTTCTTTTTTGTTGACAATTGGCAGCGACAGAACATTTTTAATTGTCCAGCCACTGCTGTCAAGTGGCTCAGTCTGCAACAATAGGTGAAAACATCACACTTTTAGAAAGTCCATAAGATTCATGGACTGTCCCATCAGGGGCCTTCTTAAGCCTCCTACCTGAAACGCGAACATCTCATCAGCAGCTGTATTCATAATGTTGCAAATCTAAAACCAACAGAAGGAAAAAGGGGAGAAGGAGTGAATGTGCAGATACTTTCATAATTTATTTACCAGATTTTTGTAGTGGTTAAAGAAAATAACTTACAAAACCACTCTCAGCAACATAAGTTGGCAGGCCGCTGCTCAAGGCCCAGTGATCCGGAGTTGGATTGCTGCGGGATGGACAAGAAAATTGAGCATTAATATTTCTTCATTTAGTTTTGCCAATTAAATAACTCAAACTGAATTACAGTTTGTGTTGTGATATAAATCTATATAATACTTGTATATTTCAACTGTGGCAATTACTTACGGTATGACTTTGATGTCCTCTTTTCCGTGTAATATATAATCAATCACTTTGTAGAAAATTATCTCCTGGTGATAAAATTAAACACAGGGGATTAGAGTAAGCAAAGGACAGTGGTCTCTGTCAAGTATTTAGACATCTTCCACCAACAGAGCGCTAATAAATTAACTGTACCCTGCCATCAGGAGTTACAGGACCAGAGTAAGGTGGCTGCTCTCCCATCAGCACTGGCCAGATGTCAAAGAACTCCTATGAGGAGATAAATCAAAGAAATTGTGGTAATAAATGCACAAAGACAAATGTAGGGCATTAGAGATGAAGCCACACAAATACAGAGTACCTTTTCTTTTGTCATGTCAAGTAAGCCCACAGAGTAGCGGTCACAGTTGAGGTAGGCTCGGACTGTGTACAAGGCTTTGTGAAACTGACGCTCAATGTCTGTCAGCTCCTCAAATACCTTGTTGGCAGACCACAGCAACAGCTAAGACACATAACACACATACACTTTATTAGTTATGTGCAGCATTTAGTTAATGCAGAGTCTGTTTTATTTATTGGACCCCAAAAACCACAAGTCACAAAGTACATACAGCTTGCAGAAATGTTTCTGTATTTGTAAATGAGTAGACTCAGTGAAATCAAATACGTGTTGATGTCCTTCACCTGTCCTTTACGCGTCTCACAACTGTGGAGGTAACTCAGCTGGTAGATCTTCAAGTTCAACGTGGCAATTTTCAGATACTTTAAAAAAAGCTAAAATGGAAGAAGGAGACAGAAAAAATGCAATATAAATACATAATGTCGCAAAAAAAAAATCTTAACAACATGGTACATTTCGACATAATTATCTGTTACAATATCAAATGCAGTTTAATATGATACAATGTGAAAATGCTCCATTACTGACCCGTCTTCATCTAAGTCATATTTCCATTTAAGTTTACTCCTATTTGGGATGCATCACCATACATGATGGATTAGTTACCTGACATCCACCACGTGCTCCACCTCATGACCATTTTGATAATCTACCAATCTACTCCAAGGGAATTCCCTCCCAGCTGCAGTGACACCCTTCAGGTATCTCAGCTGTTGTTTCATAGTCATCATCTGTCCTTTTCTTGTGTATGATCTTTGTATGTGTTCTGACTGACTGTGTGTGCCGTGTGCTTGGGCTGCTACGTGCTTTGGACTCACGTCTTCATCTTCAGCAGTGAAATGTGGTCCAGTGGTCTTGTTCAATGCCATTATCACTGCCACCAAGTCTTTACCATTGAGGATTGGTGTAGCCAGAATGTTTTTGGTCTCGTAGTCTGTGAGTTCATCAACAAATGAGCTGAAGTACTGATTCTGAAAGGAGAAAAAAAGGTTATATATGTAGTCCACGTAGAACAACATTTGCAAACCTCCAGAATTGATTTAAAATGGTATTAGAGCTTCATGTTTGAGGTCCTCTGTGCCATTAAAATCCTGATCTAGGGGCACAGTATACCATAGACACTTTGTGGCGGGGCTGGGCAAAGTGAAGTAGTTTTGATCTGTTTTAGATTCCTGCTGACTGCTGACTAAATGTCAGATGCATCTAATCCACTGCTAGAGCAGAGGCTGATGGGATCTGGAAATAAATGGATTATGTCTGACAAGGAGATTTGCACTCTCACTTGGTCAAGTATAGATGGATATTATTAATGCGTCCTTTACTTGTTTACAATCATCCAGCACTGATCATAAAATTTAAGCATTCTAATTCATGAATATATACAGATTTATTGAGAGCACTATTGATTATGGGAAAAACTAAATATCGCTTGAGTTTTACATAATATATCAATTTTTTACTGCATTAACAGACGAGCGTACTAAAGCTCAAGAAAGTAACTTAAACCCTGCTGTTGTGTCAGCACCACAGACAATCTTTACAAAAGCTACAGTGCTGATACACCCAGACAGTGTTGAAAACTACCCCACAAATTAAATCTGCATGATATCATTGGACGCTGGATCATAACAACCAACAACTAATAGATTGTTCTCCATTTAGTTAAAAGTCAGAAATATTCACTCCCTGTGAAATATTATTTGGTGGTTGCTCTGTCTGTCTTTTGCAGCTGCCATTATCACTTTCTCAAAACGTGAATCACACTCCTCTCAGTACCGACGTGCTATTTTTAACCATCACCTACATCTATTCAGTGATTTCTCTGTGAGAAGACCATCAGCCAGGACATTCCTTCAAAAAAAACACCAGTGATCAGAGTTTTGATCCTCATTTCATCATCAACAAGTTGATATAAAAATGTATGGGAAAGTCTTACTGTAGTTTATTTTCCACAAGTAAATTCAGGGTGTGAATTTACTCTTAAGCCTACAATGATAAACTTGTATTAATGCTCATTTGTAGGAAGTAAAGATGGAAGACCTGGTGGTAGTATTGTCCATTACACTTTTGGTACTGATGAACATAACATCTGCACTGATGGTGGACAAGGTTTATTTACTGCAAGCTGGGGTTTAGTTATCAGTGTTGCATTTTCCCCCTCACTCTCTTACCTCTTTGACATCTTTTACATTAACAGTCTTCTTGGTTAGGGCCACATGGCCAACTATCCCCATGTCCAGCGGATAGACAATCTCAGAGTCCGGTGGCACCACACAGTCGTCCAGCTCTGACTCTGTGCTGACATTAAAGAGCCTTGTGGCCAGCTCTCCGATGCCATTCCTCTGCCTGTACATGAACAAGCTGCAGCGGTCAGCATGAATGAGAGTGGTGATTCTCTTCAGGATCTTGAAGACCACCTTTTCCACATTGATGTTCTCCTGCATGTCTTTGATTAGGTCATACATGATTTGGCTTTCCTCAACCTTGATAGAGATAAAAAAAGAGTATGTCAATTTGCTAGATATTATATATAGATATTAATAAGTTTATGTGGAGTAAATTAGGCTGCTTTTTTCCCTGAATAAACAAGTGGAGAAATAATTTAATTTACCTGACTGAGCTCCTGGAACTGGCTGGTCTTTTTGGAAAAGTACTGAGCAGCAAATGCAGGATTCCCTTTGAGGAATTTTTCCACATCTTCCTTTTGCGCAGCCATGGTTCCTTCGTCCTCCTCTTCTCCAAAGTGTTCTTGTCTTCTCCTTCTTCAGCTCAGTGACGGAGCTCCCACTTGATACAGCCTTGCTCTAAAAGAGCTCCCTCCAACTTTCTCCAAGTAAGAAAAATATAAAAGACTAAATAAGCAAAACAATGCACACAGCTGCTGCTTTATCCACTTTATCGCCTAAAGAAAGAATGAAAAAGCTTACCCAAGTATTACACAGAAAAGGGAGAACTAGAAACATTCAAATGCAGGTTAAAAAAATAAAATTAAATAAATAAAAGTCCCTAAAAGTTAGTAGGATGAAAACACTGAGTGAGGGAGAGTCCTGAGGAGAAGGCAGAGGGGTGAATCCAAGCTATTCTTGTGTCATCAGCAGATAGTGCTGAAGGTTAGCAGGGATCTACCTCTGCTAAACTTGTCAGCTGATCATCGAGTAATGGATATGGGGCCAAATGATCCAGCTCCCTGTGAGATTCAGTACTGATAGGGCACCACCAAAGGGACCGTTGACCATAGCTGAAAATGAACTTTAGCTGTATGGACATATTATGAAAACACAACACAGGTTACACAAAAGTTGTATGAGTTAATATTATTCTCTATGGTTACACACCCTTTCCTTTCAACTACAAATCAAGATTTAATGAAGTCTTACAATGATGCCTTAATTTATTCATACCAATTGTATACTCTAGGTTGATTCTATTGTTTACATTGAATGTACAAAATGTACATCTTGATGTATCATCTGAAATATACTGTCTCACTTACACATGTAGACCTACCTGTGCAAGCTCTTTAAGTCTGTATTAAACAAGGCCTCCTCTGGCATAAGCCCTATTTAGTTAGAGCACTAGCTGATTATCTCAGCACCCCGACTTTCCGTCTGTCTCCACATTCAATCTTTCATGCATTCTCCCTGCACTGCCTTCCTGACTTGAGTCTCCACAGCTGTAACTGGTATCAGTAATTTAGGACACAAGGTGTTGATGAACAGTGATGTTCTGACAATGAGTGAAGCCAACTAACAACTACATGCTAATTTGACAATGGTGACAAAATACTGTCAGAAAAGAGTGCAATAAGAAAAAACATAGGAGGTATGTTGTGTGCTTCTGTGCAAAAAGGAATCCTTTCATTCAGTGAAGGGAGGACCTGTCTATAATAAGGTTCAATAAACATCTTAAACAAAAGGTCAAATAGATAATCTGCTTCCATTATAATAGATTACGTCAGGTCCGGAGAGAGAGGAAGACGGAGCGAGGGCCCAGTGATTTCAGTTGGGTTTATAACTGCACTGCTGTAAATCTAATCACAGTATCATTTGAACAGGAATCAGGCTGGGGCACTTATTTGGCCTCCTTGGGGTAAACTCTGCACTGCACTTGTTGGTTAGATTTCTGTTTGGTGAACTAACTTGTTTGTTTTCTTGTTTTTTTTTTTTCACTTGCAGCAATTAATGTCATCCTCTTGGTGGCACTAGAAGATAGTGAGATATCCAGAGTTTATCCAGAGTAATGACTGAATCATGTGACAGACAGACCAACTGGCCAACATTGTTATTCCTGTTGGCTAAAATCTGCATATAATGTCGATACAGGGGCCATAATGTTAAATTTTTTAACATTATGGCCCCTGTACCTTATTCATTATTATTACTTTATTATTTTTAACTGCAGTGTTCAAAGCTCATAATCACAATGGAACACATGTCCTGTTTCTAACACAATCTCTTTATACTAAAATGAGCAATATGTGTGAGTTTAGATCTTTCCGGGGCCGATGTTAACAAGAGGAACAATTGAATTAGATATTTCATTGTAAATATGGACATGAGGATGAACCATTGATTTAAAAATCTGGATGTGTGCATTACCAGATCAGTATGAGGATACTTGAGCCATGGACCTGTGGGCCAGCATGGATTTATTGATTACAGATGGTATTAAGGTAAACAGGACGGTATACTACCTCTGTACTTAATAAGCCACTTTTCAGTTGCAATGCAGATATGACCCACAGGATGGCAGCAGGACTGCACCCTAGAACCTGTACCTGGGAAAATCATAGGCAAACCCCTGATTAATTTGAGTGTTTTGCTGTCTAGAAGTTTATTAGTCGGTTTGTTAGAAGTCTGTTACCCTAAAATGTCTCTTGCTTTATGAGTTAGGTGGAGGAAAAGCTTAAGGTTTTAGGCAGCAGAAGTTAGGCTGGTCCCTTAACGTGACAGTACTAATACAGATATCAATAGAGGGTGTAATTATCCTCTTAGTCTCGCATTGGGTCTATCCCATTTATCAGCCAGTCTAAATCAGATGATGTTCATGACCCAAAGCTCTGCCGATGAAGCCATGTTTGGGCTCCCAGGCATCATCAGAGCTGAAAGGAATTCATACAAATCCTCAAATCCTCATGTAATTGTATATATAACAATAACACAGTTTTTGTGGACAATTTTTTAACCTTGGCACAAATAAATACTGGTTTTACCTTATTCTCAGTCCTAGAGGAGTTGCATTTTCATATGCTTCAATATTAACTTCCAATTAAAATGATTTATTACATGTAGGACTGTAAGATCTAATTATACGAAGGTGCCTTGTCTATTTCAGCCAGTGATCTATTTCAGGCCACACAAGTAGGATTATAGCAGTCAGAGGAAAAAATAAACTGTCTGTGTTCATTGTCTTGTCTGTGTGTATCCTCAGTGAGGAGACTGTTTATGGGCAGTGTGGTGCAGTATTCATCTCATTATTCTGTTATTTGTGTTTAAAACCTAAACCTTAAAGGGCTTTAATCAAGCAAAAATGTGCAATAGTAGTACAAAACTACACTTTTGGAAGACTGTAGATGTTATTACGTGATGTGTTATGACAGCGGTAATCTTGTGTGACCAGGGATAATCCAGGAAACAAGAGTTCAATAGTTCACTGCTGAGAATACGTGTGTGTCTCCGTGTAGGTGCATAACAACACAGTTATTCTCTCTTTTTTTTTTTTTTCCATTCCAACACAGTGAAGTGTGTACAGACCCTTATCTAACAGTATTATCAGGGCTGATGTGATTGTCCCGTCATCTGGGAAATGCACATATTCTTATTGACTAACAAATTGAAAAAAAAGAAGAGGAAATAACACAGTAGTTCAGCTCTATTTAAATAAACATCAGGTATATAATATAATGTACTTCACTCCCTAAAGTACTACACAACCCTGTGCATGTAGTGAAACCTTAACTCCGAAATGCAAAATGATTTTTTTTTTCCAGATACACTGTAACATATACATAATGTAAATAGCTTAAGGGAATACAAAATGATCTATCATGTGCCTTATTTATATCTCCCTGTAATTCAGCCTGACATGAAATTGTTCAGGTTATGTTCTGAGTTTATGAGTTTAAATGGTGCTGGTCTCAGCTCCAGTGCTGAATCTGTGAAAATGTAGTTATGTCTTTACTGCCTGAATAGCTGTTTGCCCAGAAAGGCCATATCAGGGTGATAAAAATGAAAATAAGAAATTGAATTTTGCAGCATTTAAGTTTTTAAAGTCCAGTATCACAGATGGCTTAGTACTGTTCATACCATTGTCAAAAGGGTCTCCTATCAGCCATAACTTGGACTCTGTTTAGTAATTAATAAGTCCAATACCAACACTTGTGGGAAATTCAAACAAAACATAAATGATGAAATGATAGATTTGAACTTTGTAGTAAAATCAGCCTCTTCTTCTGTGGCTTGTGTTTCGTACATATGTAAATACAGGACCTTGTTTCCTTGTTTTATTTGTTTCCAGTCAGTTACATAAAGGCTAAATTGTTTTTATAGTCTTGGGCAGGTTTGAACGCAGAAGCCAGATTCCAGAAAAGCTTTCACCCCAACAGGATTACCCGTAGATTTAAGCACCTTATTTAGTTCCGAGCAATGAAAATCAGCTATAATCTTGTCTGTGCAGTGTGTATATAAAGGCAGTGTCAAACACCAGACTCAATCTGCTCGATAACCACGTACAACACCTGAATTTTAATCACTCTTGCTGCTTTGACAAAAAACACAGGTAAGAAACTGAAATTTGACAATTCTAAGATAATTCACTCTGTAGGTTTTGGAATTCTGTCAGAAGACATTATTTCAAGATGTGAAATTTAGCACTTTATGCTCTGTCAGATAACCATGATGTGTGTCATTTATATGAAGAATCATTGACTTCAAATTATATATTTTGAATGTTAAGTTGTTTTTGTTTAACACAGAATTCATTGTTGGACTGAATGATATTTTCCAGCATAATTGTGACATACTGTAATTCTACTGTGTATCTTACTATTTAACACATTCTGTAGACTGCAATATGTCAATCGTGCATTTATAGTATTTGTAAAATGAGAAGTTGGTGGACTGAAGCATAAAAAGCCTGATTTTAAACAAGGGAATTTATATTTAATTTTTCATTCAACAGTCTCGTAGTCTCTTGGTCCAAAATCTTGTTCATGACTCTATTATGTTGATTATAGGATGGGATCCTCCAAGCTGGCCCTGCTCCTGGTCCTGGTGTCCTGCATAGAACGCTGTTTTTCTGCCTCCTGTTTGGTTGACAGCTTCTCAGTTAAAGAGGATTTTGACCCCAAGAGGGTGAGTTTATTTAAAACACATACACAAACACCCTATGTGGGAAGAGAAAGATTAAAACAATGTCTGACTTTCTTTCTCCTTTCCTTCACATTGCAGTATGCAGGCAAGTGGTATGCACTGCAAAAGAAAGATCCAGAGGGCCTGTTCCTGCAGGACAACATCTCAGCTGAGTACACCATCGATGATGACGGCTCCATGACCGCTTCCTCCAAAGGACGGGTCACTCTGTTTGGGTAAGTGGCCAGTGTGACCCCCTCGTCCTGTTTTACATCAGTTAAAAACCATACAGCTCAGTCCACCCAAAGAGAAACCTGCTGGTCTTTAACCTGCTTCAGGTGAAGGTAAAGGGTCAGGCAGTGCACAATGACCTTCTTAATTTACTAAGTTCTGGGGGAGGTGAGGACAGCTCAAAAACTGTTTCCTGGGTCAGAGGTTAAGAGAGTTGTTCTCAAGCTCCAACTTTAGATTTAAGATAGAAGTAGGTATAATTTTTCAGAAGCACATTCTGAACAGTATTACCTTCAAAAAGGGCTTTCCCTGGATTATGAAGGATTAGGAAGAAATGCAATTTGAAAGGTGAGATTTTTAACAGGAATATGGGCATGAATCCACTTATACAAACAGAAAACACAAGAATTTAAGTGCCTGGGACATGGAGTCAAATGTTTGTATTTCATCACGTTGCAGCTTCTGGGTTGTGTGTGCTGACATGGCCGCCCAGTACTCCGTCCCTGACCCCACTAACCCCGGCAAGATGTTCATGAACTACCAAGGATTGGCCAGCTACCTGTCCAGTGGAGGTCTGTCATGCACACGTGTTCCCCTACAGTCCTTCTTACACCCCCCCATTCCCTTTCACTCTAACTTCTCCCTCTCTGTCAAACCAGGTGACAACTACTGGGTGATCGACACAGACTACGACAACTACGCCATCACCTATGCCTGCCGCACCCTGAAAGATGATGGCAGCTGTGAGGATGGCTATGCTCTTGTGTTCTCCAGGAACCCTCGCGGCCTGCCCCCAGCCATTCAGCGCATCGTGCGTCAGAAGCAGGAGGACATCTGCATGGCTGGACAGTTTCAGCCTGTCCTACAGTCTGGAGCCTGCTAAAGAGGAAGCAAAGTGAGGAGAGCAGGAGAGTGTGCCAGCTAGCTGTGCTCTAGCTGGCTGGATAGTGAGAACAGGGAGAATGAGAGCAGGCATGTCAGAGATGTGCTGTGCATGTGAGAGTGATAATATGGACAGAACGCCTGAGAGGAGGAAAAAACATATATAGAAGCGAAAACAGTGAAAAAACTGTACATGTCCAAGTACAACATCAAGATTTCAATAAACTGTATCTGTTTTTTATTTGTTTTCTCCTCCCTCTCTTATGTTGTCATTGTCACTGTTTCTGTGGTGTTTTGAGTGAAAATATTTTTCTAAAAAATGTCCATTAAGATTTTGTCTTTTTTTCTGCTGTTAAAAAAGTTTCGGTTGCAACTTCACCGTGTGAACCTGCAAAAATAAGCAGAAAAAGAATGTATGAAGCAGCAGTTTGTAGTATAAACAAACTTGAGCGCATTAGTCAGCTGTTCAGACTTGAAAACATGTTGCACTGCGGCCATGCAAGTGGCTGTGATCCCTCCTGAGCCCCAGGAAAATGAAGCCAAGCCCAACACAATGCACACTGAGCAGTAATGGGCTTATTGGTGGTCTGATGTTTCAAGACTTTAGTCTCATTATGCTAACTCAGCTGTTAGGCCACTTACTGGGCTCCACAGGTCAAAGATCATGTCAGGGAACGTCTGAAGCCAAGTCTCATTAATACACACAGTTAACTCTGCAAACAAAAAGCAGCATTTTGACTCTCAAATGTTCCAGTGGTATCAATTAAATGGTTCAAAAGTAACAAGATATAAAACTGTGTGAGACTGTGTGGGAGGCAGAAAGACAAACTGATTGTTTCTGATACATGTGTGTAATCCTGCTGATGTTAAACAACAAGCTGAAAAGCAATGGGCCAAATCCAGTAGTGGTCAAGCTTTACTGTAAGTCAGTATGATACACCTGATGTCTTGGTATTGCATGAAGCACAGTCATTTACCTGTTTTACTTCATGGAGCACACACATCAGAAAAAAAAAAAAAAAAGTTTTGTTTGCTTGGACACAAAACTCAAAATCCAAATATGACACCAGACAGTTTATGTTATTTAACTGATACTTGCAAGTGTGAAATGTCCAGCGCCATGTGTGCCAGGTAGATACTTATTCCCCAAGGATGCCAAATGAAGCTTAGCTCTGATGGGATCGGTTCTTTGGCCTGATTGGAAATGAGCTAAATGTAAACTAAGTTTTATACTTCTGTCATGTTACTAGTGCACATTATTCTGGTGCAAAATTTTCTTTTGTTTCCTTGAATTCAAGTGAAATAAAAGATTAGACTAAGACTAAGACCAAACTCACTAAACAAAGTACACCAGACTTCAGAGAAATTTTTTTTTTTTAATGATCTTGCTGATCCTGCTTTAACCTGCTGACAAATAAATACACAAAGGGTAAAACATAACCTTTTCTGTGCAGGCTAACCTGCTCTGTAGAATGCAGTGTGTTATTCTTGAATCTTTACTTCGTATTCAGTACCTGTACACGAACTGACTGAATAAATTACTTGTTAATTGCTGTTTTAGGATTTGCCCACTAGAGTGCAGTCAAACTATGTCAAATATCAAAAACTAAGCTTGAAGACCATTTGGCCTGAGAAATGACAAAAAACATCCCCCTCAGCCATAAAACATAACAGCACCTTTTATTGAGTCTGCCATGCATTGACTGAACAGCTCTTCCCTTCAGATAGCATAAGTTAAGCTTGAGAAATGTCCTTTTTCTATCAGTTTCTTTTCATTGCCTCCTGGTGTTTAAATCTTTTACTAAGATCCTCAGTAGTCGGTAATCCCAGTCAAACAAAGGTCATGTCCTTAAATTATACAGCTGACAGAGGTCACAGTGATGTCAATGTTTGTGCTCAGGTGGTAGTTGGTTATGAAGGGCTTATCAGAGCAGAGAAAACTAAAAATCCAATAATGACTTGAAAGGCGACAAATCTTTATCTGTCTGCAGCTTTTTTTAGCTCATTTAACCAACTCCCAGGTAAACCTCTGTCATCCAGTCCAGATCATTTGTCCTTCAATTTCAGCTGGTACACAAATCTCAGTTGCTTCAGCTAACATCATCTAATTTAACCACTTTTTCTCTTTTTAGTAATGTATCCCAATTTACCTCACTAGTCTTTGTTTCAGAAGTGATTGACCTGCAAGAGGTTCTCTGACTGTAGGAGACATTACACACCCCCAAATTTTGGCATCTTACCACCCGCTCTAATTATAAGAGAACTATTTGTCTCCTTTTGTAAACTGAATGCAGCTGTACATCAAAACCTTGATAAAATATGAGCAAAAATTAACAAACATTTTATTTGATCTGTGCTTTTTCTAAAGAAAGAAACAGCATTGCAAAATTTAAAATGTATGCATAAAATACAGCAGAGGCTGGATATCAGATGGCATTCACTTCAGCCAAAATCAAGAGAAGCTTTATACACCAAACTGAACAGTGTGTAAGAGTTCAGCAGCTCCACAGCAATAACTGAGTCCACTGAGTCGTTGTGTGAGGTAATTTGTTGAATTCAAACCCAAAACTTATGAAATATTAATGAATGAGTGCAATGGATCTATGAAAGTTTTTATTCAGAGTACAATCACAAAAACAGCAAAGACGATTAATGAGCAAAGGCATGTATTTCATTTCCTGCAGCAAACTTCACACCAAGAAATAAATGTTTTGGTTAAGTACATTGCTATATTGGTTAATATGATGAGGATATAGCACTGGTCAGTCACTACCTCTCTCACACACATACCTCTATTTAAAATTGATATGAGCATGCCTTGCTACAGCAGTTACAAAAAAAAAAAAGCTTCTTATTGTTTTGCTTGCTCAATTTTTCTCTGGAAAGGAAACATTATTAAAACCAGCCTTGGAAGAATATTTCTCTGAAAAGACAAAAGCATTCATATTTGAATCATGCATCCCCAAAATGCCCTTTTTTCAAAACAATGTTTTTTCTGATGAGTGAAACTGATGCTTCATCTCCAAAGCACTTGTGTAAAACTCAATCATTTTTCATTTCCTTCCATTTCGATTTTTCATTGTCATCCACTTGTTTTATTTCTTGCTCTCCTCAAACTGCTCCACCTCACTGGACTCGTCCACAACTTTGCCGTTGACCATCGTTTGAGTCACCACCTTCACGATCTTCCTGGTGCGAACATCAGGCTCCTCTGCACAGGGAAAAGAGATGAGATGAAATAAGAAAACAACAACAACAAAAACTTGGTATGAATTAAGTTGAAAAAACATGATCATTATTTATTATGCATCCATATGAGATTAGAGGAGACTGGTTTATGTGAAATTTATCCAGATGAAAGTACAAGTGAAGTACAGAAAGAAGAGATGCTACAATAAGTGATAACTTGAGATGAAAAAAGAGAACAAGGGACGGAGGAAAAACAGTTTGGAATGAGAAGATGAGACAAAACAGAAAGATATGATTAGAAACATGAAATCTGATGAGATGGGGGGGTGAGAAGAGAAGACATTTTGTAGGGACAGTATCATTTGAGTCATTTTCGTTCATAATCAGTTTTAACTATTCCACTGTTGTGTCTCATCAGGACATTAATGTCTTTGATTCTCTGTTGTCTTTAGTTACTATTGTGTGACAGCAACAAACATTTTCAGAACAACCTCCACTTTGCTAATCCGGCAGCATGTGCCAGTCAGATTGAGAAACAGTTACAACATCAGAATAATGTTTTCACACTCGTATTTGTTGTTATAGGACCTGAGCCATAAGTGTTAGAGGTGTCGGCATTATTTGGAAGTGACTGAAACTAACATCAGTCCTGGGCCTCTCAGGTCCGTGTGAAAGAACATGTCTGTCTGTCTCATTATGACACTGTCTCACATTCACATCTGAATCTCTTTAAGGTTTGAATAAACATTTGTTTAGAGTTCGCATGGCTTAAGCTCTCCATCGTACCATCCTTGCTTTAGTTCCTCTAACGTACCTCCCTGACATTTCCATCAGGCTGCGATAGAAAATGCATTTAAAATGAATAATAACCCGAGCTGTGATATCTGCTGTTGCTCTATTATACTATCCTGTGATTTGGTACCTTTCTGTTGACACTGACTTTATCTTCCTCTATCTGATAAAAATTAAAAGCCAGAGACTCACTTTTCGGTGGAGGAGGAACTTCTTTGACTCTGAGTGGAAATAAAGAAAATATGTGAAACTTAACAGCAAGCTGTACACAAGAGAGACACATTTAAAGGAATATTGCAACATTTTGGAAAATATGCTTCTTTCTATTGAGATCAATACTATTCTTACGGCATATAGTAAAACATGAGGCTGGAGCAAGGAGACCCTGGTTGAAGTATAAAGATCACAAATTTATACTCAAATATTCAACCTGCAGTAAAATAAGGAGTATTATTGCCTTTGGACAGAGTAGACTAACTGCTACCCTGTTTCCAGCCGTAATGCTAAGACATGATAAAGGTCTGCTGCCTGTACTTTGGTATTTGCTATTAATTTTGAATCTAATTCTCGATTAACCATCTTTGAGGCAGATGATGACAAAACTATTCAGTGATAGTCCTATCACCGAATAGTGATAGGACTATCACTATTTCACCTTATTACACCTTAAGGCTAAGATGTCAGGCTCGTTAATCTCCCCCATTTCTTCACAAGTCTGACAAAAACTCACGTTTCCTCGCCTTCCAGCAGGCGCCTGTAGGTGGCGATCTCCATTTCCAGGTTCTGCTTGATGCGAAGGAGCTGCTCATAGTCGGTCTTGGTGCGTTGCATGTCGAGCCTGAGCTGGGAGAGGTCATCCTCCAGCTGGCTCAGTGTGGCCTGCAGCTGCTCCATCTCACCAGAGTATTTCTGACCTGTCTCACCGAGGTTCCCCTCCAGCGCTGCTATCTGAGGAGATAAAGGGAAATTAATGAGATAGTTGGCCTGGAATACCTGTGTACCTGGGTCTAAGATTACCATTGTCTGATTTTAATGTTGCTCAGTGTTGCTAGTTGTTGTCCATTTCAAAAAATGTGCCAATGGTTGGTAAAAAAAAAGAAAAAAAAAAAAGACTTTTCACCCTCCTCCTGTTTCCACAAGTATTTGGGCCAGTTGAAAGCAAACCTCTAGAATATCTGCCTGATTCTGAAATTTCTTCCCAAACCATTATCAACAAATACCCGTGAACTGACAAGGCCTTGGCCTCCAAAACAAACAGTGGCTGCTCAGACATGATTACCCATCTCACCACCAAAACTTACCCCCATACAATTTCGCAACTGAATCCACTGTGTTTTTGCATGACTGGGTAACCAGGAAGAATGTGTTAACTGTCAACAAGAGATTACAAAAGAGAAAAACAAAACAATTTTTCCCATATCCTCATACGATATGGTAGCATGGAGTCCAAACTAAGAAACAGAGCCAGAGACTGAGAGATGAGTGTCTGAAAGGATTTTTTTGTGTTGTTGTTTGACAAATCCCCTGTAAACCTGCCATTGTTTAACACAACACCGTAGCTCATCAGGACTTTGTGGAAAGGTAATACTCATAACCATGTTTTTCTAATCATGCACATGGAATTCACACATCTTGATGTCCATAAGATTTTGTTTTCACAGCTTCCAAATGTAGACATATCAGTGACATATTTATTTGTACAGTAGTTAAGTAAGTCTCTGCTGGAACCACATGTATATCCTTCAGGTTCCAAGTCTGTCAGTGTTCAGTTATCACATGTTATTTGATGTAACTTCTGTGTTCATGAGATGTTTTGCACCATTTGTCCCTTCAGTGAGGTGTGGAAGCTCACCTGCTTGTGCAGACTCTCCAGCTCCACCTCCAGAGTCTGCAGGAAGCGCTGCCTCTCGATCAGCTCACCCTGGGCTCCTCTCAGAGCTTCATTGCTCTCCTTTACCTCATTCTGCATCGTCTCCAGCTGGTGAAGACACACACACACACACACACACACACACACACACACAGACAAAACATACATTTTGGTTTACTTTCTCTTGCCCATTCAACATAAACCGAAGCATAACTGATGCAGATTGTAGGATGTAATGTAGATTGAATTACTTGAACTTCACACCTTCTTTCGGTACCAGTGCTCCGCCTGCTCCTTGTTCTTCTTGACAATCCCCTCATACTGAGTACGCAGGTCAGACAGGATAGTGCCAAGCTCTGGACCTCTGGCCGAGTCCACCTCCACATTCACCTCATCTCTGGCAATACGGGACTTCATCTGCTCAAGTTCCTTCAGAAGGAAGAGTGGTTCACGTAATATGTGTTGCTTTGTGTGACAACTATGATTGCCTTGTGTCATCTTTGGTTCAACTTCCAGGAGCGTGTCTGTGCTGAAACAGGCAACATATGGAACCAAAGATAGTTGTGTGAATCCTACACCACAGGGCAGCAGAGAGGATGTGAGGGCATCTTCATTATTTAGATGTTCTCCATCAATAGTTGATGGGGCAGATATCACCTTTCCTCCAACCTTGCAATTCATACATACACCCCTGCTCAGGATAGATCTCATTCACTCTCTCTTCTTTATGTAATTGTGTTTTGTCAAGAGTGGTTTATTTTAATGTGATATAGTCTGCTTTTGAACATTTTATTTTCCAGCCTGTTCACTCTCTTTTGCAAAATTTTTATTTAGTAATTGTAGCGTTGCTTAGTTTAAAAAAAAGAAGAAGTGTGATCTAGTTTCTTTGTTAACCTCCAAAGATGCTGCTTTTCTCTTTAAGTGGCACTTCACATTGTGATTGTAAAGGTGACATGGATTTAATTGGAAAGGACAGCCAACAGTCCAGAGTGAGTCAAGTTAAGAGTCAAGAGACCGAACCACCATCTCAACACTTGCCCACAAAAAAAAAAAAAGCATCAAGCTAATTTAAAATAAACATATATTAGTAATATACACATGATTAAATGTGCACCGGATTCACCAATGAAAAAGTGTCATTTATTTAAATAAATATCTCACTTATAATTGATAATTTGAATGTAATACTGAAAACTGAAACTATCCCACACATAGTCTCCAATATCATGAATGAATTGCATCTGTTTAGTCTTACTTCAGTGATAGGGAGGTCAATCCTTCCTGTGGTGAGAGAAGGTAAGTTTATCTTAATGTGTCTTCCCCCCAGAGGACAGAAGTCCAGGCGCCTAGAATCAGCTGAGTGGACAGAAAGAACAGGTACGGGAAACCAGATCTACGTGGTTCTTTTGTGTGTAGTAACCAGAGGACCACCCTCTCCGAGCCTCTCTTCCCCCCCTCCCTCCCTCCTTAAGTCCTTTTCTGTCCTCGCTGAAAAGACCTGAGATGGGGGAACTTGTTGTTTTTGAGGACAGGGTGGAGAATAAGAGAGTGGGCCAAAAGTAAAATAAGACAAAATGTTGAATATCAGGGAGATGAAATAACTACGAGTGAGACAGTCTTACCTCCTCGTGGTTTTTCTTGAGGAAGTACAGTTCTTCCTTCAGGCTGTCCAGATCTCCTCTCAGAGAAGCAATGATCTGCTCATGATCAGTCTTGGCCTTTTTTAGGGCCACACAGTCTCGCTCCACTGACTGACACATCACCAGCTCAGTCTCCCACCTTGAGAAGGAAGAATTGCAGAGAAAAGCATCTAATGTCTCACAGATAGCTCAAAGTTTACATGAAGCTCTTCAGGCAGAATGTTTCTGACACTCTTCTGTCTGAAGAGTGTCTGTTTATTTTTCTCTTTTAAGACAATAGAAAATGCCACACAAAGTTACACAGGCAGTTAAAACCCAGATGTTTTTGCAAATGGAAAGTAAACACATGCATATGATTGTATATGTACATTTATGTAGTTCTGTCATGACATCTCTTATTTGACATCTGCATATTTGTCATTAGCCAAAATACTTGGAATTCTCTATTCACTCAGTATGACTGTGAAATCATTTTAGAAGCTATTCAATAATAATCAGAATTGATATTACACAGTTAGAAATGTTAGAAATATGTCTAATATTACACTAGATGCTGGATATATAAAATATTGAATACCTGAATATCAGCTACTTATTACAAACGTGTGAGTATTCTACAAAAGGAAATGTACTAAATCTGTCATCAAAGACATGGACTCAGTTTGCGAAGCCTTGATAAGTCTTATCTTAGCAGTTTGAGTTTATCATCTGCCCAATGTACTCATCAAACACTCACTTGATTCTGAAGTCATCAGCGGCCAGTTTAGCGTTATCGATCTCTAACATGAGACGAGCATTCTCCAAAGTCTTCTTCCTCACCTGACAAATATTAACACAAAACAGGGTTATAATACACATCAAACATCCTCCATGGAAGTCTTTCCCCACACTTTATTCGTTTACATGAATACATTCCTCTACAGCTGAAGTATCATCTGTATTTCTACATGTATCAAGCCTGCAACTGTTTCCCTTCAGTTAAAATAGGTAAAACAATTATTAACTTTACCTTGACCCTGTTTGGTTCAGAATTAACTCAAAGAATGTAGGTCTGTTTCAGCTTCTGAGGAATGAGGCTGTGGTGCATTTGCATTAATGCTTTGTCTATGTAAAATATAAAATTGTGCTTTGTTGATGGACATTTACAAGTCTTGCAACTTGCAATCTAAAAGTAGCCTTGTTTGTTTTTGTGGCAGCATGTCACCTCTTGCTCAACAGCATGTGCCTGGGCCATCATGGAGTCAAGGTCATGACCTTTGGGAATGCGGTCCAGCATCAGCTGCTTGATCTTCATCTCCAGGTCTGCATTGGAGCGCTCAAGTGACCGCACCTGCAGAAAGACCAGAGTGTTTCATGATCAAAGTGTTTCATTCTGATGCGAATGGTATCATTCCCTTGTCTGCATGCTGGCAAACAGAGATACACCCATCAAATATTTGGGTGCTGGCCAACAGCGTAACACTGAAGGATTGTGTAATGTATCCAACCTTGTCCAGGTAGTTGGCCAGACGGTTGTTGAGACTCTGCATAGCTTCTTTCTCATTGGTGCTGTTGCCGTGCAGGCCGTTAAGCTGGAGGCTGATTGGCCCGTTGAGGTCCTGGCTGATAGAAGCTGAACGAGTCAGTGGGCTGGCTGCTGCAAAAGAGACTGAGGCACGTGAGCGAGCACGGCCTGTGTCCATCAGAGACCGACTGGAAAAGGAGGGCTGACGGTTCATGGAGAAACTCCTTACTGACATGCTGGAGGTCATGATGGATAGCCTGTGAAAGCTGGAGAGTGTCACTGGACATAAACTGGGAATTAGACAACGTTGGAGAACTTGAAAAGAAAAGATGGAAGCAAGACGAGAAGTGAGATACAGAACAAGAGCACAATCACAGATGAATCTATTACAGTTCTTGTGGGTCCATTTCTCCGGGGAGAGAGTGAATGGATGTTTAAATCACAGATGTCACCAGGAAAATACACAATTCAAAAAGCCAGACTGTTTGACCTATTGTAGTCATTTCAAGCCAGCGTTACTTGAGATCTGGCTGCAATAAAAGCTCTTCTGTGCCTCTCAAGCAAATGTGTTTTATTCTAGTATTTGGCCAGAACTTAATGGAAATACAAGAAGGCCTAATATTCACAGCTCACAGCTGAACGCCCATTGGAAATGATGAAATGGCTCCAGCCACTGGCTATAATTCAACCTAACCATCTGCATGGAAAAGATGACTGACTTTATGGTCAGGGTCACTTCAATCTGTCAGTCTCAGCTTCAAATGCAGCTCCAACATGAGCCGGTGTAAAATCAAAATGTAAATGAAGCGAATCCAACCCTGGCTTGAAGAAGAGCCTCTCACCAGGACTGAGGACATTCTCATAAAGTCTATTACTATGATAATAAGATGCATTTAATATTTAAATGGAGAAGTGATCAAAAAGACAAAAAAACAGATAAGATGAAACATGGCTCTGTAGCCATCACAAACGCTAAGATTGTTGAATATTTCTGGCTAGATGTTATTAGAAATCCTCTGCAATCAAAATTTAGAATTTTATAAATGTTTCTTTTTATAGCCCAAGGAAAACTTTACATAAATTAATTTAATTTTTGAGTTTAATTATGATACCATTACTTTTCACGCCTCGAGGAAGGCTTAATCGGTGTTTGGATGTCAAACATTTTACAGGACAGAGTAGCTTTGTGTGACTTTGTACAGTATGTGTGTGTGTGTGAAGTTTCACGCATGCTTGCTATTGTGTGTTTCTCAGCAGGGTTTCAGTGGCAGATTAGTGGTCAAGGGAACCTCTCTGTCTCCCTGAAACTTGATCCTTGCAACATCGTTCCCACAACGCTACAAAGGACCCAGCTGGAGACAGACACTCCTTGTTCAGATGGAGGACAGAACTTGGGAAAATGATTCAGAAAATTTTCAAAGTGAAGTCCAGCTTCACTTGTGAAAATATTGTCATTTCTTTTTTTTTTCTCTCCAAAATAATTTCAACAATATTTGGAAAGTAGTTGTGCTGACGATTCTGAATGAAAGTGAACAAGATAAAGCTCATTTGTGTGAAGACACTGACAGCAACTTTTTCATCCTGCTTGTTATCACCTCAATTTAATCAAATTTATTAAAAGGACAAAAGAAAATGATTGGAAATTGTAACATGTATATATGATTTTAATAAGGCTTACTGTTAAAAATGTATATAAAAAAAATGCTTACCGGGATTTCTTTCAGATTAAGTCAGGTGCAGAGGAAAGCAGGAGGCTTTGAACTGCTGCTGCTGCTACAGGTGAGCTTATATGCAGGTATGCAAGAAGAGGGAGGAGCTTTAGTGAGGCATTGACTTTACTGCACCTGAAGGTCCTGAGAAAGATGTGCACATCAGAGTTTTAAAATGAAGTAGATGAAAAAGGCCCTCAAAATGTAGCATGTGCTTTGTTGAAACTTGACCTCTCCCACTGAATGAGCGCACAGATTTTTTTACTTCAAATTTTGAATCACACACACAAAAAAAACTCTTCTAAAAACTTAATGCTCGGTGTATGTCCTGATTTTAAGGTTTCCACATCACTCTCTTAAGTTCCATCTTAAGCCACAAATTAGCCGGTTGGGAGTCAAAAACTTTCTTCCTTCAGCCAGCAAATTTAAAAACAGCATTAAACTCATTACACTTACGTTCAAAGTCTGGGATCACTTTTCTTTTCTTTGAATTTTTGTCTCGACTATACAATGCATAAAAGTGAATATTGACTAGATGGTTGAAAATTGAAGCCAATACAGAAATGCCATAGACCTTCATTAGAAAAAATTGATCATCAGTTGTCAACTCCACTGGTTCAAAAAACAGATTGTGGGCAACTCACTTCCCATTCCTTATGACTCGCTCTTCACTGTCATTCTGTGAATGAACTGAACATTTATTATGTTGTGTTCAGTGTCTCTGATCACACATATCTGTAACTAGTACAGAGCCTTTTATCATCCCCATCCTTTTACTGCTGGATGGGTGGAGCTCTACCTGCAGCTCTCTGTGGACCTCTGTCAGTTACCTTGCTGTAACCTGACCCTCCCCCGTACCTGCTGGAGATAAAATATTCAGCAGGTCACTCTGATAGAAAGGCTGCTGGTCAAAGCACTTTGAAACAAATGATGGGTGCTCTATAAGCTGAAGTCATACATGTGGGAGCGGCCTGGATGTCGGTGCTGTTGTGTACGAGGTCGCTGTGGTTATCCTACAGTCGAATGGTTACTGAGTGTTTGCTGTTGATTATTTACTCTGTATGCAGTTGAAAATGTTTGTGTGTTTCTGTGTTTGTGTAGAACATGGGCACCTTTGTAGAAAATAACGGAGTAAAACGTTACCATGGTCAATATCTGCCTCCTTTTATTGTGCCCAGCCACACAGTATCGTCCTGTCAGTCGTGTTCCTACAGACGTCAGAGGAACAGATAAGGGTGATCTTTGTCCATGCAAAGTCTTATAGAAACATAGAGGTAGGTGCTATATAAAAATGTGTTGGTGAGGCATCTGTCGCCCATCTATTAGAATATTCAAATTTAAGTAAAATAAAATAATATAAAAAAAAAAAAAACTTCTTGTGTCTCTCAGCATTGCAAATGTTACTATTTGCATTATACTCAAACATTCTCTGGTTTGGCCTTTTGAATTTCATTTGACAAAGGTACATTTCATTATGCTAATTTATGACCTTTGCTTATTTTTGTTTCCTCCAGGGTCTTATAAGTTGATCGTTGCTGTTCTTTTCCGGTTTTTTTTTTATGTCTGGGGTTGGTGTCATTACTGGATAATCACAGCATCAAATAAAAAGCTGCTTTCAGAGACATCAGAAGACTGACATCACTTTTGGGGTGCTCTGATGAAAGCCTGTTTGCTTCAACACCTGAGGCTAAAGAGTAAAAAACTAAGGCCATATCATTTAGAAATATTGTAAATTACAAAAAAACATTCTTCACACAAACAATAATAACAGTAAACCGTAAAAAGATGATCCACAAGGCAGACACATGTAAAAATTAGTTTTAAGAGGAGATGATTTAAAAATGTAAACAACTCACAATATTTAAAAGAAAAAAAAGGACATTGTTGTTTGCTTACATTAAAAGAATTCCACGTGTAAAATGTTGCTCTTGTTGGTGTATGTTCTAATAAGAATACTTCCTTCACTAGTCAGACATCTCCAGCGTTAAAATCTGTCTCCACTTTGTGGTGAAGGCAGGTAAACACAAGCTCAGCGTACACTGAGGCAGCGGCTGTACTTTCCAAAAGAGGGCAGCAACAAGCTAAGCTACTGTAAACCTTGCTTTACACTTTCCTGGCTATTCTTCCTAAATGTCTAAATTAACTTTTTCTCATGGTATCATTTGACATCTGTAAGCCTTTTTCATAAATCATGCTTTACACTGAGGGAAATACTCATATCCTTGTTCTTCTTTTCCTTTTTCTTTTTATTTATGCTCCATTACATCAGATTTTGGTTTTGTTGATATTTCAAATCCACATCCAGTTTGGTATGAAGAGTTTGTAATCACTGAACAGTGAAGAAGGCCTGCTGCATTCTGCTAAATGTGGGATACACGTCCCTACAGGAGTCCAATCCCACGTGCACTGAACTTAATCAACCTTTCCTCCTACTTTCACTTTCTTACTTTGTATATCTCCTCGCTCTCTGTCCTGTGGTCAAAGTGGATCAGTGTTTGGTTTGTTAAATAAATAAACAGGCGATTAGACTGGCCGGATGTCAGGATACTACTCATGACCCCACTTGGCCCCAAATGACCCCTGTCACAAGTGATCATGTGACCACAACAGCAGAAAGTGCACACCAACACAGAGAAGAACTGGGTTGGCCTCTCCTTTTCACAGCCTCGAAAGATACTAAACCACACAGGCAGAAAGCGCTGGTGTTTTGTTGGGTGATGCCATTCACTCTAAAATCAACTCAACCACTCAGGACGTTAACACATAACTTTTTTTTATCAGTTTGCAGGGATATGCTGTTTTGTATGTTGTGCAAGTTGATGACATCATGATGCAGAGAGAAGTAGCATCAAAGTCATAACAAACAACAAATACGTAATTTTGACAGCCATAGCTAATGCGACTGTGTAACTTCATAAGTTGCTTTATCAGTGCTATCAGATAAAAGGGAGACAACATCAACTTGACGGCCCTCAATAGTCATATTGCTTCTGAAGTGACTGTTTCCTGTTAAAATTCTCGCTCACCAGTGTTCACTTTGGCTGGCAGACAGACAGATCGGCCGATGAATGGAGAGACAGACACATTTTTCGTGATGCATTTGAATCTAGTCAGCAGCTTCACTGCCCCAATATGGAACGTTTTTGGCTTCAGGGGTGGTTTTTTTTTTTTTTTTGTAAAATGTATCAATAAAAAGCTGTGTTTCCTTATGTGCTGCTCATGACCAAAGAAAAGCAGGCCTGTGTGCAGGTCATCAGGTCCTGTTTGAAATGTTTTGTTTAATTTTCTAAAAGTAAGAATTTCTATAACAATCACTTACCTTTTTAATAAGAAATACAATCACATCTAATTTCACAATTTTAATGTATATTATTGAGAGAAGTCTCTTCTTGTGCTTTTTGTGTTTTTTAACTCAATATTTCTAAAATGCATTCATTGCCTTCTCTCTGTTTCTCACAGTTCCCCATCAAAAGTTTAAATCTAAGGTAATGAAGGGAAGTAGATTCGTTATTCCACCAATTTAAGTAACTCAAACTGCCGCTCCACTCCAGACCCTGATTGATGTAATTTGGGCCCCAAGTCAGTGTTTGATGGGCGGACTTCAGTCCACTATTCGTTCTCTGATAAGACGATAAGAATCTGCAGCGGAGAAATTACACAGATAACAGCATATGTGAGCAACTCTGGAGGTCAGCACCTGCATGTGCTCTTTCTTTTCTCTTGCTTTAAATATCAGTTTCTTTTTTTCCCCCTCCCTCTCATCCCTCCCCGGCTGAGTGCAGGTTGCTTTTGTGTGACAGAAACCCGTCAGACCACTCAGGTTGTGTGTGTGTGTGTGTGTGTGTGTGGAGATTACTATCAGAAGGCTTGGCAATATTTAAGATATGGATCTATATGCATAGCTGGTGAGTGTATGAAAACTTGAAAGGGTTGTGTGTGTGTGTGTGTGTGTGTGTGTGTGTGTGAATGTGGGTGTGTTAAGAGGGGAAACTTGGCTATGAACACACTCTTATCCTGTTCACAGCCTGGGGAAGTAGTAGCAGAAGGGGGGGGGGTTCACCATTGGGAGCTGCTTAGTGGTACAACTGCTGTTCTGTTGACAGCTGCCACTGTAACACTTGTGTGAATTTAGCACCTTTCTCAGTGGTATGTCAGGACTGATTTAAATTGAAGTCCCTGTACGAGGGTTCAAACTGCTGAGGATCCAGTTTTTTAAATTATTATTATTATTGGATCTTTTTATGCTTTTAATTTTAATAAACAAATGGCTGAGAGGCTGAGAGGGGAGTGACCTGTCTCATAGATCCCAGGCTGGACTCAAACCCGGGACACTGTGATAACATGGCATGAGCACTAACCACTCAGCCACCTGTGCCCCCTGAGGATCCAGTTTTAAGATTACTTACAGACAATGCAAAGTTAGGCCATGTCCTTAGGATTGTTAGTGTTGGATGGTTTTCTTGATTAGTTTGTTTGGAAATTGATCTTGAAATTTCAAGATCTGGTATTAACAGCCTTGTCTTAGCTTTCAGTTTTGTCCTGCATGAACATAAAACTTTCTGCCAAAGCTCGAACTGTTTTGTTTCACATCTTATGTTCTTGGTTTTCACACTGAAAAGACAAAAGGGCAAGAAGCATAACATTTTTATGTGGCAAATAAAAATGCTGTGTTTAATTGTGTTTAAATGTTTAGTATTAAATAATATTCATATTTTTAGCTTTTATTTTAGCATTAGGGTCATTTTCAAACTATTGCTGATCTTGTAACAAAAATGCCACATGCAGTCCACTCTGTTTCTGGGTACTTGACTGACTACATACATATGTTGATATATCTTTGTAAGTTCTTCAAGTGTTGCAGGCATCATGAGAATTATGATCACTGTAGACAATCAAGTAACTACAAAAAGGGGATAGGAGGTTTTTGTCATTTCATTTTATTTTTTTCAAAAGTGAAAATGACTGAGGCGGAGGCTCTGAACCAAACAAGACACCCAAGACAATAATGATGCAGCTCTGTGATCCATCACTAATGTGATCATTGGATGTTTGTTTTGAGGAAGAGAGCTCAAAATCTGATGTTGCTCAGCTTTCCTTCATTTGGTCCCATTAACTGCTGGCAGCACTCTTGTTTTTCCGTTGTTGAAAGAAGCCCTTTCATATTCATATTCCATGATCTGAAGTCTGCACTCTTGCTCTCTCTCTATGTGTGTGTGTGAGTGTGTGTGTGTGTATGTGTCCTTGGGAAATACCCCATGAAAACTATGTTTTCCAAAATTTATGTACACAAGATACAAACTAAAACAACTAAACTTCAGCTGTCACGTTTAATGTTAAGGGTTAATACATTAAGGTGTTAGTGCCGTTTGTTATTTTAGCACTGACACTAATGAACTGCTATTATCATAATGAAATAATGTCGACTTTCAAAAACTAATAATGCATCTTCAAACAAAATAAAGCTGAACGAATCTTTAAAAAGTAAAAAGTGGGAAATAAATTTGAAAAAAATTGCGTTATATTTAATACTATTCCTTATCTTGTCCAATGTAATTCAGTTAATATGTAAAATTAACCTTATCGTAAAGACAAAGCTTGAACCTGTCATTGCTGGGGGGCAGTGAACTTAAAGTGCAGTTAATTTGGTAAAGTACAAGCACAAATCAATATTTGAATTAAAAGAATTTTCTAATGAATGACATGTTTTGTCACTTTTTGAATATGATGTATTAACCAGTGGCCCATACCTGAGCCTGAATACAATGAATGCTCCTTACAGAGTTAAAGTGCCTGTCTTACTAGATATTACACTGTAAATTTTGACAGCAGGAAAAGACATTTTTTATTTATTTTTTTAATTTATTTTATTTTTCAGCACTGACTGAGCGACATCATACGTTTTACTGCTTCCTGCTTGAAGTAAGTTGTTGATCAATATGCCCAGCAGGTGAGATGAATATGCACAAGGCGTCCGCCATGGCGGCACGGTAATTGCCGGTCGTCAGGGGTGGCAGGCACAGTAATTTGCATCTTGGGGATCCTGCAATCAGTGTTCTATTCATTAACTTGCCAGCCGCTTCATCTGCTGGCCACTCAGAGCTGCCAATCTCCCCTCAGCAGCCAAAGCATTTGAAAGCAAAAAAAAAAAAAAAAAGAATGGAAAAGTTTCAATTACAAGCAGTGGCTGTGGGTAGTAGTGTAACAAATCTTAAACCTTGTGTTTAGCCTGTTTTACGCAGCTGATTGATTGCTACTGCTTTGTGAAAGAGAATTGGAGGAAAAGCTCAATGAAACTACCTTAATCTCATGTGTTTTATATCTGCTTTATGTCAGGGTGACTGTCTGTATGCGTGGGGGGTGCCTGCAGTATCTTTGTTCATCTGAAGTGAGCCTTCAGTGCTTCCATCGAAACGGGGAGGGGGGTTACATGAAAAGAAAGATTATTATACCTCTATGAGAGATCACTGGTATTCATAGCTATTGTCTCATGAAGATTACACACAATAGGCAGGCTACAGGCTAACAACACACACTGGAAGTACTCTGCAACAATGATGTAGTGATTCCCAAAATGGCTGCGTATGATGATGTTTACCAAAGCAGTAAAGGGCAGTGACCAGATATACGAGGGCAGCATACACCTGACACATTCCTCTTTGCCTCGTCTCCCAGCCTTTATCTCGTTAATAAATTTGACAGCTCGTACGTGGACGTAGACTTCTCACTTTTATTTCCTGTATTTTTACTTTGCCATTTCCTTTGTGCTTTGTTTATTGCTCTTTTTTTTTTTTTACCCAGACTTTTGAAAAGCGGATGCACAAATGTTGGAGCTTTATCCTGATGACTGTTGACCCGAGGGGATGCGTCAATCAATGTGTGTGTGTGTGTGCCTGCCAGGATTGCAGCAAGAAGGGAGTTCCTTATGGTCGACTCGGAGGTCTCAGGAAAAGTGAGTGCCAAAAGAATGCTTGTGTGTGTGTGTGTGTTTGCAGTCATGCTGTGAATCTTCAATTGTTTTGCAGTGACATAGTCACTGTTTCCCACCTAAAAATCTACATGTTCAAATACACACACTGTAATTTTTATTAAAAAAAAATACATAATTGTGCACAAAACCCACAGGCATGCATGGATACAAAAACACTGAATTAATACATACAGATGCTACTTAGCTTAGAATACATATGTACACACACACACACTCACTCCTTTGCCCTGCTATTGTCTTACAGAGGAAGCCTGCAAGTGGAGAAAGAGGTCGGAGCTTGTCCTCAGCTGGAGGAGAATGCGGGGTAGTGGGGGCTGAACGAGAGAAAACACCAGGATGGAAGGATGAGGAGGTGAGAAAGGAAGAGGAAAAAGAGGAGGAGGCAAGATGTTGTTGCCATAAATTCAGATCATTACCGACACAGGAAGGGTTCCCAAATGTGTCCAAATCAGAAACATTTTACTGAATTTGAAATTAAATAACATAAAGTTCTGAGGCTAAACCTAAATGGAAGCCTTACATGGATGTGGTACACTGTAATACAAAAAAAAAAAAAAAAAGTAAAATCCTTATTTATACAGGGCTCAGTAATCTCTCACACACCCAGTAAATACAACTCTGATGGCTTTATAATGACATCTACTTACTAATGCTGTCCACTGGTGAGGAGCTATTGACCTGATTAAAGCCACCACATCAATCTATGTGTGATTGATACATACAGTTATAAAAAGCTGACTGCAACCATGATTGACATGCGGAGCCTGAAATAAAGCAGACAGTATTCTCATTAAAAGAAAGTCGTTTTATTCAGTGTTTTCACGGGAAAAATGAATATTCACTAAATGATCTGAAAACAGGGTATGCAGTAACGAAGTGGATCATCAGGTCGGATTTTTATTTTGTGATATTAGCACTATATATCAGAGCAGAAGCAGTTCAGGTGAAGGATGAAGAAACAATCATTTGAGTTTCGTGGATGGTATAGATACCTTTTTCTTACAGTCTCTGCCCGCCTCATGACCTCATTTTAAATCCACTGATACTATGGCATTTTATAAAATGGATATTCTTCTAGTTGTTTTACTTGTTAGTGACACTGACAGCTTGGCTCTTGGGGTAAAGGTCCGTTGGTCAGTCAGATGTTTTCTTCTAGACTGAAATATTCCCTCTTCCCTATATTCCCTAGACTTTTCTTCTTGTACCACATTGAGGTTGATGACTATTAGACTGGATTGTAGTAATTGACATTTCCTTCCTTCCTGTCTTGGTCATACATCATTCTCCAGTTTCTTTCAGTATACTTAAACTCTTACAATTAATGCTACAAAATTAATATTAATAAATATTATGCATCCTCTCTTTAAAAATACTATAAAATGCAATGTTTTTTAACTTCTTCAGGACAGGCACAATTTCCAAGATGATAAACAGGCACATTTAATTCATTATATATATATATATATATATATACAGCTAATCCTTTTGTCCTTTGTTATCTTTGCACCTCACCCCTATACTGTATCAGTGTAACTCCAAACTAAAAGCAATTTATTTCTGTAATGACTGAAACAACATCATAGATCTGACATGTTGCTGTCAAATTACAGCACCTCTACCAGTTCTGCATATATTTACTGTATTGAAACCGGTCACACATACACACACACACACAGAAACCAATGACAGGAATAACACTATTACACTTGCCATCATAATGTCAAGACCCTATTCAATGTCACTCCATCTCAACCGGCATGGATGACCAGACCTACAGCTGTCAACCCCCCCAAAAAAAGAAAGATAATAATAATAAAGTTGTCCGTGAAAAGACAGAGGAAGGGCAGGGGAACAGTTGAAAAGGAAGGTGAATTCCAGGGAAGGAAAATGCTGGGAATTTATGACGCTCCCTGTCCGGTTAGAACAACAAACCCTTTTTTTTCAGCTGAGTGTGAGTGTGAGTGTTACGCCAGCACCGTTGCGCCTTCCTGGACATGAAAAGAGCAAAAGTCTGGGGAGCCCTCTGAACCACAGCAGCCTCATGTTCCTGCCCACAGACACACCTTGATCCGCACCTGTCAGAAACATCAATACACTTTGTGTGCATGTGCACAAGTGAGAGAGAGAGCGAGAGAGATTGAAGGAGGGGGAACCAGACAAGGAGTGAGAAGAGTGTGCAACACAGCTCTGTGGGTGGCAAAGGAGAGGGATCACTGGATCTGACAGGAGCTATTTGACTAATCCAAAACAACAGCTGTAAGGTAGGGATGAGGAGGGGATGAAGGGGAGGCGGAGGTGGAGGGGGGGTACAGGAGAGGAAGGAGGTGGGGGGTAGAAAGAGGGCTGTCAGTTACAGAAGATTCTTGGAGAAAGGGAATATGAAAATTAATTCCTCATGTAAGGCCTGCAGGAGAACAAAACCTATAAGACCACAAATAGAAAAAGAAAATTTTGGACAGCACAAAAGGAAAGCGGAGGGTGAGCTGATGTAAGATCTGCAGAAAGTTGACAGTGAGGGAGAGAGACATAGAGAGGGAGAGGAAATGCCCGGTCAGACCTTGCAGAGTATTGCTGCATCTCGTCCATTTGCCTCCACACAGGGGGCTGCATTAGCACCTATTGTAACACAGGTGAGAATGATTATAAACACACTTACACATGCACATGCACCACCCTCATGCATTCATTGGCCTTCATTACACATCTGTTTGAGTTTTGTCGAGGGAAGCTGCGATGGGGTGGTCCAGGTTCCTCTAACATGTCTGTCCTGTTAACACAGAAGGCCACGGTGTGTCCGTCACCCATCTTAACATCCAACATCTCCTCTCTGTGCAGCAGCAGCCACAGCTTCTCCAACCTCTGTAAAGAGGTTCCTTATTGTACAGGAAGTGAGAGAAAAATATAAGGACAGGGAAAAAGTGCTTTTACATCCTTAGTCCAAACTAAAATTAAATTTCTGCATCACAATACACAAATTCACAGATGATAAATAAAGTATTTTTATTCTGGTTTGTGTTAGAATTATTTTAATAAACGCTTCCCTTCATAGCATGAATCTGAAAAACAAACATGAAGTTTAAACTGGAATCCAGACCCCCTTTGCATACCGAGAGAGAGATCTGCGATCTGAAGATCTGGGTTCTGTTTAACCTGCTGAGGTTACATCAGTTCTGCTTGGGGATTTGGCTGTGAAGCCCAGTTCCTGCGGCTTCAAACCGTACCAAACCAGAAACCCCCTTCCTTTACAGACCTCATCTGAATTCTCTCATTTCACTGCTGAGTGTCCTCAATGCCTTTCCAGAAAACATTGGAGCTTCTTCTTCCCGGTTCCCATTGCTGTGGTATCATTCAAAGTATCTGAGGCTTTCACTGAGGTATTCTGAACCATCATTTTCATGGGATCAGGCCATGTTTGGTCATGAATGTGGTTTTGGGCGAAGAGACGTGAATGAAAGGGAATGAAAACTGACAGAGTTAAATAGTTGAGGGTGAAGGGCTGATGCACTGGACGGCTTTGGCCAGACTACTGCTGCCAACATAAGTATCAAGGTGTACTGTTTGGTTTGGCCTGAGCTCTGAGAAACCTGCAACCATCTGCATGTCAGTAATTTGATACGTAAAGAAGAAACACACATCCTATACATACTTGCGTGCAATGAAGAGGATAAGATGAAGTCATACAACTTTTGTTTGAGTGAGGTCATTTAATAAGTAAACCTCTTTTTGAACATTTATGCTGCATTAGGGTCTTACATAAAACAGATCCATTATTTTCATTGGTGTAATGCTAAAACAATTTCATAACTCTAATTTAAACCCCTTAAAATAATGACTCATTTCCTTCAAATACACCTTCTTAACCTACCCATTAAATCTGAGGGTCTAGACCTGGACTCCCCTTTTAAGTCACTTTAAGTAACTTTAAACATGCCTTCATGTCTGATTGGTTGTCAGTTTTTCAGTAATTTGTAAAAAACAGCTCCTGCACCATGCATTTGCATGTGTTTGTGTGTGTGCACATGCATGTGCATGCATGCATGTGTGCTTGTGTGTGTGTGTGTGTTTATGCATCTGAGTGATCATGATTGCATCATGGACCTAAGTAGCAACAGATGCTGTACTGACCTCAGAAGCTTCCTGGAAAGGCAAATTTGTCAAAATGAAGCAGGAAAAAGAGAGAGCTGCAGTTTAGGTAAATGTAACTTATAGGGGACATGGACACACACACACACACACACACACACACTTCCATGACATACACACTCATACATATGCCCTGTCGCATTTGGACAAACACACACCAAACACAGGGTAGTATTACATGAGCTGGACAGAGTGAATAATCACAAATTCACACACAACATCAAACAGAAAATGATTACACCACCAGAACCTTCTGTGCGTGGATGCAGCTGATGCAGGTCTACGTTCACTAACAGCTTTTCCCCACACAAAGATGTAAATCACTTCCCTTACATTATTTTCAGTCTTATTTAAATCTTGTTCACCACGAACTTTGAAGTTCATACTGAAATTATGTAAAAAAATATTTGAACATCTAGCATCAATGATGAACTACAGAAAAAAAGAAAAGAAAACCGGATGGGGGGGGGGAATATAATCTCATGGAGATATGTTTTGGAGGTAAAACGTGCTCTGCTTCGTTTAGTTTTCGATAAAGGACTAGTTCCTGCCAGTGTAATGACAGAGTATTTGAAAGCCAGCTTGGAAACTTTGAGGCAGTTTTGTGTTTTTCTTTACGCTTGCTGGCCTTCACACGATAACACAAAAATGATCCGATATGTGATTTAATGCCACAGTGCCTCGCAAAGAACCACACTGCCCTCCCATCCATCTCTCTTTTTTTTTCCTCTCGTTTATTTCTGCAGCACCGGAAGCAATCACGCTATCTCAGTGACGAACATACTATTATTACTGATACAACAGTATATACAGCTGTTCCTGGTCTCTCGCCCCCATTTCTCTCCGCTCAACCCAACTGGCGTAGGCAGATGGCCACCCACCCTGAGCCCGGTTCTGTTTCTTCCTGTCAAGAGGGTTTTCCTCTCCACTGTCGCCAAGTGCTCTTCATGCTGCAACTGTCTGGTTTCTGTCTAAGATATTTTGAAATCTTGACCATATTTTATAAAGTCCCAGAAGATAGTCTATGTTGTGATTTGATGCTATATAAATGAAATGGAAGTGAACTGAACAGGCGGTCTGACCACATGATATCACCTCTTTAGGAAAACAAGAGGAAACGCGTGCCAGTTGCTCTCACATGTAATCAATTATTTTACGGTGAAGTCAGTCTGAGGGGAAATTTTCAGCCATTAGCCCTTTAGAGCAGGGATCATACTGAGGGTAATAGTGACTAAACACTGAATAAACACATTTGGCTAATAGGTCATTCGAACCTGAAATGGGGGAAGGTGGACTGGTTGATTTGTCAGAAGGTTGTTATGGATATATGTTGCTAGACCCTCACTCAGAAATGAACAAACGCATCCATGAGATTGGACAAAACAACAGCAACATATTACAACACAAAAGCTTGTGTTTTGCCTTTATTTTCACTGTCACATGCAATTATATCAACTACTGTAAAACACAATTTAAAGGGGAACAAGCTGCACAAGTCATTTCAGCTGAACTGCAATTAGCAGTGTGTGTGTGTGTGTCAATTTTAATAGAGCTTCCAAGGCAACACAAGGCCATTTTAAGACAACCATCATTTCTGGTTTACTTAAATTATTAATAAGATGACAAATTAATTTGTTAGAAGTGTCTCGGTTAGTTAATATGTCAGTGAACTTTATTCCCAAAATTGCAATCATCAAAATTATACATGTAAAGAAAGGACAGTAGCTTTGGACAAGTCTTGTATTTAATAACTCACATAATGTTTTAATGTGTAATTAAAAACACTGCAAAATGTTATGAACAACGGCGCCTGTTGTTATTGATTTTATATGTTACCTTGAGAATCCTTTAATGAAATAATAGTACACACACACACACACACACCCCCCCACACACACAGTGCAATACAATCCTGCACCAGAGTCACCACAGATCCACATATCACCACAAGTTTAAATATGTGAATGTTAGAGACATTCATTCAAAGACAGAAAGACACTTATTCATCAGTGAGTCGGATCAACACCTCTCCAGCGTCAACATTACGAGTTGAAACTGCAGGGCTGTTGACATTATTATTAAATCTTTCAATTATTATTTTTGTCCAGTCCCTGAATGTAAACACACACCTTCTCTGTCACACACACACACACACACCCCTTCACTGCTCCAGGCGCTCCATGGTCAGGGTGAAACTTAACTACTCACCTAATTAACACAGGCTGAAGGTTTCCACTTTAACTCCACCACCTTTAACCTCAACACAAGAGATCTGGCTGCTCACCTTAAACCGTTCGAACCTGACCAACACTGCACTAAATACATTACAACCTTTCTCTACCAGTCAAATATACATATGTACTTTTCTATTTATAGGATATCTATTGACACACACGAGGAAATCATTCTGTGAAATTCAACCCTGATTCATGGTCTGTTTACACTGAATTCATTCTCAGAAAGAAGACACTTTGAGTAGTGGCTGTAGCAGCCAATATGCTTACACTTTTTCTTTTTTCACGTATTGGTTTTTACTGTAAAAATTTGTCAACACCTCCTCTGGCCACTCTTTCTATCTCTCACACTCTCTCTTCCCATCAACCTCTCCATCTCTCCCGCCTCTCTCTTCCTCCTCCCTCTGTTTATTCTTCTGGCTGTGCAGCAGGCCCCTGAGCCCAGAGGCAAGTCATGTTCTCAGGGAAACGGCAACTCTCCACAGAGCTGATATCAAAATAGTTTAAAATGTGAATTGTCTGATAGTTCCCAGTGAGTGCAGAGCTGAGCCAAACACTTCCAGATACCCCTGCCAGCAAAATGTAAACAGAGCCTGGGCTGAGAGAGCAAGTGAACCTGTTGTGTTCCTGTCACACAACAGAGCTCGGACCAGTCTGGTTGGATTAGTTGGCCAGGACCAAGGTTTCCTAGACTTTTTTTTTTGCCAAGTTTAGAATAGTATGTTGTTTTTGTTTAAAAAAAAGTCAAGGGTGTACAGGTGAAGACTCTTGATGAGGAAATATTTTGTCAGAGCTAAAATACTGAGATGAACCAGGCTCCAGTGAAGTTAATTCTTCATGTCTAAAATTAACAACAGTGAGAATAAAATGCATTTTCCTTTTAAAGACATAATAACATTTAGAATTGCTTAGGTCGGGCTGTTTGGTAGCCTCAACAACAACAAAGTGTTCCCGGACCAAGACTCTCCACTTTCCACTCTCTACCTGTCAGACTGCTACCTATCTAGTAAAGGAAAAACAACACATTTATATATTTAAAACATTTTTTAAAATCAAATTAAATCTTTGATTAAAAAAAAAGTGCCAATGATCACTAGAATTTACTTTAACACACATAGCAGCAAAGGTGATTGGTGTGTGATACTTCTAAGATGATGTATATAAATTTAATAAGATCTTAATCTTTGATTGTAATCACAGAGGAGTTGCTCCATATTAGCATTTATTAGCGCTTTACTGTGCAGCATTATACAAATGGTTTACAACACACAGTAATGGTGCTCTACGCAACTATAAGGCCATTCAAGTGCTTCATTTATGCACAGTATTTCCAAACAACTAAATCATACATCATATTTCATAGTATGAAAGTATTGTTATACATCTATCTGCCCCCACCCTTAGTGCCCACATCAGGGGTAATAGCAACTGCATTATAGTTATAAACCATTTACTAAATGTTTAAATATTGCTTTTGGATAGTAGGAACAAATATTTGCAGATTTACCTGAAACTATAGTAAAACTTTACCAGTTAATATGAAATTTACTGTGATTATAAAGACAATGGTGTGGCTCTGCATGTACTTGTAACTGAAGAGTTTGGCACATTAAACACATAAAGTTATCTTTGTAACTTTTTAAAGGGATAAACGTCACCTGCTCCGATGATCAATCTCTCTTTCAACTTTCCAACAATATCGACTGTTTTATTTTTCCTTATTTTCTTTTTGAACACGATTTCTTCTAAAATCCAGACATCCCAATGCCCTTAAATGGTGCACTCAGCAAATTACATAACAGCTTTATGGACGTGTTGACTGTGGAAACATTGCAGTTGGATGAAACAGAGAAAACATTATGGAAATGCCCGTGACATTTTATAAAATATGAAAAATATGTGTTTGGAATTAAGTTGAAATTTACAAATGAGTTTGACGACAGTCGTGCACAGGAGGAACTGTTGTGACCTCAAGGTGTTAAAATCCAACTGATGATCCCTACTGAAAGTTTCACCCCCCCCCCCGAATATGGAAAATCTGGTTATGTTCACTAGTTTTGTGGAAAAGCCATGAAACATAACGTTTTTTATTGCATGTGTGTGTGCATAAAATCCAGCGCACTATTTCTATCTAGTGCATCTGTGATTTCTAGGTTTGGTTGATGTGCTGGAAGATTTAATATTTCTGTGTATTTGTACGAGCACTGCTGCACGCTGAAAGAGAAACAAATCTTGTGTGATGCTTGATTTTTGCCTGTTTGTACTGGCATGTAGTTACACAACGCATTTAATGAAATAAATTACATTACCATCATCATTATGTCCCTGACAACATTGTGCGTTTGTCTGTGTGTCACGTAGATGAAGAATTTTCCAAGATTTGCTCAACCAAGATGCTTTGACCTGCTTTTTTTGTTCATAGTGTTTTTTTGTTTGAATCTATTCATTTATTCATTGAATGTACTTCAGAAGTGCAGATTTGTTTTATTCTGATAACTAAATATCCTACTTATTTTTGACATTATATGTCACTCGGTAGACTGAAATAAATTGTTAAAGAGGAAAAAAATGCCCTTTTTGCACAGATGCAACATCAGAGATGGTGGATTCTCAAGATGACTGAATGAAGATTATATTGAAAAAGATAACAGCGCAAATTCAGAGAAAAATGTTCATGAGCATGTCTACTTGTTGGGGGGGTTTTGTGGGCTTTGCCTGAATAAGCATTGGAACTTTCCAGCATTTCTTTTCCTTCTTATTTATTTTTTGTCTGTGTTGTTTTCTCAGTATTGCAATGCATCACTTGACATTACCCAAGCAAGTTTGAGCTGCAGCGCATCAGCTGAAAGCAATTTGGTCCCGAGCGCAGCTGCCAGGCGGATAAGACTTTCCTTCTTTCGTTTACTTTGAAATGTTCCTTTTTTTTTCAACATCCAAAATACACAAGGCAGCCAAATTGCTGACATATGTGAGAGGGGCAGCAAGACTCCTGCATTCTTTCATGCCCCACTATGCAAAACTCCACATTGTTTATTTAAAGAACACTGAACACTTTAGCACTATTAAGAAACATGTCATATAGTAAACTAAAGGTTTCCTCTCAGGAAAAATCCCTGTCAGTTTATTTTTCTTTTGCAAAAAGTTATTTTAGTTTTGACTCACAAACTGCCTGCATTCACAATCAAGCAACAGTGTTGTAGCTCAGTTTGTGTAATGCAGGATGCTAACGGGCAAGGTAAACCTGGAAGTGGTCTGATTATTTATGTGTTGAGGCGTGGACGAGTGATACAATGCAATGAGGATGGAGAGAACTTTCCTTTATTTCAGCTGCATCTCTCTCTCTAACTTGACTTCCCTGATAAAAGCTCAGAATACATTGTGATTAATTGTTTCTCATACCATATTGATGGGCTGCGGCCTCGATGAGCATGATGTTCCCAGGAAAAAACAAACCATGACTCAATTGCCTCAACACCTACAGGAATGAAATCCAGCTTTTCCCATGCCTCATCATGAATTGCAGACAACAGCAGTTTATTTTAATGCAGAATAGCTTTAGAGAAAAATTAACAATGACAAGTGAGAAACATACTCTGACACATCGTGATCTGAGTGGAAAACGCAGAGCAAGACAGGGATATTAGGTCTGAAAGACACAGAAAAAAGGGCAAAGGCTGACAAGTAAACCAGGGTCGACAGCCAGAAGACAGACTGTACGTCAGTGCAGGCGTAGTGTGTGGGAGGAGGGCATGGAGGGAGGGAAAGAGCCTTCCAGAGAAAGAGACGGGAGGGCCCGCTGTGAGTGATAGCCCACCAGGGCCTCAGAGCGGCCCAACACTGGGAATAGCTAACCTACCTTGACATGCGTAGGAAACCCAAAACTCTCTGAGCCCTCTGTCAGATAGGAGCCACCCAGAGGAGCCCCGCCACAACTGTGTAGCCCGAGCCGCTGTGCGTCCTTTCTAACTAGAACTGTTTAGATGAGCGCACAGTTGAGGAATGCTTCACTATACCTAGAGGAAACCACAAGCACAACAGCATTAAGGCGACATCAGTTTCTCAGTGCATGGGAATAGGTCAACTCTGGCTACTAGCAGGATTTTAACTGCTGGCCAGAGTTCACACACATATCTGTGTGTGTGTGTTTGTGAAGCATATCAGCCGGTCCCTGTGCTGTTAGTGTTCATACAGTATGCATGGAAATACAGTACAAGTCAAAAGTTTGGATACACTTTCCTGTTAATTTCAATTGGAAAGTGTGTCCAAACTTTTGACTGGTACTCTATATCCCCAGTAAACCTCCCTTTGATGCAGTAATACAATCAGAAAGATAAGAGCTGATGGTTTTGACTCATAGTAGATTTGAGTGCAGTAGCAGGGTTAGGGCCTAACCCTGGCATGACATTAAAAGAAGGTGCTGAAATTTGGTGAGTTTGCGTCATTTGTAATCCCCATTGCCAGTGTGTCTGTGGGTCACTGTGGGGCTCCTAACTGCACAGTCATAGACCTGAGGTCACACTCACACTTAACTTGAAACTTGACTCATTTGAAACATGGCTGTGTGAAAGTTATAATCTTGTAAATAAGAGAAGTCAGATTAACATATTGGGTCAAAGAACTGAGACACCGTAAACACAATAAAACTATCAAATACCAAAATCATTAGATTAGGATGTCAAATAACCAGTGAACCTTAAAAATACTATAATATAGTCATTTTATAGTAAGGGCATAGAAGGATCAATTAAGTCATTTTCACATTTAGGAAACAGGTGGAAAAGGGTGGGTAGAAACTCTATTTAATGATGGCTGGTATTATGCGTGCTGGCTGTTACAGAGCCACAGCACAGAACATCTAGTAAAAATGTCTGTCAGGAAAATGTTAATTGGCCTTTTGGTTGAATGGAATTGAACAGAGTGCGACTAATTTAAAAACATAATCATCCAACTGTGAGAGCTGTGTCATAGCACATTATAAAAAAATAACATTATCTTGATAAAAATACTAGTCCTCCTGACAAGAAGAAGATACAGAAGAAAAGAATAAGAAGAAGGCATAAGATGGGGAAGGAATTTTGAATAAGATTTTGTAATATAACTAAGATAAAGGGAATAAAAGAAAATGGGATACCTACGAGAGGAGACGAGAGGAGAGGAAGAAAAAGGATTGGATGGTGGCACGCAGGGAAAGGCAGTCTGCGGTAGACTTGTAAATAGCCGGAGGGACAGAGGGATGGAGGAATGGAGCTATCAGCAGAGAAGTGATGAAGGTCTGGGATCAGGCCAAGATAAACACAGGCCAGCCCAGAAGGAGCTACAACACCACACACATACACACACACATTCATGCACACATGCATACACACATGTGAACTTTACTCACATATATGTACAAATGCACCAACAATACACACTTAAGGCTGTGGCTCCTCTCTATCACTGTATCATACAGACACACAAACACACTCATGGACAAGCAAACACACACGTGCACACAAATATTTGCCAGTCTGTATGGTTCCCATACTACAATTTGAGTGTTAAGGTGTGTAACAGGCTGAGCTGTCATTTCAACATCTTATTTCATCACATACTTCACCTTAGTGTATTTGTTCAAGTTGCAAAGAATAAACACGTAGTGAATAGAAGTGGCTGGAGTTTTATATTTAAACATGTGGAATAAACAGACTCAAGAGTTCACTGAGCCTTCAGTAAATCCCCCTTAATATATTGACTCATTTATGATAAAATACCACTCCATATTTCTGATGAAAAAACAACCATAAAACTTCTGCTTTATAATTCTTAACTCTCAAAGACAAAAATGCCAGCTATGTCCTGGAGATTCAATAATAGGCGCTGCATGCTGGGAAGATATTTATCACTGCCGTTAATGTGTCAAGAGTCTTTTTTTTTTTGTTTTGTTGTTGTTGCCGTGCGTGTGCATATCTGCATTTATATGTGTCAGTGTATTTCACTGTCTGTCCGTGACTGTGTGACTGAGCTTCATTAGAGTGCTTTGGAGCGAGAGCTCTCTTGCTTTGTCTTGTCTTTGACCAACTAACACCGAGTGAAACTTTAAAAAATTTGCCAAATGTTATTTTAAGCTCGCCATTCAGAGGCGTTTGGCAAAGCTGCAGCATGAAAGAGCGGCTGTGAAGCATGTCTGACTGGAATGCAAAACAGAAGTGATGGTCATCACTCTGTCACCATTCAGATTTAGACTGAGACCTATGTTTGAGATCCTCAAGTGATTTATGGTGAATTCCCCTTAATCCCAGCTGCTATGTGACTGTATTCTTACCATAAAGAAAAGTTAAGGAGAATTAATCCTCAACAAAGAAAAGTAAAGGTAATTGAAAGTGGACAGAATTTATCTATTTACATTAAAAGGCCATTCATAATTTGAAAAGAGTCTCTACTAGTCAGCCACACAAGTTTCCTTCACTTATGGTAGAGACTAAGTTACAGACTAGCTGGTGAACATAACGGTGCATTTATCAGCTACAGAATTAAATATTGCTGAAAAGATGTCTTATCACTTAGATCTTTTGTGTGGCTGGAAACAACATGTGTCTCCAGATGTGCTGGAAATGTAAAATGGCAACTGTTTGCCATATTGAAGAGCAATGTCAAAGTTGTGCTCTACATTTTCATTCAGATTTTTCAGAAATTTTGCAGTATAATATAGCATTTTATGTTGATAAGTTTGTTCACAGTCTTGACCCTCTGCCATTAAGTCTATTTTTCATTACCATTGTTAAATATTGCTTAAAGTACATTTAAAAAAACACTAGAAATGCAGTTAACAGTTTTGTATAGAGAAAATTGGCTCTTCAGAACAGTTATTTCTCCCATTTACTTTCATTATTCAGAAAATCTGACTTTAGCAAATAGGGAGATCCTTAGTGTCCATGCACTCTAGTAAGTAGAACTGCAAGATTCATTGTAGACTTGTATCTCACAGCTGATCAGAAACCGTGCTTTATTTCTTCATATTGTTTTATAAAACTGCACAGACCAACATCAGTATCTAGTCACCGACGGTGAAGAGCAGTCAAATAAAATGAATTCTTTTTGGTCTCAGCTGTGACTGTTATAAATGTGTGACCAGGATGTGGAAGACTGCTGAGCTGTATCTACGCCTGTATGATTCTCCTGAGAAAACGTAGGGATTAAAAGCCACAATACATGGGAACACATGTGCTTTTTGCATGAGAATTCACCTTTTTAAGGTTTCAGTGGTCATGGATGCAGCGCCCATGTGTATTTTTTACATACACTAACCTGCATGCCAGTTCAAAGCCACCATGTGCAGTCTGAGGGGATGAGAGGAGACATGAAAGCAGCACTCAACAACATGGTCAGCTTAAAAGATCACAGAGGAAAAATGTCTTGGAAGGCACACCAACATAAACAAATCAAACACACCTACATTTTTAGTGCACCCACATGTTCAGGAGTCTTAGTGACATGGCATACATCTCATGAGCAAGAAGTGCAGTAAAGTAATACAGTTATTATTTTAATCCAGAAAATTGAAATTTAATGTTGATTTTCTGTTAAAAGTTCAGATGGCTCTTGATTATTTATTCATCTGTCTTTTATAACAGATTAATTAACCTCTGATTTGCTTGAGAACATAAATAGCAGCATGCAGGCTGCTGATAACCAGATTTTTGTTTTCTGTCCCCATGAACTTCATCTTCAATTTCAAAGACTTGTGGCCCGTTGAGGAAAAAACTCACATATTCCAGCTTTGACTTTTAGCGACTATGGCTTTAAACTTTCATTTTATTGTGTCAAACGTGACAGTGAACAATGGGAATATTGACAGTCATGTGTTATGAACAAGCCCAGTTGTTTGAGTATTTTAGCGCGTCAGGCTCCCAGGCGGGCTGTAGCCTTGTGAAAGCCCTGTATTGTATTTCTTTCCTGTGCCAGAGCCCGTTTCCTGTGGCGGTGCCGTGTCAAACAACGATGACCCTCTGCTTCCTGCAAGTCGCATGGAGACAGGCTTGCCACGAGCCCTAAGGTCTCACCGCCAGCCACTGAACAAGCCCCAAGCCCTCACTTCATCTGTCTGCTTTCAAGTCATTCCCCACCTTGCTGTCTGGATGTCACTTCTCCATGTCCCATCTCATTTCCCTGTCCTTCCCTTTTCTTTATTTTTCGCTTTTTGTAACTCTCCTACCTTTTTACTTGTTTTCTTATTTGCCAGCTCCTTTCTGTTTCCCTCTGTCCACACCTCCTTCTGTCCTCCCTTTGTCCTACTGTCCAGGTCAGGAGGTCCGTCAGCCATTTCCTGTGTAAGCTACAGGTTCAGACCACACCTTGTGAAGGGGATTTCTGCAACTGCTGTCACTGACGCCCTATAGAAACTTCAGAGACACACATGCTCCTGTCATGGAGCTACTATACACAAAGAAAACACATGATTGTTTTTGGCAATAAGCTGTTTGTTCTGTTGAACTTGCTGTCGGATAAAACGCAACTTGTGGGAAAAATTTTAGAACATGCAGAATGAAAAACACAGTCACAATATCAGCAACCCATCTAAAATAAGCAAAAACAAAAATAGCTCAAGGTGTATTTTTACATATTCTGATTAAATTGCTGCAACTGAGAGCTCATAGCTGCTGACCTCCCTTATAAGTCACGTCCTTGTGTTTTTGTGCTCTTAAATAAGACTCTTACATCATATCCAAACAGCCTAGGGTCACATCTCTGCTTCTGATTATGAGAAAGCTGTCAAACCTTGCATTACTTTTGGTCCCCATAGAAATCAACCACATGGCAGGGGTTAAAGACTCAGACTGCCTGATGATTGTGGTAGAGCATATCAAATCACCATGACTACTGGTACAGATTTCAAACAACTGATATGCAGACTTAAAATCTGACCTTTGGTGTTATTTTGTGTACAACAGAATCTCCCTGACCGAATTATGGTTCAGTTGTGATTTCGGATACTGAGCCACTGGTCATTGGCAGAGCCTTCTGTGCTCCACAGAACAGTGCGTCTTTGAAATGGCCTTTCATCTCCTATTCAGGGCTGTGAGGACGCGTGTGTATGCACACGTGTCGGCAGCAATAACATACTATGCATCTCTGAAATGACTCCTTCATCCTTCTTCCACTCCAGGTCAGAGACAGGAAGTGAGCTGGGAGAAAAGGAGGAAGCAGAAGCAGCTCTCTCTAGCTGCAGGTAGTGACCCTGAGCCTTGACCTCCAACCTCATCCACCATCAGTCTGACAATACACACTCAGACAAAACACAGATGTGCAAAACTGGTGGCATTAACTACAATTTGCCAGTATCAAAGAAACAATGTATAGCCCTGGAGAACTTCAAAATGGTTCATCTTTCTTATGTTAGGATATATCTTATGGTAACTAGGCTATAAAAATGAGGCATCAAAACTTATAATTTATCTCTTTATTATTTGACAACAATAACAGCATGTTGCATTTGTTCACTCATTACATTTACAGAAGTGGTCAGGAAAGTTATACAGATTCATGGATTTATTCCACCTTTTGCTTCCTTTATCAAACTGTTTGATGATGTTGGAGGTATAGCACAGCTGCTGGAGAGACTTTTGGGGCATGAGCCCTGTCCAAAATCAACTCTCAGACCACACATACATAAATGTACTAAAACTAGCATCCTTAATGCTTAAACCTGCGCCCGAGAGATTTAAACCCTTTGAAGTATCACAGATGCATCACTGCTCACGTGTGGAGGCTGTTTTTGGACAGAGCCCATGGCTTTGGAAGGTCACTGGCTTTCTGGAGCTGTCTCACCAGCTCCAGAAGAATAACCTGCTGCCATACTTGGAAGGCTCCAGTTTTCCCTCAATAGCTGGGTTGGGCTCGGGACGTGGTCTAGAATGGTAGGGGTTGTCAGGGAGGGGCCGCGAGGTTGACACTTTTGTCACCTGTGAAAAGACAAGGAATAAAAGTGCATTAAAACATTTAGAATAACAGTGTTCTTCAATGACAGTTACTTTGGATATTTGGAAATAGTATTATTTGTATATAATACCAATCTGAGTGCAGTAAGGACCTATTGCCTCAAGTCTGTGTTTTTTCTTGGATAAATCCCTGCACAAATCATGTACCATAAAAAGCGGAGGAGGTCCTGCAGAAACCTCTGCAACTCCTCCCTAATGTCAGGATTTAAATCCTCTCAGCTTCTCCCACCACGTCCCTCATCCTTGCTCCAGCTCCTTCACACTGTGTGCAAAACTTGGGGATCAGTGTCTCCCACCTCCTCTTTCTCCTTTACTCTCTCCCTCTGTTGTCCCCTGTTATTTTCTTCTTGACACTTAATACACTACTATCTGAATAAGCCACTCAACTGCTCCAAAATTAAGTTTTATTTCCACTGTTTCAACTGGCTGAGAAAACTGAGAAACCAGCCTGTATATTTTTCACAGTAAGCCAGATTTTCTAGTTTGTTTCCCTGCTATTGTGGTTTGATTCCATGAACAATAGCTCTGCCCAGCAAGTGCAAAATGGCCAGAAAGTTGATTGCATCCATTCATGGTGTCCAAGGTTTTTGCCATTATGTTTCAAAGACTACAGAAATAAATGCCCCAAAAGCTACTGTTCTGACCTGTTTTTGTTCTTGCTTTGATTGAAGATCTCTAATTAATGCTTGCCAGTCAGTTGTGCAAACCCCTTAAAGATGGCAATTAAAAAAAAAAAAACCAAAACAAAACCAAAACAAAACCAAACCTACAAAAAAATAAATGATTTTACTGCTCAAGACAGAATCTGAATGAAACTAACACACAGATGCAATCAGAGGCTCTGGCATAGCCCATAATTGGCAAGAATAGAGCCCATCAAGCCAGCTGGTCGCATTGTGATTGTGCAGACAATCCCTCACAAGTCTCACCTTAGACAGGTCTCCCAGCTCAGGTCTCTCCCACCCCAGCTTATCAAGGACGCAGCTGTCGAAGGCTTGCTGCTGTTTGCGGCAATGACGCAGTTCTGCCAAGTTTGAGTAATCCAGACAGGTCCAGTACTCCGTGAAGGACTCAGCACAGTTACCCTTGATTTGCCTAAAATGACCAGTGCAAACCATGAAGTGGAATCAAAGAGGCAAAAGAAGGAATTAAAAAGTCTTAAACTTGCAATAAATAAGCAGGAAATCCTTCCCATAAAATACCAAAGAGATGAGAAATTAAACCATGAAAATTCAGTGGACTAATTAATGAAAGATAAACACAAAAAAAAAAAAGTCACATTCATCCCATTAACCCAACCTGCTCAAGTTCAGGATTTGAAATCAGACAAAGTCAAGAACTTTTACTAAGCTGTTCTTGACAATTTGTCAGTTTAGCTGAAAAATCATGATTGCTATGAAGTTTCAAAAAGGTCACTTGCCAGAAGCACCCAAGAATCAAACCAGGTCCAAAGTGCAATTACAGCTTTTCTCAAATCTCTCCTAATTATAATAATTATATGTGCCTCTCTTTCACAATAACTCTCAGTTTAACTTTGCGGTTAGACTGTCACTCTTTTATTTCTGGAGGTCATGTGTTTTATTTCGTATTTAGAGAGCCAAACACGTAACTTGCTTGAGACACACAAACACTCAAAAGCACCTAAGTAATTTCATGGGAATCAGGCTATAACCAAAGCTCTGTGTAAAACTTTCAGTAAACACAGACATAGTAGTTAGGACTGAAAAAACCCAGACCACTTCCTCAAATAGCCCCCATTGGAAGTTTCTTAGATGCAACATGCTCTATTTCATTCATGTTATAAAATCAACATTTGGTTTTTGCTGGTCAATATATAAAAAAAGAAGTACTGAAAATTGCATACAGAAGCAATTATTGAGGTGTTGGAGCTAAGGCTAACTCCTTCAACAGAGGCAAAAAAAAAATTTTAATTAATAATGATATATCTTTGCAGGATTAACCACTTGTCGAAATAATGTTTTTTATGTGAGATTAGTACTATGACAAAGTTCACTTACATAATGGAAATTTTTTTCAAACTTTTGGCAAAATCTCAGCAAAGTTGAACTGAAAGTTTGGCCAAAAACCTGTTGCTGGTATTTCTGCTGTCTTGATGTTCTGCTGAAATCTCAAACCAGTCCCATATATGATCCTGTGGTTCATATATGGGTTTTATTTGGTATTAATATTTATTGTCAAGTAAAAACTTACTTACTTATCATTCCTGACTTTAAAATATGTTTTGGAATATCAAGGACAAGGTATACCCTAACCCTAAAATTTCCTAAATATTGAAAATATACACATATAATATGCAGAGGTAGATTTCTTTCTTATCCAGCAACAAATCGTAACTGCTCGTTGAAAAAAGCACTTAATGCAAGCAAATAAAAGTAACAGTACAGGAAACCAGATATCCCAATACTGAAATCCTCTATGTAAATAGCTGCAACAACTGTCCAACAGCAGTGTTGGCAACCTTAGAGCACATATTCTACCCACATGTCCATCACTGAGGAAAAATGCAAAAACTTTCGACCTAAAACCTCTTGACCACAGTTTATATGGACGGTCACACAGACCACTCTCCAGCAGACTCTAGAGTTCAGCCACATCTTAAATAACACCCTGACCACAAGCATACTGATCAGTTTAATTGAAGATAGCAGTGTGGTGGCATTCATCTCCAAAAAATATTCTGTCGAATCTCCACCTAAACAGTGAAATACAGAGTACTAGTCTCTTTCTAGTTACTCACATATTTGACAAGTAAATTTTTTTTGCATTGAATCTAAGAAAAGGTTAAACTATGCCAACTCTCACATTCATATATTTGGCAGATACTTTAATGTCAAAGTGACTTACAACTAAGAGACTTCAGTGAACGATGGTGTTATTTAATTGTTTCAGAAATTGTGTCTGTGTATGGTGGTTTGTTACCTGAAGAAGTTGAGTGCACACTCGTTGACTTTCCTCCCTTCTTCTAGACACTTCCTGGGGTCCTTCTCCTCCCAGCGACAGAGCATGAACTCCTTGTTGGGTTTGTCACACTGGGAGCCATAATGATGGGCAGCAGCCTTCAGCACTGCAGATGACACATTGATCTGACAGACACAACGATGAGGGTACAATGGTTATATATAATAAATAAGATAGAACCTATTATTGTGCTGATGCATTTAAGTTCATCTGGCAGAATAATGCTTTTAGGAAAATATGACTGACCAGCTACCAGTCTGCTTATAAAATGCCAAATTGCACCTACACAAACCTCAAAATTAAACGAGCTAATTTGGAGTAATGAGACCAAAATTTAACTCTATGGTTACAACCACAAATGCCATGTTTATGGGGGTGGATAACTAATGTTTTGAGGGGGTGTTAGCTACAGAAGACAAAGAATTAATTCAGAATTGACAGCAAGATTGCAGCATAGTAGAGGACAAAGTGCATTTAACGATGTGCACTGATTTAAAAAAATAAAATAAAATTTAAAAAAAATAGGCCCAATCCTACCCTCTGTGGCCATAACGGAAAAAGTGGAGGTTCTGGAGTGCAACAGCCTCCTAACCTTAAAATCACTGACCCACTTTAGAGAGATGTCAAGTGTAGCATTCATGATGCTTTTACTGACAAGAATTGGCAGCTGTACTTCCTGAGAAAATAAAGGGCCTTATCCAAAATTAGAGTTTGCAAGCCATCACTGATGCTAAAGGGGCCAATACACAGTATTAATAGCAAAGGGTATGCAAAGTTTTGAACAGGGGCCATATCATTATTGTCTTTATTGTTATATTTTGTTTAATAGTTGTACTAGTATGTAACATCTAAACTACCAAGGAGATCACTTGTTGGCAGTTTAAACTAAACGCATCAAAAATAATTTGTTATTTCTTTAAAAAAGTTATGGAATTATTTCCATATGTTGCTTAACTGGCCCCTAAAGTATAAAGTACACCATCAAACAATTCCTAGCAGTTCCATTAAGTTTGGAAGTTTTTATCTTGTTAAAAAATGTGTTTATTCAAAAAGCAAGAACACACACAATGAGAATAGAGGTAGATAGGAGGGCTGAGCTCCTTCTTGGAGAACAACATTCGTGAGCTGCCAGGTGGGTGAATTTTATGAACTACATCACTGCTGAACTCCTGTCAGGCCTTTCAAATATAACATGATGCTCTACTGCGAGAAAATTTACTCAAACTAATTCAAATTGAGAATGTGTAATCATATTACAAAATATTTCAGAATCTTTATCTAATGAAGAAAAACTGTTTCAGGGTTAGACATAGACAATAGAACACTACAAATTACTTAAATCCTATGATATTAGTGTTGACGAGTTTAAGAATAATTCTTCAAACATTTGAATGCAGATAAACTTACAAAGCAAATGTCACATGCATACATATAGACCATTAGATCGCTGGCTTCTGCCAGCTACCTTTCTGACATCCAAGGTCGAGTTCAATGTACCAAATAACACAACAATGGCTTGTTTAGGGTCAGCTACTGTTAAGTTCCTGTGGCCAGAGCCGTAACATGAAAACGAAATGCTGATGAACAACAGAAGCAAAGTAAAGACAAAGTCACTGATGGTTGACAGCCAGTCGTCTCTGCATCGATCGAAAAGAGATGTGTTTTGATTCTGCGACGCTATTAAAGGTTTCCTATCAATAAATTAAGATTGTGTAAAAAAAAAAACTTTGGTCATTGTGAAGGCTGGTAAAGTCAGCAGCGCAAGTTATAAGTTAGTGAGCAAACTCTGAAGTATATGGTAGCTAGCGTTAGTAGCTAGTTAGCTAGCATGTTCTGTCTTACTAGAACTTCCAATGAAGCTAAACTATATCCGCTGCTCACCTCGTCCACACTCAGCTCCTGCAGTGTGGGAACTTCCTGGGTTGTGGGCATGGCAGTGCAATAAATCGAAATTGTATAGGATCAAATACTGCTGGTGAAAAACATTCAAGGTCCTCGTCAGCCTCCAGGAAGAGCGACGAGGCCGAAGAGAAGGTCAGTCTGGTTTACTGCGGTGCGCCAGCCGGGAGGCGCGCTCTGATGACGTTACAGACAGAGCGACAGCGGACGCCCGCATGCGTAGTGAAACATGCTCTGATGAATGCTTTAATGAATTAGCTCGTGTTTTGTTTTTGTTTTTTTTTTTTAGTTGTATCTCGAAATAATGTTGAAAACACATTGGCAGTGGTCTGCTTCTCTCTAAACTGAACGTTTTATTCTCAGAGTACTCCACACTCTGCTGCCCTCTGTTTTACTGTTACCATGGTTACAGCGCACCTTTGCTTATTTCCAGTACATTCATGGAGTTCACTGGGAGCAGTTACAAGGGGGACACGAAAAATGGCAGGTAATATTATACTGAAATATTTATAACCCTTAAAAATAACAACGTTTACACAATGCAATTTGTTACACAAGTGGTATTTCTTGTTAAAGGTCGCTTGTTTACACTGTCAACAATCTCCATTCTCCCTCAGGATTGAGGGAAAGGGAGAATTTACCTTTACCACCGGGACCAAGTATGAGGGAGAGATGAAAGACGGGATGTTCCACGGCAAAGGAGTGCTAACCTTTCCAAATGGGAGTAAATATGAGGCCACTTGGGAAAATGGCATTGCAAAACAGGTGAGGAGAGTCTGTACATGTGTGTGTGCGTATCTCTGCATGTATGTGAGCATATATGCATCCACTTGCACAATTGTGTGTTTAGCATTGGTTATAGTTGATATCACATCTGGTCCCTTTTAGCAATCACTCACCATTACTGTCATAGTTATTAGGTTTCTCTCTCCTTTTCCTGTTTGAAGCTGTAGCGTCTCCTGCTCTGATAAAATCTTCCATGGGCTTTTACCACAACAGCGATCACTCCAATTATTATCATCAATGCAGTTGCGGTTCATGTGAAATGATAGCAGCTCTGAACCGTGACTAACCTTGGCCTGCACTACCCTGCACCTGCGGCCATGCCAGTCCAAGAAAACCTTCCATTCAAAACAGGCCTAAACCAGCCAATAGACTCAGAAATATAAACTCTGGTGAATCATATCCAGTAGCTCAAAGCCCTTTCTGCAACTTGCACCTTTTCCTTCAAACAAAGCTTCCCAAGCTGGGGTGGCATATTATATAAGAGATTAGATCAGAGATTTAAGATACTATTCTAGTAATATTTATTTTTTTAGAACTGCTGGTTCACTGACATGGCTTCAGTGGACCTGTGCCATCATTACCATCAATAGTTACACCTGTACTTCTCTTACTGTGACAGGAAAAGGTCAGCAGGTCACACTAGGCTAAATCTGTTACCCCAGCTGTAATAGATTAATACAATTATAAATCCACATCTTCGATACGCCTCTTCTCTTCGTATTTGATCGGTCACATACATACCTTAAAAATCCATGTCATAAAATCTAAATTTGTGCTATTTTTGGTGACTGCAAAGCGTATTGTTGACAATGAATAAAAATGTAACTGTTACTCGCTAGTTTATATTTATTTAAATGGCTTTTTTATGGATTTTAAATAATTTCATCCTTTATTTGAAATCCATGACCTTTACACACCCACACCCACACACTAATACAATGCATCAGTTAACACAATATGCCAAAAAGACATATATTTACACTTTCCCTTATTGGTAAATACATACATACATTTGAGATTCATATCTATGATTTTTGCCTAAACCAGAAGACAATGGAGGAAATTTTAGCTCTGTTTTGGTGTTTGAGCACTGAAAAGTGACATTAGAAAACCTCATCAGCAACTTATCTATACAGAAACAATGTCTTGGGTACACAGGGTAACCTCCAGACAGCAATTTCGGCAGTTTTCTCTGGAAATACTTTCTTCCTACAAAGAAACAGTCCCAACAAAAACTGTCAGCAGTGAGGTCTGTGGATTATTTTCAGCAACTGGGACATTGTTTCTGCTGTTGAGGTTGAGATGTCATTTTTTCATTGCTTCAAGGAGCGGAAATTGAATTTTTTTTGCTTCTATTGCACTGGGGTGGTTTCAAGATGTGGATGTTTCAAACATTTGGCACATAACACTGAAACTATTCATTGCCAGACACCATTAGATGCAAGTAGGAAATAACTTTGTTTAAATTCAGGAACATTAGATTTTAATGTAATTTTAATAGAAATGCAGAATGAAGATGATTTATTGTATTTTTCATTGTGCTTGCTCACCAGGGGTCTTACACCTTTGCCGACGGTCTGCAGTACCAGGAGAAGGACTGGGACTACTACAGTGGTTATGACAGACGCTTTTACAGTGAGAGGTGCAATGGACTCCAACCAGCAGGTTGGAATTCATTTATTTGGACGCATTTTCTCTCATTCAGTGAAATGACTTTGATCTGTTCCATTCCAGCAGCATTTCCATCATCAATCACTGAGACAGTTGTCAGCTGACATTAATAAACCGTCATAAGAAAATAATTCAACACAAAACATCTGCTCTGTCCATTCAGGAGAATCTCACCAAACTGATGTTCATCCTGCACACATTATTCCTGACTGGTGTTACGATTGTGGAGATGGTTTCTATAACCCCACCACAAGAGTTGTCACATCATACACGGGAAGATTCCTCAGGAATGCAGGTGAGACAGAAAAGTGGTGTTATCACTGTGGCAATTTAGTGGCAAAAAAGATAAGTCAATAGAAGATATAGTGCACATAGAATCCCTTACTTTGAATTAAGGTAATAATTCTTCACAAGTAAATAATAGGTACCTTCAAAAGTAGGCATTACCTGACGATTTTCACATATCCACCATAATTGAAATCCTATGTCCCTTTCTGAATGTTTACATTTGTTCACTCTATGCACATTTTTTCCACGAACTCGATGCCAAATTGTCTGTATCTGTGTGCTGACTAATATCCAGGCACCATTGCCTATAGTGCCAACATCAATAAGAAAGATTGAAGTAAAGAGCAAAGACAAAATTACTTTTAAAATTAAGCACAAAATGTTTTATATCCAATGAAACAGCTTGTCAATGAGAGATTACAGTATTATATTGAAACCTAACAAAGCAACAAGATTTGTATCTACAACTGATCATAATTTGGAAAAACATTAATTCCAATAATCATGTGGCTGTTGATTTAACCTACATTTCCAATTTGCAATCTGCAGCATACACGTCTTAGGGTGTTCTAAAAGGAAATAAAATTGCACCTACATGGTCAAACTAATTTCTGTTGAATTGCTCTGCTATAGATGCTCTCTCAGTTCCTTCATGTAGAGTCCACATGTTTTATATTTCAACTGTTCTAATTGGTCTATAATTTTATGTTATTCAAGGAAGGAAACCTCCATTAAGACGTATGCCTTGAAAAGATCCACTAGGTTAAATTTTATACAATCCGCTAAATCAGTTCTGAAGAAGTCTTTACACGTCCCTGTGTAAAATTATCTACTTTTCAGCAGCAACAGCTTAACATTCCTGAGAAAATGCAACTTAGAAAACACTTTTTGGGGGCTACTTTCAAACATAGCGAAACTCTTGAATCAAATTTGTTTCAGGCAAAATCCTCCGTCTTTTTTCATGTTTTAATAACAACTATAGCAAGTCTGAAAGGATATAGTGTGGCCATGTGGGAAAGATTTGATAACAGTGAACCTATGGAGTGATGTTAAATGGATTATCCCTGGATATTCTGATGGAAGATTACTGCTACAAGACATCTGATAAGCATGCTTCTAAAGACTTGTTCAAGTTTTTTGTTTTTTGTTGAAGGTAGAAAATTCGAGACACGTTTTTCCACTGAATGCGTGCACAGTTTTGGAAATCTGGATTTGAAGTGAATGTGGTTTGTCAGGTGTCCATAGAAATCCCCATTTTTTATCTTCTGCTGGTTATCTCTCTCTGTCATGCGTTTGCATAATGTTGTGAATTAGAAATCAGGTAAAAAATCTTTTTGTTTTTTTTTTTACCTGGGAAGGAGGATAATGCTGATCTACAGATAGCAGCCTTTGAACTCAGCAGTTTTTAAATGTTTTTTGCCTGTCCAGTTCTATTGCTGTTCATCAAATGTGTTTGACTCCACCATTTTCAGCAATTCTAGCAGCATGGCTCAAAGCATGACAGTATCAGGGTGTTGGTCAGTCGTTCACTTTTCTTTAGGCTGAAACACCTCAACAGCTTATGAATGCATAGTCAACGAAGTTTGTACAGACATTTTGTGGTACCCATAAAATTAACTCTACTTAATACTTAGAGCTCTAAGCATGGGTGTAAATTTTATTCTTGTTGTTGGGCATGTACTTTGCATTATCTCAACAAACCACACGCAGGGAGATTTAATAAAATCATACAGGACTCTTGCTTTTAGTTGCAGAAATGCAGGATGCATTTCTGGTATTCCTCATGCATTGAAAAAATAAGACAAAGTCTGGCTAAAATGTCTAGATTTTTACCTGATCATTTCTGACTCTGTTTTATTTTGTATATGAATTAATTTGATTGTTTCTTACCCTACGAATGTAGATGTGTGTCAAGACAAGAGACCTGATAGAGGTAGAGGTGGTATGACTCATACACTCCTTAAGGTTTATATGTAATTTTGGGCATAATATTCGTATTCAAATGAGCTACTTGCAATATTACACATATTAATTCCACCAGCACACAGATCTCATTTACATATGTGCATATGAGGCATATGAGCCGGAAGGAAACAGATGAGAGGGAACCACATCTTCACCAGATGTCATCAGCATGTGAAAGAAGGCAAAAATATGTTATGCGATTCTTGATGCAGGTTGTTCATCATCATTATAGTTCTGGTATTGATCAGTGGAATGATGGAGAGAGAGAGAGTGATAGGGAGGAAGAGAACAAAAGAGGAGGATGACAGGAAATTATTTTTTGGAAGTTAAGATGCCAAAGAAGTGGAACTGAGCACTTTCCAATAATGTTCTGACCATGTTTTGATTTAGATAAATATGTAGTAAGACAGGAACTATTTTGTTGATTTGTGCCTTGTTTCTTTTATAGTGTTTAAGTGCATGTGTGTGTAGAGATGTCTGTGCATATGTAGTTTGTAAATATCACATACACTATGTGTGCTCCTCTTCTCGTCTTGGTATACAATTCTTGAGAAGAATACCCCTGTATCCTGAACGGATTTATTTTTCAACCCTTGGAGGTGAAGGCACATTTGTCAGAGTGGGTGTGAAGACAGAATTTATTGCCTCATGGCTTCCGCTCAGGATGAGGACTGTGAGGATGATGGGACACAGGGAAGACCCACCCTCCCAGTGGGGACCTTTTCTGCCACAAGGAAAGAGGAAGAGATGTACTGTTTGTAATAGTTACAAGTGGTAGATTTAAAACAAGGGAGCAGTAAGCCAGTAAAGATGGTGAAGACAAAGCCTCATTTCTAGAAAAGTTGCAAAAATGGCGCATATGGAACTGTTTTAAAAACAGATGATTCAAGTTTCACCCCCTGGAACTAGATATTGTTGCTTGGAAATAACAGGCTAAACTTTACTCACTGGCCAAAGCTGACCTATTGCAAAGTCCTGCCCTCCTTAGTTACCGTTACTAACTTGGACAAACAGCCATTTTTGGCAAAGTGCCATGCACAGAAACAATAGGATCTGTGGCTAATATTCCCCAAGAGATAGAGAGTATTTTTGGAATTGAACAGATTTTTTGTCATCAAGGGTCTGCTGATGGGCCTGCATGGAAGGAGGGATTCATAAGGAGTCCCAGCACACTGTGTAGAAAATAAGAGCATAGAGGATGGAGAGATGGAGAAAGGTGGCAGTGTCGTGTAGAATTATTAATTGGGAACCTCCAGTGCCACAAGTAAGCTGTGACATTGCTAACTCTCAACAGTAAACCACAGTCTTCAAAACTTCAGGATAATAATAATATATCATTTAACTACAGGCTGCTGTGGCTCAGGTGGTACAGCAGGTCGGCCATGAATACTAAGCTTAGAGGTTTGTTCCAACTTTCAGTGTATCTTTGAGCAAGATTTTAAACCCCAAACTACTTTAGAAAAACAGTTGGGAAGCATTTACTTAGTCATTTGTTAGGGGGCATAGACCAAATTGACTGCAATTAAAGGGAGCAGTCTGTGTAACCAATGGATGATGGCAACTGCCTTCCTTACATTTGCATTTACTCATTTGGCAAACACTTTTATCCGAAGCAACTTACAATAAGGTGCATCAGTAAAACTTAACTGATGCATAAACTACTGGGTTGACATTGGTCATTGTTTCCTGTCCTCTTGCTTAAAAGGAAATTGTCTTGAAAAGCACTTTTCTCCCAAATTGGTTTTCTGATTAAACTTGAGAAAAAAAGAATTCCATTCATTTAGAGGCAGAAGCTACAATGCCAATAGTTTTTACAACCCTTGAGAGGCTGGGTCACATCATCATTATTTACTAAAGCTTCAGTGACTGGGTTAGATAATGGACTGAGCCAGCAGTTGGAGGTCTATTGGAAGTTTTCTTGGTTTAGAGACACTAAGACAGGACAAATTATTATATTACCGATGAGCTGACAGAATAGTTCTTCTCAGCTGAGGGTTATTTTGATGTTTTTGTCACTATATATGTTTGCACTGTGTAATCAAGTGTTCAATAGTAAAAGAAAAATATATTTGTCTTCATTCATTCCTTTTGGGGGGGGGGGGTTGGCAGAAATCAGGTGTTTCAAGTTCTGAATTAAAATTAATAAAGATGAGAAAATGGGATGGCTTCCATGTGAACTGTAAGATAAAATTGTTTTGCCAGTAATAGAGGTAGGGCATCTTAAAACAATTGAAATCATAAGGATCATGTATGATCTTAACCCTGATAATTAACGCTCCATCTGGTTTTAGAAAGCTTCTTGCAGTTAAAGGAGTTAAAGGCATTTACTGATTGAGATCTCATTTATGGTTTGATTTAGTTTTTTCATATTTACATTTTATTGCAATATGAAAACATGACAGCAAACATGTTCTTCAATTAACTGACACTCACTCTGTCATAACCTTGTTTAAAAAAAGCCAACATGCTACAGCACAATGAAGTGATCACTGTTAAATCTGAAACACAAATGACATAATCAAACAACTAAATATTTGAAATACAACAAACTCAAAAGGGCTTTCCCCCAAACGTCCTGAGACACTTATTTTTTCTTTAATTGGTCATTGCTGGGTAAGATTGTTGCTTAAGTTTTAAGATACAATGTAAAACATTTGCATTAAAAACTGTAATAAAGAAGAACAATGAAGGGAAAGGATACATAAGCCACATCTACACAATAAAATCTCCCCCACTCACTGATTGTGCACGTTCTGTTACTACAAACAAACACACACTCACAGCCAGTCATGTATATTCTCTTTTGGCACCAGGCAGCGGCACTCAGCAGTGGTACAGGAGACAGCAGAAGCTCCAGCAGGGGCCATGTGTTACCATATTGTTTGTAGCACTTTCCTGTTTCTGAAATAACGGCTTCCCTTTGAAACTCTGCGTAGAGAGAGTTCCACACTGAAAACATTCCACTGCCAAGGAAAACACCTCTGGTGACCAAACCACGGCCCTTCCCTTTGTCCCTGTCCAGCCGAGGTGTTTCACAGACAGATAAAATCAGCCAGAGCCCTGGGGAGTGGAACAAATCCTCATGCTGGTTTTCCTAAAACTCTTTTTTTTTCATACCTAATAAGAATGAAAATTCACTATAAAATAGGATTCCCAAGTTAATCCTGTGAGTGTGACAGATGGATTGATAATTTTAAAGATCGGTATCTTCCCTTCAAACCCCGAAACTGCCGTTGTTTTCAGTGATGTGATCAAGACACAAAACCAGGCTGTGTTTGCAGTGAATTGGAGACAGATGACTTATAAATGTACGACTGAATGTTTGTTTGACTTTCACATTTAGGTAAGTTTGATTCACTGCACTGCCTCCAGTTGGAAACCACAAAATGTTTTTATATTAGCATATAATGACCGTGTTTATTGCAGCTAGAGTAATTCCTTCAGGTTGATCTCTGCATCCATCTCTCTGGTCCAGTTTGTCGCTTGATGACATCACAGCCATACGGGTACTATTTTCATGGATACTCAGTTTTGTTATTTCACCATCAAATTTCCCTAATGCAAATCACTAAGAGAAGATTTTGCTCTTGCTAATTAAACCATGTGTGTCTGTATTTGCATTTGTGTGTATGTGTGTGTGTGTGTGTTAATTCACCACCATTAGGCTGGAAGGAAACACTTTTCCTTCAGAGTGTATTTTAAGGATTAAGATAAAGACACTTTAACAAGGTGCTATTATCCCCACACTCTATCCTGTTTACATTTAACAGTCCATGCAGGTTGTTGCAGTTGAGATGGATATCAACCAGAAAACTGGTTAATAAGTGACTGCTTGTTCTGACCTTAACTGAAATTTCAAATTAAGACACAAGCAAAATATTTTTTTTTTTACATGTGTATTTGTGTAGTAAATGCACTGACTCACAAAAACGGGTACATCCCGATCACAACAATGTCCTGCTGTCATCAGTTTGCAGGAAATGACCAAAGTGTCACACACAGCCACCTGTGCCCTCAAATAACTCAAACTACCAATTACACGTGACTTAAATCCTCAGATAAACGCCGCTATACAATCTGAAGAGGGCAGAATTACAGCAAATATGAAAATGCCCCCATCTAACCACCATGAAGGCGGCTGGGTGAGGTCAGTCTTATGGCGACACATAGGCTCCAATAATGACCTCTCACCGGTGCGCGTGGCACAAAGACAGACGAAGTGTTGTTGCTGCAGCTGCCCGCATGTCCGATCTGTTCCATTGACCTCCGGATCAGAGCAGGTAGAGAGGAAGAAAAGCAGACAGCCAGAGAAAAAGAGGAGGGCCGCTTTGGAGCTGAAGTGGCTGTTACTGTCGACGCCCATTGCTGGCAATTACATACAATCAGCCGGAGAGCTGCAGACCTGCTCCTCTGTACAATGGAGCCCCGCGCGCCGTGGAACCTGGGGGTGAAGCCCGCGAGCCGCTCAAGTGCGTGCAGCTGCACGCGCTCCAGAGAAAGCTCACTTCCCCCGCAATTAGCTACTCATTTCAGTTTTAACAATGAAAAAGTGCTGTATTATCAGCTCCTCTGGCAGTCGTTTCGGTATGAAAAAAACAAAACAAAACAACAAAAACCGGCGTCCATTTTAGGGGTTATTTATTGGTGTCTGAAGTGGCTCTGAGAAGTTATTTTCTCCTAATTGTCAGGGTTATCTTGATTTGACAAATTTATTCCGAATCTGAATGGCACTTCACTTTTGCAGCCTGACACCCAAAATGGCCCGCAGTTTAATTGTTTCAGCCACTGGTTATTATGGATTTGATTGTAACGCTTTAAGTGAGTTCAGCAGTGAATATATTCCTTGCTGTGCAGCCCTGGACGCTTCAGTCGCTGCTATTTTACTTCTGCTCCTTTCAACACTGGTCAAACGTTGAGAAAAACAGTTAGCTTTCATCCAAACTTTGTTTCTATTCACCTCTGAGCAGACTTCTCAGTCCTTTCATATGAAATCTTTTCAATAGATGACTCGGAGCATGAGTGGATTGTGCGCACTTGTCGGAAAAGTTGGGATGAAGTTGTTGGCATCGATCCAGGAAAATCTGCTGCAACAATATCCGAAAAGACCAGCAATAATGAATGACACCTTTCTGTGTTGCTTATATTTTTATTTTCTCTTTCTTTAACCACTCAACATTTTGTGCTTAATGATATCAAACCTATATGAAATTGTCTTGGCATTGTCTTTGATTTTGTATAATGAGTTACGCAAACGATTGGTTTCATGCTTTGTTTATCACATTTTTCTTTTATAATCCTGCAGTAGTTGCAACCACTGCCTGTCAGTGCAGCCATCTTCATTTTCATAACACTGTCTGTGTATGTGTGTGTTTGTGAGCTAGCGAGAGGCAGAAAATGGGAATAGGGGGAAGTCTGAGAATTTAAGGGGAAAACAGTTGGTACATCTTTCAATCCACTGTGTTTAGTTGTTCATTGTGCAAATATACTACATTTATTTGAACCAATGCGTGTTGTATTGTGTACACAATTATTTCCTCCTAAATCATGTTCATAACCAAATTTAATTTCCCTACAGTGTAAAGGTCTAATAGAGTTTGTTTTTTGTTTTGTTTTTTTCATAAAAAAACAACTTTCAACCTGATAACAAATGAAATTTCTTATCTTGAATTGATGTAATTGCAACAAAATAATCAATTGTAATACTTGGCTAAACATTAATTCACAATTTTTTTTATATTTGATGTCAATTGCATGCATTTTGAAACCCAAAAAAATTTTACAAGTTAGTAAACTGATAAATTTTGGCACTTAACATATGAATTTTGTCACATTTTTAAAGCAAGAAGATGCATATAAGAAGAAACAAAATGTTCCAAATGTCTATTGCTAATGGTCAAGCTACGATGAAAGCGCACAAATCTGTAGAGTGAAGACCATGCAATCAAACTACTCTTCCTCACTGTAAACAAGGTGATCTAATCAGTTGTTTTACCAGTCTCCTCCTAAACAACTTCCCCTTCATATAAAAAGTGAAAATAACACCAAATGAATTAAATAGAAAAAAAAACAACAGATGGCACATCAAGTCTTTTTAAATGCAGCAGGCCTTTGCACAAAGCAAATTTTTACCTTTATGCACCCTTTCTGTTTCATGACAAACCACACACACACGTACGCACAATAGGATCCACATAGTATCCACAAAATGAAGAGCACCCACAGCTAAAGAACTAAACATGTACTACACAACAATCACAATCCCCATAAAACATAATACGTAATTAAAAACAAAACACAATAATGGAACAATTACTCTATGTGTATTGGTTTTATTTGTATTTTTGTTATTTAAATCCTTTTAATCATTGTACCCAGGTTTCTTTGCTTAGTGCCATATGTTGTACGGGAAAATAACTGAAATATTGCTTTCTTAATTCATCCTCAGAAAAGATCCAAAACCACAAAAATATCACATTCTATTTTATTGCAATTTAGTACACAAAACATTTATGATGCACAGTCTATCAAATAAAATTTTTGTTTCATTTCATGTTTTTTTTTTTTTTTTTAACAAAACAAAACATTTTCAGAGGGGAAAAAAGTGCTTTACAGGGATTTACCATCTCAATAAATACAAGGACATTGAGGTCTTGTTGGATCCTGTTCTTCACACATTGGTCATGGCATTAAAATACAGATGCACACTCTCTACCCCTTGCCAATCCCCATACCCACACACACACGCACTCACACATACAAACACGCACGGACACACACACACCTTACTATGTACAACCCAGTCTGTTTTATATTGTCAGTTTTGTACCAGTGCTCCATTTCCCTCCTTGTAGGAAAGACATGCACACAAAGGTTGAGCAAACACCTTAAACATCATTAATTAGTGAAATAAGCCTGTTTGGAATTATGAAACTTAACATGTGAGATTTTGTAGAAATGTGTCATTTGACTGGCATGCTCATCTCAGACATGAGTTCTGTATCAGTTTGAAAAAAATGTAACAGGATTATGATGTCTAAAAGTCTGTTAGCTGCTGCTTCTAATGTTACAGACAAAATTTAACATTACTCAGGCCCAGACATTGTGCTTTGTGGTTTTCCTTCATGATAAGCAGTCATCATGCGACAAAACATTTCACTACCAATGAAATTTTTATGGAAATACTTATAATTTCTTGTACGTAAAATCCAAAAATCAGAATCTTTGTGAAGTGATGACTTAGAGACTAGTAACTAATTTAATTGATGTAAACAACAGTTTTCTTTTAATAATGAAAAAGATAAGGCACACAATATTTTCATTCTTTCATTTTCATCTGATTCTACATCTTAGTGGAAAATTTACCAAAAATGTCACTGGGAAGTTTCTGTTTTTTGAAATGTAATAAAGTCATTCCTAAAGGAAATATTTCAACATATTTTTGTTTACATTTAGCTTTCCTTCATGGTTGATTAGAGAGAAAATAGAGTCTTACCTCTAATGTGCTCTACTGTGTGTCCCTGGCCCATGGGCCACAATGACAGATCCCCCTCAAAAAATTCCCCATCTTTGTTTATCTTCAATATTTTGACAGCACTCGAGAGGCTTCAATTCTGCTTCCTTGATCAGTCTTATCCCTTCAAAACTCCCTCCACCTTCCAGTCAGAGGGTGGATGAGAAAAGTGGAAGATGCTGTACACTTGAAGCAAAATGGGTCCTTTTGGTGGTATAAAATATAGTCTGTGAATTCCTGCTAATGATAAATGCTTCATGGTAATTTTGTTAGACTGGATGCAAGTGGGATATATGTGTCCTCAGAGAGAAGGAAAAAAAACCCATAATGATTTGAATGAGTTTTTCGCGTTTTCTCCCATTCCTTTTTCTGTTTCCGAGTGGGCAGGGATCCCGTAACATTTGTCTTTTCTCCATGCTTACTCCTGCTTGACCTCTAGGGCAGGTCAGTAGACGTCACTGATGGGAGATCAAGGGGTTAGGGTCCGGAAGTTGGGGGTTATGAGGGATTCTGTGGAGTGCTAGCGGCTGAGGGGGAGCTGGGGCAGAGACATGGCCTGGTGAGGGAGACCCTGAGAGGTCAGCACAGAGAAGGGATGACCTGGAGAACACATAAACAACACATGTGAACATTTGAAATAAAAAAGTAGCTGTTAGTGATGAAACAAAATGCTGAAATCTTTATGCACCTATTTTGACACATGAGAAATGTACAACTTACTGTCAATGTATCCATGAAGGGCCACCATGCGCGCCCGCTCTGGACTGCCAAAAGGGGAGTAATGCAGTTCATCGGGCAGGGACGAGGGTATCCTGGACTGGGGATGACCTTGTGGAGCCCCACTGTGCTGGGGCGTGTGCTTTTTGTGTCTTGCTCTGCAGTTTTGAAACCACACCTATGAAGACGCAATGTAACCAGACATCATGTAGCTATATTCTTTAGAAATAATTTGAAGGTATGCTTTTAAAATTATAAATGACAAGAAAATGTGTTGATATATTGACCATTAATGTGATCTGACGTTTTCTCATTTTTACTATACTATTTTCTCCATATCCTGATTCAATTCATTCAGCTGCAACCAAACATATGTACATTCATTATTATCAAAGGAGTGTGGATGTCTTTGTATTGACCTGTATAACTCTCCTGCTGAGACCTGTCATGTCGGCTAGTTTCTGTAGTGTCTGGGCATCTGGGTTGTTGTCCTGGGCAAACTGAGCCTGCATGATCTGCACATTGAGACAAAATGTCATTGGCAAAGTGTCAGCGGTATCAAATCAGCTGCTAAAATCCATGTGAAAGGAAGTACTGTATTTAGCTTTAATGCAATATGACAAAACAAGCTAGAGATTGTATCTGACCTGTAGCTGTTCTGCAGTGAAGGATGTCCGTGCCCTTTTGGCAGGTTTGGGCTGACTGTCTTGTTCTGTTGGCACTGCTCCTTCTAATGTGATACCATTGCCTGAAATGAAGAACAGCAGACAGGTGACATGCAAGTCAGACAAATCATATGTTTGTTCAAAGCCGCCATAGACAGCCTAGGAAACACAGTTAAAACACAGGACGAAGATACTGTATCATAAAGGACTTCAGCTCTCCTAAGATGACCTGTTGATCCTGTGGCTATCTCTCAGAATCACTGAGAAATCGGGATTAAACACAAGAGCTATAAATGTTATCAATCACCTAAATATCCATATTAGTTAATACAAGAAATAAAACATTAAATAACTGAATTATTTCATGGCTTTGCTGATTAAAATACTATTAGATATCTTAAAATGCATAAATTTGGCTCAATCCTGTTTTAGGAAGTGCCATTTGAACAAACATCTGGACAACCAAAACCAGTGCTCACCACTCTCAGCTGCTCGTTTGAGGTTCTCCACCATGGTGTCGTAGTGAATCCTACACAGGACCTTCTCTTCCACCAAGCCAAACTCCTCTCCTGTGGACAGCTGCCTCTTGCACGAGTAGCAGGCAAAACATGCCAAGTGGTATGCGTTTCCCCTCGCCCGTCGCACCCAGTCGCTTGCATATATCTGCCGCCCACAACGGGCACACTTAGTACCAAACCTACTGTGAGGTAGAGAAACAGAGAGGCAAGACAGGCAGCAGAGAGAAACAGGATGAGGAATTACTGATTCGCAGTTGGGGTAAGAGTCAGATTTTGGGAGAGAAAATTGCAGTAGTTCATGATCTTTTAAATCTTATCTCAGCCATTTCTAGATTAGTCGCACATAGAATTAAACATGTGCAGTCGTCCATTTCTTTGACAAGCAAGCTGATGTGCAAAATCTGTGGTTTTAAACTTGACGTTTTGGCAGAACGCAAAGGGTTTGAGGAGGAAACCTTGGAGGAGGATGTGGCCTTCCGAAAAGTCTTCTGACTGCGGCTGCAAGCTGAGCCTTGAATGCAAACAAACCAACACCTGCAATTTCCGGGCTGATGCGTGAAGACCCTGACATGTACACATGCTCACATACAAATACAGACACACACATGAGGGAACAAACCTATACACAAGCCAGGGTGGTTTTAAACCACAGTGGAAGATGGAGAGAGACTCTGATGACATCACACTTGATCGCCCCTCTGTAACTGATAGCAACAGTGAGATCAGGCAAAATATAAACTGGAACCACCTGACCTACTGTTCTGGGTGGGTTTGGGGGGGCTTAGGGGCACAGAGAGGGAGAAGATGAGAGATTAATGAACAGAGGGTAACTTAAAGCAAGAGGATGTAGGCAGGGACTGAGTAGGATATCAACTTGCTGGGTCAGCTGGAAACAAGATATTAATGTCTGAAATAAACATGTTCGTTCAACTTGATATATTTGAATAACTGTATATGTGACTGAGGACAGAATGAGACAAATATAAGAGTGAAGGGGCATAAGGGCAAAGTTGAACTGAAGTGCTGCCATAGATTTTAATTACACTAACATTTTCTGTCATTTTTCTTAATGTCACCAATTCCATGGCAAGAATAAACCCAATGACCCCCCCCCCTCCGTCTGTGGCATTCAGCCAAAATCTTTAAAAATGGGTCATAAATTTGTTTTGAAAAACATACTACATTTGTCATGGACCATTTTCAGCAGTGGATTTTTACACATTTGGTGTGCTTATATATATATATTAGCGAGACGGTGTGTGTAGAATTGACTCCAAATAAACTGTAGTTTCCATGTACACTGCAATGAAAAGAAATACTGCGATAATGGCTTTTTAAAAGTTTTTGGCAACAATAGAGCTCAACAGCATAGAGGACTATACTACATCAGGCTTTGGCTTCACAGACAATACTTTGTTTGATTTAGTCTGTTTATGAAGGTTGTTGCAAATAAGAAACATGTACAATATTCCCAAATCTATGAGTTTATTAAGATGGAGTTCCCTAAGCAGCTGCTGGCACTGTTAAAAATTTTTTATTTTAGACGAAAAAAAAAACCAACCCAAAACAACAACCCCCAAACCCTAATTCAACTGAAACATTACACTTTTTCCCTGTTTTACACAAAAATCTGAATAGATCAGACTTCTGTTTTAAAGGGCACATTATGGGTTTAATGAGTGAAAAACATTTTCAGTTTGACGTGGATATGGTTAGGCTAAGAGCCATTGTTGGGATCAGCAGCTGCCAATTTTAATGAAAGTGGCAGGATTCATAAGCAGTCCTAGAAAGTGCTGCCTAAGGGGTAAAATGGAGGACAAGAAGCATAAACACATTGGCACATTATGGGGAAACACACACACACACACACACATATATATATATCTGTCCAATGTTTCAACTATGGCTGAGTCATTGTTTCTTTGTATCAATAGTTTTTCCTGAAATGTGAAGAAATATATTCTTTATGCAGCAGAGAAAGCAGAGATGAGAAAAGACAAAAGCACAGTATCACAAACATGAACAAAACTCAGATGAGCATCCAGTAGTTGAAAGGTAAAGAGGAGGCAAGGCTGGTGAGGGCATGAATCAGGATGAGGAGAGAGGAGGTGAGTGGCTGAGGCAGAAAGTTGTAGTGCTGAGCGATATAGCGAAGTAAAATGCGTCGATGGCAGGGAAAGAGCAGGATGACGGGGGTGCAGGAGAGCACAAGGGTTGCCAAGTGAGTGGGTTTGGCGGCGCATCAGTGCACTCAAATGCACTCTATCTGGAATGAAAGCACACTATAGCCCTGACATCTCACAAGCTCATAGCCCTCCTTATGTTTGTGAGTGTGCTGGCCAGAAGTTTCATTTGTTTGTAGCTCTGGAGAGAGAATATGTATAGGCCATTATTAAATACCTGCTGTTTGATGTTCTGCCTGTTTTACTTGACGAATCTCCATCCAACAGTATTAAATAAATGATCCTGAATCAGCACAAAAATTCTAATAAACAGATCCTCAAATTCAATTCAACAAAAAAGCAGAGAAACAAAAATTCTTTGTGGTGACTTTCAAATGAAATCTGCCAGCATGGCACTTACTGGGGACTTAAGTTGTCGCAGATATCTGCAACCTAACCAAAAACGCTCCTATAACCCAGAGGCAAACCCTAACTCTAGCTCCATGGCTTCCTGTACAGTATATATGTATCATTTCAGATTGTTCCAGCCTGTCTCTACAGTAAAGAGGAAAATATTGTGGCACACTGCAGGTAATCTAGCATGACAGCTTGTCAGTTTCATGCTCTGAGACAGAACCCAGAAAAGCTGCAAATCATCCCTTGTTTTATCCCCCTCTACTTCCTCTCCTCAAGCCCCTCCCTAGGCCTACTATGTCTTTTTTTTAAATCTCATTTTGTCTTTGTACCAAAAACCTGGTGTTTATTTTGCAGCAATGTCAAACCTTACGACCCCATATCACTCACAAGAGGGAAAATTCTACACCGCAAAACTCCCTTTTCCCCCAGACCTCTCCTATTTGCTCCCAATCTTTTGTCTAATCTTTATTCTTTTTTGTAAAGTAACTCACCTGCTGCTGAAAGAGGGGCTTGAGGAGGTACACATTTTTTGGATTATTCCTGATGTGATGTGAGAATACACTAATCTGTATTAGATTTGTCCTGAGAGAGTTCTTGCTTGACTGTGTGGTTTTAAGGCACAAGGTTCAAGTTAGGCCTATGTACGGAAATCTAAGAGGGGAAAGTGATTTAAGTACTTTACAAGCAACTTCTTTTAACTGATTTGACATATTATTGGACTTCAAAATATTAACCCCGACTAAAGGAATCCTTTGCATTTGTATTCTCTCTTCTCTGAGCTGGTAAAAAATAGTAACTGTGAATACAGGCAAGTTTCTTTCTGATATCTTTTTTTTTTCAAGTAATTTAAATGCTCTGATTGAAAAGGCTTTATTTAAATATGTGGTATTGCTCGACAAATTTGTAACTGTAATTGTAACAGATTTAGCTCTTCATAAAACTGTGCCAGTTACTCATCTCTGTTGCTATGGAGACTTAATCAGCTAACCATAGGTAGGTTAGTGAATAATTATAATCACAATGTAGACACACACATGCATACACATCCAGCCATGCACACATTTATCCACAGAACTCCCTACATACATGGACTCTGGTTAGAGTTTCAGCATCCCCAGTATCCCATGGCGCCTCTGATTAGTGCAGCAATGCAACTTCCCGTGCGGCCTGCAGCTCACGGCCAAGGATAAGTTTGTCTGCCCAGTGAGCGAAGGGAGGGGAGCAGGGAGGTGAAGGGGGTCAGAGGAGGAGGCTGATAAAGACATGGTTTGCATGTGTGTGTATGAAAGCAAGACCCTGAGGCCTAAAATGGGTTTGAGAGGCACAGCGCAGGCTCTGTCCTGCACCCCATATCCTGAAATACCCCCACCCAGTCCAACACACACATATACAAGGAGGGAAACCCACTCTGATTTCCTGCTATTACGCCCCATTAAAGCAGCTGTCAGTCCAAAGCCAGATGATAGGCTGACACAGATGAGGGAATATCTCCAGAGGTTTGAAACCAGCCCAAAGGATCTGGACTTGCGCTGGGGTTTAACTTAGTTTTGAAACTGGCCTAAACCCAGATTACAGTTTGTATTTACAGAAGTAACCATTGTATAGGCCCCAGCCCTGCAGCAAAGCTTCACTGTTCCTGCAATACGTTTTTAATCTTTTTTTTTCCAGACTGACTTCCAAGGAAGTTTAATCTAAACATACAAATATTATTAGGCAAATGAGGAATGTTGACTACAGATTGTAAGCATTCTGAGGAGGACACACAGCCTTTGAAACGCAGACCATCTAATTATTTGAGCTCCAAACTGTCAAATTGAATTTATCACTTAGTTTGTCATACTGATCTTTAGAGCGACTTTATACTGCAGATAGTGTGTGGTTATTCCACTGAGAGGTTAATGAAAACTTTGATGTGTGAAACTGCATAGTTCAGAGCATTTATCAAAAATAAAAAAAAAATGTTTAACAAAAGTAAGTACAGGGCAAAGAGCAGATCTATAAAACCAGGCAAGTCAGGGGGAAAGGATTTGAAATTTGAAGGTGACTGTCAAGCTGTGTGAAAAATACACAAGTTGCAAAACTTTAGTTTACATTGGCAATGTCTACAAATGAAATGTCTTCATAGCTTTCTGTCCATCAGTATAAATTGTTTACTCTCTCATTCAAAATAGTGTTTGAGTAGATGACGGGGAAGCCCCATTTATCTGGTGTTACTTTTTTTCTCGTTTATCAAATAAAAATATTGTACATTTTAGGTTAACACTAAGAGAAACCTGCAAGGTTGGCTGGTGGGTCATACTGGGGACAGCGACTGCTTTGTTGTGTCATCACAAAGTTGCTTGGCCTGTGCCTTGATAATTTTACAGTTTTATTAAGAAGAATCTTTTTTTTTTGCTTTATAATCAAAAAGGACGTTTAAGTCTCACTTTATACAATATTGGACCTTTAACTAGTTTACAAAGTTGCTGGAGCATCAAAATAAATAAATATGAATTTGTGCAATCTGTAATATGTCTTTAATACACAGAAATTACTTAGAAATGTAAAAAAGAGTAAATACATTCAGAAATAATCAAACTTTAAATCCTTATATTGAGGAGCCAACGTAAGGGGCAATCCACTCAACACTTCCACATTCAGAATGGCTTTTTGATTACAGTTGCTGTATTTAATATAATTGCAGTGTCTATTTCCCTGATGAGAATATAATATGTGACCCAGTGACAGCTACATCTACACAACCGCTCATTACCTTTTTTTGAGAGCTAATGCTCTGGCATACTTAACATCCACAGAGCAGTTTGCAATGGCAAAGAAATATAAACAGAGACAGGTCAGTTAAAATATTGTTATGATACAAAAATTGCAATTTTGGGAAAAATTATTGACAGCTGCTATACAAGCATAAATAATCAGAGATCTGGGTTTCAGTTTGTGTGCATGTAGCTGCGTGTGTGCAAGCTTTAAAAAGCTGCAAAAGGAAGCTATGCATAGCCTGCAGTATATTCTAGCTAATGTGTATATTTCCCATATCGGTATTTTCAAATTTAGTTGTGTATTAACAATGTTTAAGTGTGCACTGATACAGCGTGTGTGTGTGTGTGTATGTGTGTGTTTTACTGTGGATAGCAGTCACATTCAGATCAGAAACATGCTGACCAGGCATCCAGGGTGATCTAATTGCTGGTCTGGAGGCCTGAGAGTCTGGGGTGGAGGACAACTAATTGCTGGTGATTATAAACCTCAGAGCGGCAGCTTGGTGTCATATTTCCATCAGTGAAACACCAAAGCCCACTCACACTTTGAAGCATATACATGCAGGCGCGCACACACACACACACAGTGATAAGCACAAATGGGCATGTGTGTCTACGCAATATATACACAGCAACTCCAGGCTACTGAACAAATTATTTAAATGCTCTTGCTGGTGTGTGAACCCCATTTCACCTCAGGTACCACACACAGTCACAATGAAACTATGCATTTACAAATATATAATATAGCACCTATACATAAATACTCATACACATATATATGTCCAGGCCTCATTCCTGTTCTGCTGTATAGGCTACAAAAGCACAACTACAGCATATATATATTAGAAATGACAGTAAATTCATCCTTAAGATACTCTGGTTCAAAATTGGCTCTTTGTGTCTCACTTTATCAGCAGCTGTAACTGTAACACACACAACTGACGAAAAACGTACAGAAAGTATGTTTGTGTGTGCCTGCGCATCTTTGTCTATCTCTATTTTGCATGAAACCAAATGCATACAAGAAAACATAATAGATACAGTTATGCATATAGAGTAAGTCTCATGGGCTTTTTTCCAGTGGCCTGTGTCAGATGTTACAGTATACTGTAACTGTACTGTAAATATTAGAAATAATTTGATTACTCCAGGGCAAGGATGTAAGATTAATTATTCTTATCGTTTTTTATTCTCTGAGGGATTTGATGTGATATTATTTTATTATAGCATATTATATAATAATGAGGGGAAATAACAGTGTTGACTTGGTGTAGGTGTATAGAAATATACTGAACTAAACAGAAAAACATCTTTCGCTCTCTGCACTTTACGGTTTCTCTAAATGAACAAACCCAAAACTGAGACACACACACACACACACACCCATACATACACAGACTCAAACTGGCATTTCCGGTGATTGCCATTATGTTTCACGCGCCCCTCAGGAGGCGATCACACAGCTCCCGCACGCTCCATGGCACGTGTGCGTGAAGAGCACGTGAGCCACTGTCTTTTTGACGCAATGAATGTAGCAACTTATTGTAAAGGCGAATAGTACAACCCTGTCTGACCTGAACTGCTCTAAAATAAATTAGTCATTGAAATTAGTTATTTAATATGCCGCTGAAAGTTGGTTAAAACCTGGTGGAAAATATGAAGAGAAAAGAGCAGAAGCTCCCAAAGCTACCACACATTATTATAGAAAAGCTCCATTTCACCTTTTTGAATTTTCTGAAAGTAGACTAGGCATTATTGGGCAAACATTTCCAAGCCAAGGTACTCACGGTGTGTGTGTGTGTGTTTGCTATAGCCATAATAAAACCGGGGATCTTTCGGCTACTCGCTGTAGGTAAAAGATTTTATTTTGTTACAGACTTTCAATTTTTGAAAAGGCCTTTCAAGAACACATGAGGCAGCCCGCATTCATTTCAAAGGACAACACAGGATAACATGTGTGTGTGTGTGTGTCCGTGTGTTTGTATATGTGAGCGAGAGAGAGACAAAGAGGAGGACAGGGGGTCCTGTGCAGGCAGAGTGGTTGACGTGGTATTTGGAAAACACGGTCATAAACTTACCCTACCTGAAATAATCCATTTTACAGAAGATCTCCTTGTTTTTGATGTAGCAGCTGCTGTGCTGACGTAGTGACGTCCTGCACACCGAGCACTCCAGACAGCGCACGTGCCAGATCAGGTTGTTCACCTATAAAACCAAAGCACCGTGAGAAACGCTGAGTCACTGCACTCAGGAACTGCTGAGTCATGGATCCGTCAACCTGGGAAGTTTGGTGATGTGATCATTCAGCCCATTGAGAGCGTCTCTCCCTCTGCCGCCTAATGACGAGCTCATCTTAGATTTATAACCTTAATAAACATATTATGCAGTCACATAATCACATTTAGCGAATATATAAAAAATTTATAAACAAAATATTTTGTTAAGCGACGCACATGATGATAAAAATGGGTTTGCAGTCATTATAGGGATACTTTAATTATTCTAATATTTATATGTTGATTTATTTATTATTATTTATATGATTTTGTTGTTTATCTTTTGTAATTTCTATACACAATATTTCAATTGGAATATGTGAGTTTGCATTTATATTATTATTCATTATATTAATATCAAAATTACCGCAGTTTATTTTCCGTAATGACGTATGTTGGTGTTGAAACATATCTTTTGCTGATATACTATACTATTGTTACACTGACAGATTTCAATCCCAAACAAAGCATTTTACATACAGCTCTAAATTAATTGCTTTCTGGCACTGAATTGTTTATTTTCATTTAATAGAACTCATTGAAGCAAAATGAAAAAATAATAATAGTAAATAATAATCGTCAGTTGTGATGGAAAACAGTAGTCCAATGTGTAAAAAAAATTGATAAATTCTTAAATTATTGGCATTAGTAATAGCAAAACCAGGTTGATGTCAATTTTTTAAACCTCCATGAAAATTTAAACAAGTCTAATATTTGAAGGTCAGAAATAAAGAGGGGTGTCCAGTCAAACCTGGTTACAGAAAGTCCAGACAGAGTAGACACACCACACTCGTGTGCTCTTTTTATATTAGAATTAGATTTTTGTTTTTATTTTTTATTCATTTATTTTTATCCTCTTACAACCATTATTCTGCTCAGTTACCTGCTTAAGAATGGATTTTACATTGTTTTTACTAATTATAGCAATCATTTCTTCTGGCGAAGTGTAATTTATTTTAATTCAATATTTTTTTTCAGATTTGTAAAAAATTATTTTCTTTCACACATGAATCCACAACAGGTACCAGTGTGAAATAGCCAGGCAGAAAAAGGAGCTAATTATTTTTCCATCGATGAAGACAAAAGTTAGTGAATACTATTGTGTAAGACAAAAGTTTTATCACTTTCTTTATTCTCACAATTTTAAATTACAAAACATATTATAACAGAGAATATAGAAAACGTCCAAATTGACCGAGTGCAACTTTTTTGTTTCTTTGCTTTTGATAACAAAAAAAATATTATTCAGTGACTTACAATTATTATGACTTGATTTATATTGGTATCAGAATAAAATTGCCGGTGAGGACAACACTGCCCTGATGTTATGTGACTGTCAGACTGAGGGTGAGATAATGGACAAATGATGGTCACACTTCCTGACAAACACACCTATCTGCGCATGAGTAAAGGGAGATAAGCACGCGAGCGCACGCGACAAGACGGGGCAGAATCTGTAAAAACCCAAAACATCCCTGTTGTGTCTGGGCTTTCAAAAAACTTCCTTTCCTAAAACTTTACAGCGGCGATCACATCAGTTAAGTTTCCAGGCAGGTCCTCCAAGAATTTCTTCATTTCATTTTTGTTTGTGAGTTCTCTATAAAATAATTATGACTGATCTTTAATATATGTATATATATATGCTGGTTTCACTTGCACTACATTTGATAAAGTCACTGATTAGTTATATTTTGAGAGTTATTTTTGCTTTGGGGCTCTGTAGTTTTATTTGTTTTAGTTATTCTCATAGTCCAACACTATAGGAAAAAGAAATTAAGTTGTAAAGGCAAAAACACAGCAGGCCTGTCGGAACCAAAGCAGGACCAAGGTTAACTCGGATCTTCGGTCGCTCCTGCGCGTCTTTTCTGTCTATTTACTGTCTGATAGTTCATATTGATGCAAACGTTAAAAAGGGTCAACCAGTAAACAACGGCGTAGTTGAAGAATATTGCCTAATGCTTGCCTGATCACACCGGCTGTTACGGCCTCTCACCTTTAGCAAGTAACGGTCCAGGATCTCCAGACCGCAGCTGGCGCACATGTTCTTCCCGGTGGACTGCACCGAGCTGGCGGTGGAGGTCGGCGAGCACACGGAGGGGGTGGACGGCGTGCTCGGGGACGAGCGGGTGTCCTCCCGCTCCATGTTGGACCGCTGGGACTCTCCGTCCGAGTGAGACTGCAAGAGGGCATCAGCACAGCTCAGTAACACACAGACCCGATCCTCATCCCCACGGTGTGCAGATGTCGCCATTTTTTATGGGCAACGGCCGTGCGCGCACAATCCATACATTTAAAATCTGCATTTGCATGAATCATGACTATATGTCTACACGCCGTGGATGCGCACCGGCCACTGTGTGTCCGAGCGCACGCAACAGGCGCGCAGAGAGAGCCGTAACATCTGACAACACAAACAGATAACAAAGCTCTCACCATCGGCGTGTGCTTCGAGTCCACACTGCAGCGGGAAGCTCCCGGTGTGCTCTGATGCTCCGTAGAGATCACCTACAAGACAACGTTCAGTAAACGGCAAGTCTTCATCACTTTCCCCCCCTCATCTTCATCCGACAAATCCACGGGAGACATTTGCAGACAGCTCTCCGTGGCTACTCCTATATAAAGTAGCCCCGATAATAAACCCCCGGCTAAAACAGTTAAAAGGGCCCCCGCAACAAAAGGCACATTTTGATGAAGCTATTTCAATTTGGATTGATTTTTCCCTGCCCTTAACCCAGGCCTCTCAGAATAATAGTATTTTCCTCGCAATCCAGGACACGAGAGTGGAGGGGGGAGAAAAAAACTACCTGTAATTACAAATAGCTTGAAACGCAGCGGACAAGAGGAACTGCGAGCGTCAATTTCAACTGTCAATCAGAAAAAGGCAACGGGTCACCTAAAGAATTGCAAATTTGATTTTTAATGGCTGTAATTAAAATCTAATTCTTCTCAGACGAATTGGCAGCGCTCGAGAGGCTCGCGGACCGCAAATCACGCTATTCATAACAGAGAGGCGCGCGTGCCTCTTCACGGCGGCTGGCGCGTGCAGCTGATCTCAGTACACAAGCAGTGATTCTTGTGACATCACAGGGAGACAAAAACAAAACCCCGCTCATGATACTGCGGGAACAGAAAATAACGGTGCAACACAAGGCAGAATTCAAAGATATGGGGACCAACAGACTTTTAAGGGAGTCAAAGTGATTTCACACTTATTGCACCATTATGCTTACAAATCACTACAACGATTCCCACATCAAAAACAAAATTAATAAAAATAAAAACAACCAGAAGCCAATTCAGTCATTTAACAGCAAAGGCCCACGCAGTGCAGAAATACTTTACGTCTCCAAATGGAAGCTTTTACGCCCAAGATTTGCAGTTTAAGGTGGGTGTCTGCAAAGTGTTACTACCTGCTTCGTGGGAATTCCGTCGGACAGAATCTTATTTCCCTCTGAGAGAGGGGACAAAACTTCATTTTTCCAGTACATGAACCCCTGCAGTCTCACAGCGTACAGTGTCTCCGGACCCGGTGCGCGGAATCAGGGGGGTTCCAATCAGGGCGTCAGACCTCCAGTACCATCCGTACCAAACATGGACTCTGTGCAGCCCGTACTGACTCACCGGTCGGTTTGTTAGTTTGTTATTTTGTATAGTTCTGTCTGTTTGAAACACACTGCTGTGCGCGATGGTCTGACAGCCACACTCACACACAACACCGAGCAAAGTTTTTGGGAGCTGTGCAGAAACGTGGAGTCGCTCGCTGCTCCTCGGAGCCTTGTTTAGAACAGATAGATCTCTTCCTTTCCCCGTCCGTCCCTCCCTTCCTCCCTCTCTTTCTCTCTCTCCACTTTTGGGAAGGAGTGTGACTACAGGAAGTGAATCAAACCGAGGGGCAGGCAGTTTTTACACCGAGGCTTCATGGGCGCAGAGGCTGCACAGACGCTGAGGGCGCAGTAGAAAGAGAGGCTGTGCAAAGCTGCGGCCAAAGTTTGCGCTGCTCCCTGTCCGGCCCTCTCCTAAAAAAAAAAAAAAAGAGGGGGGGCAGACCTTCATCTGCGTGAGCAGGGTGGACCCAGTTTGGACAGAAACTTACTCAAACGCTGGTAATATGTGTGTTGGATATCTCAGGCATGCTATAGTGACTGCCAAAGGAAAAGAATCCTTAATAGTATTTATATGTATTTGCCTCTATGAATACACAGCCGGAGTGGAGAGGCAATTACATGAATATATCTCACTGTGAAATGTTATTTATGTCATATTCAAGTCCAGCAATGGATTATTATAGTTTAAAAAATGAAGTTGTTATGAAATTTAAAAGTTAATAATCATGAGATTTATTCCAATCTCACGGTGAAAGACAGAATTGAGTACATTTCCATGGTGTGATCATTTACAGTACTAATTATATTCCCACTAGCTTCACGATTTTAGTTTCTATCAACAGTAAATCAAGGAGATCGTGTTTTCGCTCTTCCACTAAGTCAGAAATATTTAAATTCTGCAAACACTCGCTGGATGTGCACAGCAGCATAGTTGGGCTTTGAGAATGAACCACGCACGAGCGTATATGGTTTGATTTTATATATAACAAACATTCATATGGATCGTTTTATTTTGACAGAGTTGTCAAAGACAAAACAATTATGAAAAGGGGGCCTTTAAAATGTATGCAAACGGTAGGCCCGGGGGGGGGGGGGGCTGATCCAGATGAAACAAAAAGTCTCGGGGTCATTTCACGAAAGGGAAGCTGCGTAATTACAGGATGCGTTTGAGCCCACACAGCGGTTTGGATCGATGTGTCAATCATTAGGATTTTCCACAAGGAGCCCACAATCACCTGTGAATGTGGAGCTCCGAAAATGTCCTTTCAAAATAAACTAGACCGAAAAATAATAAACCGCGTCATTATTCTGGAGGGGAAATGAATGTAAAAATATTTTAGCGAACAGGTTTTTTTGTTATTTACTTATTTTTTTTATTGAAAACAGTTAAATACACAAATGGATCGTAGATTTGATGTGCTGGGCATCAGAAATATTCTCTAATCGGGTGAGCAATTTTACAGCAAGACGGCAAAAAATAATAAAAAAGAAAAGAAGAAGAAACCGACTGGGTAATGTCAAGAGGTAGGATTTGATTTCTTCAGTGCCGACGAATTTTGGCATCTTTATCCCATCTAGTGATTCAGATCTGTCCCTGCTGCGATGCTGGCCATATTAATATGGGAGTTAAATGTCCCCAGTTGCTCTGCAGACCGTTAGTTTGCCCACAAATTCACACTATAACTCCGCCAATGTACTATTATTTTATGCCTTGTATTATCTTTTTTCACACCTGCAGGGAAACACGACTTGGATCACACGAAAAACACCATCAACATATAGAAACCAACAATTACATTTTAAAATGGAGCGTTTCCAAATCCATGTACAAAAAGGCTACAAAAAATTAAATAAAATTATCTAGATCTTGTGGGAACTGAACAAAAATTTAGGAAATATTTAAAAACTGGGCCGCAAAACAAGTGATTCTTTGAGGTCCCGTTTCTTTTTTTTTTTTTTAAACACTGGTGGATTTGTTTTCATTAGTACCCCACAGAACCATCTGCCATTAATAAAAAGCTGCTTTTTACCTCTTATGAACCTCCACTAGAATATTAGCAATCTTTGAAAAGTATCATAAAACGTTGCAGATGAGAAATGTAATTACTTTTAATTGGAAAGTGAAAATAAATAAAATGTAGCAATATAAATACTACACTTGACACTCCACACGAAAGTCAGTAAAAAAAAAAAATTTGACAGCAGTCTATAAAAATTGGACAAAAAAAAAAAGGACATAAAATGACAAGGAACTTCAAACAAAATACAAAACAAAAAGGCCGATAATTACTTCGTCTCATTTAAAAATTAGGATCTGAAAATAAAAACACGTCAATAACTGCAAGAGAATCAGCATTTAGATTCCTTAAAAACAACTCTACTAAAGCAATGGCGCATCACATGGCTCACTGCTGTGATTTACCTGCAGTAAGACTCTGCAGAAGTGAGAAAGCAGACCGAGCGATCCAACTTGCACAGCAGTCATATGTGGGCCATGTAAGATGGAACAATAAATGATACCGTCATCCAAAATAACTAAAACACTGTGTCCGTGATTGCTGTGATTAATCCGAAGAGAGTCTAGAAGTATTCTGAACAACTTCAAAAATCTTTTATTCTCAAATAAATTGTGTAAAGTCTGTATAGTATGTAATGTATAGTCTATTCATGTGTGGGTGGGATAAATGGTGGGTGGGGGCTGGGGTGAATCTCCAGAATGAGCAGGAGGATAGGGTCATCTTCTAAATCTGCGGAAGGGCCTGCTCTGGTTATTGTGGTGTGATTTAGAGTAGGGCTCCCAGCGTTTCCTCTCTGGCGGTTTGTTGTAAACGTAGGCTGATGGGCCAGAGTAGTCATCATCTGGATTCTCCTCCATCATCTGGAGCTTGGCCTCGATTGCCCGGATTTTAGCACTCGTACTAGAGGAGGAAAATAAAAAGAGAGAGGAGATTGGAGCGGGAAATACGAGCTGAAGGCAAAAGATGAACCAGATCTCAGCTCTGGCTGATGGGGAAAAGAAGAGGAGTTACTAGTGCACTTAGTATTAGGAGAGATAAATGATGAAAAAAAAAGGAATGCCTGCAAGAGATTCCCATTGAACTGCATGAAAAACAGAGAAAAAATCTGTGTATAAATAACAGAAGAGACTTTGGGGAGCAAGTGAGAAGAGGTTGAGAAAAATGATGGTGCAGCTGAGAGGAAAAGTGAATGAGAGAAGGAGTGAGTGTGTGAGTGAGAGACAAGGAACATCTAGAGGGGGCATCAGGGGAAGAAAGAGGAGGAAAAGAGTGTTTATATTTCCACTCTTGTGCTGTGTAGAGTGAGTGATTTTTGAAGTTTACACCACATTTGAAATGTCTAGCTTTTTCTGAGAAGACCCTGTTAGCCCGTAGTTTGTGCCGCACACTGGGTTGTTTCGACAAGGATTGTCAGTGAGTGAGAGAGGCCCTCTGCCAACTGAACAGTGCTCTATTTAACTGGCGTACCTACAGTGTGTGTCCATATGTGAATGTTAGGTTGCAAGTGTAGCCACAATAATGGAACATGTTATAATTTACTTTGACAGAACTTCAACACTTCCACCCAGAAGTTTCTGGAACCAAAGTGTTGGTCCAGATGAACTCAGCTTGAACTGAGGTTTGCGGTGAAAGCAACAAACCCACAAGTTCTCCTGCAATAACTTCAGGACCCAGCTCGAGCAGAGTGGAGAATGGGTGACGGGGGCTCGCCTGTAGAGCGTGCCATCCAACCATGTCCGTAGGGCCCAGTGTTTATCGCTGGTCTGAAGGTATGATTATTGTTGTCATGGGGATAATGCTGAACACATTTGGACAGTGTTTTCATAAAGGAATTTGTGAGGAATGCAAAGTTCATAGAGAAGTTCTAAACTTCGTCACCTTTGTAGAGCGCCAAATCACAGCATAAGATGCATGTGAATGGGATACTGTCATCTTCAGAAAGCTACAGAAATTGTAGCCTTAATTCTAATGTCATGAAGGTGAACTGGGAAGTATCAGATGGTGTTCAAATATTCAACACACACGTTGGTTGAAGCACATGGTCAACTTAACAACTTCAGTCTTATGTGATTGCTACACTGACATTTAGAACAAATTTGAAATGACTCCATTCTCCTTGTTGTCACTAAAATCTGACACTTTCAGGTTTATCCACTTTGGGGACTGTTTTAAGGTCGAATTTAGACGTGAAAGCCACAAGTTTAGACTGTTTAGGCTACAAAACAGGAAAAAATGTGCTTTCAAATTTTGCCATCACAGAGTGGACAAACTGTTGTTTAAGTTCTGTACCAACCTGAGGTGATTGGTTGTAACAGTTCCTTCCTCTGCTCCACCACTGCATGACGGTTCCAGGCTTGGAGGCATTGTCTTGTCGTTACGGAAACCTTCAAACCTCTGGAGATGACACATGTGTCCGAAGAAATTTTAAATAATGGCCCACACAAACAGTGATGGACAGACAAATGGAAAGAGACACGTAAAAGGGGTAAAATAACAGGTAAGACAGGGACACAGGCAGAAACAGAATGCACAAGGTAAGCAGAAGCAGATAGCTACTTGTAGAGAGTAAAGTTTGACCTCTGTGCTGTTCAGACCTTGTAACACAGTCATGACAGAATTTATATCCGAGTGGTCTCTTCAACAGGGCCTGTGTCACTCATAACTACACTGTCGAGAGCATTTTGAGCTCAAGGACACCTATGTTAGGAGGTCCCGAAAACATGACTTTGTGCCAAATTTGAAAAGGACCAATAGGAATAAAGAGGGAGAGAGAGTGAAGAAGACACAAAATAAGAAGCAGTCATGTCAGCCAGACATGGAGAGAACATCAGACCTCCTAATAAGAACTGACAGCAGCTCTCCAGAGAGCCAGCTCCAGCTTCTTCCCACAAACATAAAGGTTATTAAACTGTAGCATTGATTTTGTTTGTGTCTGGTCAAACAGACAAAATCCAAAAGGACTGTGTGTCCAGCTCACGTTTGTGCCCTAAGGTATGAGGGAGGACAAAAGTGGGAGCAGCTGAAGAGCAACAACCAACGTCTGTACTCAATCCTTTCATAACCACCTTCCAAATATCTCCATCAGCCAACACAGAATTCTTGAAACCTATGGAGAAAAAAAAGAAGACAAAAGCAAAACACCGGTCACATGATGAGTACGGAGGACCTCAGCAACAGCCAGTGGCAGGAATACAGTGCTGAAATCATCTCACAATGCTGCAGCTGGTGGACGTGGTACCGGATAAAGTAAGTTACATTTAGTTACATACATGCACAAAAGCCCACAAATCATCATGCATTGTGTCACCAAGAAATAAATAACACGTATAGCTGAGAATAGGTCTGAAACAATGACCATTCTACCAGCCAGGACCCTTCCCTTCCACCTATTTCTCAGGCATGTAGCTGGAATGCATAAAAAATGTCACTTGTACCTTTTAAATGGCGAACACTATAGAAGCTATAGATGTTTTATGTTGCAGCTCAACAAGGGCTTAACTATAAAACTAGTCAGAACCATTAAGCAGAAGGGTTAGTCATGAAGACATGACTGTTCGGCATACAAATAATGTAATTTTAGTACTGGCTATTCTGCTGATTATTTTCTCAATTATAGATCAATCTTTTGTTCTATGAAGTGCTAATGTAAATAGTGGAAATAGTGGAGTGAAAAATGCCTCACACAACTTTCTGAGGCCTATTTGACATCTTCAAACTGCTTATTTTATTTAATGAACAGCACAAAAGCCAAAAATCTTCCCTTCTACTTTTCTAAAGAATAGAGGCAAAAAGTGAGGCTCTTATTCAAGATATTTGGCCTTTTAGCAGAAAAAAAGGAATCAAACTATTGATTATCAGAATAACAAATATTCTGTTTATTCACTCATCAATCAATCCACTAAAAATTTCATCTTTAAATGCGATATATTTGACCCAAACTGGTTAAATTGTATAATGACAGAATACAGTAATGCATTATGACTCAGCTGTTAAGTGTTGAAATTATAGATTTGGAAATCTATGAATGTTTGTAAAGTGTTGGACCAAACACTTCAATATTTAAACGATCATCAATGTGATTTCCCTCCTTTCAAAGCGATATAATAAAGTCAAGATGTAAGCCTGGAAATCTGACAACCATCTCAGCGCCAACTGTCTCTGACTCACTTCTTACCACATGTCACTTCTGGGGTTAGACTCAGTGAAGACAGGCTTGCTTAAAATTAAAATGCCGCATTCAGCTGAACATAACCTGGCTCCTTGGGTGGAAAATTGCTCGAATCTCACTGGTTTGATTGAGATTACAGTGGCAGTTACACAGACAGATCAGGCAATATTATCTCCAGCATCAGGAATATCAGGACAGCAGAGCTTCAACATGAGCCTTCAACTCTTCTGTAGCACTGTCCTTGACCAGAAAATCCTGGATCAAATTCAGAATAGGAGTTTCAGTGGGCTGGTGTATGTTTTGTAAACAAAGAGAATTATAGCTTCTGAAATTCACCAGCCATCAAGCAGTTCTGCCAACTGCACACACAAAGCCTGTGTTGGAAGCTGCTTTGATAGTGTGACAAATCTGGAAATCTGTCTTAGTAAAGTGGAGCCATCTTTTGGAACATAAGACAACAGTGTTTGAAAATGTGAGAAAAAATTTGATTGAATTGTTCATCTCCTCTGATTGTGCTATTGCTCTTAGTATTTGTCAACTGGGTGAGAAATGTGTTTTTATACTGCAGGCTGGGTAGATCCTGCTGTTGAAGGGGAATACCTGGCTGATGTAGTTCAACATCATATTAACCACATCCTCCATCTGTCCAGGATCCTACTGTGCACCAACAGACAGCAGCTGAGACAGTCTGGTATGTAACACTTTCAGAATAACTGACCTTTTAAAAATGAAAAAGTGCTGAACCCCAAACTTTAACAGTTGCTTTCATACCCTACCCACCAACTCACTGCAAAACTGAAAACACACCCCATAAAGACAAATGCCCATTCTGCCTTGTACTTGCTTTCTCACTCAGCAGCTCGAGAGAACAGAGAAAGATCATGCAGCAATTCAATTTTGCCTACATCCTTGCAGACACAAAAAGGCAAGCAATAATTTCTTTTATTGCAAATACATTTAATTTTAAACATGCAAGATCCATCAAAAATCTGCAGCAACACATGTTTTCCACTGATGATTTACTAATAAATGGGTATCAACTCCATATCCAGCATTGTTAGTAGAAGACTGAATTTAAGAAAACCATATTTATACTTCAAATAAATGAGGTGCTGACACTGAGTTCTTTGCATTTGAGTCATAGAGTGGCAGAGACTGGTGTTGATGGAACGTTTTGAATATAAACAGCGAAAATATGAGATTTACAACAGTCAATACGCAGAGCTCCAATTTTTGGTTGGACTGGTGGAATGAGCACAGCCACAATGAATCTGTGAGCAAATTTATCTGACAACGTGTTCCCTCGGAGGCGACAGCGCTGACCTTGACCTCACTCTACTATGTGCTTGTGTGTATGTGTGTGTAGGGCGTGATTCGTCTCTATACAGGATATCCTTTCACCCATTGCCAGTAGCTGTCTATTGTTAAGAGACAGGCAAAAGCTGTGCTGAGATCCCACCGCTCCTCATGCAATGACTACCGCTGCAATAATATGAAAATTAGGAATTAACAGATGCCTTAAATAGCATCTAGTGGTACAAGTGAGGGCACAGTAAAAAATCTTTTTAATTTTAAGAATATGAGCAATTTATCAATCATATTTAGCTTTGTTTCAATCAACTCATACCACTCATACTCATACTCAATAATAATTTTTCTGTCTGTCAACCTATAGAGAAGGCCACACACCATAGCCACAATCACAGTGTCATGAACACATTTCTATGAGTCTTAATCCATTGAGTCATCAGGAAGTATAAGATGTTTTCTTTTATGTTATGGAGCAGGAGTTTGACACTCACCCTCACCTGTGCGTGCGCCCAACGCACGACCAGCTTCTTGGACAAAGCCAACTTCCCATTTAAACACTGGATCGCCCTCTCTGCCTCCTGCAAACATTGACAGAGAAAAAAGACAGATTTTTTGCTATTGTGATTGCAAATCAGCCTTGATGATTGCACTCATATCATTAAATCATTTGCCTTCACAACAGTGAGGTGGCAAAAACAATAACAGATGATGTGCCACTCTGCAGCTAGACCACAACTGATGTGTGTGTGTGTTGTTTTGTCAATTCAAATAAGTAAGTGGCTTTGATGCTAAATTACATTAATGAAGTACTTCTATCTGTGTGTGAGTGTGCAAGATAAACACACACTTCCTTTGTATAATCCTTCTGGGAGGGTTTCATATCCCACTGATAGACACTAGCTGTGAAACTAGATGTTAATCATGGTCTCCAGGCTCACTCCAAAACAAATACTGCCCGCTGAACGGACACCTTTTGAGTCCCTTTTTTTAAAGAAATAAGGCACACTTGAGTAATCCAAACACTCTATTCTTGACTGTTTGAAGGGAACTCACTTTAGTATAGGAAGCATTATTACTTCCAATAAACAGACTTGATATAATCAACTATATGATATGAGTTTCTGTGACACATAAATTCAGATGGACCAGTATAATAACTCTTGAAAATAATTTCAATATCTGTTTTAAGACAATATTAATTACTACAACAAATGATTGACAGATTGTGGAATTAAAGTTTTGTGAATTTTTGTGACACAGATCATGTTGCATTTGTTCAGTGAAAATACCAAAAACACATACTATGGCAAAACAGTACAATGTGAATTTAAAATTAAATATTAATTTCATCTTTCATGTACCTCTCTGGTGCTGAAGTTGACAAAGCAGTAGCCCCGTGGCTGCCCCTCTAAAGGCCCGGACTTATGGAACAGGAAGTCAAACTGTTTCACTTTGCCAAACTTCTCCAACAACTTCACCAGGTGGTACCTGCCGAAAGAGTGATCATGTGAGAGACTACACCAGACAGTCAAGTAACAAAGGTTGCAGCTTTAGATTTTTGTATTGATTATTAATGTTACAGAAAATACAAAACTCTATATTTGTTGGTATTTTTTTGAAAAATGTCCCATCACAGACCAAATTTATCCTACATCTGCATTATGATCAACAACATGCACTGTGTATGGTGAGCCTACCCAGTGAAAGGACCACATAGACCTGTTCCACATTGCATTTGCCACCCTGCAATCTGTGAATGTGTCAAGTGGAGCTAATGAGAATGACAGCGTTCTTGCCCTGACACCTTTTTAGCAGCAGGCCAGCTGGTGAGGCAGGTCAGTGACAGTAAATCTCTTATTGAGACAATGCTGAGGATACAGTAGCAGGACAATGAGGGAATAAAACAGAGGAAGCCTCAAATCCCCCCTGTGCACTCTGCTCTGCACAAACAACCTCCACTGCTGTGCAGACCTGCCAGGGACTACAAATGAACGTAGAAATGTGGTGTGTATGAGACTGTAGGTGTAACCAACCACTAGCTGCTTTGGGAAAAAAATTTCTTGTGCCAGTGTGAACAGAGCAATGAGTTCACGCACAGAATATATTTGCCATATTACTATACCCTATTTGTTACTGTATGACTCTATGAATAACCAGGTGCTGATTTTTCCAACACATTCAGAGCAGCAGGTGCTTTATTGTCAAAGTTATTTGTGCATGCAGAACATAAGATTATCTGAGGCCTGTTCTTCCATCTGATAGGAGATACCACCCAGGGCTACAACTACAAATTTTTCATTATTGACTAATCTTCTGATAATTTAATTTATCTGATTTATTCTTTGATCAATTAACTGTCAGAAAGTTGTAAAAAATACACATTATAATTTAAAAAAAAACAAAAAACAAGATAACATTATTTAATTGCTTGTTTTGTCTGACATTCAAATATTTAGATTTTTATTTATTGCAATGGAGTACCAAGAGACTTAGCAAATGTTTAGATTTGAAAATTAGTAAATGTTTCGCAGTGTCTCTCAAAAAAACTTGGGGACAAAAAAAAAGGAATGAAATGATTAATCAATCAATCAAAATTGATGCTAAATTTACCATATTTCCTTTTTTCTGCAATAAATTCTAATCTAGTGTCCCATTAAACATTCCCAATGGGACCTACCCATTACGAGGACACTGAAACCACAGCAGCTAAATTAAATTCAACCATCAGTCATTTTATTATTTACACCAGAGTTACACATTAAATATAAAAACATCTTTTGTGAAAAGGGCTATTAAACCCAAAGGTGAAATAAGTCAATAGTTGTCTTCCTTTGTTGTTGTTTCAGTGCGTTTACCTCATGTGACTGTCCAAGCCCCAGAATGACGCCAGGTGTTTTGTATATCTGTCCAAGTGGAATTATAATTGGCCTTTTATTGTTCAGTCGATTGTTATTTAGAATCCTGTGTGTATGCACGCGCACGTGTGTGTGTGTGTGTGAGACCACAAAGACAAGTGCATGACGTTAACGTGCAATCCTGCATTAATATGTGTGCTAGGCCTTGTGTGCTATAGTGACGGCAGATATTGGGTTTAAGCCTCAGGTTGTCCTAATGTCTTCCACTCTGTTATGACTCCCTGGAGGGTTTTAGGCTGAAGACAATTTCTGCTTTTCCCAGACAACACCCAGTAAATCCCCTATGTGAAGGTGGCTCTTCCTGAACTGAGCTCATTTGAAACAGGAAAGCCTGCACTGAAATAAACTTTACCATATTACTTATAGCAATTCTCTGCATGTTACACTCAAATAGTCTGACTTTGCACCCTGAACCTTTGCAACATTTCTGATCAGGAAACGAGAAAGGCAGCTATTTCAGACAATTCAAACTTAGCTAATATGCTGTATTGCATAATGTGCTGTTTTTAATACAGTTAGAGATTCAAATAAACACACAAAGCTTGTGAAAATGTGAGAAAAATTCAATGCTGAACACTCTAAGAACATTTTTGGACGCTGGTGGATTTAACCACAATGGGCCACTCCTCCTGGGGGCTGTAAAAACCACCGGAGGAAGAGGAGGAAAGGGGATGCAAGGAAAGGGAGGGAAAGGTTGGGAAGAGGGACAGTATAGTTCAGAGAGGGGATGTTGATGGCAAGGTGAAAGGTGAAGGAAGAGGGGGAGAAGCCAAAAGAAGAGAGTAGGTGAGAAGCCAGGTAGAAGAGATACACAAGGCAGGACACATAGAGGAGGAAGGAAGGAAAAGGGAGAAGGGCCAAATTTGGTCAAGAGGAGTGCAGGTCAGAGGGGAAAGAAATTAGAGAGGAGAGAGAAGAAGGGGGGATAACTTTCTGATGAGGCAACTAACAAATCCTACATATTTTATTAAAATACAAGTTGCACTCAGGGTAAGACAAAGGTTACATGTGTTTCGATAAGTTCCAGATACAACATCCCAACCTAAAATGTAGTGAGAGGGCCAGAGAGAGAACAAAGAGGAGGGAGGTGATGGATTACCACTAAAGAGAAATTTGCTCTTTGAGCAGCCAAAACCACAAGAACATGAACGTGAACATGTGGTGAAAACTGTGCGTGCACCTGCATTGTTTCTACTTTGTGATGAAGCGAATGTCTATGTTGACCATGAAGCTCGGAGAAGATTTTACAACAAGGAAGACTAAAATAAATGTGTGTGATCTCTAGTCTCTACCATTTACATCAATAGTCTGTGCTGAGCGTTTGCTGTAAAACAGCAATAGCAGGAGGATTACTGATCTTTTTGTGACAGTTGCACAGAGAGAGAAGAAGGGGAGGGGAACAAACCCATTTTTCAAAATCACATGCTCAGAACAAAATTATTTTATTTCTCCTGTACTAATTACATCATTGTAAGATATGAGTCTGACAAGAAAGTTGCATCCCTCTTCCAGGGAGGAAACTCAGAATCCACCACAACACAGACCAAAATGTCTGACACAGAGCTTGGTATCAAGGGAATAGGGAAGATCAAAAGATATTCAAACCAAGGAATAAATGAGTCGATCTCATTTACATTTGTTAACCAATAAGAATAGAACCAATAGAACCAATTTCAAAAGAATGTTTGAAAAGTGTCTACACTAAGAAAGAAACCTTAAATAAAACTAAAATTTGTACACCAATGTACTATAGTACTATAGTCATTATATGTACTCTGTAAATTCAAATTGTTCTTTCAAATTACTGATATGTAAAATAATTAATCAGTAAAATTCGTCCACGCAACACTTAAATGTTTTTTTGTTTGTTTTTTTTTATTTATCTGTAACTGTAATCTGTAATCATGTTCTGAAAGCAATGTGTTGTTTAATATATTGGATTCATGTATTCATAATCATCTTTCATCTCAGGTCTACATTCCTCCTCTGCACAAAGTTTTAGTTAAGTGTACAGGGACAAACAGGGAGTGCTACATATGCTGTCCAGGAGCTAATTAATCTTCCCAATCAGCATCTGGGGCCACAGGCATTTCTCTTGTTTTCCCTCCATACTGAGAAGCACTGGCCTATTTAAGGAGAAGTAGAGCAGAGCAGGGAAAGGGGAAGGAAACGCCTGTCTAGACTCCCACCTTAGCTCTAGTCCATACATTCTCCAGCAGCCCCCACAGGCGCACAAACACACCCTTCACCCCAAAACATACCTCCTCTACATCACATTGTCTGCAAGGGAACCCTCCACTCATTTGGAGTTTTACACACAAACACAACAACTGAAGGATGTTTGCCAGTGTATGTGATGCTGTGTAAAGTGAGACACTAATGATCAACACAGACACCTCAGAGTGTTGAAGCCTGCACCTCTACCAGCTGCCACCCAAACATCAACAGTGTACTTCAACATGCTTACACACGCACGCGCGCACAAACACACACACTCTCTCTGAAACACACACACAATCAACTCCAGACTGACACAGAGAGAGTAAACAGGGCAGGTGGGTGAGGAATGATGGCTGCTCCTTAGCACAGCAGGTCTCCACGCCTCGCTGCCTCTCTTTCACACACCCAGCCCTGTCTGCTCAGTCTCAGGCTGCAACACACACACACACACTACGCACAAAGTTAATCAATCATATATGCACATACAATCTGTAGCCCCTCTATAAAGCAATAAGCTGGGCAAGTTAAAAAGTGCTGCTTCAGGTTCATACCATGGACACTGTTTCAACCTCTTCAGATTGTACACTTGCTGCTGCCCAATACATATTTATTTTGTATTCCAGTAACTTTTAATGTCTTCAAATGAGATGACTACATTACAAGGCACGTTGCACTGTTGCTCTGGCAGTTTCAGATCTTATTTAATCAAAAGGCATATATGTATCAAAATGCTGCAAACTGACTGGGATTCCTGTTTGAAACCACAGTTGTAAACTCGCTATGGACCAAAAAAAATTACAAAATAACAGTAGATTTACTCACTCTGTGATTTTGGGATCGATGTTACCTATCCACAAGCGGTTTCCATCATGGGCCACACTCTCAGAAATAATGGAGGCATTTTCCACCGTTTCTGCTGTAGACGACATGTGTACTCTGTGGGAGACAGAGAAATCAGGTTAACAAAGGAAAGGCAGAACATTATTTAACATTACTGTCACTGTGGAAACATTAAGATTGTTTAAACTCTGATTGCAGTAAAATTATGATCACAACCATACTTAAAGACCATTGAGAAATGGCAGATTTCTAGTAGGTCAGAATTCATTGATCTAAGATGTTGCTGTAGGTCAAACAGACCCGTATACACACAAAGCTAGTTGGAACATTTTGTTGATGGTCTTGTCATCAGCATCAGGTATAAGAGAGATATATACAACCTGATTGTACAGCGAAAGAGGTTATTTATAATCTGATGTTGGTTGTCTATTAATGTGTATAAATAAATATAAACATTTAGTTCATGTCGACAGGATGAATTCTTTTCTGAGTATTAAAAGTTATTAAATGTTTCACCAAATTGTTGCATGAACAAGTCTTACAAGTGTCAAACATTTAACATTCAATCACAAGCTTCATTTGAAGTTCAAAAGTTAAATCAGTGAAGGGATGATGCAGAGCGAGTTAGAGTTTTCATTGCGTCGTGAAAGCAGTTTGTTCTGAAGAATAAATAAATAAATAAAAATGAATGTTTGCCTTTGATATGCCATCAGCTAACATTAGCTTAGCTAAGAGCAGACTAATGGACCGACCAGTATCCGACATTTGTTGCTATTAGCTGATTAAAAAGGACCCGAATGTGTAGTGACGGTGATTTCAATTAGACAGGAGAGCGATATAATCAGTCATATTTTACGATTTTCTAAATCTATCCACTGTTACCTGTCCGTTCGACACGAGCAGCGGCTGCTAACAGTGAGCTAGCTTTGGACGCTACCATCTTACCTGCTATTTGTTGTCAAACTTCTTCTTTAATGACTTCTTCGACTTAAACCGCTTCTGATCCCACTTTCGGGATGATGCTGCTATGTCAACACGTAACGCTAGTCATTTTGAGCGTTTCCTCTTTTTGGTTTTCCTCTTTTAAACCCGGACAGGTCAGCTAGCTCGACGGATGAACAGTCGCCGTCTGACAACAAAGGCGCAGGCTGATATCGTAGTTTGTTTCGCTGCATGCGAAATGAAAGGGAAGCGCTCGGTTAAAATATTTAGCATCTCCCGGTTATCGCCACGTCTCTGCGGGGAGGGTAGCTTCTCTGTCGTTACAGAAACTCCGCTCATTCGGGGAAACCTGTGTATAGTTTCAAACATCTACCCGGAAGTTAGACGAACAGCGGCGAGTGTTGATGACATTAGGGATATCAAATGTGGCTCTCCCCTGATGTCTCTGTCTGGAGCTAATAAGCTCCCGCAGAGACGTTAAATCTAAAGGTAAGTGCAGTTTTGTCGTTACATAAAGCTGAAGGACAGACACTGACGGAGGTTGACGGAGGTTCTGTGTCCGGCAGCCACATGTTTCCGATTTAAGTCAGTTTTTGCCTGTGACATGTGGAGAACTGTCTGCACAGCGCCGACCTTCACCCATTCACTCACATTACGTGTCAGGACCAGCTAGTTAGTCTAACTGTGTGTGACCTTGTTTCTTCAAATATTATCTACAACGACAGAAGCCTTTTTATATAATTATCGCACGTATTGCTTCAAAATAATGCTCTGAAACAGCCTGATGTCCCCTACAGGACAAGATAATATTAAAAGGTTCAATAATGTTAATCCAAACACTTTCCTTTGTCAGCATATATGCATAGATCTGTATCACGTGAAATATTCCTCTTAGTCAATTGTATGGTGATACAAAACTCAAAATGGAGTGTCATTTTCCTTCTTTAATGAAGCAGACACGTTATAGACTCCATCAATCACTCAGTCCAGATGACCACATAAATTGTTTCGTGTTGAATAGTGTGTTTATAGTGTGACCTAGTGGGAAAGATGAGTCAATGTAGTAACTGCCACCAATAATCACCAAGAATATCTGTAAAAAAAAATATATCAAAATGGAAAACATGCTGATTCGACCTTGGAAAATGGAAAAACAATTTACTTTATTTGTGTTGTGCTTCATTTTACTATAGATATTTTTAGGATAGATGTTCAATGAGCATAGAGGCCTAAAAAATTGAACACCTTCTGATCTAAAAACTAGAGATAAATCCTTTTAAGAATTTTCTGACATTTCTGACCAAACAAGTAATCCATTAAACAAACAGAGAGTTAGATAGATTGACTGAAATTTAAAATAATCACAGCCGATACTCCAGTGTGAACATTTTTTTGTTGACATGGAGATACGCCGCACCATTATAAAGCATACAGAGGAGAAACGATGTGGGCTCACCAGCTGGCTTCTGCCCCTGGAAGGAACAGTGGTGTGTTTGCAGCTGCTGCTTTGTATTCAATCTACAGGGTATAAGGCTACAGTATCCTACTGAACGCCTGCGCTTCACTTTTTCTGCTCGGCTTCCCCTCTAAAGAGATCTGTCACTGTCCTACATCTCGGCCTATCTGCCCTGCCATGGTGAACCATATCTCCTCAGTGTGACAGGAAACCTGCCAGCCGTGGATGCCTGTCGTGGGTTTTTGTTGTAGGTGTTGGTCGGCAGTCTCACCTACATTTTGTTATTTGAATATATTTGGACATCAGTAAATTTCCTTGGACTAACATCAGGGACCAGTGACATGGTTGTAGTTACCGTTTGAGGATACTACCTCGATCAGTACTGTGTAAAATCCACAGATTATTAATTTAAGGATTTTTTTTAAATGCAAAACTTCAGGCCTGTTCAAACAGCAAATATTTTGGTATTTCAGTAAAATGAAAGAATTTTATACTTTTCCCAAAAAATTATTTGGAATTCAATAATTATTTTGTGACAAATGTCATTTTCTCTGACATTTATCAGAAAGGTAAATTTCACTTGGAGACTTTGGTGACGACTTTGGTGACACCAGTCTTTACTTGTCTTTTAAATTCAAATTTTATTGATGTTTATTAAAAAATAGATGTTCAATATAATTCAAGCCTCTTGGATGGGTACAGGAACGTTTTCAGCATTTTATTTTGTTCTATTAAGTTTTACGCATTAATTGGCTCTCAAGTTGAAAACGTATCAATACTTGTATCTTTGTCCCAGAAAAAAGTGTCTCAGAAATATGATGCATTCTGGAAAGCACCTCTCATGTGTAGCAGTGTGGTTTGTTTCTTCTCAGGGACTAAAGTTTACAGTTAAAAATACACACCACACTCAGTCGAGCTGTAGTACACCCCAAGCTGTTCACCGCCAGTGACTGTGAAAGATGGGCTTCAATGTGTGTTTGTGTCTGTGGGCTTCAAAATCTCAGAGTTTGTCAGTGCTTGTGTGTGTTGCTCAGGTTCAGTGACACAGTTCACACTCGAGAACCATTTAGCGAGGTGGGAGGCGGTTCATCCATTCAATAGATGCGGCTGGTCTCATCGTGTTGCGTGTCTTTTGAATAGATGGTTCTCCTACAAGAATGCCCAAACAACTATGCATGGGTTGAGCAGGGACTTAGTCATTATCCCATCGATTTGTCTGTGTCTAAGAGGAAGAGAAAGAGCTCAGCGACTTAGTGTAAGTGCTCAGTCCAGGATGTTGTACAACAGCTATGACATACGTGATTGAATTTACAGGAGCATCTTTTCCTAATCTGTGTTTTGTGTTGTCAAATTCTACCTTGAAACTCATCTTATCAATAGACATATCAACAGAAAATTAATCAATGAATTAAATAAATATAATTTTAAATTTAGAAATGTATACTCCTGTCATTTCATTGTGTAATAATGTAGATAAATCCCTATTTTCTGTTGCTGTTTTTGTTTGTCTTAATTCACAGAAAACTGAACATTTTGAAATTTCAGACATTTCACTGACTGAATGATTAATTGATTACTCATAAAATGACAGGTCTTTTTTATGGTGGATATTTGGCTCGTTGCATCAGGACATTTACTACGCTGTGCATAGAGATATTCCAATATAAATTAATTTTACAATGGGAAAATTGATAAACTGCATAAATAGTTTTGATCCATATTGTCCACTTCCATGTTAAATATTTCCTTATGGGATTGTTAGCCTCAAAACAGGTCGATAATCTGGCAATGATTAGCCCACAAAGAAATACGAATTTCATTTAAATTGATCTCTGGAGTTACAGTATATATTTATATACTGTAACATATCAAACATATATGTACTTTACATAAAAATAGCTTAGGTACTACTGTTTCTTTTCATTATTCTAATTGCACATTATCATCAGATAGTGACAGTGAGAGAAAAAGGAAGTTATGCAACTAATATGATGCAAGCTGTAGGCCTACCTCCTACTGGTTAATGTGAGTTATTGCTTCATTTTGATTTATATTACAACTGATATCAAGTGTTCTCTGAATAAACTGTGATTCTTTGACATGTATAACTAAATTGTGTTATTCCAGATAGAGTCAGACAATTTTCCACCTCACAACATTTATACTGTGTTTATGTTCTTATTTAGTTATGGCGTTGAATCACTTGAAACTGCTGCGACCTTTGCTGTGTCAATCCCTGGTGCGACAGCTCAAGACTCCCACTGTAGCCACCTCCAGGATCAGTGCATCGCTACTAGAGCCCAGCAACACCTGTTATCCTGCTGCATGCACCAGGCTCTATGCCACCAAGAAGACAAGAGGTTAGAGATTCAGAATCAGAATGCCTTTATTGTCATTTAAGGGTTAATCCAAGAGTAGGTGTGCTTCAAACGGTTTTAATGCATGACATGGAGGCAAAGAACTAGTTTGCATGTACATGTAAGGGTTACATGTACAACGAAATTTGTTGTTCCAAGATTCCAAACACCACTGCTCATGTTTGCTCTTAATCGGGATGTGTGTAACTTAATTACATTTAATTTGTCTTTTATATGAGTCTCAGTTCCTGACTCCTTCTATTCTTCTCTTCATCTTCAAAGCTAAGGCAAAAGGCCAATCAGCTAAGGTGAATATTAATTCAGCTTTGGTGGAGGACATTATCAGTCTGGATGAAGTGAAAGAGGACATGAAGGCCATTCTCACTGCACTCAAGGATGACTTCACACGCAACCTCAGCATCCGAACCTCGCCAGGTATTTAGTTATCCGTCTTTCTTTCCAGGGCTGCTTGTCACGTACACCAATTTTGTTTCTCAGCGAATCATTTACTACGATAATCAATAGATTATAATTGATATAAAAACACAAAAACAACAGAACAAATGTTGGAAACTATGGCTACGTCTACACTGTGTATTTAATTTAAAAAATCGTTTTAGAAAGAGGAACAGGAAGCGTATAGTCTACTCTACAGCTGTTTATCTTCATAAAACACTACAAATGAAGAACAGCAATCACAGTTGTACCATTAATATGCTGATTTTAACTGCACAACAGCTGCTGGCAAAGACAACAAGGTTAGCAAGGATCGAATTCATTATCCATGTTGCCTTCACCACTGTCTGACAGTCAGGAAGAGAAGCAAGTGTCTATTTCATCGTGCCCAAAAGTCTCTGCTTGTGCCCGTCTAGACTAAAGCACAAGCCTAAAGTTTTCAAACTAAATCGGGTCCATGTTTTAGGCACTCACACTCAAGTTAAGAGTTGACTGGTGTTAACTTCACAAATGCGTTTAAAAAAACGAGCGTATATTGGTGTGGACAAAGCCTCAATATCATGACACATTCAGGTGGCCATTGTCTGTGTGACAGCTGGGTTTATTCTGCAGCCAGTTAAACCTTAGTAATCTTCCTGTTTAATTCTTAGTAGTAATCCCCATCTAGACATAAGCCTTCATATTGGGTATTAGCCTCATATTGTCCATAAATATGTTTTCAAGATTGTTCATCAGGGCTCCTCCACAGAAAGTTGCCATGAGCTCCACTTTGAATTTGAAAAAACAAAACAAAACACTGAAGATATAAGTCAGTACTTGATGCTTGGTCATAAGCATCATGTACTGTACACTTTGGACTTTCTCTTTTTAACACCACACCACATGCTTAAAGATGCCGCTCAGTGAGCTTTTCCGCTTTGCATCTACCTTACAAATCGCCAAAAGAGTGAGGAGAGCCTTGTGTGACCTCACCTTGACCCCAGTTTGACCTATGTTTCCCAAACTACATCCAGGTCACGACCCTTTTCCTCCGGGCTCTAACAAATGGGAGCTGGAGGAGTTAGAGGTGGGGTGTGTAATGGAGGCTCCCGTGGGAGAAGGCAGCCCCTGGAATCAGACTTCAAACCTGAAAACGTCTTGAGTTTCTCAAGCTTTTCCTCCACAGCTTTAATGTCCCTCTCCCTGATGTTTGATCAGCGTACTTATTTTATTTTACACAACATGCAGACACACAGAGGTGCAAACACAACCAAGATTTTTTTTGGGGGGGGGAGTTTAAACCCTCAACATCATCACTTAGATTCTTCATCCAACTGTTTCACTATATTTGTCCATCCAGTTTTCATCTTAAGCTCAACCTTTTTTTTTCCCTCTGCCATTCATCATTCAACAGTTTTTTGCTGTGAGTCATTTTCTATCTTCAGCCCCTCCCTTTATCCTTCTCTCACATTCTCCCCTCTTGTTTTTCCAATAATTCCCAGCTTGATATTTTGGCTTCTGCACATGACATTTTGAAACTGTCTCATAGCTCTTAATTTAAGTTTCTTATTGATTCATAGGGAAACTTTTGCCCTTTATCTCTATCTCCTCTATTCTGCCTCTGTGTCTTGACATTCTTGTCTTCATCCCTCCATCTTGTCATCCTCCCTGTCTTCTCTCTCCATCTGTGTATCCCTCACTGCTCTCTACTCCATTCCATCCCTCTCTCTTCTGTCCAGCTGCACAGTAATCCAGGGAGGCAGCAGGACTTAGAGTTGACAGGAGAGATGAGATGGCGGAATGAAATGACGTCAGTTGTCTAAATGTGTGTGTGTGTTTGTTTCATGCACCTCTCATCTGGCTCTCATTAAGTTTATGAGTGTGTGTGTGTGTGTGTGGATATGACTGGATCTGGCGTACTATATGCGTGCATGTGGCATAAAAGTTATGACCACCGTATTGTGGTTAATGCCATTGCCATTTGGCCTGAAAATTACAGGAAGAATAATTTGAAATATCTCAAAACACCTTGTTGCACCTAGAGGTAATCTCAATCGAAGATAAGAACTGCATTATGTAATTCATACATCAGTTTATCTTTGGTTATCTAAAGTAGTTTGACAATAGCAACAAGGCTGCCTTCCTGTGGATTAGATGATGAGTTTTAAGTATAAATCACAACCTCACCCAACAGTATCCATAAGTAGTCAAAGTTACTGACGTGCTGTTATTTAGCAGCTCTATAGAAAACAGTAGTCTGCTGGGCCCAAGTACAGAGCTGCTGGGACAACTGTCCCCTTGCAGTCTTCATAATGCAACCTGGCTGAAAGTGTCATCAGACCTAATGTCTTGACTGCAAAACATTGTGGTTGTGTTCAGTAGGACTTGGCACAGTTTAAATGGTGACTGACATGCCTGCTCATTCACGTTACCTAACTTAGGCAGGTGTTAAGCACTGTCTGTGCAGCTGTTTGGTCTGTATCTGAGCTCAAAAGAGATTAGACACAAACTATGTGTAGCGTAGAGTGCCCTCCCCCCCGCAACAGCCATCTTTGTAGTTAAATGCAAGAGTGTCTGTCTGTCTATCCTCTTATAGTACTGACAGATTTTTCGATGCTTTGGTCAACACAAGGGTAACAAAGATGGACAGACGGAAGGTCACAGATATGGACATGAATGAGCTGTATATACACAGAGACACGCTGACAGATGGACAAAGGGACAGGCAGGTTTTGGACATGCACGCAAAGATGGAGATGGAATAAAATTTTAGCTTTATTTTTTCCGTGTTTTTTGTCCTTGAAATCGACGATAAAGTGATCATTTACAAAAAATTAAACTGTAGGCTCACAACCCCCACCACCAGCGGCAGCAGCAGCAGCAGCACAGGCCCCACTAGGTAAGCAAGGAGCAAGTGATGTAAGGCAGAGTCGAAGAAGAAGGAAACAACTGCATCTGAGGTTAGCCAGATGGAGGAGGGGGAAGAAGGGAAGATGTGTGGAGAGAGGGAGGAAAAGGAGAGATGAAGAGAGTGGTAGATATTCTTTTCAAATAAAAGCAGTACATTTTATAATGAAAATACAGTATATCTGACTGAAGATATTCTTCAGATAATATAAAACAATAAACTTTATTATCAATAATGACAGTGACAGTGAATCTGTCATCATAAGGTCATGGTGAATTTTATATCATAGGTTTATGTGAATTTTTAAAAATGTTAATGAAATATAGTACTGCATCCAGAGAATTGTATTCCAGTTGAAATCAGAGGAAAAAAGTCAAATATGTGTCAAATGCAGCCTGTAAAACTTTTATTACAAATGCTCAGATGTTTGAAATCGGAAGATAAAACTGACCTGTAAATGTCAAGATGCACAGTGGAGGTTGCCTCCCCAATTTCTGTATATTTAATTGTAAATGTGGGTAAACGAGTAAAGTAAATAAACGCTTTATCTGTATTTGTTTAGGAGCTCTGGATCACATTGTGGTGACGACAGAGGACGGAAAGTTCCCTCTCAACCAGCTGGGTCAGATCTCTATGAAATCACCTCAGCTCATTATGGTCAACATGAGCAGCTTCCCTGAGGTAAGACAATCTCACACACGTACACATACACACTCTTACATGCACATATAGATTCTCCCTACTGGTATTTGTTTGTTTCTTACAGACAACAACACAGTAACTAAATGCTTTATAAAAAACAATCCAAAGCACAGAGAGATAGACGTCCTCACTGAAAGAAAAGTGAGCCAGACCAGAATCCCACATCAGACTGTGTAAATGAAACCTGACCTGCCTCTCTCCCTCCCACTTTGTCTCAGATGCTAATTGATTGATGACTCGGAGAACTCTTTGTTCTGGGGTGAAAGATACCAACACGAACCTAAGCTCTGTGTTTGCCTGCACTGAGATGTGGTTTTGCCTGCGTGTGAGTTGTCACAGAATAGGAAATGACCTCATTTTACCCCCAGGTTAGGAAGGAATAGATTATTTTTCTTTTTTGACTTCTTTTTCTCTTTGTCTTTTGCTTTGTAGATGATAAAATGCTGCACTGATCAGAGGGAAAATGTTTCACATGGGGCAAAGCAGAGTTTTAATGGATAAACTTTCTAGTGGTCTGATAAGTCATATATTGGCAGGCATTCAGAACTGATTAATTCGTTATCTTTGAGTCCAGACATCTGCATTTTCCCATATGCATCATCCAATTTATCCAGTAGTTGTTGAGACTTTTTGCCCAGAACAACAAAATTCTACCTCTTGGTGGCACAAGTGGGACTTCCAGGATCATTAGGATTCAAATTCAAATTTGTGTACCAACCCTTCTGGTTGTTATTGATATACTTCTCAGGCTAAGTAAAAACTAGAATGTGGTGCTGTAAGAAAATACAGAGGATTCCTAAAGTCAGTAGACCTAATCCTCTGGTGACCGTTAAGTTGTAAAGAGAACAGTCGAAAAGCTGGACCAATGTGTCAGCCAACTGGCTGTAAAGAAGCACCTGTCTGTTACCAAAAAAAAGAGTTCTTACAAATGTCTTCCACCCCCTTCAGTCACTGCTAGTCACTGTTGACACTGAGGGCTCTGGTTTCACCTCTTTATTCTCCTTTGTATGAATATCACAAAACAACTTGCGCATCCAGGTATTTTTCAGGTTCTCAAAGCTGGGAATCAGTTCCTCAAACTGAAAAGGTCTGAATGATCCACCGGTGGGTCTGTTTCCTCCCTGAAGTACAACCACAGACCACACACATGCCACAAGTTGCACATCCCAGTATTTATCAGGTTCTCAAATCTAAGAATCAGGTCCTTAGCCTGAGCAGGTCTGAATGGTCCACCGGTGAGTCTGTTTCCTCCCCTGAACTCCAACCACAGACCACACACATGCCAGCAGACACACTCATGCAAATACACCCTACCCTATCATGCCCTACATTACCCATGTCCCAGGCAGGGGTGAGCCTGGAGCTCCAAGACCTAATAGGCTTATAATGATGCCTATCCATTACCAGGCACTCCAGAGGCCCAGCTATTGTTTTCTGTTCATTCATTAGGAGCGGCTGGGGAAGACACAGTGCTACTTAGAACAGCTAAGAGGCAGCACTTTGGTGTATCTACATGTGTTTTTTTGCGTGTTTAAGCACCCCATCGCTTTGTTCTCAAAGTAAAACTGTTTTCTTCTGGACTCCACACACACCCACACACACATTCCCCTACACTCGCCTCTTTGCTTTGAACCGGGCCATCAGCGTTTGATGTGATACTTCAGCATAATTTCTCTTCCTCTCCAACATATTACCCAGAACCTGCTCAGCCTTTCCAGAGAAAATTCCGTACAGTTTTCCGTAACCACCAGAGAAAACGTTGGAGAGGGGAAACAGTGATGAATTTGATGCTGAGAACAATCAAACATAGGTATAGGCTAAATCTATCACCCCACACTCAAAGAAAGCAACCAGAGGCCTTTGCTCCGGATGATTTTAACATAGGAAAAGAAACTTCATGAATTAATTTAATGCATACAAATAAATTCCTTTAATCTCTCTGCCATTTCTTTCCCCAAAGCGGAAGAGGCCAGAGGCAGCTGTCGAGTCAGGGAGCAGCGTAGAGAGGGATAAAAAAAAGAAGAGGAAATGATACACTCTTATTCCTTGCATTGCTCATTTGCACACTTTGTATAGCTCAGCTCAGGGAATTGTCATGTGGTTGTTGAATTGGTTTGAGGAGTGTGACTTTGTTTTCACTGATTTAAAAGATTGCGCCCCCCCCCCCCTTGTGTGTACCTACTGTTAACTGCAGCTCTCTGGTTCTAATGTAGTGTTGGCCGGACCAAGAGATTGTGTTGTATGAGATGGATAATGTTTTGATGTTTTGCATATGTGAATGCTGCTTTAATATTTACTGCAGAGGTTCATGCAAGCTTCTTTTTCTGCGTGCCTACATGCTCTGTTCCTTAAACAAGTGAATAAACTGAAAATTAAAAAGAGCCAGTGTTCACACTTGTTCCCCCACAATAACACCCTACTCATGCCTCTTATCGCCATCATTTATAAAGATGGCAGTGATTTGGAAACATATGAAACAGGATGTATGCTGATCACAGGTATTTAAAAGTACATATAAAAAAAATTATGTTGAAAAATTAATTACTATTTGTTGTAACACGTATTAGCCTTAAAATCCTATCTTTCTAATTTATACAGATGTATATATTTTCTCCTAATGTAGTCTAACCAATCGGTAAGTTATTAGTTTCGGTGGCCAGGACTCTATACACACAAAGATTTTTAAGCTTTGTAGTATTTGCTCAGCCTGTGTCAACACTAAATTCCACATACACATGTCAAAGCACATATGTGTATATGTTTGTGTGTGCATATATGAGTATCCATGTATCATACACATGCACAAGCAGACTTTTCTATGAGGTCACCAGGGGTCAGCACCCTACCCTGCAACCTCTCAGTCCTGTCCCACAGGGCCGAGCTCTGACAGTGGCCTGAGGCACTTCCATACTGCATGGGCTTCCCCAGGCACACAAACACACACACTCACATCACACACCTCCCAAACACACACTACATACACAATATATGCACCTTAATGATTGCCAGCTGGTGCTTGGCCACTACCTGCAGTTGTAGCATTTTCTTTTCAATTCACACCAGTGCTCATAGCAGAGCACACATTCATATACCTGTTTGTGTGTGTCCTTAGGCTGTAACGGCTGCAACCCGTGCCCTGAGAGAGAGTAGCATGAACCTAAACCCAGAGGTGGACGGGGCAATCATCAAGGTGCCCGTTCCCAAGTGAGTCTCACACAAATACACATACGAAAAAGCAAATGCTGATACTTTAACTTGGTGTCCTGAAAGATTTTGGTGATCAGATTAATTTATAACTGGTTTGGCAAAATGTTGTTTGGTGTTAGTGTTTATATCATATGTTGCGTCTGTTTTGTCTTATTAACAAATGTGATATTTCACTCTTGCATATATTTCAGATATTTCTGAGATTATAGAGACCAAATGATTTATACACTAATCCAAAGTGTTGAAAATGTCACAGCTAAACCTTGTATTAAGCCTCATGGTTTTGTATTTCACCGTTATTAATAAACCTCTTAGTCTCCATATGCTGAACTATAGTTGACAGATTTATTGACTTTTGCTTGTAGAGGTAAAGAGACCCCCAGTGTGTTGATGTGATGGTCGGGACACACACTCTCTCTCTTTCTGTCTGCCAAGTCAAACAACTTCACACAAAACTATCTGTCAGTCACTCACTAAACCACTCTGTGTGTATATACAGTTTTTACATACACACACATGCACACATACGTCTGCATGTATGAATCTCTGACTATGTTTATGTGCATGTATGTGCATGTGTGTGTGTGTGTGTGTGTGTGTGTGTGTGTGTGTGTGTGTGTGTGTATGAGAGAGAGAGCAGCAGGTGTTAGTCTGGCAGAGGAGGGACACAAGAGTCAGACTGCTTTCCCCCTGCAATCAGTCTCGGCACGCTCCGCGCTTCCATTTGCATTTCCAAAGAGAAGGCGTTTCTTGATTGGCTCTGGAATCAGTAATTAGGCTGTATTGTTTGTGGTAAATAGACGCTGCACTTGGATTGTTTGCAAATAGTGCCCAAGGCAAAAACAATGGAAAAAGAAAGCCAATTAAGGACAAAGTGGGAGAATGAAATGGGAAGTAAGATTTTTTTTTTGTTGTTTTGCGTGATTAACAAATGCAAAGTTTTTGGGATGACAAATGTTTCAGCTCTTGTCTAAAACTTCAGGAAGTGATTGCTGTGATATGGTTGCTGGGAGTTAGAACTAAAATGATTAGACTTCATGCCTACAAGCACTTAGCACCCCCTTTTTGTATAAGTGAGAGCATTCTTTCCTCATAACTTTTCTCTGTGCACATTTGTGTGTTTCTGATTTTGGTATTTTCTATACCTACCCGCACACAGGGACATAGAAGAGTGCGTGTGTATCTATTTTTGATGTCGTCCATTTAATTTTGTCAGGGCAATAGTCACAGTCTTTGATTTCTATTTTTTTGCATCATCCTCTGTCTTGGTATTTGGCCTTCAGTCTGTTCTCTGATCTTACCTCCTGTCTACCTTACAGAATAACACGGGAGCACAGAGAGAACCTTGCCAAGGTGGCCAAGCAGTTCAGCAACAAGGCCAAAGACTCGCTGAGGAGATCACGATCTAATGCTATTGCACAGGTCAAAAAGACGAAGGAGGGGCACTCAGAGGACACCATACGGCTCATTGAAAAACAGGTGGGAGGCACGGACAAGAAAAAAAGACAAAAGTGCTATAGCACATGAAAAGCTTCATAAAACTCCTTAACTGATTATTCAAGCTGATAGAGAAATGATTGAAGGAAGGTTTAGATGAGTGGCCAAATGTGTGAATTGAGTCACTAAACTGATTAGACTTCAGGAGGTGAATGATAATTAAAGGTAAAGACTAATACCAAATACCAAGACTAAGACTAAGACCTAAAACTACAGAAGACGCAGACCAAATCACCTGAAGGTGCAGCTTTCTCTCAAGTGACATTATAACTAAAGCATGAAGCCAGTGCCAAATAATGAATAATAAGGAATACATTTATTACTATATAATAACGATAGTATTTTATTATATTTTGCAGTATTAAATCAGCGCTAAAAGAAATTCATCATCAGTCCAGCTACATTGCATCAAATAATTTACTTAAGGGATGTGAAAAGAGTTTAGGAAAAAACAGTTAAAAATGTTTTCCATTATGCCTTCTCAGATTCAACAGATGGCGGACAACATTTCTATGGACATTGACAAACAACTTGCAGCTAAGACTAAGGAGCTGTTAGGATGAGGCTGATGGGGAAACGATGAGGTGTTATTTTTGATGTTGTATCATTCGGTCCTAGCTAAACCCACAGATAGACATGAACGACAACAGCAACATGTCAGTATCACAACTTTAACAATAAACAGTGACTGGATAATTTTTGGAGGCAGTTTTTGAAACCCACAACCAAGCCTCGGGTCCTCTGGTACATGTTTAGGTTCTCCTGGCAGACAATGGACTTTGGTTTCTGCCCACATCACTGGCAAAGATCTCCTTTCTGCTGCTGGGTGATATCTTTGTTTAAACCGTGAGCGCATAAACAGAAATTGGTATGGAAACAACAAGAGCGACAGACAGCCCGTCACCTCCCTCCTCCCTTGTTACTCTTCCTGTCTTCAAACAAACTCAGGCCGAGGGACGAATGGGCTTTTAATGGGATTTGTGGGCCTCCTCCTAATCAAACCCTTTGCCACAAGGACTGTCTGTTTATATAAAACAAGCGCACCCGTCTGAATGTAAACTGACTGCGGGTTTTTCTTGGTGGCAAAGAGCGATAGAGAAGGGGAGAGGGTTTATTCCAGAGACGCAGGAGCCAGCTGAACAGATATCATTAGCGTGTTGCCAAACATTTGTTTCACATTGATTCAAAATCTGTTAAAAATGCACTTGAGGAAAAAAAAAAGCTCTTTAATTTCTGCCCTTGTCTAGGATTGATAATAAGGCTACTCACTTTTAAACACAATAAAGTTGGGAAAGTAACATTATTGATGGACTCCATTAAAGAAACACTGCTTTGTACCATGTGCGTCATCTTTCTCTCCCTTGTTTTCTTTTCTTTTTTCCCCACTTTTGGTTTGAAGTAGCTCCCTCCTCCATTAGTTAGAGTGATAATGGAGTTTTCCTGTGTACAGACCTTGAGGCCATGGAGCTGGCACCACAATTGTCCATTAGGAAAATAGGCTTTTAAAGTTCTGCTCTTGGCCTTTGTCTTTAAATAGCTTCACTTTTGAAGCCAAAGTCAGGAATTGTGGTGTGTAGTTGTTCTAACCAGATCAATCGCAAGAAATTTTAGAATGAGAGACCTACCAGAGACACACACACAGCTCTGTTTTAATGTATGCCCTGTTTACACCAGCTACAGGCTTTCCATACCATCATGTGGTCGATCTCATTATCTTTATTGTGATTTGTTTTGCTTCCTTTGCTACTGGTCACAGACAGCACAAAACAGTTGATCTTATTGCCGTGATTTAATGATCACTGTGCTGACACATTGCAAACTCCTTTGCAAATTATATCTTTATCAGAAAATCCTTCATAATTCTTCAACATTGTATGAGCTGAAGGAAAGCAACAATGCAGATTTCGTGGTGGTTTTTGTCATCTTCAGGACTTCATGGTAGCGGTGCTAAATTGCACACTACAGATTGTGGCTTTAGTACATTTGCCTTGGCGCTCTCCCTCTCACTGAATGGCTTCGCTTTAATGGCCTAAACAGGCCAGAGTCATTGGATAAACAAGAGTTTAGCAGAAGAGTGGCTGGGTCGGGACAGGGGAGAGGCGGGGTGGAAATGGCAAGTTTTTGCGCTGATTCTAGGTCCATATGTCAGCAATTTGAGGGCATTGTGTACCTTGGCCCAAAACAGAGGCTTCATGATCGATGGCAGGGTGAAAATCTCCCAAGTCCCTGGTGCAGAGCACAGACAAGCACAGGGAAATTGCTTTCAGCTGATAGCTTCATTTTGGTTGACATTTATCAAGTGAATTACCCCTGTTCCTTTCAAATGTTTACTACTACTAGCACCGCCTTTTGACGTACATTTGTGTGCATCCATGCATGCATGTGTGTGTGAGAGGCTGCATTTGTGTGCAAGTGAGACAGCAATAAGGGTTTGTCTATGGAAGTTCTGCTGTGTCCTTTGGTGATTCCCCACAAAAATATACAAGTGTAAATTAGTTCAGTAAACGTTTGATTTGATAGTGCAGCCTTTCATCCGTTGCTGCTGCACTTAAGGAAAGATTTACAGAGCTACACACTTTGGACTTAAAACTGTAACTCACAGCAACCTCCTCCAAAAATGGATATGCAAATGTTGAAAATACAATAGTTCACCTTTTGCAAAGTAAATGCATACGTAGAGTTTTGAAATAAGGAGACGTAATTTTTTCAGTGAAGTGACTCAGACTCAGGAGAGACAGTTATTTTAGTATCTAGTTAAGGTTTTCTGCACATTAACCTATACACAGTTAGCTACAGGTCATAACAGACAAAGTGAAGAAATGAAACAGCAAAATTCTAGAGTGTATTAAAATGAGCAAGAGTGTTATTTAGTTCAAATGGATTGAGATTTTCATTTGTAAGAAGAATTTATCTGTTCTTTCAAAAGTTGCATCGTCTGAATTATATCACTGAAATGGGAGTTTTAATAAGTGGGCTTTGTTGCAGTGGGCTTATGGAATCCAATTTTGTCACTTTACTGTCATCAGAAAGCTCAAATATCTGAGTACAACTTACCTGCAGAGTGTACTCCATCTCAGTGTCTCCATCCTTGCCCTATGTTTCGACTGTTCATGTTGATTTCTGTATTGCATTATTCATATCTTTTGAGAGAAGCTTGTGACAACGGTCTAATACTATTTTAGTGGAAAAAAAAAACTAAAACTTACACTATTTTGTATGGCCACTGTGTATGAAAGAAAAGATAGAATTTGTAAATGATGCACCTCTGCTCACTCTCCTCCCTTTGTGCTGCCTGTGATTACACCCCTGAACATCAAGCTGTGCTGCTGGGGCCTGTGTGCCGGGTAGCAACCGAGCAGGCCACTTCAGTGCAGAAAGATGTGGTTTGTTCACGCACACACACACACACATTCCCTCCTCTCTCTCCTCATCACCTCTGGAGTATAAAGAGCGTCAGAGTGCGAGAAGCCACCGTGAAGATCTCATCAAGGATCCAATCAGTGCATGAATATGAAATGTACTCTCTTCTTTCGATGTGATGATGGGGGGAAAGACACTGAGAGAGCCTGTCTGAAGCGACAAATCTCTGCATATGCAAAGTGAACTTAAATTTTAAATGGATTTGATGTTCACTAGAGTATCTCTGACCCCTTCAGGGATGTATTAACAGGCTTGGAGGAAAAGAATACGTGCAGATTATTCTTATTAATATTTATAGATGTAATTGTCGGAGCTGTGTGGCATGATGCTTTGTTGTTCCTGGCGTAATGCAGACCACGTTTGGGCCTAAACCAGGTGGGTGCTCTTACTGCCTCTAACAGGGAAATGGCTGGCCATTTAAGGAGGAAGCTGGATATCCTAATAATCAGGTAAACTAATACTGGGCGATGAGAGTGTTTCCTTCCGGAGCTCTTGGCACGTCAGTCATTCACAGAATTACTCCTGTCTGGTCTGTGGGCCTTTGTAACTCAATGGAACGTGTGCTCCCTCCCCCCACACGTGCATTTAAGGAGGACCACACGGGCCCCAGTGGATATCCACAAGTAGGCTCCCCAACCGTCATAGGGTCCAACCAGACGGTCCACCAGTCTCTCTCTCTCACACACTCACACACACACACACACCTCATGTTTCCTAAATCCGAACAAAGCGTTCCTCAGTCTAAAGTGGTTAAACTGTCATTTCAAATCGTCTGGACATCATGATTACTGGCATGGGAGGAATTATATATTTAGCTTTATGTCCGTCGCTATTTCCTCCCCCCGCCCTGATCTGAAGTGACTAGTCAGTAGTGCCCTCGACATTACTATCTCTGAGGAGTTTAAACCTTCCCCCAGGAGACAAGTGTAATCAAGGGCTGCCAGCAGGAGAGAGAGAGAAGCAGGGAGGGAGAAAGGGAGGAGGATGAGAGGTGTTGGGTGGGTGATGTTGGAGACCTGCAGTGATGGGATAGTGAAAGGCAAGACAATGGACCCAATTTACAAATGTATCTGTGTCTCAATCTTAAAAAAAAACTTCAACATGAAGGCAAGGATACCAAACACAAAGAAAGAAGCTCTGTTTCTTCTTTCTGGGATTCTTATTATCATATACACATAATGTTTTTAGAAAATAATGTCCTGTTGTTTTAACAGACCTTCGTCTTTTTTTTTTTGTCAGTGTAAGATTTTCAAAGAAAAAAGTTTAACAGTTCAGTAGTTACAAGAAAATGTAGCTTCTGCCTGCTCTGTTTGTTGATTAGAGAGAAAACATGCATTTAGACAGACAGACATTTTGGGCATGCCGTTATTAAGAATAATGTAACATCCCCCCTCACACTACCACCGCCAAACCCCTGAAACTCCAGCCTGCAGCATCTCATCCATCCTGAAGAGAGTCATTCATCCTCCATAACGTCACTTCTCGCTCATAAATAAAAGTGACCGTTAGGAAAGCAGATGAACGCAGCCAACGGATTGGACAGGAAGCCTGTTAATCTGCAATCCAATCCAGTCCTAGTCTAGTGAAACCTGGCTCAGCCTGGCTGACCCAGGCCTGGGAGGAAGGAAGTGAAGGACTCAGGAAACAGTGTTCAGAGCTTTCACCAGTCATATCCATCACAGTGCACAGTGATGGAAGCATATGTGTGTGTGTGTGTGTGTGTGTGTGTGTGTGTGTCCCCGTTTCACCAGTCGTATCCATCACAGGGCTCTGCCTCTACGTCTGGGCAAAAGAAGTGGAGAGTCATTAGAGGGGCTGGGCTGCAGGCTGCAGTGCTGCACTTTAACTAAACATCTTTTCCATAAAATAAATGCTTCCAGGTTACTGTGAGTCTCAGAGAACCCAGGTCGCCTAGCTCTTGCTGCCACTCATCTGATCTCAATTACCAAACAGACTTGGTCAGAGCCAGCAGAGAGTATGAATACAAACTAGAGTTGTGCGTTAAAACACCAGTAAGGACCAGAATGTGCATAATTTTGGGTTAAATTAAGACATTGTCACCGGGGACTACCCATTCCTTCCCTTCCCATCCCATCCACATTGTCTGTATCTAACAAAAAAAGTCATCACACACAGTAATCAGTATGTTGGGGTTTGGGTTTTTTTTGGCTTTAACTAAACTCTTAATTTTTATTATGAGAGTACACACATTTTGTCTAACCTGAGAATTTTTAATTGGAGCATTAAGCTGATCAGATCTGAGACTGTGGGATCTAACCAGAAAGCCTCTTTGCTCTTATCTAGCTTTAAAGTTGGATGATTAACTAATGACCTTTCAGCTCTTTAGGTCTGGTCAACCCAGTTTCATCAATTTTTCTGCATGGGCACGTACATATTACGCTCATTATTTTATGTGTCTCAGCATTGTGACTGCACACACACAGTCTAGTTAATGGAAGTTCATTTCTGTGACTTCTTTCAACAAAAAAAGCAAGTCCCAGTAATGTAAGTGTAAATGACTTCATATGTGTCATCATCTGGCATATTCATTGCTGCTCATTAAACTCTAGAGGGCTCCCAGTAGCTGTGCAACATCACAGCATACAGCGTATGGTGTTATACTGTAGGTTGCTGGATAATCACACACATTTTTTTATAGGCCATTCTGTCATTTTAAATCATTTTCAGCACTAATGTTTTTTTTTATGTCACAAAAAGTCCTTCCGTCCTGCTGTACCACATCACTGTGTATGATGTCCTATGTCATACATTTCCGATCCATCAACATTTTATCATTAATATTTATTTATTTAATATATGGCCATATCATATCATATATATTTAAAAAAAATTTAAGAGAATCATATAATCTCAGTTATAATAGTTTGATTCCCTTTATATTTATAAACATATCAACATACAAAAAAATGTGTGTGTGTGTGTGTGCGCGCACCCATATCCATTCATTATTGAATAATTGTTTCCTGATGCTTTCCTGGAATATTAATTACCCTGCGATGAATCTGCCCCTGGTCAGGGAGGTTGCAGCTGAGGCCGCGTATGCAGGAGATCGTCTCTTTCTGTTGGGGGTTAACTTGCATTTTGGGTGTGTGTATCAGCTCTGTTGGAGAGTTGAGTTTCAGGTTGGATAATTTTTACTCTTGGATTTAACTAAATTAACGAGAATGTTTGAGACAGCTAGATCAAGCAGTTGTTAACCAGCAGAAAAACGTATTCATAGATTTGTGTCAGTTACAAAGAAAATGGTGAAAGAATAGAAATACTAAGCTGGTATTAAATGTTCCTCTTTGGACTTTACTGGGGATGAGAAGCAATAAAATGCATAGTACACAGCCTCTTAGATTACTATGATAAGATTACATAGCATAGACAGTGAGAGAGTCCGTTTCAACATATAAAGTTTCCTTTTTGGCAAATAGAAACTGATAGGAAAAATCACTTTTATCATGCCTTGTGTCTGAGTAATTTCTACACATCTCTGAGTCTAAGATTACCTTCATATCTAAACATTATTTCATGGATTCATTTTCAACCAACATCAGAAATCTTGAATGGCTCACACAACGAGCTAGTATGAAAAGGAGGATGGCACCATCTAGTGAAACTGTAATGTAATCAGGGAGCAGAACCACAGCATTTTCTTTGCAAATGATCTAATAAATTAATAATAATCCAATTTTAAAAAAAGAAAGAAAGAATAAGTGCTTTTTAAATTCAGATAGTGAAGGAAAGCAGATTTTATGCCTGTTTTAGGTACTTATCCAACTGCTCTTGCACAATAACCCACTTCTTGTTTTTCTGTTAGTGTATGCCTGAAATTCCAAAATTTCGAAATATATTTGGTATTTCCATTGTTTTAGATTTCTTACTGTCATTTTGAAGAATATGGCATGTACAGTAACAGCTATGGCCACCGTATTTGCCTTGAATAAACTGGCATTTGTGTTAATGTTGAAGTTGCTCTGATTGTGTTCTACTGTACTATGCCAATCAATCAATCAATCAGACTTTATTTATAAAGCACTTTTCATACAGATGTAGCACAAAGTGCTGTGCACAATACAGCACTGTACACAATGTGCTATTGTGTTGTTTTTTTGGACAACAAAGGAGAGGCGTTAAACATTTTTTTGTATATGTCACATTAAATGCAGTCTACCAGAGCATTTCAGACTTGCATGCAAAAATATGGCTAAGTGATCAGGCATGAGCCAGTCAGACATTTTCTTCTTCTTTTCTTCTTGCTGCGCTTTGCTGACTGATAAGTCATCCTACAGTAGAGGCAAATAGACTTCCCATAACCAAAGTGAAAGAAAAGGGGTCTTCACCACAGCTGAAACTGCAGAGGAAAACATGACTTCTTCAACTTGCTGAGCAAAGCAGAAAATCTGAACAAACTGAAACAGTGCTTGATGTAGGAGTAAGTTATTCAAACAATATTTCCAATGAACAGCAGATAATTGAAAACAAAACTCACTTAGTGAATAGATGTACAATAACTGCAACAAGCCTGTATAAATGAACAGCTGTGTGTTTATTTAATGATACGATTAATGTATGATTCAAACCTTTCACTTAGTTTCTTTCATTCTCATCATCAGGTTTTATTTATATAGCCCCTTTCATACAATAGAAGGCATTTCAAAGGGCTTAACAAAAGCATTTTTTTTAAAAGAAGATAACACATCAATGAGATTAAAATGGAAATTTATAACGACTAATATAAAAATAGAAGATCTCACTGTTTAGATTAATGCATACCAGTAGAAACGGGAACAGCAGCACTCGAGCTGCAGCGTTTTGGAGTAACTGCAGCTTTTTTATGGTACCTTGGGGAAGAGCAGCAAGGAGAGCGTGCTAGTTATAGTGACTGTCAAAAGATTGACTCCCCTAGTTGTTGAGGAAATGAAGTAGGTAGCAGTATACCAGACGACTGGAACACGATTGAATCATGCTGTACCTTTTAAAAAAAATTGAAGCTAACAGTTTTTAATTTTTAAGAAATTAGCAAAACTTTTTACCCATGTCTCAACATTGTCATTATAGGCTGCTGAGTGTCAACTTATGTGCAAACATGGAAATAATATCCATTTATAATTAGAACTGCAAAACAACTGAGTATACAAAAAGTGGGATGCATACTTTCGGAAACCAAATGGCATTTTCTCCTCGTTAAGTCTTCAACCTCTTGATTCAAACTGCTGCATTTGAGCCAACGCAGGGTCAGCAGCTGCAGTGCAAAAACGCACACTCAGACCTACAACATTTCCCCTGTAGCCACTGACAGTTGGTGATGATGGTGCGGTTAATGAAGTACAGCTATAAGAGAGGAAAATATGCAGAACACAACATGATGGGATGCTGAGTGAAAACCTGAATTACCATTAAAACTTTGTCGGATAACTACATTAGAGAACATGCAGTAACACAGTTAAACTGAACTTAGTTAATATTACTGGAATCAACTAGGGCACTTACCAGGAATGTTGACAGAGTCACTTTCCCTTTCTCTGATAAAGCTTAAAAACTGTTGCTGATTTGCAAGTAGTGCGACAGTAACCTTAATACTCAGCGTTCTCTTTTTCTGGTATTACACAGAAGAGAAACTGAAACAAGTGAAAACTCAGTTAGTGGATTACTGATTTTACTGTGCAGCATCTTTTTTTGAGTTAATTAATAAGGGATAGAGTAAGTAAACAAAATGAAATACATTCCATTTATTGGAAATGTCCAACATAACATTACTTGTATACAACAATGAATGCATTATGTTACATTCAATGCATTTTGCAGCATTTTGGGGGTAAATGAAAAAATGACCAGTGCAACAAAAACAGGAAAAATATATAAATGTAACAAGCACTTAATATGTTTCTTGGTGACAAACAGTTGTGTGTTCAGTACTTTGGAGCTTCAGTACTTTTCTGATTCCGACTGTGTCTTTGAGCATGGGGCAGTGTCCAGGGCAGGCTGTGACCAGCACCCTGCATCCCCTTCTTTCACTCAGGAACTTCCTTAGGGAGTCATCAAAGAGTTGGTTCCCTTCTCTGTACCCATCTAACAACAGCAGGACCTCGCTGGACCTGATGAACATAGTCCTCAGCTGATGCTGCGTTGATATCTTTTCCGGGAGAGAGAGCTGTGTCACTATTTCCTGTAACAGGTCACCCTTCACATTACTGCAGTTGACATATAAAAGGAGTTGAAGGATGCTCAGATCGAGGGGGTTAGTGAGAGCATGTGTGGGCCCTTCAGTCCATGAAGAGACCAGGGTGAAGGCTACAGTTGTCTTCCCACTTCCTGGCGGTCCCTCAAGAAAAAGTGTCTCTCCAGCTTCTGGGAGTAAAGCTTGAAGTTTTAAAACTTGGCCCTCACTGAAAAAGAAAGAGTTGAGACTGTAATCAGGCCAACATTCAAAAACAACCTACAGCCATCTAATAAGAATATTTCCTAGTTTATGTTTTGCGACAGCAAGTCTTTATAGACATAATCAAGTAGTCTTACATGCTGCCATTGCGTTATTCATTAATGGAATAAAACTGAAAATAAATGATTATCCTTTTCACATTAAAACCCAAAGAACTCCCACTAGAACTTATCTTTGAAAACCACTTTCTAAAGAAGCTTTCACCCTCTCATAATAATAACAATAATAATTCATAACGAACAACCCTAAGAATAGTACAGTAATCACAAAATAACTGTTGTGGGATAATTATTTAGCCCAGTAAAACATTTCATAAATGTTTTAAGGAAGAGTAAGCTGACAATGTAGCAATTAATGTCCCATACTTTTCAGCAAAGTACAAATGTTCTCAAAAGCACATGCATGCTGTAGCTGGAAATTACAACGTTCATTGGTATTTGTGAGCTGTTTTGTGACTCACTTGTTTTGGAGCCTGTGATGCAACTCCGCAGTGAACAGGCTCCTGTGGTGCCTCACCTCTGTGCTGAAGGAGGTGTTGCAATAATGGTTTTTCAGAAACACCTCCAGGTTTTCCTCCTCTAGATCTGCAGACAAGAAAACAATAAAAGAACACAAGATTGTGAGTGAATGTAGGACAGGAATTCCATCTGCCTACACAATCACAGATTTCTTACTGAAATTGTCTCTTCTGAGAAACCCTAACCTGAAAGCCTGTGATCGTACCCAGTCACTTACCTTCATTAAAATGTATTATTGTGGCCTCATTTTCTTCATTTATTTGTTGGCCTGATGTAGAAAAAAAACATTGTTAGGAAAATTCAATAATTCAGCCATCATCGCCACTGTCAGTGGTAGAGAGAAGCTAAGTCAGTTCTCTAAATTACACAATAACTGTCTTTTGCCGTGGCTGTGACTGAAAGAGGAAAATCTTTTAAATGCTCAAACTCTTTTTAGACTCACAGTTGGCAGCAGTAAAAGGTTTTCCTTGCCCGCCCACCTGAAGATTCTTGGTGTTTTGAACGATGGATCCTGTCACAAAAAACAACACTGCTATTACTCTACTGGGAGATGATGATATTTGAATTAGTTCTGTGTCCTGCTTAACGTTACAACATATTGTACTTTCACCTGCAATTCCTATTATGTACTTAATAAACTGTTATATATATTTGAATAGATTTAATTTCTCTTTTTGAAGAGTGCAATACATAGAAAAATTACTATCATCATTAATTTTCTTGTCAGAATAACACGATTCACTGTTTCTTGGTTCAAGTTTAAAAGAAAGTCACCCACATGGTTGCCAACCTACAACTGCCGTAAAACTTTTTCTAATGTTATATAAAAAATGTGTGCTAACCCTTCTATTGAAATGATGGTGGCGTGTAGGGGATTATACATGTGATATACTGAAAAAACCACCCATGCATTTAAAAATACCTTCAAATTCCCCTCCTACACAAATCAAGATCAAGTGGGTGTTTCCAAACTTTATAGTTGTGATAAATTTGTTCCTATAAAACTAAGTCATGCTCTTGTGAAAACAGGCAAACTGACATGCTGATAAAATTCCCTCAGAACCCAAGTGACCCGGTCCCAAATCTGATGTATGTGTACAAGACATATTTCTATTCATTACATGTACTTCCTCTTTTTTGTGACAAAATGGCGTGAATCAACATGTGTCACTGTCTATATGTGCTCTCGTGCTCACTCACGATTTACAGCTGAAATGACAAAGCAAAAAATTTTCTCTACCAAAGTGCTATTGGTTGTGATGGCCTTGAAGGCTACAGGATCATAACAGATCAGTGAATTGAAGACAACTCTACGCTGTTTGGAAATGACACTAAAGGTGAATTTTCCAGACTGGTTGGATATTAAACTTATTTTATTTTTAGATGGTTGGAGACAGTTGAAATATAACCAGTGAATACTTGCAATGAGAAAATAATGAGGACTTCAAATTTATGCATAAATCCAAACAACTGGATTACTCGTATTTCCTGTTTTCTCAGTGTACACCTTAATGGAAAGTCCAGCTCTGCAGGACAACCAAAACTATCACCACAGTCCACTTTCATATCCTACAAGATTCTTGCTGGATAAAATAATTGTAGAAATGCCATGTCACAGGTATCTGTTGTAGTGGCTCACTGTCTAATCACATTATCATGTAAATGTGGATAAACAAATAGATTTGTTACCTATACTGGTGCCATTTGTCACAGTGTCACTTTAATATTTTAATGTAGCTGTATGTGGGATACGTGTCATGCCTGGTTTTCATATTATGTAGATATAAATTGATTGAAATCTTCTGCGGCCGCACACTGTTATATCCCTTTTTTGGAAATGACACATACCTTTCCTTCGCCAATACATGACCACTGCAATGATCATGACAATGGTGACCAATCCTAAGCACAATACAGTGACGAATGTGTCGTTCTGTGCTTGTGGATCAGGTATATCATCTGCAAAAAGAGTGAAGCAGGATTTGTGTTAAATGTGCATTTAAAATGTACAGCATCACATTCAAACTGTGATTCTTCTGTGTTGAACGCCTATTTTTTTCTGGCTTGGCCACTACTGAAACAACCAGTGCAAGAAGTATTCAGATCCTCTACTAAAGTAAAAGTACCACTGTAGATGTAGAAATATTTCATTACAAACAAAAGTCTTGCATGAAAACTTGTAAGGGTGCAAAATGTTAATAAGTATTGGTTGCATATTGTAGTTAAATGCTTGCTGTATTATTAATCATCATTTTAAACATAGTTGGCAACTAAAACAATCAAATTAATGAAATGCAAAAGAACATATTTCCCTCTGAAAGGTTGCCTGTGGATAGAAGTATAACGCAATGTAACGTGGAAGTAAAATGCATTTAAGCAATGTATTTTAGTGATTGCACTTGGAAATAACCAAACATACCGAAGAGAGACAACTCCAGACTTCCTCTTATTGGTTAAGAGCACAAAAAAACAACAACAAACAACTATTAAAGTGACTTCTTCTTGTGTAATATTTTTTTATGAGCTGTGTATGCAGCCTTGTCTTCCTTTACTCTTGTTCTTTTTTTTTTTGTTATTGCAATTATCATCAATTCATTTAGCATCAAACTAATAAAAACTGCTTTATCGTTTTTCTTGTCCAATAATTCCTTTAACATAGCAATGAAGTTAAAACTAACACTCCCACACAGCTGGACAATGGAAAGCTCAAATGTCAATCTAACCTGACTCTTAACTTTAGATTTTGCTATCAAAAGGAAAGTACAATGATAACAGGAAACAGTGGTATCATGTGATAAGTATGACAACACATTTCCTGTGTCAAAACAAGATCCAACTTTTAACTGACTTTTGCTTTATGATTCACAGTCTACAGATTCAGGACTACTCTGCTTCAGCTTTTTAGCTTTTATTCTAGTGTATTCATAATAAAAACTTGTAGGTTATGTGGGTGACCTGGAGGAAACTGTTAAATCAGCATAGCTACGAAAATGCAGTGGGATGTAATAAAACTTCAGAAAGTTAAGAAAAAGGCTGCTGATGACATGCAAAAAAGTCCCCATGTCAGATTCAACTGAGAAGATGTTGTAGTTACATGGAACATGTACCTGGAATATGAAATGCTGCAGTGCGGCCATTTTTTGTGAAGTTGCATGTGTAGTTGTTCTTGTCCGATGAGTTCACACGTATCCAACTGGTGACTTGGACCAGTTGGTCTTGGGTTGATACAGCAGTGGTGTTGGGCTTGACTCTTTGCAGGTGTCCATTGTGCCACACTACAGGTGACTCTGGATATCCTTCAGATTGGCAGGTGAGCAGCACTTCATCCCCCCCTGCAGCCTTCTCGATGCGTTTAGTCACTGCTTTATAAGGTGCTATAGGGGATCAGATGGGAAAAATAAACACATTGACATGTTTAGAATTGCTATTATATGATTTTTTTTTTTCCTGATAAAGATATGTTGCATAGTTTTTATAATAGGAGGATCTTAACTAAATTTGATACTAATGGTTTCTCTTTCAGAATGTGTATCACCCTTAACTGCCCGGACATGACCATGTTTCAGAACCATTGCACAACATTTTGTAGAAAGAAGTCTGGGACTAAAAACTGTTAAACCATTATAGGCTTTGTGCTCACCTGTTACAGACAATGTTATTTTTTTATAATCAGCTCCTTCTGCAGTCTGCACCAAACACTGATAGGTCCCAGAGTCATTGATCCTGAGCCTGGAGACCTGTAAAGTGATAAAAGAACAACATATCCTCAGTGCCATGACATGTTAAACTTTCCTAAGCTAGTAAAATGGTCTGAATGAACCTGGATTCTGTTGCACTATCCCTCTTTTTATCTTGTCTTATTCTGTATCTAGGGTTAGGGTGGGGAATAAATGAGCAAGGAATACAGGATCAGTGGGCTATTTGATACTAACATGAATAATTTACAACAGGATGAAAAGGAAATGGTGAGAGTAGACAGGTGTACCACATCACGTTGAGGATAAACATACAACCTGCCCAACAAACACATCATTGCCAGTAATGACCTGCAGCTTAGCCCAGCCATCTTTCAGCTCCTCAGTTAGAAGCTTAACTCGTCCTTGATACTCCTGAGATACAGAGTGCTCCACCCCGTTAATCATCTGGTACACTTCCCAAGCAGCGGAGGAGGTTTTCCATTGCCAGGTCACCTTCAGATCAGCAGTCAGGTTTGACGGTTTAGGATGAAACTTGCAGCCCATCACCACATTTTCCCCGAACTCCGAAGTGTACACACTTTGCTCGGACTCAACAGTGAAAAAGACTGCAGGGAAGTAATGCAAATGTCAAATGTAATATAAATGTGTTACAAAGACATTAACTGTTTTCTAAAGAAGCAACACAGAGGATCCAATTGGGTTTATTAAAAATTATGTTGCATAGCAGCTCTGAATTGGCTTGTCTCAAATCTAAACAGAAAGGTTTTAATAGATATGAGTGTCCTGTTGGTGCTGTTGTTTACTCATAAAAATCAAAGTTGTTGTACACACCTGCAATAGATGGCTGAAATATGACTTGCAAAATTACAAAAACCTGCCAGTCCATTGAGACCTGAGGAGGAAGCAATGGGGAGTTTTATAGATATTACCTTCATCACATATATGACTTCATGTTCCTGGCAACATGAGTCATTTTACTGCAGCAGCCCAAATATGATTTCCACTTCCAGGGGAGCTTTTATATAGTTTATCTCTTTCATTTGAAAAAAACATAATGTGAACCTCGGGCAAAAAAACAAACAACCCCCCCCCCCCCCCCCCCCCCCCAAAAAAAACATGTGATTGTGAACTCTGCATTATTAAGCATGACTAATGAAAATTTCTTCCTATTCTTCCAAGGAAACAAAAATATCACAAGGTTTGTTTGACTTTGGAACTGTGTGAACAAACACACACTATCACACACACACACACACACACACACACACAATAGACAAAGCCAGTTCAATTTCTCTTGAATGACTTCTATCTGCTGGATTTCTCAGTACTTAAGTGGAAAAGATTTAATCAGTAGGACTCTGAGTTAACTCAGACAACATGAGTGCACTTGTTTGAACAGATTGCACATCTCAGAACCGAGCTTCTGTCTAAGAGTAAGATGAAGCTTTGATTCCACACCCCTCATCATACAGTTTACGAACATCATTTAGCCCTTCTCCATTCATGTCTTTAAATGAGCTGTCACTGATACAATTCACTACAAACATAGTGAATACAGAATACAAAAAGTCTGTTGTTTTGATACAAACTTCAATAAAAGTGTAATGTATTCAGGACTGTGAGCTAGATTCAAATATTCCCCCCCCAAAAAAAAGATAAATTGCCAATCTGATACGTAAAAATAAAAACGGCAAATGATACTACTATTACTTGATAATAATAATCATAAGGATGATGATAATAATTGTATTATTATAATTTTATCATTAATATATAATCTAAGAATAATATCTACCAAGTCTGAATCAGTTGTATATCAGTAGTGATGTGTTCTTACCTGCTGGTCATAGAACAGTTGTTTGTGTTTTCATGAGATATTTCCTTCTTCCTCTAACTGTGAACACTCTGCATCAGCTCCAGGGCTTAAATAAGAGCTGGAGTTTCCTTCATCGCCCCCGACACGCCCAGTCTGCGGAGTCAACACAGCCCTCCGGTGTGTCCACCGGTGGGACTCCGAGAGGACGCATTCCATCTGATAACGGAAAGCTCGACGGGAAATGTGTCGAGAAACAAAACACGAGCCAGTTAATGTTTTAACAGACTCAAGTTTATTACTGACGGAAAAGGCAGTTAAAGGAAATCCGGTAAACGGTTCGACCTGATTAAACAATCGTGTCAATTAAAAACTTGATTTGCATGCTTGTTTACCTCTAAAATATAAAAGGATGTCACGTGGGCTCTTCAGGAACTCCCACCAGACAGTCTATGAAACTGTTACCGTTTTTTCCCTTTGACGTGTGTGTCTCTGTCACCGGTTTGGCCTCAGCCATGACATCAGGTGGACAGTACAGGTCATGAGTCATCGGAAATACTGTCCAGGTAAGACCTGGGTGGAATTTATCTCTCACTAGTGTAAACAATGGATTGTCTTATTACCCTTGTAATGGCAACTATAAAGATAAATAATGATGATATGAGGAAGTATCCAGCTGTAAAAGTGCTCTGACACATCTAAAAAGAGTTTACCAAAAATCTTATTAAAGGAAAGCGATAAATGCATTGTCAGCAGAATGAATTAAAAGTGAAAGTATCCAAAATTGCCCATATTATTGATTTGTTATTAGGTATGCAAGCATTTTGTGCTTGGCAGTTTGGCAAAATACCAGAATGTAGTATTTATTTAAGTTAAATGGCAGGAAACTGAGACACCAAGGAAAGTACAATTACCACAATATTCAACATAAAACCTTGGCAAATATAAGTTATATTCCACCCCATGGTCAGTCTGCTTTTGTAAGAATACATTTCAATGCACTCATATCTTTTCGGCAGAAGATTTTAAAGAAAGTTGCTCATTCATGAGACAGAAAGCTTATAGATGGACCTTGAGTAGAGTCACAATTGGACCATTCAAAGTCAAAAATAAACATCTATGCCCTACAACAACAACTAGATTCTCAAAGACAGTTATGATAGAAAAGGAAATTCTAAATAAAAATATGATACATTAAACAGTTTTACATTACTCTTTTTAAATATAAAGAAATAAAAACAAGGAGCTAAAACTAATACAAACAAAACTGGCTTGTGCTGTCATGACTCTCAGACTTCCTTTGTCACTCTAATCCAGTGTGCCAAGGTGCCTTAAACTTGAATTTTCAGGCAGTGTTGATATGTTGATGTGCTTCAAAACAACAACAATATTTCGCACAGCACACAAAAGAATGGATATTTATGTTCATACAAGCCAACACCCATTTGTAAGGAATTGAACAAATTCACACATCAATTTTTCATAAAAAATTATTATCATAAAGTTACCAGCCAGGTAGACTCCCCATATTTAAGGGGCTGATATATATCCAGTAATTCCACAAGAAATAGCTGGCAGATATTGGACTGTCCCATCTACAGTATGACTGTACGAAACCTTTGTGGGTTTTCCATATGCTTACTTACCGGTCCTCATATTTTGTTTGTGTTCAGACATGAGTTTATTTTTGTAGTTTTTGTAGTGCAGGAAATGGCAAAAGTGTAAGATTTATCCTTGTTGTTGTTGAATTTATGTTGGAAACTTTCCCCTTGGAAAATCTCCAACTACTGTTGACTTCAGGATCAATATCATTCACAGGTGAAGAAGATGAACTACCTGAATAAAGTGTGTGACAAGGACCGCATGTCATGACCTAGTAACACTAACAGTGGTTAATGAGGCTTTGACAGCTGTCACCTAGATGTGAAACTACTGAGGAAGAAACTCTGGTATATCTGAGACACTGGACATATTAGATAATGTGGTCACAGTTATTTATACTTTACACTGTGATGTAGTAGCATATATATACTATATATTGAAGGTTTTTTGCTCCATGACCTATTTATGTTGAGGATAATAGTGAACCTAAGTAGTTAAGGAGGGTGAGAGTTGGCCAGGCATGCTGTTGTTATGCAGTGATGAAAAAGGATAGCTTGGCTACAATATGAAGATATCACATAAGTGCATTTAATTTTCTCTTTCAGTGAGCAAGCCACAACATGACAAATGGACTCTGACTCTTCTGTGAAGTTACTGCAGTAATGCCCCACCTTTTATGGGACAAATCCCTCCATCTAACATCTACAGTAAAGCACTGATCTACTCCACTGACTAGTTTTCTTTTCTGCTACATATTAAATAAATACTCTGCAATAACTAAATTACACCTCTTGATATTTTAAAAATTTACTACAAGAGTAGTATATATTATATTATGTTATATTATATTGATAGAAGTAATTAAAGTAACTTCATTATTTAAGGTTTCACTTGAAAGAATAGGGCCGGTACTATTAAAAGTTAATGCTGAGAAAACTATATACTAATACTGTACTATTCCACCTATTTTCAGGTTATTCTTATTCCTTAAACTCTCCTGTGCCCTTCATATTTTTGCTATACATACTTTGGCTTTGATGTTGTGATTTGTAAGTCCAATATAAAAACATCCTTTATAACTTACCTGTTGAGTTGAACTTATAGACCAAACAAACTATTTCATTATTTTTTACATTTTATTTTAAAGTAAGAGTTCAGATCATTGGACATAGTGGTTAGTGCTTTTGCCACACAACAAGAAGGTTGTGGGTTCAGTTCCTGGGCTTGGTGCCTTTCTGTGTGGAGTTTGCATGTTCTCCCCATGCCTGGCTGGGTTTCCTCCAGGTACTCCGGTTTCCTCATCATATTTGGGTTATTGGGTTATTTGGTGACTCTAAATTGTCCGTAAGTCTGAGTGTGAGTGACAGTGGTTGTTTGTCTCTGTCTGTCCCTGTGATGGACTGGTGACCTGTCCAGGGTGACCCCGCCCTCACCCAGTGTGAGCTGGGATTGGCTCTAAGTGGTAAACGTTGAATGAATGAATGAATGAGTTCAGATCATGACAGGCAATAGCAGTATTGACTTGGACCTCTGAGGTTCCCGCAGTGTCCAGCAGAGGAAGCCATTTCTCCACTCACTCAGCCAGCCAGCGACCACAGACGTCACCACTGTGACATATGACACGTTTTTAAACTTTTTCTCACACTTTTTTTTGACACAGAGCAGCAGCCTGTTGATAAATTACAAACCTCCTCAACGTGGCCCGTCCCTGATGAAAAATCCTCCTCTGTGTTACAGTAATTTTGAATGACTTATTTCGTTCCTAGCCCGTATCGACCCTGTTATACAAGTTTTAGCGTGCAAACAATCCTTCTTGTTGTTGACTAATACGGTACGTTTTGTGTTTTATTTTGAAACTTTCACCGGATGTAAAGTGTTCGTTATTTCCGTTGACGGAGCGTATGAGGAAGTGAGCTGCTGTCGGTCAGGACTGTAGTTTCTACACACATGCCCTTCACTCCTTTAGTCCTGTTTTTGTGAATGTGCCGCCACATTATTTAGCTTAAAGGCTCATTAGGTATGTATGCTTTTACACCTCCAGTCAGCTAAACTCACAGTTAACGTTTAAACTCTACTTATTGTCAAATGTAGCACGAGACGAGCTATTTTATTTGGGAATATTAGCACATATTGTCTGCTAAATGCACAAAGCTGCCCCTCAAGTAGTTCGTCCCACATCTTGCCGGGACAAATGTGCCTGTTAGACAGTGTTGGCGTGCAGCTGTCAGACAGAAACATGGAAATGAAGCACAAACTCTAACTGTTCAGTGTCACAGAGCAGCAAAACAATGGCAGTGCCTAGACTTCCTCAGCCAGGTGAAATGCCAAAGCACACGCAGCTATAAACATGATGTATTTTTAGCATGGACCTGTTAGCTTGGTATTTTGGCCCATGCTGTGTGTGCAGCATGATTTTGACAAATTGTGCTTTATGTCACCAGAAACAACAACACCATGGGGTTTCTACTGTCTAAATCCATGGATGCAAACTTCAAAAAGCAGCAAGAGTTCATGCTCCACAATGCTCGGCTTCAGGTGAGTAATGGGAATGCCGCACTTTTTCATTGCACCTATGTTCTTCTTCATGCACCTGTGGCCTTGTGGTACCTGTGTCAGGTGGATTACTGAACCGGATTTTAATACACTCATGCTCAATTTCTCCTCCATAACCAAAACAAGATTAGGTCAAAATCAAGTATATGGCTTGACTGCCAGTGGTCGAATCTTGATTTCATAAGTGAGCCTATATATATATATATGTATACACACACACACACACACACACACACGCATAGTTGTATAGTTGTCTGCATTCATTGTGTGTCTGCATCTTGCCACCACTGAAACTGTGGACTCTCCTTCAGTGTCTTTAGCTTTATAATATCTGTTTAGTTAAGTTACCCCTAATCAAACTAAAGTATAAGAAATATGTGCAAATGTGGCCATAACCATAGATGTAAGGTTTTAGTTTGAGTCTCAGCATTTACATTTAGACACAACAGTTTTTATTGCTGCTGATTGTTTCATCATTTATGGCTGCTGATTGATAGTTTCATCCTTTTTTTTTTTTTGAATAAAGGATTGTGTTTTTCCTTTTTGGGGCCAATTTGTTGGGATTTATTTGTGCCTTGAAGCTGTTGAGCAGCAGGTGGGATGTGTGACTGTCATTACACCAATGACATTATCCGACTCAGACCCAGGAGGTTTCTTGTGTTTTCTGCCCCTTCATTTTCTGAAGCTTTTGCAGCTGTAAATAAGGTGGATCAGGACTAATATTACTCAGTGATGGCAAATGTTTGAAAATTGAGTTTCAGAACGCCCTCATTTGGATCGTGACAATGACTCACAGGTGAATATTATGTACCTGTGTAAGCATTGCCCTAGTGGGACCAGATTGTTTCACTGATCTATTACAGATAAATAGATAATTTACATAAAAAATCTTCAGTGCAATTAAGTGACTAATGATACCTTTAACAGAAAATAATTCTTCTGGGTTTTTTCCACACTCAACAGTCAAATTATATTTCAACATTACCAAATCTGATGAGGAAGATTGGCCTCAGAAATTTCCAGATATCTATAAAACATCACTGTTGCCACCCACTGCATTAAGAATTCAAAGAAGATTGCTTGCAAGTGGTTTCAAAGCACATCATTTATAGATAATTGATCTTTGCCATGCTTTTGCCTTGTGGGGCTTTAAGTAAAAGTCACTGGGTATTGTGTTTGAACAAGCCAGTCTTAAACATAACTCGAAAATTTGCTGGAAATGGGTTTGCTTGTATGACTCATATCTTGACGGTAAATGGCACCTCTGAAATTTTTGTTCAGTTTGTATTTAAACATGGGTCTTGATTGATAATAATGGGGTTCTGCTTTTTATTCAGGCACTTAACTCGAGTGCTTTTGAGTGTAAAGCACGTGATCAAAGACCTTCTCAAAAGGTTTTTGATTAGAATTCATTGTTTTTTCACCACTCTGATTAGTTAGTCACTTTTTAAAAGAAATGCCAACACCCAATGACAAAATAGATAAAACCTTAGTCTGTTAAGCCATATCCTAGAGTACAATAAAACTGGTTAAACTGTGAATACAATTTCTATTGTACACAATCAGATATCCATATTCTTATATTAGCATATATTTCTTGCGGGGTTTTTTTTTGGGGGGGGGGCAGATTTTTAACACTGCGATATGACAGTAAGTGAACATTAGGATTTCTGCCACATAATATTTAGAGCATTATGAACATTTCTAAAACTGTACTTTTCCCCTCCTTTCAGGATGCAGACTGTGATGACTTGTGTGCATCAGTTTTCCAATTATTGTCATGTTCTTTAGAAAAGAAAATAACAATGAATTTCCCACTTACATTTTTCTCTTCTTACTTTGTCAACTTTGTCCTTTGTCTTTGAGTCCTTTATATTTCTCTTAGCTGTTTTTTCCAGTCACTGTCATCAATAGCGATTTCACCAACAGACATGAAGTTTTAAAATATTCTTGAAAGACACATAGCTGATAGTAACACAGTTTTGCTGTGTCATCCTTATATAGTTTAACCTTATAGTCATTAAACACAGTCAGACCATGAAAACATGAATATAAAAATATGATAAAAGTAATGGTAAGATAACATTTAGAAACTAAACTTTATCTTATATCTAATCATGTTGACAGAAAGCATGACTTGTCTGGCACAGCTGGGTTATTTTTTTGTTTGTTTATTTATTTGCTTTTTGTCTTGATCCTGATCACTGTCTGATTTTGACCAGGTAGGGATTTTGAATGTTAATTTTTATGTTTGTGTTCATATTTTTGAGGTTGGAAGTGGATTCAGTAGCTTTGTGTGCCTATGGTTTTGATTATGGTTGGCATTAATGAGTGTGGTGAAAGAGCAGGACCGGCTTGTTGATGCTTTGATACAAGGGGAGTGTAGATGGAACCCACCAGAGTAGACATGCAGTTTCTGGATAGCTGAAAGCTTCAGCTGGAAGAGTTAATGATTGGAAAAATAATGTAATCCAACTTATTAATAAACCTAATACTCATGTCAATAGATAAATTAGTAATTTAGTCAAATGTAAAAAATCTTCCATAATATGTATGCATCATAGTTAACTTTGTGCTTGTTGGTATCCACATCACTCAGAACAAAATAGGACCAATGTTCAAGAGCACAGCATTGACAATAATCATTGAATAACTTATTTCAAAGTGGGGAAATCTTTATTTCAGTTTATGATTCAAGTAAATATTCAGCTGGTGAGCTGATTAGATTTTGTTTTTGTTTGTTTGTTTTGGTTTTTTTGTTTGTTTTTTATTCAAACTGCCAAGCTACCAAACCTTTAAGACACAAACAGGTCCAAGTGTTTTGGACTAATAATAAAACTTTTATGACCTCCTACACAGCCTTGAGTTGTAACTTGTGTGAGCATTTGAAGCTCAGTTTCCACAGATTTGAGACCTATTGGGTGTAAATAAGACACACAAGTAGTAAATGAATGCACTTTTTTATTATCGACAAATTTGAGGTATGTTGTCCTCACATGGTAAATCTGTTTAGTTACTTCTACAATTGTTCATCACACTCAGTCAACACTTCTGGCCCAGCAAAAAAAAATTCTGTCTATGCTTCATCCCAACTATGTTCATATACTTAATTGCGGTCTAATTATGCCCCCATTGGGGATAGTCTCTATTTCTTTGAACTTCATATTATCTAATATTCCCCCCAAGCTTGATAAGAAACTTAGTATAGGGATGCTTGAAATAAAAACAGAGACAGGAATCAGGTAGGTTCCAGATCAGTCATTATTTTGAAGCATCCAGTATCTGTGGTCTCCTTCCTGTTTTCTGGCCAGGGTAAGAAAAGGGATGACGTCAGAAAAGGTGATGTCTCTTTATATGTGAGCAGAAACCCAGTATTAGACATTTTTCACAGGGTCATAGTAGTGCTAGGAATGGATCGGTAATTTCCCTTTGCTGTCCTTAGAAATGTTGCTCATTGAAACATAATTACGTGGTTGACTCACCTGCTTTTAGTTTCTGTTTCAACATGATCTAATTTTAATGAGGCATCCTCGAATTTTCTAATTTGGCCATAGTAAAGGAAAAAACATTGTTCCTGTGAGTTGCAGTTCTACAAAAACTTTACTCCACTCTGAGTTTGTATCTACTGAATATGAAACACTTTACTCTAAAAAACTTTGTAAGTTCCTCCCTGCTGGAGATGATAGTAATTGTAGTAATGGTGGTTATATCAGTGATTTCCAAATGATAGCAAGTTTCACAATGATACTAAAACTATGTGTGTATAGAAACTGGGAAATTCATACCAGAGGGGATGATAATTGTCTCTTCTTTGATGTTTTCATCCTGAATGTGCTTGAATGAGTTTATTCTTAATAATTGTGAGTCACCACTGAAAGGATGGATGTAGACATTGTTAGTTTGATGATAAACTTGGTAAGAAAGATGTGTTCAATCCTTCTTAATAACCAGTTTCAGTTTGGAGCGATACAGTTTATCTACAGCACAGCAACAGTTCTGCTTGTTGTGGCTGAGTTAAATTACAAATGTTGATTGATCTCTCCCTAATCAGGCTAACAGGATACTTTTAAAAACCAGTTAAAAGCTTGATTGTACATAATTATGATAAGTGCCTTTTACTGGACCTTTACCTGCCTGTGACGTCCAGGCCTCACTGACAGTTAACACTCCTGAACTGTTTCCCTGATAAGCCATTGTCTTTTCCCTGTGATTGACATTTATTAGCAGCTAAGCCAGTCAGAAAATCACCCAACTTGAATTCTTTACATGGTCACATGTGGAGAACAAACCAAAACCAAAGGTGTTTGATTAGTCAGTTGTTAACCTTTCTAGCATTAGAAGTAAAGTATGTAAAACCTGCACAAACACTAATAAAATATATCAAGTATTATATTAGATTTTATTTTTCTCCTGGGGAAACGGGACTCAAAATTTTCCTCTGTTGGGACAATAGGTTTCCTGCAGTATGCATTTGTGATTCATATATAAAATAAGAAAATGTATTAAATGTACAAAAAAAAAGTTTTTTTTTTTTGCCCATGACTATTAAGATTCAATGAAGTCAAACAATACCTGCAACTCAAAAGATAGTGGCCATTAGGGGTGGGAATCTTTTACTATCTCACGATTTGATTCGATTCCGATTTTTGGGGCTACGATTCGATTCAAAACGATTTGATTCATAATGATTTCTGCTTCAATCTATAGGTGCGCAAAGGATACTCATGATCTACTCCAGTCTGCTTTGCAAGACAGAATGACAAATGGAGACATTAAAGTGTCTTTTTCACATTTATTAAGTTTGAAACATTTATCCATGCTTAGATGGAATTGTTGCAACTGTTGCATAAAAGCAATATCACATATTGCTTAAGTAACAAAAATAAAAGTATTTCTTTTTTTTTCCAGAATAAAAAGGAACATATCCGTCGGGAAATGCTCTGCGAGGGGTCACTAATAATGCCAATAAATGTATGTGGTGACCTGAGCAGCACGGTGGGGCAGTGGTTAACGCTGCCGTCCCGCAATAAGAAGGTCGCGGTTCGATTCCCAACAGAACAGAGACTAGACGAGACCGCCCCCTGAAATCAATTGTCTATATTTCATTTCTTAAAACACTGTCTGTGGGTTAAATTTGCGTAAAATACTAAAAACGGAATTCTCAAAAATTAAAACCGAGGAAAAAAAAAACAATTTGGGAAAAAATAAAACGGATTTTATAGAACTCTAGGTAAAAACCAAAATGAGTCCAAATCTTTGCTTTCAACGAGGACGGGGCCGGTTGAATCTCTCTTTCCTCCATTATTGTAGTTTCCTCTTTGTTTTGGTGCTTACCGCGCATGTGTATGTTCCAGAACCGGCTCCGTGGTGACGTCAGGACATCCCGCATACAAAATGGAGGCAGACAGCATGCAGATTATTATTATTATTATTATTATTTTGCAATTTTGGGACATTTTAAATCCATTCTGAATCGTAGTAAATGAGAATCGCGATTCTTATTTGAATCGATTTTTTTGGCACATCCCTACTGGCCATGGTGAAAGCACAGTGAAAGCTTAGTCAGGACTTGGTGTTAGGCTGTTTAGGGCTGGGGAAATATCTGAGAATATCTCAATCCAAACAAAACTTTGAACATGTTTCAGGGTTGATTCTTAAGAACCAACAACTATTTATTGAGTTTTCTATGTAGAATATGTTACACCATTTCTGATCAATTTTTTTTTATTTTTATTTTTTTTATTGAGAACTGATTTGTCTTATCACTGCTTCAAGCTGATGAGTTGTCACCATGGAGACAATTTCTCACTCTGAAGGCTGAGGGAGGGTTGACCGTTCACAATTCCATCCATCAATGCCATCATTCCTCCTGCCTGACAAGTGCAGGGATTTGGTGCAGGGATTTGGTCCGTATGAAGTCAACTCCCTGCACTATAAAACACTGTATTCTCTTCATCTACAGTTAAACCCCATTTCCTCTTCAGTATGTCGTACATTTAGCTCAGTTGAGCAGCTTGAGCGTGGAAGCCAAGCCTGAACATTTAAAATCAGACTTTTTACAGTCAGTATAGTAATGTAGGACCTTTACTATGGAAAAACGTATGAAGTGTGTGTTGGATGTGTAACGGCCTTAAAAGGATTTCTAGCCTTCTTTTGTGGCATTGTTGTGGTTTGAAAAGTGTTTTTTAACTTATTTATTTGCTTGACTTCTTCATCTGTGGCCTTTACATGCAGAACTCAAAAATAGACTTTTGAAGAGGCTTGTCACCATTTATCTAACAGGCTCCACCCATTCCAATACATTCACTTAAGCTTGAGTGCTGCGTAATGATCTGCCATTAACACAGATCCTCAGAGAGGAATGTTTAAAAGTCACAAATTAAAATGCCTCTTCTCCAACATGTGGTAATTTATATCATTAACTTATGTCATTGATTTACTGGAACGTCATTTTTTTGGGGGGGAGGGGCTTTTTTTAACCTCGGCATCCTCAGTGAGGTAGAGTCAGTTTCTCGTTAAGTGGGAACAAAGGCTCCTCTTTGACATATTCACTTTTGGAGAAAAAAGGCTTTTTAAATGAGAATGTAAGTCAGCTCAGACTGATCTGATAGATACAGTGAGACCCTTTCTTTGTCCCTGTAATTGTCCCTGTCAATTTCACTGAAAAACATGCAAGCAGATTTTATGTTCACAAGGATTCTCTTGCTGAGTAATAATAATTATTATGATTAAAGAAATGTGACCAGTATGTTTAGAGACACATATGCAATGGTACATTTTGCTGTTAAAAATACACTTGTCACCACTAGATGCTGCTTCTAAATTTCCTTTAATATTTTGGTATTTCATTTCTGGTATCAACAACAATTATTTCCGTCAAATAGCTGATTAGTTGATCAGGTTCTAAAGTTGTACATTGAAAGATTACAACTTCTTTGTTCTTTCTTCTGTTCGTGTGTGTGTGTGTGTGTGTAGATGGAGCGTCAGATCCAGATGCAGAACCAGATGAGGGAGCGACAGATGGCGATGCAGATTGCCTGGTCCAGAGAATTTCTCAAGTACTTTGGTACATTCTTTGCAGTGACCACGCTGGGACTGACAGCAGGGTGAGTTGTGTTACAGCCCACCTGTAACAGAAACCTCCAGAGGTGGCCTCCAAGGTATTATGTTAGAAAATAAGATTTACTCAGTGTGACCTGTTTCCAGCTTTTGGTAACAATAGAGTGAGAAAACAACCTGCCCTGTGCATGGTAGCTATCAAGTGTGAGCCTCACTGAACTGAGTTTTCACAGCTTCACTATTAAAGTACTCACGCTTTGTAGTGCACTGGCCTTTACTGCTGTAGCTCTGTGTGCGATGTTTGGTTTGTTAGACACAGTAGTCACATCCAATTTAATCAAACTTATCAGAACTTTATAGTAAAATGCTAAAAGCCACAACCTATAGGTGGCACTATGACGACATGACACATAAAAGTGGCTTAAGCGGCATCAAGTGAATCTGACCTACTCTCAGGATTTCTCTGTTGTGAAAATTAAAAAAAAAAGTGAAATAATCTCAAAATGTCTCAATGCAAATAACTGGTTAAATTTTGTGTTTTTAAAATCTGACTGTGTAGCCTAAATGAGGGTATACACTGAGTGCAGTTATTTATCTTTAAAATGTTCATCTTTTTGGCTCTTCAGTGCCATTAAAAGAAAAAATCCAGCCCTGTTGGTTCCCATCGTTCCTCTTGGCTTCATATTTACTTACCAAATGGACAGCGCCTATGGGACACTTGTTTATCGTATGAGAGGTAAACCACACAACATCAACATCCCTACAATCATAGTTTACCTCCACAGACAAATCTCTATTGTCAGTCAGACGAAAATAGCTAAAACTGGCTTTAGTCAGACCTTGATGTTGTGAGGATATAATTTTTAAGTCTGTGTATGTACAAAACATACCTACATGCTGACAGACATCTAAATCACAACACAATGTATTTGTTCTTTTATTAAACTTTTAGGGGAGGCTGAGTGTATCATGGCGTCTGAACACAACCGTCTGGACTTGCCTCTTGGGACTCCAACCTTTGATAGCATAGAAAAGGCCCGTCGTGCTAAAAGCAGCCTTGCCTCCTTCTTAGAGAAGTGACATGTTGGTTATTGGGAGAAAGTTTGAATCCACCAGTCGGTGCTTTCTACAGTCCTGCTTTCAAAAAACATTCAAATACCATCTGCCTTTTAAAGTTACTGACTCTGTGGTTTGCACTGTTTTTCTACCCTGGACCTCAATGCAAATAAATATGAACAAGTATGAAACTATATTTGTAATTGCAATAAAATCATTGGACAGAAAATTGTTGGTCCTTTGGTCCAAGGTGTTACAAAAATACAGAAGCCAAATTCTTTAATAAACACCAAACCACTTTTTTTTTTTTCTTTACGCAGATGGATACGGTGACACAGAAGCCTAAACCACTTATCGGCTTAATTTCCTCTGTTAATATTCTTAAGCTTTCCAGTAAAATGCTCAAGACACACATGCCATTGATTTATTTGTCTCAGAATCAGAACTTGTTTTCTGAGCTGAGAGGGTGTGTGACTAACGTGAAGTAAAGCTATTCCCCTAATATTATTTATGCAAAGAAATAACGCCAAGTACGTCACTGACATCAATCTCAATGACGTTTTTGTGTTTGCGTGTGTGAGGGAGAGGGAGGGGGAGAAAGAGGGAGGGTTGGGGTTGAAAGTATAGGTTGATGAGTGAACTAGTGACGGACTATAAAAGCCTCTGTCCACTGAACAAGCGGGAGCAAGAAGAAAAAAGTGCTCAGCAAAGCAAGAAAGACACATTGAAGCAGCTGCTACAAGTTGAGGAGGCTCCACAGGCTGCTCGAGAACTCTCTAAACAGAAAGAACTCTTCAGCACAACCATCAAATAAACCAGCGGGATTTGAAAACAACAGATTAGACCTGAGGTGGAGCGTAGCTGACCCAGCGGTGCAGTGCAGACACAGCCGGCTCGTTCTGCTGCTTTCAGGACAAGTGAAGATGCTCTGGAGACTCACTCTTGCCATCGCTGTGGTGTGTGTCGGTCGCATGCGCAACTGTGTGGATGCTGATGTGATGAGTAAACTGATCGTACCGAGGGACTACGGGGTGAAACTGTGTGGGAGAGAGTTCATCAGAGCAGTCATTTTTACTTGTGGAGGCTCCCGGTGGAAACGATCCACAGAGGGAGACTTAGGTGAGTTAACATACCTACACATCCAATAATCGCTTAAGATGTGCACATTAACTGCTTAATAGCAGAAATTGGCATTAAACTATTTAATATAGTTAAAAACCATCTTTAAATAGTTTCTGATGTAGCCTAGAAATAGCAAGAGAAATCTAAGACAGAAGATTGAAGAGAAGTAGTAGTTCCACTTAACAGTTTTTACAGAAGACACTAGATATTTCAGCACCATGGTCAGCTCAGATAAAAAGATAAAAACGTAATTATCGACATTCCTCTGTTGTGTGTCTTCCTTTATCATGTGATAGACAGTAAGCTTTATATTCAAGTTCTGCCTGTCATGATGTACTTATTGGTCAATTTCCTTTTTTCTCCAGACCCTTTCCAGTGGAGTCCTCACAGTGGAGATGTAGTGGAAGACAACCAGCACACCTTGCAGAGCCGGACAGGTTTCACAGATAACAGCTCTCCTCTTCACATTCCCCCCTCTTCCTCCCTGGCAGACCTCCTGGCTCTTTACAGCGCCGCAGGAGAAAGATGGCAACAGCATCAGTCACTGAGAGAGCTGCCCCCGCTGGATAAGTCTCAGCCATCCATAGTTTTAGGCACTCAAGATGGCAGTCCGGCAGCAGCGGACCAGCCCACATCTAGCAAGAAGAAGAGGAACTTTTCTCTGGGTGTGGCAGGGATGTGCTGTAGCCAGGGCTGCACCAAGAATGATATTGGACGCTTGTGCTGAGCTGGGGGAGGGGGTAGGATGAGGAGAGGGGTCATGACATGAAGGTGTTGTGATGGACAGTAATAGACAGTTGCAGTAAGATGTTGGAGGGGAAAAAAACAAAAACGGTGCAGAGCGAGTTCATATCTGCTGTTTAATAGGATGTTGTGAGCCATTTCCAACTGCGGTGTAATTCTGCAATTAGACCGAATTGTACACATCACACCAACTTCATGTCTGTGATGTTATTTTTTCGTCTAACTTTATATATAATTTTTTTAAAAAGCGTGTGTACTTTGTCACCCTTCAGCAGCTTTAACAATAAATTTAAAATCCTGTGTTAAAATGAAATTTTGAGTGAATTGTTCGCTGTGCATGAGTAGAAATGATCTGGACAGCTTCCAGACTACCTGACTAAACTAAGCTCATACTAACACAAGCCAATATTGCACATTAATGTCATTTAGGCTGCAGTTAAAATATTGCTGCTTCCTGTTCACAATATTGCACTGTCTGATCATTTACCCACCATTCCAATGCCCTGATGACATTACTTTCATTTCTTTCATTTTCTGATACAGCCCAGTAAAAAAAAGCCATAATACCATTTTATTCATGTGTATTTGAAAAACATTCATGTACATAAATGCACATGCATGGTACTGCATTGTGTTTAGTTCAAAAAAGAAATTACATACATAACTAAAATTCACACTCCATTTATATATCTGCATCCTAATATTGGCACATAACTGTGTTTCATTCCCCCCACAGTGGACTAAATGTGAGACAAACAGAAAATGTGACGTATTCCACAAAATAGTCATATTTCTTGTTAAACAGCAAGATACACACATACCACAATAAATGACATATGAGTAAAAATTATTCCAAAATTAATGAATGAAAAAAAAGTTTAAATGAAAAAGAGATGATAATTTACAATTTTAAAAAAAAAGTGTCTTTAAAAGCCTTATCCCTGTGTGTGTGTGTGTGTGTGTGTTTGCGTGCTTGCTTGTGTGTGTAGGTGGAGGCTTAAAAAATTAAAAACAGACAACGTCCACAAATGATTTTCCTCTCAACAATCATTCTCAGCACAAGTCTTCTAGAACAGTTGGCTTGTAATGTCGTAAAAATAAAAAAACTAACAAAAATAAAGCAACCAAAGAGAAAGAACATCTGTCCTGCGGCCTCTGATATATTTGCTGTTCGACGGTGTAAAGCTCATACATAACTCTTCCAATACTGCCTATAGCATTTAAATAGATGAGCAAATAATGGCATGGAAAAAAAAAACTCAAAAAAGGTTTTAAATAAAAACATGATTTGCATAACAAACCTCCCATCATTACTTTCATCATGCAAACTTTTACATTCAGTATCTACACACTGATAACACTGTCTTTTAACAATGAAAATGTCTAACTGTTCTATTTTTATATATATATATATATATTTCCTTTTTTAGTTTTTATTTCTTTTTCTCTTTACCTTGTCTAAGATTGAAACACTGGAGTCAAATTCCTAGTATGTTTACAAATACCTGGCAATAAAACTATCTCGGAACTCTGATCTAAATGCTTACCCGTTTTCAATTAATTACAAAGGCAATCATCATTTCCCGAGCTGGCATCCAAAAGCAGGAGGGACGAGTCTGTGACATGACTGAGCCGTTCTTTGTGAGCAGTTATTGCTGTTTCTGATATATTTCACTGGTGTATCAGACAATGTAAACGAAACACAGAGTTTGTGTTCAGTCTGACTTCTATGTAAACAGATGGTGTATTGGTTTTAAACCACCAACAAGCAGTGTCTCCTGTTGTTTCATCCACTCAGGAAAACACACAATCATCTGCAATGTGCAATGAATGTGTGAAAATAATGTTCGCTGTTACGGCACCAGGCTGATTCCAAAACCAGCTGTTGAGCTCACTGGTGAAGTTCAGCTGTCCTTTCAACAGTCTTTAAAAGTTTCAAGACTTACTAGAAGGAACAGTGTGTCTTGGTGTGAGCAGGATGAAACCTGTGCTGTTCCCAAACTACAGCCACGTGTGGCTCAGTGATGTGAAATGGCTCTTGATTTCAGGTACAGTCAGATGGCTAACAGTCTTAACAATCCCATGGTGTCTTTGGTTTATTAAAGTCACTCCCTAGTACTTTATAGAGAAAATATGTAAAAATTGAGCTTGTTGGTTCTTTATACATTTTTGCTATTGATATGAACATTCAACACGCTGTTGTAGGTACAGAAAATCTTTGCTTCATGTATAATGAAAGGTTCTTGAAGGCAGAAATGATCTTTGGTTTGGTTTGTGAGTTAGATGTAGTGTAGTCATCAGTTCGATCATTTGTTTAGTCCATGTGGCCAGAGAAAGATGGGGATGAATTGCTAATAAGGTGGATATTGCGCCCACTCCAATACTTCCTCCACGTAATCGTTAATTAGGCTGACAGGCAGGGAACAAAATCAAAAACAAGTTTGCTTCAGACAGGGGAGTGCGTGGCTGCTGTAGACCCAGAAATCACAGAGACATCCATTGTCCTGTTCAGATCCATCAGGATGATTCCCCGAAGTCAACACGTACAGTTCAAAGAGTGAGGGAACAATGCCTCATCCGTCCATTCTGTCTCGTACAGTCTCCACGCTGTGGATTAACGTCTTGAACGTAGGCCGCAGTTTCAGGTCATTGCTCCAGCACTCTGTCATAATCTTACGAATCTGAGGGAAACGTCAGGAGAACATTAACAAAGAAAAAGAAAATAACGGGGAATCCAAAATCCAGATCAACAGTTTTAGAAGAAGTGTTTGTTTAGTACATACTATTTAACCAAATATTCAAGCAGTGTATTTCCTGCCCTCTGATCACAAAGCATTTCTATTTAAATGTTAACTGCAAAAAACAAAATGATAAACTTATTTTGTTACTGACCTCCTTTGGACAATTATCAGGAGCAGGTAGCCTGTATCCTTGTTTCAACAGGTCTATCAGATGGTAGACAATCATCTGGCCCTGCTTTTCATTTCCCATCTTGTCCATAAACACCTGGAACAATAGTTTAAGTGAGTCAACCTTTTCAAAGTTAAAAACTGCATTTTCCTGCTTTTAAGTTTACTGATCTGCAACTGAGCAGAGTGCTCCATCAAGTAATTTCTTCAAAACTGCACCACAAACTAATTACACAACAAGTGTTTCATATCCTAACTAGTCAGACAGGTGACAAAGCCTTTAATCTTCAAAGAGGGAAATGGTAACAACGGGACAGAAGAGTATAAATGTAAAATCCAAATAAAGAAGTGTTGTACCGCTGGTGGGCTGCAGTTCTTGTCACTGTAAGTGAAGAGCTCATAGAGGACAACACCAAAACTCCAAACATCTGACGCTACAGAGAACTTGCTCTCTGTCAGAGATTCTGGAGCATACCTGGAGAACACAATGCATAGTATATAGAAAGAGGATGTACATGATGATGATGCAGGACTGAATATTACAGCCAACACTAATCCCATGTTGCAAAAGTAGTGATACATGGTTTGGGTAAAATTGAATAAACATATAAAAACATTGTTTTGCTTTGTGCTTGATAAATTGCTGATAAATTTAAAACAGCAAAAATATAGAGACATTTTTGGAACTGCTAACAGACAGGAGCAGTGTGTTGTCCTCACCAAAAGATGGGACTTTCCCCTGGCTCTCTGACAGTGTAGTACTCCTTGTCCTGTGGTAGCACCTTGGTCAGGCCAAAATCACCAATCTTCACCCTCATCTCACTCTCCACCAGAATGTTTCTAGTGGCCAGATCTCTGTGGATGTAACGCTTTGTGGCAAGATAGTGCATACCCTGGAAGAACGTAGTTCATTTGTATATCATTATTGAGGGAAAATAAATATTAACATGTTTAAAGAGAGAAAGAGAACAGGTTTCACTGTGTTTTTACTGTGTTTGTATGGCTGACAGGATGGACTGAAGATTTGAAAGTGTATACAACATATTGCATGACATCACCTTACAAATCTGTGTTGCATAGAGCAGCAGTTTCTTAGAATCAAAGTGGTCCTTGTGTTTGATTAGATAATCTCTCAGACTGCCAAATGGGAGATACTCCATGATCAGCCGAAGGTTCCTTCGTCCTGCAGAAACAAAGAATCTGGATTTATTGTTTTCATGAACAGCATCATTGCCTGCTGTGGGCAGTGCACGTGGAGGCTGTCAAGGTGTTATTATGTATAACAAAATATGCAGCGGTGGTAGAAAGAATTCAAGAACAAGCTGGTCGGTAAAGTCAGCTCTTTCACTTGAGGGACAGATAGACGCTCTTACTATGTAATTTATTAATGTCCACAGGATTCTTTTTAGTACAGTTTTGTCATATTGTGTTATGTGTCTCTAGTTTCCCTACAAGTCAAGTATTGAATCATACCTGCGCTGTAGCAGACGCCTCTATATTTGACAATGTTTTCGTGGTGGAGGGATTTCAGGATCTCAATTTCCCGCTCAAAGTCCCTGAGGTGCTCGGCTGTGCTGTGCTGCAGTTTCTTCACGGCCACCACCTCCCCTGTGCTGTCCTGCAGGGGGTCATACCTGCACATCTCCACACTACCAAAGTTTCCCTGCAGCCGGGGGGGGGCAGATGGAGAACACAGTTTTCACATACAGATAGAAGTGCCGTGATTTCAGTGAGTGACTCAATCACAAGTCATAGAATAAGATGTAGAAGAGGAATGCTACACGTGACGTATTAAGGGAAATGTTAGACAAAATCTACTGAACAATTTGCACTGAATGACGTAGAGCGATGGGGCCTGGGTCAGAGGAGAACATTCTCATTTTTTAGGCAGTTCTTTATCAGTAACTGTGATTTAGATTTTTTGATGTTGTCCTGGTGTATGTTTTAAACTCCATTCCCTGAGTGCCCTTATGGTCTTTCATATCACATTGTGTTTGCCTTACACCCTTGCTGTAGGGAAAATATGCTGAGAATATCTGCCATGACAGGAAATCGATGATAAGACATGAAGCTTGAATACTTGCTACTGTAAATCACAATTTATCTGAAAGATGAATTTGCCCCATCCATGTTTTTGAGTGAAATCCAGGGTGTGTGTGTGTGTGTGTGTGTGTGTGCGGATCTTACTTTGCCCAGCTGCTTGAGAAAGATGAGGTGCCTCTCCTCAAACTGAGCAGGCTCCTGGTTCTCAGAGGCCCATGGGAAACCAAAGCCTCTTGTCCTACTGGGCACCATGTCACTCTCCACCAGCAGCTCATAGTCTGCAACACAATGAGTATTTTATACCAGCTGATAAAGTGTGAGGGGGAAGTTTTGGCTTTTAAAAGGTGACTGAAAGGGGGTCACTTGTGCATTCGTCTTTTTACCTGGTGTGAAGAGACTGTTGAGATCTCTGATGATGGCTTTGAAGGACGGTCTGTATGAAGGCTCGTAGTCCATACAGCTGTTTATCAGATTAGCCAGCTCTGTCCATTTGGGAGCTGGCAGCTGGTGTCGGTCTTCATAAAACAAGTTCTTCTGTAGAAGACAGCACAAGTGAGGATTTGCATGATTTAAAGCTGGATTGCAAAATAGTAAAAATGCTCAGGACTCAAGTCTTAGCAGACCTTCCTAAAATAATTAACAGCATTGTTAAACATTTTGAAAATGTGATGATTTGGTGAGATGAGATCATTTTCTTTCTTGCTAGTATTTATATGAGAAAATAGATATCACTTCTATGTTTATTCCATAAATATGAAGCTAAAGTTAGTTTATTTAGACTGGAAGAATTAAGAAACAAGAAATAGCCTGGCCTACGCGCCTCTATCAATAAATTAATTAATAAATAAACTTGGGCTGTTGGAGATGCTTCTCAGCATGAAGCAGGAAACCAGTGGCAACTCTATATTTGTGCTAAAACAACACTTCTCAAAATGTTGGTCTATTCCAAATCTATCCTGATCAATCATTGCTCTCAATGTATCCTTGTTTTTTTCGACCTTGGAGGAATCCAGAGTGCTGAGTGGTTTGTCTCCTCCACTGCAGATCTCCCAAAGAGTAGTTCCAAAGCCCCACTTGTCCGTCGCTAAACTCAGGTTTTGAGGATTTTCAATACACTCAGGAGGCACCCATGGGATACGCTCCACCAGTACTGATGAAAGGAGATGCAAAAAGAGAGCGATACACGAATTAATAAATCATTCCTCTGAGGTTCAACCCAAGTTGTTTGTCCCCCAGTGTATCTTGGAAGTCTTAATCATTCAACACCAAAACAACCAAAATGAGCAACTGTTCTTACTACCATACCGTCGCTCGACATTTCAAACAGCCAGACGTAAACATTTTTAATCTCATTTTTACATTGTTATTATTGTCGAGTGTGCTGCTAATATTTCCCATGATCGGTTCCTGTTGCCTGAGACAATCGATCATTATTTCCACCTGGCATCAACTGGTGTAACTTTGTACCAGGACAGAACATGAAACCATGCAGCCCACCTTCTCTGGGCAGAACAGTGATGCTGATGCCAGGGTCGCTGAGCTTGATGAAGGGCAGGCTGCCCATCTTTCGATCCTCCTCTCTGATCAGAAGTACATTCTTGGCACAGACATTTCCATGAATGAGGTTTTTATCCTCCTGTGTGCACACATATGAAAAGAACAAAATACAATGGTTCAGCGTGAGGGTATTTCTAATTACAGTTTCATTTTATTGACCCAGAACTCTGTGTAACTCTGTGTCTTACCAGATAGTGCATAGCCCAGGCCAGCTGCTTGGCCACTTCTAGCTTCCATGTGATGTTCACGCAGCTCTTATTTTTTTTCAGGTAGGTGTCCAGAGAACCAAATTTGCCATACTCCTGCACCATCATGTCTGTTAGTTAGATGAAGGGGAGGAGATTTTATTATTCAAACTGCTCTCAGTTTTTAAGGTGACAGCATACGCTTACATCAACATCTAACCCTAACCCTAACTCATCATCTGACTTTTTCATCTTGAACCAGTGTACCAGTCTTTTTTCCCCATCGGTTCTCGATTGGGTTTTATACCTTCAGACATGTCTGTGTTTCCAACCAAAGCAGCACTGGCTCTCTATTATCTTCACAATTCCCTGGTGAACTTCTTCTTTTTTTTTTTTTTTTTTTTACACACTAGCCACAGTTAAGTGCATTGCTGCCTCTCACTGGTTTACTTAGCTCATTGCTGTTTTAGAGCCATAAACGCTTCACTGCTCAGCTGCTTTCTAGTCTTTATACCATTCACCACTAACTGTAATGACTAAGAATGGTGGAAAAAAAATCTTCAATTTACTTTGAAAATCTTCCATCCTTTCTGCTCTTTTAACATTCAGAAATGTTCAGAGTAAATGTTTCAGACAACTCTCTGATTTGCATGGGTAGTTAAAGGTAGAGAAGATCAAGACCACAGAGACCCATTAGTGACTTGTTGAACCTGAGGGCACAACCCAGTTCAAGTGAAAGATCGTGGCTAAGCAGAAATCAGCAGGTCAAACCTCATTTCCTGTCTGTTGTTCAGATTGACTTGGTGGGCGTTTGACTGACTACACATTCGGTTTTGTGTTGAGGATGATTTAAATAATTCCATCCTTTGTGTTAAAAACTTACTCTCATCGCCACAAACACACACGCCGTAGCTGAGCAGTAAATGCTTGTAGGAGAGCTGGCTCATCATGCTGGCTGCTTCAAAGAATGACTGGGATGGAGAAACAAGAAAAACAAGAAAATAATTCGTTTTAAAATCTTCATTTCATCAGATCCACTCACTCATTCACCCAGCCAACAAAACTACCTCTGAATAACTGCGGTGAGCCTTGTCCAGTATCTTGATAACGACGTCTATCTGGTGCATTTCGCCGTAGTCTCCCAGCTCTTTCCTCACACCACAGAAGATCTTGGTGAAAGTTCCTTGGCCCAGACTTTCATTCTAAAAACACAACTTCATTATGTTACAAACCTGCTTTGGCAAGTGTATTGCATTTTTTCTTCTTATTATTTCCTAACCAGTGCTCTCTAGAATTAGACTGCATACACTGATAGATTACAAAGAAACAACGACAGCTTCAGAATGAAAGTGAAATTTTTATGACTGCACAAATTACAGAGTAGATTATAAAGTAAAATTTAGGTACAAAACTTAATGTTCAAACAACACTAATTGAGGTGAAATTGTGGCTGACACATTGTCACATCCACACTCAAACAACACACAGCGCCCTCCACAGGAACGGCTATCAATGTTGAGCTACAGGAGGTCGATCGACCGAGGAAGTCTTTTCATTAACAGCATCAACCTCACTGACCCTGTAAGAGTCAGGCTGTCACTTGTCACCTTGTTTTCAAAAAGCATACTAAAGTAAAGTGTGCTTTACATTTAATGTCTCTTCACAATAAGAACATTATTAAGAGGGTCTTTTCAACAGATATATGTACTAATAAACAATATGGTTAATCTTGTCGTCTAATCTAAAGTAAGAAAACTGAAGCGATCGCCTAATTATGTCTATAAGCCTCTATCTGTAGATATTTATCTGCAGAGGCAAAAGCATGAACTAAAGCAAGATGTCAAAAAGAGGGTTATCTTACAATGATGAGGTCCTCTTTTCGGATTTTGTGGAAAACCATCTGGCTGATGTGTTTTTGGAGGTAGGGGGACAGAGGAACTTCAGCCCCTTGATTATTTCTACACACCAGCAGGTTAGATTTATCTGCATAAAGGGTAAAAGTGGACATGGATTATGCTTAGTCACTTATATTTTGAGCCCACATCTGAGAGGAGAATAAGATTCTGTTGCAGTGACCCATACAGTACAGCTTTCTATTGATACATTTCCAATAGTAATAAAGAACATTTCTCCAAAGCTCTGAAACTTAACTCAGAAACCAGTATGTTCACAATAAAAAGCAAATTTGCGGAATGGATGTAATGGACATAAGCTGTGTCCCAGATTATAACTACAGAGTTATGCAGTCAGAAACTGCATCATAATATAATTAAATGCAGTTTATCTATCAATATGCTGCAGCAGCTGGCTTGGTGTGGATCCAGTGGAAATTAAAGCTATGCCTTCAGATGAAATTGTTCTTAATATTTCATTTTTAGACATTGAAGATTTTGCCCTATGGGAAAAATATTCACTTTATGTACTTGTATTAGTAAAACGGCATTAAGTAACAGGAATGCATAATGTACATTTTTTCTTTTACCTGTGTTAACCTCTGTGTAGGGATACATGTTTACATCAGGGTTCAAAGCATGGTAAGGTCCATACACATGACATTAGGGTTCACCTTGCACCTTGTATGTTTTTAATGTAAGCACTAACCTTTAGGGCTGGGAGGGCAACATTTGGTCAGCTGAAATGTGTATCCATCTGTGCGCAATGCCTCCTTTTGATAGCAGTGAAGAAGTTCCTTTAGTGAGCTGAAACTCCGTTTAGCTCCACTCAGTATGTACTCTCCTGACTCCGTCTTCATAATCTGGCAGTGCTTGTAGTCCACCATAGTTTCATACTGATTAAAATCGAAAGAAAAATTATAAAACAAACAAAAATGATGTCATCTGAGAAATTCCTAATTGCACCTTTTATTTTAACAGACGATTTTTTTTGGCATTATTCCCACCTTTTCTCAGTCCCATCAATTTTGCAAAATTGTCACAATTAAAACAGGTTAATGCCAAAGTTAGCATGATTAGCTTCTTAGCAGACATGACGCTAAATGGCCTTCTTATATAAACAGCCACTTATTTTATGTTTCTCTCCCTCTCCTCCTCTTCTGCAGTTGTCCCCCATAAACCGGACCAGTTATATAATCGGACCGCACTTCTGTTTCTTTTTTTTCCATTTTATTTAGATTACCCCCATTTTATTTACGCATTGTGGTGTTTGCGGTGCGGTGAGCTTTCTTGGCCACATCAATATGTACAGTCACATGAAAAATACTGCGCTTCATGCTGATGAGTACCCAACATTAACTGCTTACCCCCACAACGAAAGACATGAAGTATTTGTCGTAGTCCCTTGGGCTGCAGCGAAGAATATACAGGCCTTGGTGGTTACCACAGCGACGCAACTTGCCAATTGTGAACTCCATCCTATGATCAAAGACACAGAAAGTCTGTTTGTGTGGTGTGAACAGTGTGTGGCTGTGGGTGCACTAGCACATGTATATTGTCCTGCATCTGTGTGACACTCACGACACAGGGCCGTGGTAGTAGCTCTGAATGCGCTCCAGAAGTTTTGGCGGAGCCACCTCTTTGCACAAGTAATGATGGGCATCAGCAACCAGTCTGTAATATCCATCCACTAGTGATACGAATGACAGAGCCTCTGATACAGAATGAAACTCCAGTTCCTTTGTGGTCAGACAGAGACAACGAAATTGGTTACAGAAGAAATCACGTAGCACCTGCTTTGAACTTTAAATGAATGTAAACAACACCATTTCAATCAGCATATTTATGGATTTAACTGTGACTAATTGGCACACATCTGGCTGATATATTAAACAACTTTACACAGTTTGCTTTGACAACATGTATGTTGTTATAAGGAAACATGCTCCTGATATAACAAAGCTATTACTAATTTTCAAGTGATAGCAGAGCATGAAGTAGAATGTACTATACTAGGATCTGGCTGCCTTGTCTGGTCAGGGTAACAATGCGGCTCTCCGCTGAGCCTTCCTTATTGGCCTGCTTGATGCTGATGTCAATCAGCTCTGGAAAGTCACAGTATGTCTGTAGTTCCTGGAGAGACAATCACATTTGTATTAGATGAAGAGGCATGCAAGCACACGCAGACACACACTGGCACTTTAACCACCTCTGTGGGCTCCATCTGTTGGCTGTGGCTGTGGCTGCAAATGTGTGCATTACCATGGCAACATAAACACATCAACTGGGCCTCACCTCCTCTGCTCCTTCTTCCACTTTCCCTTTTGACCACTGGATGCCCTTGTTGCCCATGACAACAATGGTAACTTCGTGTGCTGAGAGGTCAGTGACTTGGAAGCGCTCAGAGTAGAGGGAGGGCAGCAGCATCTCCAAGTTCATTATGTATTTGAGCTTGAGGTTACACACTGAGGCCTTGCATTCACTGAATTGCAGGATGAACTTCCTGAAGCGATAACGAATCCTCTTCCGAGTCAAGATGTTATATTTCTGGATGCGTCTTTGCATGCATATTGGCAGGAAGGATTTGTAGCTAAAAGCATAGAAGGAGGTGGTGGAGGTGGGGTTCGTTAAAAAGGAAGATAAAATGTAAAGTGTATATGAGCAAACACTGTATGCTTTGTGTTGGTGTACCTCTGAAGAATCAGTCAATATTAATCACATGAAGTAACATAAATGTGAAGTTATGAAACAAATAATATCAATGATAAACTACATAAGATATAAATTTCAAGGGAATTCAAATTTTTAGTATGGACATGGTGCACAGGCATAGTAAATATCAAATAGTCTAGACATTTTAAATTGAATAAACATTTTGCATCATTAATTTAACTGCATGCACTCAGATAATGAAACCATCTTGATACTCACTCTCTCCTGAGGAGCCTGACATATTGCTTTGAAGTCATTATTCATAAACTGTATCCCATGTACCAGCAAAACAGCTACCATTTTACATTATTTAGCTGACAAGAGTGTGCAGCCTGGAGGAGACTGGAATTTTGGTTTAGATAGTAAGACAAGTTTGATGTTTTATTTCCATGGTTGCATTTAAAGTCTGCGTTACATTTCTGAAGTTATCTGACTGTTGAGATGAGCTCATGTCCTATGCCTCTAGTTTGAGTTTTGTATTAGACAATAAAATATTGTCTAATACAAAACTCACCCAAAAAACTGTCAGATTGTTGTAGTGTCTCTAGAGAACATCTTACCTCTTCTCATTGTAGATGTCCACAGGAGACTGGCCGTTTTCCTTAGCAACCCTCATCATGTCAAGCACCGCCATGCCCAGACACTCCTCCTGTGACTCATGGCTCACTGCCATTTGTACCCAACCATTGAGAAAGTCACTACGCCACTGAGGAAGGAATAAAAATAATAATAATAATAATGATTAAAAAAAAATTGATGCACAAATAAACAATATCACATCTATGAAAAGTAGAAGTAGAAAACTACATTGATGAGGTTGGGGACGAGGGAAGGATAAACATTTCAAAACTGCTTCAATTTCTCGTGACTTAACATTCCAAGTGTGAGCATAAACGTGAAATAAAGGTGCCTCATTAAATAGAAATTAGATCATCAGACTGAGGTCATCCACATTTTTAAAACCAGTAAATCCTAGACTTCTAATTAATCTATCAAATTATCATAATCAGATAATAAACTCTTTATGGCCCAATAAAAACAATGTATTTTAAACAGGAATCAATTCAATATTTCCTCAACAAACTCATTAATACTTGAGTTATTGAGCACTTTTGTATCTTCATTCTGTTTGTCAGTGCCAGTGCAGATCAGAACAAAGCCAAACAGAACTGCCAAGTTTAAATTAACACAAAATAAAGAAAACAGGCACGCATATGTGGTACAGCCACATAAACACAGAATGAAAGGCACCCTGCGATACTCTGGTTCCCCATTAGTGCTTTCTAACACTCTTACACGCCCATTTCCTGTTTTCTAAACTTATGCAAAAGAATGAGTTGACATGGCAGACAGATCGACTTGCAGTCAGTCAGAGAAACAAGCTTCTTTTTTTTTAATCTCACACTACTAACATTTCTTCTTTCCATTACATAAAAAAAAGCAGGGTATGAACAAATAGGTGTGATGGAAGTTAAAAGGAAAGCAGGGAAGTAAAAAGGGTATGATGGAAGCCTTGAAAATGCTATCCTTCACGCTGCCCCCACCAAAAAAAAAAAAAAAATCACAAATCATCCAAACTAAAAATATATCATAGATCTGAAAAGCATACAAAGGTGCAATACTAAGACATCAAAGAAAAAACACAGATACCATTTGCAGAAGAAAATAACAAATCATGAAACTAACCTGAAAAAACAGGTATGCCATTACACAATCATCCATCACAGGACTTTCTGTACCCTTAGACACACCGTAGCGATGGGCACTGAATGAACTGCTGTTGTTATACCAGCCAGGAAAATAGTACCTGTACATGAGCAGAGGAAATTAAGATAAGTAATTGCAGCAACTATTCTATATAAATGTATTTTATTTCCTATAGACACACACACACACAAATATCACTCTCTACCTAATTCTGAAGAGCAGATTCTCGCTGCCTGACTGGTGGATTTTAAAGATGTGATTAGGAGGGAACCAGATCTGGTCACTATTCCTCATCAGGCCAAACAAGTTGCAGTAAACTGGAGCTATTCCTGGAAAGAAAGAAATCTTTTTTAACTAAGCAGGAAGAGAAACACCATTCAAATGTTTATGATGATGAAACACGGACAGTTTCATTCTGGTCAAACTCACTAAAACTCACTGTACTTTACATAAGACTGAATTTGATCTTCCAGTACCTGCTGCAGATATCACTGAGCAAATTAGTAACTGATTTTCATTAGAAAAACTCACTTTGTACCCAGACAGTGTGGTACATCCTGTCCCTAATTCAAACTTAGAAAGTAGACACATCTACAGCTTCTCCTTTTGCATGTTTGAAAAAAACTGTATCTTTTCGCAACATTAATTCCAGGCATGACTAACCATTTCTAAAAATGAGCCTGGTTCCACAACAGAATGACATAGTCAACATATATACAGACCCGTAGTCATTGGTATAATATATCTATACACTAGGGATCGACCGATTATCGGCGCCGATATTCAGCATTTTGATGCATATCGGCATCAGCCTTTTTTTTTTAATCCGACGGCTGATAAGAGATCAATTATTTTGGCTCTGATGCAGCTGCACCTCTCTGTCTGCTGTCACTACTCTGTCTCCAGCACTGTCCCAACCACAGCACCATCTGATTGGTTACACGCAGAGCCACGGCATGTGTAACAGCCAATCAGCAGTGAAAGCTGTGCATGCATAGTGCTCACACACACGGCGGAGAGGAGAAAAAGTTTTGCTGAATGGAGAAAGTCCGGAGAGCAGATATATGTTTCGAACATGGATGTATAAAGAGAACTGGATACAGCGTCGGAGGCTCAGTGGCGCATGATGCCAAAAAAGTTCGTTTTCTGGGTGTCATGGCGGAAAATTATTTTAAATTTCAGTTAACTTTATAAGAGATGCTGCTGACCCTGGGAACACTTTTTTTTTTTTTTTTTTTTTTTAACTTAAAACAAAGATAAGTGAAAGATTAACATTTCAGTTATATTGAAATTTTGGAAAACTTACTCTACTTACTGTAGAAAACCTTAGGGAGCTATTTATTTGTTTAAGTTTTCATTTAACTTTATATGACATGCTGCTGAGCCTGGGAACTGTGCAGGGAGCTTTGTTTTAAAACAAAGATGTCTATTGTCTAAGATAAAAAAAAAAACCTTTAAAATGTTGCAAATCTGATAAGCTGTTTAATAAACATATGCTTAAAGGTATTTAAACAAAGATAAGTGCTGCAGTTTGTATTAATCAAAATTTTGACGCCAATATTTTCCCTTTACTGCAAATGATTATCGGCTCCAAATATCGGTTATCGGCCTCCTTGATTACTAATCATCGGTATCGGCCCTGAAAAAACCATATCGGTCTATCACTACTATACACACAAACACAAATGCTGCTGCTGTAAAAGCTGATGATGGAATACATTACTTAGAACAAATTTGACACAATAATGTCATTAATGTGCTCCCTCTAAACTCTGGAAGTTTCAGCTTTTACCTGTTTACTTCTCTCCAACTCTCTCTGCTCTCATATGCAACAGTTGAACACATTTGAATTCCTATTAAGCTGTTTTCATTTTTAATGTTTATGAAATATCCACAGTGTCATCATTATATTGTGAGTGCATTAGCAATTGTGCTTGTATGATTTTTACCGTATTTACTTACTAAAATAATCAATAAGAGCGATGTTAGACGCTCTATCTGGCTAAAAACAGCTTTGTCAAAAAATGTTTTTGGACAAAAAACTTACTAGATGAAGTCTGAATATACCAACTTTGTGGCTCCACTGTAAAAACCAGTTGATGACATAACAGAAAATGTTTGCATCAAATTATTTTGACATATCAACAGCCCTTCTGTTCTCAACCCTTTTTCACAACCACCTGTAGAAAGGTGTTTTATCAGCTGAGCCAAGGGATTCACTGACAGAAAAAGGCATGCGGGATGGAGCATCACAAGGGTGCAGCAATTGAATAAGGATGGGAGCGTGCATAAGAGGGAGTATGCTCAAGCACAACAGCGGAAGTCATGTAGAGGTATTAAAAAGGTTTATTATGTGCAACTCCTACCATGTATTAATAACTATACAGGGAAAATGTGCTAGAGACTAAATGACTGAATTTCCACATATTAGGAGCTGAGGCTTATGGCATTCTTGTGATACAGTTAATCTGTATTCTTCTGGCTACTATTAATTAATAGTTTGGATTTGCTGCATTTTTCCAAATGATTTACTGTGTGAGGCCAAAAATCTTCCAAACAAAACCATATCATATTAGGGTTGACTCTTGGAAAAGTGATATATATATATTTGACTTCATTTTGGTGGTGATTCAACATCTATCTTGACCACTTGCTTTATCTAATTTTACCTTGATGCTTTGTCTGTTAATTTAGCTCCTAATATAAAACCAGTGTCAAGAATAACCAGATAGAGAAAGCACAAATCTTCAATGCAAAACACTAAAAGGAAAATGGTAGTCAGACAGGTGGAGGGATAGTAAAAACTGACAGGCAGAAAATAGGAAATGACAATGTAAAAAAAAAAGAAAAAAGGAAATAAGGGTATTCAGAAAAAGCTTAAGATAGAAAAGAGAGAAAGAAGGGCTTGTTTTTATCAGCTAAAGAGACAATGGCGCAAGAGTGCATGGGAGAAATAGATATAGCTAAGACAGAGAGGAAAACAGACACAACAGTTGACAACTTCCTGATCTGGGTTTGCTAGAAACAGTAAACTTAAGAGTCAGGCCGAGGGCTCTAGTTTTTGTTTTCACAAATGTAACATTGGGTCTGGTAGCTAGGTTCCCTTCCTTGAAGGTTGCTTTAAAGAAAAGAAGATGAATTTGACCTCAAAAATTCTCAAAACAAAAAAAGACCTGCATGACAAGCTAAGATAATAAGATAATTTATATTCCAGACATGTTGCATGTTTTCAAATTTTCACAGGGCACCAGGAGAAACACAGCTCCTTCTCTGTTGCTCTAGATTCAGATAGGATTCAGTTTAATACCTTATGATGGTGTCATGACATTTTAAGTACAGAAGAAATGTCATACATTTTCAGTTTCTGTGTATCAGCACTAGATTGTAAACGCGCAATATTTGACACTTTTCAATAAAATAATCACACATTTACAGCCCTCACACTGATGTCAGACAACAAACCACGTGTGGTGGTAAAAAAAAAAGCATCCTCTATCCAATGAACTTTTCATGGATTTTGATATTTTAAATGTTATAGTGTGAAAACGTATGATATTCTCACATCAATAGATAAGAGGTATTCACCAATCTACACCAAGTACATTACATAAATACTTTGGTCTAGACCTGCTTTATGTGTAAAGTGCTGTGATGCAACTTTGGTATGATTTGATTTGATTTACATTCTATGGGAATAACTTGTATTTTTTATTTCCACTTCGACACATTTGATGCATAGTACATTGCTCAACAATAATAACAGAGTATTGTGTGTGCATGTGCAGGCATGAGAACTGAAAATGTTTTGTGACTCACCACAAGCTTTTGCTGCAGTGATGCATAGTTCCTCTGCTACATATTCCCCCGCTGGAAAATTCAGCACGTTTTCTGAAACTTTGGCCCCACCCTCTCCTCCATCTTTCCACAGGTAATAAAGGTGGATAGTGAGGCAGGCAGCATCAATGCCTTCTTTGGGGTTGCATCGTGTGCCTGTGTCGAGGTCAGGGCAGAGGCCATTGTGATCTGCTGTGGGACCAGTAGTGGGAGGGTTCATGTCTGTCAGCAGAATACAGGCCATGCACTGACTGAAACAAACATTCACCTGTTAGGGAAAGATTAACAGAGACAGGTAAAAATTAGTTGGAGCAGAGAGGATTTTTTTTTTTTTTATGGCTAATTCTAGCAGTATTTTACGGTACGACCTTCAATTACCTCTCCATAAAGTGCCAAGTCTAGTGACAGGATAGCTACATTTTTGGGGATTTTAATGTGTTTACATATTAATATGGTCACTAAAACATTTTACATATCGTCACAAGGCAGTGAGGGGAGAGAAAAAATACACGTAAAGTGGGCAGTAAAGGTTGAAATGCATAAAGGATCAAGAGTAAACCTTCAAGACATAACAATACTTGTACTCATACTCATGCCTGGTCTGTCCAAATTTACACTTCTTCTTAAAATTGTTTTAGCACTGCATTTATCAGCACACCAACCACTGCAGTTGTAAGACCCTGGTTCATCTATGGAGACCACAGCCATTTCAAATGATGGCTGATTTAGATGCCTGTGATTCAGTTGTATCTCACACTTACAACCACAAAACCAGCAGTTATAGCCTTAAGGCTTTAAAGCTCCTCTATGAGTGGTACAGGGACAGAGTAGATCTGTCCAACAGCCTGATGCTGCCACCAATGGCTGAGCTTTGGATAGTGTGTTTCTGCTGACGTGTCAGGTCACCAAACCTACTGCTTTGTCTAGCAGTCATAGTTTTCATAAAGCTGGCTATTGTTTTACATTATATCAGTCTGTGGCTCATGGTAGCCTTACCAAGAATGACTCGGTAATGAGGGGTTTATTCATACTATGTTATAAGCTTCTAATATAATTATTTTCTACATTGTCATCAAGTTGATATATTCAATGTACTTTGTCTTCCCAACAGTCCAAAAGTTCAGTTTACTGAAAACCAAATGTTTATATCTAAGAAGGTAAGCTTTTTGGATCTGGCAGACTGAGTATATTGTTCTGATTTCAGTACCCTCTCTCAACAGGTTGTCAATGCTCATCATGCCTTGTGATACGATTTGGACCATACCGATGTCTACATTGACTGTGTATTCAGTTTGTGGTGATGTGTTTTAGTGTCACCTTTTTGTGCGTTCATGGGACATCTTGATTCACTGATCTACTTCCTTCTGATGTTGTAGTACAAGGGAGCACAATTCTGTTGAGTCATTTCTACAGATTTCAGAAGTAGTTCCATGGTTTTACCATTATTTTGTGATTAGACTAAGGCTCTTGGCCAGCTGAAACATAATGTTGTTCATTGTGTTTCTTATGCACAACTACAACATGATCGCAAGAGATAAATGCAGCTGTGATTCAGGGACACTGACTTGAGGGATGGTGTGCTTCTTTTTGCCTTAAACCAGTCTAACTATGGTATGATGGTAGGTTTCCCTGTCAGTGAGACAGGACAGGAAAATCTCACTGACTTCAATGGGCTTTTTGTGATTTTTCAATGAAATTAAACAGTGTTTCCTGTTAGGATTGGGTGGAGAGGATTGGCAACAACTCCAGCCATTGTTGTTGTTGCACCGGAAAAGGTATAATATGCCCTCTGAGCATTATTACATCTTTTGGATAGATTGTAAGTTCCAGTGAGTTGTTGTGGGAAAGTAACGGGACAGACTTGCACTGCTAGCACTGTTTGGGGCAAGAGTTAAGAGTTGCGTTGATGGAAAAAAAAAAAAGACAATGCATTAAGAACATGAAGTTTGACATTTATGTCACAACTTTTTTTCCACACTGATAAGTAAGCAGTTGTAATGCTAATGTTGACAAAGTAGTGACAGCAAAACTTATGAACGTATGTCTCAGCATCAAATTCAAAATGATAGAATACTTGCACAAAAACAATAGTTTATTAGTTTGAACATTAAATATCTTGTCTTTCTGATGTATTTAATTGAATATAGATTGAAAAGGATTTGCAAATCATTGGATTCTGTTTTTATTTAAGCTTTACGCAACATCCCAACTTCATTGGAATTGGAGTTGTTCGAAATAATTCCTTTAACCGTACTAATGTTTATTTATGAAATACGTGCCTTCATGAACTGTCCTCTTAAAGAAATGTTCCCTCACATTCAGTCAAGTTTTTAATCCCTTCTGTTGTGGTTTTCAAATGAAAGTGCCATCGGCTGAACAATATCTCCTATTAGGGCCAAAATCTACATGGAAAAAGTAGAAAGCTTGCTCAGCAAAGCAATTAGTTACTGATACTTCACTTTCATTGCATATATATACAGCTTTGGAAACAATAAATCAATACATTTACTGTCTGCTAAGGGTGTCAGCAGGGACTTGTGAATGTTAAGATAGGTTAATGTCCAATGATGTACATATTTAAAAAAGAACAACCAACTATATGCAAAGTTAGCATTGTTCTACAGTACTTTGATTCCAGATTTGTATTGTATACTGAACATTATCACCATTAAAACTGAGAAATCAGTGAAATCAGCTGCATGGTATAACAATGTAGAAAAATGCTGCTCTCTCTCCAGTTTCTGAGTGTGTGTTTACACACCCAAAACGTTTATCATGAAGCAGGCAGGCAGAAAGTTAGACCAGTTCCATGCCAGGTCTTATCAGGCCCTTAATGCTAGAAGAGGTCAGAGCTATCAGCCCAGCCACATTTTGCCTTCTATGGCTACTCCTCCTCACTCTTTAATTGGCCCCTGGACATTTTTCACTTATCTACCAACTGCTGAGCTTCCTAAGTTTGGATCAAGTTTCATACTGGGAAACTAACATAATAATTATCAACAGTTGATAAATCATTCTGAGGAACTTAAATATAATTTTTTTTAAATATTGCATAATTTCACATGATGTAAAAGTCTCTCACACACACGTACACCGGCATTGTCACAAGTATAAATTTACTGTGAAAAAGGACTGTCCCCAAAATCCAAAAACTACACTTAAGTGAAAAATAAATTATGTTATATTTGCACAGACCACTATAATAATTGTACTTATATAAAATATATCAAAATATTGTGTTGTTTTGTTTTCTCCAATGGGGTAATAAGTCAAGTTGAGAAAGCTGACATCAGGTTGTTGAGCACTACCAAACAACAAAATGTTAGAGATGAGTAACACTTAAAATCATCAAAGAAATTTTATGTGCTGCACAACAAGGAAATTCTTTCATACCACAATCAGCTCAATTTAAGACTGAGGAAAAAGTCTGCACACTATCTATCAGTTCATTGTCCCTGAAACACAACTGTAAGATGTACAATGAACTAAAAAATGCCATACATGAAATCTCTGAGAACTTTACTCAGACCTCAAAATCTTATAAAGACCGTCTTTAAACAGGAATTTAAAATATAACTCAAGTTGAAAATCTACTTATGTACATTGTATAACAAGTTTAGGACAAAAAAACTATTAGTCAATGGAAGCTAAAATCATCAACCCATTGAGGTTGGATTCACAATCAGAGTTATTCACAGCAACTGAGAATGTATGGCCCCTGCACGCACAGACCTGGCTCAGACATCAGTGAGCCTCTGGTCTGTCTTTGATTCCACATTGGAGGCATCAGTACATAACCCATAGATCCAATAGGTGCTTGGATTTAGGTCAGGGGAGCATGAAGGGCAGTCATCAATTTCTCAATTAAACAGGAACTGCATACACACCCTGGCCACATGGCACATGTTATTGTTCTGCACTAGGGGCTACCCAGGACCCAGTGCAAAAGTATCAGGTCCAACCATTGCTCTGAGAGTTTCATCCCATAACAGCAGTCACATAACATAACATAACACGGTCAGGGTACAATTGGCTATGACATGGAGGTCTGTGCAAACCCCCAAAACTATTTCTCCCAAGACCATCACTGAGCCACTGCCAAAAAGAGATTGAATAATCTTTTAATAAAACTGGTTCATTTTTTTCTTAGTTTCCACAAAGATGTTTTATTCCTTGCGAGCAATAAGAGGTGGAAAAAATGCAGTGTGAGCAATGGAAATCTTACAACTGAAAGTAATTTTACCCAAAAATATGGCCACCTTCATTAAAGGCTATGGCTGCGAGACATTTTTGATATTCTAACTAACAAGGGAAGGAGCTCAATCAGACCCATGTTAAATGCATGTTTTACGTATATTTCTATGTGCTTGAAGATTTCAAACCAACACACAGGATAAAACAGAAGACAGAGGACAGAGAAGAAACGCAATCTTATAATGACAGCAAAACAGACTGTGCTGAAATTAAACAAGCCCACATAGTTAAGATAAATATTAAATGTATAATTAATCTTTTGTGTCTTTATCACTTTATTCCCTTTCACTGACTTGGAGGAATAAATGTACTTAATGTGAAATGGGTAAAACACTAAAAAGCCTGTGTCCATCAGCATATTTTCATTTGGCTAATTTTGTTTTTCGCACTGGCTTTCAACTTTACAGCTCCAACAAACCATAAGCTTCCAAAAAGCAGGGCAAAAATCCCCTTAAAAACACAGTTAACCAATAGGGGAAAACAAGGGAGGACAACCTCGGTAGGTACTTTTTATAGTCTAAGCTGCCACAGATGATCTATTGTTCTGCTCCGTGGCATCATCCACCTCTTACCGTTAAACAGCATTCTGGCTTTTAAAAGGTTGAACTGTCTCCCTATCACTACACCATAACACAAAATGCAAAATCAGGTAAAAGTTGATAAAAACCCTGATAATGTTGAATAGCCTCACTGTCATTTCTGATGTAACTTGTGGCACCTATTCTTTTGACTGAGTGAGATAGTTAACTACAGGAATCAATGGTCATATTGATAGTGAATTTGAACTGTAATGCTAAACATCTGGCTTTTCTACCACAGTCTTGTTGACAACGTTACATTGTTTAAATGCTTGAACTATCAAATATTACTGAAGTTAACTATCTAATCTTAAAACTTAAGACTCAAAACTCATGTTTCAGCTCAAAAGTCATTTTTGTCTGCGTCATATCTACTACCGTTTTGAAAAGTAACCACATCCTCATCTACTGAAATTAGCTTTACCATCTGTTACAAAACCCCCGTTTCTCACAGACTACAGAGGACATCAATGAAAAGAGGACAGCAGCAAGCCTGGAAAAGCTCATCGAAAGCTTTGTCGTAGGATGAAATCTTCACTAACCCAACTGTGTGTTACTGCTCACCTTTTAATTAGTACACTGATGCAAGTTGCGGTTGCTTCTCCATAAGTGTCTAGAAAACATAGCTGGCCTATGCACTTCATTTGTATGATGCTGATTTAATATCACCACAATATCCTTCTAAATTACACTTTGTTTTAGTGTGACCTCTTGGTGAAATAGAGTGGCCAACAGTTATTTACTGCACACTTTGAAACTTGTATTTTGTCTCTGTTCAAAGCCCATTAGTCATCAATTCATCTTTTTTTTTTCATGAAACTACCTGTCATGGGGGAGGGGGGCACGTTCTGAATACCATTATCCCTCAAGAGAAAAAGGCGAGTGAGTCAGTGTGTCTAAGACAAAAACAGACATTTACCTAACTATAGTCTTGTTTTGATAAATGCAGACTTAATACTATCTCCTCCACCAACATCACAGCATCCTATCAATTAAAGAATCAATATTGCAAACAACACTGCTTCCTTAACAAAGTTAGAAAATGCAGCCGACTGGAAATGAACTCATTGCTCTGAAGAGAATTTACAATCCGACTTGTTACACACATAAGTCACATAGCAGTGCGATCAACAAACTACATAAACACAAAGTTGCCAGTATCAGATTGATCAGGTATCCACACCTAAAATAACAGCTCAGCAGTAAAACAATCTACACAGAGGTGATGATGTCCAGATTTTGTTTAAAAGAGGTGTTGATTCAAGGATAAGGCAACCACATCCTTTACACCACATCAACAAGCTCTAAATTTACCCATGTCCCAAGTCTCATTTATATCAGTGAGGGAGAATCAAACCTCTTACTGTAATACAATCAGTCAATTTTTAACAACAAATACAAAATACAAAAAATTGCAGCAAGCAAGGTTCAGCAGATATGTTTGAAGTTATAGTGTCTAAATAATTGTTTTCTGACCAGATATGGCAAAATTTAAGGGAACCTTCCAGAAAGAATATATCTAGCTTTCTTTGTAAAACCTCTTCAACAAGATTGAACATCACACTGCTCATTTAGCCAAGAATTATTGCACGACTCTTGTTTTAGAGTTACAATATTTTCATTAAGGTGTACATTAGGGAATGCGACTAACTTATTATACATGATTTATCAAAGAAATGTAATAAAGTGGAAAAAAAAATTTCAGCCCAAGATGATTGATTTATCCAACTTAATTGACTCACCCAATAAAAACCCAATAATATTTAACTTCCAATCACATGTGACAGAAAAAGGCATAATATCCTGACATGGAAAAAGTTGGAAAGGAGAGAGGCGATTAATCAATTATCAAAATGGGTGCTGATACATTTTCTACCAATAGACTGGTCAGTGTCATGTTTCCATGTCTTATTAAGACGTATTAATAAGGACATCGCAGTGTCTTACTGTAGGACAGGCTGGATTTGGTTGAATACTTTCTGCTTTATGTTATTTTCTGACAGCCACAATAACAGGCAGCTGGTTTAGTCTGCTATGCTAACTCCAACTGGTGTCAGCCAGTCTGCATGTGCTCGGGACGCGAGAAAACCTGGGACTTCACACACAGAGAGACAGACACACCATAACACAATCTAACACACTATAACACAGCACGTACCCCGGCTGCCTGACTCCCCCTCGGTCGGTGTGTTAGCTGGAGGCTCTCGGCTCACGTTAGCTCTCTTCAACCGACTTAGCTGCTGCCGGAGCTCGTCATGTCGGCGGTCTTCACATTTTCTCACCAACGACTTTCACTTTTAACCACTCCACATTAGTCCGGCTCATAGTTGTTGTTGTTTTTGTTTTGTTTCGTTTTGTTTTGTTGTGCTCTGTCCCGCTTTCACCTCCTCCGAGCCGCTAACAGTCAGAGTCTGTGATGATGATGAGGAGGAGGAGGATGGCGGGGATGATGGTGATGAGGGCGGAGCAGGATGCCTCCAAACTCTTTAACCTTCTCGGCTGGGTTAGATCGCTCCTTCCGCGTTTGTGACGCGGAAGTCCGAAGTTTAGTCGCTCAGCGGAGGAGGAACTCACACCTCCTGCACCAAACTTTATATTTCTACTGCAGTGGTGCACTTTTTCTACAGTGTTTCAAACATGATCAGCTCGAAAAGACAACACTACCAGGCATTAAAACTATCAGCCAGTTCATTAATGAAAGGCTAAAATAGCTGTTCTTAAGAACCACGTAACTATGTTAATGTACATGAACTGAAATAAAATAATGTTTTACACTTTAGGTAATAACAAACACATTCCTGGAACGAATGATCAAAAGATGCCATTCTTAACAAGCTGTGTCTGATAATTTCCTCTTAAATTTGGATTTTGGTTCAATTAAATAAATCAATTTCCTTCCAACCCCTATGATCACTCCTAATTCATTATAATCAGCCTCGTTGTGCACAACTAAAAACTATGCATGAGCCTAATAGATAACATTTAGATGAAACAAAGATATGAATGAGTATTTTGCATGATATGTTTCTGTAACTGACCCACTTTCCCAATACAAACTTTTTTTTTTTTTCACAGGGTTGTGTTTGTGTAAGAGGTGGTGGGATTAGGAGCTCTGCCTCTTCCTTGTTAAAAAAAGAAATGCTTATTGACCATGTTACCCTCAAAATGTTTCCCTCTCAAACTTTCCACCGCAGAATTTATTGTGCTTCTTGAGTGAGGAAATGAAGAAGCTACATTTCGCAATAAACCAAAAGCAGTGAATTTCAAAACATATAAAGTTGATTCAAGTACTTCATTAGAAATACAGTAGAATCGCTGCATCCAAAAATACCAAGCATTAATGTGCATCAAAAGTTTTTGTATTATTTTTTTATTGTCTACATGGTTAAACTGTTGCACTGTGAGCTCCATGGGAGTTATTTTTACACTATATACTATGCTATACTATACTATACTCTATTTTGAAGACCTTTTGGAAAATAAAAAAAGAAATCCCGATGCTTTTCTTTTTTTTTTTTTATTAAGACATGATTGAAAAGCGGCTCTTTGAGTGATATAGTGGCTGTAGATTTTGTGAGCATTGTCAGCACCTAGCGGTTGTTTTTTAGCGTTGCACCTGTTTGATTTTTGCTCCCTGTTTATATAAAAAGCCGGGTGAAGCAGAGAGCTGCCTCTCACCCACCTCAGGGTGCATTTTTAATCACTGGCTGGATTCAGCGCGGCGGGATGGGCCTGCTGTGAGAGGTGGGGCTGGATCACCGTTCCTATGGGTGCTCTCTCTTTCTCAACCACCCTCTGCTACTTTATGGACTGACCGCAGTGAAGTTAGTTTTAAGTTGGATATTCGACAGACGTTCTAAACGTCTCCTGCTCCACGCAGTGCGACTCCGAGCCAGCCACTCCAACATTTCAAGTGCACCCGTATTGCAGACGTTACATTAAACACACGGAGACAGAAGACGGCTACAGCGTATACCAACTTCCTGTTTTCAAAATAAAAATGGGGGCTATTTAAAACAGAGATACCCTGTTTAAAGGCAATAAAAACAGACGTATCAATATTTTCCAACACTGGTTTTGATTTATTATGTCACATGACCAAATAGATATTCAGCTAAAATGCTAATATTTCCACATAAAAATTAAGAATGATTTGAAAATGTGGGGAAAACAACAGGTGTATCTCATGTACCCTCTGTAGTAACATGGTCCCTCACTGATTTTGAGTCAATTGATCACATGACCTGGAAGCTATTTAGCTAAAATGCAAATATTTACATAAATTAATAAAAAAAAAATGTAGCGATTTAAAATGTAAAAACAAGAGGTGTATCTCATGCAGCCAGTGGGGTACTATGATCCCACACTGATTTTGAGTCAATAGATCACATGACCTTGAAGCTATTTAGCTAAAATGCAAATACTTAAAAATTTATAAAAAAAGATTTATGCATGCAGCCAGTGTAGTGACATGATCCAACAGTAGTAGGGCTACAATGACTTATGATTTTTTTGTTTCATAAAGAAAATATATTTCACAAATATATAAAATATAACATTTATTCGGGCCCAAGCACCAAATAAACTATTATAAATTCGATTTCAGTAGAGCTAACGAGTTTACATGTACTGTAATAGTCCAGTTTTAGTCGGACTAACGGTTTTTTTAGGTGTCATGTAAAGGTAGTGACTGTCCAAGCATACCTCATTCATTTAGCTCTGTAGCCGTGCCGCGCCCCCCTACGTCGGGGACTACTAAGTTACAGTATCTACCCTAAATGAAAAATAAGCTCATCTGTTATGGTCGATGCTGTAGGTCATTGGAGGAATGAATGATTCTTTTGTTAATCTTTTGTGATGTTTTTCTAAAGATCAAATCTTTCAAACAGACGGAATCACGAAAGCACTCAACAGATTTAGTATAAATACTAGATTCTTTATTTAAATATTGTACATATTTTAAAACATATTTACATAAATTAGACCTGCATTGTTACACTCTATATACACTGACATAGGCGTGTCTTCCATATGCACAAACGTCTCTTACTGAAAAGAGGACAATCATACCATAAAGACTGCAGGAGCACCTTTGAGAACTGCTTTACAAGAATGAATGGGGCAGACGTCATTTACATCAAACACGGGGCAATGTGACCGAGATGAGACAAGCTTGCAATGACAGGAAAGGCTTCTTGATTATAGGAATAGCTATTTGTTAAGGCTGAAACTGTGCTCACCGTCAAATTCACAGCACCAATACCCATCCAACCACCCCTCCCCCTGCATATGGGTCACATTTCTGTCAAATATAGGGCTATCTTTATTGGAAATTGAAGGTCATAATCTTTACATATACTGGTGGAAATGGCACGAATAGCTTAGATGGAACCCACAATGCTTACAGATGTTAATTCATTGCCGATATGCTAATAAGAATGGTCAATTGAATTTAATGTGGTCATTTGTCCTGCTGACCCACCATATATATATATATATATATATATATATATATATATATATATGGAATCCTGCATTCTAACGCAAAACATATGCATCACCAGTGGATTCAACAGCATACATTGAGGAATTTCTACAATGACATTTAACAGGAAATGACAACAGTATTGGTCTCCACAAACACAATGTTAACTTAACAACAGGGCTAACAGAGCAGTGCCCTAATGATGTATTTATATATGGCTTTCCTTATTTGGTTTAGAAACCTGTCTAATACTTAAAAAAAAAAATCAGTCACACACTTAATGATACCAGTGTTGATGATTCTGTTCTCAAACAACTTCAAGCATATAGCAGACATTTAAATGTTCCTTTGAACATTTCCACCTACACCTCTCATCATCGCACAAGACTCAGAGCACAAGGAATTTACAGTATTGCTGTGTGATGTTTATGAAAAGTAAAATTAATGACATACACAGAGAAAATATGTCTTTGGTGCACCTGCTTTTCAACTGTAAAGACAATGTCCAAACTACTTGGGTGAGCTGTTTGACAAAGGGACAGTCTATTATGCCTTTGATTAACCTAATTGGATCGAATCCTGGATATTTTATTTCACACACTCGCACTCACACACACTCAAAAACTAAAATTACAATGACCATGTTGAAATAAATCCTGTTAAATCATATACAGATGTCAGAATTACAAAAGAAGCAGCAAACAAATGTAGAGGGAAATGAGAAATCTGACAGACGCTCTCACACGCAAACACACTCTCACAAGTAAAATTCTTTTTAGAATAGCTGGATCTTTTTGTCCACCACACATTATGTCAGCAAAAACTTCAAACTCATATGTTTAAAACTAAATAACATTTAAAAAAAATATATCTTTTCCTTTAAATTTATGCCTGACCTATCATTGCAATTGTAAGCATTCCCAGATGCTAGCTTTAGCTTTGTGAGATAACAAATATTAACATTGAAAAGACCACACATTCCAATAACAACCTCTAACATTTGTACCACACACACGCACACACATTTTTTAACATCCTCCCTGACATACAACTATACCAATCCATCAATCTCTGCAAATATCATTTTGTTCATTTCAGCAAATGGAAGTGTGGGATTGATAAAGCTCACTTCAAGATTAACATCTATACAAGAAAAATATATTTATGAATGCATGTATACATCTTCCGCAACAATTACTGAATAGCTTTCTGCTTTACCAAACAAAGCAAAGACATCAGAAAGGCTTGAAAGTAGCCCTGAAAACAGAAATATTTACATCTTATCCGGATGTGCGCACAGACAGATTCCTCAGCCAAGTGACAAAACCCGATTTACCTTCACACAGGTGAACTCTGACAAGGGTTGACGTTCCTAAGTTCCAGCTCTTATTTTTCTCTATCCAGTAACACCCACCCATTCCCAATGTCAGCTTACTCAGTCCATCTCTATGCTTTGTTCAAACACGTTTACAACATGGTACAGGTTAACAAGTGGGACAACAGACACAGATTATTCAATTATCACTATTTCAACAATCCCAAACCATGGCTTAATCCTCTTATAATATCACTTTTTATACAAAGAGGCTACCAAATTAAAACCCCTAATAAATCCAAACTGTTGTGGACTGTCTCTTTGTCACATCACCTCAACTTTGATGCCAAACAATGAGACACAGGAGACTGAAAGGTAACTCTCAGCCCATTGTACTCGGCTCCTCCTGACTCATGATCAACATGAAGATGTCTGAGCAGCCTGCTTCCCCTCAACCGTTCAAGTACCAAATCAAAACAGAGGAAGAAAACAAAATGTTACACAGGTGGATGTCAGCCTCGCAGCAAAGGAGTGTATGTTGTTTTCATGGGCCTCTCCAATCAGACCACAGGATGCAGTGCATTTTGAGAGGGCTGCAGGCGGAAGACTCAGGCAGATGGGAAGGAAGGATCTGTCCCAGAGAAGCACATACACTCGCTCATACATGCACACACACTTAGTCTGTATATTCAGCCACAATGGACAGCAGCACTGTGATATCATCTGGCTTCCCTCCTGGAGAACAAGACAAAAGAGTGTGAGGAACTGTGCCAAACCTGTAGCCAAGCAAAGTAGGGCTTGAAGTTTTTATTTGTACTGCAAATTGGGGAACATGACCACCATGAGCTGAGAGCATAATATTTATCTATTGTATTTCTAATTAGCTTCACTTTGGACAAAAGTAGACAAACTAAATCTGTGGACAAGGCAAAAACAACTAAAGAAAAATTGGCATTTAATCTGGGTTTCTCAATGCCAAATATCATGAACAGTGAATACACTATTATGATTTTTACATAGTTAATAAGATAAAGTCTTGAAGACATCAGAAATCATGACAATATACAATGTATTTGTGTCATTTACAATCAAATACCACAATTACGTTATGATGAATCTGACAATAACATGTGCTCTTCAAAATGTGAGCAGAAACAAAGCAAACACCAGGAATATCAGTTAAACTGGCCATCACTTACCTCTAACATTCAGGCCATTGTCACAGGCAAACTGTGCAAAAGGAGACATATAGTTCGGGTCATAGGCAAGGTCGTGAGCTTGCTTTGCAATGCTCTGTGCTGTCTGCAGGATGCTGTCATAGTTGGTTGTCTAAACCAAAAAAACATAAAAAGCATTAAATGCCAAATAAAATGAATTTTTCTGAACACATATATAATGTACAGCTACATCAAGTATATGATAGTGTTATTGTGTATTTATTCAGTAGTAGTAGGACCTTGAGTTTTTTGAGCTCCTGCAGGATCATGTAGTCTGGCATGTTGTCAAAGAGACCATCAGTAGCCGTTAGGATGATGTCACCAAGCTGCACATCGAAGGAGGAGCTATCAGCTGCTTCAGGACTGGAAGAAACATGGGGTACAGAAAGATCAGCCACAAGTGGCACCTGAGCTGCTGTCAACAGTTTCCAGTGTGGAATTAAGCAGGTCACTCTGCCAAATCAAGGCAGAACATGGCGTGGGCATTTAATCTGACAGCTGACTAGAAAGCAGCCTGCCTTGTGTGTCCTTGCTAGACACTGTCAACCCCTTTAGCTTGTGCTGGTGCCTAATTCAAGACTCAAATTTTATTTCCTGAAAGCCTCTACCAGTATGTTCCTGCTCAGTCTGGAGGGTTTTTTTTTACTTTAAGGCCTCATACCACATAGTCACAAGTAAATGTCTGTTTGCTGATTGCTAAATCTAAAACTTTAACTCATGCCAGATAAACCAGATTAATCCAGTGGGGGAAAAGGCTTCAAAAATAAGACCTTGAAAAAGCTCCAAATGGATTACAAAAGGTTTTTCCCCTGTTAATCAGGCTGCCATTATCAGAATGAAATTCTGACACCTATCTGCACTGCCTTTCTATGCAACTTATTCTGTAAACAGTTCAGAGCAATGCATTGAACTATTGCATATCAAATTGAGGCATTTGTTTGCAGGCACTAAATAACATATCTGTAACAAAAAAAAAAAGAGTTGTATCCTGTTTTCATTATTACTGCATTTTGTCAGGTTGGGATCACAAAGACAAATCATTGATATCTTAACAAAAATAACAAAGTGGAACTGGGCATGACTGAGGGATTTTCCATGGTAAAAAAAAAAAACTGCCTTATTTGGACAGAAAACCTGTACACACACACACACACACACACACACACATGTTGGAGTGTTGTTGTCGCTGTTTGTTGTCATGTAGGAACATAGACAAGCATCTCCTTTGCAAAATAGCATGTCCAGTCAAAGCTGAAAAAGATAACAACTTCATTTTCACACATCCCTAATCCACTTGCATTAAAGATGACCTGTGTAGCTTGTTGTAAAGTTACTCTTATAAGCACTTTCCAGTGTCTCTACAATTTACTATTGTTTTTCCTGTACTGATGTAACTAACACCGAGGTACTCACCTGTCACTAAGCACCACCCCTTCTGCTCCCGGAGGAGCGATGGACAGCTGGAAGGGTGTGTTAAAATAGTGCTGTTGTTCGTCCGAGCGGTGGACCACCTCTCCTCCCCGAACCACCAGGAAACCAGAGTCACCGAGGTTACATGTGTGCAACCTGTGACTCCGCCGATCCAGAACCACAATACAGGCAGTGCTGCTTCCTACAAACAGAACAAAACAACAATAAGGTGAAACAATAAGGACGGTGAAAAGTCACATGTCAGTTTGAGGATACAGGCAAAAAAAAAAAATTAAAAAAATTAAAAAATTAAGAAGTAGGCTGGATGCATGTGTCACATAACATTCAAGTGGGTGGGAATGCTGCCAAACCTTTACAACACTTCCTTCATGTGTACCGTCCTTGTGTTTTTAAGGTTTCCATAGTGTTCCATGTGTATCATACAAGTGTTCTTACATCAACACACAAAGAGATGGAAAAAAAATAAATAAATACACAAATCAAATTCTTTGCTTGTGCCAGATCCACAGTGACTGCAGCTTTACAAGCTAATGGTCCCAGTGACCTTGATCAGGGAAGGTCAGACCTGGTCGTCACTGCTTAAAATAAAAGTAGACCATTTGACAAAAATAGTGAGAGGGGGAGGTTGTTAACATTTAGTGTCTCCACTGGCTATGGGTCAGGGAAACCGAGTCTCAAAAGAAATGTGACCATGGTCACATGTTTGACATGGCCATGCTTTTAAAATCAGTTCAGTCCTCCAGCAGTGTCAGTTACAGCTCCAACCCAAACCTTTAAGAGGCTTCGGGTATGAGGCAAAATGTTCACCTTGCATGAAAGGAAAATTGCTGCGTCCCAAAAGGTTACTGCATCAAAAACTCTGATCTTGGCAAAACATAGTCAGTTCAGTTGTTATTTCATGGGTAATATATCACTCAATCAAATTTAGTTCTAAGACTGAAAATCAATGACAATCAACAAGGAAAAGGCTTTTCTTACCAAAGCTACAATTCTGCACCAAAATTAGAAAAATACCTTCCTCATCATTAATACTATGATTAGCTATTTTCCTTGCATGCCTCTCAACCCATGGTGAAATGTTCTGCCAAGATAGTGAAAGAAATTTTGGCATCTGATTTAAAAGGGAATGAGTTCATTTTCAACTTAGAGTAACATGTTATGCAACTCTCTAGGCAAGGCAACTACATGCAAACTGACTCATCCTGCAGCTATGTTATTTATTTCTCAGTGTACGCCTGTTCACATGGTGTGCATGACTCACCTCACCACTGTAATGAAATGTAAGGATATAATCACCTAGCAGGGGGACTTTGTTCTGTAGAAGCTCGTAGTAACCAGACGTCAGGATTCCCACTGGATAACTGGGAGTGAAACGTCCTTCCCTTACCAGTCGCTCACAGGTTCTCATTAAGGTGGCAGAGAATTGAGACGGGTCAACACCGTAATCGCGCCAACCACCTACGCCATCTGCCACACCTGATGGACAAAATAAGAACACGACTTTCAATTTTGTCATTCTTTTAGTTTTCGCACAGCCATATTATGAATGCCAGCATTTTTTGTTGATGACATGTATTAGGCTGCTGTAGGGAATCAAGTAGTTAGAAGAGAGAAAAAAAATTAAAAACATAAGTGCCAAATACCTGCTACACAGGTTGCTGTTTAAATCTTGCAACTTTATTGATCTCAGCACGTGGAAACTTAATCCCTTTTCCTTCAGTTTCATTGCCAGCTGATTCCATTGATATTTGTAATTGGCAGCATGCAAGTCTGTGATGGCAGTTTAACAGTAAAATGACTAAAATTGATGGCATTTACACTTCATACACAAATTAAAGTAAATACACTTTGTGGTGCACTTTAATTGTACAGGCATAATCTATTGAATACTGTCCTGAAATAAAACACACTGAACATCGTATGAAACACATGTTGGAATCACTTGAAACATTTTCTCTGTAAAAATGTGTTCTAATATGTTTGAGTTACACACTGATAAGACACCACATCTGCCTGTCACCTTTTTGTGTTCTTAAAAGTATGTGAAATTGGACTGTCAGGAAACAAATGTCACAAATAATGATATAAACAGCTACTAACAGACTGGAATGTAACAGTTTGCAGTAAGTCCATTATATTACACTCCGGCTTGATAGAGAAGAAGACGAAAAGGTGAAACAAAACCAGCTTTTGTTGATGCCTTTTGAATGAGGAAGTGAGAAACCTTTGAGGTGGAACAAAGAGAACATGCTGCAACATTTCACTGTTATGTCATTTCACACAGAATGCTAAATATTTCAACACACCAGTATTATTATTAAGCTGCCCTGTGATGAACATACAAATTGCAGACTAGAATTAGTGCCAGTTTCCTTCCTACCAAAGGAGAACTGAGAATCAGAAAGTGAAAGAACACGACGAATTCTGGGAATTCCCAGAGATCTCACGCTGTGCTTCAGGACAAATGGTCCCATGCATCAGTATTATTCAGGCAAAGAGCAGGTGGCCTTTTATCAGCTGTCTTGATAGTTTAATGCAGACTTGGTGGGTATTTCTTCTCATCGTGGGCAAACACGTGAACCATTGAAGGGAGGGGGGTTGTTCCTCAGAATTGGGCTTTTTTTTTAAATTTCATATCACCAGCCCAAACATGTGGGACTGCACACTGCTTTAAAGGACATAAAACGTGCATTATTATTATTTTTTTAACTGTGAACAAGCCACGTGCTCGGTCAAGCATTTCGCCGTTTACCTTCATGTTAACTGACCAGTGAGGACAAAGCAGTTTCCCTCAGCTAAGCTAGGAGGCTAGGCATTAGCAACATGGCTGCCTCCATGCTCAACCATTCTGACCTCTGCAAGACATTGTAGTGTTTAGTCTGAACTGTTGAAAATGGTCCTTTTCAGCCCTTTCCACTTTACACAATGAATATCTGCCTCTCCTCATTTCATGCGTTTAGTATCTTGCGTTGCTGCCGTGTATTCTGCAGTTTGAGCTTATCTAGGTGAAAGGTCATGGGGCGTTTTCCTCAAATTACCAAAATAAAATCAATGTTAGTGCATGAAAAGACGAATAGAAGTAAATTGAAGCTGGATCTAGTGTACACTTTTATCCTGATTTGAATCTGACAAATCTTCTGCCTAACGGGTGGGGGGAAAAGTTGTAACTGATGTTACAAGGGGTGGGGAATGTTGTGTTTTCATCCCAGTGCTCGGTGCACGTGCTGGGCGAACTCACTGAAGGTCACCGTGAGCGCAGCGGGTGTCTACGGCAGTTACTGTGTGATATGTGCCGGGAGGGGGGTGCTTACCCAGTACATCCGCGGTCCTGTGCCGCGCGATGAAGCAGGCATCGTCCCCGTAGCACATCCCTTTCTTCAGGATCCCTTTACGAAAGTCTTTCCCGAAGCCATAACTGGCGGTGATCAGGCTGTAGTCCCGACCATCCGTCTGAGAGAGTCCGCCCAGGACTGCCCTGGCTACCAGTCTGCCATAAGACAGTACGGATAACATCCCCCGGCTAGGAGCGGCCCCGTCCTGATTTCAGTCCACACACGGCGTCCCTCCTATCTTCCTCCCCAGCCCGACCGCCTGTCCTCTAGGCTACTTCTTCTTCACAAGCCCCGGCGGTTCGTCTCTATCCGCCCATTCGACACCGACCGGCCCGCGTCCGTCAAATAGTCCCGTAGCCCCGGAAAGCTGCTTTATCCTCGGATAAAAACACCACTGTCCGTCCTGCACTGTTTTAGCTCTCGGGTGTGCCTGTCAGAAACCCAGCTCCTCTGCTCTGCTCTGCGCTGGCCGACATTTTCTACCGTGTCCCGGACCAAGACCTGCAAGTACACATACGGGTACTTCAGCTTGTACAAGCCTGACGTCACAGCCAGCCGACGTCATCCAATGAGAAAGCCACCCCCCCCGGAACCTCCAACACAGACCTGCTGAGTCCGGATCCGCTGAAGCGCATAGGCCGAGCTGAGCGCTCGATCTGATGGCGGGGGTGGTCCGGGGTGGTCCGGGATGTCCCGTCCACCGAGACCACCGTCAAGATCATTTAGCCCAAACATAAAAGACATAGAAGAATAAATACATCAGAATCCCATCATAACGTCAAAATTCATTATAAAAAGATGCTGTCTGACGCAATAACAATGCGTTATCACGTTACATTAAATAGATAGAAGTACAAAAAATAGATTGTGTTGAAAGGAGAAACATTTTAGTATTTACAACAAAATAGTTACATTCAAATTGTTAGACCAAGAAATATTTCAGATTACGATTTCGTGTGTATGGAATTTAAATGATTGTCATTAGAAATAAACTTCTTAATACGTAAATAAGAAAAATTGTGAAAAAATATTTTCGTACAAAGCGTTTTACATGGTCAAAAAATATGACTTATATTGTCAAAATAATGCTCTTCAAAATCAAAGTAAAACAGAAACAAGGATGATCAAAACAAGAGGTTTTCCAGCCTCCGCTTCCAGCGGATGACTTCCTGTGTGTGAAAACGAACGCATCCCAGACAGCCCCAGCCCGAGCCCACAGCGGACTGCACGGAGGACGAGAGCACAACGACGCAGTTTAACCGAATTAGCGTCTGCAGATACGGATAACCATCCCTCCACGGTAAGACATGAACACAGCTACGGTGTGTCTTGATATTTTAGTCCAGCGAGGTGAAGATAGAAAGAGACAGCAAGGCAACGACGCAACCATTGTCAGTGGCTGGCGTAAAGATGAATTATATCGTCGCTCAGCCTGAGCGGTGGTGTGGTTGGCATGTTGATTTCATTATTTTATTATTACTTCAAACAAAAGCGGTCCCTCTCGATATCAATTAAACTTAAGTGTGAGGTATTATGTTTGAACAGTTTGATGCTACAGGACAACAGGAGCTGGTATACAATTCATCTGTGTATAATAATCTATTGGTTCTCATATAGACTGGTTTTTAAATGAAAAGGCTAAGATCATTTGTATACTATAGGAAAAACAATATGTGAAAAAAAAATGTCACTGTGTTTTTAGATCGTTGTATTGTGTCTCTGGTTGTTATCTGTAGGGCCAAGATGGGGAGGTTGGGTGAAGTGGCCATTGTGTCCCTTTTTATAATCTGTCTCCTGAGCATTGACTCAACATGGGCCAAACGAGGAAGTGGCAGCAGCAGCAGCAGCAAGAAAACCTCGTCTTCCAGCAGCAGGGGTGGGACGCAATCAAAACCGTCTCAGTCTCAGCCAGGAAACTATCCCCGACAGCCACAGAGTCCCAATCGCAACAATCCATACCCTCCAGGTGGAAGTTACCCTTATCCTGGAACAGGCAACACTAATTCAGGAGGTTACCCCCGACAAAACCCTGCAAGTTACCCAGGAGCTGGTAGTAACCCCAATCAGTATCCCGGCAGAGCCAATCCTGGAGGTTATCCGAACCAGAACCCTGCAGGTGGCTATCCTGCTGCCGGAGGGTATCCTAACCAGTATCAACCTGGCGGGGGCTACCCAGCAGCAGGTGGTTATCCCAACCAATACCCAGGCAGGGCTGGCACTAACCAGGGAGGATATCCTAACCAGTACCCAGCTGCAGGAGGCTATCCAGCTGCTGGTGGTTACCCTAACCAGAGAAATTATCCAAATCAGTATCCAGCTGCCGGGGGTTACCCAGCAGGTGGCTATCCTAACCAAAACCCAGGAAGGGCAGGTGTCAATCCAGGCGGGTACCCATACCAGTATCCAGCAGGAGGTGGTTACCCAGTCAGAGGGGGAAACACAGGACAGGGTTGGGGTCAGCCAGGTGGATATCCAGGGGGTTACCCTGGTGGAGCAGTTGGTGGATACCCCAACTGGAACCCAAATAATAAGATTCTCAGCCCCCGCTTTGGTGGAGGAGGCTACGGATATGGTGGCTATGGGATGGGAGGATCTCCTTTCTCTCAGTCTGTGCAGAATATGGGATATAGACCAAAGTCAACAAGCTTTGCTAAAAAAGCCATGGTGGCTGCAGGTGTTGGTGCTGTGGCTGGTATGGCTGTTGGATATGGACTAGGTCGCTTCCCTCGACCACATTTCAATTTCCGCAATCAAGAAGAGGAGTATTATTACAACAATTACATGTATCGTCAATACGGAGTCCGCTCCACAGATGAAAAGGACTTTGGCCGTGATTATGTCTATAAGCCTCCACCGCGGGCAGAGACTTTCGACAGCTTCATGAATCGCTGTATGAATGGCACTGACACTCTGAAAGTTCAGAACAGCAGTGTTCCCACTCCGAAGACTGGGGTTCAGGAAGAGGATGATGACACCGTCAGCATTGAGGAGATTGGTTACCCAGCACTAATTGTGCAGGTGAAGTCACGGCGCTGTGTTGAGAAGTACATGGTTTATTCCAAGAGCTTTCTTCAGGAACGAAAACCTGAGCAACAATATCAGTCCAATCGCAGCAGCCCACTGAACCATGGGGTGATTCAGCTTTTTGCTTCCCTCTTCATGCTCCTGTCCAGCATGTTCCTGCTTCAGTAAAGAATGGTCATCTTTTAATCATATCCCAGATGGGTTTCTACTTCCTCCATTATATACCTGCATGTTCACGTCTACTAATGGATATTATCTCTACATCTCAAACCATAGCTGTATAATATACAAACTCTTCAGTTATATTTAATCAACCATTAACTGTTGCTTCAGGATAGCAAATAATAACAAATCTCATGTATATAAGCAAGAAGTACATTTTATGAGGCTGCAGTCAGGTTAAAAACAAAAAAATTGATCAACAATTTTGTAATGTACAAGCTGAACTTTTTTTCTGGCACTTTAGATTTTTGTGCACTGAAAGCATAGAAAATAGATTCAGGGTATTTTAGTTTAGTTTTTGAGATAATTAGTTATGACAATGTATCTGCTGTTTAAAATAGGAATGTGACATGATAAGATTTATACACGATCTACAGATCAATTCATGCTCTCATCTGTACTGGACAATTAAAGGGACCGACCTTTCAAGTGGTGAAATATACTTAATCAAAAGGAAATTGTCATTAGATTTAAAGAAAACAGTAATAATTTGGAAGTGGGAACAAAAAAATGTAAAATTTCACAATGTGGTCTGTCAATAGTTTTCCAATCATCCAATGACAACGTCATCCAAGACAAAGCCCTTAAAAGTTCACAAGACTGGCTTTGTTCACAGTTAAACATTGGGAGATATTAAACTCTGAAACCATTCCTTGGAATTCCTTGGAAAACCTTGTCAACATCATTCCAATTTACTTTTGAAGGTTATTCTTTGTAGAACTGAGGGTTTTCCAATGGAGACATGTTTTTTAATGACACATTACATATTAAAGGTAGTATATTAAGTTTATGCTGTTGTTGCATAGGTCATGTTAGCATTCACAGTGAATAAAACTTCATGTATCCAATATTCCTATTCACCAAGAGTAGTGGAAAGCCACTTTTAATTTATCTTTGGTGTCCATTTCTATCACTCCTTTTTTAACGTAATACCCATAATCCATCCTATCTTGTAATATTTTGTGGTAGTGAGTCACTGGAGTGTTACTTCTGTTATCATTCAACAAATGAGGATAAAAAAGTAGTGTTTATTCTAACCTCTTTGTAAATGCTAAAACCTTTGCCAAGTGGCCATTCAAACCATAATCATCGCCACTCAATCCTGGCAAGAAACTGCTTTTAATGGCGATGAAAACTAACATATATTACATGAAACATTTGTGTTCTAGAAATCGAAATAAGAGTGAAAACATCTTCATATTAAGAATAGTCCTTCTCTCTCTCAGGTACATGGCACTCACATTTTTCGTTTGTTGTTCAGCTGACCATAAAGTCCTAAACTGCATCTAATAGTTCTTGACAGAAAGGAAGCATCAGTCCTTGCCGTTTGATGTGCAGCATGCTGTTATTAGCTGTATTGCTACTTTGCCAGCTGTTGTGAACAGGCTGTTCATCTGTTGATGCTATTGTCTGGCGCTTTTACTCTCTGCCATTTTGTGTCAAGTACTGCTCGCTGCTGTATTTCCTTGTGCTTGTTGTTAATTTATTATTCCAGATTAGTTTAATTTTTGTAATTCTTTAATTTTCTTTAGATTTGGTAGACTTGGTGGATGTTAAAAAAAAAAAAAAAAAAAAAAAAAACACCCCATCAAAACACTACGTCAAGTTTGCAGTTTGCAGGCCAGTATTTAATTTTTGCCCACATATAAATAATAATTTTCCTACAAATATTCAATTTAAAGAAAAAATTTTTTCATTCATGTCAGTCTGCTGTTTAGACATAGTGCATTCAGTTAGGTCTGAATTTTATGTATTTTTTGCTATTTCAAACACACAACATTTCATGTATATTAAGTTTTATGTAAAACCAAGATGAAGAGTCAAGTCATCCTGGTTTTTTACTTGCCATTTTTGTTAATTCTGGCAAAATGAGAAAATGTGGCATTTTCATACTTTGTAGGCTGTTGAATATCTGTAAAGTGCACTTATTTCCATTTAGGATTGGATATTTTGTAACTGCTAACCCTGTATGGACACCTCTGTGAGCTTTTTGGTTCGACAGTAAAAATTTTACACATCGAAATCAAATAACAAAACTAACATGATTTAATATACTTATTGGATGTTTATGTGTTAAATAAAACAAATAACAAAATAATTACCTCCTCTAATGGTGCTTTTGCTAAAGGAAAACAAAAACACCACATTAAGCTGAAACAGTTGATAGACAAGTTTAGTTAAAGAAAATGCTTTTATTTATTTTCATAGCAAACAGTTCCAGTTTTTTTTTATGGTGAAGTTTGCTGCTTTTGTGTGACCCACTTTAATAACTCAGTTGAATATTTTTGGGTTTGGGGGTTTGGACCATCAATTGAACATTTGAACAGACATTTAATGACATCAGGAAACATTTTTACTTGCGTTCATCTGCAAATTTCAGGTGTGTGTGTGTGTGTGTAATGAAATTCTCCAAGTCCTAGAAAATATACTAAACATGATGTCAGTGTCCTGTACCTGAATGCTCTGCAGTCACACAGAGTAAATGTTACTTTTCTATAGTGAAAGCGAAACAGACATTATCATCTCATGTCAGAAAATAAAGGAGTGGAAGGATATTTTATGCAAACAAGCTTTTATTAATTTGATATCATGGTTCATTCCAGTCATCAGTGGTTACATTAAATGTCTCTTATCAAGGCTACTATGAGGAAAGATACCGCATGTCCAAATGTGAGAAGGATGTTATTTGCTGGAGCAGGGGCTGCTGTGCTAATAAGGGCTCTCCACAGAGATTGGTTGTGATGTCCTTGGCGTTCATTGGAGTAAAGCCGTTGATCTTGCTCAGAGTAGGTCATGTGGCCGTAATGATTCCCAAATCCATGCTTAGGCCTGCCAAAGAGGCCCAGCCCATACCCAGTGCCAGTTCCTCCCAGCACACCGGTTGCTGCTCCTGCCCACCTCAGGCCCTGCTTGGACAGGCCTCCACCCTGAGAGAATGATGCTTTGCTACCGTCACCTTTTCCTCGACCCTTGAATCCACCTCCGCGCTTACTGTACACATACTGTGCACCTGGGAACAGCGCTGCCATGAGCAACAGCCACACCCACAGGGAGAGAAGCTTCTGCTGGGCAGCCATCACTGGAGCTGTACAGCATGTTCATAAAAAAGTGACACATTCATAAACAAGATCTTGAAACATATTTTCATACTAAAACTGAAATGAAAAAAATGATGGCATTGTCTGAACTTTTCAAACAGCATATTCATTTCAGAGGCAAAGAGAGAGAGGAGTGAGGAAAATCTCTTGACTGTCATTCAAATTGGAATCAAAGCTTTTGATTTAGTTCAGTGCACATCCAAAGTCACATGCTCACCAGCGCTAAACACAACAGACGTCCAGAACAATCCACATGCTCTGTCAACACTAGGATTAGCCAGGCATTATGTGTGTGATGCATATTTCTACCTTTCATGATGCATTTGTATTTCCTGGCTCTAACTAACACTTTACATTTACTATAGATTATTATCAAACATGTCAGTAATGCAGTATCAAAGTGCATAGAGGTGGAATCATAACTTATGCATTTCATTGTATTTTGATTGATTGAATGGACTTTAATAAAATTTAAGTAAAAAACTTTCAACCTAAACCAGAACAGACTGTAATATCTGACCAAACTGCTAACCTTGCAGTTGAAAACATAAAACTGGAAAAAAAATATATTAGTTGAATGTTTTTATTTACCTTTCTTGACTGGTCACACAGGCAGATTTGGGTATGGGAGTGGCAGTCCTGTTTTACACCACAACACCTGCAGCACAGCAGAGCGGCTTGGTGGTTTTTAGTGTAATTTCCATATCAACAGCGGTGGCACTGCTCCTCCCCTAAACAAACCCAGCTGTGCTATTGGTTCATGATCAATAATACAGCACAGGTTCAATGATTTTTGATGATGTTGGCATTTCACATACAGTTTCTGTCATTATTCAGCAAATGCACAGGCTACTGCAAAACAACATGACTTACTTATCTATCACAGGTCTATAGCTCCCATGTATAGGTTTGTAGGTTTTATTCATTAAAAGCTCATGAATGCATTATTGCTTTTATTTTGTAGTTAAAAACATGTATTATTGTATGTATTTTAACTACAACTCAAAAGTCTGTGATTTGGTACCACCATACTAGTACCAACATCATTACAGTCAGTTTCTCGACATCTCTAATCATTGACATTCTTGCAGGCATCATGGCATCATCTTTAGAAGCCAAAATGCAATTTTGAATCCTAGTAAAACGTGAAATAGTGATTTAGTATTACTATGCTGTCATCAAAGTATATGAAATGCAGAACCATAAGTTATTCAAAAAGTTTTTTACTTTTAAATTCACTGCTGATATACTATCTATAAGAGACAATATGAACAAGGGTATATTCACGCCAGAAAAAGCTCTTGTGAATAAATGGAAAAATTGTTCATGCCAAATGAAAAAAGAAACAGGGAACTGAACACAGATTAAAACGAACACTACAGCTACCCAAAAGACAGGCTTTAAGAACTTGGACTTTTTTCTGTAACATATCATGACTGCAATGCAATGAAGTATGACACCAAAGGAAAAAGAGACAGGATCGACAATTGTTAAATGCAAGACTGGTCAAGTTGATTAAAAAAAAAGCTGAAAAGACTATTAAATACAACTACAGTAGTCTGAGTGTTATGAATTATGCCTTGTGTCATGGGTTTAGAAGATCCTCTTCAGGGCAATTTGGACAATTGTGCTTTTGTTCAGCTTCATGCAGTGGACTCATGCAGTGAATACAGTAAAAGATTTATGATACTGAAGCCAAAATAGCACTTTGCTCTTTGACATTTTGTGCAGTTGTACAGTTCCACATCCTGAAATACAAAACATTTTATTCAACTCAAGATTACTTTTCCATTTCATCCATATTTTATTTTGAAAGTGAAGATATTCAAGCTGCCATGGTTATGCAGTCACAAGTCAGACTTACTTTTGATCTCTGTGAAGACCTCGAGACATAAAAAAGGCGGTAGCATTTACAATTGGTGATGTTAGACATTTATTTTAGCAGGTTTTTGGTCAACCTTACAATGATGGGGTATCATGTTCACACAAAAAATACAAAGACTTTAACTTAAATTATTTTCTTTACAGTATAATACAGTAACAAAGTACCACCATCCCACTCATGTTTAAGTTTCAGAGTGGTCAACAATAAAACCTCTTCTTTGTGTTCATTGTGGTTTGCATCACATGCTTTGATTTGTTGGTCAAACTCATGCTTATGTGGCAATGATGAAGATTTTTCTTTTTCTTTTTTTTTTTTTGGTCAGAAGATTGAAACAGTCATGCAAAAAAACATTCCTCCAAGGGATTTGGTGAATTCTGCACATTTCTTTGCATACAATAGTTTGATTACAAGAATGATGGTGTGTTCATTTTTACAATGGATGAAGTTGTTTAAGTTTGGCGCACTATGTAGCATTACTGGTCTTCATCTGTTTCGAGAAACTAGATGACGTTTTCAAATAGTTGCATGGAAGCCATTATACTTTCATCCTGTTGAGAAATAAAAGATGTCAAAGATGCATGTAGTGTTGAGCAGTCACCATGGTTTCAAAACTGCTGTTTGACTGCATCAGTCACTTTTTTTTACTGGTTTACCTTCTGGCAGGTCTCTATGAACTCGTCTATAGTCACGACTCCATCTCTGTTACGATCCATTTTCTGAAAAATGTACATGTGCAGGAGAAAAGCATCATGTCAAGTAGGAAAGAAGATCAAAATGATACTTCATAAACATTAACCTTGAGGGATATTAATCAAATTAATATTCTTTGAGCATTAGTTATTTATATGGCACCAAACAGAGTTACATCAAGGCACTTTACATATAGAGAAGGTCTAGACCAAACTCTTTATGGAGTTGCGAAAGAGACCCAACAAATTCAGAGATGGTGCCTGCAGAAACTCAAAGGATTTTAGCTGCTAGATCTTTAGTTTAAGACAAAGTCCAATTCCCAAAAGTAAATTTCAGCTAGTTTGTGAAATGGTGAGAAAATATAAATCTAAATAGGGGAGGGTTTTTAATGAGATTCAGCAGAACTGAAGGAATGTGTGAACATAAGGTTTGTGACTGTGTGTTGACCATTTTAGAGATTATTGACCTTTGTCCACTGCCTGTGACACATTATACTAAAAGCTAACTTTCATTATGTCACAAAACTTCATGCCATTTCTGGTGCACATTTCTATGGAACTTGACATTGATTCTCTGGAGTTAATACTGCGGTGTTTCAAGGTCAAAATAAGTTTTGTTCATGGATTGCAAAATATCGCCATATATGTAACAATATGTGTTTAGAATTAAGATTGCCAAGGTTTAGTCTGTGTGGTTGAGTGGCTTAAGAGAAGACATACCTGGAAAAATTTCTCTACATGCTCAAAGGGGCAATCGTCTCGTACACTGGGTAAAGTATACCTGCCCATCATGTCATAAATGGATGTCATTATTGCCAACATTTCCTACAGAAGAATAAAAAACAAAAATGGACATGCAACTGTTGAAATCATGACACGGCAACATACTTTTATACATGTCATGAGAATTTTGATGGCACCTCTTTAGTAATGTAGCCGTCCTTGTTGATATCGTATAGATTAAACGCCCATCGTAGTTTCTCAGTGACAGATCCTCTAAGCAACACAGACAATCCTAACACAAAGTCCTGCAGAACAAAAATTATTACTTCAATCAGCTAACTTCAAAAGAAAATCAAATCTAGGTCACATTTGCTCACCGACTGCAAGAAATGGAATATCAACAGAAATGGAGGCATTGGTGATCTCACCTCAAAGCGGATGGAGCCATTTCTGTCCATATCAAATGCGTTGAACAGGAAATGTGCATATGTGGTTGCATCTGATAAGAAATACAAAGTTTAAAAAAAAAAAAAAAGTTTCTGGTTCGGGAACTTGAATTTGATGAGTAAAACAGATGTATTGGTTTCTAAAACTACCGCAAGATTGCAAATAAAAGTGGCAGATTCATTTTAAGGAGCAGAAGCTTGAAAATATAAAGTGCATTGATTGAACTTTTAAGGTTATGAGGCTATATTTTTATTTTTAGGTTTTCTATGTGTTTATGAGTTTACAAGTTAAAGCTGGTACCTCCTTGAGGGAAGAACTGTGAATAAATCGTTTTGAATGTTTCTTCATCCACAAGGCCACTGGGACATTCCTATTGAAAGGTAAATAAAAAAAAAAGTAACAACTTTATCATCTCTCTACTAACAGTTCAAACACTACAGGAAGCACAGGGACAGCAGCCAGATGCCATCATCTTGAAACCTCCAAGATTATACTGAATCTACATTAGAGAGGTTTTTCTGATGATGGGCAACGGAGCAGCTCAACAAAGTGTTTCTTTCTTTAGGTTGAAGAGTATTTTAAAATGGGGTCAGGGTTAGGGTTAGGTTAACCCTAACCCTGACCCTAACCCTCTGTGCAGACATAATCCCTGACTGCAGTGCAAGAGGATGGTCACTAGAGGGAGAGCAGAGCAGGATCACCACTAGCCAAAGTGAGTTGAGAGATTTTTGAGCTCTTCATCAGTGATTAAAACCCAAATATTTCATGCATTTCAGCATATATGCTAATGACTTGTTTCATATTTAGGTTGAGACATAACATAAAACATAAGAGAAATACTGAGCTAGAGAAGCTGTTTTGAAAACACAATATTTTTGGTATACATGCAAATGCAAGCTGGGCAAAGTATCTTATTTTCCTTTTGACTGAAATTAACTGCTAAATTTATCTTTTTATCAGAGACAAAGTAGGAGAGGCTCAGTTTAGCTGAAGTGTCCCAGATGATTTTGACTTATTATTCACATGTGGGCTTTACATGCTGCGATAGATAAAAATTTTTCAGGAAAATGTGGATATTTAATCTGGAACACATAACACATTTTGAACTGCAACACGTTTGTCTCGTGAACATCAAACATGAACATGCAATGGATTTTTAATGTTGCAGTTTTGTTTACATCAGCTTCTCTTTAAAGGCTCTTTGCTACCTTTGAAGCCACATCAGAGCCAATAACTGTCAATATGCATTACCTGCATCAGCACTCAGCATAAGCAGGGATCATGTCACCCACATGCTTGAGCATGTGGGTGTGAAACAAAATTAAAAAAAAACTCATGGCTCAGCGGTGCCCTAACACAAACGAAAAAGGAGCAAGGAGGTAAAATAGGTAAAAAAGAAACAACAGCAGGAATGAGGCAACAGACAATCTGTCAAGGGGCAGCAGGAGGTGGGCAGGTTAGTAGGGAGGTAATGAGGGAATAAGGAACAGATGAAGAAAAGGGTGTAGGATATAGTGGGAAAAAGTTAAAGAGAGATTAGCACAGAGTCTTGATGTTCACCAGATCCAATATTAGCTAGAGCTTATCCCCCGACATCAGCACCTCAACCTCACTAATCCCCTTGTGGTTGAATGGGGGAAAATCTCTCAACTGCATCTCAAAGTACATGTAGTTTGCATAATATTTAGGTGTCCCCGTATTATTTTTGTAGCACCCACAATGCACGATTATCTATGAGTGCATGTTGATTTGAAGGAATTTGAAATTGGGCCTCGAAATCTATTTAATTCTTTTTAACTGAAAAGTCCCCTTGACTGTTTTCATACATTTTTGAAACCTCTATAAAGTGACTGCAGCTCCTTCCTGGTGAACTGGGTTTGGGCTTGGAGCTGTTCGAGGCCTTCAGGTTGGTGTCGCACCATGGAGAGTTCAAGGTCACTGTCACTGCTGTCTGTCAGAGAAACAGAGAAGTACAAGAGGAGGGATACAGAAGGGTGGGACAAAAAGAGGAAGGAAGGTAAGACAAAAAAAGAAATAAAAAAAGAAAAGGAGAAGAGCATCCAAAAAAAAAAAAAAAAAAAAAAAAAAAAATCAAACAAATGGTTGGCAAAAAAAAAAAAAAAAAAAAGAAAATGACTGCACGCAACTCAAAAATGCTTACCATCTTCACATGAACAAAATACAAAGTGGAGAGGTTCAAGAAGGAAAAGTGAGAGAAGGAAATAGAGAGCAGATAAAAGATGGTGAGAAGAAAGTCATATATTATATAAAAAGTATAAGATGAGACAGGACAATTGGGAAACTAATGCAGAAGAAGAACTTGAATAAATGTTGCAAAGGAAATAGGATGGAAATAAGCAGATATACATAGTAATTCTTTTCTTTCAGTAATTGTAGATATTTCTGAGGTCACTAATGTAAAGCAAAGCATACATTTTAAGAAAACGCTTTTGAAACTTTCATAAAATGGCTTAACATAAATACAGGGATCAAACAGGGATTACAGGCACAACATCTAACTTGCAATGAAAACATGTGTCACTAACTCCAAAGAAGCCAGTACAGAAAGAGCTGCATTAAGATAAAACCACTGCTGCAGGTTTACTCACCATCTTTACAAGAGCAACATGCAGAGAAAGTTGAAAAGGACAAAGGAGAGTTTGAGGGGGGGGGGGGGGGGGGGGGGGGGGTGATGAAAAATTTGAGGGAAGAAGAAAGTCGCAGGACTGTTAAAATGTTTGGTTTGATATAGTCAAATTAAATTTATATGCACTAAAAGACTGATTTGCTTTAAATCCAGTGTTTCTGAAAGCAGTACTGACATGCTATTATGTACAGAACAAAAATATTTTGTTCACCAAAATTGAGATCCTCTTATTGGGTGATAACTCAATAACTTTAGCTTTACATACAGGAAAATCATATGATAATAATGTTTAACAATATCACTGTTCCAATGCTACACAAAGGTCCCATTTTATTTACTCCAAACTTGCTCTTTATATCTTACCTTCCAATGACAAGGGCTCCCAAATCCCAAACTGTTTGAGCACAACAACAAAAAGTCCAATAACAACAGCAATTGCAATTATTTCCATGCCCTCCAGTCCCATTGTTGCTATGCATTAGAGATAACCTGTGCAAAAAACACTTCTTTTTTTTTTTTAACTTAACATTCAATAATTTTTTCTGTTGTGTTCCTCAGCAGATAGTTTGATAGCGCGGGCAGCATCCACAAACATCACCTGCCACCAAACATGTATTCCGTCCAGCTGCCTTCTCTTTCTGGAGCTTTATGTGTTTATAGAGGCATCAGCAATTACATTCACTAACCCTAACCCCTGACTTCAACCACTGACCAGTCAGGGGAGAATGCTTTCAGAGGACCATCCTCCTTTCAGTAAATAAGTCCATCGTGTGCTCTTGCAAAGACACATCAAGTTCATGTCTTCTAAATCCCCACAAGTCATCCGAAGCTACCTCCACACGCAAACGATCCATCTCTGTTACTACTTGGTAGGGTTTAACCTCCAGTCCAGTTCATTTTAGGATTTATCCCACAACTCCATCAACTCAGGGGCTCCGCTCCCATTCTCTCCATCTCCTTTCACTATGTTTCAAGCTGTGCATTTCTGTGTGTGTGTGTGTGTGTGCATATATATGAGCATGTGTTGGAGGTTGGTGATGTTACTGAAGGAATTTCTTTACTAATAGTCCATGATTGACAGTCTAAGCTGTCTTTATTTGCTCAGTCATTTCGCGGATGCAAAGCTGTAAAACCAAGCATTGATCCACATCCGCTGATGGCTGGTATATGAACAGCACTTAGAGAGAAGGAGTCGGCCCTGCCCTTTGTGGCGCTACTTGTGTCTGCTGGGTCATTCAGCAGTATAAAGGCTCAGTTAGTTGGACAGATTCACTAAGAGATGGAAAACAAGGTGACCGTTATGTCTAAGATAACAATGCTTTGCTTATGGCATTATATTTAAGAATAGTAGAGTTGAAGGGAATTATTTCTGTGCTGCATGGCAGTGATGCACCCCTGTGAAATACTCCTCATAAGAAACATGAGGATTGTCTAAAAATACTTCTCTTGTTAGAGCTGAGTTAAATATTGTAAAATAAACCTGGAGGACAACAAGGGCAAAAAATAATATGAGTATCATTCACCACTGATGACTCTGCGCAACATAATAGACTCAGTCCTTAGACCAAGTGGGAAAGGAGGATGGGGCGCAAATCAGTTGTCAAGAGGTAACATAATGGTCCTATAGCAAGCAGAGAAAGCAGGCCAGACATGCATTTCAACATGTACATTTCATGTACATTAGAGACTCTAAATGGACTGGTCTTTAATGTCCAAGTCAAACAACTGTTAAAAATAATAAGTTGGGATGATGCCACTCCAAAAAAACAAAACATAAAACTAAACTAAAACAAACCTCCATAGTACTATTGATACTATGACTACAAAACATGAGACAAGCAGTGTCACCAAAATTAGAAATTTTTCAGCAAAATGTTGTGGTTAGAGAGCAATTCATCTTTTTGATGAGCTTTGATGACAACGTGTTTGAAAAAAATCCTAAAATCATGACCACAGCATAGTGGTGCTGTTTTTTGGGAGTTTGTGCCGCTAAGTTGTTGTGCATTTATATCCCCAGTTCAAAGTCCATTGGTTTTCTATTGGACTGAATTTGTTTTCTTCTTTCAAAAACATCCTCAACTTTTGGGGAGTCACCAGAGAGTCGACAGAGATTAGAAGTTCCATCAAATACAACAATGGGCTTCTACACAAGGCCATTCCTTGAACATGAAAGATGTATGAGTTCATGCAACCTGTCTGCCTTAAAGCATTATAACAAAATTATGCTGTTTAATGTACTCTAAGTGCTGATCTGTCCACGTTCCCCTATTAAATACAGACAAGAGAGAGGTGGCTTAAGTGTACAGAGAAACAGACAGGGCAGCCATCAGTCTCAACATTAGGCTCTAATGACTGTGGTGGGGGCAACAATATAGCTCAGGGCCTGAGGACCATCAATCAAAATATACCCCAGATTCTCATCACTCATTTAAACATTGTGAACTCTGTTTTCTTTGATTATTTTCATGCTCCAGGCTTTTTGCTCTTTTGTTGTTTACACATATTTCAGGTCTATTAAGAAGGAGAAAAAAAAACAAAACAAAGATCTGGTATAGACTTCAGCTGCCCTCATTAAACTTTAATCAAGGAGTCTTTCAACTTGGATTTACATGGTCAAACACAAATCCTACTGCAAAGTGAAAAAACTCATTTTCATTTGATGGTCAATCACCAAAAAGTCAGAAACACACCCATATGAGAGTAAGAGCAGACAGAAGCAACAGGAGACTTTCAGGTGTTTTTGTGTCTATAGACCAGCAGATGGCAATAGTAGTCAGGTATTAAAGAAAATATTACATTTAACCTCAACAGATATTTCCATTTCGGTAGATTAAGTCAGATGAATGAAATGATTAAAAAAAAGGGATAATAAATGAATTATCTGACTAAAAATTCATTTATTCGATACTTTTAACTGTTTACTTTGAAGTGACAGTTTGTTGTAATTACACCATCACTGTCCTGTCTGACGCACTCGGCCATCTCTCTGTTGTTATAGAGAGAAAAGTCAGTAGTACATGAATATGAATAACAGCAGCAGGCCATCACTGGAAATTGATTGATTTTGTCTGCTGCATTTTTTTCCCCTGAGACTTATCAAACCACAAAACAGACAAACATTGTAATGAATTGCATTAAGAGTTTACACATTATGGAGTCAAGATTGGTGGGGTGGTTTTATATATATAGGTTGTTTTTTGTTTTTTTTTAATCACTTTCATTTCAAAATTGACTTATAAAATCCACTATCACCTGAAACATTCCAGCGAAATCCTTAATAAGTGGTGAGTTCTGTGTGTATTTGATGGGAAACTATGGAGCAAATCAAAATTTATTCAATGAGGCAGAATCAAAGGTTAAAGTGAGCGTGGCTTCTCTGTTCACTGACTGATGAGCTGTTGGTAAGCAGACAGCTATGTGCTGTAAACACTGAATAGAGGGGAAGAATAGAAAGCAGTTTAAAAGTAGATCTACACTGTCGATGGTGCAGAGGTTTTAAAATTCATGTATTCTGTAGTGTGGGAGATTGAAGACCTGCCTCCCTGCTGAATCGCCCACTATCCCTGCTGTCACAATCACGCCTCTCCTCAATACATTGTGCTGTTGCTTTGGTGGGACTCTCTGTGGGCCTTTACCTGGTCCCTGTTGTGTGGTGCTAGCGATGATCCATTTGACGAGACAGCACTTCATGAGAGATTTACGGGAGAGCCGTGGTTTCTGCCACTTTGAGCCCTCAGTCTGTCCAATCGGGTTTGGATCTTTTCCATTGGCATCGGGCAGCAGACCACCATCCACAGTTTTCTCATCTGCCTGAGGAAGGGCAGAAAAGAGAGCAACCTCTGAGAGAAAAGAAAAGCTCTTAAACTCTTAAAACAGTCCCTGCAAGAAGGATTACCCTATAAAAAAAGAGAAACAGAGCACCTTCCAGGCTGTAGATTGTCTCGTTTCTTCTGACGCCTAGCTTTGTATTGTATGTGTCTTACAGGCCAAATTCACAAATTATTTTGGTCATTTAAGACATTTTCTAGCATCCCTTGGCTCGTGGTTTTGGTTTTTTCCAATCAAAAGTCACTAAAACAGGTCTAAATACTCACTGTACACACAAACAATAGACATACACAGCTAAAAATGAGCTTGAGAATGTCAAAAATATCTAATAAAAAAGGAGGACACTGTCAATTTTTATATTTCCTTTTTTTTTTTATCATCATCTCACATCTGCCACACAGTGAGTATTTCTATATTCAGACTGATATTCCAGTTAGAAACACTTTATATTCTCAAACGTAACCGATCTGCTATAAAAGTATCCAGTTACACCTGTAACCTCACACTTTTGGAGCTGAGAACAGTGAGGTTTTCTCAGCTTTGAGATTTATGATCATTTTTCGTATCTGGCACCATCTCTTTGTGAGCACGTTTGTTTGATCAGTCGTACTATAAGATTGAAAAAAGGTACCATGTGTTCATTGATAGTGTTATTGGACTATTCTGTTAGGCACAGGTTAAGGTTCATTTTACTTTGTCCCTTCTTCATGCTCTTGTTTCTTCTCTCATTTTTTTTCTACTTGCTTGTGATAAAGGACTCTCATGAATAAAATAATAAAGAGGCTGCTGAGAATGTCATTTATAGAGTTTGAAAGGAAAATAAACAGGACCGCTCTCCCCCGTTGGGCTTCAATTTGAATATGAAAGGATGCCAAAGCATATATCGAGGATGTTCCTCAATAATTCAAATCCCTTAAAACTGCATCAATAAAAGATCAGAGTTGGCCACCACAATGAGGTGAGGGATGGCAATCTGTAAAACAGAGTGACACTTGAGGCAGCATCTAAAAATCACTTTCACACACACACACATATACAATATATTCATGGCAGACACACAACTAGATAAATAAATTACAGTGCATAGAACATCCATGTGTCCCTGTGGAGTTTCTGAAGAGTTACTTTAGACTTCACTGATCCCAAGTTGCCATGACAATTTAAGTATCTATCTAAAACATTTATAATAAAATGTGCTTTTATATCAAGTAAATTAAAATGAAATCAGTTCTAATAAACTGTCTGTGATGCTGTAGAAGTGCTCTCACCCTAAAAATAAGGAATCTAAATAGAGGGTGATTTGGGGTTTTCAGGTCTCAACGCCCAAAGCACTGCATTATTAAAAGGGAATAAAGCATGTGTGCCGAGTAGTGAGATGCTCCCTGTGACGATGAAGTCATCATCAACACTGTGGGCGACCATCCTCCACTGATCACCACACATGCTACTAAACACATACACCCACGCACTCGCACACACAGAGAGCTATTTTAATGAAATGACAAAAATCAGTTGTTCTCCCGCCTGAATTTAATCAAGTCAGCATTTTGCAGGACCCTTCACCGCCTGTGGTGCTTTTTACTCTGCTTTTATTTCTGTTTGCCATATGGTTTAGATGTCATTTTGACTTATGGCCCAAACAGGCACCTTTGGTCAGTCTACACTTATCCCTATCATCATTTGTGACTTCACTATAAAGTGTGAAATCACAAGCGTGGTGGAAAATATACTTACATGTAGGCTACTGTACTAGTGTGCGATGCCTTGCAGATTTTACACTGACTAAAATATTCATGTTCACATTTACATTTGAATAAAATATTGCACTGAGAGCTCATATTAGTTTTTACATTGAAAACGTACAAAAAATGAAATGTAATGCTTTTTATAGATGAAAGTCCACAACAGGACATAAAGCAGTTAGACCCACATCAACCAGCTACCACATAGATCCTACTTACATTATAAAACTGCCAATTCTCAACATTTAAGATGAATTCACAATTTATGTTCATTTAAAATTATTAATGAAATGTATTTTAAAAATAAAAAAATAATTATTCTGGTCATTTTTCTTAACTTCTGATTTCATATACTGATGCATACTTTGAAAATATAAAGAGCAGCCTAGTTTTCTAATGTGCATCTGAGTTTATGGACTGCTGGTCATTTTAAAAAGTACTTCAAGCAATGTAAAGTACAAATAGCACACACAGCAACATTACAATGTTATTTCTGCACATTAGTTAAATCTCTTCAATCAATATGTGAATTAAAGCATTAAGTAGTAAAAGATGTTTACTGCACCTGCATTGCGTCTGGGTATGTGTTGATGTTATGGAGAAGATCGCTGCAGCCGTCCGGAGCTCGGGTTCCTCAAACGACCCTGAGTCAGCTGCAGCTGCACAGAGAGACAGAGAGGGAGAGAGACACAGGCAGACACAGGCAAAGAGAGAGAGAGAGAGAGAGACAATGTATGTATGTAATGACAGACAATGTATGTGTGGGTTCAAACTCAGACACTGACTCTCTGAGGAAATTAAACTGGATTACTGGTTTACACACGTCTGTGTGCTCAGATATAATAATAATAATAATAATAATAATAATAATGATGATACTAATAGGCCGCCTACTACTACTAATCACAATAGTGTTTTGTTTTTCTCCACTCACTATTTGTAGGAGCTCTTCTTTAACACATTATTTATCTAGAGCCTATTGTGTTCAAGATGTCAGCATATCAGTTTAATAGTTTTTGACCCTCCACGTGTTCTGAAAAAAAAAAAACTTGATATTTGTACAGACACCATAGTGTCTCAGTGGTAATAATGCTGGAAAGCTCCTTTGACTTTCAGTTTTGAAATTAAAGCCCAGTAAGGGCACAGTTTGTCCTGTCCACCTGTCTTTATCAGTGCTATCACATTAACTTGAAAGGTAAATGAATATTATTACAGGAAGCTGCCCAAAATATCCCCGGACACTGCCCCTGCAAATATTGAAGTGCCTCTTCTCAAATTCTTTGAAGGTTCTGAAGCTTCATGAGGATGCATTGGCTGCATCAAAAGTCAGAATATCACCATATAGTTTGTGTGTTTCCTCCTCTGGGGACCATGAATATTCCTGCAAGATTTCATGGTAATCTATCCAACAGGTCTCGAAGCATTTCACTCTGAGCCTTCAAAAAAAATGATATGTCTCATCTGGTTAATTGCACATTGTTGTCTTGAGCTAATGAACACACTGATTGAAAATGTTTTAATATCTTTTTCATTGTTCCAGCAGTAAACCTGGAGAAACTTAATATTTCTGTTCTCATGCCACCGTCTCATCTTCCTACAGGTCTGTCTCTCTCCTGCAGACATTGATGTTATTTTTAGTCTCACTCATTTCATAGAGCCTCTAGTTTCCCTGGTGCCCTACACGTCCGCTCTGGGTTTAATTGAGGGTGCGTGTTCACTGTAGATGTGCCGTGTGTGTGAGAAAGATAGTTTCTCTTATTTTCTCTCTTCCCTCATGAAAGTTGTATTTTTTGGACACTTCATCCCAAACACTCACATGCATGGCTGCACACATTCACACTGTATCTCCAGCTGTTCAACAAACATCCACTGCTACTCATCCCTCTGTATAAGAGACATGACGTAACCTGGAAATGCAACATTAAAACGTCAAACAAGTTGACTTAGGTATGATTTACATAAATTCTGTATGTTATCGTAGAGCAGATGGAGTTTCACAGCCTCACAGCAAAGAGGGCATAGAGGGTTTGTTTTCATAACCCTTTCCCCACAGGTCCACACACAGAGCAAAAATACAGACCCGATGAAATTAAAATCTCCACAGCTATCCCAAGAAACAAAACAATTCAATGAAATATTGAGGTGGGTCTGCTAAAACCTGATGGTGCTTTTCACTGCAGTAAATTAAAAACATGACTAAAGAACTTGTGGAAGAATAATATCCAGGAGGATGTTCATTGTCTGCTACAAGACCTTGTCCACACCGTAAATTTCATACAGGAGAAATATTCCTGGAATAACCGACTCTTTCATCCTCTGTCCTATCAGTTTTCCCTCCCTCTATTTATCCTTCCATTTCCCTTTTGCTCACTGCACTGTTGCTGTCAATTCACCTCCATCACTTTAACTGCTATCGTGTTTTTGAAGTACAGCCTGATATGAATGATAATCAACTCAGCAGCTACAGTATGTTCTTGACTTATTCCGTTCACAGTATCCAGGCAACTTCCAGTTTAGCTATCCAGTTAAAAATGTTTGAACTTTCTTTTACAAATTGGACAAGATGTTTCTGAAGATGTGTATTAAAGTCATTCACCCTCTGCTGCACCTCGCTCCTTTTTTTCCCAGCTCATGAGGCTTAGAGGAATCCAAATGCCAGAGCATTTCAACGTTTTAATTAACTGAAGAACCCTAATCTGCCCCCTGTGTTAATTATGTACGTGCAGCTCTGAAAATGCTGTCATGGTCATCTTTATCAAGGACCACGTGAGGGTTGGAGGTTAATTATGCCGTACACTGTTGCTGGTTTTCCAGAGGAACCTCAGTGAAGGAGAAATGCTGCAGATAAAAGTTTCATTTCAAACTACCTCTCTCCCTGCTCATATTTTCCACGCATTGCACATCATAACTAATGCAACGCCTACACCATAAAAGATACATCTGACCTCTTTTATTGCTCAATTTCAGTGTCTCAGCATAAAAAAAAATATTTAAGCTTTTGATAAAGACTCCAATAAAGATTGTCTGCTTTGATTACTGTGTCGGCAGAAGGTAAAATCTTTCGTCACTGTTAATTTTACTTAGAACTTATGATAATTGTTTCACCTTCAGGCCTTCCAGCCTGTTAAAGTATTTTTTTGCTGAACATTATGATGTTGCAGTGAAGTTGACCCTTGACCTCTGGGAAATAAAATGTCATTTCATTTTATCCTTACAAATGTTCTGTGATGTTGTAGTGACCTTAACCTTTGGACTCCAGATTTTGATCAGTTTATCCTTCTAAGTGTCTTTATGCACCAAAATCAGCATAATTTAAGTATTCAGTCCCTGTGAATCTTTCTGTTGAATTTGAAAGTTTTCTCAAGATGTTCCTGAGATACAGTGTTGCATTGGGCTGGGATGGATGGTGGATGACCTAAAACCTCCAGCTCTGACTGACTCTGGTGCAGAAGACTTAAAGTGGACAATGTTAATTTCTGAAAATGTGTTGCGGAACCTCACTCCCAGGTCATCTGACGTTGCTCTCCAGGTCTGTTTGAAACTGTGTGGCAGCACAGAAAAGCTCCTGCAACTGCTGCCTTTTACTGCAAGTCTGTATGAAATAAACACAAATGTGTGTTAAACGTTTCCCCCATTGTCATGAGCAGCTGAAATCTTAAAATAACATTTAATAGTTTAATTTTAGAGCTGAGATGTCCACACACATCTAGCAAACACAGCCCCTCTCAGCAGTTTAGCTTTGTTGCACAGCATTTAAAGTACAAACTTTGGACACCAGATGTCACCATAGTCTACACTATAAACAGGAGAGGCCCAAGGCCTCAGTAGGTCAAATGATCTGAAGTGTCTTTATAGGGACAATCTCAGTTCATCAATAAATCTAAACCCTCTGAATACACTACACGATGTTCTCTCACACACACACACACACACACACACACACACACACACACACACACACACACACACACACACACACACACACACACACACACACACAATCCATTTTTAAATGTATGTAATTTAGCTGTAGTTTTCCTCACCAGACCTGTGATTAAGTTCAAGTGTGGATTCACAGGGTGTGTTTGTGTGTCTGTCTGTGATGAGACCAGTTAGAGTAGTTTGATGTGACACAAATTCGCATTCAAATTGTTCACATGCAGCCATGTTTCTGGACCATTTTTCTTTGTCACAAAAACCTAAACAAAGAAAGCAGCTTGCTTGTTGAGGAAAGTTCCAATTTTCTGTACAGATAAGCTGCAAATAATGGTTCTAGTAAGTAGATGGGGGGTAATTCAAAGGATGCCTGCAGTATTTCTCCTTTCTGGCAGACTTTTCTTTGAAAAAAAATCTCTTAATGATCTTGTTTACTCTCCAATGGCAATGATTACTTCATGTGCAGAGTTCGTTGTCATAAAAAGAAGCAGGAAATCCTTTACTGCCCACAGTATGGGTTATGGTTTTGTATACACACACCCTAACACATACACAAATACCCTCACACAAATGCACTCAAAGTCATAAAATAGATTTACATTTTTCTGTAGTTGCTCTACAGCAGATTAAGAGTTTAGCAAAGCAGGACTTTCTTGGCTTTAAGGCCTAGACTCTAGACAAAGGCGCCAAAGATAGAATATCCATGGTCCGCCTCAGTTTCCTGACTAAGATATGATGTCACTGTGGAGGGAAAAGGGGGGGCCCTTTGAGATCCCCTCACTATCTACCAAAGGGATGTGAGAGACTGAGGCTGCTTATGCACCACCCCCTCCATTTCCCCACAGTCAACAGGAAGACTGGAGCCCAAAGAGAGCAGCCACACTCTGCAGGAGAGGAAGGACGAAGAGGTCCAGCTGCACAGTCAGAACAAGGGAAAACAATCAAGGCAAAGGAATGAGCAAGAATCAGAAAGAGGTGAAGAAAATCCAGTCAGTTTATCTGCAGAACTTGGAAAAACTGAACCAGGGGATAAAGCCAGACAAGAAGAGTTGGAAACCAAAGGAAGGAGACTTTGCTGTGCAAACAGCCATGGAAAAGCTGCGACAGCCTCCCATAGCAGGGCAAGTCACCAAGAGCTCAGCTCACAGAATCAGTAGAGACCTGACCTGCTCCATCTGCTTGGATCTTTTCAAGCAGCCAGTGTCTCTGCCCTGTGATCATACCTTCTGCCAGGCGTGCATTGAGGGCTACTGGACTGGTCCCCGTGGGCACGGACAGGGGGGCACAGGCTCCTGTCCCCAGTGCAGGAAGGTGTACCCTGGGCAGAGCTACAGGCCCAACCGCATTGTTGCCAACATAGTGGAGAGCTACTGTCAGGGCCTGGAAGAGAGCGGGACTGGAGCTCGTCTGGCAGATGTTGGGGTGGCAGAGAGGGCTCCAGCTCCAGTGCCCCGCTGCAGCAGACACAGAGAGGAGCTGAAGCTGTACTGTGAGGAGGACCAGGAGCTGGTGTGTCTGGTGTGTGGCGTCTCCCAGGAGCACAGAAATCACACCATGGTGTGTGTGCAAGAGGCTGAGAAGAAGTACAGAGTGAGTCAACTTTATGTTATGGAAAAAAATCAAAGACAAAAAGAGATTGTATTTGAATGCATCAGTATCAGAATTATGCAGAAATGATAGTGTTATGAATGATGTTATGATGAATTCTTTACACCTTTGTACACTGTCTTCTTTCTCTCCACTGGAAGTCTTGCCAATATATGCAACAAGGACTTCTTACTCTTGGTAGGAGACAAAAAAAAAAAGCTACACTTTTTGCTTTGGATGCTTGAAATTGAAATTAAACACCGGTTTTAATTCATCTCTTTCAAGTTCTTTTTCTTCATATGTTTAAAAAAAGATGTTCCAGAAAACAACTGATCAGTGTAAATATTGTAATGAAAGTGAGAACTATCAGACAAGCTGGGTAGACTCACAAAGCAGAACTCACTGTGGATAAAAGTTCAGGGTGTTTATTTCAAACGTAGGTCTGGCACACAGGCAGGGGTGTCCAAAACAATCACTGCACAAACCACACAAGGGACTGGAAACACAAGAAAAAGGCTGGAGAGCTGACAGGAACCAAGACAATCTGGGAGGAAGGAAAGGGAAAGACAATTGATGTATACACAGAGTGGCAGGTAGCCAACAGAGCACAGGTGAAGCACATTTAAGTTAATTCTGGTGGGAAATTGACCTGGACAGACATGAGGAGAAAAGAGACCTTTCAAAATAAAACAGGAAACAGAACACACACATTGAACCCCGACAAAAACAAGTTCAGTGTGCAGATGTTGTGTCTCTTTCCTGTCAGATGTCTCTGCACAGCTCCATGGATTCCCTCAAAGCTGAGCTCAATACAGCGCTCCAGTGTGACAGAGAGGCTGAGGACGAGGTTAAAAAGCTCAAGGTAAGGTCACTATGCACACACTGAAATGCAAAGCCTGCACCAATAGAATATATTCTATTTGTCTCATGTCCAATGCACTTTGAAGTTCAGGCTAAATCTACTGAATATGTTTTTTTCAAAATACTTTCTACAAGAATTCTGGGGAAGAGTCTAAAGCCTTTAAAAAATCTCTAATGACTGCTATCACTGTGTCACTGACTGTGTCCATCATCTTGTCACCCACTCAGGAACACACCGCTGACCTCAAGCAGCGTATTGAGGCCCAGTTTAGCGACCTACACCAGTTCCTGTACCAGGAAGAGAAGCTGCTGCAGGTGAAGCTGAAGACAGAGGAGCGCAGAGAGCTGATCTGCCTGGATGAGCACAAGGCCCTGCTCTGTGTGGAGATCTCCCGTCTGCAGAGGGCTGTCCACGAGATTGAGGACAAGCTGAGGGAGCAGGACCCCTTCACTCTGCTGCGAGTAAGTTCAGCTGATACGAACTTTTTACACATTAAATAGAGTCCAACTGGAATTTATTAAGAGCCTGATGAGTCAGCTTTAGGGATGATTGAGAACAGAAATGCTGAGCTCTTGATTTCAAGCTGTTGCAAAAACTTTATGTCGTACTTGAGCCAAAAGAAATAAATAAGTACTTTATGTGTTTAGTTAGTTTCATATCTTATTTAAATATGTTTCACGTTGTCTGTGCCACAATGTTTAATAAGTTCCAACATAAACATTCAAGAGTTAAGTGAGCAGGGTGTGACTGCTCTGGCTTTCCTGTTTCAGGTTGTGCACTATTCTTAAGGCTATAAACATGTATTCCAAGAGCAATGTTTAAAGTATTATAGTGTACTACTTTTCTAATAACAAAAGATTTGCTCCCAGTGCGTGCAGACAGGATGCAGGCCAGTGATCTCACTCCTTGATCTGCAGGATAAGGAGTCCAGTTTAGGAATCTAGGGCTGTATTCTGGCCACAGCTGTGGGACTTTCCACAGCCACAGGGAGATCCCACAGGGTGGGATAGCGTGAGCTCAGACATTGATGTAATGTGGAAAGAGCTTTCTCTTACCCCAGATACTACACAACTAATCATCAGACTTTTTCTTCCTGTTTATTCCTGTGTCTCTTTTCAGAGCATCAAAGTCCTGCTCCAGAGGTGAGTGTGGATAAAATTTATCCGTCTTAGCTTAAATAATATTGTTTCTTTGTCTGTATTGATTATTTTGATTATGCTTTTGCTGGCAGGCCATCGCTGAAGTTTGAAAAACCTGCATTTACCCCACCCAGTCTGTGTGAGGGCCGGTTTGCAGGGCCCCTGCAGTACAGAGTGTGGAAATCCATGAAAGGAAGCATTTACCCAGGTACTTCATGGGGCCCTGTCTGCCTCCGTAAATCTAGACCAACACAGATATTCTGAGCATAAACATTTTACCAAAGAATCTTTCAAACTGTATTAATTTGAACCATCCTGTGTTCAGTTCCAGCAGCCATCACGTTTAACTCCAGCACAGCCAACCCTTGGCTAAGCCTGACCTCCTCCCTCACCTGTGTTCGCTACCAGACCTTTAACCACACTGTACAGGACAATCCATACAGGTTCAATGCGGCCCTGTCCCTACTTGGAAGCCAAGGCTTCACCCATGGGCGCCACTATTGGGAGATTGAAGTCTATAGCAGCACGGTCTGGACTGTGGGTGTGGCTCGAGAGTCTGTGCCCCGAAAAGGAGTTATCAAAGCCCTACCTGCAAACGGCTTTTGGACTCTCTCCCTCTCTTATGGGATACAGTACATGGCAGGAACCTCCCCTCCAACTGTCCTATCCCTGGAGGAGCCACTGGCCAGGATCGGAGTGTACCTGGACTACAAGAGGGGCCTGGTGTCCTTTTATAATGCAGAGAGCATGACGCATCTCTACACCTTCAGGGAGATCTTCAGCGAGACACTGTTCCCCTACTTCAACCTGGGCTTCCTGGATAAAGTGCATGAAAATGAGCCTCTTAAAGTTTTCTTACCAAAGATATGAAAATGGTAAAAAAAAATTGGTAAAAAGTTACAAAAAGTTACCAAACGTGCATGAAGTCAAACTGCATATGAGGAAAGAGAAACATAGTAATGTACAGAATTAAATTTTGCATTATATTTGTATTTGTGCAGTAAACAGTTGATATTTGCACAGCAGACACACACGTATCTTACATGTAAGATGTTGTAGAGTATGTAGACTAGATGTACTGCCACACATCTCATTTCAGAGAAGCTGGGCTTCAGTGAAGAATGTGAAAGTGTCTGGTTACCCGACTGTTGTGAGAAAAAATGTCTATCATTGTTACTTTTAAAATGTTTTTATGCATGATACATCAATACATTCATGTAAACGTCATCAATTTAATACTGTGATTTTTTTTTAAAGCATTTGGTGCATTCATGAGCGAGAATTTTTAATACGAGATGGTTGAGGCAAGTTTTAAATAAAAACAGCTTGATGTTAAAACTCTTTTTTAAATAAGAAAATGTTTACACTTTTGAATATTTACTCTGGACTTGACCCCTCATGATGGAGATGGATGGATGGACTTGCTATGTTACATGGAGTTCATGTAATGACTTTAAATTTCTTTCTCCAAAGTCTGATGTATATGAAGTGGCACCCAGCATCACACAGAATTGTATGGGTAATATTTTAAAGTATTTCTTGAAAAGCCTTTTACCAAAGTGTGCTTATTATTCCAGAATGAAAATGAACAAGTGTCTTTTTATTACGTACTACATCTTGATTAAAGATACCCAGTGAGGTTTAAAAACTCTAATGAGAAACATTTGTACGAGTCATTTCCTGCTTCTTTGTATCATGCTCACTGCTAACAGCCACACACATAGAAAAGGCAGTAAAGAAGAGACTCTGAACTCGTAAACATGGATGTAAACAAAGCAAAGCCTTGAATGTTTACAATTTAGTTTTTCTAAGGAACAGTGGTATGTTGCATGCATTTGTCAGACTAAGATGAGATAGGACTCGTTGAGTGAAAACTGAATGTAAACAAAACTTTGTTTGGTATCAAGGAAGCTTCACAGGGAACTTTAAATAGAAGGGTGAAAAGCAGACTTCCACTGTCCTTTCTGGGTGAATGTTTAAACTTGTTCAGTTGATCACCCACCACCAGTCTGGGAGGTTGTGAGAGCTATGTCATTGCACACTGACTCACCGTGGAGTTTCTACATCACTGCAGCAAGTGACAACGCAACATAAGATGTTCCAGCTGGTGTGTTCTGAGTTAATGTGCTTTAAATGTGCAGCAGGAAAGATTTTCAGTGTATTGTGGGATAATCTCCCTCTTAATCGTGATTTATTGCTTTGTGTTGTGTGAGCATCTAATGCATCAGTTAACATCAGTGAGGGGAAAAAGCAGCAATGATTGAAAAAAAATTTCAGGGAAAAAAGACCCTTAAAACAGGCGTGAGGGAAAGTTAATGAACTGCAAAGAACTTAAGACAAACAGACAAATAAAACCACACAAACTTGAGCCTTCATGTTAAAATTTTCTTCCATAATTATTATTACATGCATTTGTGATATGATACAACAAAGTGCATTAAATTCATTTAAAGTGATCCTTCAACCTCAGACAGTAAAAAAGTGATTAAAAAAAAACACAGCAAACTTTATCACAATATATACATTTCATATCTTAGCACAGTGTTATGAGGTAATCAACTAATTACAAGTGGTGTGACTGAATTTACTCAAAAGAATCACTTCAAACTAGTCTTCACTTTTCAGCCTATATAACTACAAAATGAGGAAGAGTAGAGATGTCATGGCTTTACTCTGTCTAGCAGAAGTGAATGTAAAGCATGTGTGTTGCTGTTTGTGCCACTCATGCATTTGCTCCTCACGCTCCACACATGTACAGCCAGATGTTAGGGGCAAAGTCTTCTTTTAGGCTTGGAGTCGGTTTAAAAGAGTCACTCGCTTGCGTGTAACGTGTCCTGGAACTTTGTGCTTGTGTAGTGGACATGAAAGCCTTTTTTATTGATGCTGTCATCCGAGTGAAACCTTAAAACTATGGCGTCTCCGGCCGAGTAGACCTCCTCCGGAGCCTGAGGAAAAGGTGCAGATACATATTTTGGTGCAAAGGTTTGTTTCAGCTTAATTTTAGCACATGGGGCTGATGTTTTTAGCCTCACCCCTGATCCACAATATCGTCCCAGCCTCGGAGACTTGATGTCAGCACCATCGTACAGCTCCACATAATCATACCCACAGTCGGCCTCCTCCTCAATCTCAAACACTTGGAAGATGATCTCCACTCCGTAACCCTTTTCAGCAGTGACCACCCACTGACAGTCAGAGCCACCAGGGTAGTTGTTATCTCCGAACTGTGCATGAGAGTACAGATCTTTTGTCTTGACCTCGGCCTTGAGGCTCCCTCCACATTCTGGGAATTCACAACCACAAATGAGAGGGGTCAAAAAGAGGAACTCATAAAAGTGAGGAAAGAATGCTGCTCTTTCTAAACAAAAGGGAAAACAAACCCATAGTTAAACTGTCACATGTACTATTGTATTTCTTCTCCTTTTAATACGTTGCCACACTTTTTCTGAACAGTAACGTCACAGCTGCTTTGCCCACCTGATCTGTATGAAACCTCAAAGCCTCTTTTCTGCACCGAGTTGTCTGAGAAAAATCGTAGGAACATTTTATTGCCACTAGAAGTGACCGCGGAAGGCTTTTTGGTGCCACAGAAGCGTCCCAGGCTCTGTGCACGGACGTCTCGGCCGTCGTAAATCTCCAGATGGTCGTAAGCACACTCCAGATGAGCCTCCATGTCGATCTCATTGATCACCTGAAAGTCGTTTTTAGAAGCTATGAGTGATGATCCTAAGTTTCTCATTGTTTTTAAAGTCTTCACTGTGGCCAACTACACAATATTTCAATGTGTACCAGTTTGATTCGATGGCCTGCGGTTGTGGACAGAGACCAGGTGCAGGCCTTTTTGCTGGGATACTTGTCAGGCCAGTTGGGGCTGCTAATGATGCCTGACACACTGTGTACAACATAATCACAGCCAGCTGAAGAGAAACACAACATATCAGAACAAAACAATGTGCTTACATCACTTCCTCAGGGATATTCCTGAAAAGAAGCATGAAAATAATGAAATGTAACATGAAATTTATCGTAAAGTTTTCCAAACTCAAAAATTTTGATGGATCAAGACTAAAAGGTTCCTGTGACAATCTTCCACAGTGAGGTCTGTGGTGTTATGGAAAACCTAAATAATGGCCTCAGATCGAGCCCCAGCTGATCCAGCTTTTATGAGGTGACTCCCACAGGACTGGATGAAAATCTGGATGAACTGACATTAAGCTAAGCTGATGAAAGACAGCAGAGACACATACTGTACCTTCTTTGCAGTCATGCTTATTATCGTGCAGCATGAAGCCGCTGCGACACTGACAGCTGTAGCTTCCAAAGGTGTTCACACACTCGTGCTGGCAACCTCCGTTGTCTTTGGAGCACTCATCTATATCTGTTGGCATGTAAGTTATTTTATGTTAGAGTTCCTTTGCACAGCAACAAGTGAATCTATCACAACAGGCTGCAGAGAACTTGCAGAACACATTGAGGTCAAATTTTAGGCATTTAAGGTTCTGCTGCTGAGTGCAGACGCAAAAGTGCTCTGTATTCTTCAAGAAGGAAGAATCTGCTGTATGAAACAGCAATAACCGTGGATCACATAATATCAGCAAAGCATGTCTAGGGAATTCCCCGGGTCAGCATTTCCTGTTCCCACAACAAAATGAAAAAAAAAAAAAAAAAGACATGTTAGAGTGAACATTGAAGCAGCTAAGGTTTACTTACCAGTCTAGACAAAACAAAGTTTAGCATCAACCTTCTGGCATCCTCCTCTTTCAGCTTTTATTTCTGTCACCTGTTTTCTTCTACTGAAGTTAGCGTAACAACTGACTGGCCTGGTTGGTCCATCTTGTCACTTCAGCGTCAAGTCTGCCCTCAGGTTCAATCACATCATCTACATCTACATCATCATCATCATCATTATCGACATCAACCTTAGGGTAAAGCAAATATTGTCCACAAAGTTGGCAGATTGAAATCCAGTGTAGATTTTGGATTTTGTAGATATTGGACCGTGTCCAAACTTTTAAAATTTGCAGATTTCAATCAAAGCTTCATAGCTGTTTCCATCCTTGTGGCAGAAAGTGAAAGCACTGAAAGCTGCCTGCATTGTTATTACAGCAGGTTTTTGTCATTCTTACTTTACCATATCCACTCTGGTACATAATCCTCCCTCAACACTTCTTACAGATTTGACTCTTACCTGAGAAGAAGTGGGCCTTGAAGCCCCTTTTGGACACGGTATTGTCCGACTTGAACTCAATCCTCATGTTGTTGCGTTGGGAAGTGATGACCTCGGGTTTCTCCGCACCACAAAACTTCCCATGAAGCTTTGAGTCTGAGCTCAACCCACTGCGCACCTCCACATAATCATATTTACACACCTTGTGGTAAAAAATAGAAGATTTTACTTACTACCAGGGACAAAAGAAGAACTTTATTATCAATTTGTCATTATTTTATCAAGTTTTCAAATAAAACCTCACTAGAAAGACTATGACATGTTACCTGCGAACAACAAAAACGTCACAAAAAAAGCACTGGAAGTCGCACTTACATCATTCCCTTCGGTCTCAAACACGTCGAACGCCAGAGTGATACGATACTGAACGGGTGCCACCAGCTGCCAAACACAGTTCTTGTTGGGTGGGTATTCTTTGGGCCAGCCGGGTGTGGTGAACGAGCCATTCAGCTTGGTGATGAGCCCACCACAGGCAGCTGCTGGTGGGAGGAAGCACTGATTTTAGTTGTAGATGTGTGAAAGACAAACACTCCCACGGCCCACGTATGTGAATGTGTGAGTTCTTCAACACTTTACTTGCAGAAAAACATGACATTTTAAATGGCAAGCTGTTAATAATGGAGTGATACGCTGAAAGAGAAGCTGCAGTGAGGGAACTGTGTCCTCTTGTGGTAAAAAAGGAAATAGAGAATTAAGCTTCAAAAGTGTGAAAGAGACAACACAACTCTTTAAAATCTGTGTGATCACTACACTTGTTCCAGCAGCACATAAAAAAATGGCACAAGCAAAATATTTTTTTACTTTATTGTAATGATGCCTCAAAGACAGAGAGATTTATTTTCACTTTAGACAAACACCTCATGAGAATTATTATGTGCATGTAAAAAATTTACAGTCCTGCTATTTTGCAGCAATGCACTCAAGCTAATCACTCCCCTCAGCAGAGCGCACAGCAAGGAACAAGGAGTAATGATAATAGTAATAATAATAGTAATAGTAATAATAGTCTACAAGTGGACGTTAATGTGAAGGTGGAGCTTTCAAAACAGCATTGGCAACAAGTGGGAATGAGCACTGATGGGCGTAATGAAAAGTGTGGTGGATGTGTGTTGTAGTGAGGGGTACTTGCCAGGAGGAGGCAGCAGCAGACTTGGACTGATTTTGATACAAGCTTGTGGGCTTCCCTTCAGACTTTGAAGTATTAGAAAGCTGATTGTGGGTGCAGGTGTTGTGTTAGTGCGTGGGGTCGTGCTCTACACTCACTCTCGCAGCTGCGTCTGTCAGCTGCCAGCTCATATCCAGGGTCACAGGCACATCTGTAGCTGCCCAGCGTGTTCAGACAGCGCTGCTCGCAGTGGCCTTTGTCAGGTTTGGAGCACTCGTCCATCTCTGGTGAACAAAAAATCTGAATCTGAATAGGCTTTCTGTGCAAAATCAAAGGCATAGTCTACCATTTGTTCACATCACAGACAACGAAAACAACCTTTGTCTACCTTTAAAAAAGTTGGCTGCAAACCCTGCTTTGTTGACTGAGCCATCAGATACAAACTTCAGGAAGAGCTGATTGGAGCTGGTCTTGATGTCGTCTGGCTTGTCGTAGCCACAGAAATGGCCAAGCAACGGGCTGCTCTCTGAGCCGCCATCTCTCACCTCCACATAGTCGTAGGCACAGCTGTCGTGTCTCTCAATCTGCAGCCAAATCGAGGACAGCAAAGTGACAGTGACTAAGAGACAGTGGCAAGAGCCTTGTTCTTGTTTGACCAGAGACAATAAAGGCAAAGGAACCTCAAATGACTGGAACGTGAGGCCAACCGTGAAGCCCTCTGCTACTGTGATCTTCCACACACACTCTTTATCAGAGTGGTAGTCGTCCGGGTAGTTGGGGGACTGGATCTGGGCACTGTCCCGCTTCAGTTCTCCTCCACACATGGCTGCACGTGAGGTGATAATTCAGATCAATGGCACTTTGTTTCATCTGGAGAAATACTAACAGCAAATAGCTGCTGATTCACATGAGTATGTAGGATACATGAAGTGAAGATGTACCTTCATAAACAGCTGAAAAGCCTTTGCCCACCCAGCTGCTGCTGCTTCTGAATTCAACCCACAGTTGACTATCAGTTGAGATGATCGGCTCTGGAAGTGAGTCACCACAAAAACGGCCTGCCGGTGGACAGCGGGGAGTAATGACATCATCTGTCAGGGAGTACTGGACAGCACTGAAGACGGGAAACTGTTCAGGTGAATTTTCAGGTTTCGACTTGACACTCAGAGCAAAAAGCGGGTCGATTGTTAATCAAGATTTTGAACCTTTCAGTGGAGATTTTCTCCAGAACCCATCCCGGACCTCCACATGGTCATACCAACACAGGTGACTCCTGAAGAGGTCCATGAAGGTAAAATTCAGCACAATCTGTGAGAGACAAAGCAATGCATTAAGAGATTAAGAGACAGTCAGAGGTTTCATATACAAGTAAACAACTACGGCATAAAGAAATGTTCTTTCCAAGCAACACTGAATGAGCCTCAAGTCTTTTACTGCTTCAAAAAGCAGTCTTTACTTTATTTATATTTACCAGTCTTATATGTCTGCAGTGTGCAACGTTACACATCTAAAAAAGGTTTAAGAAAGGAAACAATCTGTAAGATGATATGTTTACTATGCGCCCGGAGGATATGGAAAAAATTAAAATCAGTCTTCCATTGTTACAATAAATGTCGTTTTAACTTTACTAACAATGGATGTAGTGCACTGTGTGATCGGTGGGTTATATTTCCTTCCTCATGGTGCTTCTCCTTTGGACTTTTATGCTAATGGCCTAGTTCGATCAGTTATCGTAGGTTAACTATATGATTCAGACAATATGGAGGAATTTAATTATTCTTACAGCACTTTTGTTCATGCTGTATTTTTACTGAAGTTACGCTTTGACTTCATCAAAGTCATCATTCACCTTCTCTCCTGGAGTGACAGAAATCCTCCACACACAGTGAGCGTATGCTGAGTAGCCATTTGGGAAACCAGGAGAAGAGAAGTTTCCAGCGCTGTCCTGTAGGTTGTCCCCACACTCTGTCACAACAACACAACTATAACACCGACACAGCCACAATATAATGACCAGCAGGGAAATAACATGAGAAACAGAGGATTGCCCCTGTTATATATAAAGAAGATTGAGCTTTAGGTCATAAATATTCAGTTGTGAATCAAAAACTAATTGATTTTGATCATTATTAAAGCGTAAAAGTCAAAGTATGATTTCATTTTACAGCTGTGACACGTTACATGATGATCTTTCTACACATCCAATGCATCTTACTTGCACATTTGTAGAGTTTGCGAGCTTGTGCAATGTCCCCTTTGCTTAGCCTGGTCCTCTGTCCAATAGGCGGCCTGGCTCCATTGACATCATATCGGGGTAAGATTGTGTCCAAGAAGATTCCTCTGATTCAGACAAATCATTAAACTTGAGCATTTTGTTTTTCGGAGCAGATGAAAGGATCTCAGCACAGAAACGTCTGATAAGTAACAACATCTGGTAACTACACTGATGCAGAGGAGAATGAGGTTTTCAACGTCAGAAATTGCCATCAAGAGTACAGTTTATTTTCCAGATCCAACTCCTGTTCTGCACCTTGATACTTTATTGATTGTGATAATCTCTCACTGGGTTTGGGGCTCGCTCTTGCTCAGTTCCCATAGCGATGCACCCATGAATGACAGGCATGTGCAAACAGAGCGCTACGAATGAGGCCTTTTGCCGGTGCCAGCCGGCTCAGTGGAGCCAACTCCTGAATGCCAGAGAAAAAGGCCACTCCAGCCCAAATTGTTCAACAAAGCCTGAACTGCCAGGCCTTTATTTAGCTTGGCTTGCCTCCATGACCTGGACCAGCAGAGCAGTGATGGAGGTAAAAACACCAAAGCCCAGAGAAAAGCAACAGGGCGACAACATGCACGGGACAGAAATGAAAAGGAGACTAGTGTGAAACCATTTCTGTGACAATAAAAGATCAAATCCCCGAGGTCCTATGGAGCCTGTTTAGCAGAGCTGAATAAAGACACGAACACAGGGTCAGCGTAGTCGTCCCAGTTAGAATGCAGCATGACATTAGTAATTTTCACATTTTCACATATTCTGGTTCATTCATGTTGGCTTCTCCAAATAACTGAGCACTGCATTAAAAACCAAACAAGTCCCAACTTTTATCATTTCTTGGTCATTTCAAATTGAAATTTTAAAATCACAGATTAAAGATGTCAGAAGTAATGGGAGTGGACATAATGGCCACGTTTGAGACACGGGCGGCTGTACTGTATGTTCTAATACACAGGAGGGGTGGACAAAGTGAATCAGCAGTGCTTAGAAATTAGGCTATTGAGCAAGGCATTTTTCCAGTAATTGTCCCGGAAAAGCTATTTAATGGCCTCTTAATGTGAGCCAGCGTAGAGCTAAAAATAAAGCGCTCATTCTCAGGAATGCATGGAAATAAAAATGGTGAAATTTTGCAGTCCCATTTACACAAAGCTAAACTTTGGAATAGCATACGGTAACAAAGCATCTTATACCAACCTGGAAAAAGTATTCCTTGCATAATGCATGATGCTGCCAAAGTCGTACACTTCCCCAAGAGAGTCAACCTCGCCTGGTTCCATCTTCAGGAAGTTATACTCCTGTCCTATTCACATACAGACAGTCACTGGACCATATGCAAGGAAAAATGTCTGGAGGGTCAGTGAGCAGACACATCCAGTCAAACTTATTCTTCTTAGCACACATGCAGTAACAGTACCTGGCTGAATGTTGTCTCTGATGATGCTTACATGCTCATCACGGTCTGGGCGCGTGTGTTCATGCCAGAAGCCAATCACATGGCCAAGTTCATGGACCACGATGCCAAACTTGTCACAGTTCTTCCCTATGGAGATGGCCTGAGGGCCGCCACCCCTCCTCCCCACATAGGAGCAACACCTGCAGGGGGCAACAGTGTTCAGGTGCACATCCTGCAGCAGCTTCAGAACAAGCACTGACTCTGCTGCTTCAGAGTATTAATGGTGAGTTTAAGTTTAAAGTTCCTCACTAAAAATCTGTTTTGATTGCAGGTTATTAGAGTTTAAGTCTTGGAGGTAATTTTCCAACAGCTCTGTCTTGACAGTTGTGGGGGTGCAACATTAGCAAAACAAACTGCAAGAACATTAATTCATCTTCTACTGAAGATAAAACAACATTATTGTTCATTTAGAGCTGATTATCTTTCCATCTAATGGATCTTTTAACTTTTATTTGTGTTTTTCTCCAAACCAACACATTTTTGGCTTTTTATATCCTATTTGCTATACTGTGCCAAGGAGCTGGATTATTAGGTTTTTTTAATAGCTCGAAAAAACTACCAACTGCAAATGACGCCAATGAGAGTGAGTCAACAGTAACAAGCTGAAAAAACAAAACCATGGATGATCTGCATTTTGTAACTAGCACCTTTTTCATAGGCAAAGATATTTTATCCATTAACCCTAACCCTGTATAATGTGTGTGTGTGTGCATATGCACTTCTTCATTTATTCTTTTATAGGTCATTTTAATTATTGTTAACGGGTTCCAAACTCACCCACATGGCCGATAAGTGAAAATAATGTAGCTTTCTTCAGTCGTCCTCTCTGTGAATGTTACACAAGTGTGTTTCTCCCAGTGTCGCATCGCCTGACGGAAAATAGCTCGTTGACTGCCTGAAAGGAAACTCTGACTTTGGAGTGTGACAGGTTCATGATGTGAAAAGCACACATAGCAACAAGCATTCATTGGCTGCAAAGTAGCTGAAAACTCTTGCTGACAACAAGAACAGTTTTATAGGATTTATTGTTTTCACTCACCACTAAAATTGCCACTGATCACATAAGGTATGATGCCATCCGGCCACACTCGCTCAGGTCTGGAGGTGGCTGCTCTCCTCAGACGATGGAGACTCTGTTTGTCCACAGTCCTTCCACTCTCATTGATAGTGGCTCTGTTAACTGCAACAAGTCAAAGGGAAATCTGTATTAACGATCATCCCTTCATTTAGTTTCATGACAAAGGCTGGAATTTATTGTATTTAAAAGAGAAATAGCCAGTCAGAATATTCACATATTAACTGACTCATTCTTGCTTTGAAACCTGAGTCTGTTTGGTTGGTCTGGACGGCATGCTTGTGGTCATCAGCGCTGTGGGCCTCTTTAAACATGCGGAGGTCATCTTCATCCAGAGCAATGTCTCCCATAAAAGCAGCTGGGGCAGACAAATGAACACACAGAGGAACGGTAGAAGTAGAAAGCTGAAATTTTTGTTAAAAATAAAGCAATAAACTGCCCTATACTGTAAATTTGCAACAACACATAAGACCAACACATCTCAGTATACTGTTACTGTATAAATGATATTTTCTCCTCTCTAATCAGAAAATACTTGTGAACCACACAGTCCAGCTGCTGTTTCATTTTAACCAGTGAAGAAGATGAAGGTGAAGGTCTGGCTGCTTCACAGGACTGTGTCATACTGAGCTGCTTAACAGCTACACACAACGTAGCAACGTACAAAGCAGCATTTCCGTCACTGGAGCTTTATATAATGGCCTAAAGATGATGTTTCCAAAGCAAGTATAGTATATTTATCAACCTCGGCTGCAGAATCAGGAGAAAAGGACAGTCAAATATCAGCAGTAAATACAAATAAAAATTACAAAGAAATGGGTAATTATAAAAATATAGAAATGAATATAAACAGCATTCCACAGGCAGGGATGACTGAACGTGACAGAAAATTGGACCAGAGTTGTTGCTTCTTCCTTCCTGAAATAAAGTCGATGCATTTTTTATGAGACATGAGAATCTTAATAGCTCATTTGATCTCTTTTAATGTGTATTTTTAAATGCATCTTGTTCCAAAACATCCTCTCCCGAGCAATGAGATGGACATTTTTGTTTCCATCATTCAAAACACGCATCTGGGCATAAATCAAAACCTCGTATAGGACCAGTTAAGCTGAACAGCTCACTGGAGTCTTACCCATTAAATACCTCATTTAGCTGGGCCATGTAACAGCCTTTGAAAGTCCAAATGAAAAGACATAACAGGCCCTGTGTCGGCCTTTGAAGTGAATTCACTCATGCAAAGGGTGACTGTAAATGACTGTCACCCCTGCAGTGTGCACCCCATGCCCTGAGGCAAGAGCTCAGGGATTTCACTGGCATCCAGCCAAGGACAGCGCTGGCATGGCCTCAATGACCTCTAGTTTCCAGGCAACTGCCTCAGAGAAGAAGAACGGTGTGTTTTGCAAGTTTCAGAAGTCAGAAGTGAAAAAGGAACTCCAACCAGCTGGGGGCCCCTAATAACCAAATTAACTGTTTAGTATGTTAGATGATAGAAGAAATGTTTTCACATGAGAAAGCTGTTAGAAAGTGAGACATCAGAGGCACTGCCAGATTCCTGACAATTATTTTACAGTCAACTTTTTAAAAGCAGGATTTGTATATTAGAACCTGAATATTAGGGTCGTGTTTTTACTGAATGTTTTCTTTAGATCATTAATATTGGAAAACAATTATACAAGCACTGCTTTACATATACTGTACATATCTCATTTACTTCAAACCAACAGTGCAAACTCAACTATGACACAAACTATGAAGTACTTTACTTGAGTATAATAGACTCACACATGGCTACTTTTATTTTAAGTGGCTTTATGGTTGTAAACTGCATTTCAGAGATAGATATTACACGTTCTACTCCGCATTTATTTGAAAGCTGATGTTAGAAGCTACTTTGAGAACAACAATTTCAATACAATCACTTCATAAAATGTGATACAATATTTTTACAACATTTCACTGCTCAAGAATGAGTCGGGCCGATATGTTTTATTTTATTGTGTGAGTTACTTATTTCACTACTGCTTAAAACTTTAAAATGAATAATCAAGGAATTGAATGAGCGTGATCTGTCCAAACCAAGGCATCAACAAACATTTTACTTATTAAACAGAGTCACATGTAAAGACATTAGGAGCTGTGAAATGGTGATTTTGCAGGAAAACATCATGCAGTTGTTCAGTAGCCGCAGTGCATCATGTCAGTTTGTTAAAACTCTGCTTCAGTCTGATCTACCTTCATGTAAAACTGAATGTAATCAGTTCTGTGCCCCGCAGAGTGAAATCATCATTTTAGACTATTTGTTGTTGGATTCATTATTGCCTGCTTACACTTCAACTTCACTTATGGCAACTTCATTTTGTTAATTTTGCTGCTAAAAATGTTTGACTTAAATGAAAGTTAAAAGAATAAAACACAGGCCTGTTACAGATGATGGGTGAATTTTCATTGTGCAGTAAAGCTGCTTTAAAACAAACAAATCCTGCTGTCCTCTTTATATCGTCATTAGAATAAAAATCAAGCCTTATTTTTTCAATGGAAACAATCTCCACAACAGCATTATCAACTACATTCAAAGATGAATGAATTAACAGAAGAGGTCAAATGTACTTTACCAGCTTTACAAGGATCCTTGTAGTCGATTACATCAACGAGGTGACTTAAATTAGAGTCCACAAACTCCCAGTCAGCCGCCAGAGAGACGCACAGACCGCTGAGCAGCAGCAAAAAGCCAAGAGTCGCCATCACTTCTGCTCAAATATATAGAGGATGATTAAACTGGTGATGGAAGGAGGAGAAAAAGACGCAAAAAACGTTCCTGAACTCATAAACTGTGCGCTGTTTTCTCACGTCTCCATGCTGCTGCTGTTGATTCACTGACATACAGGAAAGAGCAGAGCTGCCGCAGTTCACAACAAAGCGCACCTCTATGATGCACAGAGGTCCTTCACCTGGAGTCAGACCCCCCACACACTTTAAATAAAAGGTTTTAATCGTTTCATTTCAACTGTTTGGTTTAACTGTGTTGGACTAATGAGGACCAGGAACAAAACCGCCAGAAGATACAGAGATATAGAGAGAAAAGCTTCTATTACATCTACTACTACTAACCAGAGCCTCCATGTTTACATTACAACGATCAATTCAAATGATGATAAATAATATAAATAGGGCAGTTCTTACTCCATTAAAATGCCCAGCTCTTTCCCAGCCAAATGCCTCAGTCCTTCTCTGCAGGTGTTGAATCTTGACCGCCATACACCACCTGCTGGCTGTTGGGTTTGCCCCCCCACACACCTCACATTCACCCTTCAGGTGGTGCTGGTCCAGTTTTAAAGAACAGTTTTACAGAAAATAGGATGAATTCTATGGATGTGAGGAGGCACATTTTGGTCCCATTTATGGACTTTAAATAAATAAGTAAATCAAAATGTTTTTAGATTGCTGACTCTAATTTTAATTCTTATTCTAAAGTGACATGTCCTGTTTTCCGCTCCTCAGACTATGAGAGACTATGAGATACTTTTTATGCTTACACAGACTCACGGGAACACTGCCATGATTTTTTGGGGTGAGATGTCAAACTACTCAGTTCAGTTCAGTTTGTTTGGTTTCTCACAGCGGCAGCCACGCTTGCTTTGGGATTAACCCAATTTACTTCCTGTCTCCAAAAGTCTGATGAAGCCTTTAAGTCTCTAAATACTGTCCAACATCTTATATCTGTTACTGAAATATGAGGCAACCAAAGTGCAGCTAGTTCAGCAACAAGACTGCAAACAGGGGGACAGGACATAAAACAAACATTAGCACCTCTGAAATGAGGTAAGGCCCGGCTAACTAAGCACCTATACCTTGGCAGTGCAGCACTGTGGGGTATTTGGGGGAGGGGGGGTATGTATTTGGGCCCTACTTCTGATCAACCATAAACTTCATACAAAAGTGGATGTTGACTCTGGAGAGCAGATGATTAACAGACCTGGGGGACACGTGAGAAATCAGTTGCACACAGACTGGAAGAAAAAACTGAAAATAAAAAGGAAATAAAGCTAAATTATGCCTGGAGCATTTTTCTTTTATGATCAGAATAGTTGGAATTTACAGTGCTTGCCTTCAAGGTCCTCTCATTTGAAGTTACATTAAGACTGATGTCATTCCCACATACTAGTACAGCACTTTCCATTTTGATAAAAGTAAAATGATCATCTAAATTAAGATCAACTGGATTCCAATTGCATGTTGAAGTGCACTGAATCACATTATACATGTGTTTACCACTAAGTGGCACTCATGGGCTAGGTCTAGAGTTTAGTAAACCTTCCAAAAAAGTGAATGAAAAAAAAAAACAAAAAAACAATCCAAAGTACTGTGTGGTCATTCATAGGAGAAAAAGTAAATCGCATACTAAAGCGAGTTCTGTTTCACTCTGTGAAGTCACAGCGCTGTGTGCTAAAATGATTAAGTTTTAGAAAGAGGGAGCTGAGGTCTCCATCCTTGCCAGCAGCTTCACTCCTCCTCTGCCAGCACACATCTGTGCTGAGGAGATGGGACACTGATTCAGAGAGGAGCACTTCATGCCTCGGAGACCAGCATGGCTCGCTGTGGCATAGTGTTGTGAGGGAGAACTCCAGAAGGAGAGTATTTATGTTGACCTTCTGTGGTTCAGTGGATGCTTTCTCTCAACTTTGGAGCAATGTCCCAGTGCTGGTGCAGGCAGGCCCTGCTCGGTCTGGACCTGGGCATGCTGATGGTGGTCCTGGTGGCCGGCAGTGCAGGACAGGTCCCTGGCAAGAGGGAGGCAGGGTCGTCCTGCTATGGAGGATTTGACCTTTATTTTGTTTTGGACAAGTGAGTGTTTCCACTTTTACTCCTGTGCAGAGGAGAGTTTAACATTTTTGGTGCATGAGTCATTTGAGAGGCTGAAATAATTTTTGAAACTAATATGCAGGTGCAAACATTATTCATGTTCTCTAGAGACACTGGTGAGCTACTACATGCTTGAATTTGCTACTGCACAATGACTCACAAGTTTTATTGGCTATTGATGATAAGCGTTCAGTGTTAGCCTTGAGCTAAACTTTCTGGGCTCTGTGGGACAAAGAGATTCCTCAGTGAGTGTCTATTCAAGTCGACCCAGTTAGAAAAATATTTATTTTGAAGCATTTTCTGTCAAGCTCTTCCTGTTTCAAATAATATGGTGAAGTAGTTTGTTAGTTGGCAGCAGTTACATCTGATTCTATCAGTGCTGTTCATATCTACCACAACATTTTAAATGTAGATTATTACCCAATTCCTGAAACAGATGAATAATACTTTCATTATCGTTTGCAACAGAATATGACCGCATTTCATGATTATTTTCATGATTGTTTAAATACCTGATCATTTTTAGAATAATTGATTTGTGATTTGGCTTTAATCATCAGAAAATAGCAAAGAATGTCCATACTAGAGACCAAGGTGACATTGACACATGTGTTGTTTGGTCTCATCAACAGTTTGAAACCCAAAGATTTTAAAAAACTTGATCCAGAGAATGTGGATCCAGATAGTGATAATTTCTTGAATAAGATGGAAATATAATGAAAAAACTGCATCAACACTGATTGATTATCACAATTGTTACCAATTAAATTTATTCTATACCAATTATTTATTCTGAAACCCTGAACATCATATCAAGTTATGCGTCAATGCGGTGTAGTTTTGTTTTCTTTGCCAGGTCATATAGTCATCCTTTCCTGCATGAAAATAGCAGTTTTATAAACTCACTTTCAACAGAGCCACTCGCATGTTTGAGAAAATAAAACCCCACTCCAGTTGCTCTTTGCATTCAATTTAGTCACTGCTTTGGTGATGTAAAGTTGTGAGATTTGAGAGAAAGTGTTAACATGACCACATATTCATTTGCAGTGTGTTTATGCATGTGCATTCATTTTGATGAGAAAGTGCACTGCAGGGATTGCTGTTGTCAGACTGTGGCCACACTTCACAGACACACGCAGCCCACATAGAGTCCCAGCATCAGCTCGCTCTGCAGAACCCTTTCTCCATTAGATCCAGATGTTCCAAAGAAGTTTTTTGGCTGTCTCTGCATTGGGAGTCACATCACAGGATAAATGAAAACATAAGCAAGGCAGAAGAAAAGAGGCAGTGCGGCACGAGAAGAGACTGTTGTGTTTGTGCATATTTGCCACGTATCCCAGTGTAATTTCTGCCTTCCCTTTTAAATGCTGCATTCTTCTGTTGATTGTTGTGTTTTATCTCCACCTGCTACATGATCAGTACCTGATATCATGCTAAACTCTGCTGAGAGACTGACGTGGCACTTCACTTACTATTTGGCAATACAAATGGGCTAGGAAGTCACATGACAAAGAGTGGAAATATTAAGCATCAGCATTCACAGTGAAACACAAAGGCAAAACCACACTGGTCTTCTATGCTGATTTTCAGTATGATGGATATGTAGAGGAGTTGCTGTATTATATGAACAGTATTATTAACGATACCAGTATGGACAACAACTGTGGAACTGAAAATCTGAGAATGAATACACATTTGACAGCAGATGGTAGTTCTTGTTTTTCTGTCTATCTGGTTACCTTTTTTACAACCCATAAAGTGTAATTGTTCTTATTGAGCACTTTTGTACAATTATGGTTACAGACTCCCCCACTACTCTTGTATTTGAGCCTAATTCACTGGCCAAAAATAGAGTTCATAAATAAAGTTAAAGACAAACTTCTCGTGTGACTACCAAAATCTACCATCGATCAGAGTCAAATATGTTTGTGTTTTATTTTGTTAGAGGTAAAAATAAATTGATTACTTTAATTAATGTAAATTAATCAAAAAGAAATCTTATAATAAATGTCCAACTTCAGGCAAAAATACAAAAGAAAATGACCAGGTCTTAGTTAGCTTCTCAAATGTGAAGATTTCCTTACTTCGCTTGTCTTATATGACAGTTAACTGTCATATCCTAAGAGGATTTAAACTGGAGCCTGTGGAGGATTGCCACGGTGTGATGGTGTGAATATTTTTGAAAAACAAAATAAGTAATTGTTATCCCTTGGCGCTTCCTCTCAGGTCTGGCAGCGTACAACATTACTGGAATGAGATATATTACTTTGTTGACCATCTGGCACACAAGTTTATCAGGTTGGTCTTCACAGAAACAGTCATGCTTAAAGAGAGAGAGAAAATAACACAAAGGTAAAATATGACAGTCATCTCTTCTGTTTTCCAGCCCTCAGCTGCGGATGTCTTTTATTGTGTTTTCAACAGAGGGAAGGACTCTAATGGCACTAACAGAAGACAGGTGGCACGCACACAGCCTCACTTAAATGTCCACCAGTTACTGCAGTCTAATCTATGTTCTGTATCATTACATTTCAATGAAAATCCTTATTCTGTGGAATTGGTTGATCAGAGAGTTGATTCGAGCTGGACTGGAGCAGCTACGCATGGTGCAGCCAGGCGGAGACACCTACATGCACAGAGGTTTTCAAAAAGTAAGTCAGCTGTGGAGCTGACGGGAAACTGATCCTATTTCTTCAACACTATGGCACTAAAATACTTTAAATGAGGCTCATTTAAATTTATAGCCACTGACGCCTGAAATCCTTTCTTTCAGGCCAGTGAGCAAATATACTACGGGACTGGAGATGGTGAGTGGATCATTTTCCTTTTTAGCACTTAATCACAGTGAAATCTTGTCATCAAAAGCTTATTTGAGCATCTGGTGCAGTCATCAAATAAAGAGAGAAACAACAACAAAAATACAGCTGCTCCTTCCATCACGACAATTATGTTGAAAATATTTTGTGCAGTTGGTTCACTTTGATTCTTACTTTTAAAAATATAATTTAAAAAATGATCTCATTGTTTGTTTGGTTTTTTTTTTAAACTCTACTCCGGCTCTACCTTTCAGGTTACCGGACAGCCAGTGTCATCATTGCCCTGACAGATGGAGAACTGAGAGAAAATCAGTTTGACTTGGCACAAAGAGAGGTGAGAGAGGTGACAGTAAAACTCAGCGGGTTATGTACAGAAATGAAAGTACTTTGGCAGCACAATTAAGGAGTCAGTTTCAATATATTTGAATGTGTTTATGAAATTATATTAAAAACCTTATGATCATCATGAAGACCGTCTCAGGTTTCTCTCTGGAGTTTGAGCCACAACAGGTCTGTGAGCCACTCAGAGAGGCTCTGCATTTTTTCTGAGTGATTGAGTAAAAATATTAGCAATTTCAGATACACACCTCAAATCTTTAACCAAATCTTGTGGGTGTTTAGGCTGACAGTGGTGATTGTTTTGTTGTGGAATCTCAAATGTACAGTTCATTTAACTAATGGGCTAACAGCTTTGATACCATCTCAGTATTAAACAACGTGGGGCCTTTCAGGTCACTTCAGTTTCAGTCCAAAGAGCGGTGCAGCAGGACTTTCCTTTCTCTAATGATGGAAATGAGAATGAACTGCAGCTTATTTGTTGGTTTGATGTCTTGTTTTGATCCAGGCCAGCAGGGCACGCTACCTGGGTGCCACTGTTTACTGTGTGGGAGTAAAAGACTTCAATGAAACCCAGGTAAACCGATCAGTTCATCAATAGGCCTGTAAACCACTGAAGAAATTGATTAATCAATCAGTGAAACAAACCACTGGACACATAATTGATCATTGAGTCACTTTTCTTCACAGCTTTCAACAATAGCTGACAGTCAGGACCATGTTTTCCCTGTGAATGATGGATTTGAGGCACTTCAAGGGGTCATTGACTCGGTACAAAAGACACAATAATGACTCTCAAATGTCACGGAAAGATTCACATTCTTGATTAAGTAAAGATCTTATAATTACTATTTTGCCTTTCAGATCCTGAAACGATCATGCATCGAGATCCTGGCTGTCGAGCCGTCCAGCATCTGTGAAGGAGGTACAATTCAAAGCTTCTCAGACACATATTACATTTGACTGGAAGAAGTCTGGGGAAATTCATATTATCACAAAAGCTCCTACCAGGAAAAAAACAAAGTTGAATGGTTATTTCAATCCCACTCCAGAATCCTTCCAGGTTGTGGTCAGAGGAAATGGTTTCCTTCACGCTCGAGATGTACAGAAAGTTCTCTGCAGCTTCCGCATCAACGACACAGTTACTTTGAGTAAGTAGTTACTGAAAGCTTTTCATTAACATTTTCATACATTAGAAACAAATCGGCAACTGGTACAATCATTTACGGAGGATTTTAACCCCTTTGAGGTCACTGTTTAGGTTTTACAGTTGTCTGTGTCCATGTCTAAGACAGACACATTTAATGGAAAACTTAACAGATACAGAATCCGATATTTCCCTCAGAAGTAGCTCAAGACCAAAATGACTAAATGAAGGATGAATATTGGACTTTTACTCATCACATGACTTTGGATGACTGATAATGTTTCTATTATTGGTAAATACATTATTTGCTTATCTCCTGTCTTGCTTAGAGTTATATGAGAGGATCAATACTGCTCTAATGTCTGCATGGTAAATAATTAGCTGGCATCAGCAGCCGCTTAGCTACTTAGCACAAAGAGAACATCTAGCCTGGCGACATTCAAAGTAATGATGGGTTTATTGAAATTATTAGAGTCAAAGACATTAGAAGAACGGGAGAAAGACCCCTGGGATTAACCATTTATCACCCGCCCTCCGTCCTCCACAGTACTTCACTCTGTAGGTGTGTAAATCTAAAAATAGCTGCAGGACCACATTGCATTTACACCATTATACTAAATTTATTTGGCCATATATGCTGGACATGGCAGCTTTTCCTGGATCACAACGATTTAAATCCCTCCCCCCCAAAAAACCATCAGCAACATCTGCATCTGAATTTAATGAGCTGGTACAACACTCAAACTTTCTCAGATGTCTGTAGGGGAATGTGGATCTCATCAGGGACGAGCAGTGTTGTTGCACACACTAGACACTCACTCAGCCAGGGTAAATAAACCACAACCTTCCCTGATTTGCTTCATTTTCCATAAGGAAAGGAAGTGTGGGAATTATATATATATATATATATATATATATATGTGTGTGTGTGTGTGTGTGTGTGTGTGTATTTTGAGGATTCATTTTTTTAAGTTTCAAGAAGTAGCAACTTAACTACACCTTAACTACGTAAACTTTTCCTTTACATCACTGTACTTTGTCTTTCACCACTGATAGTGGCTTATCTTGTAATTTACTTCCTATTTATTGTGACAAATTCATATTTTTCCACAGTGAAAAGACCTTTGGTGGTGAGAGATACCTACCTTCTGTGCCCAGCTCCTGTTCTGGAGAAAGAGGGAATGTAAGTGATTATCATTACTGATCACTGACAGGGTTGTCTGGATCATATTTAATGACCCAAAGAGATTTAATCAAAAACCATCTCCTAAAATAGTAACTTCAATTAGGCATCTTTTGCTTTTTTTGTGAAGGCTTTTCATGTTGAGTGGAAACTATTTCTAATGACAATCTAAGTCTGAGTTAGGGGCACGCTGAAGCTGGCAGTCGAGGCGCTTGCCATCAGAAATACATCAGTGCTCTTATTTACTCTCTTATTCTTTCCTCAGGTCGGCTACTCTCCATGTCAGCATGAACAACGGCCTGAGCTTCATCTCTAGCTCTGTCACAATAACTGCAGTCCTTTGTGTATGTACAAAATAATACAAGGAAGGGATTAAAACTGAAATGACACATGATTTAGAGCAAGGAAAGGCAATATTATTGTTGTCTGATAAACAGCTGAAGGATTTCCACTCATGGTGGCCATGCCTTTTCCCCTCCAGTCTGATGGGACCTTTGTGGCCATCGCCCTGCTCATCCTGCTGCTCCTGCTCACCATCCTTCTTCTGTGGTGGTTTTGGCCTCTGTGCTGCACTGTGGTATGTCAACCATTTTTACAGTAAAGAACACACTATCCTTTGAGATGTGCGGATAATCTTTCTTTTTCTTGTTTAAAGGTAGTTCATGAGCCGCCTCCTCCAGTGGTAGACGACATCTCTGTAAGTGGCTTTATTTTTTCTTCACCTTGGAATGACAAAATTGTATTGAATTCTTGTGTTATATTAAATCCTTATTAATTCCTCAGAATAATGACTGCCTGGATTATTATCATATAAACATGCACAAAAAAAAAGAAAAATTATGACCTTTTGTGCTCAGGAAATAACTTTGCAACTTTCTGATGATTGAAATATTAATATTAATGACACTGATATTAGATTTGTCAGAAATTCTATGAGTAATTTTCATGTTTTGGTTTTTAATCAAACACGTGCAACTCAACTTTTAACTAAGCGCAACTATTTATTTACTCCCACAAAATGAATACCTTCTTCTTTAGGATGATGAGGATGGTTTTCCCAAAAAGAAGTGGCCCACTGTGGACGCCTCGTACTACGGAGGCCGTGGAGTTGGAGGCATCAAGAGAATGGAGGTAACACTAATATCAAAGTGTTTATATAATATGTGGTATAATTACCCAGCACTGGTGATTGTATCTAGAAATTTGAGTGTCAATAAACACATGCTATTGTTTTTGTTGTGTTTCATTTCATTAGATCAACACTGATCCGTGAACTCAGAGCGCTCCAATATTGTAACAAAATTAACTTTGTAAATATTAAAGTGATTAAATCGACAGCTGACTTCCGGTTCACACATGATACACGTGGCAAACTTGGATCTACGACGCAGCATGTTTGGTACTGAGTGAGATCAAACACAACAGTAGAATACAAAGGGCAGCAGGAAGCAACTCATTCCCTAAAACAGATGAGTATGCAGGTCCACACTGGAAACAGCAGTCACTCTGTTGTTGTGACTTGTTCCATGCCGAACAGGGTTAAGATGAAACCATCTGGCCAGTAAACTGCAAAGTTTGAAGGCCCAGAGGCCAACATGAGCATTTTGTTAGTAGCCAAATCATGTGAATGAATGATTCACTTGTGGTTTGCCTGTGGTGGTTACAGGCAAATATGTTTGGTTGTCTTCAGTCAGGCAGGGCTCAGGCAAAATGAAAGTGCCATTCCCAAAAGATTTGGATTTAGCTGCTGTAGATGGTAAAAGCAAAGCATGATCAGAGAGGGAAGAGGAAACAACAGTGCAGTCGTGATTCAAGATTTATTTTTAGAGTGACAGTGTTCAGACTGACAACTGGGCCCCCTGCTACATGATACCTGAGAGAAGTGAAGAAAAGAAAGGACACTGACGTGTCTTCAGGTCAAGATTGACCAGATGTGTAAGTTGTCTAAGCAAATGAAGGTCAAGGAGACAGAAGTGGCTCTCTCGGTGTGAAGTCTTTCACAGACTTCTCGAGTAAATCTGCAGAGACCAGCAGTGACTTTGTCTTGAAGTTGCACCCCTTCCAAAGAGAACTCTGGAAAATATGCAAAGCTTAATTTAAGTGTTTTCTCTGCCAAGTTAAAATCCTCATGGCTTGTCTGCGGCAGCTGCGGGGGAATGCGTTTGAGTAATGATCTTCCAAGGTTGCTTTGACACCGCTGGTTTCACTCTCAGTGCGCCAATCGTTCTTGACATTTGGCTGTTTAGTAGCTCTCTATACTTTTTTTTGGGGTACAAAAACAAAACTAAAAAAATGGAAAAATGCTTACAGTGATTTTTAGCCATTCTTTGCAGCTGATCACCAGTGGCAGGGAGTCTCTTGTTGAGGTTTGAAGTTGTAAAAGTGTGAGGTATGTAAATGTATATGCTCTCAGAGGTTTAGCTCACTTCCAAAAGAGGAGCCAAATTCTTTTTTTTTTTTTTTGGATCTCAACTTGGTTTAATTGAATTCAATATAAATATGTTAAAAACATCTGGTTATAGCTTAACCAGATGTCATGTTTTACATACCAAGTAGATGTCTTGTGTTGCTAACAGTGAGTAGTCCTGGATCTGACAATATCAGCTCAAAACTTATTCTAGATTGTGATAAAAAAAAAAAAAAAAAAAAGGTAAAATTAATAATGGCAAGGTTAACATGCACATAGGCCATGTTCACCATCATGTTCAGGATATCTGCGTGCTAACTTTTACTAATGTGATAAATGCAAAGTACATCTGATAGGTTTGTCTTTAATGCTAATCAGGAAGTATTATCGATTCATCAGCCATGATTTAACCTATTTTTACTCTTTTTACCAATGTCTTTGTTCAGGTCCGTTGGGGAGATAAAGGCTCGACTGAAGAAGGAGCTAAACTGGAAAAAGCTAAAAATGCTCGAGTTGTGATACCCGCTCAGGAGTTTGATTATCCTCCACTGAGGCCTTATTATAACATGCACAAATCTCTCCGCCCCCAGAAGTGGTACTCGCCAATTAAGGTGCTCAAAGCTATCCCTCGGTTTTATTTTGTTTTGCCCTTTTTTTTTTTCATTTTAAGAAATTTTATGTATTTGATTCTCTGACTTTATTTCACGTCTTAGTTTGTGACCAGATCTTTGATATTTTGCTTATTTAAAAGATTCTTATCATATGGCTTTCAAATTCCTATCTACTGTCTTTTGACACCTAAATCTTTTCAAAGTGTCAGCAGAGTCGCTTTTTAACCACATACTATTTTCTGCCCAGCTGCCATAGAACTTTATCGCTGTGATTGAATACAGATCACATATTGTGAACATACTGTTCACAATATATACTATGATTCCAGATGTTGAAAAACTACTTCTGACATAATTCTTACAATGGCTCTATCTGCCATAACCTAAATTCATACTTTGTATGTGTTGTTGGGAATGATTTGTTACCAGGAAATAGTTAATAAAATGTGTCTTCTTGCATATTAGTAGACTGAATGGATAGTAATGAGAACCAGACATGAACTCAGCTAACCTCTGTATATGGAATCTATTGAGCGAGTGTTATTTCTCACAAAATACATTCTTTATTTATCAGTCTCTCTTCCATATAAAGCTGCCTATGCAAGAATCAAAGAAACACATCTGGAGCAGAAAATGGAGGAGATATAATCAGGCAGAGCCACAAATAAACAGACTTCATTAGTGTAGCTTTCTGTTTTGTATTTTAAATGACTGTTGGCTCATACACACAAATGATATCAATCTTGGTGGTTGTTATTAGGGATCATTGATATAACAACTATGGATCTTTCAACAGGGCAAGCTGGATGCTCTGTGTGTATTCCTGAGGAAAGGTTATGACAGAGTGTCCGTGATGAGACCTCATCCTGGAGACAAGGTGAGACATATTAACAATCCTCAGATGAATCAAGGCTGATTTCCTCTTTAATGAAAAGCAACATTAGCTTTTTTCAGTTTTCAGAGAAGTGTGCGAGCATTCAAAGCAAAGATATTAAAAAGAATGTGGACATACTATGTCAACTTTTGGCAAGCAGATGTTTAAGAATTCACCAAAGTTTAATTACAGATAAGGGAAACTTGGAGCAAAGGCCTCCAGTCCAGCATCAACTAAACAAGTTGTAATCTTATCTGGATGACATTAGTTGCAGCTAGTCCTTGGAATAAACACTTTAAAAAGAAGTTTGCTTCAAAACCCTGGAATAGTGACTTCAAAGGGAACTCTTAAATGGCAAAGTGAGTCGGCGAAGACACAAAACAACTGCAGCATTGTCTGGAGGAGCAATCTTGTCTGGATTTGTCATTAAGTATAGATGCTGCCTGTCTCCTCCAGCTCCCAACGTCAGTGCGGCTGGGCTGGTAGGAATGCTGTTTTCTTCCAATATACTCACTAACAGAGGAATTTCCTCTTTCTGTCTGTTGAAAGCTTTACCCCTTGGAATCTGCCAAAAGCTGCATCAGCAGAAGTAGATTTAGGAAATCATCACTGAATACGGTGCAGTTTCTTCTCTTCTTAGGGGCCATTTTTAATATTTGCATTGTACAGTCCATAAACAGAAAAGCTTCTGCAATCATCAGTGATTCCTCTTTTCACTGAACCAATCTGTTTTTCTTGATAACAGGGCAGGTGCATAAACTTCACCCGAAGCAAATCCTACCCTTCTCCTCGCTACCCCATCTACAACCACCCATCCACACCCATCTACACTTTGCCCCACACTTACCAGCGTCGTCCATCAGAGGGTAGCCACCAGTTAAATTTACCCCCCTCGCCAACTTCTACGCTCCCACCTCTGCCGTCCACGCCTCCCCCATCCACCTCATCCCCTCACATGTATACGCCACCTCTAAACAGAGCCCTGCCACCAGCCAACATGACCCCTGTCTCTGCGTCCCCATCTCCAACTGGTTCTCTTCCGCCTCCACCTCAGGGGCCACCTCCTTTTAGAGCGCCTCCGCCGTCGCGCCCTCCTCCACGCCCCAACCATGACAACCACTGATGATGGTGATGGAGAATGAAGAAGCTGAGGAGCAGGATCCCAGCTCAGGATTGGAAACTGAAAAAGACATTTCCACAACAGAGACAGAGAAAGAGTTACCTTCCAATGTAGCTCTTGACTCAGCACCTCAACACAAAGCTCACGCAATAAGTGCCATGAACTTGGACTTGATTTCAAGTCTACAAAGTGAATATTTAGTGTAACACACACAGCTTTGGCTATTAAATGCTATTGTAGCTCAGCAATTTAGTCAGTCACTTCCTCCTAAAGCCAAACCAGACTAACTAGTCAAGAATAACTGCTAATCAGTTGTATAAATCTGAGTTTTAGCCTTGGCCCTCAATGAATTGGACTTATTGATGTAAACTAATATTTCACTGCTTTGCACAGTGACAAACAGCCATCACAAGTTTAAACTGCGAACAATCCAGCGACTCAGCATCTGTGTCGTGTGTTTTATACATACAAGTGTGTTTGACAAGTGCTGCCTTTAAAAATGTATATATTGTGAAGTAATATTAATTAAATCACAAAATTATATATATAAAATATGAATATATTTGAAGCCTGCTTCTCATGAATGCGGCAAGTTTTTATATAGCTTTTTTTTTTTTTTACGAAAAATGTAATAGGTACATTTCTTATGCTAGCCTAGCTAGCTAAGCTAGCTTCACATTTATAATGCACAAATGACAGTGGGAATGATCTTATCTAACTTTTGAAAGCAAGTCAATAAACAAATTTCCATTCAGATCTGAGCTATACTTGTCTCAGAAGAGCTGCCTGTAGAGACCAGTTGTCAAATGCAGTGAATTTTTTTCTAAGAATAAAATAAATATAATATACTTTTAACATTTCTGTGAGCTTGAACATATTGTCGAAAAATTATTAACAAGAGCATTTTTCATTGAAAACCAGCTACTCCTGGCCCAGCCTGACTGTTTTGGCTTTCAGATATAGAGTCACGACAGCATCCCAGGTGCTCGGAAGAAGTTTATCTAGCCTCTGGTAAGGAAAATGAACCAATGGCTGAAGTTTTAAGTAAATAATAATAAGTACATAATGTAACGGCCAAACTGACCAATAAAGCAGAAGAGGTATCACTGACTAAAACGATGAAAATCAGCCTGACACGGATTTAGAAGCCATAGTGTTAGACTGCACTTTATGAGTTGTGTAATTAAATTACCAATTCACTGTGCAATAAATCAGGAAAAAGTTGTTTCTTTCTTTGCTCCAGTCAGGATTCATCCTTTTCAGAAGTGTGACAGATGTTTCTCTTTAATGCTGGTGGTCACATCTCACAGGTTAGCACAGTGAATAGACACTTCCCTGATTTCCTGCATTGGAAATGCTCTTTTGAATGAACTTCTAATGTCTATATTGTGCATAAATGCAGTGCCCCATATAGTAAATAGGAAGGGGTTGTTATTTTATAAGAGAGGGTTTATTGCTTTATAAAATTTGGAGACATTACGTAATCGCCAGCAGATCTCCACCTGTCTCCAACCTAAAGGTCATTACACTGCAGCAGGATGTAGGAATTCACCTTTAGTGTTTGGTTTTGCAGTTTCTTCTCTTTCGTGGAACAATGAAACTTCTTGTCGACCTATCTACTGTCACTTTAGAGGAGAAAACACTGACTGTCTTTTGTCAGAAGATTTTTTGTTAGTTGAGGAAGTGGACACAAATAGCCAGTTTAACCTTTCTTTGTTGAGTGGCCGGACTCGTGTCTCTGTCATCAAGATGGGAGGAGTAAAATGTTTTCTACACCTGGTAAAGATGTCTGATGTCTCAAAGACGAATGAGCATTATTAAGTTACTTTGGGCACAACTCTGTATCTATGGAAAATCCAGGAAATTCCTGGTAAGAAGAAAATCTGGGGTGCTTTTCTCTACTTTCCTGGCTGTCACTGCACGAAATATGCATACAGCTAAACGTGATTACAGGGATGAATTAAGTGACATTATTCAAAACAATTTGTTTCAATTGATGACATGTGTATAAAGACTCTAAAATTAAAAAGAAATTAACTTTGTTTTCAGATTTTGGGATCATGAAACAAGCCACAGAACGACCTTATTCTACTTATTCTTATTCTACCAGACCTCCTAAAATCAACCCAAATACATCTTTTCCATGTGCTTTCCTGAGTTTCAGCTCCTTCTGCAGTTGGAAATGCAGTCAAAGACGCCTGCAGTCTTGTGTATGGTGAGCTCATGGAGGCGTGTCTGACAAAAACCGCATGGAGCAGCGGCAGGTTGTCAGATTATAGGCACACAATAAAATCAAAATCCAACAGTGACGCCACGAAGAGCTGGAAGCTGTATTCACACAGCTTAACACTTTTACAGAGTCAACCGCTGCTAAGGACAAACTAAGCGTTGAGCATGGGTAGCTTGAGCACTAATTTATTTTGGCTTTTTCAGCTTGTCATGATGTGTCACAGTGAAAATAAACAGCATTAAATACTTCCATCTAACAGAAGACTCCCAAGATAAAGTGAACTCACAATGATTACCAGAAGCATGTGGGCGCATGGGCCTGCAGTTCACACTTATTTTCTATTCCCAGTGATGGCCTAATGATATCTGAATGATAAAATCAACAAATAATCATCAATCAATTTGTTCTGCGTTCGATGACGTGTCACATTGCCCCAGCAGCAAATATATACCTGCAATTTCAGATTTGGAGACATGGTGCCTGAGCTCAGCCAGTCCACCTTGGCTGCACAAACAATTGCAATCACTGACATGACGTTGACAATCAGTTCCACAGTTATGCTGGTTTATGAAGCAGTGTAGTTTCCTCACAGCCTTGAACCAATTTACGAGAAAAAAGCCCCAGATTCATTTATTTTCATACACTCACTCCCCACCTTTTTTTCCATCTGCTTGCCTTGTCCCAAGTTCAGGAAAAGTAAAACCTTTTATGCAAACTAAACTCACATGACACTTTGTGCATAGTTGAGCAAAAAGGAGAAGCTCATCTTTCACACAGACCCGACGTCTCAACTGACTTTTCCTCGTGAAGATGACATTTGAGCTGCTTTATTGGGTACTCTCTCTGAAGTGAAAAGTACTCCTGAAATGGCAGACCTAGTGTTTTTGGCTCATCCTGTGTTATTGTTTTTACCATTTTTCCTCTGCATGCTGTTTTATCTTCATAATCTAGCGTTAATAAAAATAGATAACTAAATCTTTCCTGGGAAAAATGTTGCCTTTGGTCTCCGTGCCCTGACTGAAGTTGTATTTTAAAAAGAGAACTGAACTGTGGAGCTCCAACATCCTGTTGCTCAGAGCATGGGGGAGCCATTATCCACTTAAGTCTATCGCAAGTCTATCCAGTAAGCCTATCGACACCTCTATGCCACTAACAACCTTTTGAATATAATTACTGTCATTTGACAGATATTTGCCATCATGTCTTCTCTCAAGTCGAACCATGTGAGCCAGGATCACCTGGTGTGAAACACCAATGTGTAATTAGGCATTAAAAAGGTACAAACCTTGACATACAGCACTACCACATTATTGAAAGCTTAAAGAGGTAGATGATGACAATGTGAGGAAATTAATAGGATGTGTTTGTACATTATAAACCTTTAATAAAATACAAAGTTGAATTTTATATAGATAAACCTTCCTAATGGCAAGTATAAATAGCCTGACGATGTAAATGAAAAATACTATGCACGAACAAAATGCTATTCATAAAGATTTACATAAAATCCTTATCTCTGATGAAGTATGAAGCAAAGTTATCAGAATTTAAATTGTTCAAAATCTTATCACTTTCAGAAAATCTTAACAAAAATTTGGCTCAGCAGAGATGAGGTTTTTTTCTGTGCTGTGGCTTCTAGCAATTATCTAACCTAAAGCTTAAAATCACATACATGATATGTTTTCTTCAAATTACACAGACCAAAGACAAAAAACATTAGGCGAAAAGAGTCCTTCCTTCCAAAACAACCACGAAAGTCTAAGAAAACTGCTGGGGCAACAGCAACTTGAGAGCAATTATTAAGCAGTAGGGGAGCTTGAAATCACTGAGATCCTATTCATTTTATTTTTGTATTTCGCCATTAGATTTCACAATGCTCTGAATATTTTCCCTACATCAACTGTATGAAAACGTTTCTCATGATTTCTCCTTTTTTGGTATCTTTTGTGGTATTGATGCTACACTGATGTTGTGAATATTTGCAAAGATTTGTGTAAAATATGACCAACTGAGAAACACACTGAACATTAAAATTTAATAAGACCGAATTTTTAAAAAGTTCATGTGCAACAAAAACCATCTTGATGTCCTAAATGGAGTTTGACATTGACTGGAGGATCGATGCACTAAAGCTCTTCTTAATAACCTCCATATCCAAGTTAAGACTGTTTTTAAAGTGCTGAAATGATAACTAAAAGCAAATCAGATCACTGAGGTAGACAATTACATTTCAAGAATAAAGTACAGTTGAGATAAGGGATAATTTAGTCATTTTAATACTGCAGCAATAGTATAACTAGATTAGAAAATGGCTAATACCGCGACTGCCTTATACTTTAGCTCCTTCATAAGTTGCAAAAAAAAAAACTTGTCTAGGCATTTTTAGATGACAATTATATAATCAAGGTTTTCCTTGAGTGCATCTTGGCTGAAAAGGTGCAGCGGTGAATGGGTCAACCAGAGTTTTTCCTCCTATGGTCCAGGATTGCAGAGGCCCCACGGCCACAGAACCCACGGCGGCCTGCTGACCAATCCTGGAGATGACCCGGTGCACCGCCAACGGCTGCTGCAGCACAGAGTGGGGGGGGCGGATACCAAGAGGCTGAAGAGCAGATACTGGGACCAGGTGACTGTGTTTGTGTTGTGTGTGTTGTGAGTTAAATGTGTGAGTGTTTGCTTTGGTGGTTTCCTGCCTCTTGCCAAACGGAGCCCGGAGGAAAACATCAAATGCCTCAACAGGTTTAGGAGATGCAGAAAAGGAGGAACTGCTGAAAGTCTTGCCTGCTTTCTCTGGAGGTTTAAAAGGGGCCAGCTGGAAGACATCAGCGGTTATGGGGCTGTTTGGAGGCTGGAAGTGGGGTACTTGTACTTGGTTGACAGGCATGAAGTGAAAACTGGAGGGATTCGGAATCACATGATGCTGCACGCTCCACTCATCTGATTGAAACATGTGTTTGTTATAGACACAGGCGGCAGTCCTCTGCTCGATCTTCTGCCATTGCTTCTCCTCAGAGAACTGCACAGAAACCACAGACACTGAGCCGTGACATATGTTACTGTTGAGCTCCCTCTGCAGGTCTGTATATGGAAGACATCAGAGAAACAGAGATGAATGCTGAAAAACATTGCTGACCTTGTAGGGATCTCTTGAATATTCTAAAATAGCTTCTTTTTTGGTGCCTGACATACAAATGATAGAGAAATGAATGAAAACACAGAGATGGAAAAATATCAAGAGATAATTGTGGAAAGTTCTAGAGAAGGCAAGAGGAAAGGTGAAAAATGCATCATGTTCCACATGTGGGGTGGAGCATGTGAGGTTTATCAGAGGGACAGAGTGAAAGGCACATTTACAGTTTCTCTGCTCTACAAAAATGTCTTATATCATGACGGTGTGAATGTAAAGCAGCAAGCACAACACAAGGATCCTGAAACCAAAGCAGGTAAATACAAATGGAAAATACAGATATTCTCCATCATCCGTTTTATCTCTCTACTTTATCTGACTGGACTAATGCTTATTTTTATGGCATTAAAAACGTGATAATATATAACATTCTTAATTTTTTCCCCCATTTTATATTGGCATACAATTTGAATTTCCCTTCGGGGATTAATAAAGTATCTATCTATCTATCTATTAGATCATTTTGTTCAGGATTTGTATTGAAAAGGTCAAAACCAGCCAATCAGTAATGTTATGTCTCATTGGTTAGTGTCACACACTACTTTGCCATCTTTCTACTGCCATTATAATCCTGTTACTCATGGCTCAATAAATGAGCAGACAACAATGTGACGTGTCCTTGCTGTAACTCTGGCAGTATGCTGGCAGGTCAAACCCTTGTTACGGGCAACTCTTTAAATTCAATCTGAACTGGACAGAGCATAATCTGAATGGTAAACTACTGCACAGAAATACACTGTCAAAGAAGAAGCCCTGTAGTAAATCACTGTGTACCAATTTATTCAAAACAATGCTATTGAAGTTTGCTACTCAAAATCTTTAATTTGGAATGTATGAGAAAATAAATCTGAGTTAATTCTGTTCTTAATAGTTTTTTCGTCCGGCCCTCTGCCTTGAACTCTCAAGAAGAGTTGAAGGCCCACTGAACAATATAGAATGAACAGCCCTGCTCTGGTGTGAAATCATCTGGATTTCCACAGAGAGAAATTATTAAAAGGCGAAGTCACAAAAATGGGAAAAAGAAAAAATGGTGATTCTGAGTTTGATCTTACCTCAGTGGACTTAACCTGCTATCCAAGTAGAACAGGACATTGATTAGTATCCTACATTACACAACAAGAAGCAACTGCTGCTGTATTATGATAGAGTCTGAGAAACAGTTAAAAGAGAGTTCCAATTAGAGAAATAAATATCAGCAAAAAATGCCTGATGTTACCCATAATGCAATTTAATTGCAAAAACTTCAGTCAGTTTTAATGCTCACACTGGTAGCAGACTTTTCTAGAAACTAATCCCCATTTAATAAAAGTATAAAAGAAAAGCTATTGAAAATATGTAATATACTTAATTTCTTTTTTCCCTTTATTGACAGATCATTGTGATACCCTAATACCATGACCTTCTGTCGAGCTCCATGGACCAATAAGCTGAACGGTGATTAAAAAAAAAAAAAAAGTTGTTAAATCAACACTCAACACTTCGACATTCACATTTGTATTTTATTTGCCATCCCTTTTTAATTCTTTAATTATCTCACAAAAATAGAAGGAGCACACAATACCACAGCTCTGACTCGGGTATGGGCCAAACAGACGAGAGGCGTCTCAAAACACTCAATAGTATCAGATTTCATTTTTGGCAAAACAACAGAGGGAACGAGGGGCTCCTGTTTCACATCAAGGGCTAATCTCACTACCTGCTGGGCTTTACCGATTACAACAGCACACGGGCGGCTACAGGGAGAAAGCTCAGGAGTTGCATAGGTTCAAACAGTAACTTCAAATGACTCAACTGTTCGGTGGAAGAATCAGAGATGATAAATTTCATAAGCCTTCAGTTGCACATGCAGCACCTGCAGTAAATATGAGACTGTTGCTTTGAAGCCAGCCAGTCCTCAACAGTTATTCATGTACTCTTTAAGAGGCTGTAACTGAAACTTTAAATCATTGACCTCTACTCAAAATACATCAGGGACAACTTGATAAAAACTGAAATAACAAAGAAATCAATGTTTTATCTCATTATCCTGACACCTGTTTAGCTCCTATAACCATAAAACATGTGAACTGGTCACAAACTGTGATTCATAATTTTGGCACTGTTCAGATTCAGAGATGTTGGGCGATGAGAGATTTATTTCATATCGCTGCATTGACTCTGGCCATTCAGAAAGTAACAAGATATCTTACCAGCATTTGCGGACTTTTTGAGCACTAAAACCTGATGTGACTTATAATGTGTGTAATTAAAACCTATTAAAATGTTACACAATGAGAAAATAATGAATCCTGATCATTTAAATGCATCTGTCTCTCTTCCAGAATGGTGTTGTCAGAATCAAAACAAACTTTGACACCTGGTATACATATGGCATTTCAATAAATTTTCTAAAATTACCAAATTGAACAGAGGAGGTCCTGGAACCATTCTTGGAAAGCATAATGATTTAGTTTGAGTCTACAGAAAAACATAAATATTGCTGATTGGAGTTGATTTTCTGAACCCTGATCAGCTGACTCAACCCTTTCTGATCAAATCAGACCACAGCTACAGCTTCGATGTTGTATCTTCGCTGTGAGACTGACAGATTGCACCTTTTTTGCCCTTCAGAAAGCCCCTCATACATCTGACATCAGACAAATTCTCTTCACCGTAAAATGGAGCACAGACTTCCAGAGGACAGTGAGCAGTGAGCCAATACATATCCAACTCTCAGACAAAGTCATGTAGCTCTGACGACCTGAGAGAATTTAGGGGAGCCTGTGCTTTCAGAGGAGATTTTAATGATAACGCCACCGCTGCCATGTTTGCAGCACACAACAACACAAGTAGGCTACTGGAAAACACATCCAACAAGTCTGACTCCACACACACATACATACTTATCATTACACTGTATACCAACACACATTAACGTAACATTCAACAACACTGCCATGCTTTTTGATATGAATTCTGTGATCACTAAAACCGGTAAAGCACAATTTCAGAAAAAGTTGTAGCTCAGCAATGAAATGAAACAGGACTAAAATTGAAGAGTTTTAGCTCGCACTCTCCAGAAAACTGTAAAAATATAATCCTTCATTAGGCCATGTAAACAAACATAACACAGGCTCACTTTCTTTTTTCACAAAGGTGGAATAAGACACTGGATTTGGCCTAATCTTCCAGGTTGGACAAAGACTAGGATTATTATCCATACATTTTAATGTAGTGACAATTATTGAGTAGATATAACCAAGAAAAAAACTTTCTTAACACAGAATTCCACAAAGAGGAATGAAATATTTATAGTATTCTTCAATATTATTCAGTGATTATGGTGTTAAGAATTATAGATTTTTTTATTATAGACTAATATTTATTTCTTACATTCATTCTCTAACACTCTATTCATATTAACATTTATTCACAGGAAAACAATGTCTCATATATATATATATATATATATATATATGAGATTTCACAAGTAAAGCAATATGTTTTCCACAAATAAAGCTTTATGACAATGACTTCATATTTACATGGGAAGAATAACCAATTCTATGGTCTGGATAAGAGCCTGTGGGTAATCCAGATACCTATTTACATAAATGAGGAGTAAACAAATGACAGGAATGTAGGAATGATCACATGATGGGGAATTAGTATTTATGTTGATATAAAAAAAACATGAATGAATGAAAATCATTTTTAAAATGCCACAATAGTTTTTTGTTAGTGCCAAAAAATTACCTGAATAGTCATATATGTTTGCTCTTTATATAACAGCTACTGTAGTTCTATTATTTCCTATTACTGTTGTTTATTAAAATTATTTTCATGATTTCATGCATTATGTCCTGTCAGTATGGCACACTGCTATAAACACTGTTAAATGAGGATCTGTCAATTAATTTTAAAATAATTTATTGCTTAAGGATTAAATAAATAAAATCAAAATAACAGCAAATTAACAACTCCTTGTTTTAAATGTATACTCTGAACTAGGTTCCCCTTGGATTTATGACAAAATGATATAAGTAAGATTAGTAAGACTATTATCCTATATTTAGTGTATAGTTTGGCAGATCCTATCCACTTTCAGGAGTCTTCCAGTTAGGAGTTTGCTTTGCGGATTACTTTATGGCACTTTACTTTTTAGTCTGATCAGGGAAACTTTTTGTGTCCTGCTTGTCTCTTCATCGCATCACCTCAGTAGGGTGTCTGTGCTCTAGAGTGAGCTACAGAAGTAGAAGGAGAAGTAGTATGTGTGTTTACGGCTGTGTATATTTTGTTTCCAGATTGTGGCACAAATTTGTTTAATTTTTCTGAGTAATCTTTAGCAGCATTAAATTGTTAAAAATATTTCATCCAACAGCCAGAGGCTGCCAGAGGTAACACTTATGCTACTGTGCAAATCAAGCTACATGAGTGTGTTTCAATAAGTTTCCCTTTGGAGAAAAAAGAAACTGACCTTATTTGAACAAGGTGTCGTTTTACTTTCCATGGTTATACTCTAAAATGTGCAAATAAATCTGGGGAGGAGAATTTTAGAAGGCAAACAACGACAAATTCACTTGTGCACAATAATACCTACAACCACATAACTATGCCTATTGTACATTACAACAATGATCTTCTATTATTTGCTATTCGACATAATGCAATATTGTTCAAACAAACTGGATTGCAATATTATATCCTGATTGACAAAAAGATGTAATGGTTAATCTTTACGATGATGTTAGTGCACTGGCCACTCGTGAACCAATGGACATTACATGATGCATTTAAACTACAACAAAGAGAAACTGTGAGTGAGAGATTGAGAGATAAGTGGAAGAGAAACCAGATAACGCAGTCGATATGGTAGAGAGGGTGGGAATGAAGAAGCACTGAAAGGCAAAGGACGTTTCTACTTTAGGAACTACAATGACGATGACAGCCAGAGGGGTGCAGGAAGCTAGCTATGACAACAGTGTTGATTGCAGTTATGCTATGCCAGTCTATAATCCAGCGTTACAGCTTCTACGAGGGGGGGGGGGGGCGCCTACAAGTCGATGAGCTGGTCCACCAGCATCAGGGAGCGGGCCAAGCTGGGCAGGCTGGATTCAGAGCCACCACTGTTACTGCGCGAGTGGCCTCCTGAAACTGGCCGGAGAGACAAGGGGAACACAGGCAAACAGAGGGGGGGAGTAGCAGAGAAGTGGGAGTCACAACAAGCAAACACAGCAGTCACAGAGTGGGTGGGAGAGGTCGAGAAAGAGAGACAGAGAGAAAAGAGAAAAAGAGGGCAGAGTTTACCCATTTACTGCTACTGGTCTTCAAACATTCTCAACTGATGATGTAAAAACAGCGCAGACTCCTAATCCTGTTACGAGTTAGTTTGAATGTTTTTAATTATTTAGCAGAAGAGCATCCCTAAGAACCCAAAAAACATTCCTCTGTATGTACAATCTCTGAGACCGTCTTGACCCACCTGTGCTTGCCTGCTGAGACTGTACAGACTTACCCTGGGAGTTCTTTCGGCCTGTGACAGGAATAGGATCAAACTCATCCTCCGTGCCTGCCTCTCCACTGCTTTGCTGGGGCTCAAAGTCTGTGATCAGGAGAGACGAGTCTGTGAAGAATAGAACCCCCCCCCCCCAAAAAACATTTTATGTTACCATACAAAATCCCAGAAAACATTTTAGGTGAAAGGGTTAAAAGATAAGTAAAAAGACCATTGTGGTCAAATAAACGTGTATAGTTTAGGCCAAATAAAATAAGACTGCCACTTTTTTTCCTTACCATGATAAAAATGTTCATAAATTCAGGGGAACAAAAAAACAAACAAACAAAAAACACATCCCATATAGTCCTTTGATAAAAAAAAAAAAAGTCTGTCAAGTACGTTATAATGAGGAGGGATTAGCAGTAATTAGGAGTTGGCACCGTCAACCATTGTCAAATGCATTCATTCACAGCCACAGCTGTGGAGCTCTCAGTGTGGGACACAATGTAATTTTACACATGGCTCGACTGAAAAGAAACATTTCCCTTTAATGTCAAACCTTCAACCTAAAGTTATGAGGTTATGAAGATACACAGAACTTGAATTGTCAAGATAAATTTAAATTGCATGAATTTGTTGAGTTGTGATGAAAATGTTTCTGCTGCCACCCATTGGTTGGAGTCCACAATAATAGTATTTACAAGCTAAATTTGGAAGTTGGTTGGTTGTTTTTTGTCAGTTTAATAAATACATCTTCTTAGAGTACTCTCCTTTGTGATAAAATCAGAAACCAAGAAAGTTTCATATTTTTTTGGTTTAATGAGACGCCCCTTATTTTTTGCATGTGTTTCATGCAACACTTTCATGTGTTGCAAGGAATAAATAAGTATTTAAAAAACTGTATGAAATGACCAAAAAATGTCACTTAAGCAACACTGTGCCTCACTGAACTATAAGAAAACATGTCAAAGAATTTGGAAGCATGGTCATTAAAAGGTTTAATGGTGCTATGACACAGACACAATAATATAATTTATTAAAAAGCATTTTGGCCCAATTCCCAAGCATCTTGAATTTTCATATTGAACATTTGAATATAGCAGACAGCAAAGTCTGTAGTGAGGTAACGAAACAAAAAAAGCAATGTTTTCATAATGGACCATGATCAGGGTAGGCTGGGTTCATGTATTTCATGTCTTTGTTCACTGGCTTGTTTTGGTAGCCTACCTGCTTTAGGCTGTGTGGAGTCTCCAGACAACAGATTAAAATCATCCAAAACAGAGGCAGCAGATGTGGGGGCAGAGGAGACGGAGGTGGTGGTACTGCTCGCTGCTGGAGGGACAGGTGGGCCAGAGATCAGAGAGCAGCCCAAGAGGGAGTCGTCTGCAGTGAGGGAGTCTGGGACAGATCCGGAGAAGCCCAGTGTACACAGAACAGAGGGGAAAGTTTCGTGGAGAAGGACACAAATATTTACACTGACATTTTCAGTTTTATTAATTCTTAGCTCAAAATCCTGTGAGTATTAAGATAAATAGATACATAACATCTTGATGCATACATATATATATATATATAACTCAGTTACTTCATATTATGTGTAATCTATTCAGAACAATGTGACAATAGCTTTGACATCTAAAGCATGTGACAGCTTTACCAGCTAGACCAGGAATAATGAACTGAATAAGAAATAATATCAGTGTTGAAGTTGCTATGGCAACTTTGGAGCTACGATTTTGGTTTCAAAACGATTTGATTCATAATGATTTCTGCTACAATCTATAGGTGTGCAAAGGATCCTCATGATCTACTCCAGTCTGCTTTGCAAGACAGAATGATAAATGGAGACATTAAAGTGTCTTTTTCACATTTATTAAGTTTGAAACATTTATCCATGCTTAGATGGAATTGTTGCAACTGTTGCATAAAAGCAATATCACATATTGCTTAAGTAACAAAAATATAAGTGTCTCTTTATAAAAAAAAAAAAAAAAAAAAATAGTACAGTTAAACATGGGTTGCACACTGTGAAGCTCATGTCAAGCTTGGTCTTCCCGGGCATTCGGTAAATAGGGCCTTATAAAATCTGTGATCATGGAATTAGACATTAAAAACGGAATTCATTATAAACACGGAATAACAGAACTGGCTGACATTTTACATAAAAGTTTTTTTGGTTCCTTTTTTCTGGATTAAAAAGGAACATATCTGCTCCGCGGGGGTCACTAATAATGCACGCCCCCCAACCCATGAATGAATGAATGTGGTGACCTGAGCGTAGTGGGCGCGGTTCGATTCCCAGTGGGGGCACCTGAACATGTCTAGGTTAGACTAGACCAGATCAGAATGGACCCCCCAGAGACTAGACCGGACCAGACCAGACTAGACCAGAGACAGGACTTCCCCAGAGACTGGACCCCTGCAGAGAGTAGAGACTAGACCAGACCAGAGACCGGACCCCTGCAGAGAGTAGAGACTAGACCAGAGACGGGACCCCTGCAGAGACTAGAGACTAGACCAGACCAGACTAAACCAGAGACGGGACCTCCCCAGAGCCTAGACCAGACTACACGAGACACCAGACCCCTGCAGAGAGTAGAGACTAGATCAGACCAGACTAGACAAGACACCTGACCCCCCAGAGACCAGACCAGAGACAGGACCCCTGCAGAGAGTAGAGACTAGACCAGAGACTAGACCCCTCCATAGACTAGAGACTAAACCAGACCAGACCAGAGACCGGACCCCTCTAGAGACTAGAGACTAGACTGGACCAGACCAGACAAGACCAGAGACGGGACCTCCCCGTCCCGTCCCGCATACAAAATGGAGGCAGACAGCCTGCAGATTTTTTTTTTTTTTTTTTTTAATCAGTTTTTGGGACATTTTAAATCAATTCTGAATTGCAGTAAATGAGAATCGCAATTCTTATATGACTCGATTTTTTGGCACACCCCTAATGCACACATATATGCGCATACATGCGTACACACACACACACACCTTTTGCAGACTCTTCCACAGAGCCACCAAAGGGATCAGACAATGACAAGAGGTCAGGAAGCATCAGTGATGATGTGTCTGGAGATTTGAGTCCCTCAATAAGCTTCTCTGAAGGCCAGAATGAGAGAACAAAAGGAAATATAGTGAAAAACATTGTGAAAAAGTACAAAACCTTTATAAAATAATGTTTAAATATAAGGATCTACTGACATAAGAATTTAGAAAAGCAAAAGAAGTTAGAAAAGCCATTCAAGACTTTTATGTGTTATGCATTATGTATGTTGGCTACTCACCTTTTTAATGTGTGGATGTTTACTTTAATATCATTATTCATTCATATTATTATTGTTTATTTTATTATTCTTCATTTTACTGAGGGTATTTGAGTACAAACATAATTTTTCCCAGCATTCAGAAACATTAAAATTTCCCTACACTTCTGTCTGTATTAATCTTTGGAAGTCAAAAGCTTTTCATGAACCTTAAAAACGATCTAAATACAAGACTGGGCTCATAGGTCCTATGTGTGGATGGGATAGTAACAAATAAACCAGACAGCATGGATTCCCTGACAGAGATATTTACCCGGTGCATCCGACAGTTCACGTGTATGGAAAGGATCTGGGACAGCCAACACTGAGGCTCCTGAATCCACATCAATAATGGCTGAAGGCCTTTCAACTGGGAATCGAAGCAAAGTGATACAGTAAATATCTGTGAAGAGCCTGAAAAAAAACACTGTGGGAGGGAGCTGGGTGATTCAGGTGGTGTGTCCATACAAAAGGCTCAAACTAAATATTAAGTGCAAGCTAACCAGCTGCTGGGAGGAGCTTGATATTTACAATACACTCTGCAAGAAAGCGACTAAGTTTTTTTCTCAAATTCTCAAACTGTTGTTCTCTTTAAATGAGTAGACCATACGTAGAATGAAAAGAAGTTTTGAGCTGCTTGAGACTCTAGGATACAACATTACCTAACTCAGTATATTAGCAAATCAATCCCCATGCTTTTCTGTCTCGTTAACAGCAGCTCATAAAGCAGCAGAGACAGCATTTGCTGGGTACAGCAGCCGTCCTGTCAGAACCCTTCACATTAACTCATTTCAATCTTGGCTGTTCTTCCATTCTAACCAATGCCTTTATTTTATTTATGTGATGCATAAAGGCAGCCATTGCTTTTGAAAGCTTCATAAAGCCATCAGATTAATGGATCAGGTGCATTAAGAGGTTTACTTCTTGGTTTGACATCACATTGCATTCCTTCAGATTCTTACAGCACAGTGCATTTAGTGACATCAGAGGAACATTGAGGTATTCACATAAGGAACAACTCATCAAAACATTTTAATGTAAATCTCACTCTGATGTTCACCAACAAGCATGCTAACTCACCCTAACAGCTTTTGTAGGAATAATGTCCTGATGCTACTTTAGCATATATAAGTTCATATTTCAAGACATTAAGTTTTTTCTAAGATAAATTGTTTCTCCACAAAAAAACCCTTCATAGTCATGTTCTAGCCCTTGATCTATTACATTCATTAAACTACTTAAATAGCTAAGGTCCAAAGTCACCAAATGTAAATGACATAGCTACATTGCATGGAAAATGTTCCTGTCACTGCTTTGCATGTACCATTATTAAAATGTCTGGAATTATCTAACTTAGATGTTAATGTAGGATCATCCTGCTTCAAAGACAACATGAATTTGTAGTGATGGCACTGAAGGGTCCATGATGATGGGTCCAGATCAAGGTATAAAACAAACAAACAAACAAAAAAAAAACATGCATACTTTTTGTAGACTCTCAAAAGGGAAAGTGTGACATACCGGTTTCATGGGGTTCATTTTCCACATTTAAGGCCAGTAGGCCTGGTATCAGTTCTTCAGAGGATGTTATCTCAGTGTCTGAAAGTAGGTCTGGTAAAATCATTTTTAAAAGTTAGATCATCTGCTAATGGTCATTGGAAACCATATACACTTAAAAAAGACAAACTTTACCACTCGACTTTTTCTCTTCTGTTTTGAATTCTGCAGTAGCGAGATTAGTGAAGTTGTCGTCATCAAAGGGGTTCCATGCGGGCTGCGTGGGGGTGTTGGCGGCACCAGAAGAAGCAGGAACAGTGGGTCCAACTATACTTTGGTCCTGGACTGCATCTCCGACCCCGATCTGAACAGGCTGGGAGGTGCATGGTTGAGATGCAAGTGATCTGGAGAGTATAACACACAAAACATCATAAATTAAAGACACAGGAGATAATCTGAACTTCAGCTACCTTTGAGGATTAATGCAGTCAATGTAGCACTTACTGGTTGAGGGCAGGATCTCCATTAGCTCCTTGCATCTGTTGTGGATCAGCTGCAGCGACACTATTCACTGTGGTGTCACTCGGGACTCGCTGATGGCCCCGTTCTTCGGTTGTCTTTGGAGAAGCAAGTGGAGTCTAAAGATTAAAAATAAAAATAAGTAATATAATAAAAAATAAAATTATCTACTATGTCAACTTTAAAAAGACTATACTATATGGATGGTGAACAGCAGGCCTCTTATAGCCTCATATGATTTTTGGCTGATCTCAGTGGAGGCAGTCTGAGCCAGGGCAGCTGCTGGCTGCATTATCTGCTGCTGCTGAGTTACCGGAGGTTGAGTAGACACGGCTTTGCTGGGCAAAGGCTGTGCCACCGGCTGCGGAACCTGGCTGGCCTGCTTGCGTCTAGCTGGGCGTTGGGGTGGGGCTGGGCTGGATGGAGTGGGTGCTGCCTGCTGAGAGGTGGAGCTGCCCACAGAAGCAGATGCGGTCTGTTGATGAACTGTTGGCTGTACTTGCGGTTGGGCATCAGTCTTGGTCACTGGTGATACTACTGCCGCAGTCTCTGCTCCTGTAGCAGCAACCGGCTGCACAACCTGTCACACAAAGACAGACAACTTTTGTGTGTTGTCACTGAAAAACTCTGCATTTTTGCTAATTTCTATCAGTAGAAAGCTGTTTTTGCTGTTCAGTGTATTTGTGTAAGACGTACCTGCTTCTGTGGAGCCACAGCCTGACTGGAACTGTTTTGCGACTGGATGAGAGGCAGAGCTGAAGTCTGCACCTTCTGTGACTGCAGCGCTGCAGCTGGCTGGGAGAGGTCTAAACTGACTCCTAGGGTGTTTAAAAAGATCACAGACTAAATGTTACTCTTCAGAGAACATACAAGTATTTTAATCTTTATGCTTCTACTGATGCAGAACTTTTTAAGATCAAAAACATAAATTGGTGTGTAGCAGAATTTGAGTTTATGTTTATCTAAAAAAATGTGTTAAAGATTATAGAATTTGTTAAGTGCTGATAAGAAAAAAAAGTGATTTCTACTAGGATGAAAGCTTATATGAACTAAGAAATGGCATTGGAGAGAAAATCATTTCATAATCACTCTGGGCCTGTCGTTAGATGGCTTTAATTTACATGAGTATTATGCTGCATACTTGATCTGCTCCTGTTGAGAATTGCAGGCTTCAAAATGTTCACAAAGGATTAGAGAAATTCCTGTCTTTATGTGCGTCATTATTCAAAATCTTGAGTGTCTTTTTCCCGTAACAGAGAGGAGAATAAGGATGGAGACCCGTTGCTGCACGTACCCACAGGCTGAGCTGCGCCACCAGGGAGATTAGCCCGCTTGCGAGGGGTGAGAGCAGCAGGCTGGATGGGTAGGATGCCAGCAGCAGGCTGGGTATGGGCTGCTTTGGGCCTCTGGCGAGGGGTGATGGAGGTTTCAGTGGTGGGAATTGGATCTGTCAGTCTGACAACAATAGAAGGAAGTTATCCCTTTTAGTTAATCATGGCAAACAGTGTTAACATAATTATTTAATGAGTATCTGCATACTGACTGTACCTAATTATTTCCACAAAATATTATGTTACTACAGCTTTGATTGGTAATACAGTGTTAACAGGTCAGACTTGCCTGGGCTTAGTTTGGCTCTTCTTTGCAGCGGCAGCCTCACTCGCTTTGATCGGCTCAGGAAGTTTAGAAGGTATCGGAGAATTCTGATTTATGGAAAAATGCAAAAATTGAAAAAGGCCTCCATAAGACAGAAGTGTCAGTGAAAACCGTATGAATGAGTAGTGCACATACAGATTTTTACAATTAAACTTCTCTGCTCCTCGCAGTGGGTTTTAATATTACTGATGAATAACATCCTCGTGGCCTCAATAAGTGTTTTGTACTTGATGTAGCTGATGAATTTGTGCAAAATTTCCTCCCACAGTGTGACAACTAACATGTCTATCTATGTAGGTCAGGCAGTGAACTCACAGCAGATTCCACTAAATACAAGAAAATCAATTACTTCCATGAGAGAAAGGCAAGCAAATGCAAATACCTGAGCTGACCTTGGAACTGAGAGACTGACCTTCACATTCTGAACAGGGCATGTCCGCTGAGCTAGTTTAAAAGCGAAGTAGGACACCTGATAGATATCTGGTCTGATGTCTGGGTCTGGTTCCAACATGTACCCTGAAAAAACACCATGAAGAGTGAAACTCAAAAACTCAAAATTGGGTCCATGAATAGACACTTCAATCCCCATTGCATGCCTTTGTGAAAACTGAATTTGATGTTGAAAACATGAATTAATGTTGAAGAGGCACTAACGAATGAGGCAGTGAAGATCATAAGAGTAGCGCGAGTTATCTGGAATGGTGAAACTGCCATCACAGATGGCCACCTGGCTTTCACCAAAGGGCAGAGTGAAGAAGCAAACCTTGTACAGCAAACAGCCCAGTGCCTGGAGAAGACAGTCACATGCATGCCCCAATCACCAATCACAAAAAGAGAAAAGAGAGGAGCAGAGAAGAGGAGAGAAGAGAGAAGAGGATTTAACCAACACCAGATTGTGCTAAAAAAAATATTCAGTCATCAGACAAAAACAAAGGCTTTTGAACTGTACAAATACAACTTTACCAGTTTTTAATGTAATACGCTACCATGTTAAGTTAATATATGAACAATAGTTACACTGTAATATTTATAACATATATATATATATATATATATATATGGAAAGATAAATGCACATGACACTTTTATGATGTTTTACTGAAATTGAAGCTAAGTTTTCTCTGATAAATTCTGTATGTGTCATCCGTATTACTTACTCTGTGTGTAATTATGCACTCCTATCCCGATAACCACACAACTTTCTCCCTTTGCTTACCCAGATATCTGCTTTTGTGGTGATAATTTTGTTGTTGTACAGGTTCACCATTTCAGGAGCTCGATATGATAAAGTGGTGTACCTACAAGAAAAGATGAATACATTGCTGAGAACAGAACAGGAATAAATTTGTATGATGTGTCTTTTTTTCTTATGGTAGTTAAATAAAACAGCCCTACAGAGTACATAGTACTATGTAGTCATACATTTGCACAAATACTAATAAAAGTATTGATTTCTGTCAGTTAATGATTTTAATTAGTTTTTTTTATTCAATCAATACATAAAAAACAAGCAGTACCTAAAACAATTGCTAAGATAAAAAAAAAAATTTAACCAAAGCATGTGAAAAGAGGCACAAACTTTTTGATCTCTTCCTCCACGGCAGCCACTCCCTCAGTCTGAGGACTCTGGAACTTATTAGTAGCACTGCCGAAGTCACACAGCACATAATGACCCTTGTCATGCAAAAGGATGTTCTCCACCTGCAGATATACAAGAGGTGAGACTATGACAGACATATTGTACAGAACGGGACAAGTTTGGACCTTGACAGTCCAGAGTTAGCGCAGTAATTGGCCGAATCTGCAAACTCAAACACTGGAGTTTCTTGTTGCTGAAGATGTCACATTATGACATGCTGATTAAGCCAGAGTCAAAATTGACATGCTTTTTTTATCATGCTATAACACACCCTGGTATGCATAAAGTCTAAGATTTTTTATGTAAATGAAGCAATGTGCACCGCAATAAAAAGCCATGTATCTATATGGATCAAAAAGTCTAAGTGACAATAACTCAAAATTAAAGTGACAGCCACACTGCAGTTGACTGGGCTCTGTAGCGCTTGGAGTATTTTGACTGACAATCTCCTCTCTCCTCCTATAATTTAACTCAGCACCACCTCCACACAAACATGCCAATCATGACCTTACACAAGTTGTCACAGCATGTTTGAACTACAGTAGGTGCTGCCCCTGTGTTAACAGTGAATAAACCTGCCTGTCCTGTCCTACGTACTGTAGAGCAAAGCACCATACAGAGCAACAGTGGTAAAACGTGTCACCTTAAGGTCTCTGTGGATGATGGGTGTCTTGCGCTGGTGCAGGCGAGAAACGGCATCACAGGTGTCACAGAAGATCTGCAGCACCTCCGCCTCAGTAAAACCAGTCTGCAGCCTCTGATTCATCAAATTGACCACCTGTCCCCCTGTAAAAGAAAATATCCAGTTACACAGCATCACAAACAACATGGATCAGTAACCCAACTGCAACATGACTGAACCTTCACCTGAGTGGGTTATTCTATTATAACACTGTTTTTGTTAAAATTTATTACATAATAACTCTTAGTTTTTAATCACTGAACAGCACAAACAATACTGTAACACAAACTCATCTCAAAATTGCAAGTGTTGCAAAAAGTAATGAATACCACAGTAAAAGCATGTAGTTGCAGCCACACCGTATGTCCCAGACTCTCTCTTACTCACCTTTGCAATAGTCCATAAGTATAAGAACCTCCCATACATCCCTTGAACCCATGGCTGTGGTACTGGAGTCCAAATAACCAACAATGTTCTTGTGACCAACAAGGTCTTTCTGCAGGAACACAAATAGACATTCAAGACTATTAACAGAAGACTGTGTTAAAGTAAAGTTTATACAAAACCATATATAACCATATACTACTGTAAGTACCTGCACAGAGTGCTCATTCAATGTGACTGATGAAGAGATTATTTAAGAGTGTTTAAGTAAAGTAAAATGATTTGTGGTATCAGGAAAATGTGGGACAGGGAAGAAATATCTCCATATTGTGCAATACATGTATGGGGATTTTAGTGTCATGAGCCTTTCATTCTGTATGGCCAGTGTAAGATGAGATGCAGCGTTAGTCCTTCAAAACCGGGAATCTATTAGATAATGAAAAAATGTCAAGTGCTGCTTCTTAGGTAAAGGACTGTCAGTCTATGTGTGTGTGTGTGTGTGTGTGTGAGAAAGGTAAAGGAAATGCCATAAACGAAACCAGAAATCATCTTTTAACCAAATGTCACTGTCTTTTTCAAAAGCCAGACCAGGCCCTCAGTCATCACAATGAGCTGTTTATAATTTTGATGAACGGTTATATCATAAGCCACTTTTCTAAAACTTGACCATCCATTGCTTCCTTCCTTCCTTCCTCCCATCCTTCTTCAGTACCCCTTTAAACAGAATGAGCACTGTGTACAGACCATAAAATCAGTACATGCTTCAAAAATCCTGTAAGACTATATAATGACTTTTCTGCTGATAGAAAAATGATGGTATAAATTATAATTATAGACTGAATAAATTCCAGTTCTGCTCTTGGATTTTACCAAGTCTAGAGGTCCAACAGTGTCAGGACAGTCTTTTACCAGAATGCGATCCTTTTGTGGAATGAATTTATATTAGAACACGTTCAGTGTAGTTTTATGTTATACGATCAAATGGTTATCCTTTTTATTATAAGTTTGTAAAAGGCCCATAGAGAAATAACTACAACTTCAGGATAGAGGAACAATAATACCAACAAAAAAAAGATAGCACCTTCTCAAAGTGCTAGATATCCCCTGAAAGAATTTACATTCATATAAAATAAACCCAACAATTTACTGTGCAACACATGTACACATCTCAGGGAGGAGAGCAGAACATGCAAGAAAACAAAGCTGACCAAAAATCTGTAGAACAAATACAGAACAGCCAACAACATGGCTGCAGGCTGACTGTGTACAGAATTCAACACTTGTTCTTTGGACAGAACAAGACACCTTTGTGAATATGTATGGACATTTTCACAATTCTCAAACGACATCTGTTATGTTGTTCCTATTGTGCTTTTTTTATGTGGTTTTACCCAGAATGCAAAACCCCATGAGCTCACTGTTAGAGTGAGCAGACAAATGTTTAATCTCAGCAACTCACCATTATTTGAATCTCACGTTTGCACACTTGCAGATCATGCTCATTGTTGACATACATCCTCTTCAGGGCACAACGTACCCCTTGATTTGTTCGGACAAGGAACACAATCGCAAAACCACCTGCAAGAAGGAAAAAGAGAGTAAATAAAATAGTCAGTCCCCAAAGAGCTGATAGAAGTATCATCAGAACTTTGAGTTTGAATGGTTGCAGAAAAAGACAGTTGTTGCCACACACACTACCATATTTAACTAGGATCAATACAGAATAAGACAAAATAGCCAACATCTGCATCGCACCACTTCACTTAGCTGATGTGCTGTTTTTTTATTTATTTATTTATTTATTTTTTTACACCTAATCACTTCTAGAAATGTTATCTTTGGTGTCTTTGAAGTCTTGTATCAATATGGACTATCAGGAACAAATGGTGCAGCCTTATAGCGTTATGTATTAGTCATGGCATTGCTGCAGGGTTTATGTAGAGGCCTATATTGAGGCCTAACCATCTGGTACATCTCAACACACAAATCCACTTTGCCAAGTTGTACTTGAGACAGACTCATCAATTTCAGGTGAACATTGCGGCTCATACTGTATCCTGAACTTGACACATGCTAAATAGTATTGGATGGCCCTGGGATACCTGACATAAGAGATACCTATGAACCTGTATGCCAGTTGTGGGCCTGCATCAAACCCTGATTCAGGTAGTTTGGTACAGTAATCAAAGACAGTTGGTCTGTGGTCAAGAAAAATGAAACAAGATGATGTAGCTAAAGCTCAATAGTGTTAAGGAATGCCTGAAATTGACAAGAGTCTTTCAGGCTGTGTTACCTCAAGTACAAATCAATGCAGTGATGTGATGTTTACTTACAGTACTTGCATTCAGGTGTATGAAATATGTTCCACATAATGATGACTAAAATTTTGTTCAATAAACTGTTATCAAACACTAGAAATAGATTAAGAGCATGCCTGTGATCCTTGGTCCAACATGAAACATTTCAATTTGTTTTGGTCAAGTACAGGGCTCCATTTCAACATTAGTAGTGTTGCTCTGCTGTGTGTCTAAAAGCTCTGGGAAGGGCCTCAACTGGTATCTATAAAGAAATCCAACATCAGCTTGATCTACAGCTTGAGTACAGCTAAGAGAAAGCATCAGGCCTCTGTTATATATTTATGTATCCAAAAAACACAGAGGGGATACAAAGCTCCATCATCCCTGTGGGGATGGTATGAGGTTACATCCTGCCACTGGCATGTGACCCACTCATTTGGCTTGAGCATGCAGCAATAAACACCGTATTCCCGCTTCAACAACATGAATGAAAACAAAACAAAAACGGGCATCATCTGATCTGTGCAGCCTCATCTCACCTTCAGCAATAATCTCCTCGACAGTGACTTGGTGTCGCCCGACAGTGAAGGCTCGTCCAATGAAATTTCCGCCTGCGTGACCGGACCCGGAGCCGCCGCCGCCTCCTCCTCCTCCAGAACCGGGCCCGGAGCTGACCAACTCCCGACGGGAATCAAAGAACTTCCTCATGTTGTCCAAATGGCAGGAGGAGTATTGGCGGCTTTAGTCACAAATGCACAGAGGAGCTGCTGGTTTCCTGTGCAGTGAATTATTGCACCAATGCAGGTCACACTGGAAACCCTGACGGATCCGAGTCTGTTCACAACGTCAAAACATGCAGCGATGGCTTTAACACTTTAAGATGATGTTGAGACAAACCCGTTTTCTGGTGGCAAATATCCCATTTGCCAATACAAGCCAGTCGATGAGAGCTGGAGCGGTTGCAACTAGCTGTTATGTAAGTGAATTACACCACCCAGGAGGCTAAAGCATCTCCGGAGAAAGTGTTTCTTTAGCTAACCACCCAGCTGTTCATGGTCGGCTGCTGCTGATGATGATAACATTAGGTCCTTCTCCATGTCGTCCAGCCATTACTAAGCTAGCTAAGTGCTAGCAACTTACGCGCTATGACATTTCGTGTAAGGTTATCCAGGTTATCCTCTGAAGATAATGTCTCCGACTGCGATACATCCGACGTGTAACTTGTGCGATATCGTTGCCCGAGAAAATCTTCCCATCCTCATGTGAGTGGAGCTACCGTTTGTTGCCACATTGCTGACTTTCTAGCTATTTAATTCCTCCCATTTACAATAAAACTGTGATATATATGTATATATATAAATATATATATTTATATAAATGTATTTTTTTAGTTAGCTAACGCATTAGCGCGGTGCAGCCTCTCTTCAGCACAAAGAACCGCTGAGTCGACAGGAAATTTGAGCCTCCGTCTGTCACAAATGTAGCTGCAAATCTCAAACCGCAGATTTTGACATCTACCCAAACATTAGACGGAGATTTCTACGCATCAGCCTTATCTCTGCAGCCACAGCGATCTGCCAGCGGTATCGTAACATCCTAGCTGTTGCTGTTGACGCGCGCACGGAACTATGGGTGCTGTAGTTCAAGGCGCAGCTGCAGCTCCCCTCCCACCGAACGCCCGTCCCCCTGGCTTAAGTGGTCGTCACTAGATGCATTCAATGACCTGTCGGGCGAAGTAGATGTCAAACAAAAGTAAAGCGGGGAGACGCTAACAACCTGCCTTTTATCCTGAGTTGGAAATCAGAGAAAGAGTCACAGATAACTCCACAAACCGAGGGGGGCAAAATGGCTGCAAAACCACCGCCACTAGTGTTTGTGTTTCAGTAAAGGTCTGTTACATTGAGAGCTAATAAAAAAGTATCAGAGTGTGTCTGTGTTTCGTCTCTCTTCCTCCCTTCATATACGTAGAAAGCAATGAGATGGGCATTTTAAGCTATTTATGACCCATAGAGTGACTGGGTACGTACGAAGAGAGCTTTTATCTTTTTTAACATTTTTGTTTATAACACGTAAACGCATCATTGGGTAAAGGGAGGATCCTGTGAGATATTTGTATCCCAGTAGGTGGGCCGTGCAGACTGATAAAACGTTGGTTTTCTGGTCCGGGTCGGTCCATCCATCTGTCGGCTACATAGTCTCTCATACAGGTAAGGTTTGTGTGGACTCACTTTGTTAGGGTTTAGGTTTTTGAGCTGTTTTTCTGTCGGTTATCTCCCTTCAGACTGAGCGGGGCTCCGCCAGAGGCTGCCGCCTGTCTGTGTGCAGACCTCAGGGTGTGCCCTCTAAGTCCGGGCCAAGTTCACTGGTTACCAGCAAACTATCTGCTGCTTCCTGATTTAAAATCGATACGACTCTTTTTGCTTTATCGAGAAGACGTTATTGGGATTGTAATAGTAAAAGGAACACTGCAGCTACAGTACTAGTGTCAAGCCCTTGTCGGTATTTGTCTGTATTGTACAATAGAGAAGGAGTAAACTTTTACTTCTGTTGTTTAGTTTCTAGTAAATTTACTGACGCCACTCAAACACTTTGCTCCTAAATAATGAAACCTGTAAATTAGAAGTTATACAATGTATAAGCAAAAGATCTAAACCGGAAAACTTAAATCTAAAAAAAAAATAAAAAAAAAAGTCCAACTGCTCCGATTAAATGAAAGCTGTATGCATTTTGACATTTGCACATTTATAAGTGTGAATTTGTTATTATAGTTAGTTGGTCTGAATCAGGTCATCCACTCTGATTACTAATCACTTCTCTACAGTCTATGGTCTTAGGTGTGTGTTGGACTCATCTGCCCTCTGTTTACATAATAGACCGCGCAGACCACCCCCCCATACACACACACACACACACACGCGCACACAGTTCATTCAGGTTGCGTTTTAATGAAGGACTTCGTTTTTAGTTTAGTTAGTCATACACTATACATTTAAGTGTGCTTCAGACTAAATATAAGTAAGCCATTTTAATTCACCTGTTGGCTTGTAAGTTGTTCAGGTCTTCTCAATATATTTTGAACAAAATTTTTTTAGAAGTAAACATTCTACTAAATTTTTTTTTTTAGTTTTTTGGCAGATAAATGATGTGGGTAAGTTTACCCTTACAGGTAGTAAAACAGGTAAGCTTACTGAAGGTAATGTCTTCTTTCTTTCCTCTCAGTGAAGCAATAACAGGTGTGTTCAAACAAACGCCATCTTAATGAGATTAGCTCCAGGGACATCCGTGCAGACATGGGACACAATAGAGGCCTTACACAAATGTATTCAACAAAGGACCTTCTGAGATGACTTACAGCATACAATATTGATCAGATGTTAATGAGGTTCATGTTTAAACAGAGACCTTTTTCTTGCTGTAACTGATGCTGCAGTTCATTTTGTCCTTGTGAAATTGACATATTGGCATTATTCCTGTTGTAGCTTTCTGCATCTCCAATTTGAAAATCCACTGTCTTTCTACAATGGCAGCGGTGAGTGTGCCCCTTCACTGCTGTTCCACCTGTGCAGTATAAAAATATAACATTTACATATATTTTCCTGACCAGTAGTGCCCCGAACAATGGACTGGTTTATTGTTGCATGTTTTCAAAAGCAGTGAACAGCAATTGATGTAATGTTTAACCTTTTTTTTGTCCTTATTATATTGCAATGAGATGTATAATGATATAAGGTCTGAGGTCTGATATCATGTTTGTTCTATACTAAACATAGACACAAATTATGGTAGAAAACTGATACTCATGATGCCATCTCCTACCTACCTACTTAATTAATACAATATATTGATTGTGTAAAAACTTATTTTGATCATTGAGATTTCATCTGAAATTGCCCAATTCTGTTTCTGAAGCATTTGCTGTGAATTCCTCTTTTTCTATCATATAAATAGATGAATAATCTTTACTGTACTTTGTAGAATATTAACCTGTGATATTAAGTTATTTTCGTTTTAAATAACCCCTCCCAGTTCATTCATAAATATTTCCTCCCAATTCATTCATTAATTTGCAGACTAGTTTGATTAATAATTTACAATGATGGTATATCTGATGTGTTATTTTAAATCATTGATTATTGAGAAATACTTGATTTCAAAACTAGCTGAACTAGTCTTGTACTCATAAAGTGAGTCACACTATAACAGATCAATGTGAAAATAACCTCTTGCTGTTAAACTTTGCATGCACTGTGCCTCATTCATTCTACACAGTGGAGCTACAAGAAGAAGCTACACCTCCCCTCCACTCACAAGCATTTGGCCTGTTTCTATGTTCAATAGTGGTAATATTGTAATTTATAATTCTTTTGACTAGATTGGAAACCGTGGAACAGTGACTGAGGCAGCTGGGTTTGACCCAAGTGCAGATGCCCAGAGGCTTAGAGATGCCATGAAGGGAGTTGGTAAGTAATCAAGCCACTGTCATCCAGAAACCATCATCCAGCTAAAGATACATCTTACTCTGCCCTTAAGACCTGGTTTCATAGAAGAAAAATATAATTGCTTTCCTCCTCTGTCTCCTCCTTGCCAGGAAAGTTTGAAAACTAAATGCACAGTTGCTAGGTACCGTTGTCATGACAGCTTTCAGTTTGCTGCAGTGCATCCATTCAGTGTGTCCTTGTGCTTTGCTCACCCTTACACAGTTTGTTGTAAAGCTTTCTTTTCAGTCATGATATAGAGTATGAATAAGTTCTCAGCAGGCTAAAAGAGGTATATCCTAACCAACATTCAGGACTATGAAACAATCAACCTTTTCTCTTTCACTCTATCAGCAGATTGTATGAAGTGGAATGTTAATGCTGTTCGGGTTTGAGAACATAATCATCTTCCCCTGACTCTACTTTGAGCTCTATTGCAAACAGGTGGTTTCTGTGCTGAAGTCAACAAACAATGTTTGTTAGGATCATCTCCTGGGCAACAGCACTGGTTTTTTATATTCCGCTCTTAAATTGAATAGGCACATACAATCCCTACAGTTTTAGAAATGTAAGATTAATCAAGAGGGTTACGGGAATCAATGTTTTGATATTTCTTGCAGGCACTGATGAGGCAGCAATCACCGATGTCCTAGCACACCGTACCATTGCCCAAAGGCAGCGCATCAAAGAAGCGTTCAAACAAACTGTTGGGAAGGTGAGATTTTGAAATGTCTTTTTTCAAACCCATTAAAGTGTTTTGTTTCCATGACAAGCTTCCATGACACATAAAGCACCAAAGGTATTAGGAGAGCTGCCTCAAAAGAGACTACTGGCAGGAGTGGATCTGTCATCACTCTTAATTTCTTATTCTGTTGTGTACAGGTGCATAATTTTTCCAGTTTAGGTTAAATTTTACCCTGTTAACACAGTTACAATAACTGACAAGTTAACTATTAATTATAAAGCAGAAGTGAGTAGCACCCATTAACAAACACAGGGACAATGACGGTTTTATAATCTGTAGATAAGTAGAATGTTTTCTTCTGTAAAGCAAGTACACTTTACTTCATTATCATGAAGATCAATATAGTAGCTAAAAGGAAGTGTGGGATCTTTATTAAACTGAAACAATGAAATAATGTCCAGCTCACAACCCTGTGTCTGTGTCTGGTAATCAATAAATAAAGTTATCTGAAGAATTTCCTCAAAGGAGACTAACATGCAAGTTAGCTATTAATCACAAAGCAGAAATGAGTAGCACCTGCAAACAAACACCAGGACAGGGATGGTTTTCTAATCTGTAGATAAGAGGAATGTTTGCTTCTATAAAAATTTTCATTTTACTTCATTACTATGAGGATCAATATATTAACTAAATGGAAGTCTGGGATCTTTATTGAACTGACACAGTGAAATAATGTCCAGCTCACAGCCCTGTGTCTGGTAAGAGGTCAATAAACTTATCTGAAAGTTCACCTCACGAAGCAGAAAAGAAAGGAGAACTTCTAACTGGAATCCGGGCAGCAGAAAGAGTGAATCACTTGCACACAGTGACGCCCACATGTGGTCACATTGGCCACTTGTGTGGAGCAACTTGTCTGTTCACAAAAACTGTGTTCAGAAACCCCACCCTCTAGTGGACACAGAAGTCCTCCTGATGGAAAGTGTGAGTGTCCACATTGGCAGCCTAAAAGCCGAACACTTCAGTTTACTGGAGTCCTGTGAATGAATGTTTTCCCACAAATCCACCTGTTCCTGCTCTGCTCCTGCAGGACCTGGCTGATGAACTCTCCTCAGAGCTAAGTGGGAACTTCAGGAGTGTTGTTCTTGGTCTCCTGATGCTGCAACCTGTGTATGATGCTTATGAACTGAGAACCGCAATGAAGGTCAGTGCTTGTTATCCTTTACTGTCTTTAAAAGAAAAGTCTCAGGATGTTTTCGATTTTTCTTATTTCCATGGAATCTCCCGAAAAGACCAGCACCCAGAATGACTAAGTTTAAAGAAAACGTCATCATGGCATCATATTTAGCGCCAATAAACTCATCCCCACTGGTGCACAGTAGGAGAAGTTTTTTCATTACACTCATCCTTTAGTCATCCATGCTGCCTTTCTTTTGTTTGAGTAACATTTACTTAAAGCAGTTGTGCTCAGCTGTTGTATGTACACAGACACACACTACCAGTCAAAAGTTTGGACACACTTTCTCATTCAAATGAATAGGAAAGTCTGTCCAAACTTTTGACTGGTAGTGTACATAAGGTGATGCATATACATAGTCTTCAGTCCATGTAGGAAATGCTCAGGCTGCAAGCCAGAAAAAGACATTGTAGACCAGGTATTGGGAGTTGGACTGACAACTTTTTTGTTTTGATTGGATTTGTGAGCAACAATAACAATATGGTATATGACCAGTATTGGCCTTAAAAAAACATCAGTACTGTTTCCTCACAGGGGGCTGGAACAGAAGAGGCTTGTCTCATCGACATTCTCGCTTCAAGGACAAACGGTGAAATAAAAACCATCAATGCATTCTACAAAAAAGGTAACTGTACCATTTCTGACGTCAGGTTGTGGTGTATTTGGTTTAGCTGAACGTCCCGTGATGCCTGTGATCTGTGCATGATATCTGATATTCTGTACCACTGACTAGGCATTATTACAAAAGAGTGGATTGCATAAATTATTCACCAAAGCCTTTGTAGCTCTCTGTGGCTGTTCATTGTTTGCTTATATGCTCTTACTGTATGTTGTTGCACTGTCAGTAGTCTGCAGGTAAGTAGTGTTGTCCTTTTAAAGAATATGAATGAATCATTGGTGTAGCTGATCTCAGAAAGTTTTGGTAAGAACCCTTTAAACCTGCCATAAATATTTAAAATTTCAGGACTTATAGGGCAAAAATACCAGAGAGAAATCAGCTGACCCTTTTTTTTTCCTTTGAGTTCATTGTTTTGATTTTAAAGGACACAACATACAATATAGTAGTCTGCTAATTGACCGTTGAATGTAGTTCAGCATGTAACAAAGACAGCATTCTCAGGAGTATGTGAAAATCAAAACAAAGGTATAAGGAGAGCAGATATTAGTTTTGTATTGCTTATGTGACTGTCGCATCAGCCATCCATATGAGTCAGTGTATACGTTCATGTATATGTAATCACGGCTGTCAGCTGGCAAAACTGAACAGGTATTTTGTATTCTAAATAATTTTCTAATGTTTTCTCTGTGGCAGAATATGAAAAAAACCTTGAAGACGCTGTGTGTGGAGACACATCTGGGATGTTTCAGAGAGTTCTGGTCTCTTTACTCACAGTAAGCAAATATCACTGCATAACCTCTTTCAACTTGGGGCAATGTGAACGTTTTAAAGGCAAATGATTTAAGACCATATTATATTTAAATTAAAACTCAGTTTGGTTAAAAAAAAAGCTTTCAATAGATTTAGACTTGACTTGCAATAAATTAAGTATTTCTGGTTTTCTCAGCTTCTCTTTTTTCAAGGAACGAGGAAGAATATTCACTTCTCTATTATTAAAAGTCAGTTTCTTATTCTGTCTTCTTCTCATGTGAACCTCAGGAACAAATCCAACACTTTAACATATTTAACACATTATTTTAAGATACTGTGTCTTTTGCGTTACAGGCCGGTCGGGATGAAAGTGATAAAGTGGACGAGGCCCAGGCTATCCTTGATGCCAAGGTAAAGATTCAGATCTGTAGACAGAAAGGTAGGTTTATTGCTGCCTGTATGACTTTTTTTTTTCCTGTGATTTTAGGAAATCTATGAGGCTGGTGAGGCCCGATGGGGCACAGATGAAGTCAAATTCCTCACAGTGCTTTGTGTGAGGAACCAAAATCATCTCTTGCGAGGTAAAATCCATATATCCATGTGGTTGTTGGTATTTTGCATCATGTGATGATTAACCAGAAGTACCTATAAAGGTAATAAGGAAGACTCTGGAATTATTTACTGACCCCTTTTGGGAGTTTCAGGAGTAAAGTCACTTTTTGTTGCAACACCATTCATTCAAATGTGTGACCCTTAAAAATAAAAAACAGTATGCCATTCATATGTATTTATTCTTTAATGTAATGACATTGTGATTTAGTTAACTGTATTATTTTATTACATTGTTTGCTCCTCAGTGTTTGAGGAGTATCAGAAGATTTCCGGAAGAGACATTGAGGACAGCATCAAGAGGGAGATGTCTGGCTGTCTGGAGGACGTCTTCCTAGCCATAGGTCTGTCTCTTCTGTGACTTGTTCATACAAATAGGTGTCAATCTTCACTTTGTAGAGATTCAACCCTGTTAATGACACTCTTCACATTCAGGTTCAAATTAACACAGACAAAGAAGTAAAAATCCATAATTCACAGTTTGTAGAGAAAATACATGGTCTATGAGAATTTAAAAAAAAGTAACCATAAACTTTCGACCACTGGGCATGATCTTGTATGGTGTTACTACAGCTCTAGGTCAAAAAAGAGGTCAAACATGTCAGTCTGCGTTATACAACTGCATTTACTGTTGTGTAAGTGTTGCATTTCATGTGCTGTGATTTGTTTGTGCATTGCAGTGAAATGCATGAGGAACAAGCCAGCATTCTTTGCAGAGCGTTTATACAGATCAATGAAGGTAAATATTTCATGATTACTGGAGCTACAGTGTTATTTTTTTGTCACTGCAATTATACATTTTCCCGAAAAGATGCATCATAAACATGTTCATTCATTACAGTTAAGTCTACAGGGAATCATAGTTAAACATAGTTACAGTTCTCAGAAGAAAACACACTGATGTACTGACTGCATACTTCATGATGCAGAGAACACAGTATAAATTAGTCTTTTCTCCTGCCAGGGGCTGGGCACTACAGACAGTGTCCTCATCAGAATAATGGTGTCCAGGGCTGAAATTGACATGTTGGATATTAAGGCGCAGTTCCTGAAGATGTATGGCAAGACTCTGTACTCTTTCATCAAGGTGAGCACCAGATGCTAGAGTCATCAACTGTGATATAATGATAACTGCCACTCTAAGTTTACATGATGCATTTATACAGCACTGATTTGTGATGAGACTGTAATTTATCGCTGCTTTTCTTTCATTTGATTGGCCAAAGTATCTTCATTAAAGAAAGAACAATATTACTATTATATTATTAAAAATCGATTCATATAATTCATATATTTACTACGATTATGAATCGATTTAAAATGTCCCCCGATTAAAAAAGAAATAAAACAAAACAAATCCGCAGGCTGTCTGCGGGTCTGTGGAGGAGTCCACTCTCTCTCGTCTAGTCTGGTCACCATTCCTTGCCTGTTCCACTCGTTACCACTTAATATGTTGAGGTGCCCCTACCGGGAATCGAACTCCGCCCTTCTTATTGTGGGGCGACAGTGTTAACCATTATGCCACTGTGCTGCTCGGGTCACCAAATAACCTAGACAATTTCAGGTGCCCCCACTGGGAATCGAACCGCTCCCACTACGCTCAAGTCACCACATTCATTCATTCATTCATTCATTCATTCATTCGTTAATGGATAAGGGGGCATGCATTATTAGTGACCCCCTCGGAGCATTTTCCTGACAGATACGTTCCTTTTTATTCCGGAAAAAAAACAAAAAAACTTTTATGTAAAATGTCAGCCCGTTTTGTTATTCCGTGTTTATGATGAATTCCACTTTTAATGTCTAATTCCATGATCACAGATTTTATAAGGCCCTTTTTACCGGATGCCCGGGAAAGACCGAGCTTGACATGAGCTTCACAGTGTGCAACCCATGTTTAACTGTACTATTTTTTTTTTTTTTTAATAAAGAAATACTTTTATTTTTGTTACTTAAGCAATATGTGATATTGCTTTTATGCAACAGTTGCAAAAATTCCATCTAAGCATGGATAAATGTTTCAAACATAATAAATGTGAAAAAGACACTTTAATGTCTCCATTTGTCATTCTGTCTTGCAAAGCAGACTGGAGTAGATCATGAGGATCCTTTGCACACCTATAGATTGAAGCAGAAATCATTATGAATCAAATAATTTTGAATCAAAAATCGATTTTGAATCGAATGGTGAGATAGTAAAAGATTCCCACCCCTAAATATTACAACATGTTTTATTAATTAATTTATTTTTTCATAAATCTGAATAAGACTATCTCAGAGTTGGTTATCACTTTGTCTTTGTAAGATAAGTTGCAGTTATTCCCAACACCAGGTCTTTGAAGTCTTACAGATCTTTTTTTTTTTTTTTGCTGCGTAGGGAGACACATCTGGTGACTACTGCAAAATCCTGCTGGAGCTGTGTGGAGGCGAGTAAAAGAAGAAACATCAGCTCTATCTCCTCTCTGAAACCACATCATGAGCTTTCCTTTCTGCTGATGACTCCTTTTTAGCTCATATTTTCTTATTCCATGGCCTTTACATTTCACTGATTGACCACGATGCCTTGTTTTACTGTTTTGAATACCAATTAAACCAAAGACCGGTGACCTTTTACATTTGTCTGTGTTTTTGTTATTGATTATCTGCTAAGGATAAATTTACGTTATTAGTTAGAGATAGTGATATACACTCACCACATCTTCAAAACATAAAATATTGATGTTATTGGCCTCCAACTCCCACTCTAGTTACAGCCCAACATTTTCATCACTGTCCAGTCACTGAAGCCCATTTGCTTAATTAGGTTCAATTTCTCATTGGTTGAGTCAGCCTTGTGGTGTTTGACTCAATTACATTAACAGGATGTTAGACGTATTTGGAAAGGCTGTAAAGTGGTTTCTAATCAATTTAAGGAGGATGTCCCATAGCTCATACAAACTTAGAGCTCCAACTCAGAGCAATAAGCCTGGGAAATAATACGCAGTGGAGATAATCAAGGTGACCACGAGGTGGAACCAAAATAACTCCAATTTAATATGTGTTTGCTGCAGTTGGGAGTTGAGCAGTGCAGTAAATTAACATTTGTGGTTTTCCATCTTTCACATAAAATGAAATAGTTTTAGTATGGCATTCTTAGTAAATAGTTTTGAACCCTTTTGAATAGTTGCATATTTTATTGTGCTCATAAAACATACCTGCATTTAATGGAATTGTACAAAATCTTTTGTACAAAAAAAGGATTTGTATTTTCATTGTGTACCATAAAACATGATGTAAATAGACATTTAAAAAAGAAGTTTTAATAGGACTCACATAAATCATGTTGATAATTCACCCTGATGGAAAGCACTTAATCAACTACTCTTGATGCCCAGATTACATAACCAAGGTTTGAAGCGTCTCATTTTATATGTCTGTATACTAGCTTTTAATTAAAAACAGCCAAGGTTTGCAACATGCAGGATGTCCTTGATAAATCCAAGCTGTCCCTTGCATTCTATGAGGCAGTGTAAGACAAAGTGGAAACAGCAATGATTCAAAGAATCTAGTGAACACAAGGTTTTCACAACACAACATTTTCTCTGATAAAAAAATTGTACTAGACAATGATTGCTTCTTTCAAAGTAGAAACTTTTCATCACAAAGTCAAGCAGAGAAGGAAGAAACTGTCTCATTTCATTTGCTATGTCAAAGCAACAACTTGCAAAGCAATTCCTCCATGGTTACCTGTGAAGATCAATTTGGAGTTCCTGAGTTGTTGTCTGAAGCAAAATCACAAAGAAGAAATTTAAGTGGTAAAACACATCCAGAGATGTACACGATGACTCCCATCCATCAATGTTTTGCACACAGAGTAGGAGCATTAAGAAGGAGGACAAACAACTGAGTAGATGGTGCCAGACAGAAGACAGGCTTTTGTTCTCATCAAAGCAGGCAGGAAGGAAAGGTGAGTCGCATTAAGTCTGGTAGAGGTAAAGCCTTCAGCCAGCACCTCTGCGACCTTTACCAAAGTCATGAATAAAATATTAATATATATTATAATATAGTATAAATATGAAAAATAACAATAACTTAATTTTAAGAAATTAACACAAAAGATTTACATGTTTTTCACACAAAATTTGACTAATTAATGACCAAGACAAAAAAAAAGAATGACAGATTCAGTGAATGATCAAATGTTTTTTACACGTGATGTTTGTCTCCAAAGATGTATGATTTATTTTACACAATCAATTTTGTGTTTTTCAGTGTTAATATTTATAAAAAGATGAACTGACGTGAATACCTCTGTCTTAATTTGCCATACATCAGAAATATTTTGAAAAATGTTTTTTTCATGTACCTTGACTGACCATGTAAATAAATTTGGTTATATGTGCCCACAGACTGAGAAATTGCTGTCAACAGTATATTTACAGCCATGTTGGTGGTTGTTTGGTGCTGAGCGAATAATGTGCTGTCAGTGTTTCGAGCATTTTGCGGGAAACAGCTGCCTGCTAAAGTTTGCGAACAGGATATGAGATCACCAAGTGACTTGGAAAAACAATGGTCAATGGTCTAAAACAAAAAAAAACAATGGTCTAAGAGAGTCTAAAGTGCTGCAGGGAAGGGGAGCTTTGGAGTCAGGTTGTATTCTGTGATATTTTCTTATAAACTTAATCATTGTTAATATGGAAACATTAGTCTCAAGCTCTATGTGAAAGCTTCAAGTATCATTATGATAACCAGACGTCAGTGTTTGACATTCTCTATATTGAAATTTGGTGGAACCGACTGTTGGGAAAGGGCAGAGGATGGGCAATAATGAACCCTCCAATCATTTCTTCCCTCCCCACATCAGTAGTCTCGACTGTGACTGTTTGTTTACAACAGTGTGTGATGCAAAGATTGGATATAACAAAGACTTCACGTGGCAGAACAAATTTTGTCTTTCTGTCGGGATAAGAGACTCTGTCGGTATCATGAGTATCATAAAGGAGTGATACCTCCAGGAGATGGATCTTTGCCCTGGAGGGGTTTGTTTACCACGAACAGAGCGAGAACTCTGGCCATTATCAGTCCACCTCGATGAGACATTTCAGAGACAAAAGAGTCAAAGCTTCCTCTGCTGAGCACCATATAAATCTACTTTGGTGCAAAGCATCCTCTAGTAACTAAATAAGTCATCAGCTGTGCTTCAGTGTGACAGATCTTTACAGTACGAGGAAAGCTGACTTGTGGTTGAGGTTGTCTCACAATTTCTATAATGATGGAGGGTCAGTTTGTTACTATTTATTATTTATTTTTTGGTAATTGTAACAGACATAATCAGACAAGATTGCTCTAATACTCAACATGAAAGTGAGTGTGACATTTCTTTGAATGTAGCCCTCATACATTTACGTTACATCACTGATATTGTGAGTTCACCTTGAAAGCGGACATTTCTCTCCTGAAAATAATTGCAGTGATTGAACGAGCATGTTTAAAGTAATGATATGCTTAAACTTGCAGTGCTGCTGTTACATTCCAAATGGCAACTGCAGGGCTGGGCAATGATTCTTTGCGATTTGTGGATATAAGAGTAAAAGTGACCCCTCCAATAATATTGATTAAAAGACAAAAAAAAAAAAAAAAGAACTATAATGAAGCTCAAGCTTCAGCATTTACACTCCAAAGACATGTAATCACCATCCTGCAGCCATCAGAAGAGCTCCTGCATTAGACTGCATTCAACTCAAATATGAGATGATTATGAACAAACATCAAAGTCGATGCAATTTGTGTCTCTCCTTTTGAAATCGCCTTGAAGTGTGCTACAAACATGAAATTATTTATTTTTTCAGACGAACTTGAATAATAATCACAAAGCTCAGCGAGGCTCAGATAGCCATCTCCTTCACTGATCACTGAACACTGGACAGATTTGCCTCAGCAGCATATTTTACCATGTTCATGAGGAGTTTTGCGTTTTATATATATATATTATTATTATTATTTATTTATTTTTTTTAGATAGTCCCATTTGATAATTGCAGAAACATCTTTTTTGTGTAGTTTATGAAAAGTAGCCACATGATATTTATATATAACAGCACTGCAGTGTTGACTGTACATGGCGCCTCCAACAATCCTGTCCTTTTAGTGTGGCATAACAATGTGGCAATAGATTAGTTTATGGCGCCTTAACAAATGAATCAATTCCCTTTCTCTTTATCTTTTCAGCTTCTTGCTGATATGCAACCTTTGCAACACAAAAGATGGTGGTTGGAAGGTATATACACACTGTGATGTGTATAAAATGTGAATGTTTTTGTTCCTCACATGAGCAGACACATTACGTACAGCTCCGAAAGCTGCTTCAAATGCTCCTGAGGAAGCGGCTAAAACCAAAGCAGCTACTGGTGAATAGGCCATCTCCCTGCATGGGAGGGAGAGTGTGTGACTGGATGAGGCACGTTGTTAAAATGGAATAAGAACAGCCCTGATTCATACTTCTGAAAGTTCACAAATAGGTCTCACTATGCCTAGGACTGTTTATCTTCCTTTATGACTTTATCGTCCATTATGTCTAAATATATAGTAATCATAAAATGCTTCAGCACCTGAGGTGACTATTGACGTATAGTTAACTGTAGAGTAGTGTTGTACAAAGTACTTCAGTCCCCACTGTAATAGGCAGCAGGAAATGGAGTGGAGACATAAGTACAGGCTGACTTGACCCATTCATCCTGCATGTACAAAGAAAATGTCATTTTGTTATCATTTTCACAAGAAGAAATGTAATGTTTTAGCCTCGCTCCACTATTTGCAACTGAAATACATCTACCTGAATGAACTTTAAAAGCTTTTTCTGTGGACACTGGAATAACTTTTCTAAGTGAGTACTTGTAGAGTACTAAATGGTGACATTTTAAATGAGCTCCACTGTCCTTGTCATTTGTCATTAGTACATATTTTGTTGGTAACGTTATTTTTATATAAATGTCATCATCAAGATTTTAAAAGTGGTGAACATTTTCTGCTCCATGGGAAATGAGTTGTGACTCATTGGCATGTTCTGTTCATCAAAAATGTACAGAGCTTCAAGGAAAAATGGTGAAAGTCCCAATTTGTCTGATTCAGCCCCATTAATCTGCACCAGACACAAGACAGGTCATCAATGTATCCGCAAGGGGGTACAAGCCAGTGCCTTATTGTGCCAGTCCCAAGCCCGGATAAATATAGAGGTTTGTGTCAGGAAGGGCATCCGACGTAAAACTTTTGCCAAATCAAACATGCGAATCGTATCTATGACTTCCATACCGGATCGGTCGAGGCCCGGGTTAACAACGACCGCCATCGGTGCTGTTCACGTACAGGGTGCCGGTGGAAATTGGACTACTGTTCGTCGAATAAGGAGAGGAGGAAGGTGTGTTCGTAGGAAGAGAGAGAAAAGGAACGCCAAGAGTCTAGGACTGAGAGTAGGGACTTTGAATGTTGGAACTATGACAGGGAAAGGTAGAGAGTTGGTTGACATGATGCAGAGGAGGAAGGTAGACATACTGTGTGTCCAGGAGACCAGGTGGAAAGGTAGCAAGGCTAGAAGTTTAGGAGCAGAGTTCAAGTTGTTCTATCATGGTGTAGATAGGAAGAGAAATGGAGTAGGAGTTATCTTGAAGGAGGAGTTTGTTAGGAATGTTCTGGAGGTTAAAAGAGTATCAGATAGAGTAATGAGTCTGAAGCTAGAAATCGAAGGTGTGATGTTCAATGTTGTTAGTGGGTATGCTCCACGGGTAGGATGTGAGCTGGAAGAGAAGGAGAAATTCTGGTTGGACCTTGATGAAGTGATGCAGAGCATCCCTAGAAGTGAGAGAGTTGTCATTGGTGCAGACTTCGATGGACACGTTGGTGCAGGAAACAGATATGATGAGGAGGTGATGGGCAGGTTTGGTATCCAGGAGAGGAACGCAGAAGGACAGATGGTGGTTGACTTTGCAAAAAGGATGGAAATGGCTGTAGTGAATACTTTTTTCCAGAAAAGGCAGGAACATAGGGTGACCTATAAGAGTGGAGGTAGGAGTACACAGGTAGACTACATCTTGTGTAGATGGTGTAATCTGAAGGAGATCAGTGACTGCAAAGTAGTGGTAGGTGAGAGTGTAGCCAGACAGCATAGGATGGTGGTGTGTAGGATGACTCTGGTGGTGAGGAAGATGAAGAGGGCAAAGACAGAGCAGAGGACTAAATGGTGGAAGCTGAAAAAGGAAGAGTGTTGTATGATTTTTAGGAAGGAGTTGAGACAGGCTCTGGATGGCCAGGAGGTGCTTCCAGTTGACTGGACAACTACAGCTAATGTGATCAGGGAGACAGGTAGGAGAGTATTTGGTGTGTCATCTGGAAGGAAAGTGGATAAGGAGACTTGGTGGTGGAATGAGGAGGTGCAGGAGTGTATACAGAGAAAGAGGTTAGCTAAGAAGAAGTGGGACACTGAGAGGACTGAAGAGAGTAGACAGGAGTACAGGGAGATGCAGCGTAAGGTGAAAGTAGAGGTGGCAAAGGCCAAACAAAGGGCTTACGATGACTTGTATGCTAGGTTGGACAGTAAGGAGGGAGAGACTGATCTATACAGGTTGGCAAGGCAGAGAGACAGAGATGGGAAGGACGTGCAGGCAGTTAGGGTGATTAAGGATAGAGATGAAAGTGTATTGACAGATGCCAACAGCGTGATGGGAAGATGGAAAGAGTACTTTGAAGAGCTGATGAATGAGGAAAATGAGAGAGAACAAAGAGTAGAAGAGGTGACTGTTGTGGACCAGGAAGTAGCAAAGATTAGTAAGGATGAAGTGAGGAGGGCGCTGAAGAGGATGAAGAGCGGAAAAGCACTCGGTCCTGATGATATACCTGTGGAGGTCTGGAAGTGTCTAGGAGAGGTAGCAGTAGAGTTTCTGACTGGGTTGTTCAACAGGATCTTAGATAGTGAGAAGATGCCTGAGGAATGGAGGAGAAGTGTGCTGGTGCCCATTTTTAAGAACAAGGGAGATGTACAGAGTTGTAGCAACTACAGAGGAATAAAGCTGATGAGCCATACAATGAAGTTATGGGAAAGAGTAGTTGAAGCTAGACTAAGGGCAGAAGTGAGCATTTGTGAGCAGCAGTATGGTTTCATGCCAAAAAAGAGTACTACAGATGCAGTATTTGCTTTGAGGATGTTGATAGAAAAGTACAGAGAAGGTCAGAGGGAGCTGCATTGTATCTTTGTAGATCTGGAGAAAGCTTATGACAGGGTGCCCAGAGAGGAACTGTGGTATTGTATGAGGAAGTCTGGAGTGGCAGAGAAGTATGTTAGAGCGGTGCAGGACATGTATGAGGACTGTAAGACAGTGGTGAGGTGTGCTGTAGGTGTGACAGAGGAGTTCAAGGTGGAGGTGGGACTGCATCAGGGATCAGCTCTGAGCCCCTTCTTGTTCGCTATGGTGATGGACAGGCTGACAGAAGAGGTTAGACAGGAATCTCCATGGACTATGATGTTTGCAGATGACATTGTGATCTGTAGTGAGAGCAGGGAACAGGTGGAGGAGAAGCTAGAGTGGTGGAGGTTTGCCCTGGAAAGGAGAGGAATGAAGGTTAGCCGCAGCAAGACGGAGAAGTTGTGTGTGAATGAGAGGGACCCAAGTGGAAGAGTGAGGTTACAAGGAGAAGAGATAAAGAAGGTGGAGGATTTTAAGTACTTAGGGTCAACAGTCCAGAGCAATGGAGAGTGTGGAAAAGAGGTGAAGAAGCATGTGCAGGCAGGCTGGAACGGGTGGAGAAAAGTGTCAGGTGTGATGTGTGATAGGAGAGTTTCAGCTAAGATGAAAGGAAAGGTGTACAAAACTGTGGTGAGACCAGCGATGTTGTTTGGTCTAGAGACAGTGTCACTGAGGAAAAGACAGGAGGCAGAGCTGGAGGTAGCAGAGATGAAGATGCTGAGGTTCTCGTTGGGAGTGACCAGGTTGGATAGGGTCAGGAATGAGTACATCAGAGGGACAGCACATGTTAGAGGTTTTGGAGATAAAGTCAGAGAGGCCAGACTGAGATGGTTCGGACATGTCCAGAGGAGAGATAGTGAATATATTGGTAGAAGGATGCTGAGTTTTGAAGTGCCAGGCAGGAGGCCTAGAGGAAGACCAAAGAGGAGGTTTATAGATGTAGTGAAAGAGGACATGAAGGTGGTTGGTGTGAGAGGATGCAGAAGACAGGCTTAGATGGAGGCAACTGATTCGCTGTGGCGACCCCTGAAGGGAAAAGCCGAAAGGAGAAGAAGAAGACACAAGACAGCTCATCACTTATGAGTTGTTTTGCTTCCTTATATGTCAAAGCCAAAACGTCCTCCTTGCATAAGCTACAAATGTTGTCAATGAACAATGCACATTTTCTGAAAACACTGACAGCATTGTAACCTGGTTTTAAATCAGAAAGCTACTGGCAATACATACTGTAAGTATATGAATCAACAAACAATCAGTATTCACCACAAACAATCTGTACTGTGCCTGTAACTGATCAGTTCAAGATTGAATGTCACCATCAAGTCCAATCCAGACATTCATCTCTTTGGGGTCTTTGCATTCTCATTGGCTTACTGTCATTTCCATAGACACCTCTCTCGCTTCTTCTCTGTTTCTTTCTGTCTCTCTCGCTCTCTCTGAACCAGCAGCAGCTTCATCTCACTCACTGTGGAGAAGTGCACAAGGAAGGTCCGCTCTTCATATTCTCACACTTCACACCAGAAACACCAGCACAGGTATTTACTTGTATGTTTATTGATTTTTTGTTTGCATGTCTCCTGTCATGGGCAAAATAGCATGTTTTCTTGAAAACATAGGGAATAAAGGGACTAACCTTTGATGTAACTTTGTTATGATTTGGCGCTGTATAAATAAATCTGATTTGATTTTTGATTTAAAGAATGTGCAACAGGATTGCATACAAAACCGTAGAGATAAGGTGGGTGGGTTATAGTTGTTATATAAAAAGTGAGATGATTCTTTACAGTTGTAATAATATGCCAAACAGCACAACATAAATTTGTCTTAAAAGTCACGCTGAATTTCATGATTTCCCATTTACATGTAAAGCAGGTAATACTGTAAGCACTCATATTATACAATGAGAGGATTTATGTGCATATATACACTACCAGTCAAAGGTTTGGACACACTTTCATATTCAACTGAATAAGAAAGTGTGTCCAGACTTTTGACTGGTAGTGTATATATGAAAAATAAATGATGAAGAAAATATTTAACAGCCTTTCCTTTTAATTTTAAATGTTGTGTTGAATTATACATTACTACAAATATTCACATATACATAGAGAGAGATATTGAGTTCAATAATGTCAGATTATGCAAATACCAGTGTGAGCGATACATTTGTGGAAAAAGGTTTAAATATGGTCTTTAAAGGGTTTTACAGGATCTGTGAATGGGAACAAATCCACAGAAATGCACTTGGGTTAAAAACAGCAAAAATGCCGATTTTTGTTACTTTTTATGTTATGTCTTAAGTGATAAAAAAAATATATACATTCAATAGAGACCGTAAATGTTCATTTTTAAAAATGAAAATGTGTATGTTCCTGCAGAATTCTTCAACTTTCAACAGATGAACCATTGTTTAATGAATATACACTACCAGTCAACACTTTGGACACACTTTCCTATTCATTTGAATGAGAAAGTGTGTCCAAACTCTTGACTGGTAGTGTATATATTAAATAAAATTTTTTACCTCCTACACTGTATATATTAATCTGGAAAAAATTCATACATCATATGTTGAGAACTTGTCTAAAACATTTTGACTTTGGACCATCAGGGATCATTAAAATGTTCAATAACTGTCAGCGAAAAGACGACCAAATCTCTCTTCTATAATATTCATGGATATTATGATCGGCCTCAGTGATAAGTCATGCTGAAAAGTCCCAAGGTCCCTGCATCACATGAAGTCACTCTAATGAGCAGTATGTGTGAGAAACCTGACAGCAACACTTCTCATGTAGCAAGTAGAACTGTGCAACATGGTGAAATGAAATTATGAGCAAACTCATGAAAAAATCAGCAAAAAGGAACTGTAGAGCCTCACTGGCTCTGACTCATTGATTTTTAATGGGACATTTGAAAATACTACAAGCTGTGGCTGCAGTAAAACAGATTGTAACTTGTATGTTCTAAGTTGTCACTTCATCAGCAATATGTTATTTTAATATATTTTATAATATGATAAGTAAAATCTTCATGATATTTCCTTAAATTGGGTGCATATATTAAAAAAATATATTTTATTGGAGCTAATAAGACTAAGATGTTATATTTTTCTGCAGCTCTACAGTTTGACCTCTAGATGCTGTCATAACTCTGTGATTTGCTATTGTCCATGCACACAATGATGCCTGCACTGTGCTGCTCATCTCAGCCATTCACATTCAGATGCTTTCATAATTATAAACCCTTCTCCAATGTGCTCTTTGCCTCAAACTGGGAGAATGTGTTAGTGCTGGCAAAAGCATGATTATTAATGGTCTTGTGTTCTGTAAATGAACTGACCTGTTTTCATTACCATAATATTTAAATCTCGCCTGCTTCCTCTCAATGAATACGCTGCTTTAGACATATAACCTTTAGAAAAGCTTTTAATGTTCTGTAATAACAGCTGCAAACCTGTTTCATTGCATTTTGAACAGATGGGGTCCAGCCTGCGCTCGGCTGCCATGGAGAGTAATCACAGTGGCCTGGCTGGAATCACACAGCCTTTGCAGCCTGGAGACCAGACAGAGGGAGACATTTATGAAGTTGCAGTGCAGAGCAACTCAACCAATCACAGCTACCAGTTTGCAGATGTGGCCCTGTTGCAAAAGTTCAAGCCTCTAATAATCCCTTGTTATGTGCTTGTGGTTGTGGTGGGCATCTTTGGGAATTACCTGCTCCTCTATGTCATCTGCCGAACTCGCAAGATGCACAATGTCACCAACTTCTTCATCGGAAACTTGGCCTTCTCTGACATGCTCATGTGTGTGACCTGTGTCCCTTTTACTCTAGCATACGCCTTCAATCCACATGGCTGGGTGTTTGGTCGCTCGATGTGCTATCTGGTGTTCCTCATCCAGCCAGTCACAGTCTATGTTTCAGTCTTCACACTGACTGCCATCGCAGTGGACAGGTGAGCAGATCCTTCTGCAGCAGTTTTCAGATCACAACTGCAATTTATTAATTCATTCATCCTCAACCGCTTATCCATTTCTGGGTCGCGGGGGTTGCTGGAGCCAATCCCAGCTCAACTGCAATTTAAGATCTCTTTAAAGTTTGTTTGTTTTAATCGTTTTTTTCAGATTAGTGTCTGTACTGGTTTGTGTAACATAACTGTGCTGCCAAATTGAGCATTTAAATTTTATGAGGTCAATTTAATTGGGGCCAAATCACAATCAATTTCAATCACCCATTCTTCTCATGAGTGGAGCATAATAGCCAAAATAGAAATTATCTAAAAAAAAATAGTTTTAGTATTAAGAATATACAGTATTATTGATGCTCCAAGGTCATTTTATAATGCATGTCAATGATTTTCCTTTTTCATTTTTGATTATACCGGACAATGTTTCTGCTCTATCTTTGTAGTTGTTGAAATGTTTCTTTTTTAAATGTAGAGTAAATAATCACATGATTTGCGAGTGACGAGTGACTTGAGCTGAATTCAAACATTGATTAATACGCTAGATCGTGATTAATCCTGCATTAATTAAACATGGATTTTGTGTTCTTGTAGTAAGTGCTTAATTTTCCTTGTCACTTTTATCGTAGATATTATGCAACAGTCCATCCACTGAAGAAGCGCACCACTGTGGCTACCTGTGCGTTTGTCCTCATCGGCATCTGGCTGCTGTCATGTGGGCTGGTAGCTCCTGCAGTGACACACACCTACCATGTGGAGTTCAGAGAGGAAGGATTCACCATCTGCGAGGAGTTCTGGTTGGGACAAGAGAAAGAAAGACGTGCTTATGCATACAGCACTCTGCTGATCACATATGTCCTGCCATTGTCAGCTGTCTTTGTTTCTTACCTCTGCATCACCGTCAAACTGAGGAACTGTGTTGCACCAGGCCACAGGACGCAGAACCAGGCAGGAGCTCAGCAAGCACGCAAAAGAAAGATCTTTCGTTTGGTTGCACTGTTGGTGTCTGCCTTTGCAGTGTGCTGGCTTCCCATACATGTATTCAATGTCCTGCGAGACATAGACATTCACCTCATTAACAAGCGTTTCTTTTTGCTAATTCAACTTCTATGCCACCTGTGTGCCATGAGCTCTTCATGTTGTAACCCTTTCCTCTATGCATGGCTGCATGACCACTTCCGCATTGAGTTAAGGAAGATGTTTAAGTACCGTAATCGCATTGGAGTTCCTGCAAATCACTTAGCTGCCAGTGTGGTGCTGTAAAAACCTGCTGAAGAGGGTGCTTTCTTATTTTGATGTAAGATGCTGATTTAAAGAAACTTTTCATTACTTTGTTGTATGTAAAGATGTAAAAGGCTGCCTCTCAGTGTGAAAAACCACACTCAGTACTTAGGTACAAAACTCATATACAATGCAAATAATTTGCAAACACATTCCTATTTTCCCTTTTTAGGTCAGTTGGCCTTGATTGTGAAACTAGATTTTTAAAGTTCAACAAAGCTTTATTTGAAAGTAAACCAAGTATAAGCAGAAAATAATAAATGGACATAACTACATAAAACAGTTTAGGGCAATGCCTTATGATCAATTAAGTCAAGCTGCATCCGAAAACAAAAATTTATGCTAGGCTTAAAAAAAAAAAAAAATCGTTAACAACCCACAATCAAAGGACCAGACATTGATCCCCAAGAGCTCTGCATTATGCAGCTTTATTGGATATAGAGCAAATGAAAACATCAGTTCAGATTGTGTTGTAATGGTCACTGATGTCAGACCTAATGTCAGTGGGGTTCTCCTCCTTGGAGTATAATCGGAATAAACTACATTCATGAACTTTCTCCCCTGGGCTCGACTTGTCTTGATGAACATGCTCCTGCTGTATTAATTATTATATATAAAAAAAAAACCAGTAGTGTGGTAGCTGGTTACATGTTCTCTACTGTACCTGCTTTTGTTTCTATAAATATTGAACATTGACTCTTTTCATGAGTCAAGATTCTTCACACCATCTCTGCTGCATGTCCATTGCCTTTTTTTTTTGGCATTATATTTGCCTTTTTCCCTCCACATTTATTCAGTGACAGAACGGCTGTTGGTACATATGTGGTGTACAAAAAAAAAAGCCATATAAATGCTTGTAAATTATCTACATGGTTTGTAAAAAGGGTTGAATTTGTTGTGCAGCTTCTGCTTTCACAAAGTGTGGAAAATTGTCAATAAATACAAAGAAACCAAATGGCCTTTTTTTAAAAAATCAGTGTATTTGCATGTTGGCAGGAGATTAAATTAAATCAACTTGGTCACTGCACGCGTTTTTTCTGCATATCAACTAGGACAAGGACAATGACAAACTTACGGTTCCTGTAGTTGCACTGTTTATTCTATAGTTAAACTTCCTGTGAAATATAACCAGTCCAGCAGCTCAATTTTCTTTGTCCTTTACATTTGATTTGCAACAATGCAAAACCATATGTTACATTTAATATTTTATTTTAGATCTGCATGCTGGTTCCACTAGAGGGCAAGTTACTATTAAACTCACTCAAAAATCAGGTTTTCCACCCTGAAAAGATTGATTTATTCGTGTAATCACTCATCTTCTGTCAGTGAGCTAATAATGCTAATATTGTAAACTTCAATCAATACTAAATATTTTTTGGAGATTTGGCATAACAGCTGCCAATTTGACTTGCAATAACAGATGGAAAAGCAGAGGTTAAACTATCCATCCATCCATTATCTCTACCGCTTATCTGTCAGGCTTATGGGGGGACTTGGGCCAATCCCAACTGACATTGGGTTGGGGCGGGGTACAGCCTTGACAGTTCACCAGTCCCGACATACAGAGACAAGCAACGGTTCAATCATGTCTATGGACTATTTAGAGTAACCAATTAACCTAGACATACATGTCTTTGGACTGAGGGAGAAAGCCAACGTATGCACGCAGGGTACTCCCAACAGAAAGGCCCCAGACCCGGACTTTGACCCCAGAACCATCTCACTGTGAGATGACAGCGCTAACCACCACACCCCAATGGAACGAACATAATAACATCCAAAGAATGTTCTACGCAAGTGTCCCATTAAGGAATTGAACTATCCTTGGTTTTATTTTAGCACCTTTGCTTTACCTTGCATTACATGTCAAAATGTTATGTTGAAAACTATATCCCGTACTTACAGTACAATATTTATACACAGTGTGAATAATTTGCTAATTCCTATTTTTCCTTTTTAAATCAGTTTGCATTGATTGTGAAACTAAATATTTTAAGTGCAACAAGGCTTTATTTGAAAGTAAACCAAGTATCAATCTGAAAAGAATAAATTGAAACGACTACATAAAACAACTTGGGGCAATGTCTTATGACCAACCAAGTCTTGTTCAAACAAAAATATCTGCACCCTATACTGGAATGGTCCTAAAACAAAAACATTTTTGGGCTTAAAATATATATTTTATCATGTATAACCATTCCTCAAAGGGGCAGACAATGGTCCCCTTATGTGAATAGTTAAGTTTTTTCAATTTCACCTTTGGCCAACATCTTCTGTGTAAGAGCAAAGTCTCTAGCCTCTCGAGGAGTGCGAATGTATGACTCAATTTCACTGTCAGAGATTTCTTCATCGCCAGTTACATCTTTGAGTTCTGGCTGCTCCACTCTCCTTTTCTTAGCATGGATCACACACGGGGGAGCAAAGAGCTCTCTCTTCCCCCAGTTTGGTGTTGGATCTTGGTTCTTCTGAGTATCACTGTGCAATTCTGACATTATGCACTGATTATTGTCCTCATGTCCTGGTTCCTCTGCCATTTTAGCATCTGGTTCACATGGTTCCACAGGGGATGAATTTGGAGTCTTTTCTGAAAGCTCAGAGATTTGTGTTGGAGCCTCAGAGCTGGCCTCTCGCTTGAGCAGAGCCTCCTCATGAGTTCTCAGAGCCCTCCTTAGCAGGGCGTACCTGTGCTTCAGGATATCTTCCACCTGCCGAACTACATTATCTGGAGTTACAGCTTCCCTGACCCAGGGAATCTCCTTACCGAATTTACACAGCACTTCTTTCATCTCAGCTATTCTCTTCATAGCAGGTTTGTGCTTATTTACTTTGGCCATCTGACAGAACTTGTCCAGAGTGAGTTTGAGCCGTTGCTTTGTGGGCTTCAAGGACTGCCAGGCCAAGTAGATGGCAGCCATCATGATGGGGATGGGCTTGCGGCCAGTCACAATCCAGGAATCTGCTGCCAGCTCTACCAGAGCCACAGCTCGTTTGGTCAAGTCCTTAGAGTTTTCGGCCAATTCTTCAGGAACGTGGGAAGAACTAATTTTATACCTGACAGACAGGAAACACATCATCAGTATAGTTTAGATGCGAGTGTATTATTTAGATCACTGCTGGTTCCTTATTCTGCCAGATAGACAGTTACATTTAAATGAATCCTTTTACTTTGACTACCCTTATTCACTAACTAAAGCTGAAGAAGCTTTCACTTACTCCTGACTGTGTGCTTCCATTACATCGGTGACATTAACAATTGGAGCCGTGATGTTGAGAACCTTGATCATGTCCTGATAAACTACTCCGACCACCATCGGATCAGCATCCAGCAAGCAGCTGATTGTTCCCATGGAAATGGGCCAGTTGAGCAGTCTACAGCTTACAAGTACACAGCAACCAGCAAGAACTTCTTTCTTCTGGAGGCTCACTTTGATGAAACTTTCATGCTGGTAAGCCTGGTTGTAGTAGGTCTGCGAGAGATCCTCAATTTCCCTGTGGACCCTGAGAGTCCGACATATAGCTTTCAGACGCTGCAGACCTGTGGAGATGGATAAGAAAAAGAGCATGTGTACATATAAAAGTAATGTGATCAACTATATAGAACATTGACTGCATATCAATATCTCTAATAGGCAGAAATCAGTGTGGAAAGAGGACCTCACCTTTTATCTGGTTTGTACACGGCTTTTTGGCCACAGCTGTCGTCCAACTGTAACTGACATCTGTTAAAAGCACAAAGAGTGCTAAATGGAGGTATGCCAAAACATGAGCGCTTTTCATGCATTTTTATACAACTTTGTGTTCAAGTATAATGACGTCTCAGTATTGTTACAATGAAAAACTTTTGAAGTTTCCAGATTCCCAAAAATGAGATTTTTCTGCTCTTTTAGGTCTTGCATAAAAACAAACAAATAAGTTTGGAATTTAATAGACCAAAAGGTTTATTGAGAGAAATAATCTTTACTAAAAATAATAAATAGTCATAGCCCAATTCCATCATGCTATTCACAGTTAGTCCCCTTAACTCCAACTCACAGCAGACCCACCTCCAACATACCTAAGACGGGCTGTGACACTGGGTATCTCTGCTGCAGTCTGGTTGTCAAACATTAATGCTTATCCCAATAATTAAACATACAGCAAAATTAATGCCCTTATTATTGTGACTTAGTAGAAAACCTAATGCTGGGAGAGAGCAGAGCTTTGAAATGCATTATAAACCAGCCCAGGGCTCTCAAAAAAATTCACTGTGGCAATTTGATCCATTACAGAACTGTCAAGGTTATGACGCATCACGGAAATATCACATATAAACTCAAAATGAGGGCCACGAAGCAAATCCTGTGTTATTACTTACATGGTGCATAGGCTTAAATAAATGTGTCCAGCCAAGTTTTGTTACAACATGATGCCACTGCAGACAAGAAACACGATGATCTGAATATTGATCATTTACTCCTTTACAGTCAAAAGTACATCTACATCAACACAATTGTGCTGCGTAGTTCTTCCCAGCTATCAGTGTGGAGTTCAAAGATGCCACAGTGGAAACTTATTGTCTAAGTATGCAAGGGCTCATTTTATATAAAGTGACAAAATACACCAGGTGCTCTCATTCACCTGTTGTAGTGTTAAACCAGATAGTTTCAAGTGTCTGTTCTCATAGGTGAGAAACTGGATTTAAAGAAAGATAATTAGCACAATCCAGTCTGGTGGTAGTTTATTGGGTAAGTGAGCTAAAACCAAGTCAGTTTAATTCAGCTGTCCTGTAACAAATTAAGGAGGATTTTTATTTCTTATGATCAGTTTGTCTTCAAATTGACTTAACGTGCTGTAGACAAAACAACAGAAACACTAATACAAAATAACAGCACCATAAAGTTCAGCCCCCAAAATAACCAGGAAGTTGAATCCGATCAGTGTAAACACAAACTGTTTTAGTTGTTGTATTAGACTATGACTACATACAAATGAACTGGCAAATTTGTTAATAAGTCGTGTGACAGTAGATTTGGTAGCACTGTTTTATGAATGTTTTTTATTGATGGACAAACTTAGGCAGTCTTGGATATGGATGCAGTTTAAAGTACCACAACCACGTTAAAGTCTCAGCGGCTAAATATGTTAAAAACTATGAAAACAGAGGAGGTGAGCTAAACCGACCCTCCGGATCATCGCTGTTGTTGTCTGTTACCTGAACCTCCAGCCGGATCACTGGCCAGCAGCCCCTCCGACACCACGGAGCCGCAGTCCGCGCACACCAGCTGGGACTGACAGTACAGATCATCGTCCACGATGTTGGAGGAGCCGCAGCCCGGACACCTCAGACCGGGAAGAGACATTTCAACCAGAGGAGAAACAGCTGAGCTAAGGGTGAGCCTGAAGCAGCAACGGATGGGACATTTAAACCCGACGACGCCGCTACCTGCCGGAGGGCCGGCGAGTGAAATACGTCCGGGCGGAGCCGGTGTCACCGTGTCAAAGGTTCCGCTCACCGCCTGAGCAAGAGCCTTACAATGTAACCCTAGAAAAATAAAAAAAATAAAATAATAATAATCATGAAACACGACGTAGTTTATTTGGAATTTCTTTTATTTTGAATATCTACTTTAATATCACAAAGCAGTAAGCTCAGTACAGTACAATAATTCAGTTTGAACAGTGTAAGCTTAATTAAAGTGCTTCTTAGGAGTTAGTACAATCATGTAAACGCTTGACATTCAGTGCAAGAGCAGGAAAATAATGCATATTAACAGTAAAATAGGACTATTCTTTATACTGGACATAACAGGAATGAGTAGCAAAAGCACTATAGAAAAAGACAGTGTGCATGTTTTGTCAGGAAATACGGTAATAGGTTGATCATGTAGGCAATATTAGATATTTGATAGATTTTTTTGTTGATGAAAATAATCATAACATATAAAAAACATGTTGTTCCAAAGTCAGGTTTGTATATATTGTAGCAAAGTGTCAGAAACATATTTTTTTCCCCCAATACATCTTTACTTTTATTGAAAGTTGATATCATGCCTCAGTTGAAAGGCTCTTAAAACTGTAACAGAATTTCTAAGATTTCTTTTACAAAAATGCACATTTTGGTCTTTGTTATTATTCTTTTGCCAATGTGTTGAAATTAAACTGTAAACATTTCAAACCAATTTCCAGTTGCCTTTCATATTATAATTCACAAGCATTTCAAAGTGTAGTATCTGTTATGCAGCCATTAAAGATGGGTCTGCACTGGTAAGATGCATCAGGAATTAAAGCATCAACTGTGAATCCACCTACACAGCCTTCGTTAGAGAGCTCAGGGACAGCAGGATACTTGGTTTCTCTTCCATGACACGAACAAGTAAGTTGTCAATGTACTGCTCCAGCTCTGATATCTTTTTGTCTCTATCAGACAGCTGTTTCTCCTGCTTCAGCACCAGAGACACAAGCTCCTCTCGAGTCAGCTGGGAGTATGGCCCTTTCAGCCCAGAGTCATTTAACTGTGAGAGAATATGTATGTGTACATCAAATATTAACATCACACCAACTTGTCGGTGAAAAATTCCAATGTAAATTCTATTTGATAAACCAGACGAACAAGAATTTATGTGTGTGGTAAAAGTTATTTAAAAATTTTAAACTGCCATTAAAATAATAATAATTTAAAAAAAAAAAGTTACCTTTGATTTCTCATGAACTTCACAATGGGTTGCTGTTGATTGGTTATATTTTTCCCCTTGAACAATAGATACACACTGCTGGCCTGGAGGTTTTAGGGGTTTTACAGACTGAAGTCTGCAATGACAAACAAAAGAAAGATGTAAGGACTGGTGTAATGGGAGTGAACATAAATGGATTATTGATGCGAAAGTATGACAGAGATGTATCTTTTTCTAAAAGATCAAGGATTTCAGATCACTAATCAAACAGAATGTGGTTTGTGATAATGCCACAAGCCAATCTATTCACAGATACAGCACAATTAATAATACAAGCAAGGATCAATGTTGGTTGAGTACTGATGATGAAAAATGAATGAGTATGAATCATAGAAGACTACATTAGAAATGTGCAGTATGGTGGATCCTTTTCTTTTTATCACAGCATATAGCTGCTAATTGTTTGTGATCTATAAATTATGATACAATTAATGAGCTACAAAAATATCCCTTTGCTTTTCTGATGAGGGACTGAGCTCTCTCACCTGCGTGAAGTTGTAGGAGGCACTTCCTGTCCTCTCACAGGCTGGGGCTCTTTCAGTGGAGTCCCCTGGGCAGGCATGGAGATTATGGCCTCAGATACAGTATCATCCATAACATGGCCTCCATCAGTATTTTGGACTAAAGGGGTTGATGTGGCAGCTTTCTTTGAGGGAGGTGGAGGAGCACGGACCCCCTTTGGGGATTTGAATTTTGCTTGAGAAGCAGCATCTTTATCAGCAGCTTTGGACAAAGGTGGAGGCCAGTGAACTGCACCAGTATTTAGGGTTTTAGTATCATCTTCAGTTGTGAGCTCATCTTCATCATCTTCGAATGGATTAAAGCCATAAGTAACAGGGACTTGTTTTTTCTCTTTGCCACCAATGTCTGTTTTGGGGTCAGGCGATGGCTCTTCTTCCACAGTACGAGGTCTAGATGGTGCACGACATTTACCGTGTTTGGCTACACTTTCTGTTCCTTTGGTAGTACTACTGTCAAGCACACTTTGGCTTATCTTTGTATGTGTGGGAGACTGATTCAGAGGTGCCATCATTTGTGTCCACTGCTGAGGGAAAACATTGGCAACATCTTTGTCGTTACTCTGATTGTTCATTTGTGTCAGATGTTGTATAGCTGCATCCTGCTCTAACTGACCCCCGGTTTGATTCCTTCCTGGAGGCTGAGGAGCTGCTCGCCTCTCTCGTCGAGCACTAATGAGTTCCTTTTCATCGGTGGAAATGGTCTTGTTTCTTACTGATGGAACAGCAGAATGACACCTGGAATAAAGAGAGAGTTAATTGGGTTCCAGCAAATTAAGAGTCCCAGAGGGAAGACAGGCGGTGCATGATAAGTACTACAGTGGCTTTCGGTAATCATCTAAAATTAATCAACATGGATGTGGAAAAGGAAAAGATTCAAGATATTCAACTCTTGCGTAAAGTGATTTGTTGCAAAACTAGAGAAAATAAAAAAGTGACATGTCAGAGGAGAAACAGTCTACCTTTACACAGCCAAAGACACTGTATTATGGTAAGACGTACTGATGTATAACAAAAAAATGTTTGCAAAGCAAAATTCATTATCTGAAATTGCCACTCCTGTCAAACTTTAACTACCCATTCTTTTGACTCATTTCAGTTCCCATCACTGACACCTGATATAACGGGGTATCAAGGGGTTAGTCTGCGTGAGCTTCCAATCTCAGCTGACAACTGAAACTGATCTTTGCCCACACACACTTTTTTGGCTCACTCATGGCAACTAACACAGATGAACACAAAGCTATAAAATTTTAATGATGTCATTAAAATGAGGAGTGTCTGTTGCTGTGGTGTCACTTACTGTGAAGCAGGAGACAAAGTAATGGTCAGAAAAACACTCTGAGGGTAAATAAATGATTTGATATTGTTGACATCAGGCATTTGAATTCTGTTTCACTGCCTCTTTTGGTGTCAGTTGTTTTCCTCATCCTGTTGTGTTGCTGATAACAATGACATTGTTAATGCCTAATTTGCTGCACATCTACTACTTTTACCATCTCCTGCTGCTGTATTACACAAGCCTTTAACTTTGTGTGATGTTTATTTCTCATTTTTCATTCATAGTGAGGGAGAGACCAGCGTGATGACACACTACATACTACTTAAAGAGATGACTTTGCGTGCAATAATGCAATGAGTAATGAGATGAGTTTCCTATTATGTTTCATATTTAAGTGTGAATGAGTCATGAGTGCAGTGCACGCTGGTTTGAACTAACCCTTGTTGGATATCGGACACTTCAGGGTTCCTGTTGTCAGGTCCAGCGGTCATGGCGGGACTCTCGTCAAAAGGATTATTTGAAAAGTTTTCATCAAACGGATTTGTGGACTTGACATGTGCAGGGCTCTCCACAGCTCCTTCAGATATCTGCCTGGCAGCTCCATCTTCATCTTTTTGTTCATTTTCTCTTTTCTTCTGTTGTTCTGCATTTCTTTCCAAGTTTTTGTTCTCCACCCTCCTGATCTCCTCTTCCTCAATCCTTCTTTCTTGTTCCCCTAGTCTCCTCTTCTCCTCTAATCTTTCCATTTCTTCCTTCTCTTTTTTAGCTCTCTCTTCTTCCTCTTCTCTTCTCTTCTCTGCCTCAATCCTTGCCTGCTCTTCATTTCTGATTCTCTCCTCTTCGTGTTTTCTTTCTTCCTCCTCCAGCCTCCTCTTTTCTTCTATTAGTCTCTCATATTCTTGCTTTTCTTTCCTGGATCTATCCTCTTCCTCTTGTCTCCTTCTCTTCTCATCCTCAGTCCTAATCCTCTCCTGCTCTTCCTTTTTAATTCTCTCCTCTTCCTCTTTCTGTCTTCTCTCTTCTTCCAATCTCCTCTTTTCTTCCACTAATCTCTCATATTCTTCCTTGTCCTTCCTAAATCTGTCTTCTTCCTCTTGTCTCCTCCTCTTCTCATCCTCAATCCTAATTCTCTCCTGCTCTTCCTTTCTAATTCTCTCCTTTTCCTGTCTTCTCTCCTCTTCCTCCAATCTTCTCTTTTCTTCCTCCAATTGCTCATATTCTTCCTTTTCTTTTATAGCCAGATTCTCTTCTGCTAGTTTCCTCTCATCCTCTTTCCTAATCCTTTCCTCTTCTTCCCTTTGCCTTTCTTCTGCCTCAATTCTTATCCTTTCCTGTTCCTCTAGTCTCCTTTTTCCCTCACGCTCTTCTTCTCTCCTAACCCTTTCTGCTTCCTGTTCTTTTTTCCTCTGTGCTTCCTCCAACCTTATTCTTTCTTCTTCCTCTTTCTGTCTCCTCTCTTCCAGTCTTCTTTCTTCTGTCAATCTCCAATTTTCTTTTCTATCCCTCTCCTCTTCTTTCCTAATCCTTTCCTCTTCCTCCTGTTGCCTCCTTTCCTGTTCCTCTAATTTCCTTCTTTTCTCATCCTCATCTTGTCTCCTCATTTCTTCCTGGGCCTTTTCCTCCTTCAGCCTAATCCTTTCTTCTTCCTCCTCAATTCTCTTTCTTTTTTCTTCCTCTAGTCTCCTCATTTCCTCTGCTAATCTTTCGCGTTCTTCTCTCCTAACCCTCTCCTGCTCCTCTTCTCTCTTCCTCTCTTCCTCCCTCTGAATTCTTTCCTCTACCTCCTCTTTTTCAATTCTTTTTCTTTCTTCTTCCTCGAGCCTCCTCTTCTCCTCTGCTAATCTTTCCTGCTCTTCCTCTTCTCTCCTAACCCTCTCCTGCTCCTCTTCTCTCTTCCTCTCTTCCTCCCTCCGAATTCTTTCCTCTTCCTCCTCTTTTTCAATTCTTTTTCTTTCTTCTTCCTCGAGCCTCCTCTTCTCCTCTGCTAATCTTTCCTGCTCTTCCTCTTCTCTCCTAACCCTCTCCTGCTCCTCTTGTCTCTTCCTCTCCTCCTCCCTCCGAATTCTTTCCTCTTCCTCTTTTTCAATCCTTTTTCTTTCTTCTTCCTCGAGCCTCCTCTTCTCCTCTGCTAATCTTTCCTGCTCTTCTTCTTCTCTCCTAACCCTCTCCTGTTCATCTTCTCTCTTCCTCTCTTCCTCCCTCCGAATTTTTTCCTCTTCCTCCTCTTTTTCAATCCTTTTTCTTTCTTCTTCCTGTTGTCTAATTTTCTCCTCAGCGAGTTTCTTAAGTGCTTCTTCGTCCTTCCTCACCCTCTCTTCTTCTTTTCTCCTCATCTCCTCCTCCAACCTAATCCTGCCCTCTTCCTCCCTTCTCAGTTCATCCATGTCCTCTGTTGTATTCTCTACCTCCGCTGTCTCCTCCTCTTCCTCTTCTTCTTCTGTCCAGGGCGAGTACTGCTTTACCGCCCTAAGTGAATCAACAGAAGGGGGCGAGCTTTCAGGGACATCTTCCATGGATCCATGCCCTGAACTTGCCAGACTGAAGTTCGATCCGATCCGAGATGTCCGAGGCTGCGGCTCTTCACAGTACACATGACTACCATTGATGCACAAGTTCGTCTGCTCCACAGCGCCATGTTTTTGGTGGCCAGAGGAGGAAACTTTGCTGTCTGAACTGCCCGTGCGTTTGTGTATCATGAACTTGAATTTCTTTTTACCTGGAGGAATATTGGAAAATAACAAGCATTTATTAGCAAGACAAAAATAATAACTGAGTTTTCATGAAGTTGATGAAAAATCGTTGCTCCTGACCTTCAGATGACTCCACATTCAGACCAGATGACTGGCTGCCGCTCAGTGAGGAGTTTTTCACAGGTAGGACAGACATGGACTGAGACATGTTCCTCTGCAGGTTGGACTTGGGAGAAAACAGAGACTTGATTTTATGTTTCTTCTTCTTCTCACCCTTGGCTGCATCCTCCTCCCCTGCCTCATCCTCACTGTCCGTCAGAACCTGAGAGGAGGATGGCACTACACTAGACAAAGTATTTGATTCCTTTTTCCTGCCACGCACTTTGTCCTTGAACTTGCCCAGACGAGACCTGGACTTGCCAGCGGCAGAGATATCAAACATGCTGGCCGTCATGTTGTTTCTCATGAACTGAATGTCCAGAAGCACCTCTCCCCTGTCTTTGTCTGCCTTTCCAGTTTTATCCAGTAACTTAAACCATCTGTTAAAGAGAGGTATAATATTAGAATGACATATACAACAAAAAATAAAAAATAAAAATCAGATTAATGTAGTTTCATTTCAAGTGGAAAGTGTTTAGAAAAGCATTATATTTCCACATTAGTTTCATCAGACTAAAAACATTCTGATGTAAAGAACAGATTTCTTGGACATTTGGGGGCAGTGGAATCCAGCCGCGAACCGCTTCAATTTGGTCTAGAAGCGCTTATTTACACATTCAATTTGGTTGGTCCAAAAATAGCAGCAACAAACCAAAACAGTGATGTTGTGTTCCAGCAGCTAACCAATAAGCACAAACGAACGCACACAGACATACTTAAGGGCGTACATGGACAAACATAAACCTTACACATTAAAAAATAAATAAATAAGATAATCAGTATATATAACCGAAATCAGTTTTATATTATGTATGAAACTCAGAGAGAAGCAACTAATATTTATTTAGTATGTTTATCCAAGTCTGACTATATGGTTGAACTCAATGTCAGGTAGGCAGTAAGAATATTATATTTCTACATAAAGAGTATAAATCATAATATGTGGCATATATATGTGAAAACTAAGTAATTAAACTGATCTGTGATTATCACAATATGATTATAGGCCAAAAAACAACTGTATTAAATTAATAACTATTCGGTTCTGCCAGTGTTTACATTAACATGACACACCATCTGTAATAACGGAGCCATGTTCCTCGGCCTAAGCTGAGATTCAAGGACAGTACGTTAGTGTTTGGTCCTCATTGGCCTCTGTGGAAACTATGAGAAATCCCAAAGCAAATGGAAAGTGGCTCAGCAGTGCCTTGAATGTTTCTGGAAAGTTTGTGGTGATCTAGAAAAATCCGAAAACTGACCATGAAGGAAAGTTTTATTTTCCAACAATAATACTGTTTTGTCTGTGGCACATTCCAACATGGAGAACTGTTTGTAGTTTAGGTACTTTTACTTATGATATGAATGTTGTCCCCTTTTCTGCTAATGTTTCATAATTCAATCTAAATAAAAAGGTCCACATCAGATATTGCAGACTGTGATATGCAGATGCAGATTTACACTTCCCTTCTCAGTTACAGCTTATCATTTACAATGTGTTTACCTACATGCATTTCTATGTTCCCAAAAATTTAATCTTGCACAGAGTCAACAAGGCAGATCATCCTCCCTGAAGAAGCTTTTTTTAATGTAAGAATATTAGTCTCTGCCCCTGAAAAACCTAAATTAGTCAGCTTCGCATGGAACCAATCTGCTATTAACCGTATTATCAGCTTTTAAACATGCTGCAGGTACTGTATCTGCCCCAGAGCAAGAACCAGGACCAGTAAATATCCCAGATCAGACATACATGATGTGTCACTTGCTTTCGGTAAATAACTACATGTGGATTAAGGTAAAAGAGCCACAATCTCAAGCAAGGCACATTAAATTTAATAAAACGCAGAGCCACCATGACACAGATGGATATAAGGTTGAAAATTAAATGAAATGAATAAAACACAGGAAAAGTCAAACTCATCCTCCAAATCACCCACTGAGACCAGACTGTTGACTTTGCACTACTTCTGTACCTATGTCATGGTTCAGCATTGACAGAAGGGCCTCAGATTGAGCAGAATAATTCAACAGAACAACAAAAAAAGAACAGTCAGCACAAAAAGTGTCTATCAGGCAGAAATCTGAGGTCAACTCACCACTGAACAAACAAACGCCATCTGAAGTCTGAATTCCTCAGGAAATGAGGAAGAGGCTGTGCGTGTGTGTGTGTGTGTGTGTGTGTGTGTGTGTGTGTGTGTGTGCGCGCGCGCGTGTGTTTGTGTGTGGTCACAACATAGTTCTATGTGGTGGCTGTGGTTAATCTTTCCAGTGATGTAAAACACAAAAGAAATTCTTAAAATGAACAGATATGCCTCATAAATGTAGTTTAACAAAAACAAATGCAGAATCATTTCATGCAAATCGAAATACGCCGAAATACTGTATACATGTCTGTCTGACATAAACAGTAGCCTCCGCCTGCAGTTTACATAACACCACACCCTGAGATGTCACTGAATCCACGTTCCCCTCAGCAGTGCTGAATCAAATATGCTGCGAAGATTCAAACTCCTCCTCTTCCTCCTCTCTGAGGAATCCTTTAGATGTGTGGCACAAACAAACGAAGTAGGGAAACGCCTTTTCATGGAGACTGCTGCTACAGCTCCCCTGCTTCCGGTTGCTGATGAGTAATGGGACGAGATCTGTAAAGTTAACCCTCGACATTATGAATATTCCCCTTTTAGGCTCCCTAACGATGTTCCTGATGAATGTCCATCAGGAAGACAGATGGTGAATTTATTCATCGTGCAGACAGTATTCAGCAGCACTTATGTTCTTTCTCCCAAACACAGTAACACGTTTATATTTAGCAGAGCATTCTGAAACTATACATTATAGTCAATCCTTCTGTGCCGCTAAAGCATCCTTTGGAATAATTCTCCGATTCCACTTGATGTAATATGAGTATATAATTGTGCCCCCCCCCCCCCCCCCAATCATCACTATTATTATGTCACATCATAAAATGAGGTAGTCATGATGATTGTTTCCTGCATATGAAATTCTTGGTATAAACAGCTGGATCAGATTCATTTTTTGATATATGATTTAAAGCATTTGACACATCCAAAAAAAAACAAAAAAAAAAACAAACTCCACATATCATTAAGGGTATTGCGATAACGAATTTTACCATGCCTACCATGTAGTATACGAGTGTACATCTGATGCAGTATCATTATTGTGAAATGCATCATATTGTGTAGTGCAGTTTCATATTGCAGCATAGCATGGGTTTTGCATTAATATTCCTATGGCATAAGCATAAATGGACTATAGCATTGTGTAGCAATAGAACTACTGATAGTGTATTGTATTATTCGACAACACTGTACCTCACTGATCCAGACGGCAGGCACTAACACAAATACAACCATGTATGTGAAAAGAGGAGAAGTAAGCTACTTCAGTTGAAGCACAGGGGAAATTGCTAAATTGTTGGGCGTGAGCTGGCTGGGGTAGCTAGCAGCGCACAGGAGGAATTTTTCTCTAAAAAATGCCTGAAAGACGTTGATTTCCTTAATCTCACACCCCTGTGAACAGGAGAAATTGTTGCTCTGCTGTAGAGACAGAGCTACAACAGAGTAAAATATGAGTCAACATTTTGTACATTTATTCTGCTTTGTGCGCACACAGACACACATCCTTCCATGTGAAGCCTGAACCCCTGATAAGACAATGCCCTGAGTGGCTCAAGCCTTTCTTATCACAGAGCACAGCTGGACGAGTGGGAGAGGAGCTGAGTAAGTGAAACAACTTAACAGTGAGCAAAACTGTCCAGTTCTTATCACCTCAGTCCACATCCACAACTCAGAGAAGCTGAAATAAAAGTTTAGACAAAGAAACTAGAGTGGAACAGCTAAGAAATTCCCTTTTCCAATGGGTGCCACAAACCACAGTTTCAACCCTGTGCTATTTTTAAACCGAAATCTATGACAATACATGTTAGGGCTCACACTAGAGGCTCTACCAAAGTTATTTTAATGTATCTGGACTTTGTAGTGCAAACACAAAAACAGACCAGCAGATTTTGGCAATAGCACTAGAGGCACTAATTAGTCATTAGCCTCACTGACATGGATGTAAAAATATCAAGGTAGACTTTTTCCACAGATGTCTCAATACATGTCAGTGAGTTTAAGCAGCTGCTTCAGTTTCAGTGTAGTGGTATTGTGCATGCTGGCTAATTATTAAACTAACCCTAACCGTAACATGCCCCATGGAACAGAACAGAGCGATTGTTATTTTGATTTTTAACCACACTTTCCTTCTCACATGAAGCACTATTTGTCCTTTGGGAGCCAGCACAGCCACATTAGTTTTCATCAGTAAAACTGACCTTGTCAGAAAGCCCCTAAGGCCATTGTGGTTTGTTTTTCATTGATGAAACAGTCAGGAATGTGAGGCTAAAGCCAGATTTAAACTTCAGACAAGGTGCATTCACCACATTGACAGAAAGATCAACTGGGACCACTGTGTGTGTATACTCGACATGAGCTCAAGCATGTTAGAAAATAGATCAATAGATTGCAAGAAATCATCATGAAACTCTGGAGTTAAACAGTAGCCCATGTCTGATTTTGAATGCGATCAGAGACGCACAGTGTACTTAATCCTAAACCATATACAATCAAACACAGACCATACGGCACGGGGAAGTTTGGTTAAACATGCCTTTTTCAGGGCAGAGATAGAAAGTTGGACACTAGCCAAACATAAAAGGAAGACAGAACAGTGAGAAGATTTCTGACGCGTAGCATTGAAATCATAGCTCATTTCATGCTATCAAAACTGAATGAATGGATTCTTCACCCTGAAAGTAAAGCGAGGGAAAAAAAAAAAAAAAAAAAAAAAAGCATCATCCTTTTGCACCAATTCATGAAGGGTTTGTCACAATATGAACAGATGACAAATCCATAAGCTTTCATGATGAATAAAATATGAGTAAAATGACAGTATCAGATCTAAACTTTGAATGAACTGTATTACCATTCAAGTTATGGTCTAAGGCATCAAACAATGGCAAAGTGGGTACAAGAAGGAAGTGTTAGTATGTGTTTGTTTGTGAATTTAGACAATTGGGTTGGTGTGCAGGCTGCATAATGCAGTCTGCCTTTGTATAATACCAGTCACATGGTGAGGAACTAAAGTACCAGAAACAGCTTAGTGGAACCAGGGTTTTGATTCTTATTGTATCAACTGTGACGGAATGATTATTCTTGTAAGTTTTAATGATAGTTACAACAATTAAAGTACTAATCCTTTTCTTTGACCATTCAAAGAGCATAAAATCACCCTTAAGGAGACTAGACAGTAGCCCAATCAAGGCCTGGAACACATCATCACTGCCATGACAAAGGCAGGAGAGACAGAGTTGAAGTGTCATTTAATTACTTAATTTCCTTTGCTCATGTGTGGATATGTAGTGAGAATTTAAATCTGAATGCTTGATGCGCCTGATCCTGGCGTTCTTTGGAAATTAGCCTGTACCCTCTGGGCACAGTGAGGGTCTTTTTCGGGAGGGTCGGGGGTTACTTTTTCTTGTTGTCAAGTTCAGTCAATGAAAGAGTGGATCTTCTGGCTCAGTTCAATCGCCTGAGTTAGTAATGCTGATTGGCATCCTTGAAGGCTGCGGCCAAGGGAACAAATCCTTTAAGCTTCAGTGGAGCGAGTGGGCAACATTCATAAGTCAAACCTTCCAGAGGGAGTCTGTGTGGTGACGCATGTCTGTGAGTGTGTTTGAATACCTACCTTCAGGAAAAATACCCATATCACAGAAGGAAGCCTCATTAAAAATACCCAAATTGGTTAAATCAGTTTTATAGATAACTTTAGGGCACAGTTTTCACAGATGTTGTATATTTTTTTGTATTCACAACTAGTGAAAAATCATGGTTTGTAATTACAGGAGATTTAATAGGGATTATGGTTGTGCTGCAACACCACAAAGCTTGATGTGACTGACAGAGTCGTCGTCTCCCTGTGGTGCAGATAAAATGCCCATAGCACTCGACTAATTTCCATCTTCTAAACTAAGCACTTTATATGTTTTATTCTTCTGTACAAACAAAATAAATCAATAGATAAATAGATTTTTTTTTTTGGTTGGAAGTGACCTTTTTGTGTTTCAGGACAGTTTTAGTTTTATTTTACTTACTAATTCATGAGTTTTCTATGTGATCATAGAGCCCACATGCATTAATGTGAGCATCAATTACTAAAACCTTGTCCTTAAAAATGGACCATGTTGCATAATGAAGGCTAGGTTAAGAGTGCATGTTGATGCTAATACTGTTGTTGTTGTTGAATGCATGTTTTCTGCACTGTGCTTTCACTATATTGTGTCACACAGGATTCACTTTTTATATATATAAAAATGGTCATTATTATTATTATTCAAGACCTTGAACTAAACACCTGATGCGTTCACTTACTCGGTCTTGCTGCGGGCTTTGTCCTCGCTGAGCTGCAGCAGGTTGATGACGGCCTGTCCCAGCTGTTTGTCCGGACCAACCAAGGCCCGGTGCAGGACGTGGACATGCAGCGTGCCTCGCTCCCCCTTTCCTCCCCCTCCGGGCAGCGGAGGCGGCAGGTCGAAGGTGGCCTCCTCCTTCCACACCGGGGCCACGGTCTTCTCCACCACCGCGGTCTGGTACTTCTCCTTGCCCACTTGCATGAGCGCGTACGCGTCGTTGGTGCCGCTTTTGCCCTTCGTTTTCAGGCCTCGGGCTTGGAGCACCGTTACCTGGACGCTGGTGGGACACCACGACTGACCCGCCAGGGACATGCTGACGACCCTTGTCCCGGATTATTGACAGCAAAACTTGTCCCAAATAATTGAATCCGCACACAGGACGCAGCGTTTTCCAGCATCTAGGAGAGAAGAAAGTTTCCCTGTGCGCTTCACTTGAAGTTGAGGAAACAGCTGATTGGGCGGGGCCAAATTGAGCACGGGCCTTGGTTAATACAGGTCACGCCCACAGATTAACAGGTAGCACCACTTGTGTGCTCACTCCCATCACTACAATCACCAACAGGTCACACCTGATCCTGACTGACACCTGTCAGGGAGGATCAGCATCATCAGACAAAAGCTCCATTCAAATTATTACAAAAGTGACTGATAGATTTCTGCTCCTTGCAGAAATATTGATAGGTATAGTCAATGCTTTTGTTCTGTAATAATCAGTAGTCCAAATGCTTTCTACCCCAGGTATAATATTTATGTCATCTACAAGCATTACACCTCCATCCATCCATCTTCAACTGCTTATCCAAAGTTGGGTCACAGGGAGCGTGACACCTCTCTGCTCCAGTAAGTCTCAGACAGGGAGGAGAGGACAGGATACCTGACAGCCACTGACAGCTGATCGGGTTCATACGGATAGATTCAGTTTCACACTCAGTTCTAGTTTGACTCTTAATCAGGTTGCAGTCACGCTGTGTATCTATATCTTTCCACTTTCAGATCAAATTGACTGAACATCCTGTAGTACTTTGTGTGCTTGTTTCTGTTTCTGCACATTACTGGTCTGGCCTTTCTGGTCTTTCCAGAATTGATTTTATATCTGCTCAACACATGGGTGTAGCACACTGATGCGATTTGGACTGAATCTTGCCCTGACTTGCCCATTGACTGTCAAGAAATAATGTCACAACATGTAGGAGGGTTCATGTTTGAACACTGACTCCTGCTGTTTAAAGAGGGAACCAAATGAACACTGGTCAAGTTCTTTGTATTACAAACTTTAAATCCTCCACAGAAACACTTCTCTAACAATCCAACTGTACTCATCCATGCATGCTCTGTGGATGTTTGACCTCACTTTCTCTGGTTTATGATTGCCAGCAAAGACTGAAGCTAAAGACTCATATAGAGCCTTGAGCCAATTAGAAAAGTGACGCACAAATGTTGGCACTGCAAGAACGTCTGTCTGACTCTGACGTAATAACTCTGTTTAGTACAATAGTACCCAAAATAGTACACTAGTACTATACACTACACCCTGCTAGTATTATCTTCCATAATGACTTCGGTTTTCATCATTTACAAAGAAATCTGAATCTTTTAATGATAGACAGCATAATGTCAGACATACAGTACATTCAATAAATATCACTTTATCACTGAAAAAAACATAAACATCAGAACAAATAAGCTATAAATAGTTTTTCTTTGGTTACAAGCCTGGTAAAAATGAAAAATATAAATTTAAATAAAGCTGTTCCTGTATAGGATGTACTATGTATATACGTACTTATATACCATTTTGTATAATATAAAATGTGTCATACATTCAGCTATGTCCTGATTGTCTTTAGCATCAATTCCTTTTGTTTGTGTCCTCCTCTGAATTGTCATCCTATGAGTGTGTGTCTTCACTTTGGTTCTGGTCCATCTCACCTACAAGAACTTTGCTGTAGAGTTTCTGCTGCTCCTCTTTAAAAACATCTTTCACTTTGGCTCGTTTCAGCCCACCATCCCTGTGAGCACACAGGTAAGAATGAGTAATTATGTCACTCACAGACTTGATATAGTGTTTTTAGTTGCTTTTTACAAAAACCTAAAGGAATTATCTTCAGTGTGCTAAAATACAGGGTTTCTCTCAAAGCTGAAAGTCTACAGTGTGATTTGTAAATCAGTATCTCTTTCATGTCATTGGCAATATCAACCTTTTTCACAACCATCAACATCTGTAATTGTATTGATATAGCATGACATTTAAATACAATAGTGACTCACCAAATAAGATCCACTAAGCCTCCTTGTGCAGCTATGGCGGCTTTCACTCTGCTGGCGAACTGTACTGCATCCTCACCTTCCTAGACAAGAACAATAAAAAAAATAACAGGCTAAGAAAGGGAAACAGTGGTCTGGTTGATACAATGAAGAAATTACAACTGTGATTTTGCTGTGACATAGTTTCACCTCTCTATTCATAGGTGGGAGATACCAAACGCTGCAGACAATGGCCCAGCTGCTCATCATCCTCAACAGATAGTCCACCATGCCAAACTTACTGCTGTTCCAGAAAGCATCTCCAAACCGTAGATCATACTGAAAGGCACAAACATCATCACATCAAACCCTGATACAAGCAAACTGAAACAAAGAAAAGAAAATCATTCCCACCTTAATAGCGACTGGATAGACAGTGCAGCCAATCTCAAAACTGCCCTTTTTGAACATCATCACTGATGTGTTGTTGATGCAAGTGCCTGTCAATGTTATAGCACGAAGACCTTAGCAATACTAAATACAAAAGTATCATATTATAAATTACTTTTACTCTACAGTATTTTATTACACACCCTCAGGAAAGATAAGAATGGGCTGCTTTGTTTTGTCAGCAACATGATCACCGAGCCTGAAATAAAGCAAATATAGTCATCACAATACTTTACAAAAGTGTAGTCATTTAGATAATTTAATTTCATTTGATAGTGTTTTTTAGGTTTTTAATCTGAGATGCTGCTATAATATGCATGATCAATGACTAAATAACCATGGTGAGCCATGGCAAGTTGAAATAAATTCTGTATTGTATCTCAAATGTTTTCTAAATAAGCAACCGTTTTCCAAACTTAGATGGATGCACAAGCTGCTTCATGTTAGACTTTTGTGCACTGTCAAGATGGCTTTTTGGCAACCATACAGTTTATAATAACAGAACACAATCCACACTGGATTATCTGTTGCTTAACACTACATCAAATCTGGAATTGTTAGGTCAAGAGAGAAAGCACAAGTTTTTAAAACAAACACAAACCAATAAGAACAAATAATAATTTCATAAGAATGCATGTAGAAATCTGCAACAATTTGATGTCTACTCACACTAATGCTGTTCATCTGGGAGTGATTCAGTGAAACACGATTCATAATTGCAAACACATGAAAGTGAATGGCAGGGCCAGTTTACAATATGTTCCTCTCAGTCTCCCTCTCTCTGACTTGTTAAGATTAGCCATATTTATTCACTATAGACCCTGTAAAGCCCAGCAGTACCACTAATCAATAAATCAGGATCTGGGAGAAACAAAACCAAAACGATGCAGTGTTACCTTTTGGCCACTAGGTGTCTGTCTTTGACTTCTGATCTTTCAAACCAGATGTGAGGAGAAGATCTGACCATGGCTCTTTGGATCATTCCCATCAGTCCTCCGTGCACCTGGCCAACCTGAGAGACAAGTTCAACTGAAGCTCAGCTCAAAAACGTCACTCAGTCTTACTAAAACGGACATTGACAAGACATAGGCTCGGAAAGGAAGAGACAAACATTTCTACCAAAGAGTAGCAGCCATCATTGGCCAAGATGATGACATCAATGGGTGTTGTATGATTAGCCACACAGATACCACCATTCTGTGGTTTGTTCTCTCTGCAATGAAACAAGTTTATTAAAAGACACAAATGTCTTACATAGAAATATATCACTATATGTAGCAATGGGGGTAATATAACAATTACCAATAACAAACCAATTAATCAACCTTTTACAGTCTTGTTAGTGTTTTTCTTCTCTTTATATTACTTGAAGTGGAGATGTTAAAAAAAAAAGCTGATTTCCTGTCAAACAGCATGATGCCATTCACATGATCATATGAATATCACTGTTTTCGTACTTAATCCATTAATAAATTCATTATATATATCCACCTGACCGTAATGAAGCTGATTTTGTTGGTGATTGAATATCCTGTACCTGTTATGATATGTGATGATTGCTGTGAGAGCTCTAACACAGATCCGGTAACACATCAGATGAACCTTCTCACTCAGGTAGGACCGTAACCTGAAGACATACAGCATTAAGCCACAACAATCAGTTCCACTATTTCAGTATTGATGGTGCAGTTTAAATTATTGCACTAGTCAGTTTTGTAGCCAAACATATTAAATATTTTTTTTAAGGGAAACTTACTCTTTATTTGGCAAGAAGGCCACCAAGAAAGTCAAGACTAGGAGCAAACTAATGCCGGTGACTGCCAGAGTAACCCTACAGAAAAGAGAGCAGATAGATATTACCTAAAGATTGCGGCAGTTGTTTGATGTAAGTTATAAGATAACTCTGCCTGTGTGCCACTCTGACCTCAGAGGCAGCAGGACACCATAGCGGATGAGGACTCCCAGGCCCCACAGGACAGTAAGCCTCAGACTTATGTGACGGAAGTTGTAGTTGCTTCGAGTCAGCAAATTCCAGCTCTGGAGTTCCTGGGCTGAAAAGCGCTTGGTCACCTCATCATCTACAATGGTCTCCATGCCTCTCCGGCAAAAGTAGAAGATGTCTGCCAGTTCAAACTCTGGCTCTGAGCCGAGACAGCTGGCTGAACCGCGGAGCTCCTGGATCTCTTGCAACAAGGAGGATGATGGTTCTTTGGCTATGATATCTTTAATGAGTATAAGGAGGAAAAAAATAATTTAATTTGTATAGAATTATAGAAATTATATATGTACAATTGCAATTTAGGAAAGATAAAAAGTTATATTACCACTGCTGTATGGTTTATATAGTTCCTGATTCTTTTCCTTTGCTCCCATTTCCATTCGTAGTGTTGCCCACTAATTTAACAGAATAAATATTTTGAGCTAGATTAGAGGATTGAAACAATTCAGTAGTCTTGGTTCACCATTATGTTTTGTGTACAGCAACAACATAAGAGCAAAAACTAAGACTTAAATCCAGATGTAGTACTACTGACCATCAAATATAAATTTGCATGAACGGTAATAAACATTGCATTCCTTGAAATTGCACTCAAGGTTAATGACGCAAAAAGAATACGGGGAACAACAACTGTAATGCTGATCAAAGTGATAAAGTTAGGTAATATGATCTTTAGAGACCACAGTTCTGGAGAACAGAGAGCTGGAAAAAAAATGTTTGCAGTTGACAAAACAACACAATGAAATTACAGAGACCTTCAGCACGTTCAACCCTCTATCCTTTGTCTGACCTACTCAGGCAAAAATATGTCACAATTTTGATGGACCAAGGCCCAGTGTCACCCAAACCTTGGGAGAGGACATTTAAAGAAGCATCAATTGGTATGTTTATATATTAAAAACCATGATGAGAGCACCAATAACCCCTTCTGACTAACAAGCTCCATGGGATTCACACAGGACAATAACATGCAACTACAAATGTCTTTAATTTTGTAACCTTTTAATAATGTTGTGTCATGCATAGACATCAAGCTCACCTCAAAGATCTTTAGAAGTGTCACCATGTACAGCCTGCGCATACCAAAAGAAACTCCAAGTACCGCTGGCACGATTATGAAGACAAACAGAAGGGTCAACCACACGGTGATGGAGATGCCAAGACATCTGCACAGCAGGTTGTCCACAGGAAATGTAAACCAGGTCATGCTAAATACAGAGGCGACACAGAGAATGAGACTGCAAACCACACTGTAACTTTCAGTCCTTTGATGAGTGTCGTGGTCAGTTTGAAGCCTGTTTCTGTGGCTGATGACGACATGTGAATCCACAGATGTTCATTGTCTGTGTTGGACAAAAACAGCACAAAATATCATCATCAGTAAGAAGAAGTGCAAACTTTACAAACCTAAATATTCTTTTCAGATGGCTTGCTCTACTTTTTACTAACTTTAAATATTTCTCTACACATCATTCTTTGCTAATTGGTTCTAGCCGCATATCACCAATGAAAAGTAATTTCTGTAAATTTCAGTGATTGGTTTATAAATACTGAGCAGCCATTATGTAGATTGAAATGTAGAAACTATGTCTTCTATTGTAGTATATAACGTTGCCAATTATTGCTTTAATACATCACCACAGCAGGCATTTTGTGACGGGACATCTTCAGCTTCATCTCTTTTCTTCACAGGAAATGTGTTATGTGTATCAGGGTATTTTGAAGTTTGGTCGATAACATGTTATCTTAAAAATGAGTTGCTAACAGCATTAAAGCTCAGTTTAAGCCTCAGCTAACGGCTAATGGCAAATGTTGTGTTAGCTACAAAGGTAACCGTAGCTTACCGTCCTACGGATTTAACGCTAATTACGTCGGTCCTGTGTCGGGGGAGGATTGGAGTGACAGACGGCGAGGTGTTCCTCCAAATGGACGGTCAGGGCTGAAGCACAGGGAGCTCTAAAGGACTGTTTAGCTTCAGCAGCTTTCAGTAGCTCTTAGCAGCGTGCTATAGCTTTACAGTCTCCATGGCAACAGGTGTCCAATCAGGGCTGGTGATACTGCACAGTGGGCTGGACGATAGATAGATAGATAGATAGATAGATAGATAGATAGATAGATAGATACAATGAGCTCCCCATGCTAGAACCTGTTTACATTGTTTTTTTGCTTTTTGTTTTTTCTGGTTGGAAAATATTTAGTGAACCTGACAATGCAGCAGCTGATTGATTCCTATAGATGGCAGTAGTGTTGATGCCTTGATGCATCAGTGAAGAAGAAGAAGGGAGACAGAGGAAGTTGGACTGTTTGCAATGGACCTGGCAATATGTAGAACTTTGAATAGTTTTAGGGAAAACCATTTAAAGCTTTTCTTACATGCACCCTTGTGGACTGGAGGAATAAATAACTGAGAGATGGAAATACAATCAAGCTCTTCAGAGGTGAGCAGTCCCCACTTTGTAGTCGCTTCACAGGTGCTATTTTAGCTTAGCTATTTTAGCTAATTCACTTATATTTTTTAGTCATGGTTACTGTAAAATTATATCAACTGTTTAATGTGTGAAGAATCTCTCCAAGCCAACATGCACTTGTGTTGTTATGCATAAGCTTTAACAGGGCTCCCAGCTACCAGTTGGTTTTAGTATATCAGAGCAATGCATGTTCTCATGGTTGTGGTTGGATTTATTTATTTATTGGCTCCCATTTACACAGAGTAACTAGGATTTTGTGCTGGTTGGTGTGTGTGTGTGAGACTGCTTTCACGTTGATGATGACGGACCAAAAATTTGCTTTGGCCTGCTTAAATGATTTTGACAGTCCAGTTGATGATGAAGTTGGTGAGAAATTGTCTGGGGTGTAACTTTCATACTAATGTTAAAAAGAAATAAACAAAATTATCAGAAGAGAAAGAAGGATAGTCTGTCCATTCATCATGTCTACACGTCTGGTTCACAACCCCATAGCTTTGTTAAACAAAAAGAAGTACACTATTCTTCCAATAAAAATCTTTATTTTTTTAATATATTCTGCTACAAATGACAGTTGTTTTCTTGCATGCATAGTTTCACACTGTTAAAACAAGTAAAATCACAAAGTAAGATTTCCCTTTCGAAGAATATCTTAACTTCAGAGCATGCATATACTCCCATCTTCGTCAATGAACAGTCCACCAGTTATTCAGCTGCCCAAGGAACCAAAGGACATTTTAAGCAGCCATTTTGAAAATGTAATCCAATGAATCTCATATCTAAAAGGATACTGCACTTACTACAATGACACTAAAATATTTTTAGAAACTTTCTTTGGCTTTTTTCATAAAGAAGCAAGTATTGCTTCTTTACAATATTTATAATGAAGGTATGAGGGGAAAAGACCTGGCATTACATATTATGCTATGGGGCAGTTGAGGATGAGGTTGATTGTTTGATTGATTTTTGAGGTATTGCAGTTCAAAGCAAAAATGTTGTACCAAACTGAAAATCACTTCAGGACCTGTGTAGACCCAGCAGACTCACAAAACCTTTAATAGACAAATACATTTAGCTTAGCTCTTTCATATTAAATAAAATAAAACTCATATTTCATCTTTAGTTTTAACACTGTGTTGATCACCATTGTGCATTACAGTGATCAGTCAAACACACAAAGGTGTTTTATTACTGTAATTAAAAGGCCAAACACAGTAGTCAAAATTAGCAACTCACTGCTCCTAGCCTCAAGAAATGTTGCAGCTGAATGAATCTGTTCCTCTTATAAACACAGAAAATTATGTTTATATATATATATCACAGTAAGATAGGCATAATATTATTATTGTCAGAGGAATGGCATTAGTGCTACGTTACACATAATTACAAAACAAATATTGACTGTTGTTAACCAGGGTTGGACAATAGTCTTAAGGGAGATGAACTACAGTTCATAGGATAGAGGAACAACAGTATGCACAAAACACAAACACAGAGCTTTGACAGGATCACATGAAATATTTCCATATTGCCGTATTTATGCTTCTCAGTATTATAAAGGAATGTGTTGTATTTACGGGGTGTTTGCTGGCATACTGCTGGAGTTGAAAATGTATCTTCTTAATTGCTATTATTATTATCATGTGTAGTAAAGTTGATGAGCAAAATAACTCAAATATCTGGGTCAACAACCACATCAGCATTAGAAATGTTGTTAGTAAAGGAAAATATGATTCTTAAAATATACTTTTTCAAAGTCAGAAATGCAGCTGTTAAGATTTTTTGTGTGTGTGTGTGTGCTCTAAGAAACAGCAGCAGCATATAATCAACAGTGTTGCTCCTGGCTGTACTGGTCAGCCATTGTGCTTCAGCGTGGCAGTTTCAGGGCAGGGTTGATATGTTTTTGTTCTCTTGTTCACTGACAGTTTAAGATCCATCAGTATTCTTGTGCTGGTCTCTCTCCTGTTGTTCCCATAACAACAGAGAATCCATCATCCATGAGCTCCTCATGACAAAATTATCGAGACATCATCCGCACAAATTCTGTTAATGACAGAAAAGAAGACATTGTTTCACACATACATTGGCTCAATGATCCGTTTTAGCATCTGATCACAAAAGCCACATTAGTCAAGACCAAGTCCACAAGTTTCAATTTCTTTGCGATCATGCTTGATCAAATGTTGCTTGGACATCATTACCAATGGACTGCATATAGAGCAGAGAGAAAGAAATGTGTAGGGTTTCGTTGAAGTAAGAATATTTGCAGTACAGAAAACAGCAGCACTTATAATAATAAGTGCTGCTGTTTTGATAATTTCAATTAATGATAATTTCATCCCTGACAGTCTGCACGCTTCTTTTCCTTTTGGGTAATCTATGAGGTGAAATTATCCCATGGTTTGGAGATAATCTGACAGGCAGACCTACTGCCTTCATCCCCTCACCTCACTATCAGCATGGTATTGGAATATCAACCAGAAGTATGTTGGGATTTGAAATGTGCATGTGTGTGTGCATGTGCGTTTAAGAAAGAGAGAGAGTGAGAGAGACAGAGAAAGGAATGAGGAAGAGAAAGACCCAGGGATAAAATGAATTCTAATTATTTGCATATTTACCTTCAAAGTCTACATGACCATCTCCGTTGAGATCTATGTCTCGTAGAATGTCTTCCAGGTCTCTGTGCCCAACCTAAAAAGGTCAGATTGTGAGACATCAGAATGGGAACTTTCACGACACAAACTTTTTTTTTTTTTTTTACAATTTTTAGAAGAAGTAGAATGCAATGACAAGATTCAGACAGACACAATGATTGATGGGGAGCAATGGCGTAGAGATCAGTCTCCCAAAACACATCTGTACCTGTTGTCCCAAAAGTTTTTTCATTGCTTCTCTAAGTTCTGCTGTACTGATCTGGCCATCGCCGTTTGTGTCAAACTGAAATCAAGATAAAAAGAGACAGAAAACTAATAATTAAAAAAAAATTGTATATATTCCTAAACTTTTACCAACATTGATGTGTCATTAAATTCAAGGAGATCCTCCTAAAGATAGCTCACACTGGTATAAATTCATACATATAAGCATACATGTGACTTCAAACCCGTAAGATAAATTCTACACACATATGATGAATATATATAATATAAATTCATCTATTTGAACGTTGACCTTTCAACTTGGTTTCAACCCACTGCGACTGTTTTTACTGTTTTTGGAGCTTTTAGCTCACAAATTTCCTCACCTCCTTGAATGCGTCCCTTAGCTCTTTCACCCCAATCATGTCAGCAGTTTCAGCCAGAAGCTTGGGCCCCATGAGTTCAACAAAGTCTTCAAAATCAACATGTCCTCCCACTGTTGGCCAGAATGGAAAAAAGAAAGATAACTTATAGGGTGTGTTTAGACGGAAAACAGCAACGAAGAGGACCAAACTTGCTTTATTTTTTTGTTTGATAAATGGTGGTGTTCATGCTTGAGCATTATGGTTGCAAAAGTAGAAATAATTCAAAGACATGCACACAAACTAAAACATAGTTTGACTCACAGTTCATGTTAATCTGCTGGCTCAGTTCTATTAGCTCCATCTCTGTGGGCATGTAGCCCATAGTTCTCATGCAGTTCCCCAGGTCTTTACAGCCAATGAACCCATCTTTGTCTTTGTCGAATTCCTTGAAAGCCTCACGAAGTTCTGAGGAGTATGAAAATGAGATAGTTGTTAAGATTAATTCATTTAAAATTCACTTTGGTGATTTAAAGATTTATTTTTTGTATTCCTTATTGTACTAAAAGGTCACATACCATCCATTTCTTCTGGCCTCAGCTCCCGGTCCTGTGAAGGATCATATTGCAAAGTTAGGATCCAAACACAGTCGATATTTTTACAGTCATGCCAAAATGCAGCATTCGTCACACAATGTGACGCCGGGGGGAAAAAAACAAAACAAACAATGAGTCTGAGCTATAGAGTGCCAAGAGTCCGCAGGCCTCCTTCCGGCTAGAGAAGGCAAACTTATCAGTGAGATCACCTGCTGAAATGTTGGATGGAAGGAAAACATGCTGATCCCTGGCTCACGGCGACATCTGATCCCAAAATAACACATAATTTGGTATAAAAGTAATTGCAGAATGTTTTACAGTAAAAACAAAAAAATCCGAACAATTTTATTTGAATTTCTTAAATGGGGGATATGCAGAGAAATTTGAGAAACGCAACGCAAGTATGCAATAACTGTTTTTTTTGTTTTTTTTTAACTTTTGTTTTTAATTTTAAAGTTCTCTGAACTAAAATAACTATTTCAGCCACTAAGCCGATGAAGAACAACCATCTGAGAGCATGTTTTTGGATTAGTAATTAGAGCAGGTGTCTACATTGTAGATTTCAACATTCCTACTTTCTTGATAGCAAGTGTCTGCTTCATGTTGTCATTGCTGGAAATAGACAAGGAAAAAATTGCCAGGTGAGAAGCATTTCTGCCAACGCCATGATCCTGATTTAATAATCTTCCATCCTGCCACAAATGTCCCCCATGTTTATGGGTTATGCAGCCTCATGCATAAATATAGACACACACTCATACACACACTTGCAGTCAGCATTCTAGCTATAAACTCCAAGACTTCATCCTATGAAGATTTCCATATTGTCACAACATCTCCTCCCTTCCATCAGTGCTGACCTTACAGTGAGACACATACGCGCACACTCCAGGATGAGTTTCACTTATTATGTGTGTGTTGCATTGTGCGCTAATCTCTTTTGGTATGCATGCACATGATATTTACTGGACTTACGTACAGCCTGCCGGCTCTCAGCGAAGCCCTTGCGTAGAAAGATGCATGCAGGCCCCAGTACGTTGTGCATGTTGGCTCCATTCTGGGCCAGGGCCACTAGTGGCTCAAGATAGGCCCCCCCAGAGCCCCCCTCCTCACAGGATTGCACTGCTTTGTAGTTCTTCTTCTGGTCCTGGAGCAGCACCCAGGTCAGGGGGGCCAGACATGGGAGCATGGGCAAAGACAGGGGTAGAGACCGTGACTCAGATTGTGGCAGTATGGAGACAACAAGGAGCCAACATGGTGGTAGGATGGAGGGGAATTCAGAAGCAGGTGGCAGACAGATGTCTGTCAGTCATACAGTGTTGTTCAGTCAGGTCAGTCATGATGGAGGGAAGTACTTCAGTCAGAGGAAAGCGACTATGATAGATTCTGACACAAGCAACTGATGCCATCAATGACTCTGTCCTTTTATTCACAACCCTGCACAACAGCACCAAGCCTCCACAGTTAAATAGATAATGTCAGTGGAGGTTACTGCTTAGCAAAAATGCAACACCCCATGTCGCAGGACAACCTCATGTAACTGCTCCTTAATCAGTCTGTCACAGTCCTGAACTGCACATGAAGGCTTATCCCAGTTAAATTTCAGATTTTTGGATTTCTCTTACTCCTCTCTAACTGTAATCTGTAAAACAACATATCCAGTCAGACAAGAAATGTAAGTTCACAATCATATAAATTTGAAGAACCTGTAGGTTAGCCACTTTTATATGGAAGAGAATATAATTATTTAATTATAACTAGCAATAATGGTGAGATGTAAGATAATAAATAATATTGTATTTAAGCATGAATCCTTCACAGCCAGTTGTTTGTAAACTACAGTATCCATATGGTGCTTTTAACTGACTTATTATGATTCCACTAATGATACAGTGGTATTAGTAGTTTAAGCACAGTAACTGCTGTTATCAAGGCATTTAAAATGTAGTAACTTCCGTTTTCCAAGAGTGACGGTTTTTCTAGTGACTGTTGCTAATTAATTGTGTTTTTCTAAAGACAAGTCAAAAGTTTCGCTAGCTATTAAACTGGAATCAGCAATTAGCCAATCAACCAGGGGGCAAAAGTTGTTTTCACAACAGTCATCCCAATTACAGAGAAAGCTCCAGGTTAATTAAAACCAGGCAATCACTGCCTGCCAGTGGGAAAAAAAAACGTTCTGATTTGACGCTCTGAAGTCAAATAAGGTCCATCCACTGTTCTAATATCTGAATCAGCAGCAGCCTAATATGAAGCTAAATGCAGAACACTTTTACACATCGCTGCACAACCCATGACTAGAAAATTGATCCATGCTCTGTGATTACAACCCCACATTTTTTTAGCCAAGCAGATATATAGAGTTTAAATTCGTAACATCTCTTTGAGCTTGTCAGCTCTTCAATCACCACAATGTAACATCCATCCCAGCTACAACCAAGTGAAGTAGATTCACTGTCAAAGCGAATTACCAGGGAACTATTATTTGTGCTGCTGCTTTAAATCTCTCAGACACCAGCTAGTGCCCACGTTCAGATGCTTATTACCATAAACATAAGACATCTGCATGCATACAGAGTAAAAAATGAATATGTTTACATGCACTCCATGAATAAACACACTGTATTATCTGCTCTCCAAATGACCTTCACACTCCATCTGTTGACATGCCAGTCCTAATGCCAGTTCGTGCATTGCTACAGTCTCCACTGCAGGAGCGGATGCCCACTGGGTAATCTGACCAAGTGATGCATGGAGCCGGGCTGTCTATGGGTATATTTTGCCAGAAAAATTACTATGAAGGCCCGTGCTAGCAGTTACATAACCCCCCCCGAAAAAAAAGAAAAGTGTCAGAGAAAGGCTGTAGTCAAGCAAGAACTTCTCCAACACTCCAACCCATTTTGCACAGATGGCATCAACAGTTGCTTATGATATTGTGCTTCCTCAAGGATGTGCAGCTGCTATGAAAGGGAATCTATTTGTGGGATTGTCTGTCTACTAAAGAGACTGTTCAGGCGTGCAATGAGGACAGCAGATGTCAGAGATGTATTGTTCAAATGAAGTCTGTCATATTGAGTTCTTACTAAAATGGTCCTAAATGTTCTCACTATGCTCTTTGTCAAGTGTGCATTCACGTCACAAACACTCTGAGTCAGAGGCACATATGAGCTGACGGAGGCTGATACAGCTGAAACAGCACACCTGTTTGCAATATTTCTATGCGCTGACTTGTAACATCCTGCAGGTGCAGGCTCTACTTGTAGCATCTTCCTCTGGCTGCTAAGGTGGCATCGCTGTGCCATCCATCTGACGCTAAAGTTTACTGACATGATCTAAATTCAATGATCTCACCTCAGCCAACAGGTCAAGCACAAGCTGCATCAACCAGCTCCTCTGACCTGCCTGAGCAGCTGAGATGTCCAGGTGAATGAAACCATGCACTGATAGGCACGGAGAATACGTTTATCCCAAAAGGCACATGATAGGTTGAAAATGTCAAATTAAAGTTGCAGTGCAATGACTTTTAAAGGAAGTCCTGCATTAACACATAAGACCCTATGCTGGCAAATTTCCTTCATTTATCCTACCGTGTGCTTGGGCTCCAGCATCACAAAACGCAGAACAGTCGGGCAGTGAAAGCCCAGTTAGATCGTCCACAGTGTTCAGTCAGCACAGGTCCAGTCAAATAGCCTTCAGTCAGTTTGGGGACACAATCATGCAGGTGGATTCATAGAAACCACAGCCAAATGAAAAACCTCAGAGCAGACCTTACCTTCTTGGTGAAAATTTTAAGCGACTTTACAGAGTTGCCCATTGCAAGAAAAAAAAAAAATCCGTCTTGTTTTATGTTTTCTCTCTAACTGTGTCTGTGTTTGTGTGCCTGTGTGTAAGTGCATGTGTATGCATGTGTGTTTGCATATGTTTCCTTGCATGCATGAGAGTGATTAGAAAGGGTTCAGTGGGTCATTGACTAATATAGGAGGACATTTGGAAAAAAAGGCAGGGAGCGATATTTTGGGACAGAGACAGAGGTGAGGAGGGAGAGGACGAAGGAATGTGCAGGAAGATACCCAGATGCAAGGGCGCTGGGAAGTACAGGGGGTGGGACACAGAGACAAATGAGAAAATATGTAAACAAGAACAAAGGACAGATCAGAAGAACACAAAGATGAAGCAAGGAAGAGGAAGCATGCATGTGAACAGAGCTAGATGCAAGCGCCAGGAGTAGAAAAAGCAAGATTGCTTATTCATTCCATCCTCTCTCCTACAGTGTTTTTTCTCCCTCCCTCCCCCCTCTCTCTCTCTTTCTCACCCTCCCTCTGCCTCTCTCTCTCTGTCAGTCTGTCCGTCTTTTACTCTTTCTCCCTCACCCTCTACCCCACTCTCGTTCATGCCACAATTTTAAACTATCTATGCAAATTTGACAGAAGATCCTCTTTCGGACAAGCATATTACCTTCCCCAGAGCAAGATGCTGCAGACACTAATCCAACATGCTCGCACACAAACACACACACACATATATACAGTATAGTATACACACACACAGACACACACACACACACACACTCGATTAAACACATGGATGTGGGGCTGTGGAGCTAAAAATATAACACACGCTCTCTCTTCCCCGTACTCTCCCATATCTTTCCCCACTTCACCCTCAGCATCCAATCCTCTGTCCCTCTCACACACACAAACACCACACACACCACATACAGACACCGGAGCATTACAAAGTCATGTTGAGCTTGAAGAGCTTGGATTCAGATCAAAGCTAAAATGTTCAAGAAATGAGAATGGATTCTGAAGCACCGAGGCTGCAAACCTAATGCGTGCAAATGCAAACACACACAGAAAATAAATGCTCTCTGTCATCCTTTTTCATACACACACACACACACATACACACACACAGTTTTTGTTGGGCACGATGAAAGGAAAAGCTGGGTCTTTGAATATGGATCATATCTTAAACTAGTGGCAAAAGTAGAAATGCAGGTATGCAGGTATTGTGCTGGAATACAAATTTGAGGTACTTTGAGGCATGCTTTTTGACAGTTTCTATTTTATGCAACTTAATATTGCAATTTCTTTGTTTGTTTAGGTCATTGGATTCATTTATTCATGCAGTAATAGGATCTCGCTAAATCTATGTTTATGCAACTGTACCAGTAATCAATGAGTCTTAAAGGTCCATCTGTCAAACGTCCCAGCACTGGATATTGACAGATTAGGCAACTGAGAACTCCACGATCACACATTAAAAATACATTTCTGTACTGATGAGATGGCACCTCCATGTGTGACTAAGTCTGAATTGTGAAAGGTGTGATGTAAAGGCAGAGACACTGATCCAAAATGTTGCTGAGTTTCTGCAGTGTGGCCATGTCACTGGAGCACTAATCTGTAACTGTTTGAGAGAAATTAACAATTAAATCACCAAATATGTCCATGTCAGTTTTTGCTTTCACAGGTTTTTCACAGTTAGACTTTAAATTAAGTATTCAGGTCTCCTAACATTCTCACTACAGCTCCTAGCACCTGAAATATTCCTGTTAGAGTGGACATAAATTACAACTGAAGGGATAAAATCATGCACTGAAACTCTAAATAGTATAATCATTTCTATTTAATGGAAGGTCCAGACATATTATGTGTCTGATATGTTTTTTAAATTAAGAGTTTCCATCATTCCTAAAATCCCATTTGCTGTTAAGAATGGCAAACACACATTCATATCTTAGATTCAGATTAAAGGTGGCACACAGAGAAACTTTGCTCCTCCAGCAGATGAATGTATAAACCGTCTCATGGTCTCAAGCACCATTCTACACAGTGAAGCAGAAACATGTACATGTAGTAAAAATAAGAAAAATGGGGACTTAAATATCGGCGCAATTTTTTTACCCCATCAAAAAATAACCACAACATCCAGAGTAAACCCACTTCTTAGGTTTTTACCAATAGCTTTGGCTCCTGAGATAACTTTAGTAGCAGTAACTGCAACACTAATGCACATCCTCATGTCCCTCTCCTGTTTGACCTTGTCTATTCACTGCTGTTTTAATAAACACATTCACGCCAAAGTCATCTCAGATGTTTCTCCCATTCAGGCTCGTGGCTCCTCTGTGTTTTTCTGCGGATGATTCATCCAGCCTCTCACCGGAGGCTCATTGTGAACTTCAGAGCACATCAGACGTCAGACGCAGGAGCCGTCAGCTCTCATAATGTCAGACCATAGTGTGCATGGACATGAGATCCATCTCACCCCTCTCTCTCTGGCTCTATCCTTCTTTTTCTCCCTCACAATCTCTGTCACTTAAATGCCCACAGTTGACTGTGTAGATTTATATAACTGCTTGCATGCTTCTCAGGAGAATATTGATTTGAATATCAGGGATTTCTGGAGGCATATCATATTTCACTCATAACAAGAAGTCACTGTTAATGTATGATTCTTGCAATGTATTTCTTGTGCAGAAAATTTAAAGAAACAGTAAATGCACCCACTAGATATGAAGCACATTTGAGTAGAAAAATATTAATAGCTGCTTTTGCTTTTAATGAAGATTTTGAGGTTACGTTAGATCCTTTTTCAGCCATGGCCATCAAGTGGGTTAAATGAGCTGGGAGATGTAGAAGGGGGAAGGAAGGGACTGATGTAATAACAATCTCTCATGCATTCACCATCAACCTCTTATTTTTCACTTCCACCACAAGAGATATTCTCTTCGCAGATCCGGTATATTTATTTTTATTTGCAGATCGGGAAAAATTGTATTCATTTCATGGTCAATTTTTGGTCATGTTTTTGTCATCACCAGAGGATGTCTAGGCAGTGTAAAAAATATATATGAAATGCAAACTTGCGTCATCTTCCAGTGCTTGGGCTTAGACGTCACAGTTTAATCCTACAGTTAATTCATTCATTCAAATCAGAACAGCTATAAAACTCTGGTATTACTCTGGTATTTTGGTCTCATTTCGGATAACACCACATGTACAAACAGCTGTTAAAAGTCTGGTGTACCAGCAGGAGAAAAATATTGACAGGTCTCAATTCACTCAAATAAAGCTCTGTTAATTTTCCTCTGACTCATCTATCCCTCCTCTGTTTTGCAGTGTGTCTCTCTGATTTTTCTGTTCCGGCCTCAGGTCCTCATGAATACTTAGCATCATCACGTGCACACATACAATTAACATTGCAGCAGTTGTGCTCACAGGCTCTTACATTGTGCTGCCTAATCCTCATCTCAAAAAGGGATTTAACCAAAGAGTCAATTTTCTACCTCCTCTTTTGCCAGCATGGATATAAAAATATCCATCTGTGCCTAAAAATAGACAGCGATACTCTAGACATACTGGAAACATGTACTATAGTGAATATGATGATGCTGCTCTCCTTTTCGCTCATTTCCATCTTGAACTTTGAGCTTATTTTTCTCTATTTTTGTTTTATTTTCAGACCTCATATATCTTTTCATCTCCTCTCAGATGTCATCGAGGTTGGTGTGACCCCCACAGAGGGGAGGAAAAGAAAAGGGAACAAGAGACAGGAAACGTCAGCCGCTGTGATTATAAAATGGGTAGCAGGAAAACCAGTCGAGGATGTTCGGGGTAATCTGTGCTTTAACACCTTTCCTCACATTGTCTTCAGAGTTGTCAGATGGGAGCAGGGAAGTGAGAGTTGATGACTGTTTGCCTTACATAACAATCATAAGGTCTTAAAGCCAAATAGCTCTCTTCCTATTTTATTTTTGTCCTCCCCTTAATTTATCCAATTCCCTCGCTTCCTTCACTTCCTTTCCTTGCCTTTTCACTTTTCCTTGGTCACTGATGTGACACAATCCACCCCCCACCACCACTCTCTCCTTCACACATACACTGGGAGTTCAAACCTATTAGTATAAATGGTACTTGCACCCTCTGCTGGTTTATAGACATTTTATCTACATTTTATTTAAAAAGAAAATTGTCTCCATAATAATAATCAACAGCACATGACAGATCTTTTCCAATAACACATCTGATTTCCTTTGGGGGTTTATACAACAAGGGCAGTGAAGGTCACAAAATCTGAGGCAGACATAGATCATTGAGAATCTCTTAAAATAGAAACAAAATTTCTACAGGGACAGAGAAAAAAACGCTCAGCGTTTGTCCTTGATCCGCTAAAACCAGGATAGCTGTAAAGATAGGAATGTGCAGAAATGATCATGCTGCTGTAAAGATTTGAAATTCCACATTAAAATTATTCACTGTATCCAAACCTATCTATATCCTCTGAGCTGCAAAAACACATTTGTCCTCATTCTAACCCCCACACTAGCCTTTTAGGTAATCATGATTCATCTTGTGAATATGAAAGTGTGGATTATAAACTGCTACTTTAGAGAAAACCTGCCTCTTTATGCTGCATTTTGCTCTGTCAGGTAGCGCAATCACCAAAGGATTTGAATATTTTTTTTTACCAAGTCGGGAAAAAAAAATCTCTGCCCTCCTCCAATCTCTCATAATCAGGTCTTGATGAGTTATTTTTAGCTTCCTCCACTGGCAACAAACGAATTCTGTTGGGATTGTATGCAGATCTTGATGTTACATAAGAAAAATACAAAACCAGTTTGTAGTGTGTGAGATCTCACCCTGCCTCCTGCTCCATGCTGTCACATATACTCCATGAGTGTTAAAGACATGCATTTGACTGTATGGTCACAAAAATAAAACAGCTTGGGGAAGATGTCAAGCAGGTACAAAAACCTGCATGCAGAAGCTGTCTCACTTTTATTTGCTCTTGTATCATTTTCTCTGTTTTCGTTCTCACAAAGGCATCATTGTGACTCACACCTTCTCTCTGATCTCCTCTTTCAAACAAACACTTGATGTGCGGGGCAAACTGTGGTCCACTCACAAACACATTTTGGCTCTTTTTTGGCATCAAACACATCTGTGTTTGATGTGACTTAACGTCACATAAACTTTACCTTCTTTTAAAACTTCATGTTCCCTGAAAAACCCCAAAAATTTCAGATGGAAATCACCAGAACTGTTTGCCTGATCATTCATAGATTTGCTGGAAATAAAAATGACCGGCTGTTTCCACTCACGTCAGCAGCTCTGGATACTTCATATAGCACACCGCTGCATGGATTTTGCCTCGCTGGAACACCTAAGACTGATTGAAGCTCTGGCCTGGATTGAGAGGAGTTATTTCTGGAACACATTAGTGCACAGGGAGGTAATTGTCTCCTCATGAGCTTTTTATCATCAACATCGAAGGAACGATTTGAATGAAACAAGAAAAAATACAGGATGCTATGCAGCTGCATGATCTGCCCAAGTAAGAGGAAATGTGGCGCCTTGTACAAAAACTGAGGTGTTAGTAGGTAAACAGGTGATGCGGGGAAGAAGAGACACATCCTTTATTTGCCACTCACCCTCATTCATCACAGTGTTTGTTTTGAGGTGAATATTCAATTATAATTTATCATAGCTTTTCATCTAAATGTGTGTCAGTGCAGTGAGCCACTTACCTGTATACATGCGTGCTTGTATGTGTGTGCGTGTTTGCAGGCACATGACAGGCTCTCAAAAGTTTTCCATGCAACATGAAAGTTGATCCCCCTGCTGTTGTTCAGGTGATGGTCACTATGAAAGCCACTATTCATATTGTGATGCATGACAGACTGCACACCCCCCACCACCCCACTGTGCTCTCCCTACATCTTGAATGTGGGATACCAGATATGCACTGAAGCCAGATTGGGACTGAAAACATGTATCCATTTTTAATCTGCTCGACTAGGGTGAGTGGAGGTCCAGTCGTGTGTGGCTTCATTCTTTCATCAGCATCACACCAGATGATGATGTTTCAGTTGTGTACCTATGAAACTAGTACTGTAAGCACAAGCAGGCCTCCCTTATTATTTTTATCTTTATATGCTGATACTTGATTAACTTGTTGATTGACTTAATAAATTAGCTCTTTTTTATTTGGAATTGATTTCCGAACCGATGGCTCTTATTCAGCCTCCACATGCCCACGGAGCGTGTTGGGGAGGGGTCTCTTTGGATACCCTCTACTATATTTTCCGAATGTGCTTCTGTGTCTTTTTGTTTGTCTTAAAATGGGTTGGATCGTTGCTGATGATGCTCCAAAGCCCACTAACATGGTGCATATCAGAAATTTGACTGAAATAAGAAATAGTGATTGAAACATTTCTTTTAAGGTAAAACTTCAATAATTTTATTTAAACCTGATTTATTTTTATCTGTTATAGCTTTGTAAATGACATGTAAGCATTGTTTTCTTGGACAAAAAGAATATTTGATCCATCTTGAATAGTTTCATACTGATCAGTTTCTGGATTCTTGTTTCCTGATGCTACAGTACAGATGGTTTATTTATTTACAGGTTATTGCCCTGTCCATGTTACAACCTACAGATTTAATGATCAGAGAGCTTTGAGCAGCATGATGAATTAATAAAGTTGGATGTGTTCATTAAGTTATTAGACTTTTTTTCTCTGTAGATTGAGCTGTGCCAAGAAATAGCTCCAAAAGCTTATTTAATTCCCTCTTTGTGCCTCCTTACCTGCCCAAAGACTGACTTCACTATGGGATGCAGACTGGAGTCATACTGAGCGGAGTTGGCGCTCACTCTTTTGGATGTGCGGCTGGATGCGGGCTGAGCAGGTGCTCTGGCCGCAGGTGTGTCAGAGCTGAGGCTGGAGGAGGATCCGGTGATGACTCGCTCCCTGGGCTCGAAGAAGAAAGCCGCGTCGTCCTCCTGCTGTGGATAGGACGGGGTAGGAGAGGTCCTCCTGTCCTGGCGGGAGGTGGCCGGGTGATACGCTGCAGGAGGCGGCTCACCTCTGGAGGACTCATGGTGGTGGTGATGGGACTGTTTGGACCTGGAGGACTTGCTGCGCTCTTTGTGATGCCGGCTCGTCCTGTGTCTCACGTCCTCCTGAGCGTAATCGTCATCCAGCTGGCTGGCTTGCCGGTGAGAGTGGCTTTTCTGCACCCAGTGACGATCACCCACATTTCGAGGATGCCTTGGTTGGCAGAGGGGTCTCCGCACACTCGGCTCGCAGTCCTCCGCCCAGCAGCCCGGATCATCTCCGCCTCCAGCCCCGGTGGGGTGACGGTGACTCCGGTGACCGTGTGGACCGTGATCCGAGTGCGCAGACCTGCGGTTGAGTACCGATGATCTGAGCAGTGAGGTGGTCGATTCGCTCTTTGGGAGAGAGGAGCTCATGGTTTGCTTTCTGTCGCTCTTGACAGTCAAAGTGAAATCTGCTGGAGGCTGGAGGTCGAGTAAAGGGAGAGAAGACTGCCCCCCCCCCCCCCCCCCCCGCCACGTGCAGGTGCTCAGCATCAGCCAGCTGGACCCCCTCCTTCTCCTTTTCTTCCACCTCCTCCTCCTCCCTAATCCACATCCACACACTGGACCACCATCACTGCACAGTCCTCCGTGATGGAGCTGGAGGAGCTGCCACCTGAGCTGGAGCCCGGTGGTCCTGCAGACAGACACTCACCGTCCCAACTTTAGATAACAGCTCTGTTTCTTCCGCCACGCGGCAGTGACCCGCCTGACGTGCGTGTGCATCATTTCCTTTTTATTTGTAGCTCGTTCATTGACATGAACATGCTTCCACATACAGACACTTCTGGTAAATCTAAAAATGTTGTTGTGGAGTTGTGGACCCACAAACTCAGTCAAAAGTCAACAAGTGGCCTCTGGACGGTGGTCTGTCAGAATGAATAACTACTTACTCTCAGATTAAATATATTTTAAAGACAGTAAGCCACTGCAAAATAAAATGAAGTGAGAAAAAGAAAAGCGCAAGAATCAGAATGAGTACACAAGAGGGATGATAAAGTAAAATAATTTTACACTCTGCAGTAGTTAGTAGGTCTTTAGATCTATGAATAGCAACATAACCTTTTGGAAATGAACACAGGCACCATTTATTCATTAGTCAGCACTGGGATAAACAAATGAGACATTTAAAACAAAATAATTTTAGAGTGGAATATCACCCAAACCAAGATAAAATAAAAGATATGGACATGTTTGATGTCAGAATTTTTGTATCAAATTACCACAATCAAGAAAAATCCTTCCAATTTTCCATCAATTCATCACTGTTTCTCAAAGTCATCAAATCTTATGAGAGGTCAATTCAGAATTTAAAATGTATGTCTTCTACAACACGTTACCTTCTACATCCAACTACAACCTCATTTCTTTAATTTTAACCGCAAATAAACAAAACCCACACTCAATTAACCTTCCACCTTTTGCAACCTTTGCTAATATTCACAACAGCAAACGAACAACACAGTTATGTAATCTTGCTCTAATTATGGGTACCAAGGGATGAATTTAATGGAATATTTTACTGTGGTCTAGAAAAGTGACAACAACCAAAGAAAATCACTGAAAATAAAACCGTGACAATCCTTCAGTCTCAGCCCATCTGCACACCCAGGGTCATAATTCTCACAGCAGATGTCCAGGGACGCAGGGCAAAAAGTATGTAATGATGTTAATATGCAAAGCCAATTAGACATTCAAACTCACAAACCGTGTTTCATGGCGAAAACATGAGAAGTGAGCAGATTTTGCCCTCGTCTCTCTGGGGAATTTTTGTTCTCTGACATCTGTGTCTCTGTCTCCTGTGCTCCAGGGAGAGCTTACATATCTTTACTCCATTGCTCCCGTGCCCCCTCCAAAACATCAGCCTGCTTTAGCTCATCTGCTCCCCTTTTTTTTGCCTTTTTGTGCATCTCATCAAAGCGTGGGAAGTGTCACTGAAGCTGAGCCACCACCACTCTGCACTGTCTTTGTTGGGATGTAACCCTGTTAGTTACATCTGGCTTCATCATCAATACCACAGTCTCCTTTTTATGATTACCTATAAAAATTCTTCATCTCGGCCACAAAAATGTTCTGTGAGGAAGATATCGTTCCTATGTAAATCTGGTTCATGAAGAGAGATGAAATATCTGGCACTCTCTTCATATGGTGCTCTTCATGTGTCCCTCCCTCCCGTTCTCACTCTCTCCCTTTCTGTAGACATTGAGCTGCAGCGGGGGGGCAGAGAGGCCCCAGGGTGCCATATGGCCCATTTAATGTCCACAGAGACAGAAAGATTAAAAAGAAAACAACAACAACAGGAAATGTGGTGTGCAGTAATAAACAAAAATGGTCATATTTACTTCCACCTAAAAAAACAAGCATTGATAATATTAGGGAGAACAGAAAAATATGACACTGAAATTTTAAGGTTAAAACCCCTCCAAAAAATGTAAATATGTTTGTTTGTATTTTTTACTTTTTGGGGCCATGTCAGTTTCTATTTTTGCATTTATGCCCCCAAACCCCAACCATCCCAACGTCACCCCCTCCAATTCTTAGCAGGGTTGAACCAGCTTTCCTGGCCATTGCTGCAGAGCACACAGCTGCTGCTCGGTGGAAACACACAGCATGACTAGCATGGAGTGTATGCACATGCTCGATGTCCTCAGTTAATAATAACTATCTTCTGACCAAATAAGTGACTAAATAGAGCTTGAGATGAGATTGATTTCTTAACTTCAGTTTTAGATCTGGGCCCAATGAGGGTAGGGCCCCTAACTTTCCTACAGAAACTCAGTAACATTGTGCATCTGTAAATAACACAAATATATTATAAAGTAAACTTGTCATTTTAAATGTTAGGAGGAAATTACAAGAGAGGATGTAAAAAAGTGAACTGAATCACATGTTTGAGTTTCCATATTCAATCAGAACTATTGTAGAAATGATAAAATACTGACTTCCCTCTCCACCCCCCAACATGCCTGGCAAAGGTTGGTAATTCACAAAGTTTAATCAGTCAGGTGTATAATTAGCCACGTAGCAGCTGGGGACTGTAAGGTGAAGAAAGAGCTCTGCATCTAAGTCATCAAAGCTTTTTGCCCACTCGTTTCTGGAGGATATAATGTCAATATTGAAATAAACCAATCGGCACTTGAACCGTGAACTTTAGCAAAAGTTTAAAGTTTTAAGTCCAAATTAAAGAGTGATGTGATGATTAAATAAATAATCCAGTGGGCCACACAGCACATCACTCAATTAGTTATCAAATATTTATTTATGAAGGTAGTCAATCTTTCATGACATTAACTTCCAGCTAAATTGGATCCTGAAATTTGAAGCTGGTGGAACTCTATGAAAGTATTATGATAGCAATAATGGATGCTTGAACATTTATTGCTATGACTATACTGTAGCAATAGAGCGGCTCATATTCCTGTTGTATTGTGAAAGTATTTGTGATTACATAAAATCATCAATTTTGTTGTTGTGGTTTGTAGAGATGGTTTAGGTCTCGAAGGCTCTGTGTCTACTCCAGCAGACCCCCCTCTTCACAGTCCATAAGAGGGGGCTCCTGATTAATACTGTTCAGCAGTGGATTGAAAGGAATAAAGATAAATAACTGCAGGCACAATGGTAGACACAGAGATATTAATGAAGAAGATTATTTGGATGTGGACCTGAGGAAGTCAGGGAGCAGTGCTGCGCTCAATCTCATACTTACAGAAGCCCCGTTTTTGTGTAACACGTCTTTGGTTTCCTGTTAACATGCTCTCCTGTGACTCCTTTTTCCTGTCTTTCTTTTTTCCTGTGAAGTGGAAACTTAGAGCTGGCAACTGTTTTCTCTGGAAATGGTTGGTTTCCAATGTAATATGTTTTATCAACATTATATTGACGGGTATAGCTGAAGGTTCATGAAGCTGAAGCTGATGTGTTCATGTGCTTATTTCCAATCAGCCACAGCTTTACGGGGGAGTTGCTAATTCCTTTTGAGCCTAAACTGTTTAATTTCCATCCACTCCAATAATGGTTCCATCTCAGTAAATGGATGGTTGGTTCAGTTCAATCAGTGTTACTGTTACCAGACACAGCAGGTCAATTTCAATTTGAAACATCTTGGTTGCGAATCTTTCTAAAAACCAACAAAAATCTAAAATCTTTCAATGTAAGATTGCCTTTATATATTCACTACACAAAAGTTTATAAAGCTCAAACTTTAAAAACATTATATGTGCTAAAGCAGTCTAAAATAGATAAATGTTCTGATCTATAAACCTCTTTGGGAAATTTAAGCCAATGCTGCTGTAACATCACTAATTTGCATGAATATGTAGTTTAAGCATATTGTAACAAAAACATAATTGCATTAATTTATTGGATTATCTTGGGAGAGTTATATTTTTTAGACTGAGTCATTGTCTTTGCATAATCCAAATGATCTTGAATGTAATCTTACATTATCCTCCAACAGCACTGTTTCTTCCTGTCTTTTTTTCTCTCAAGGGGGGATTCAGCCAGATGAAAAATAATTTTGGAATTATTTGACCCTCAGAGGCAAAAAATAATAATATTTTGTCCACTCATCTGGCCAGCATGCTGTCAGTGAATTGTAATGCAAAGACAAATTGAGCAACTGTATGGGATCAATGATAATTTTTCTAAGGAATGAAAAAGTTACAGGCTGCAAAAAATGTAGAAAGAGCTGGATGTTAGGATGTCAATGAACAGTGATTGACATGGGTGAGTGGGGGTGACACAGGACAGACTAATGAATGTGCACTATTTATAGCAAGATGGTATCCTCGCAAAATATGTCCTACTATGTGTGCTTTGCAACAATTAAGACATAAATCATGACAATTGACTTGAATTTTATTTAGATTAATTGGCAATATAATTGATATAATTATTTAACATGTTTCGTGGTGGCAGCAAATAGGCTGATTGCACTCTGTTACGATGGAAAGAAAAAAGGTTGTGTTGCTGTGACACCAAGCTAATGCAACATTGATTAACATAAACATGGTTGTACGTTTGTTTGTTTCTGGCCAAGCTTCATTTTTACATGTCATGTAAAGTTCATTAGTTTCTCTGCAATGTGTCTGCATGTCTACACGTGGTACACCAACAGCACACATTCAGAAAAAAGAGTCATTTTGTTAAAATCCTTTAATGTTTAATGTTAGTTGACTAAGCATTTAACCAAACTTCTATGTGAGTGAAATATAAATTACAGATAGCACATAAGCTGCCAGACCTATAGATTGGTTATGATGATTTATTGGAGACGGCCGAGAGCTTCAAATCAGAGAATATACACACCATCTCTCCCTTGTGTTGAAGTGTTAACTGGCCATATCACTGGACAGTATGCACGTATTATTATGAATGTGCTCTCCACCAGTGTTGACTAAATGTCTGCATCATTTATTTATAGTACTTTTAAAACATATAATGTTTACTATGACTGGTCAATGCACTGTTGTGATGTTGTGCAATCTGCACTACATCAAGTAAAGCTGAGTCAGTCTTATTTGCGCAGCCAAAAGTCACAACTACCAAATGGCTTTCCAATCCATCACATATGACACCCTCTATCCCTCGACCCTTGATTCTTGTAAGGAAAAGCTCCCAAAATAAAACCACTGAAGGGAGAAAAAGTTGCGACAGTAGCGCTCCCTCTCGTGCTGCAGGCCTCGTGTGGGTCTCCGTGCCCCCGCCCCAGCTCAGGGTCAGGACCCAGGACAGCTCAGTCTGCGCCAGATTCAGCACCTTGGTCAGCAAGGGAGTGTCGAGCTGAGTGCATGGTGCTGTATGACGAGGCTTCAGCCTCTGCAATGGCCTGTATGTACATGCCCTGAGCTGCTGCTAGTGTTTTGTATCTTTTTTTTCTTCCATCTCTCACTCCACCACAAATTGTGTTTAGTTTGGCTTTGTTTGGCTGCAATTATGACTGTAGGATCATTTCTTGGATTTCCTTGTAGGGCCATGTGTTTTTCCTCTTTGAACACCTTTGGGCAGCAGCTACAGTCGAGCCGGAGTCATAAATGCAAGCAAAATGTTTGCCAAAACAATAAGACCACAAGCTGATCTGGCTGATATTGTGTCTTTTAAATCCTACCCACCTTTAGAAATGATCAGTGTTTGCATTATGTGCTAAAAGACTTCGAACACAAACAATAACAAACTGAAGGTAATAGTTTGTCAGGATACAGCAGGTCGAATACCAGGGAATTAAAATAGACCACAAGTTCTTTTTTACTTCCCTACAGGCTATCTATGTGTGATCATATACACTTACTCAATGGAAAATAGACTTCCCTCATGGCTGTTAGACCTGGTAATCTACCAACCTGCACGCTCAGTCTTGTTGTGATACTGCATTCATCTGCAGGCCTGAAGTTCAGATGACTGGGCGGAGTTTGTGGTTTCTTTGATACCTTTATGTCTTTTTTTCGAGTTGGATTGTTCTCCAGCTGAAGTACAGTGAGACAAGTAAGGAGATACATTTTCTGAAATGTTGACAGCAACATTTTCCTCATGAGGGCTTCTGCTGCTACATGGCTCAAAGTTTAATCGTGAGAACCTTTTGTGTTACCACATCAAAACTAATGACATAGAAATGTGTCTACATGTTCTGAATTACTTATCCACACCAACTTGACTTTAGTAGCCTGCTTCCTTTTTTTAATTTTACTGACTTCAACAATATCATCATCTGAAAATTGTATCAATATGTTCTGTTATATGTCATGTACGTTCATTTCATTTTCAACTGCTTCCCCTTCAAGGCCTTAGGTGGTGCTGGAGCCAATTCTAGCTCAATATTATGTTTAATTTTTTTTATTTAAACCCATAATTAATTTCATATTTATAGTGAAATAATCAGGACCAGTTTGAACTGTGCTGCATTTAGTGTATTTATTCTAAAAACTGCAAATAAAGTGGGCCTTATCTTGGAAATGTACTCACATTCTTTGATTTGTATTTTCATGTCTATGCTAAGAGGCACTGCTGCATTTAGTTTCATAGCTCCAGGTATATTTTTTTTATACATGTCACTTATACAACACTAATGAAAGTCCTTTTCTCTATTCTTTTACCCAAAATGATGCCATCTAGTAGCTTGGTGTAGTTGGAAGATAGGGGGGGAAGCTGGGGAGCCGGGCAGATTGTGCTCTTCAAGCTGCTGCTGATAGGCTGATAGGAAAACGTTGTGTTAGTGATCTATCAGAGAAATCCATATATTAGTAAATCTAACAAGCAAACGCAGTTTAGGGGTTCAAATGTGTAAGAGACAAATCCTTGTTAGGCCAAGATCTCTCAGTTTGGAGGAGTTCGGCATCAGGAAGGCCTCAGTTTAAAGACCCCCCCGTCTGTGTGTCACTGACACTGAGTTCAATTCAACACATACTGAAATAATCCAGCAGTGAGCAGGTCGTGTTTCCTTCTTTGATTTTAAGGACAACTTGGTCAGCCAGGAAATTCACCGGACCTGGTCCAAAAAGGAAGATGATCAACTGTGAAATCCGGTAATCATTAATGACGGGAATTGTTGATCAAACAGTTTTTTTTTGTTTTGTTTTTTGGCACCCATTGAATAAGGTCATAGACGATATCTATGACGTCAGGGTTATTCCCCACTGACTGGGACTTTGGTGCATTAGATCTCTATTTACCCCCCACCCCCGCTTTCTGCTGCCTACTTTCACTTCAGGGGCCTTGGTGGAGGGAGGAGGGGTAAACTCATGTTGAGGATTAGGTAACTTTCATTGAGCGTGTGTAGACATTGACTGAGCAGCAGCAGCAGCAGCAGCTCCTTCAGCAGACAAAAGTTCCTCCAAACTGAGAGCTCAATGGCCAAATACAAGCCGTGGCTGGTGTGCTGCTTCATCCTGCTGACTGTGGTTTGCGCTGTGGCGTTCATCTCTCTGTGCATCGCTGCTCTTATGGACGGAGGATGTTCCAGCGGCGGCTTCAGGAGGGCGGCCGTGGCTGCAGACTCCGAGCTGTGCTCCGACATCGGCAGGTAAGGTCCCTGTCAGAAAGGAGGGAAAGACTCTCTTCGACCTGTTGCTCAGTGTCTGTGACATACAGTACCTTCACCTCCTGTGTTTCTGAGTTCACAGTAATAACTGTACTCATTCCGGGCTCAGTGCACGAAGCTCTTCAGGGTGAAATAAAAAAAAAAAAAAGGCTGAAGTGAGCAATAGGATAAGCTGTTAAAGAGATTTGGGAGGCTCAGCTTGAAGAATGGATTCAATACCTGCAGGACTCTGCACGGACATGTTGTTCATTCTCCTCATGGCCTGTTGATTTATTTTCACATCTCCTTGGATGCTATTGTAGAAGGAAAATCGGTTTTTCAAGAGAGCTGGTTCCCTGATGGCCTCTTATTGATTCACTTGAACCACCATGTGTACTCAATAGATCCTGATCACTGTAGTTCTAAATTTAGGGAAATGGGTGAGGTTATCTTTTCTCTGCTTTGTAACAGAATGGGCACCAAAGCCCTCCTGCTTTTGTTTTCATTGGCAGGAAGTTTTTGTTTTTTTTTTCTTTTTTCTTTGCCTCTGCCAGGATCTTTTAGGAGTTCAACTCCCAGTTCGCTGCAGAGCTTCATCAGGTTTCAGTAATGCAGAGACATAGTGAGGCGACACAGAGTCAAATATGCTGATGCTGTTCATTCTCTGTACTGAAAGACAATGAGAATAGAACAATACACCTGATAATGTTTCTTAACGCTGATTATAGTTTTACAAAGAAGAGTTGTTTCTGTTAAACCCAAAACTGAAGTTCACCATCAATCAGCCATTTATTTGAGAGTAGACACTGAAATATCTCAAAGGACGCCATTGAACTTAATTGAAAATACTGATAACCATAAGTACAGTCTTCAAAGAAACACTTGTTTGTATAAAATGGACCAAAGCTTGGTTTTATGCTGTATCAGTTTTCCTTCCACAATCTGACACCATCAAGTCTGACACAATTTTGTTGGGTCTTTTTCTGTATGTTTTCAGACTATGCAAAAACACACTGCATGAAAATGATAGCATCAGTTTCTGTTTCCTAAGTTGGAAATGTCAAATGTAGACTTGATTTTTGTCTTGCTGGTAACTTAATTAACTTCTAGCCTCCCGTGAGTAAAGCATAAACTTTCAACCAGCCGCCTGCCACACAGTCTTGCATGAAATTACTTTAATTAGATCCTTCCAATTAAATTGTGGTCTGATGTTTCCTCTCTGTAATTTTCTTACCCCCATCCCCCTCAAAAGTTCAGGATTTTTGGTCAGCCTGACCCACACAGAGCTAAAACATTCCTGACACTGCATTCTCTTGTTGCCCAGCAAATACAGCAGATCCTGTGCCAATTTCCAAGTGAAAGACTTGTTCAGGTTTTCTTCAGGAAGCTTTCAGACATCATGGCTCTTTTTCTTGAGTGGTATAGTTAAGATGGATGACCTTTTATCAGTCAACCTTTTAAAAGCAGGTGACCTCCTAGGGGTTTGCTGAATTTAGCTTCAAGCAACAGTACATGGTTTAAACCTGTCTTTGAGCCTTGCACTGAATTGTGAGATTAATTATGTCATGCAAAGATTAGAAATTTGTACTTCTATAAGTGACCAAAAGTGTGGGGTGAACTCACAGGGTGAGTGAATGACCCATGAATCCAATAAAAATGGCCATTTTTCAGGAGCATGCTGAAGCAGGGAGGATCGGCAGTAGATGGCGCCATTGCAGCTCTTCTGTGCACTTCAGTGGTTAATCCTCAGAGCATGGGCATTGGAGGAGGGTCAATAATCACTATAAGAAATAAAAAAGGTGGGTCTTCTCTTTGGTTCATTTTATTTTGTTTTTAGTTTTTAATTCTTGTCAAAAGATATATATATATAGAGAGAGAGAGAGACATTAGACCAGTTTATTCTAATTGCTATTCCTTCCTTAGGCAGCATTAAAGTATACAACTTCAGGGAAATCGTCCCACGGTCATTCAAGCCTAACTTGTTAAAAGAGTGTCCAACAAAGTTTGCATTTTCCAAAGGTAGGTGGATAAAACAGACTTTCTCCCCACATTTCCTGACTTTGTCATTGCGGCTTAAAACTGTCTGAAGTTTTCGTCACTGGTTTATCATATTTTGTTTTTCCCACCCATACATTGTAGGCACCCAGTGGATCGGAGTTCCCGGAGAGCTGCGTGGCTATGAAGCAATTCACAAGCAATATGGGAAGCTTCCTTGGGCTAAGCTGTTTGAACCAACAATTAGTCTGGCAAGGGAGGGAATCCCCCTGCCAGAATATCTGGGAAACCTCCTGAATCACCGTGAAATTAAAGAGACCATGGAAGAGTCAGCTCTCTGGTACAGTTTCTCACTTCCTCTCTCCAGTGACTGGAAGTTTGTAAAGGGTTTCCAAAAAACATTAGTTTTGTGTGTGACCTGTGAGGGTTAAACTAAAAAACTAAGGGCTGGTGACACTCACTGGGGCAACTGTGTTTAACTTCAGAAATCCTTGAGGAAAGGGCTCTCCTATTAATCATCCCATTCCACATTTAAAGATTCAGGATGTGTCATTGCATAACATTTTAGCTTGGTTGACTTGCTTGTAGAAACATTAAATGGATTAGAAGAAAAAAAAACTGGTTAAAATTGTTGTTTTTAGCAGATCAGTAACGTTGTGGGAGCAGGGTTCACTGACTCCACTCACCTTCACTCAATGTGTCTTTTTGCAAAGGCAAAATTTAAATGATTTTCGTAGGATTCAGCTGGGTCTTAAAAGTGTGTATACAAGTATTCATTCAGATTCTAGAGAATATCTGAGATTATTCATTGACATGAGTATTTCATTTAAGATAGTTAATTTGATGTATTATGAATTGTAAGAACCAAATGCTACTTTTTCTCATCAATGGGCCAAATGAGAATGTACAGTGTTCGTATGTCTCATTTGATTTCTTAGTTGTTCTAACCTTTTCTTTTATACTGATGCTTTTTTCCAGTTCTCTGCAGATTATCTGCAACAAAAACAAAACTGTTCTGAGTGCAGGCGACATCCTGAAGTTTCCTAAACTCGCTGAAACCATGGAAACCATTGCAGAACAAGGGGCAGATGCCTTCTACACTGGCAAGATTGGACATTCATTAATCCAAGACATACAAGATGCAGGTAGGTACAATGATAACATGCTGCTGGCCAGGACACAGGCCAGTGTGGATTGGAGTAGACAGAAAAAAAGAATTGTATGAAAAAGTAAGTTTAGTTGCAGGTAACCTGCCTGCATTTTATTCATTGTGCTAATTTTTTAGGTGGGACGTTGAGTATGGAGGATCTGAAGTCCTTCCAGGTTCGGGTGGAGGATGCATGGACAGTCCCTCTAGGAAACATTCAAATGCACATTGCACCACCTCCTGCTGGGGGCGTCCTGCTTGCCTTCATTCTCGGACTAATGAAAGGTCTCATTCACTCTGTGATAACTTTTTCATGAACCCTGTGAACTGATCTTCAGTTGTAGCTGGATTAAACTTTAGCATCTAATCATGTATTGTGAATTATGAAAAGGAAGGAAAAAAGCAAAAGGCTGTTGAACAAAAAAGTCGCAACATGCCGTTTCTTTGTCTGCAGAGTTTTCTAGGAGTCCAGACGCCCTGCATGGTGATCGAAAGATTCAGATGTACCACCATTACTTAGAAGCGGTTAAATTTGCGAATGGACAAAAGAGGAACATCAATGATCCTGTCTTCAACAACAACGGGGTTGGGATTTCTGCTATTGGATATTAACCACTGAATGTTTAAGAATCCTTCAGTTAATTGTTTTGGTTTTATGATCCTTTCTATTTTGTACAGTAGCTCCATTTAGTAAATTGGCAAATCCTTGCTAACAAATTTGCAATATCAATATTTTGAGGTGATAATATGCCACTTTTGTGTTTAATTTAATAAAATATAAATGAATGCAGGTTTAGAAACACCAACAAAAAAGTCAACACCTGGGAGACAAGTAGTTATTTGCCTTTTTGCCAAATGTTAGCTGATAGGATTGATATAATTCTCTTTTATACCGATAATCCCAGTTTTAACAGTTAAATGCCAATTACAAATTAACACACCACACCTTTTTTGTGTAATTTGTATAAAACTAAGGGCAAAAATTATGAAAGCAACAGTTCAGACTGTTCCAGACTGTGGCATGGCCAAATTGCTTCGTGTGTGCATTAGTTGGTCTGATTCCAGCAGTATGTAGGATGTTTCAGAGTTGTCTCATCATGATCCTTTTTTTCCAGAGTGGAGATCATTTGATTGATCCTTCCTTTACCAAGCACATCAGAGGAATGATTTCTTCAACCCGAACCTTTAACAATTCCTATTACAACAATATCAAGCCAACGTCTGACCAAATGGGAACAACACATGTGTCCATCCTCGATGAAGATGGACTAGCGGTGTCTGCCACCAGCACCATAAACGAATTGTGAGCAGGAGGACTCCTTGAATAAAAGATTTGTACATCACTGTCTTATTGTAGAAAATTACCAGAAGAGATAATCTTCATCCCATTAACTGTGCTGTGCTTTGTTCTATAGATTTGGAGGATCCGTTTACTCTCGGAGAACAGGCATCATCCTCAACAATGAGCTGGCTGACTTTTGCGGGAGAGCAGACACACTGAGGGCAGGTAAAGTCACAGACATGAAAACGGCCTTTCAACCCAAGCTAAATGACAATAAATAGACATTTAGTCTTCTCCCAGTCTCATTCAGAGTCTAATTGTTGTCATAGGTGAACAGCCTCCCTCCTCAATGACTCCAGTCATACTGGAGTCAAAGTCTGGAAGAATCCTTGTGATTGGTGGATCAGGAGGAAGCTTGATCACCTCAGCAGTGGCCTTGGTAAACCAATTGAATCCGGGTTGGATACTTGTGTGTTTAGTCTCCTATTTGTTTGCTTAAATGGTTCTATTTTTCTCTTGCAGTCTATAATAAATCGCTTCTGGCTTGGGATGAATCTGGAAGATGCCATAGCTGCTCCTATAATTTTTGTTGATGCAAATAACAATGTGAACTTTGAGCCTGGTTTTAACACGGTGAAGTATTCCTATTTTCATCCCCGCCGTTCATTAATATTCAGTAGTCTGTGACAGTCTGTCTAAGGAATAACATTTCAATTTGGGTTCATTCATTCTGATGGAGATTATTACAACATAATCACAAAAAGTTATTTAATGTGCCTGAATTCAATTCTGAAACCTCAAGTAGATAAAGATAAGTGATATTAATACCTTTATGTGTGTGTGTGTGTGTGTGTGTTCCCTCAGTCTGTGGAAAATAGTCTCATTGGTCTGGGACACAAACGTGGAGGTTGGAAGTACTTCCTCAATGTGGTAAATGCTGTAGAGAAGGAGAAAGGTTGCATTGTGGCTGTATCTGACAAAAGGAAAAGGGGAAAGTCGTCTGGATACTGAGCACACAAACCTTCAGGACACAATCCCTTCCATCCAAAATCTGCCCCCAAGACTGACTGAGCCTTCAGCCTTAAGAACTACAGTATGAATGTGCCACATTCCTGTCAACGAAATGTGAGTAATTTGGAAATTTGGTTCTTTCTTCATAAAAGAAACAGAAAACCTCCAACCTCAAAAAATAATTCTAGTATATTAAAGCTGAGCTCGCTCTCTCTCATCTTTTTTTTTTTTTTATCAATCAGAGAAAATTGTTATCCACCAAAGTTATTGTGGAGCTGCTGGAATTCGGAAATAAACCAAAATTTTCAACAAAACTTTCCAGACAAATCAAACGCATTCACATTTTCATTCACTACTATCAGTATACATGTAATTACGTATCATGGATATAAATATAGACATTTTCCAGGTGGAGTCATACTCTACAGTTCCAGTCAAAAGTTTGGAGGCACTTTTTTTATTCATTTGAACAGGAAATCTCTGGAGAAAAGCTCAGAGCTGGACCTTAACTTAGATTTTCTATGTCAGAATTTGGGTTATGTGTAACATTCGTCTTTGGATAATTTCTTTAAAACAGCTACATGTCTTTTCTGAAGTTGTTTGAGGGTTCTGGGTACCTGCACTGATCCCAGCAGTTAACTTTTAACTAACTTATGATCACTCCACACAGGGTTCACTCATTTCTAGTCAAACCAGTTGTCACACCCACAACCACACTGATGTTATTCATCTTGATACAGCGTAATGCACAACTAGCATGTCATCCAGCTGCTAATCTTGCTGTTGAGATGTGTTTTTACAAGGATTACATACATCCCAGCCATGAAAGCCAACCCATTATAGAGCAACAAAAACAAACCTGTCAAAATACTAAGTCTGTTAATATTAATGGATGTTTCGTTTTTTCTGACTGATATACATGTAATTTTATATATAAGACCTGTTTACTGTAAATGATCCATGTAGCTCTTTTACAGCTATACATCCTGACTGAACATTTTTGTAGGCTGTCAGCAGCCCAAACTGGGAATTTTTACTGTGACCTTTTTCCTGAATGTGAAACAGCCTTATTTGGAGCCTAAGGAGTATTGTGATATTTCTTTAAGGCTCATGAAATGCTATGAAACTTTAAATAACCCAACCAGTAAGTTCTTAAGGGGCAAAATTATTTTAAAAATATATATGTGCATGTATTTGGGGTTTTTTTTTTTTTTTTTTTACATTACCAACATGCCAGTTTATTTTCTCTCTGTTTCAATGTTAGAATGATTTGTAAATAATATCTTTTGTTTTTTTAGCTGATAACTGTGAACACATGCTGTCACAATAAAATTAAATCCAAAACAAAACCAGTGTCTTTCAGCAGTCATAGTACATTATCATGTGTTATTTTAATCCAAACGCCTACAATGCACCTTTCACAGCAGGCTGCGACATTTTAAATGTTTATCCCTTGTTGTTGGTAATAGTGTGACCAACACTAATCTACTTCACATTTTTCTGTTTGCCTTATTTCACAGCAGCACAGTAAGAAAAGATACAGTAATGAGACACATCTCATTGGAGAGACCTTTGAATTAGTAATGATTCCCTAAGTGGTTTCTGCTCCATTTTTTTTCTTTTTTTTTTTTTCAAGCCACTAGATGTAAGTTATGAGAACGTGCAAATTTTAGCCCGAGTGAAGCACCGCTGTTTTTGTTGTACAACTAATGGGTTACTGTGGCTAAGCTGTGGCTTCATAGCCTCGGTGTCTTCATCTTTGCCGTCTTTGTATAGGTGACATCCATGTAAAGTGAACATCATTATAAGTATGTAAAAAAAAATGATTCCAGCAATTTCGTTCCAAGCAGAAGCTGCTGAATAATCCTGTGATGATTCTTTTAACTTCTGGCATCAGAACACTTTCAGTCACAATGTCTCTTGATGAAGCAAACTAGCTCAACAGTAGCTACTAGATCTTATTATACATGCATTTTGTATGTGTGCATCATTATTTGAAACTATCATGATGCTGTCTAAGGCAGTGGGAGGAATTAAAACCATTTAGATCCTGATACGCACAGAGACGGGAGATTTTTTCATGCCTAGTGGCTGAGTAAATTGGCCTGTCTGTGTTGCGTAACTCTGAAGTTCATTATAACCATGTAGCAGTGACACCATGTTTAATTGGGTCTTCAAGGAAAACTCCAGTCTGACTATTCAGTTTTCTCCATCTCTTTAAAAGTGGTTATAACTATGCAAGGTAGAACAACTGAATATAGCCAAGTCACATGGACTATTGTGTAACATATAGCTACTCTGTTTGAACATGGTTGGGGACTTTTTGTTTATGTCATCTCTTTCCTCCCCATGTTTCAGTTTTTGACTGGTAGTCAATGTCCATCAGCTTGTAATTGGCAGTGGCTGACACAGTGTCAGGTGTCATGCTAATGCAAACGCTCTCTCTTCTGACGGGGTATCAGTAACCAGTGAAGGATTAACAAATGTCAATTTTATTTAAACAACACACATATTAACTTAGCTCATTTAAGAACAAGTTGCTTGGGCAATAATTAGGATTTTAGGATTTGTCAGGTTATACACAAGCGGATATACCTGAATATGATTGTTACTAATTAGTTTAATCACGCACAAATCAGCCCTTTGCTGCAAAGAGCTGAAAAAGGCATTTTAGTTGTGGGCCTTTATAAATTCCTCCAATTATATAACACATTTACATCCCAGCTGAGAAAAGAAGATCCCTGAATCCCAGTGGTGACAGCGAGCGGTGACAGCTGTAATGCTTTTATGAGGTAATTACAGGGCATTGCTCTTTGGGTTGTGGGAAATTACGGTAAATCATTAAGTATGTGCACCAGGACTGTTTGTCCCTGAGGTGTTACACAGCAGTCCTTTATTTTAACAACAGTTCTGGCCCTGTTTGCTGTCACCTCACATTAACAGTCCCTTGTGAAATTTGTTAGTTTCAATGACTGAAAGTTGATGTTTCAGTTGTCTGTTTGCTTTTTTGTTTTGTTTTGTTTGCATGTTTTTGTTTTTTGTTCTGTTTTGTTTTGGGGTTTGTTTTTTTTGCTAGTTTGGTTGTTAGTAATTACTGCATAAGTCACATATTACATCTTTGATAATCAGCAACAGGAACATCCTTACACAGCTAAAAATGTTCTTCATAAAAATGCAAAAAAACAACAACATAGATGCTGTGCAAACAATACTTTTTCCAGCTTGGGTAATGATTTCAATGTCTACAGGTACTTCACTTTTCTTATTTCAGTTTCAGATGTGCTGACACCAAAATCCAGTAGAAACAACAGTCTAGTCAGAATCTATTTGTAACTGAGTCATTTTGCTGTCAAGGTCATAACAAACAATGGGTGTGTTTTCTCTTATCTGAATTGGATGTTATGAAGTATGTGAATATTATTCTTCCTTACTAAGAGAATTGATAATTGGTGCCAAAGTCAGTTGACAATATTTTCTGTTCCTTCATTGAGTCTGTAATCTCTGAGCTGCTATGGAGTCAAGGTTCATGCAGCTACAGTCTCTTGGCATAATCAGAGGTGTGTTTATGACCTCAGTACCCTGCAGCGTACGCCCACTTGCGAGGATCTGACTGAGCAAGGAGTCCGTAATCATACCGAACCACTGCCTGCACCACAGCTCCTGTTGCTTTCAGGAACTCTGTCTCATGATTCTTTGAAGCCAAACCATCCAGGACATTCTGTAAACAGGAGCATATATGAAGACACACAGATTAAAAAACAAGGGAAAGTAAGAATATATACTTACGGGGAAATGAATTTGAACAACCATTAATAAAACATAGAGGACTTTTTTTTTTAAAACTAAGCTCATTGCGATATTTAGGTGTCAAATGAAGACCTTTCTTTGTGAACAAAAAAATCATAGAAAACATTTGTCATGTACTGTATGATTCACAATCAATAGTATACAATGAAGTTATTAAATATGCAAAGTTGAGGACTTCAATCAAAAAGAAGTGCATTTCGTTGCATTTTAACAGATACACACAAAAACTTGTGCTTAGTTCGATGGAAACAAAGCTAATATCTTAACCCTCCTGTTACGTTGCTGTTCCTTAGAGTTGAACATAACAGCAGGGTTAATTATTTGGGGGGCAGCTAATGACTTCACATCCAAGTGTGTTCAAGGTTTTATTTTCAAGCAGGAAAAAGCAATACCAGAATTCACTGTCCCAGCCACAAAAATAAAGGATATATTCCTAATTGGATGGTATTACCATTCAAAGTCAGACTAAAATGCTGTAGAAGCTGTAAATTAAATCACCGTACTCCCTGTGTTTACACTTTAGTCTCATCCAGACATATATATTGTCTCAACTATCAGGAAGTACAGCACAGCTTTACTGTGCAGAAGGAGCTGGGTCTTTATAGTATCTCTTCACCTGAGCAGGAATAGGAGCTGATTAGATACAGTAAGCTGTTTTGCATGAATTGTACAGCGATAAGCAAACTGCAAAAAGCAGTTCTAAAAGCCTACATTCTAAAACTAATCAGTCAGTAATTGCCTTTATTTTGTGATCAGACTTATTCATACGTAATAATGCATGCTTATTTTTTAGCCAGACCACAAATTAGACTATTAGCATTACAGGGCTGAAGTATTTTCCTTTCCTTGTTACATAACACACATCCCTGAAGGTAAATATAATAAACAATGTTCCAGTCGTGACTCAGGCGTAGAGGCTCTGTTTTTGCAAGGTTTTTGGTTGAAGGATTGTCTCTCTATACAGCTCTCAGCCCCGTTAGAAGTCAAATATATATCAGTATTATTCGCTGTTTGGGACACTCACTTTATCAAAGTCAGGCTCAGCTATTGTAGTGTTGGGACTCAGCTGGTTGTGTAACCTTGGATCTGACACTGCTTTCTTCAGATCATAGTCGAAGAAGAGTGCATTCAGGATCACCTGCAAAACAGCAAACATTTCAACCAGGGCTGATTAAAAGAGCAGAGAAGTGAATATGGTCATCACTGATTAACAAAATACAACAGCAGCTGGATCAGCCTCTGCTTCTGGCTTTTGTCTTACCTGAGCAATAGACGTAGTGATTTTTGTCCCTCCTGAGCCTCCCACCGCCATCTTAACTTTGTCGTTTTTATCAAAGAGGATGGTTGGACACATAGATGACATCGGCCTTTTCCCTTTTAATAGAATTGAATGGTAACATCAATAAAAAAAAAAAAGTATATGTTTTGAAAGAACATTTCTACTTGACTGTACAGTTAACAGCTTTTCACTCACAGTCATGTATCACTGGTAAAACGTACAAATAGCTCTTTAGTCCTCTATCCTTGTAAATATTTTGTATTTTGTATTTTAGATAAATTTTTCATTGAATTTAGATCTGTTGTCACTGAAGATTTTTTCTGTCGGGTTAGGGTTAAATAATCTGTATTAACATTGCTCTTCAATTCTTCATGAGAATGAAAATCCAAATGGAGTATTTCATTTGACTGCTTTTAAGCTCCTTTCTGAAAGAAATATTCCCGAACCCTATTGCCAATATTCTGACCTCTGTTTGACCTCTAATCAGTTTATTGCTGAAAAACCAATCAGTGTGATAGCTTTACTGTTTCCGCAGACCATTATGAACGGTTCAGTGTGCATGTGTGTGTGTGTGAGTCTGTGTGCTCATACATGTGTTGGTCTTAATCTAACCTGGCCTGATGAAGTTGTTTGGTGAAGGGGGCACCCCAAAGCCATTTGTGATGAGCGGGGAGCTGAAGTCGTCCATCTCATTGTTGAGAATGATCCCAGTTGATCTTGACAGGACTTTGGAGCCCAAACTTCAGAAAGACAATAACCATTAAGACATGACGGGGAATTATAGACCCGAATTGGCCAAGTTTTAAATTCCTATTCATCATAGCCAGGTAAGAAGTCGTACTATTGGTTGATGGTGCTGGTGGCTGCCACAGCGCTTCCATCCTCTGCTACCACAGAGATGTGTGACGTCCCGTGGTTTTCAGGCAGGTAAAACTCCGGCTCATAGTAGTCCATGTGATGTGTGGTGTCATCTGTAATCTTTCTACGGAGCTCATTGGCGTAGAAACTTGATGTCATATTCTGGATGAGCTTTAACGGAGAAAGAAGAACATAGAGTTGACTGATTTTTCTTGAAACACCTTAAACATACTACTTTATTCAGCAACAGCTAAATATGAATACAGGTACAGACCATACAATTGGTTTCCTCAAAAAATACATTTATATGCTACTATTTTACCAAACATTTGGAATGTGTCTCCTTTGTTTTACCAAATGATTGAGGCCACACTTGATGGGTTTAGCTAGCTAGGTTTTTGTTCCATATTAAAAAGATGTTGTTGGACACAAATATGCCAATTTAATCTTTTTGGTTTTTTAGGCTAATTATTTCTTGTAAGTACAATAAAACATTTTTAAAGCTGCTATGTGAAGCATAGTGCAGCAAATTAAAAAAGAAAAGAATATAAAATATGACTCATACTCCCTCTAAAACATGTGAAAGGTTCCCCATAAATTAAAATCATCCTTGAATGAGTTTTAAATCATGACCTTACATCCGTAATGTTGAGGAACTTTGGATCTCCAAGTAAGGTCCTCTTCGCATATGCAAAACGAAAGGTTTCCACAATGCGGTGGTAGGTAAGGATCTTCTTCTCAGTGCTTGCCACGCTATCTGAGGTGAAGTTGTACCCTGTAGAAAAGACAACAGTCATCAGTAAATTTAGACCACAGCTTCATTTATCTGTCTGTCTGTCTGTCTGTTCAGGTACAGAGGGGGACAGCTAAAATGGACTCGACCCTGTTCATGTGTTTTTATTTAGTCTAAGCTGCCGTGACCAAACTCTGAGTCTCAGCCCGACCTGACAGCCACAAAGGGAAAACCGGGAGAAAGGCTCAGGCAACTGGAGAATTTTAGGTTTGATGGGTTTCAGATGTCAGACAGAGACAGGAGTCATAGTAAATTAACAGGATGAAAGTTTTTGAGCAGTGAAATGGGAGTGAAGCTTCCACCACTCAACTGTGTCTAATTAGAGGTAAATTGTTGAGTTTAGTGTGTTATGTGAGGCAGGGGGCTGCAGTGAGTGGGTGGTCAATCAGAGCAATGGGAAGGTTCAGGGAGATGAATTACTTTAGAAGGAAGTTTCTCATCTAATCCTCCGAGGCAGAAACTGTCACTGCACTGAAAAGTTCCTGAGCTGACATGGACAGCTTAGATTTTCTGCAGTCAGCATAGCAGCTGGTTAAATCGGACAGATGATGTTTTCACAGAAACAACAGTGTATTATTAAAATTATGAGGCACTATGTTGTTTTTCTGCATCATAAAGATTATTCATTAGTGCTTTTTATGATCTGTCATGGTGTCATGGAGCCTCACTAGCAAAAAATCGAAGTCTAAAGCCACAGTGCTTTGAGCTAAATACAACATCATCGGGATGCTACCACGCTGACAATGACGGCAACTTAGCATCTTTATATTTTCATCTCACAACAGCACAAGATGAAAACTCCAGGGATCACCAGAGTGATTACCAAAATGATCACTCCTGTGGCGCATAGATGTTTGTACTATTGGACATATTATCAAAAATCTGCCCAGTAGTCAGTTATTCAGTCTGAGCAACAAAATTTATCCAAAATGGTGGCATGCTGGTTGTGCTACATAAAAATAATAAAAAACAAGGATTGGCAAAGTCAATGTGGTTCATCTTCTTGGACAATGAATGCAAAACATCAGAGATAGATGAATACATGTGAAGGTACTGACCAATGATGTTTCCATGTTTGGATCTTAAATACTAGTTGGGATGGGGAAAGATTATAATCCCAGTTTAAAGACGACGTTGGGCAGCGTCTCAACTATGTACTCACTTTCTACTGTTTGGTTTGAACACAAGGCATTACGCGTGTCCCTCATCGAGTAGTCATTTTACGCAATAGAACAAGAGGCGATACTATTTTATTTCCAACAATATTTGTATCTGACAATATGAAGACTGTATATTAGGTATTATTTCAAAACTGTTTTTGTTTACAGCCTTGGTGACATCTGCTGTTGTCATAATAGGTAAAATAGTGCTTCACAATAAAGAGTAGATTTATGAGGAAATTTCCACGCTACAGCAGCAAGAAATATAATGAAACATACAAGAAAAATAGAGACACAAAAAAACAAGATCGTGTGAAAGGAAGTTTGATATAGACAATATATGAATAAATATATAGAATGAGATATACGGTATTTTTAATAGTACGATAGTATTTACTGTACAGTAGATCAACCTGCTGCTCATGGAGGAGTCCTCCTTGTTTGGGTCCTATCCAAAGTGAAGGCAGCTCACACTAAAGCACATTCTCTCCCACTCTGGATGGGTTTTTTTGTTGTTGTTGTTTTTTTGATTTTTTTTTATGGACAAACCATCCAAGCTTACCTTTCAAGATGTTTAATATCAGTGAGAGCACAGGGCCACTTGCGGGGGCATTGGGAACAGCCAAAGTGTACTCCCCCACATTCACCCTTAAAGGATTCTCATCCAAGACAGTCTTATAATCCTTCAGATCCTCCATTGTGATGATACCGCCTAAACATGGATTGACAAACACGGTGAAAGCACATTTGTACAGAAATGGAAATACAAATCCTCCTCACCGTGGTAATTAGATGTGCAGAAGGAGGCACATGTTATATCCTGAAGTCCTTGCAGCAAATGACTTTTAGTGATATTGCCATGTACAAATAATGAGGATGATGACAATAATGTCCTTTTGCTTTGTGGCACACAAAGATGATTTAATCTGAGCAAATATCTGCTGTGATTGTAAAAAGAAGCCTAGAGTTAAAAGATGAATCAGTCTGGCAACTTTTTCACTACACGCTTTAACTTTATTCACAGCAGGATTAAATTAAATTGAACAGCTTTTCTATAAATACTGTCATACATGATGTGCGGCATTATTTGATTATATGTTCTATGATCTTCCATAGAATATGGAGTATCGAATTATATGAACAGTATTGATTTGACTTGTTTGGCAAACAGTAGAAAAAAAGTACCTGCAGCCTGAATATCTGCAACAAGGCTCTGAGCCAATGGACCCTCATAGAAAGCATCCGGACCCTCTTCTGCTATTTTCCTATAGGTTTTCGCAAGTTCAGGAAATCTAATAGTTTCATTTTCTTTTAGGATGTCACCATTTTTCCCACAAAAAACCTCACTGAAAGAGAGAAAATGATCATTTGATGGTGAAAACCAAAATTTTAAAAGACCTCCAAAACAGCAAGCACTATGATTTATGATTCTAGACACTTGGTAGACATGTCTTGTTGTTGATCCCCCTCACCATAGAGCTTGGTCCTCAATGATGGTCTCTTTATGGCGGGACAGTGCAGAGGCAAGCGCCCTTCCCAAAGGAAAACCATTTTCTGCAAGACGAATGCTCGGTTGGAACAAATCCCTCCAAGGAAGTTTGCCATGTCGCCTGTGTGCAACCTCATACCCTCGAATCTCCCCCGGCACAGCAATAGACAAACCTCCTACCAACCACAGAAACCAGGGAAACAGAGCTTTACATTATTGCTTCATGAGATGGTCACACATTATTTTAGAACGCTGCAATATCTGCCCTAAATGTTCATTTTATTTACTCAATTTCCTCAATTAAATGCAACTTTCCTTGAGTTTTGAGTTGGATTCTACACACTAGAACTATCCCTTTTTTGTCTGTCACAAGGTCACTTGATTTCATGATCACAACTTCCCTTTCTTACATTACCTTTCTGAGATAAATCTGTACTGTTTCCAAACATGTTCTCTGTTGCATTGCGTGGAGCAGTCTCCCTGGCATCGATGGTCTCAACTTTACCTGCACATAGGCCAGAAGTAAGGAAATACATTTGAGATAGTGGAAAAGTTCTTAAACAGAGGACTCTTTGGTTGACATATACTGTATGTGAGGGAGCACCAGTTGTTGCATTGTAGATGGTGAAGAAGAGTCCTCCTCCGATTCCCATACTGTGAGCATTCATGAGACCAACACACAGTAAAGCAGCAATAGTGGCATCCACTGCAGAGCCCCCACTGACCAGTATGTCTCTGTGGTAAAACAGACAAACACACGGAGGGAAGAAGTGGAGGATTTAGGTTTTATGGATCTAAATACCTTGTGCAGCATTGAGTTTGTATTTACATAAATAAAAACAAAATGTATCCATAAATGGGTGTAGGTATGGCTACCTATGAAAGATATGTTAAAGTGGCTGTATATTTTAAGTATTTTTTCCTGTTCACAGTGAGCTCTGACCTGCCGACCTCTGAACACGGTCCAGCATCTGCTGCCACAGCTGCCTTCAGGTACATTTGTCCACTTGGTCGCTTCCTTTCCCCCACACCAAAGTAGACACCCACGAAAGTGGCAACTAATGCCAACAGCAGCATTGCCAGGGATACAATTATTATCTTCTTGACCATTTTTATAGCTGAGGAGCAATGAGTAAGTTATTAAATGCCTGTTGGGTAAAAAATATATATATATATACATATATCATAATTAATTTTAAATGTATAAAAACATATAGCACTGTTGAACATATTATATCTATCCAGCCAATCAATGATCAAAAAATAATCTTAACTAAAGAGTTACATATTTGAGTTTTGATATAAACTTGATATGAACAATACAAATTCCATATTATTCCATATGTGAAGGAGTATTTCACAACAACAACAGAGAGGTTTTTTGGTGTTGACTTCCTGTCCGGGAGGAAGCCTTAGATCAGCTGGACCTGTGTGTAGTATCCCTCCAAAATAACCTCTGGACTAAAACAGACACTGAAAAATACCAATAAGCTGTTCTTATTCAATAACTTTTAAAAATCTTTTCAGGCCTATTGAAGGTAATCCACCGCTGGTGAAGATAACTCATGTCAAATTGGAGAAAAGGTCAGAAAATTGCAGTCACCTCAACACCAACAGCTCAAAATCGCCAAGTGATGCTTCCACGAAACTAAAAATCTGTAACCAAGTTAAATACAGCTGGGAGTGTCATGGAGAAAAATAAGACTTTAATTTGTTCTACTGTGTACAAATAAGGACTCAAGATGATCTCTTGTCAAAAATGAAGCTTTCACTTTAACATCCCTGTCAAACTCACCAAATAAAGGTCAATTTAAAGAAGACATAAAACAAAATATTCTCCTGCTTTTTAACTGTGAACCAAACTAACTGAGCTGTATTTAAAACAATGTAGTCCACAAAGCTCTGAAGGATTGTTCTAACAAAGTCATTTGAATCAAATCAAACAGTTTTGTATATATGACATGATCTTAGACTGAGAGAGTTATCGTTTCATCCTCGCTCTGCTTTCTGTATAACCAAAAAGAAAAAGCCTGCATTATTTTAGCTTAATAATACCTCCGGACTTTAAAGTCGACTGTCATGCAGATCCTTTGATCTGTCAATGGGTTGAAACCACATTATGTAACATCTATTAAATACAGCAGGATCTCCTTTGGCACATAATCACAAATTTATCACCTGCCTCTAACCTCAAAATCAAAACTTATTTTCAAAACCAACTCACCAATTTAAAGTTAAAACACCAATTTCTAACTTAAAAGAACATAGAACATTTAGAATTCAGATTTCTGGGTTTCAGGTGACTTTTACTCAGAGACTGTGCCACCTCAATATTTGAGATGAATCTTTCCAAACAATTTTAATAATTTTCTATCTTACCTTGGATTCTCCTGGAATCCTCTTCAAAGGGCTGTTCACTAAGTGTGAGTGCAATCTGCTGCAGCTGATAGGTAATATGTCATCCAGGTCATTAAACTTTAACCCATCCCACCATGAGAACACTGAATATTGTGGGTAGAGGATAATATGCACCTAAAATTAAAATTAACAGCCATTTGAGGGCATTTGAATCATCACTTCAATGACTAGCCATCTGTATTCTCTCTTCAAATAATTTTCTTAAGCTACCATGGCACGATTGCATAAACTTTAAACTCAGCAGAAATTACAGTCTTAAAAAAAAGTTCTTATCTTATTGAATTTGTGCTGATTCTTAAAGCTGTGACAAACATTAACTAGCTGTAGTTGCATTTTCTAGTGATTCATTTCAATTAAATGACTTATCACTCTAGGTAGTCAATGAAAATGATAAAGGGCCTGACTTCACAGATCTATTGCATCACAGCCCGAGCATAGATATTGGTTTTTGCAAGAATGCTCACAAAACCTTTGATATCATAAATTTTAAATAAAGTGCCTCCTCACCAAGAGATTCAAGGCTTTCGGGGCTGTCGGGAGAAGATCACATCTGCCATGAGGGGAGGGAAGAAGCAACAAAGACACAAACTGCAGGGGAACAGTGTGTGAAGGGGTGCAGAGCTGGATGAGTAGGGTTAGTTAAATAATCAGTCAGACCAATAGGTGCAGGGCAGAAAGAACAGGACAGATGACTTTCTAAACTCTAATGTGGGATTTCCAGCCTAATTATTGGAGGTAATACAAACCCTAAACCCACTGATTGAATTTCCTGTCGAATTGATGCTGATGTTTACAGACTGCACCACCCCCAAAAACCTCCACCAGTAAGAAGGTTGGCAGAAAAAAAAACAACAAAGTCCTAAAAAAGGGATTTTTTTTAAAGATCCAGACGGCCTGAAGGTGCTCAAAGAGGATCGGTACATATTCAGTCAGTCCTGACGGTCAACTTTGAATTTGTTTCCTAATCATACAGCTGGTCAGGTTATAGGTTACTCAGAGTAGAAGAGCATATTTATAAAAAAAAAAAAAAGGGATGCCATGGCCTTCCACATATTCTTACAAAATCTTTCCACTTCCAAAATAAGACACTATATGTGTATTATTGTACAATTTTAGCATTCAAAAGTCAAAATGTTGTGGCAACACTTGTGGACAGTGTTACCACCGTCCAAGGAGCTACCATAAATGCACTCTCTCTTTCATTCATTTGGTCCATGAATTGGACATTTCCAGCTGTGCTAACTCTAACAGCTAATGTTTGTGTTTTCACAGCTGTGGCTCTTTAGCTGTACTAAATATCCATAGTTAGCGACAAAGCTCTGTTTCAAACAGAAACTCTTGGAATTGTGTGGCCTGTGAGAAAACAGTGCTCTCATCTGGGCAGCTGCAACCCAAAAAATGGTCTAACCATCACATAGTTTTATTTAAATGAAGAATTGATGGCTCTTTTTTTATTTTTGAGAATTACCATCATCTATTTCACAAGAGGATCGCAGCTAAAGATCATGACTCAGACTCTGCCTGACTGGCTGCAGTTGACAAATTTTAACTTGATAAAAGAATATATACAGAATTAATTGATTAATTAATTGGATTAATTAATTAATCATTATATAAATCTTGACTTCAGCATCTAGATCTGTTCTGGACTGTTTTCTCCTTTATTCAGAGAACACGGAATAAAACATTTTCCTGTTCTTTATTTCTTGTACATAATGCATAAAAGTCTACTTGCACAACTGACAAAGCAGCTTTTGTTTGGCTTACTCATTCTCCTTTTTTGTAAACCCAGTTACTTTGGGAATATAAAGGACATATGAAATGCTGATTGTGTGTGACACGCCCATCCGTGCGGTAATGGTGAGACACCGAACAGCTGGAATTATTAATCACTTTCTATGCTAGAGGCATAAGGAGGATGATTCTGGCTTCAGGCTGGATGTTGTACGGAGTACACCCAGTTTACGTCCAAACACCAGAATAAGGAGCAAGAGACAGTCAGCCTAAATTATTCTCACATTGGGTCTATGACTCACACAAATTTCTCTGGTTGTGAGCTCACAGATACTGTCATAGCGTACACCCATATGCAGAGTGGAGTAACATTTACATAGGTGCTCCACGCACTCCAAACATTATGCTCATGAGAACAGAGTTAGAAACTTGCTGCAAACCAGAAAAACTTTAAGGCAAGCATGAAGGGAACACACCAGGTGGTGAAGGACTGCTTTAGTACTTTGTTCTCCGACACAGACCTCACCACATTCCTCCATGGCTTTGCATCACCAGATGGACACAATGTGTGTGTCTGGTGATGTATGCAGGGTGTCAGTCTCCACTGAAACCTTACACATGCCTGCTAGTGGATCAGGGTTTGTTTGTTTTTTTCCTAACTTGTGATTTTGATTCACAGTACGTTTTCATTTGGTCAACACAATTAAGAGGAAATTAGTATTACAAACATGCTGTTTGTGAATGGTCTCTGTTTAGCCACCCTGATCCAACTTTCCTTTGCCTGGGGGAATACATAATTCAAACTGCATTTTTTATTCTTTTGGTATCATGAGTGGATGTTTGAAATGTAACTGTTAAAGGAGAGGTTTGTTATTTTAGATCCTTTAAGTGCCCATACGAACACTGAAATTGTTTTTTCTTGCAGTGACCATCTCTCACGTTTATACTGGAAGAATTGATCAGGAGAGGTTCAAGGCATGCTTCTGGTATAAATAATGAGGACTCAAAGTCTTTTGAATAAGTTTTTGCACATGGATTTATTTCCCTATTGCTGACGTTGAAAGCACAGGATCCATCCCATGCTGTCATGAACTGAATCACAACGAAAACTGTTTCACACATCCAGATCAGGTTACTAATGAGAAATCTGACAATGACGACAGGTCCTGTAGTGTTGAAGAAACGCTTAGGATCATTTCTCCACCTGCACCCACACCCAGCTTTGACGTTACAATGTACCACCATGCCAAGCACCTCTGCATCACCTGAGCAGGGTGAGACGTCACAGGAGGGAATCTGCTCTTTTGTTGACTTTCCCAGACCGATAACCACCCATCCATTCATTTTAAATTGTTAAGGCGCACTTCAGTTGGAGTCTATTTCTATTTTACAATTCCAGCTGGGGAGATATATTGTTATTAGTCATGAAGGCAGAATGCCCGTCTCAGAAAATGAGCAGCAGTATGGTGTGCTTATTTTATCTATCTATCTATCTATCTATCTATCTATCTATCTATCTATCCATAATGAGGCAGGATTGTTAGTTTCTGTGATGAAATAAGCACCATGTGTTGTGATGAGGGGTCAGAAAAGCTGAGAGCAGTTTTGTCCTCACGAGTCTCACTCTGGGGTTGTGCAGACTCGCGATCTGATTGGCTGAGGATCGCACCAGCTCCGAGTAAACCAAAGGATGCCAGGGTGCTGAGGCAGTGCATGGACTGGATGCAAGCAGGCAACGACGAGACAGAGCGGCCACACGGCATCACGGTGATGCTGCTTCACAGCCTGAAACTTTGAAGGACTCTCTCCACTGAGGGTAGATACATTTATGCGCATCTGGCTGCCAAGTTGAGTGTGATGTTTTGGCTGCATGTTTTAAAATCCCTCTCACCACCACCACTTCCACCGACACATCCTCTCAGAAGTGATGGGCTCTAAGTTGACCAGACAAAGAAGTGTCGATTTTGAGAGCAAATTGTCCAAGAGACGGCGGCAGAGGAATGACCTCCCCGGAGAAAGCGAGAGAGGTGGCGGCAGAGACTTGTTGTTTACCTCCCTGATGCTCAAGTCCGACAAGCTCCCACGGATGCTGCGCAAAAACAACCAGAGCCCTTATGTCAGGCGTGTGGCTTGGATCCGGGAGATCCAGAGGCTTCTCCGGGAGCAGAAGATGGAGCAGGCGGTTGAAGTGCTGAAACTGCTGAGGAAGGTGAGGGACGGACACTCAGTTCACTTCAAACTTTGCTGCTGATGTGATTTAATTGACTCCAGATAGACACGTGATCAAAAACTTTTCCTACCTTCATGAGTTTTCGTGTTAATTTGTAAAACCCATTTAGATTCAAAGAGTGAACACTGAGAAACGACAGCAGAGTTTGTTTTGATCAAGGTCAGCAAATGCTTGAGCTGCATTCATTCATTCATTCATTCATTCATTCGTCCATCCATCTTCTACCACTTATCCGTTTCCGGGTCGTGGGGTTGTGCTGGGGCCAATCCCAGCTCACACTGGGCGGGCTCGGGGTCCAACCACTCACACTCAGACCTACGGACAATTTAGAGTCAACACTTAACCCAAACATGATGTCTTTGGACGGCGGGAGGAAACCCACGCAGACACGGGGAGAACATGCAAACTCCGCACAGAAAGGCCCCAGGCTGGGAATCGAACCCGCAACTTTCTTGTTGTGGGACAACAGCTCTATTTATTCCATTCGTTATAATATGCTAAAGTCGCATCCAGCTGTTGTGTCCTGATGTCAATCACTGAGCACCCATGTGATCATGACTATGATGAACACAGTCATCATGTCAGTCACAGGAGGAACTCATTCTGTTATGATATGGTATGTTAATCATTTTTCGCGTATAAAATCCTTCAATCATTTACTTTTTTGCAGCTCCTCGTAAAAAGTGCTGCCATATGAAAGAACACTGGACTCTCTTTTGATGTCGCTGAGGAAAAATTATACTTATAATGTCTCAGTTGTTGAGGTGCTTGTCTAAATCGCCCACTTGTTTTGTCTGAAAGGGAACGGTTGTGGAGCTGTTTCATGCTCTGAATATTCAATGAGCTCAGAGAAACACAGAGCACTGAGTGTATTATATGCTGATCCTTTAAAACATACCAAAACCATCCACATGAAGACCCACAGTCATTCTTGAACGTGACAAACTTTCTCATTTTAAGTGATTGGCTGTCATATTTAAAATGGAACAGGCCGACTATCTTATAGAGGCTTTCTGCACGAGTCTGTAAGAGACTTACAGTCATTTTCAGGGTCAAAGCTGCGGGGATAAAATAAAATCTTACCTAAATGAACAGCTTATCTCTTTCCTTTTTCTTCCATTGTTTAATGCTTCCAGTGTGAAGACAGATTGAAATACGCATAAGAGAGAGGCAAATACACAAATCCGCACATGACTGCGCAGTTTATCCAAACTCCAATGTGCTATTATTAAGCTTTAATCTGTCCCCGTTGCACAGCGTTGTGCAAACATGTCTTTGCGTCAGCTTCAAACTAAGATATATTTAATATATTATCTATAACACATTTCTGTGTAACACCTTCCCAGGTTTAATCCCCCCCTTTTTTTTGAAGATTTAGCCCAACCAGAGAGAAGAGGAGTAGAGAAGTAGTTTTTAGAGCTTAGCTTGAGCTTTCCACTGCCTTCTGGTAGCTGTGCATTCATCAAAGGGGGACAGATTTGAAGTTTAGACAAAAGCAGGTCTGATCAAGAGGGCCCCCTGTCATGAAAACTCCCTGCCCAGCTGTACAGTGCCGGAGAATAAATTATATAGAGTGTGCAAATTGAAGCAGGAAACAATGCTGATGGGAAGTGACACATCTCTTAAAAGTCTGAACCAAAGGCAGATATAAGTATCCCTGCTCCGAAGCCATTAACTGAAGATGTGATGCTGTAGGCGTGGGATAAACTCAAACTTCTGCGTAGTATATATTCATATTTGTGTGAAGCTGGAGCAATATGACTCATGCATAGTTTCCTCTAAGACTTCAATGTGTCTGCCTGTATTTATTAAAGCATTCCTGCAGTCAGTCATGTCTTACAGGAAGAAGGGTTGGTCGTGAGCACAGGTGACTTTCTCCATAGTTCTGCTCGCAGAACACGAATACTCTTTTCATTGCTCGCTGGGGTGAAGCCAGAGTGCTGCTACTGGTGCATGTTGTTGGGATTGAAGCCAAGTGTCTGACTAATAATACTTCAAGACTGGATAAAAAACTGGCAGTGGATCTCCAGTCGTTGTTCTCCGGCAGCAAAGCAGCCTTTTCCTCTCAGGGACGGATGGATTTGGAGATAATCACCTAGAGATGATGGTTGCTGGAACATTTTTCGTTCATAAAAAGGAAGTAATTACAAAGAGAAACGAATAACACCGACCTCCATGTCGTATCTCCATCACAGATCTTCCTTTGGGGCCATTAAGTTAATTAGTTTGGAATCTTGTAGATATTCATTAGTAAACAAAGAATAAGCAAATAGTCACATCAGTTACGTGCAACAGCATACACCCAGTAACCAATGTGCAGCAACGAGAAGACACTAATTAAAGTGTGTTGTGTAGCAGGACCTTGTTGTATGAAGTCTGAGGTTAGAGCTCATGATTCACATTTTATTTCTTCATTTCAGAAGACAAAATGTATTTAAGCTGCAATACTCCTCAATCTCTAGTCAACGTTTCATTAGGCAATGATAAGGGTATAAAAATAAGTAATAAAAAAGTATTACTGAAGTTTCAATATTTATTTTTGTTTTTTGTCTTTTTTACTTTGAATGCCAACAATTAAGTTTGAGATGATTGAAAGGAATATGTTTGAGATCATAGTTAATGATTTTGATGATCAACTGAATTTTTAAATCAATTTCCAAGCAGTAATGTCTGCACATGCAAAAAAAAATAAATAAAAAATTATACTTAGTAGAAAAAAAATGAATACAGGCCCACATTAATGTACCAGCTTGACCAAAGACAATAGTTAGATGTGACCAGTGATACACTTCTGATGTCTGTACACAATGTAGGCCACGACCTGCAGCTGATTAGCTTAGCTTAGCATAAAAACACGGGCTCTGAAACTGGTATCAATCTTCTCATCCAACATCTCAGCCAAAAAAATGGATAATTACATTGGCAGACTAGGAGTTCATGGCCTGCAGCTACCGCACAAATATCTGATTAAAATTCATGTATAGGGGTTAAAGCATTCACTTGAAAGTCAGTGTGAAGTTTGGAGATTCTTTTCAGACGGTGAAGTATCAACAAAATACTGACTTCTTTAGATTAAAGTAGAAGTTTTTTGTGTTCACACATGCAACCATAGCAACATTTATGTAGATGTGAGCAACATGCTCTTTTCAAGCACAGCATACTCATTTATTGGAGTTTATAAGAAAACACTATCCTGTCACATCTGACTAAACACATTGACCTCATCCTCTGCCAAAGTTACTGTTGGCTGAGCATTTGTTTTTCTGAAATTTCAGGAAAACTGCTTTGTGTTTTCACATGACAGCCATGCGGTTTTGACATCATACCTTGGATTTTGTCATCTTGTCATATGGGTGAGGAACATTTCATCCCTCATTCTGAGAGAGTTGGAGGGTCCATCACCTGACAGCTGTGACATGTCTCTTCCTCTGAAGCAGAAAACTGTAATGCTGGATTCGTCGCACTGTGCAAAATATTTAATTGGATTCTAATGAACTGCATGTGTGGGATGATGTTCTGGGCACAACAATTTTATTCAGACTTTTTGTGGCAAAGCAGACATCAGATTAGATTTGCAGCTCTCACAGGGGCATTTGTAACGGGATCAGAAGTCATACAGTGGTGTGTACAGGCATCCTGGTGTTGGCAAGTAGGAAAACATTTCATGCTTTTATGGGTAGGAATTAGATTAACCCATGGCATCATAGCTCTGCGCGTATTTCAGTTTCAACTGTGAATCCCCGACAAAGCTGTTCAACAACAGCTGCACTATCGGGTTAACACGGATCCACATCCACATCATTATCATCGAAAAATAATCTTTAATTTCATCTCCTGTGCTTGCCTTTCTTTGGAGACATTTGGTACTCACTGTGTGGACAAAATGAGGTTTATTGAAGGGGGAGCTGATCTGGAGGATAACCCAGCGTCAGGGAATCCCACAGCTTTTCTCTGCTGCAATAAATCAACTGAAAAGCTGGAGGAGGAGAAAATGCTGATGGGAGTTTTCCACTTTGCCCCCACTGTGCCCTGAAGTATTGAGTCTGTCAGAGCATACAGAGCTTGTTTTTACACAGCATCAGCTTCACCGCTCCTATAGCGTGGACAGAATTTTCTCTGCAGCTCGTCCAGATTTGCATGATTTAACACACTCATTACAATAAACTGGGGAATGATTGTCCAGACTGTTCTTCTCACACAGCAGCATCAGTTATGTCAGTGATATAACAATATACATGAGAAGACAAAATTTTAACAGTTGTTATGCATTAGAAGAGAAATAATTCATCAGATTTTCAAGTCTATTTTGTTCATTACATTTAATCTCTGTAATATTTAAGTAAATCTGTTCAGTTTCTTCTGTGCTGTTTGGTGTTGCTTCTTTAATGTGGTTTGTTGTAAAATGTTTGTGTGTGAGTTTGTGTTGATATCTTCCCTGAGAGGGCAGGGGATGCAACATGCTGATGGGTATGTCTCAAGCACCGACATGTCAGCATTTGAAAAGCACCTGAACTCGCAGCTTCAATATATTTACATTGTCACAGCAAATGGAAAAATCTGAAGATGATTCAAATATCAACCCTTGGGGATGAGTCCTGGTCCCTGCCTGTTCTTATTAAGCCGTTCTGCAAAGTCACACAACTTTTACTAATGTAAAAATGACTTAAGCATACCCCTAAAAATGTGAAGATTGAAGGTATAAAACTGGAGTATGTTAAACTGGAAGAAAGAGATTATGTCCTCAGGTGATTAAGAGGTGTGTTTTGTGAAAATTATATGTTGTAATCTTAACTCACTTAGATGTTACTCTTACCCCCTCACAGGCACACACGTATGCCAGGATGTCGACGGCACCACTTATCTTTTATGCTCCAAAGGAATAAATTCATTCATCAATTTATTCATCACGTATCAAGTTTAGGAAGAGTTAACCAAATCATCTCTATCTTTTGCTTCTTCTCTCCCAGGACTTGGGCCTCCTGGGGACATCACTAAATGACATTTTGTACAAGAACGCAGCCTTTCTCAACCTGGTGGACCCCATTTCTCATGAGCTGCTGCTCAGTCTGGCCCGGGACCTGCAGTGCCCAAAGAGGGTACGAATCAACAATCACTCTGTACAAACACAACAGACTCAACATACATTCATGTGCATTTCTTCCTAAGTGCATATGTCATGTTTGTTTTCATGGTACTGGGATGAGAATGAACTGGCGGTATGCTTCCCACAAGCACAATGACCAACTAAGGACCAAAGGAAAATATTATTTTGATTGCATCAACATAATGTGTCACTATGCATATTTGGATAGCTCTCTGAATATGTTCAGTGTTCAGATATGTTAACTTTATTGTATGGTGACTTCCCTTTATCATCATCAAGCACATTTGTTCACAAGGGTTTATATTTAAGTAAGATACAAATCCAACTGATTTTACATTTTTCAGATGGTGACTTTAAAGAGAAGTGTGAACTTGGCTTTTCAGACACGTTTATTTTTCTTTAGACATACTTCACAGAGCAGTCTGTGTAGTTCCTCTTATCACTCTTTAAGTGTTCATGTGGAGAGTCAAACGAAAAACTGTGCATTGTTCCCAGCTGTAGAGAGGGACACCTGTGTTTTATGGCAAGGGAGAAGGGGTCGGGGATGAATGGGAAGGCCAAAGGGAGGCAATGACTCTGCAGCCGGCTCAGTGTGGTCGGTCTTCCCTGCTGCTCCTCTGCTCTTTCAGCACACTGGTTCATTGGTTGGGGCTGTAGGTGTGTGAGATGATCTTTTTTAGTTGATTCCTACTGGCAAGTGTGGGCAGGTGCCCACTGATCATCATACTGTGGTCAATGGGTCTGTGGAGCAGTGTGGCTTTATTGGCACCAACAGTGCTCAGAGCACTTTGAGGGCAATGACAGGTGGTAGGTGTCCAGTGGGATCAAACTGGGATTCCACTGGTGCTCTGAAGTCTGTCGAGTCCCGAGCTACAGACACCTCTCATCGATTGCAGGGAATAATACAAAAACTATCATGAGGGTTGAGACAGGGGGATGGTGTTTCCTTGTATCAGTTTCTTTGTCACCTAGTGACATGTACAGCTATTGTAAAGACAACCAGCACTTACAGTATGCAACGTACCATAAACACATAAATCACATGTTGGTGGAGAGTGTTGCTGGTTTATTTTTCAAAGCAAAAGAAGGGTTAAAGGAGGCAAAAACGAAAGGTCATTAAGGTTGATTAAAAAAGATTAGAAGCCGTTGTTGCTCTGAAATAGATTGAGAGGTAAAGACTGTCAACTGTAAATTAAATGAGTATAGATATTAGATGCTGTAAAGGGTTTCTTAATATCAATAAAATTAAGAATCTCAACACTGAAACAGGCCTGAATGCAACAAATAGTCACTCTTCATCATGAACCATATAAATGTCAGAGAGCACTTTACCATGCACTTGTATGGGAATAGTGATCCCAATAAATGTGATACAATTTGAAATTTATCCAAACTGAGAGTCAGCTCATACGCTTGTAGCTTGGCATACAAGTCAGATATATTAAAATTCAAATTACATTTCAAACTCAAGTATGATAGCGATAACGCTACAGAATGAGCTCTGAGAAGCTGTAAAACACAGACCCCGGGGCCATTACAGTTATCTAGAGTCTGAAGTTATCTGATTTAGGAAAAGATGGCTTGCCTTAAGATTAAGTTGCATTGGTCTAGTTTTAACTTAACTTCAGATAATAATCACCTGAAAGAAACAGGAAAGCCCAAGAGGAAGGGAGGCAAAGTGAGTGGCTGGCAGTGATGTTCTTCTGACTGGCCAGCGACCCATGGCAGACGATACTGTCAGACGTGACAAGGATGTAGAGAGGCAGTGTGCTGGATTCAAGTCCTGGCAGCTTCTGTAGCTGCTATTTTCCACCACGCTGAGAATAATTTGATCATATCTTCAGTGACATATTGAGAACTAAAAGATACACAGTTTGTGAGTGATTTGAATTTCATGATCGTCAGTCACAGACAGTTATTTTAATGTACATATATTTCTGATGTGCTCATTTCTAACAGTGTTCACTGAGTTACTGCACTGCACATTTAGGGACCCCTGTTGATTCTTCCAGACCACAGTTTTCTAATACTTTCACAAAGCAAATGAGTTTGTGCAGCCTTAACATCGTGTTCAGTCATGCAAGCAACTGAGACAGCAGCGCTGAACATTTTGAAGTATGAGGCATGTTTGTTTATCGGCCAAGAGAAGGAGTGGAACGGTTAATCGCCTTAAGGTAAATTGCCCCTGTCTTTTCCTTTTCTCTCTCACCACATTGGTTTTTTCTTGTTGTCATATTGTACCATTAATTGGACTGAGCCTGCTCAGTGTAACCCTTTCCATTTAAAGTCTTTGATGGAGACTGAAGAGAGCAAAGAGAAGGCAAAGAGGAGGAGGAGACATGGAGGAAGACAGAGGCAGAAGGGAAACTGAATGAATGTTTGAAACGGCTGTTTTCAAAAGACAAGAAAGAAATGCTTTGTAACCAAATAAAAATCAGAGCATGTGTATTTTACAGGCATAACGACAAACAGCAGACAACTCTTTATAAATGACTTCTGATTTGTAGATATTTGGCTGTTTGTCATTCTTTGTGTGTGTGGGTGTGCGTTGCAGGAGACTGACTCTCTCAAATCCACCAACAAGATCTGCCGGCAGCTTATTTACCACCTGACCCCTCACTCCAAGTGGACGAGACAGAGCGTGCCCAGGAGGAAGTCTCAGGCCTGGTAAGTGTGTCCTCTCCACTGTGCCATTAGTCTTCAGATCGACAGTTACTGCCACAGTAAACACATCCTCACCATCTGCATACCTGCCAATCATAATCCTTCACAGATCCTCTCTGAGACACGAGTCTGACTTGGAGGAGGCTGAGGACAGGTCCTTTGCCTCATCCTGGGAAGATTTTCCCTCAATACTTTAAGATTTGTGATATTTGATTAATTCGATTTTAGGGTTGTCTTGGTGCTAAAATTCATTCATTCATTCATCTTCAACTGTTTATCCGTTTCCGGGTCACAGGGGGTGCTGGAGCCAATCCAAGCTCACACTGGACAGGTCACTAGTCCATCGCAGGGCCAACAAACAGAAAGGCCCCAGACCTGGAACCGAACCCGCGACCTTCTTGTTGTGGGGCAACAGCGCTGTGCTAAAATTGTCCACTCTTTTTTTCTTTGCAGTATTCCTGGGATTTAATTCAACTACTGAAACTGATTCCAAAAAAACCCCATAATTAATATTGAAATTCCAAATACTCAGATTTTCACATATGAACATTTCATATTTGTCACGTGGTGGGATTTTTTCTCAAATATACACCATCTTTGAATTGGAAAAGTGCCCAGCCAACAGAATGATTCAAGCCTCTGCTTTTCAGTGTCATTACTTTTACATATGGGCCGTTACAATGCAGAGTCTGCCGATCATGACCTGCTGCTGTAGCAGGGAAGGAATATAAATCACATCCAGTTTTTTTGGTGGAACAGTATGAGGGCCTGCAAGGTCAGCGAGTTTCATCCAAATTAAATCATAGATAGATGGTTGTGTCACAGAAGTTCTTTGTGTACTTAGGTCATCGTTAATCTGTGACTTGCAAGACTTCTAAGAATCGCTATTATGAAAAATTTATCCAATTTGTGATTATCTATCATGACAGTTAAGGTTTGGCTGGAGTTAGTGATCAAAACGCTTTCGTTATGATCAGTGATGGATAAAACAAAATTATAGAGAGTTTCAGGTTTTAAGATTTAAGAATCTCTTAAACCTCTTCCATGTATAGACTTTGTTGCTCTGAAGTGCTCCTTCACTCCCCTCATAAGTTCGATGGCATATGTTGTTTTGTCATAGTTTCACTTCAACCCAGATGATATTATTGTTCTGAGCATCATCCATCTACACGTAGTTTGTTAATTCAAAGTGAAATTAATTATTATTACTTTTATTATTATTATGAACACCAACAATAATAATAACATTTAAAAGAAAATAACTTATATCCATTTACACTTACACTAAATTTAAATTTAAATTTTAAATTTTATTCCTCAACTGTAGCTGGTAAAACTCATTAATAAAAGCAAATGATGATAGCCAATCAATGAATGAAATAAACTGAACAAAAGAGTAACATTGAGACTAATATAATCTTTGGAGGCGGTGTAATGGTATACTGACATCCAACAAATGTGTCATTTTCTTCAACATTTTTCTGTCTTTTAGTTTGGTAGCTCAGCAATGGAAGACAAAAGAAGACAAAAATTCACCATCCTGCTGATCCTAACAGCATTTGGGGGGCCTCGAGCCAATCCCAGCTGACATTAGACTGGATAGGTCACCAGTCTATGACAGGGCCGGCATATGTAGAAAAACAACTTTTCATACATTCACACCCAATTACAGATTGGAGTCACCAGTTAAATGTGCATGTCTTTAGACTGTGGGAGGAAGCCAGAGTAACTGGGGGGGGGGGGGGGGGCTTGCAGGCATGCAGGCATGTTTGCATGGCGGAGAACATGTGAAGTCCACTTAGAAAGGGATGAAAAACCCAGAACCTTCTCACTCTCACTGTGGCTACTGCACAAACCACTGCATCGCTGTAGTGCCCTAAAGGTAAAAATACCGGGAAAAAAATTAACTAAAATGAAAAATAGCAAACAAACATGTGTCTAGGTGGGCCACGCTGGCGGTAAAGCTGAGCAATGACTGTTTTGTTGTGATTTTACAAATTTATGGAGGTCCACAGCTACAGGCTGTGGGGATTTTGATACCATAATTACAGACCTGTTCCATAAAGAAAAATAAGTGGTACCTTTAATACATCAAAGTTTTGTTCCCCATACCAAGAACTAAATTGTTCTTGCGTTAATTTGTGACCCATCTCTTTCACACTTGCCTCTCAGCAGCAAATAAAGTTTCCTGTCCAATAGCACTGTGACAAAAACAGCCTCACATTAAAACACCAATCATGAGATCTGTGATTTGTTTTTACAGATTCTAACAGCTCAGAGTGGTTTTGTTTGGTTTTTTTTGGCAGTAGCCCACATCATCATTAATGTGTATTCCCAAACCGTCTGCAGAAATGACCCACTGAAATTAGAAAGCGAGAGAGGTAGCGTGAGCAAGTCTGAGATAAAACTTGTGTCATCAGAGCCTAATTATCTCTACTGAAGAAGAAAGAAAGCAAGAAACTGATTGCAGTAATTGAGAAAGCAGATAAAAATATTCTCAGACTCAGATCAAATAACAGGTAAATTTTTTAGGAGACGTAACGAAAAAATAAAAACTATTTCAAATGATGATCACGAGTCTCCTGCTCCCTGAGCAATTAACCCAGATTGAAAGATTTTTTGACAGTTTGAGTTGAATTCTTGCCCAAGTCTCTTGGTTGCAATGTTCTGGAATATCACTCAACAAAACAATAAAGCAGACTTTCCCACTGTGCTCATTAATAAGCTCTGTCTCTCTCTGAGCCTCCACTGCAACCATCCAGCTCTTTACTGATGTTGTTTTTTTTCTCCATGATCATTACACCTGTCTTTTGCCCTTTCCCTTTCCCTTTTTTTTTTTTTTTTTGTTCCTAGCTCCTTGATTTTTCCACACAGGGCAGTTCTGCAGTTTGAGCTGAGGCTCTGGGGAAGTGCTCTGTCAGACAGAGAGAAAAAGGAGGGAAGTGGAATCACTGCAAGGTTACAGATTAAAAATCCTGTGTTCCCCTCTTTTTCCTGCCTCCCTCTGAATCGATTGAGAATTTGATCTCTTCATGTTTAGGAGTGGAAAAGCATTAGCTATCACATAATCTATATGGAATGCACATTCTTATTTTCTCCATGAAATGATTTTGGATAAATCTAGCAATGTGCTGCAGCCTGTTCCCCAGCCGAGCCTCAAATTGGATTGGTTTTATGAAATGTATGTATTTGGTTGCAAATCCTTCAGAGACAACACATTAATCATAACTCAAGTTTTATTAATCCTGCCCGCTTCTCTTTGTAATATTGTAACTGCAAAGCAAGTGTCTAAAAGTTAATATATTATCAAGGCAATTTCATTTTTCCACTTCACTGTCATGTGCCAGGTTTCTGAGACATACAATACTGCTGAGTCCCCAGAGATGTTTTTAATGTCATTGTAATTCAAACTGAATTTCAGATTCATCAAGTTCATTTTTTTTTTTTATTGCGCTAAAATTGCCCTTCTAGCACATTTTGACAAGATTAGCTTCTGATTGCAGATGTTATTGCATTGCTTGTCTTTACTGCAAGGCAGTAATTGATGCTTACCACAGCTTTTACACACTTTAGTACATTTAACAAAATTACCTTGGTTCAGCACGTAACCTGATTCTTATGTTCAATGTTAGCCTTCATATGCTGCAAAGACACTGCAAGGAAATCACAGATGAGTTAAACTTTATTTGCATCATAGAAAACATTTAGTAAATCGCTAATATGTAGTCATGCCAACTGATGATAAGAATGAAAAAAGTCGTGGCTGTGACAGCTGTTTAGGCAGGTCTGGTCATCTGTGGGTGAGCGTAGGTAGTCCGTCTGACTCGCCATATTTGACCTAGACCTCATACTGCTCAGATGGAAGTGCTTTTCCTCCCACTGCAAAGGTGTCCAGAAGTCATGTCCTCAAATTATTTAAATTTATATGAAGCTTAATAGTTCCTGCACACCGAACTTTTGAAGGAACAAGTAACAGATTTTTACAACCTGTGATAAATCCAAGTAGGCTGCATTAATATCAAAATAATCTTCAGGAGAGCTTAGTTGAAAAAGCAAACATTTCTTCAGATGACCGTCCAGCACAGTCAGTGCTCTGCTGATTTCACCATCAGTAACTTCATCCAGTAACGAACATTATGTTTGAAAATGCATCCCTGAGTGTTGGACACGGTTTATACTCCGAATGTTCTCCAAGAAGATTTCACCATTTAACCACATCTTGAAATTTGTGCATGTCAACAGTTTAATGATATAGCGTCTGCATCAAGTGTAGTCAAACAATGCTAAGTCAAACTGTTATGAAAGCAGGGCTGCAAGAAAGACCATTTGTTCGATTCCCATTCAGACTAGCACTTCTGCCTTAACTCATGTTTGCACATCTTTCATACAAAGTAGCTCAGCTGAGCAGGTCCGAAGTTCCAAAAAGCTCTTCTGCTAAAGTATTGCCGTAGCTTAAAGAAGCTCTTTCTAACTTTTTCTATTGCTGCATCATCAACGTGAGAATTAACAGCTGTTTACTTAGCAGTCTAGGAGAAATGTTGCGAGATCAGCATGAAACTTAATTCCCTCACTCGCCTAGAGCTGTCTTCAGTGGTGAGAGCAACGTCAGTGTTAACATGCCTCTCGGTTTCTGATAGTGATTTAATAATGGTTGAATTGTGCCATCATTGTGCCAAAATTGACCATCCTTGTCTGTTCATGACTTAAAAAACACATCCGGCAGCAGAGAAACCTTAGTAATAGCTCATTGACGTGTCCTGATCAAATACTATAAAGCTTAAATCTGTAGCCTGAGGTTCTAGGTCTGGATTCAACAATTTTCAGATCTCAGCTCACTCTGCCCTTCTGCTCAAGTTTAAATTATCTATCCAAACTACCGACACCCTCTCCTAGTTCTGGTCCTGAAATACTCTTAACACTCACAAAAAATCATCCTGTGCTAATTCTAGTGTTTCCCTGAGGCAGCTCGGCTCTCAAATCCCAGATGCTGACATACAGAACAGGGCTAAAATAGTCGTTTCCATACTGTGCTTAGAGGCTATTGGCTATCCCTCAGAGCAGCCGGTGACCTGCGGCACGTATCTTCCAGACTGTGCTCACAGATTCATCTCTGCTGTCTCTCCTGACTCAATGTCCTTTCCGCTCCCGTCTGTCTTTGCACATAGGATAAAAAGCAAATTTCTTTTGATGGCACCTGACGTCATCTCTCACTTCTGAATCATACCCTGGCAAGCGTTACCAGTGAGAAGCTGTTGAGGCATATTGACTAAAACTAAAACATTTGTTGGAGTGGTGAAAGTTTTAGGACACCTGTGGCCACTTTTTTCAACTGCATTTCAATGACTGAATTTCTTAGAGCTCTTCACCGGCTAATCACAAGGGGAAGGCTCACTGGGATCCTCTCTGCAGTTTCTCTCCTCTCTGCTCAGGCTCATTTGCTTTAATCTTTAAAGAAATCCCTTTCGCTTCCATTCTTTGCTTTTAAATTGAGCCCTTCTCCTTTACATGATCCTTCCGGGGCCACAAGCACTGCACTTCCCATCTTCAATCCTCACTATTGAACAGTAGCAAAGTGGTAAATGTGAAGGTCAGGAGAATTTCCTGTGGGCCATTTCAGGGTCAAACAGATTTCTGGGCTACCAATATGGCATTATATAAAGTAGGCTATCGCTGCCTTGTGATATTATTTCCTTCCTTTGTCCTGTGTTTTCTTGTTGGTGGCTGTCTGCCCTGTCTGGTTGTGTTCTACCTCTGTTGGTCCAGTAAAAACCCTGCAGGTGAAATGCTAAGCAGCGTGACACTAACTCACGTGATATTATATTATTTGGCTTGAATAGCTACCTAATAATTTCATGGGCTGCAGTAAGCTTGTATTAGTTGGATAAAAAGTAAAACATTTCCTGAGCTGGTTTGCTGCTGAGTTACTGGATCAAAATAGTAAAAACTGCAGTAAACTGAGTAAAGTTAACCCATTACTGCATCACAGAAGGTTAAGTTTTAACCCGCTGATTTATTTGTGTGTGTCTGTGTCCTACTGACTCATTGTTTCCTGCACTTTTGTGTGTTCTTGAGTGATACCGATATAATAATAATAACAATAATGACAACAATTGTGTTTTGAATCTGATCATACCTGCTTCCCTTTCATGCAGCTGTTGGGCATTTTCTGGAAACAAGCAGTGGATGATTTTTCTACCATGTGTTTACTGTACATGTGACATCTGAGGCATGTATCATTTGCCTTTAAAAACTGTGTGACCTGTTTCTGGAGCCAAGTCACCACCCAGTGATGAACAGACTCTGACTCAGCTTACTTGACCTCTGCCTAGCCCACAAGGTCAACTCCGAAGGCAAGGGCAAAAATATTTGACGACACTGGGGATGAATGTGAGAAAAATATGAATTTGTGTTTTTTGAGCGTGCAATCTCTGTTTGTGAATGGGTTTCCCCAACTGGTCGTATTTTCAGGCTTAGGAATGGGCTATTCCACTTGACTGCATGCTACACTCAGTCTGCTCAGTCTGCTGTTTGACCTCCACTTTTAATAGAGACTTAAAGATCCAGCCACCATCCTCGTCCATAAATAATTGAGGGCTTTCCGTGCTACAGACTGAGATCCTGGAAGATGAGGGGGAGGGGGGGGGGGGACACTCAGTATCCATCTCTGCAATCATCAAGTCACAGACCCATAAAGAAAAAATTTGGATGATTAAATGTGTTGCTCGGTAAATAAAAAGTTTAAGGTGCTTTTACAGCAACTTTGCAGAAATTTTTTAACTTTTTAAAGCATGCTGTTTGAAATAACCACATTTGAAGGCTTCCTTGGTTTTTATCCAGGATCTTAACCCCTCTTAACCTCTCATTGATTGGATTTTAATTATATATCTGAGATAAGGCTGCTGCAGCTCGACAGAAATCAGGATTGTTGGGATTCTTGTATTTATGATGATCTGCAGGTCTCGATCTTTTAAGGCTCACACAGATCACTCCCCACAATCAAACCCCTCAGCTTGTGTTCAGAGCCTTGCATTTTAATGCTGGTTTCATAACTGTGCTTTGACATAGTATAGCAGACACAGGCGCACTCCTCCATGATATACAGTTATGTAATGCAAACTGTTTTTCTGTGTGTTCTGTCACAGTATTCTTTTCTCCTAAGCATCCAGTTTGTCACATCAAATCAAATCACGGGTGAATTTATAGCTCATCCAAGGAGTACATTTTGCATTTTACATGCCATGTAGTTGCAGTATGGTACATTCTGTACCAAGAGGTTTTATAATCATTGGCACAACAGCTCAAGTATGCTTTTATCTGTGGTCCGAAGTCACATATTATTAGGTGTTAGGGGTGGGAATCTTTTACTATCTCACGATTCAATTTGATTCCAATTTTTTGGGGCTACGATTCCATTCAAAATCGATTTTCGATTCAAAACGATTTGATTCATAATGATTTCTGCTTCAATCTATAGGTGTGCAAAGGATCCTCATGATCTACTCCAGTCTGCTTTGCAAGACAGAATGACAAATGGAGACATTAAATAGTTTTTTTCACATTTATTAAGTTTGAAATTATCCATGCTTAGATGGAATTGTTGCAACTGTTGCATAAAAGCAATATCACATATTGCTTAAGTAACAAAAATAAAAGTGTCTCCTCGTAAGTAAAAAACTAGTGCAATTAAACATGGGTTCCCCAAGTGCTTAATCCTCATTTTGCAAACCTTGCACACTGTGAAGCTCATGTCAAGCTCGGTCTTCCCGGGCATTCGATTCCCGGTGGGGGTACCAGGAACAGCAAAGCGACCAGAGACTAGACCAGACCAGAGACCAAACCCCTCCAGAGACTAGAGACTAGACTAGACTAGACCAGACCAGACTAGAACACAGACAGGACCTCCCCAGAGACTAGACCAGACCAGACCTGAGGCCAGACCCCTCCAGAGACCAGAGACTAGACTAGACCAGAGACCTCCCTTTCATTTTAGTGTAGGTTGCATTTTTCATTGAAGAGCAATGTCTCTCATGTGTATAACATCCTTGTCCAAAGAGCATTAGAGTTATATTAAAAAACTAGCTGATTGATAGCTGCTGTAGTTAAAAAAGAAAGTTTTATGTGCTACATACTTCACAGCTGGTGCTACATTTTCTGGGATTTAACTTTTTAGAAGTTGCACTCTTTCGGGGATTTGGCCTCTGATTTTAAGATAGATTGTATATTTTCTGTTTTAAGGGTGCGTGCTGTTTCTATCACTCATTTTAGTTCACATCAACATTGGTACTTTCCTCACACTTTGAATTTCAGAAGAGGTTGAAGCAAGTGACTGATCTGTGAAGGTGAAACACTGCACAGCCCAGAACCGCTCCATTGACAACGCACAATGAAGGAAGCCTTGATCACCCCATCCACTAAATGTTTCACTGAAATTTAATCCAAAGACAAATGAGCTTTGAGACTATTTTTTCCTTCCCAGAAAATATGCCATTATCCCCATGAAACTGGAGGACACTGGCTACTATATGCAATTACCACTTTCATGTTACCCAGTACATTTTCTGCAGAACCGTAATATCAGTGTGACAGTTGTATAGTTAAGAAAATGGTACATTTTTCGCTCAGAATGGCTTTAAAGGATTCTCATTAACAGGAGCCAAACTGTCCTAAGGCAGTCACTGATTTGATGCTAAAGCTGACTTGAGTCAAACAAACTGGTTCAAGAAATGTTCAGCATTGTAGCCCACAAACACAGGCCTGAAGGCACAGTCAGATAAGATACATGCAGAGAAACAAAGGAGCTGTCCTTTACCCGCTGCCTTTCAAAGCATGAGTTTGTCTTTAGATTCTCATAGGATCTCCCACGGCTGAACCAGACCACTGCTCATGTATTATACTCATGCCTTAAGGCAAAACATGTCAAATTGATCTGAGGAATAAACGAGTCGATACCGAAGCGTTGATGAAGCAGACATTGATTTGACCGATCCCACAGGTCTGTGGAATGGCATCCACATCCAATGTTTTTCAAAAGCTTTTATTTTATTCCCCTGAAATGAATCAAGTGTGTCTGTGTGCTCTCGTATTTCTCGTATTTCCTGAATTCGTATTAAGAGTTTTGACTTTCAGCTAGTATTTCCAATCTTTTCAGTAACACCAACAGTTTGCAAGGTCCTTGCAGGTTTTAACATTTGGGCCAGCAAGAAAAATATTTGAACATTATGCAGAAGATATGTTAATCAGTGAGACTTAAAGGTGCTGTTTGTTACCTTCTGACATCACCAGGCTAAGTTTAGCCAGCAAGCTGTAAGCTGAGTGATATCTGCAGTCGAAATGATTGATTCAATTCATTTATTAATCAAAGTTCATGAATGAATGGAGAAAATGATCAGCAGATTAATGGTTCGTTAAAATATTCCTGAGTGGTATTAAGTTTCAAAAGCAAATAAGGCTGTCAGCAATGTGATTGGTCCCCTGTAGCTGCAGTGAAGTCTCACAAAAAAGAGAGTGAACGTTCAGGAAAAAAAAACATTCTGTTAGTTTAAGAAAGCCACACAGAGCCCATTGTTATATTAAACCTCACAGTAAACAAACATGGAGAAAAAAATATCACCTTTGACACTCCCCCTCTCTCTTGATGTATTACTGATTCATGAGAGTAAATGAAGGGGAACATGTATTCCATGCGGGTGGGCAGAATACAAGTTTCTCCTGCCATTTGCTTTTAACTCTCCACCCTGGTGGCAGAATATTGAAAGGTTGTACGACTCCTCCTTGTATAAATGCCATTGTATTTTAGTCAAGGAGCCTGAGCTCTCGTGCCCAGCCCTCTTTTAAATATTCAACTCTTCAGCTCTCCACCTCTTTCCAGTTCTGTGAGGGAGTGTTTGGTTGCGTTCATGTGGAAAAATGATTAGCAGAATGTTGAAGCCACAGACTAATGCTGATAATGAGCACTTAACTTCTGCAACAGCAGTGGAGACAACCAGACTGAACGGAGTATAACCTGACAATGAAAGGCACTAGACATGTTCTAGACAATTAGTGCAAATTCAGAAATCAATGGGTCTTCCATGACCTTTAATGGAGAAGCTCTTAGCTGGTTTATGAGGCACAAAAGAATAAATATGCAGCAAAATAATGTTAGAACAGTGCAAACCACTGATATATTATTATTATCCATTGTCCTATTCTAATCTTCAGTATTTGAATACATTTTGTTGTGAAGACAGACACTGCTGGAGCAGACATACTGTACTGCCTGTGCAGTCAGCACAGCTGTGAGAAAGCTGTGAGAAAGCTCAAGCTACTGTTGGTTTGTTATCTAGTATGAACTCCATCTAGTCCAGTTTATTATCCTTCACCTCCCTCAAAATTCCTTATCTAGAAACTTTGTTAAAAGACACATCCTCAGGTTGTGTTCTGACCGTTTCCTGCAAGTGCCATCTTTTTTGTCTGCACTACTTTTCAACATCCCAACGCCCAGATGTTTTATTTTCTGCCATTGGGATTTACATAACTGTAGAACAGCAAGGACCCTTGTTCAGTGAGTAAAAGTTAACAACATCCCTGAGGAAAGACAGGCTATGAAAAGCAATTAGACAGCCCGCCTGAACTCCCATTTTAACGGCCAGTAGTTTGATACATGAGAGTCAGTTCTTATTAGATTTCTACACTGTTGTATCAGCTGCTTCTGAGGAAGTCAATACATGGATTAGCCTGTCAATAGCTGGATTTGCCTCAGTTGTTTGCTTTTAAGTGATTCCCAGTACAGGGGATGCTCTTGTCTAGCATCATGTTTATGCGGGTTGACTATCCTTTGAAGATGTTTGCATCTGAGCTGCTCCAAGTAGATATGCACCAGTGCCTACTAACATGGCAGACACATCAGAGAGATGACACAATTTTTTGTTGTGTTGTTATCACTTCACAGTGACGGACTATAGTTTAAACTGGCTTCAGAAGTTCCGGCTATCCCCCGGGCCAGCAGCCAGCCGAGCTGCCAGTGGGTGGAGCCGTGCCCACGGTTGGAGCCAGGAGGTAGCAGATTTGGAAGGAAGTCAGTAGCCTTTCTTTACTCAGTCTCATTAAAAGCACATTAGAGCCCATCCTCTCCCCTGTACCACCCACTCAGCTGCAGGACCTGCCCGGCCCAACTTTGTCTGTTGGAATATTTCTTCCTACACAATCATGGCACACAGGTGAGAGGACAGAGCTCCAGGAGAAGCTGGAAAACTCTCATATAAATAAGTCCAAGAGAACAAAATTTGATGATGAAAATGAGTTTCATTACAGTAAAGTGCATAAGCTGCACAGTGGTACAGTAAAACCACATGAATTCACAGGAGTGCTTGAGCCTGCCAAGCTGTATATGCAGTCAGACTTTCCCAGCATCTTAAGAAGCCAGTTAAAGTCAATAATGGCTGAGTCAGTCAATGAAGCTATTAGTGGAAGTTACAAAATATGAATTATTAATCATCACTTTAATAACCATTTAATTGTTTTAAGGGATTTGTCAAGACAAATGTGTACTCGGTCCAGCTACTGAGGGTGAGGATTATTAATTGAATAACTTTAAGTTTTGTAGTTGGTGGTCGGATAAAGAAATTTAAAGATGTCACAGAGGTTAGTTGAAATGATAACATTTTTCATTATTTTCTGACATTTTAAGGTCTAATCCTGTGGTTTCAAGACAAAAAAAAAAAAAATCAAACACCTTGTTACAGGCAGCATTTATCCACTGGAGGTAGCCCTGATTTCTTTTATGAAGCTTAAAGGGATACAGTTTTCCTGTAATTTATAAAATAGAAAAATTCTAAAAAGAAAATCACACATTAAAGATTATCAAAAAACTCAAACAAAGAAACTCCATCTATTGTTAATAATCACACAACTTCTCACATTTACCCTGGGAATCATTTGATCCAAATAGTCAATTAATTAAAATCCAAAAATTTTTTGACAGATTAAATGATTAGTTATTGGTTGCAAGCCTATAATGCTAAAATAAAAAATATACGTAAAAACAGATCAGAATATTTGGAGCCTGGTGGCCGGAGGAAAATTTTAATTTCATAACCTTTCAAGTGAGCTATTCAAAAAAGAAAGAATGAATATTAGTGATTCGGTTTTAGAGACAGTAAGACTGCAATGAGAGTAAGAAAAAGGTTGAGAAACAGAAAGAGAAATAAATTGGGAAAGAGGCAGTGAGCAACAGTAAGGATATGAAGGAGGGAGAGATGAATTATAGCCAACTCATGGAATCAATAATCTTGCAAATCACAGCCCTGGTGTGCAACAGATCTTTTCCTTTCCCTTAACTGAGCAGAGAGGATGACTGATGTAAAGAGCACAGCCAGACAATTTATGAGGTTCCCGGACAGACTAGAGAACAGGGAAGGATGCAGAGATAATCCTCATTGTGCCTGAAGAAACAAAGGATCAAGTAAAGGCAGACAGGACAAACACAAAGAGAGGATAAACCTTAGGCCAGTCAAACACAGCATCCTTCTCCTGTTTGTCAGCTTTTTTAAACAAAGTCTCCCACGCTTCCTCCTCATTGTCATTTCTCTGCTCTGACTTCTTCCACCTCTAAATGTTAGTAAAACCAAAAGGGATTTAATGCACTGCAGCAGGCTCTGTCTTTACACTTCAGTGCTGCCAGGACATGCATGCATGCAGCTTTCCAGCTCCTATTAATACATTTTTCTACATTCTGCTGCAGGCAGAACATTTTGTCTCGTACTGCCCGATGCAATCAAAGGCAGTGAAGGATTTGATGATCCAACTTGACAAGTATGCTGGTGGTGGAGTACTTTCCCTCTAGATGGATTCACCTCACACCTGTTGTCTGAAGGCATTGGACTGTAGCTTGTTCCTCTGCAGTGTGTTCATCCTCCCGTCATCTTTTATCCCCCTCACACAGACGCCTCACTCATCTTCAAAGACATTTATCACCCTCATCTGTCCGAACTCCGAGGAAAAGTTTGACATTTTGCCTGTTTGTTTGCTTGCTGAGAGTTAAATGTGAACCATCTTGTGCACATGAAGAAGAAAGATACTGCCAGCTGTTGGCTGATTAGGCTCATAATAAAGACGCCAAATAGCTAGAAATCAGCATAAGGTCACTCATCAATATGCATCCGCCTGTGGTTGTTGGTAATTGCTCTGTATTATAACGCTTGCTATTGCTACATAGCTAACATTAACGTTGACAAGAGCTTCAGCCATCGTTCACTTTACGTCACAAAAGTGAAAATAATGGATGTTGTTAGCGGAGCCACCTCTTTAGGGCACACTGGATGCTACATTGAAAAGTGGGGGGCCGGCTAAGGCTACCAAGCTAGCATGCTAGCTGCTGCTGAGCTCAAGTTGAATTATTAAACAGCTAAAGGAATAAAGGTTGATGGCCTGCTCAGTAAATAGATGTTAATTTCTAATGTTGGCAACAACAAACATTTAAGTTAATTGCACTAGTAGCCTCGGAGTCATGAGGCCGACAAACATTATCTACCTGTTGCTGCTGCTCTTTAACAGCTTGTATGTGACAGTGATTGGCTGCAATATTAGCCTAAGGGATCTCACCCTTCTTATAGAGTTTCATTGATCAGCTCCAATGACTTATTCACCCATCAGTCACAATACTTCAGACACAAGTGACATGATTTTAAAAAATAAAAATAAAAAAAGTCCAGAGAAGAGGATGCATTTCCTTTCCCATCTGAATCCCTATTTAAAACTGACATTTGTCCCGAGAGTGTAACTACAGCTGCTCTTCAAAACAAGGTTACACATTTGTTTCTAATTGACCCGGACAGGGGAGCCACATATTTGGTTTTTTGCCTTTTTTTTCACTCTGATTTCCAATCATTTGTTTATTTATTTCTTGTCTTTGATGGTTGTTTTGCACTCAGAGACTTGGCACCGGCTTAGAGATGGCTTTACAGGAAGGAAGTGACACCCAAAACAGCTGGCGCCTTTTAGATGATGATATTCAGCCCATGAGACAGACTTTTTTGCTCTAGGGAGTCAGACCAAGACATATTTAAATGCAAATGTGTTTCTTTATATTATCGATTGCTACACTCTATCGGTGGGCGTTGTGATTGTTTTTGCTTACGTTGCAGTTTCCCTGCACTTGTGGGACAATATGTTACCCTATTATGGAGCTTTAAAAAATCTGTAATCTCTGTATCATTGTGTAAAGATCATTTGTCTTCACACACCTTTTGAAAACGAACTAGAAATGCTGGAGATTTAGAGCACCGCTTGCAGCAGACAGCAACTTTGTCCCTCAGAGATCTTTCTTATAAACACAATTAAGTTTCACCTGCTTTGTCTCCTCTATCACAGTCTGAAGACCACCCTGAAGAAAAAGCTGTCAGGTGATGTGGTCAACCTGTCCGGCATCCCGCTGTCCGGCCGTGACGTCCATCGCGTGGCCTTCTACCTCCAGAGCAGCAGTGACGCGGTGTCAGCCGTGGACCTGAGTTTCACCGAGCTGCAGGATGAGAGCTTACGCTTGCTGCTGCCTCACCTCAGCTGCCTGCCGAAGCTCACCATCCTGGCCATCAATGGTAACCGTCTGACAGTGGCCATCCTCAAAGACCTGACAGACACAGTAAAGGACCCTAAGAAGTTCCCCAGCCTGGCCTGGATTGACCTGGGAAACAATGTGGACATCTTCACAGTGCCCCAGCCGCTGCTTGTGGCCCTGCGGCGACGCTTTGGCTTACGCAGCAGTCTCCCCACCATTTATGAGTCTGGCGAGGGACAGGTGTTTGGTTGCTACGATCCAAACATGGAGACCTCTGTGGAAGAGCCCAGTCTATACGAAGAGGGAGATGTGGAGGAAGATGATAGAGAAGAGGAGGAGGACAGGCTGGAGCTTCAAGCCTGGGGCTTTGGAGAAGAAAATGTGTCAAAAACTGTGCAGCTGCACTTCTGTGGGAGGTGATCGCCTAGAGCTGCTTTCTCTGGCAGCCCCTTATATCCCTCTGTATCACTTTGCCCTAAGTCTAGCCTCATGTGTTAGCAGATGTCATTTTGGCAGAAGATGTTTACAGTGACCCATATGTTTCTGAAACCACCTTTAAAAATAAATAACTGTTGTGTTCCCCCCTGGATCCTCTGACTGCTGAATGGTCTGTGTTTGTACAGACAGTGAAAATATATTTATATGGATGGATTTCACTGTCATCATCCAGGAGAAGTTGAACTGAAGTGAACAGGCTTGCTGTTTTTCACTGTTTTATGTTCCGAAAAATTAATGCTATCACTCCTTGAAGCTTCCCATCATATCTCACTATCTACCAGAGCAGCTGGGGCTTAAGTGCCTTGCACAAGGGAACCTCAGCAGTAGCTGTTGAGGGAAGTTGCTGATTCACATTCCCCAAGAACATTATTATATCTGGTCCTGCCTCTCTAATGACTTCGCCTTTGCCGCCTTTGTTTCTGTGAAAAGTTTGAATAAATCAAAGCACCTTAATATGTTACTATAATACAAATACTTTTCATCAAAATCCAACCAGCTGTTTTTTTATAATTGGTGACTTAGGAAAAGTAAATGAGGCATGCTGAATCCATTTTTGTTTAGATTTCAAGCATAGTTGCTTCAGTACATGCTGAGATACTGATGCTGCAGCTGTAAAGGCTTTAGCCTGATACACACATGCAGACATACAGACAACACACACACAGTTCGGGGCGTGAGTGGCTGATGAACTGATTACTGCTTCTATCGAGTCTCATTAGGCCCCCTCAGTCACAGATGGCTTGCGGGAGATCTATTTTTTCCCAGTAAATAGGACTAACCCCAGATAATTTCATCCACTTGTGGCTCATGAGTGACTCTATTTATGAATCAGATCATAAACAAAGAGAGAGATGCCCACTCTGTTTTAAAGGCACACAAATTCAACAACAAAACAATTACATTTAACTCTGCTTTTATCTGTGGTGCTACAGACAGCACATAGGTCTTTGTGGTGGCATGAATATTCTGCAAGTTTCCTTTTTGGCTAGACTTTTTGTTCAGTGTAGTTGTCATCTTTTTGTGTTGTTTTTTGTTTTTTTTTAATGGGTTTGACTATTTTCTATAGTTCAACATCAGACTGCACTGATGGAGAGCAGGCAGTTTAATTTTACATTAATATGCCAATATATTCAAGAGTTAAAAAAAAATGCAGCATGTGAACAGAACTCAAGAGCCCACACTTCATTCTTCCTTCAAATGTTAATGTGATCTGTTCATTTTTTTCATGCTATTATTCAGGAAAATCTGGTTATTTGTGTTTACAGGGATAGTAATGAACAGGATGCTGTGTGTGTAGGTGTGTGTTCGTGTGTGTTTGCACATGTGTGTTGATGACAGCATAATTAGAGCGTGTGTCTGTGTGCATGAGTGTGCTTTGGACATGGTGAGTAAATTACTACTTTGATCATAGAAATTAAATGTTTACTCATTTGCACTTTAAAGACAAGTCTCTGGATGCACATGCTCTGTTTTTTGTGTTGCTGTTCCCATAAAACTACAGTGAGTTGCTCACATCCTAAAGTAAATGTTTGTGCTCTTTTGTCACTCGCTGCTTTTGGATTTGATACATGCCATCACCCTCGATCCAAATCACTGCCATGAGAAAATTGTTTGTGAATTGATTTTGTTTCATCCTTTTGGCTTGCTTTCAGAGTAAAAGTGATATTTGCCTGTTGTTGCTTCAAAAATAAACATGAATTGAAACATATTCACCTGTTGTAGACTTCTCTCCTTACACTGATGTTGTATGGACGCAGAAATAAAACAAGTTGGCAGCAGATACAAATGATTGATGGGAAAAAATGTGTTTTGTCCGTCATGTGGTAGTTTCATTATTTAAGTTTTTTGTTTGTTTGTTTGCTTTCTTAGTGAAAATAAAATGAAAGAACTATTAAACCAACTGAAACCAAATATTACAACAGCCACTAAAATAAATGTACTCTTGAGTTTTTGGGCATTTTGGATTTATACTTTTATGCTCTACAATGTTTCTAGATTATTTGTTCTTTTTCAAAATGGCCATGTCTGAAAAGATGAGAGTCCAGTCTAGAAGCATAAGTGTATTTCACTTACAGATTTTGATAGATTTTATATTATTTAGATGAACTTGGTCTTTATCTTACATTTGATGTTGATACCAAAGAGAATCGTATTGATTCGTACACTTGTACCTCCATCACACATTATATAAAGATAGCAATTACTCTAATGCTCCAGGGACACTTCAGATATAGACTGATGACTCTGGGCTTTTTCAGCAGCTGGTTTCTGTGTCAGCATTTAATATTGTGTAAGGATGAGAATAGTGCCCTGTGTGGACCTGTCAGTGGCAGAATAATATCAACATCCTGCTGCCTTCTGGAGGCTCTGTTACCAAGGCATTTTCATATTTGTAGGGAGAGAGCCTGGAGATATCTATCTTCCGCCCCCATTTATCCCTCTAAACAGAGGAGTGTCGAATGATGGAGGAGCCTGTTTTGGTTTGCAGCTTGTTTGACACAAACTGCAAATATTTAAATGTTCGTGTCTGTGCAGCTGTTTAGACGTACACCCTGTCTTCTGTAAGCTACAGTAGTTGAAGGTAGCAAAGCATATGTCCAAGTAATTGCAGGCGAGTTAAGCATAGCTCTGGGGTTCTTCTTGGGAAACTTTATTTGTGCATGGAGAGGAGGTAGAGCATGTAAATCTTTCCAGAAATCCCAGGAACTGGATCAACAAGTTCTTGTGAAATAGAGCTTATTCGTAGTTTAAAGTGACTGACATATTTGTAGAATTCATTCAACAGTAACATTGAAATATTACTTATATCTTAACCCTGCAACAATTTTAACATCAGGCTCTGATACATATACAGAAGGTAAATACGAACATGTACTTTGAAGATTGTAAAATTCAAAATTGCCTTCTGACAAGTCTTTTCACCAATTTCTGTTTGTTTTTTTATTGGGTTTATTTGTCATCTGTTGTGTCATTTGTGACCAAGCTTTCCTAAGTGCTTTCTTAGTGCTGTGTAAGCCAATAAGTATGATAACTTTATTTGGGCATGAAACGCTTTTCAACTAAAGCATAAGAGAAAATTAAGTAAGAAAAATAACAAATAAAAAGAAAATGGGGTGTTGAAGTTTATTCTTATTCGCCACTAATACCAAATAAAAGGTTAGGGTTAGGAAAAATTAAAGCAGCACACTGCTCTCTTTTGGAAAGCGTGTATGCTCCATCTAGTGGCACAGAGCTGCTCCAGATGTTGCTTGTGTATTTGTATACACACTGTCTGTTTAAAATAAGTTTGTGAGAGGTGTCATATCTCTGTGTTACTTTTTGTGTTTATGTTTGATAATCCTGGAAACAGTAGAGTTTTAGAAGCCAATAATCCTCACGCAACATCTGGACTGCTCATGAATTCATGTCCATATCAGGTCTTGGTTTACAAATTGCTGAGTAAAAGGATAACAACTTGAAATTCACCACTGGAACAGCTTTTCCAGTGAACATGCGTAATAGTAATTTCCATGATGAAATGGCCTTGATAAGAAACTATATAATTCAAAGCAGACTGAAAAACAGACACAGATGAAATTCCTCTCAGTTGTGCAACTGCAGCCATCTGTGCAAAGAAAAAGCACAAATATTACTGGAAGAGAGTGTGGGAAGAAAGTGTGTGTTCACTTCATGGAGGTGCTTACGTACTACTTTGATTCATCTCAGATAACTGCAACTGCAACTGAAATTTGAGGTTGACTGTACAAGCTATACCTTAAATCAGAGCTTGTGGTCAGCCTGAAACGAAGAAATGTTTACAGATTCACAAAGTCTGGATTTTCCCAGAGGAAGGAGGGACTGTGATTTTGAGTCCAAGTTAATTGCACTTTTTTGTTTGTTTGAGAAGGCTGAAAAACAAACATGCGGGAAAACGGGGGGAAAAAGTTTTAAAAAAAGGAAAAATAGTATGGGTTTACACAAACAAAACTCCCACAAGGTGGTAAGACTGGACAGGAAACAGAGTACAACAGAGTAGGAGGAGACTCAGCCAATTATATGACCAGGCTGGTTCTAATAAAGCTCTGATGCCTCATCTGGGTGATAAATTGAACTGAGTCCCCCCCCCCCCCCCCCCCCGGGTTGATATCCTGGAAAGAGAGTACACCCTGAAACATCTTCAATGCACAGCTGCAACTTCATAACTTAAGTATCCTGTTGGTTTTGGCTGCATTACTGACTGAGGGCAGCTTGGGGGGGCTTCCTGCCTCTCCAGCTCCATCCACCGTGTCTGTCTGCCGCCCCCTGCGGGCTCCTGGCCGCCACTGACGAGTCAGAGCAGGGAAGCCTCTAATCTTCCGACTGCAGTCGGCAGTATGTGTCCACACATACACGCAAAGCTCAGACACACACACTCGGGCTAAATATGGCGGCAAATAAGATTAAAGGTCGCACTTAGTTTTGGGGTGATAACAGCAGCATGTGGTGATGCAGCTTGGTTTGCTTCCTCTAAATTAAAATGACACCAGATGAAATCGTTCTGAAGTTGAAAAGAATATTTACACCAAGCTCTGAGGACGCATACAGACTGCGTTAGTGTGCCCAACTCATCCTTTTGCAGCTGTGCAGACTTTGCACACTTATTGTTGATAAGTGTGCACAAACGATAGCGGCCTGACGAGGCCGTCAGTCCGTCAGGCGCACACACGTCTCTTTACGCAGCGCACCAGAAGCCCACCCCGGTGCTGTGCCGATCCGGATTGGCTGCTAAAGATACCAGCGCCTGTGTGCGTCCTGTGGTTGGCTGCGCCTCTCCTGGCCATGACGTTATGCTTACTCCACACACAGAGACAGCCGGAGAGAGGGAAGACGTAATGGTTTGACTACCCGTGCACTCGGCGATGGTCGTCGTCCTGTCGTTAGTCGGCAAATTCCTCATCCGGGAGGTGAAATGAAGGTACGTGATCCCGTCTGATAGTCTCCAAAGGTCCTGGATTCAGCTATGAGGCCGTTTTGTGGCGTTTTGTTTGGGGTTTTTTTTTTTTTGTTTGTTTTTTGTTTTTTGTTTTTTGCGCACGACGCTGCGCGGAGAAACGGGGGAATACCTGCAGCCCAGTGTCAATGACTGCTGTCTGTGTGCACTTAGTTGTAATTATATCAACAGGCTTGTGTTTTAATGCTGCAGTGACTGTTTGTCATCAACTGTCGCGGTTTGTCTTTCTTTTATTCCTGCTCTGTTAGACCGTTTTCCTATTCTAACCTTTGGCTTTCCGTGCCTACGTCCACGGCTGCTGTGGTAAACAGTCCGGTGTGGAGCCTTTCACTGAGCCCGCTGTGACCTCTGCTCCGGTTCACCGGAATAAAGCGGCCACAGCGACGTCCATTCACCGTCAGGCTCTAATCCTAATGAGCTAATGAGCCGCAGACTGCGGTCAGTTTGGGAGAGAGGAGGGAGATAGATCAGCTCTCAGGACCAGGCTGTGTCAGGCTGGAGCTGCACCAGGGTCTCCCTCCGCTGTGTGTGTGTGTGTGTGTCTGTGTGAGTGAGAGAGAGAGAGAGCGTCAGGAAGGAAAAGGTGATGTTTCTGTCTGGCAGCTCGAGCTCAGGAGGACTGGTAGTGATGAAGATGATGGCGATGATGTCATTGCTGCTCCGGTGGCGGCAGGTTTGTGGCGACACTCACGGTGAAAGGTTAGACAGGACTGCCACTGCAACCATCATCATCAGTCCTGTGTACATCCATAGGAAGAAAAATGTGCTCTTGTTTTAGGCAGCTGACGTTGAAAGGGGAAGATGAGGCCTCTGTTATTTGCAGAGGTAAAAGTAAACAGCTCAGGTACAGTACCGGAGTGTTTCCTCTGTCAGACCTTTGCTCTGACACATTTCATGGTGAAATACTGTAATCTGTGTGCCAGAACAGGGGCTTCCTTCAAACACTGAATGCAAACTAAACACACTAAATCTGGAGTTGGGACAGAGTGTAGCAAGGTCTGTGAAGGGGATGATGGTCTTTTACTTTGTTCAAATCACTGCCATCAAATCCCCTTTTCTTATTATTTCAAGTAATGCAACTCATCTGCTTCAGTTTTCAATCAGCTATTGACATTTAATGAAAAAAAAAATGTTATGTAGTATTTTAACTTTTATACACAAATACAGTATTTTAAGTTTTCAAATTACTTTTTAAGTAAGGAAGGAAAATCTACCCAAAAGTTGTCCGTTATGCTCACATTATGTCCACAGCTGCAGTTACTGGTTTAGATTAACTTGGAAGTTTACATGTGAAACTAAATATGACTGTCTGTTGCTCAAACACAGAACAATACAATATAAAAGTGTTTCACACAATATAAGGCGGCACTAAGCAGCCCTATTCTTTGCAATGAATGCTTGTGTGAAGTTTTGCATGCAGTAGGTCAAACATTTGAATACTGTGCATCACAGTTTTATGGAAATCAAGACCACAAAGGTCCTCAACTCCAGTGGACAGTGCAGTTAGTTCAGCACATAAAGGCACAGCATCATCATTATCATTATTATCATTGCTGTGTCCCAGAAAGACAAAAAGTACTTTGGTGTTTTTATTGACTAATCTGCTTCAAATTGAAAAGCAGCTTTTCTGCCACAGTGGCTCAGACGGGTGTTAGCTGAATTGTGTAAGCATACAGCCCCAACCAGGAGAAACTGCCATACAGTATATGTTACCAATGCCATTTTAATCAGAGTGTGTGTGTGTGTGTGTGTGTGTGTGTGTGTGTGAGACTGTGTGTGAGACTGTGTGTGAGACTGTGTGTGAGACTGTGTGTGAGACTGTGTGTGTGTGTATATATATATACACACACACACACACACACACAGTCTCTTCAAAATCCTCTTACCATTTCATTTTCCCCGTCGCCAATAAGCACATACTGCACATACATCACTGATGCAAATCTCTGCTGAATTTATAAGGTGTAGCACAGGGGGATCATACTTTATTCCAAATGAGACCAAGCCCACTTAGGGCTGATTTCTATAGTGGATGAAGAAGTTTAAAAGTATAAAGAGAGGCCAGAGGGCACAGCAGACTCCTGGTGGTGCTTTTTAAACAGTTCACTTATGTTTTAATATTGCAGGACAATCTCAGCAGTCAATATCTGTTTGTATTGCAGTACCAAAATATTCCTGAGGCCAAATCTACTGCAAGTCATCCTCTGCCCTTGGAGTAAATGGTGTGAATCTGTTATTTTGCAGACACAAATCCAAACTTAGCTTCTAGCTGGTAGGAGTTTTATGTGCATATCTCTCCAGACTTCAGTGGATTTGATGTCTGCAGGCTCCACCAGACATCACTGAACCATTTACATCCAGTGTCCAAATGAGTAATGTGCAGTTTAAATTAAGCATTGCCTTTGAGTCATCAGTCATCCGCGTAATTTTTCTGACAATATTTCTCCTCAGTGTCAACAGTCAGGCAGCTGAATTCACTTCTCACAGTTTTAACAACATTTCAAGTTGATGTCAGTGAAAAGCGGGCGCAACAGTCACCTAACAGGAAGAGGAAATGAAATGTAAGAGAGACGGTGGATGATTTAAGGATAATGGATGATTCTCTATGCATTGCTGTTCACATTAAAAGCATCACTGTACTCTCAGTATAGTATATGTCTTTGTATTGATCATGAGATATTTGGAAATGCAGAAGGCAGAGTTGAGCTGATAAATGCCATGAGATAGAAACCATCTGAGATTTTGTTATAGCATATACAGATGCAGCTGTCGGCAGTATTATTGTACGGTACTGCATTCCAATAAGAAGATTTAAAATGGACAGGTAGAAAAAAAATAGATAAATCTAAGCGGCAGAACCAGATATGTAAACGTTTTTTGGCTCCTGAGGCAGTTTATTAGGCTTTAAATAACTTTTGTCACACATGCAGTAGTACTCCCCGAGACCTGTAAACAAACTTTGATAAAGCTGATTTCTACCAATATTAGATTTCTTTTTAAAATGAGGAAAGACGTGGGTTATGGGCTCCGACAAAAGTCCCCAGTCAGAATCAAACTGTGAATGCTTCTGTTGAACTACTGCAGCCTTTGGATTATGTGGATCTCTGGTCATGGATGCAGTTGTTTTTCATGTTTTGTGTGACTGTGAATATTCCAGCAGTGAATAAATCAGAGCATGCACCGAACTAAATAAGCCACCTGCTCAGAGGAAGGTTAGAAAATGCCTTGCTCCATTTTGGACCCGTCTCAGTTCCAGTTCAACACACAAACTCCACATGACCCATTTAGGCCCTTTTCTATGCTCCCATCCTACATGCCTGCACTTGTCGGTCAGTACAGTTCTGGAGATCTGATTTTCTAATTTTATGAGGCCACTTTACTGCTCATCAACACCAGGCCTGAATGTTGCTGATTTCTCTCCCCCTGTGGCTTTTTCTATTTAAGTCTGTGCCACAGTTACTTTTTTCTGTTCTCCCCTCGGTGGCTTTGGGTTTTGTTTGTGCACACGCTGGGTCGGGATTGTTTGCTGATCGCATTCCAGCAGCAGTGTGAGAAATTGCTCAATTATTTAGCAAAGGCCTGACATTCAAAGTGCCCGGAGCTGACTGCGATGACAAAATACATTATTACAATGCACTACTCGCAGAGGTAAAGTTTAAGTGATCAGACAGGGAAAAAAGAAAAAAAAGTGTACTACATGTGATGTTTGCTGTTGTTGCTTGTTCGTTCGGGCCTCCTTGCCTGCAGAGCTTACAGTGTGCTAATTGAAGTGACAGGGGGGATCTCATGCTGCTGGCTCCAAGCCAGATGAGACTGATTTCATAGGCGGACTCCAGCCGATCCTCATCCCGCAGTAAATATTCCTTTTAGTGGATTCACCCCTTCTCAAAAGAGGCTGAATCTAACCTGAGAGACTTTTTAGCAGATTAATATCAGGTCAAAATAATTCAACTTGTTATGCATCTTAATGTGTACATTAGGCTCCGGGAGTACAGCATGAATGTGAGGTGAACTCAACTAAGGAGAAAATAGAAAACTGCAAACGGCCAGTTGATTGACAAAAAATCTATTGAATGCAATTACAGTCATATTGAGCCAAACTCATATTTAAGCAGATTTGACTTTTTCTGTTTTATGTTGCTGTGAATGAAATATTTTCAAGTCTCGTGCTGGATACTGGTGCCTGTGGGTAACAGTGATGAACTTTTGGATTTATTTTATCCATTTTGTACACCAAAGGATGGAACATTAAATAGAGAAAAGATTTGAAGTTCACAAACCTGTCCTGACGTTCTGACTGCAGCGGGGACTTTCCTCATTCTCTCTGTGACTACATATATAGTAGTGCTTCGTTCTTGAGATTACATAACGAATCCCTTAGCAGATGGGTGAGGTCAGATCACAGGGTGTTTGTGACAATTCGGAGCAGAGTGCCGCCTTAAGAGGAGATGTGGCATGACCCTGTGAATTGCATTGTTTTCTGCATAGAGCCAGGAACCACAGAGGGCTTACATTATGCTCATGTCAGCTATTGATTCAGCAAGCCGGGGAACAACAGAAGACATATTCTCTCCTTGTTCTCCTCCCCTCCCTCTTCCTCTCATCAGTATGCTCCAAGGAGCCACGGCTCCCATCACACCATCTTTGCTCCCTGTCTCCGGCCCGTCTTGGGGTCGTCAAACACATCTGACTGATTCCTAACCTCTCACTTCTTTAACTTTTTTTTAGAGGCCAACTATGCCAACTTAAAGCTAGTTGGCACATTTCCCCAGGACACACAGAGGCAACACAACGTCTTCCCATTTGAATCCTTATAAGATATTTGTTGTGTGGCCCAGACTCCTCTTTCATCCTCTGCCTCTACTCGGTTCATTTGTTTATCAGATTGTATGAAATAATGCAGTGACTGTGAAATTTAACCCACAAATCTCTTTGGAGACCATCATTAATAGGAGCTTTTAGAGTCTACTTCAGTCTAATTATCTCCTACCTCAAAGACTCTGTAAGAGCACTCTCAATAATATGCTGTCCCAGTATCTCTCTCTCTCTCTCTCTCTCTCTCTCTATAAACCCTGTTGCAAGAGAAACTCTCCTCAGGCCATTTTGGCTATTATACATTATTATAATATACATTATAGAGCACAGGGCAGCAGGTTACACTAATGGTTCAAATCAGTAAGAAAGCAATAATAAAAACATTTTACAATTGTTTGTTGATACACAGGAAAATAAAATACTTCCATACAGTAAATAAAGGATTTGCTTTGGTCCTCACAGTTTCCAGATCTCCACCAGATGAAAGAATATTATACAGCACCCCCCAAGGGCATCATTTCCAGTTGGGACAGGGCTGAGGGCATGTCCTGCTCATTTTTACAGTCTCAGTTTGATTCCTTCACTGAGGGTTCATTAAACTGTACCCTCTGACTAAAAAGTCCACAAAAATGCAGATGGGAAAGCTTGATGTTAGAGAAAGGTTAAAATGTGTGTCTGTGTTGCCTTCAGTTATGACTGTGTGCTCCCAGTGTGCAAGGTTTCAAACAGCAGCAATTTGTTTTACCTTTGACATGTTTGGGATTTTACCCATCCCTCAGGTTTTAGGGGCTGAATGCAGCTGGTGAGGGACACTGCAGAACTTCTGAGCTGAAAAGGAAACCTGATGGATGATTGCACTGAAGATCAATTTTTTATTTTTTATTTTTTACGAATGTTTCTTATGAAAAGAAACTAGAAACTAAATAATACATTAAAAGACTGCTCAGTTGACAGCAGACATAATTTAATTTTAAATATTTATTTCAACAGTATTTTTTATTTATACAGGAAAATTATAGGTACATTTGGGATTTGGTCTTTACTAACTAATGTAATCAGAGGTTATTAATCACTAGATGAATTTGCATAAATTATGAAAATATCATTTAAATTACTCAAAGATACAAACTTTGTTCAAATCCTCTGAATGTTCTTTTAAATTCTGGTGGAGATCCCGGTGTCTACAAACACACCAAATATGTTGAGCTGAAATTTAAATAAAGTGATTTATGAGGCATGTGGATGGTTTCCATTTAATGGAACAGAGCAGCAATAAAAAAATATGGAGCTCCAGGTTTGACTGCTTGGCAGGTAGGAACATAATTAATTGTCAGTGTGGAGATGGCACAGAATCCATATGGTGCTGTCAAAAAGCAGATTAAGGTGAATATGCCGACCCTGAAGCTGTAAAAAAGGAAAGGAAAAGGTGGGAAATGTAACATGTCTGTAACAGGAGCTATAATTTAAGTCATTTAAACATTTAAACATTTGCAGCAGATTAAGGTTTTGTGTGTGTGTGTGTGTGTGTGTGCACTCCATAGGCAGGAGCATCGTCCATGTGGGCGTCATGCTGTGGGCTGCTGAACGAGGTGATGGGCACAGGCACGGTGCGGGCACAGCAGCCGGGGTTTGGAGCAGGAGCGGGGCCCTTCCGCTTCGCCCCCAGCGCTGGGTATTCCACCTATCCCCCGACCAGCTCAGGGAGCGCTGGACAGCTGTGCAAGGCCTGTGGACTGGCCTTCTCTGTCTTCAGACGCAAGGTAAGCAAGCGTCCAGATGCTTTCAGAGACCAGCAGAGTAGAAACTCCTCCCTGCGGTAAAGTCAGATGGTTTTTGGGGAGATAATACTTGATGTCAAAGGACCCGTTTCAGGGATTCGCAAGTTTTTGTCTGTTAAATAAAAATCGTATTCACCGAACATAACCACTCAACCTCCCTCAGTGTCAGTGCTATTTAAAAATAGGCTTTCAGAGACAGGGCTGGGAACTTGCTTGAGTAATCCTTCAGTCAGCATTTTTTTTACATAATTTTTCAGCATTATGTAATCATTGCGTGCAGTTGTGAGAGGGACTCCTCATTCATGCATGCAGGAAAACACTGGCATCCATAACTATTGAACAGAGACACTTTTAATGTAAAAACCTCTCAAATAATATGGATTGGCTTTATTTCACACAAGGAATAAATTTTTCCCCATTCAGTGTAAAAAACAAATGATATATCATCATCAATCCATTTTTGACCAAATGATAATTTCAAATTTTCACAAAGATGGTTTTTTCGTTTATCAACAAAATTACTGATATCATGTAAAAGATTAATGTGCTTCTCTTTAATCAAAAAACCGGCATCTCCCTATGCATGGTTTTATTTACATAGTTTTCATTTATATAGTGTAGGTTAGTGGAGTATACATGCAGTTTCCCAGCAGCACCCTCTTAAAGAGTTACCAGAGCCATTCATGGAACAGTCAGTAAATAAAGCTCCAGCTCCACTAAGACTAAGAGACTAACAGGTACAGACTGATCACAGACAGACCGTCATGTATGTGTAATGCAATAAATGGAAAGGCAGCAAGTTCTTCACTGTGAATGACCGTGAGGCAAGTTTCAAATCTCTGCAACTCCATCTCTCTTTAAGTCATGTGTTGAAAGAAAACAAGTTCATTTAGTCGACCTCTGTATAATTTTAAGCTGCCCTTCACTTTGCTGGAGTGTTTCTCGTTGATGAAGTTAGTTGTTAGAGGTGGACTTCTGTTATTGACATCTCTGATGGTTTCAATTAAAAACTTTCTAAAGGTCTCCTATCCAAAGAATAGCTGCAAAAATGTAAATGTTTGTAGCAGAAGTTTCTTGTTCTCACCCCAGGGTCTTGTGACCCTTGGGAGGGTATTCATTCTGTTATTTCCAGGGTCTCTGCCATTTAACTCCAACACATGCAACTGCAGAGTGTATCTGTCTGGCAGTCAGACTCAGTGAGACCGAGGAAAACTCTGCAGTGTCTGGCTTCAGATCGCTCCATCATCATCACACACTGGCTGCCTCTCTGACAAAGGGTTGACTCCCTGGATACACACATGTGAATGGAAGCGTGATAGTTTCATAGTAAAAGCCGTAGTGGGGGATTAACAGCAAATGATTGAAGAAAAGTATCTGTTGTGGTGGAAATGTCTCCCCACTGGACCAGAATGTATATGTAGATATGTTCACCAGTGATAAGACAATGTTTAGAGCCCTGTCTGACCTGCTTTCCTTCCCATTTGAAGTGTCAATCTACTCAGCTGCTCTGTATCTGGAGACAGTGTTAAGCCTTTAAAATGTCAAACATCACCAGGAGCTATCGACAGATTTTCCCTCTTCTTTACTTTCTCAGAAAATGACTGAGCGCACAGGATGAATCATTGTGATGTATTTGTCCTGCTGGTTAATTGCTTCACTGGTGTCTTGCTCTCATGTTTTCCGTCTCCCAAGGCTTTGTTCAAACAAACCAAGAAAACAAAGGAAGGTGCAAAATCCACAAAATATAGTGTAAATATAAATAATGATGGAAAATCTCAGAAAGCACCAAAACTTCTAATTTCAAAAGCTAGGACATGCTGACGTTTAGCATTTTTGGCCTGAATAAATTACTTAAAACATTTGTTGTTAAAGTGAAGCTGATCAATCTCTAATCTTCATTAATCCGGACTAATGATTCAGGGCAACCTGTAATTGAAACTAAACGGAGTTAGTAAAGTTTTTTTTTCTTTTGTACATGTGTGAAGAATGTGTGGAATTTTTTTCCATGTAATGATATTTGTTCATATCATGACCGTTAGCTGAAGGTGACTGCGTGAAACTCAACATGCCTCCTCTACGTTAATGAAGGTTGCATCAATTAACGGCAAGATTTTAGAGATTTGTCTTATTTTATGACCATGAAGTTCATAAAATTAGATTCAATTTGATTGAAAGATAAGAAATTATAAAACTGGATTATCACTCCGTCCTAACCAATATCATCCTGTGAGGGAAACCTCAGGCTATGAATTATTCTGGTGTCATTCAAAACAATGTTCACAAAAGCTTCAGTGTGCTCACTTCCTTCATATGACCCATTTATTAAATCGGTTAAATCTATCAGTATATGATGAATTTATTCATCAAAGGAGACACAGAGGAAAAGTAGTTTAATATGCTGACACATCAGGGCCTCATTAGAAAATAATGGAAAATCCAGTTTCTTAAATGATGGTGTTGAAGATGTTTGGTTGCTTCAGTGGGATGAAAAGGAATAACTTCTGAGCTCATCACCTTTTCTCTCTTTCCTCCCTCAACAGCACATATGCTGTGATTGTAAGAAGAGTTTCTGTGCCCTGTGCTCGGTGCTGCAGGAGAACCTGCGATGCTGCACAACCTGCCACCTGCTGCGCGGCACTGCCTTCCAGCGGCCTCGGCTCATGCAGCTCCGGGTAAAAGATCTGCGACAGTACCTGCTGCTGCGCAACATCCCCACGGACACGTGCCGGGAAAAGGAAGACCTGGTGGAACTGGTGCTGTGTCATCAAGGTGCAAGGGAGACCCAGAGAGCCGTGGTGGAAGAGGACGAGGAGGAAGAGGAGGAAGAAGAGGACATACATGAGGAGGAGGAGGAGGAGGAGGAGGAGGAGGAGGAGGAGGAGGAAGAAGGTGAAGGGGGAGATGACACAGACAGCTTGCACTCCCTCCCCCACTCGCGCCCAGCCTCACCCCCCTCTGCCACACGCTCCACCTCTGAACAGTCGGTCCTCTCTGCCTCTCAGGGAGACGTGCTCAGCCCAAGTGACAGCTCAGGGACCACCAGCCAGGTCTGAAAACACACAGAAAATGTTCAGTGTGCGTCTGCACGCAACACTGTACAGCCGCACATACACACACAGTCTCATTCACTAATTTCCATATGCCACACTTCTTTCACATCTGCCCTCAATCTATCCAATATAATTCATTTCAAATGTGAAATCAAGTGATTTACAAGTTTCGTTGTTAGTGTTTTAAATCAGGACGAGGCATTTTGCTTTCAACTCCCTGACAAGCAAACACCTTCTGTGCTCAGATATTCAGATGTCAGTTTATTTAAGTCATTTCATCCGATGCTTTATACTGCTCTTTTTCTCGTTTTTTTTTTTTTTTTTTCTGTATCTTTGTTCTGAATGAAGTGAAAATTTCCCACATTTGTTTTCTCTCCATTGACATTGAAAAGGATCTGCGTTCACGTGACAGTTTGAAACAGCTGTGTTAGCTCTGTTTGTGTGTGTGTCTGTGCGTGCATGTGCATTTGTGGTTGTGTTTGCGTGTGCACGTGTATGAACGCGAGTGTTGCGATGTCTGTTGTGCGCTCTCGGACCGTTCAGCGATGAGCTTAAGCCCTTTGCCTTTTTTAGGTCTGTTACATGGCCTGAGTCTGTTATGTAACAGCCACACAGGTTGAGAACTCCCCACAGCATCACAGCAGCAGAGAAACAACAGAAACACTCCAGCACATCTCTCCTCTCATGCCCATGTAGATAATTTCTCTCTATGAACGTCTCCCCCTCCTAGCCTTTGCTAAATTGAATGTTCAAGATCTCCAGGAATAATTTACTCTTTCAACCACATTAAAAACAAAAAACCCAAACAAGAAATTATTGCATAAAATCTATTCATTTTTATCAAACAAAAAGGGATTGATAATATTTATTGAAACATAAAAATCTAACTAAACTATAACTGGTTGGCAAGTCCAAATAGATATAGTTTTTTTATTTGTTTATATGTATGTATATTTTTTTTAGGAAAAGATAAAAATATTGCTTCGGCAACTGGGCAATCCTCTTCAAAGATTTGTCTGAAGGATTGCTGCTCATTGCTGAAGCACAAATAAATTATCTGAATAGATCAGTCACCTGGAAACAGGTGTAGTCAAATGTAAACAGCAAGTGACGAGATAATGGAAATTTGACATTTCAACCTTTAGTGAATTTATGGAAATCTAGCAGGATAAATGTTTGTGCATATACCTTTGTGATTTCTCTGTGGTTAAATCGGGGGATGACTGTCAAAAATATTTCACTGTACCAAGGAGGTTTTGGTATTTGAGCTTAGTGATGTTTGACCACTGTGCAGGTGACTAAATGCAGGAGTGGATTATTTCCTTTAAAGCAATTTGTGTATTTTCAAAGTAATTATTGGAATCAAATCTGGCATATTTAACTTTCACTGTCTTTGTTCTTCACCACTTATATTTTGATGCAGATGCAATATCTATTATTAAAGAAACAAATTTAGCTGTGGAGACACAGCTACATGCTCCCTGAGCTCTCTGGTACTTTCATGTGTTTTGGACGAGACTAATATCAGGTTAAAGAAACTTTGGCCCGCAGAGGTTTGGTGCTTTGCTCATGTCGAGGCGGCTGTTTGTGTTGTTGTTCTCTGAGGAGTCTCGTCTAAGTGAAAGCATGGTGTCTGGGCAGGGGCAGGCATCTCGCACCTCCACACTGACAGATACATTATTAACACATCTTCATTCGAGGAAGTTGGTAACCTGCTGAAATGTGCTGAAGCAGAAAGACAGAAACAGGCGGCAGGAGAAACAGAGTTTGTTTTTAAACGGCACAGAAAAATCCTCTCAAGAATGAGTTTACAGAGTTTTAGCTCATTTCATCTTTTGTCCCAAAGAAAAAAGAATAAAGAGACCAAATCGTCCCTTCAAAGCAAGGAAATGGCGATAAAGAGCTCGGTAGTCCAAACAGAATCCGATCTGTCCTATAGCTCCATTTATTCTCCTTTGATTTAGTGTGTTTCTGACCTCCAGCTTCAAAGAGAATAATTAACTGCTGGATAAAAGCTGCTGAGTCAGTTCTGTTCATTTGATATCTGAGCACTTTAAACATTACACCACTGATGAGTGTCTTTTTTTTCATGGCATTATTATTCATACTCTAAACTGAGCTAGAAAAAATGATGAATAATAATCAGCCATGTTGAATAAATGCTGATAATGATCTTGGTTAAAAAGAAGAAGCAGGACCATAATTTCATTTGGTTTTAGTTTTTGTTTTCTTGATAATTGGAACTGATCATCTTTATGAGACCTTAAGTGTGTTTCCATCCAGTTAAACAGCTTTAAATCTTTGATGAGGTTTGGTGGCTTGGTCATATTTTTACAATGATTTGATTTAGATAAGCTGAGTAGTGGGTGACGGGCTCTTAGGGGAGTTTAAACCAACTGAAATTGACTTCAGTTTGTTGATTTCCACCCACACAGGAGCAAGAGGATACTCCAACAGCATCCCTCTTGAACCTGGAGCCCACTGAAAATATCATGGAGGTGGGATTGTGTTTGTGTTTACACATCTACAGAAATGACCAGACGGTCTTTATACAAGTGAAAGAGAGTTTGTTAAGTCATCACCACTCTGTTTCCTGTGTGAATTGCAGGTCAGTCCGGCGACACAAAGGAGGATCAGGGCCTCGCTCTCAGATCTGGACAATGAAGAGGCGATAGAAAACCTCTCCGTCCGCCAGCTCAAAGAGATTCTTGCCAGGAACTTTGTCAATTACTCTGGCTGCTGCGAAAAGTGGGAGCTGCTGGAGCGAGTGCATCGACTCTACAGAGAAAATGAGCAGAATAGGAAATCCAGTGAGCATTTTTGATTTGGACTTTCTTTGTGTTTTAAACCAATCTGTTTGCATTGTTGTTGTCATTTCATTAAAAAGCTATTTTTTCTCCTTTTCTTTCAGTGGAAAATGTGAGCATAACAGCAGGTAATTATGCGTTTGTGTTTTGGTATATGATATGTGCAGTTAGCTCCCACTCATGGAGTTGATAAGTCTTTACTTTTTAAAAGATTTGTTTGAACTTAACATTTTATATTAAAGGGCAAATCCAGTGTTCCTGAACTAATTGCTTCTCTTTATTACTGCCCATCCTTATCTATAAAGTGGTTGCATATCCTCCACCTCTCTGCAACAGTGGAGTTGGAGGTAAGATGTTTTTATGAAAAGCCACTTCATAGCATCTTTTGCATCTCCTCCATGAACAAATACTCTACATTACACTGATCATCCAACAGCAGTAAGGCATGCTGTAGCCATTTCTGCCCCCTTGACCCTTTATATCATCCTGTATATTATCTTGTTACAGGGACTCAAGTCATTATCTCCCGTCTTACTCGGCATCTCCACGTTCAGTCACTCTTCACTTTTTTCCAATGTGCATCATTTCACTTTATTTTGAAGGACAGCGTCTCATTTTGTCATTAATGCAATACAAGAGCTTTTACCTTTTGATTAGTTATCATGTTACCTCGGTGGCAGCGAGCCTCCATCAGGTGTAATTACACTGTCAGGCTTCCTAGAGGCTCCCTTGTTGATATCAAAGGCTTGAGGATCATATTAACCCACTTTGCGCACCATTAGTCAGACGTGTAGGCTGCAGCTCTGCTGGCTTTTTAAAGAAGTGAGCAACAGGAGCCAAATTCAGGCCAATGAGCCGAGCAGTCAGCTGTCAAACATTTAACTCCCAGAAACCAAAGATGATTGATTTTAGGCACACAAGAACATTTTTTGTCATTAGTTTTTATATTTTATATGTCAATTTCTACTTAAGAGAAAAGCAAAAGGCCCTTTATTGTACATTTTTATCTTTTTGACATAATTGACCTGCTATTTTTGTCAAAGCAGCTCAGTCTCAGATCCGATTCTTGTTGGTTTCTTCTCCTTTTTCACTCCCACTTTTTATGGATCTTAACATCATGTTTCCATCCACAGATGTTGTCAAAGGTCAGCTGGCGACTGACGAGAACTTGTGCCGCATTTGCATGGACGCCATCATCGATTGCGTGCTGCTTGAATGTGGTCACATGGTTACCTGCACCAAATGTGGGAAGAGGATGAGCGAGTGTCCCATCTGCAGGCAGTACGTAGTGCGGGCTGTGCACGTCTTCAAGTCTTAAAACTGCAGGCCCGAGGGCCGCTCCAACGTGCACGTGGCTTGAGCCGGTGAGTTTATCACTGAAGATGAACTGCTGTGCATGACATCTCACAGAGTCTAATGCTGCAGAAGGCACGAGCAACTTCCCGGTCTTTGAAACCAGACTGTTGCCTCTGGTCTACCACGGTTTGTACCCCCCCCCACCACCCCCTTATGCTCATCCCTGACACCCCCCTTACTAACTCATGTTCCAGTCCCGCATCTCCTCCCTGGTGGACCATCATCAGCTGCACCGGGACACTCACTCGTTCGCTCTTAGCTAAACACACAGCAGAACCATCACGTTCTACTCTCCATCATCTGTTTAGATTTTACTCAGAGGAGAGGAGAGCAGGCGCTCCCGTGGATACTTGAAGCGGACTGGGGTTTTTTTGTGTGCTGAAGGGAAGCAGTGTGATTTAAAAAAATATATATATATATATATATAAGATCCCAGGGTTAGAGTCAATATGGTTTACACAGTCATGTCACATGACACTGTGTTATCTCCTACAGTGTTCTTTAGGATGTGCAATATCAGTAAAAGAAAAAGAGACTTATGCGTTTCTAGAAATTATCGGTTCCTTTATCCAAACACCACATGCTGCACCAGGTCATCTCGTCTCACACACAGGAGAGTGTAAGATGCCAAAAATCATTCCTTTGATTAAAAATTGGGTTAGGACTTCACGGTATATGCATCTCATAACCAGCAAGCTTGGTGTGATAGTTTACGCCTTTTTTCTGTTTTTCCTTAAACAAACTTTAGGAAATAAGTGTGTACATGTAAACCTTTAAACAGCCACTGTGTGAATGTGTGTCCTCATCTAAAATCCAGATGTGGTATCTGCTGATAAGGTAAATATTAAAAGCGCTCACCTTCCGCCCTTCGTTCTTACTGAGCATGAAAGTTCATCCTGGAGCTTTTGAAACAGCAGTACGACAAAAACAAGAACACAAATGAACGGAGCTAGTTCAACTTACATCACGGGACCTGAGGAAGATCCTTATGAAGACCATGAAATGCAGCTAAAAGATTACATGGACCTTTAAGTTAAGATACAATTTTTAGCTCTTCATTCCTCTTCACTTTTAAATAACTTCCACCAAGCATCACCATTTCATTCATAAAGTCTACCAAGTGTCTTTGTTTGATTGTGTTGTCTGTTACTGTCAAATCTTAGGTAGGTAACAGGTGCTACTTCCTCTTTTCTGAGTGTTTCATCATCATCATCATCATCATCATGATGTTGTCACAGCGTCCTTCCAAACACCCAGTGAGAGGTAGAAGGGGCCTGGTTTACTTTAACCTGTTATGCAAATGAAACACTTAGTTTTCTTGTCATGAGATCCAGTTAACTCAGATGTCACTAAAATATCTGTGTGTACAGTATGCCTGTGATATGTTTCCCAAAAAAAAAAAGAAAAAATTGCTGTTAAGTGAATCGCATAGATAGTTTATATTGTTGTTTACTGATAAGTTTTAAATGTATATTTTTCCATGTACTCGGGAGACACCACGATTTAAGATTTGAATCAATACAAAAGGTTTAAAGATAAAAATATCGACTTTTTCAGAATGTATTTCTGGTCAGAAGATTTCTTCAGTCCTCTGATCGTGTCCGTCTCTCACCATTAAAGTTGCGTCCTGGTCTCGCGTTCTAGCTCTTTTTGTTGTTTGCTTCAGATCCAAACCTGACACTGACACCATGCACTGTAACAAACACTGTAACTCTGTAAGTCTGTTTGTTGATGCTGCTGTTTCTCAAAGATGTCATTCATGGGCAGCTACAGTATTATCAGAGTAAGAGGGTATCATGAACACTCATAATCCTGGATCTTTATATTTTGGAATGTGGAACCTTTTTATTTTGGTAAACAAGGGAAATTATTTATTAGATTCAATAAAATGCAGTACTACAAACCAGAAGATAAAACCCTGCTCTTTATTTTGTAATCACTCATGCACGTAGGTTGATGTTAACTTATAGTCAACACATAGACTGGCATGTGGTAAATTTTCACTTACTATATAATAATACAAATCTACGAACAGTGGTATTCTAATATGAGTATGTGTGTATATATATAGGATTTAACATTATTAAACCCCTTTAAGTCCATTTATAGTTGGCACAATTTGTGCATTAGCCATTCAGTGTAGGTCTATTTATACTTTTTAATTTCCTCTCTACAGATGTTTTATTCTTAGTGCCGTGATCTCACTGTAAACTGTACACTGTGGAGATACATCAGCTCTGCTGTGTCTCTTACGAAAAAGCTGCTCAGTATTGAAATGCACTAACGTTACTATGGTAACCGAAAGGTCTCCCAATTTAACCAGGGCTAAAGGCCAAAGGACCAAAATCACACACTGTTCAGTACTTAAAAAAGAATTTAATATCTCAAAAGTTGACTTAACTTTTGCTAGTGGTTTTCCACGTACATTATGTACACAGAACATTTACAGCAATGTACTAAAATACTGAATGGAGACATGGCTGTCTAGTAAAAACAAAAACTATTTGAATGTAAATCCATCCACTAAACAATGTCAAAAGGCACTCGAAAACTTTGAAGGCTTGATTTTTAAAAAGTTAAGTTTTGAGATCAAGAAAAAGGCAAATCTACTGAATAATTACACCATTGAGAATTTATTCAACAAGTTCCAATAGCAAAATTTGTGACAGTATGAACCAAACTTCTGAAAATCTCTTCTCAATAATGCCATAGTTTGCAATGTCTTTAACACAAAAGCCATAAAAAATAAAACTTTTAATAAAATATTTTAAACAAAATAATCAAGGTTTATAAATGTGTGTTTCAGTGGAATTTGTGACAAATAATGAAGAATTAACTAAATCCATTTTCAATTTTACATTTTCACATATCTTTCAGTAAAGGTTGTTGGAAGTTCTTCAAATACAATAAAGGACGTATGGACATTTAGTGTCATTAAACTCTCATCTTACTCTGTATTGTTATTTATGGCCCCAAAACAGAATCACTCAGCCTTGTGTCGAGAGCAGCATGTCGGCAGATTGGCATGGACTTGCTAAACAGATATACCAACATTCATTTGATACAATTTAAATAAGAGTATTCCTTATTAGTATGTCATCTCTAGTGTCACTATTATATACTAAAATTTCTGGGGTCAGAAATATTTTATAAAAAGTGTCATGAAAGGAAAAAATTGAGAATGTCCTTTTCCTTTTATAATTTGGCCTTGTGTGTTCTCATCTAAAAGATTTGTGCAAATGTAATCTCCTATTCCTGGGCTTTGTTGAGTCTTTAATTCTTGACTACTTTTTTTCATCACATGGAGTTCAGCTAAAGACAGGAGTAAACAGATGTTTATAGTATTTAACGGTTACTAACTCTACTGACTGTGTCGTAAGTCAATTTATTTTCTGCATGCAGCGCTAAAATGCTTCCTTTCACAAAGCACCAACATTAAAAAGTGATGTCTGACAGACACCTCTGTATGCAGGTATGTCTTTATAGAATATAACCCAGTAACTACAAGCTGTTAGTAGAATTAGCAGAACATTTTAGTATTGAAAAAATAGGCTTTATACACTGTACACTGTATAGTGTATGTGTGAATACATTCATGTATCCATATTTACTGTATCAGTGCAAATAAACTTTTTAAACTTTTTTTCTACATATCTCATCCACAAGGACATAGCAACATTGTATGTAGTCTTATGAAAAACAAAGTGTACAGTACCTGTGTCCAAACAGAAACAGGGCATTGACATATATATTAAAATACAAAAACACCCACACAAACACAAGCTACTAACCTACATTTTGGCAACAAATAATTGAACCTTTGCCTCTTTGCAACAAAGAGCTTAACAATAATGCCAAGTGATTATCAATTTCAATGGTATGATACTGTACACTGGTGCATTCAATACTGCACATAAATGTATGAAACATTTTCTGATACAAAAATATTACTCTATAATGCAACAAAACTTTGCATCGGAACAAAAAATAGTCTATGAACACCAGAAGATAATCATGGTACAATACATAAACTATCAATACAAAGAAATAAATAACTTATAAACAGGTGCAAACAACAACAAAAACATTTTTGCAATATTGCCTTTTCCGGACAAGATTCCCATTTTTACCTTCTGGCTCAGCAGCACAGTTTCCCTTTCCGTCCATTTTAAAAGAAACAGACAGAGATCCTCATGTCTGTTCAGTAGTTGGCAGATGTCGGAGACACAGTGCCGTTTCTCCACGGGCGCACAGTCATCTGCTGCCTCCATGTGGACAGTAGCTGCACCACTTGTAAATGTCAAAACTGTTCCTCTGTCTAGCTGATCTTTTGCAGCAGTTTCTCTTCTATCAGTTCAAACTGCACACTGACTGACATTTCTGCGATGAACTGGTCACATCCTTCCTTGGTCACCTGTTTGCAGTATCGCAGGTCGATGTGACATATGCTTCCGCATCGTTTGAAATAGGTCAGCGACTGGTCGGTGACCCTGTTACAAACTGCACAAGGAGAAATGGGATTAGAAGGAGAAGATGATGCATAATGGGTCACCTGTACTGACAAAAGCTATGACACACATGGATTAATCAACCCTAGGACATGAAATCAAAAGGCCCTATAATGGTGAGGAGGACCGCTGCACACAACAGGAGGCAAAAACATATTTGTCTTTCAGAGGTTTCCATAAATGTCCCTGTGTTTCACAACTTTAAACATTTTTTTAGAGCAAGCACAGAATCTGATCATTTTTAGTATTTTCCAATGAACAATGAAATATTTTTTGATGTAATTTACTACCTCTGATAGAATAGGAAGAAGTAACACCACAAAACATTCCATCAGCTTCTCAGTTCAAGCAAAAAATCTTCATGATAGTACAATTTAATGCAGGAAAATGGGAGAAGAAGAAGATGGGAAAGCAGAGAATGCTGTGTACTGGTGAGAGGGATCTCTCATTAGTGTTTATTGGACTTATTTTAGTCCTTCAACTACAAAAGATGATACTTTAATGCATCTAACGAATTCAAACTTCAGCCATGACAGAGAGTGAATCAAACGTAGGTATATTTACAGCCAACAAAGACCGGCTTGCACCTGACAGGTTGATGTCAGTGAGCGAGTCCCTGGTGGTCGTCCCTGCAGCAGTCAAGATGTTGACGGACTGGTCAGTCACATGGTTGCAGTAGCTGAGATCTAGCTTGGATAACAAGGGCATGTAACGAATGATGAGGCGCAGAGATGTGTCCGTTATGTCCAACCCCGCCAGACGCAGGTCCTCCACATTACGCAGCTTACTCCTGTTGTCTAACTGACCTACAAGGTTTATTTATAAAAGAGGACCGGAAAATAATAGTGGGACAGAGAAAAAAATGTATTTACTGTCAATGCATTGGTGCATGGGAATTATCCTTTGGTGGTAAATGTGTTTTTTAGTTGTTCACATCATAATAAATATATATATATAAATATTAATATATACCTGGTCTGTTATCTGTCGGAGGCGACAACAGGTCCCTCATCTGGGCGTCCTTCAGTCCTTCAACCCACTGAACATCCAGAGTTCGCAGAAGAGGACAGCTGGAGGTGCAAAGAGCAGACACTGCCACCCAGGAGCATCCCGACAGCAGCAGCACACGCAGACCTGCAGGGATCGCCAAGGCATACAAAATTTCCTGCTAAATCAAGCCACATTTGTTTTGTTCTTTTTCCACCCCTCTGAGGGGTGCTGCAACAAGCAGCAGCACACAAGTTTACTGCAGATGTATCTCATATTCAGCCTCATTGAGGAATGTGTCCTATTTTTAAGGTTTTTCTGTCTCCAGAGTTTCAGTTGATCTGAGGTCACAAAATAATAATACACGCAGTTGCGGTGAGTATTTTTATCTAATTAACTGTGTGATCCAACAAACAGATTTATAAGTAACATAGAGATTTTCACAATATAAACCATCTAGATCCAGAAAATTAGTAACACGATGGAGCCATATGGGAGCATGTTAGTGCAACACTTGGCTCTTATTTAGAAGTTTGACAAAAGGTAAATCTACACATTTCTATCAACAGTAGAAGAATTGTCACAAATCTGCCTGTAGTGATTTGTTTTCCATTGAAACCTCAAAAAACAACTTTCATTGTTAATGTCATTCAATTAATGATTCTGCTAATGTGTTTTTCCATAACCTCTAAAGAATCTAAAATTTACCTGGAATAACACTCTCAGTTTAATCAGTTTACTATCTTTCATGCCATAGAATAAGTGTGTAGGGAGAAGGACCTGCCCAGTGAGACTGCATTTTTAGGTTTTTGACTCCCTTTTGTCCTCGGCTTCATGAAATATTTAAAAAACGCACAAATACAAAACACTGTCACCTTGAGAACTCTATTTTCCATCTTATCTGTTATACTGCCTTTTTAGAAAACCAAACACAGAGAATTGCTTCTCTGGCTGAATATATTAACCTGGCAGTCTGTTGATGAGCCAGCTGAGTTGTTTTTTGGAGATGTTGGTCCAGCTGAGGTCCAGAGCCACTGGCTGTCTCCGGATGATACCGCTCAGCATGAGAGGTGTGATGGACTTACAGCGGTTTAGATTGATGTGCTTCCAGAGCCTCTTGTCACAGCACCTGGTGAGACATGCATTAGATACTTTCATCGCAACGCTGTGAGATGAAGTATGGAGGACGAATTTTCAACTCCACAGTGCGTACTCACCATCTGTTCCAGGTCCTGCAGACACGCATGCACACACAAAGATCTCTGTGGGTCAAGTGACTGAATACTGCCATCCACATTTCTCGTCGCATCACATGAGCTTCACCGTCAGTCAGAGGCAGTCTATCTGGTGGAGGGCTGATAGGAGGCGGCCGGATCACATGGCGCTCCATTTGGATACATTTTGGCGGTGACCGGCAGGGGAGTGGCCTGGGGCATATTGGTGTGATTGGTGTACTTCTGTTCCAACCAAGGGGCGAGTAACCCCGCGGTGTCCCGTTAACTTCCCGCCCACGATGTCGCAACCAGTCCCCCAAGTCACTGCTGCCATTATTAAGAGGCCATCGAGGCTTCTGGTCTTCCACATCATTCTCAGGCTCAGATTTTATTTGCCTGTGGTTTTGATTAGCCAGGCCGTCCTCTGTTTTCAGCGGACGTCTGTTTTGATTGGCCAGACCTTCTTCCATTTTAATGGCCCTACGGCTCTGATTAGTGGCTGAGTCCTCTGTTTTCAGTGGTTTACGGTTCTGATTGGTCACGGAATCCTCATTTTTCACTGGTCGTCGGTTGTGATTGGCCGAACTATCCTCCGTCTTCACTGAACCGTGGTTCTGGTTGCTCAGACAGTCTTCTGTCTTGGGAATATCTTGTTTGAACTCTTTGCTCAGCTCTTTGTTGGGGAGGCGTCGGCGCTGATGGCGGGCCTTAATCTGAGCAGAGCTCCTCTCCTGTGCATCTCCTGATTCACTGCTTGGCCCAGCTCTGGGGGAGTTGGAGGACTGCTCATTTTCTCTGGCTGCAGATGTCCTCAGCAGTGGACTTAACATGACCTTGCCTTTGTCCTCTGCACTACTGTCTCTCTCCTTTGTAAGTCGCTCCACATCCTCCTCCTCCTCCTCCTCACCTTCCTCATGTTCCTCATCGTCATACTCGTTTTTCTCCTTTAAAAGAATCCTGTCCAAGGAGAATCCATCTTCGTCGTTGTCATCCCGATCGTCATCTTCATCACCATGGTCATTCTCTGTCTTTATTTGACGCAGCAGCTTTGGAGTCACAGGATCATCCATTTTCTTTTTCTAAGAAAGAAAGAGAACATAATGATTTTTGAACAGAATTGTCAGTTTATCAGTGTGAATTTTAGAGTACTCTAAAGTTTTTCATTGTGACTTTTACTGTATATTCCATTTCAAGATAATTAAGGGATATTTATGAAATACTGACACATTCCAATCAACTTTTTAATGAAAAACAGAAAAAAATTTGTCCTAGAAATCCTCTAGGCCATTGTCTGCATATCAAGCAAATTGATACAGGGCCTTGACCCAAAAGTGGCTAGAATGCTTTGCATATTTTATATAGTTCAATTCCTCTCTTCTCAGAGTGTCTAGGTCCCTCTGAGACTCCTAAGTTATGGTGAGCTCCAAAGCTGTTTGCTTTCTGCTGCTACAATATGACCTGCTGGACCAACTACAGATGTTAATCCTGCAAAAATCTATACTATAGCTATCTATTTATCACAATACAAACAATATAACGCATATTCCACATTGCTTGGATGAAATGATTGGAAATTACCAAGTGTGGCATTTTATTACTGTACACAACAAAGGTGTGTTGTTAACCTTGGAAGCACCCATCACATCGTATGAGATTCTTTGTTCAGTGTAACTGAGAAGAGTACAAACAGATGAAGGTCTTACTTTCTTTTTCACAATTACAGGCTCATCATTGGTGTCAAAAAGTTTTCGCTTTTTCCTTAGTGGATTGTCCTCAAGCCTTGGTCGTGGCATACCATCCAGAGACAGCAAAGGGGGGCGTTTCTTTGGAGGCTCTTCATCTTTCCTCTTGGGGATTTCTTCCCGCTCTGCTTTTCTCTTCACAGCAGATGTGGTGGTCAAAGCAGTAACAGTTGCTGTAGCCACCATGGGGGGATCAGGCTCCTCTTTTGAATCCCGGTTTAAGCGTGGTTCTTTCAGCAGCGAGCCGGGAAGGTTTGATGCATACTTAAACCCAGGCCCCCTTTTTTGCTTTGAGGCCAAAAGGTTAGAAAAAAGAGAGCACAACTTTATTTTACTAGTTCTGAGATTGTGAGAAATATTTAAATGTTCAGTCATTTCATGAGTCAAAGTCATACAGAACAACGTCCACACAGATGCTTACTTTCCCTGTTTTCCCAGCATGGTTGCATTTTGGGCACTCCCAGCAGTTTGGCAACTCATCATTGACAACTCCATTTGAATCTTTTACCTGAACAAAAGAAGCACATAGAGATTTTGTAATAATGGAAGACAAGTATAAAGGAAACACATGCTCAATCATTCTAAGAGCAAAATTTACGGTAGGATTTTTCAGTACACTAATAAGTCACCTTAAGACAGTTTGGATGAACAATCTCATTGCAGATGGAGCACTCCATGAGCATGAGGTTAAATTTTTCCTCCTCGTCCTCCACAGTGTCTTCCTTCCCTGCTTCTCCACAGACCAGACACACTGCTGTGTGTGGCAGGACAGGCTGGAGAAAACACACAGGGGAGAAAATAAGGTCAAATCACATCCTCTTTTAGAACTATACCTTTTACCCAAACTAGCTAATCTACACTCCCTACTTTGTCATTTAATATATATTTGTTAAAGGTGCTATTACAATGCTGCACTAGCTATCTCCAACGTCTTGTGTATACTACCTGTGGGCTAAACAGCATACAGACCCTGTGATTTATGGAAATGTGATGCAAAGCATATTACCATGATTTCACAACATTTCAATGCCAAGGCTTGTAATCACCCACTCACAGAACTCCACTAAGTAGCCAGAAAATTTTATTTACTTTTTTTTTTATTTTTAATTTTTGATGAAAACATTCTATTAATTTTTATCTGTATATATTTACTCTGAGTTCAATATGACATGAAGTTAACAACTTCCAGCTTGTCGTACATACTTAACAGTTAGCATGTGTGGTGCAGTATGTAATGATGAACTGTGGAGTACACTTAGCTCTGAGTATTGCTCTGAACCAGTGAAAGCAGTGTCAGAATCAGCTTAAGATCACAAGAGTGGAAGATGGGACAGATTCCAAGTCTCTGACTTTAAAGTGTCCAATCATTCAAGCTTAATCTATCTTGTTGTCTTTATACCGTCTACTGCAGAAATAATTAAACCCAGTCCCCTTTACATGTCTCTATCCATGGTGCTGAAACATTCAAGCACACTCTCCATAGTCATCTTCAAGTTCTGCTACCAAACTTCTGCCACTGGCATTGCTTGACTTTATAATCATTACCTTTGTGGCCATGACAATAAATGGAGAATAGTAACTACCCATAGCTCAGAGTTACCACAGCAACCACCTGGGACACAGTATCAACCTATTTGTGCTGTCCTAGCAACCATTTTTAAACAGCCTAGTAACAACCTCTCAACCATATGCACACCCAACAATGAGGTATTCAAAATTAAAGGAAAGCCACAACTGCTAAGAAACTACCAATGAGTTAGTTTGAGGTTTTGAGGTTGGCTGAAGGCTGTAGCTACATGTTAAACAAACACAGAATGTATTTCCCAAAATGTCAAACTGTCATTCCTCAGATACATCACCAGAAAATTCAGAGAGGACAACAGGAACAGGGAACTTACTGCAATGCACTGCCTCATGATGCAGGATTGTTTCATACGGCCTGGCCCACCGAACTTCTTCATGTCTTTACAAAAGTGGCACTCTCCACACTCGGTCCGCAGGCATGCCTCACACTTCCGACAGCGGGTCCTTCTCCTCCTGGCGCCAGATGTTCCCCGACTAGCTGACAGCTTGACTGCTGATGCAGGAGAAGCTGCCATCTTAGGTTTTGGCCGATTGGGAGGCCGGGGCTAAAAGGATAACGAGGATATACTGTCAAGCACCTAAAACTATGAGTAAATAATTGTACAAAAAGGCATCAAAGGTCAGATGAATTTGTTTGCTGATGCATACGTGAATATGTGAATTCTTTCTATTTCTATTATTCTGCTACATTGTATGCTACTAAAACTACATATAAACACATAAAATATATACAAGTATAATAATGTAAGTGCAGTTGTAAATATATAGAAATAGTGTGAAGCAAATTCGAAGCATGTAGTTTGTAAAACTGTATGTGGCATACTTTTATTGTCAAAAAAAAAAAAGGTTTAAGTTTGGGGTCCTCATTTTACTGTATAGAAGCGTGTCAACAAAAATAGATCTAAATATATACATATAAAACTATATCATTTTGATCATTCAGTGATTTAGATTTATAAGTAAAAGAAGACATGTAGAACATAAATCTGATGCTCTGTACTGCTTAGCATTTCATTTAATAATGTTGCCATGGCCCAATAATAAGGACTTAATCAAGGTATATAATATGAAAGACCGACATATCATATGCATTTTAGCTGGGGTCAGTGTTATGCTGGATGTAAGTGGTATTTCCTGTTCCTTTCTATGCTCTTTCTGATTCTTGGTCAACGCTTCCAAACACATACATGTTAGAAAGATGGGAAATAGCACCTATTTACTTATGTTACGTATATAATGTATATTTTTAAAAACAAACCTGATCATGACATGCTGTTTATAAATATATTATTCATGGCTGTTAAAGCACAAGATCCAGGAGAAAACAAACACATCAAGAATGTCCCCAGAGTAGTCTTCCAGATTTAGCACTTCACTTGCTTGCATTTTCCTACTTCAAAGAGAAGCTGCACTTATGGCTACATTTCACACATGGATCACTAGGAGCCATCATTGTGTGTTAGGGGGCGTGCAGACAGATTTATAACAGTGCACATTAAACGTGCTCTATTTAATAGGAGTGGGTAATGGAGATGAGATGCCTTTGATCTGCATCATTATTGCTCGTGTTATATAGTTTGCTCCTTTCCAAGTTTAGAACACAACCACAACAATGTATTTTTAAGATGAAAACCACATGTCAAAATGCTGCCAACTATGCCACGTGAGGAAATGTGTGAGATGAAATAAATGAGAACGCAGAGTGAAAAACACTGCAGCTCTTGGAAATGAAGATCAGATTTCTTTAGTTACATCGGCAGTGCAGATTTTCCTAGCGTCAGCATAGCAACAGCCACGTCCCATTCCCTAACCGAACAGTCTATGACACACAGACTTGTAACCAATAAGAACTGTAATGAGACCCTCTAACAGAAAAAGAAAGCAGCCCCAATCTTAGGCATATTACAATAATTTATTCTAACAACAGCCATGAAAGAGGCATTCAGATATGTGGGTACCAGACAGGATTAGAGTGAAATATTGGGGAGGGGTTGGTTGGGCGTGTGCAGTCTGTACTGTACTATTCTGTTCTGGAGGTATTCAGAAGGATTACAGACAGGAGGATCACTGAAATGAAACCAGTGATCCCAGAAAAAAAAACCCAGCACTGTAGCTAAAGCACCATATACTGTAATGCTGCCTCTGTATGGTACAAGAGTCAGACAACAGGTCCAAGTTATGATCAATCTACTGCTGTCAGAGTACATTAACCGACAGGTACCCATTGTGGTGTACGCTGTCTTAATGTGTGCTCTGTTACACCTGGAACTTGAACTGCATTTTAGGGGGTCAAATTCAATATGACAGAAAGAAAAAGATTTCAGACTACTATCCTTATCGTCTCGTAAATCCCCTCTAAACCCCCTACTGTCTGCTAAGGGGGTGATCACTGAAGCAGATATACTTCCGACAGAATTAAATTACGATGTCAATAAAGAGGTTAGCAGCAATGTTATGCCTCTCAGTTTAAGTGACTACCCTCTTAGGTAGTATTAGGTAATGTCTTAGGTTATAGTCCACTGGTAGCACTGGTAGTCTTTTAGTTAAACCTCACACACATCAATAAAGAATATAGTGTATACATGTGTCCCTCTTTGTACAACAATAAGGACACTTCAAGTGATCATTTAGTAATTCTTTGGCTCTTCAGTGCTCATTCATCTGGCAATCATTATGAGAAGCAGACTCTTATGTTCACTGACACAGCCTTGGCAACTCTTGAGCTACTGTGGAGAACAGTGGAAATCAATTATTGTAGTGTACTCAGCATCACTTTAAGCACAATAAGGACAGCATGTACTGAGCACAGATTGGAAAAACAATAGGATGAACTGTTTTGCCAATCAAATAGCTGAATATAGCAGAAATACACGAGATGTCTACATTAATATGAACAGTTCCCCACCACATTTTTATAACACATCTGAAATTATTGTGATCCAAGTTCATTATTTCCCTTTACGTTGTCTTAGAATATGCATGGAAACAACTGACTTGGCAAAAAAAAAAATTGGTTCACATGTTCCTAGAAGGATAACTTTACTGTTTAGCTTCAGAGATGGCATATGTTGTCAAGCTGATGCTGCACAACGTGTGATTGCTCAAGTGCACGATATGTAGGATTTCAGCCCAGATTTTACTTGTGAGACAACATATTACAAACAAACTCCAATTAAAGCTCTGGTGTGTATTGCTCCAAAGAAACGATGAACATTGGATTAAATAACAGCAATAGTTTTGGTTAAAAAAAATAAAACTCCTTAGAGTATGCACAACATGCCACGTTTTCAGGATGTTGAGAAGATACTGTACAAGCAGGTATTGTGGAAGGTGAAATAATTCACAGTTTTTTCAGATTGTTACTAGATGCTCAAGTGTTAGAGAATTTGGGTTTTGGGCTACACTGCATTAACTCTAAAGAGTTACTAAGTCTGCTGTAAATATCTTTAATTGGAGTTCAAAAAGCTTAGCTGACATCAAAAACAGGTGTATTCATGTCACTGAAACAAACTGATATTGAATGCTTGATGGTATTTGTCAAACCAGAAAGAGAAAATAAATGTTTTTTAAATTCAAAAACATAAAATTAATGTAAAGGGGTGTGGTTCAGAGTTACATAATAGAAATATCTAAATTAACAAACAAACATTTCTTGCTGTGTAAGCAAGTCACATCTGAGATGGAGCTGACATTCAACGATACCAAAATATCATTTTATAATGACTGCACTCTCTTAAACACTTACTGGCACGATAAAAATTTTTTCTGTTCATGAACATCCGCTGCTTTTGCAATAAAACCATGAAAGATTAATTCCCTGCATCTGCATGAATTCCCATTACTCTGCTTCTCTCCTTTCAAACAACCAATAGCAGCCCTGAGGCTCTGAGCTATATAAACACAGCCCTCTTCTGATCGCTGGCTTTACCTGACAAAAACACACAAGCATGCACACACAAACAGAAACAGAAAACCTAACAACAAAAAAGAAAAACAAAAACAAAAGGCAAAAATCAAAGACCAAGCTCAAAAGGCAGGCTGAATCAATGCATTTCTTTCCAGGTAGCTCCATTTCCTTGCTGCCCTGTGATGCTGAACGCTGATCTGTCTGGCACAAGCATTCCTCTGGTGGCCTCTCTATGCCTTCCTGCAGGGGATTGATGTGCTAACCTGCTCAGAGTCTGAGTCGTAGTCCTCATCATCAGCGCTCAGCGACATGGCCATGGCTGGTTTTCACACACCGTCCAGCTCACAGCAAACTGACATGGCTGCAGTCTCCTCCTCCTTGTACTCCTGCTACTGCTGTCTGGCCTACAGCCCTTCCTCCTGCTCCAAAGCTCCACAGCTCCACAATACCACAAGCAAATGTAGGAAAAACAGACAAGCCTGCCTCATTAATATGGATCAACTCCCTGTAAAAGAGGAGGGGCAATGGGGAGAAAATGGCCAATGGGAGGCTGCTGTGCGTCCGATATGTGCTGGGGTTGTCTGCCTCCAGCCAATAGGAAGAGAAAATGCAGAAATTATGTTGTCATATTCATGATGAGCACCACAGGAAGAGGAGCAGGCTCTGCACAGCCAATAGCGCCAGATGGCATCTCATTACAAAAGGCAAACACAAAGAGGCCCAACAACCAGCAGCTGGGCTTTAGAAGGATGGGTGGGGGTGATCCAGAGGCTCCACAAAACCAATAGAAATCACTTCCATACATTCATATGCTTCCCATCCCATCCCATCCTTCCTCTTTTCGAGGCTTATCTGCCTGTTAATAAGGTTATGTGTTGTCTGGACGATTAAATAGTTGCAGACAATTAAAACAAGAACAATGAATATGAAATATAGTCATACTCTGTATATAGTATACTCTGACACTTACCAATTAAACTATCCAAACATATTGCCATGAGAATATAATGTTTTCTTCACCGTTATTTTGCACATTTTGCACAAATGCAGTTTTTATTTTCTTTAAATCCGAGAACACTTAAAACTAAGAGAATCTGTGCATTACTTAAGTAATTAGTATTCCGACTTTCTATGTGGGCATTAATGAAAATCAAAGAGGTAAAGGTATTATTAAAATTATCTTTTATCTCATTTTCATAATGAAGGCAGAAACCTTAATGTTGATCCTCAGCTCAGCTCAAGGCTCAATGAAATCACAGGAGAAATGATAGAGATATCAAGACACACAGGCACTTTGGGTCTGTAGCTGTTTAACATTCTTACAATGTCACAGCTTCACATTCACTTTCTCTTAGGCAGTATAGCAAGGTGATCCCCAAAAGGCACATAGGTGATGAGTATCTACCCAGACTAAGACATGACTGAGAATGTCATTTCCTTTTTAATTGCCTGTCATAAATACAATGACTACTGATTTCTGCAAACACCCAAGCCAGTTATCAAAAATGCTGATACCAATTTGAGCTCCGAGTCAGCTTGAAATGTGCCACCAAAAATTAAAGCCATGATGTGGTTTGGATCTCTCAAAGGTCAAAAATAAGTGTCATATAGCTTTTTTCATAGTAATCAATGTTCTGTGTTTATATACCTACAGTTTACTTCAAACAAACAATTGTTTTGTGATCATGAGCACAAACTAAATTGTATATGACATGTATGTTGTGTGACAGCATAATATAATATGTTCAATGTGTTCTGGGGGAGACGTGGGCTAAATAATAATAAAAAAAAACCCAACTCATTTTATATTTCTTTAGGCACCCATGTGGCCTTTTAACTGCAAATTATGCAAATAATTACAACTACTGCTCTAGGGAAGGAGTGCAATGAGTGTCAAAGCAAGACAGTCAACAATGAGTAAGAGGAACTGAGAATAATGAGCAAAGAGATGGAAGTACCAAATCTGTACTGATTTGTAACAATTTGAACAAGAAAGTGTTTTTACCATTACTGGTTTTAGTTGCCACTAGTAAGATTAATCTGCTGACTGTGGCTGCATCACCACCTCTGTAACTCCTTTAAAATAAGTTCCACTTTGATTCAAATATTATTCCTTAAAGATGGATGCTTAAAAGTAAAAGGCTCTACTTGTGTTTCTGACAGCACAAAGAAAATTTCACAACTCCTAACTTTTTAAATCAAAAGTGAAGCAACAGGTGCATAAAATCAATGTGCAAAGTGACCAAGCCCCAATCGACTTCAATTAAAAGCCACAAGCAATTAGAATGTGTCACAATGCTCCTGATACATTCTTACCTTTATAATTTTCTTAGGCCAGTACACCACAGGAAGTCCAGTGATCGCCAATTTGGGGTCATCATCAGAATGTTCTTTTAAGACAACCTGAATGGCCACAGAGGATATCAAAAAGTAAAAACGAACTGTGTGATGTCTATTATGTAAATCAATGCGTGTAACTCAATTAAATTCCTGTCTGACTTTGTTTTTTATTTTTTTCGTTTTTTACCTTCACGTCCTCCAGCAGAGCTTGTGCATTTTCTATTCCCTCTGGGACACATTTCTTATTTTCAGGGAGTGACTCCAGCTTCTCGACCAGTATCCTCAGTCCGCTCAGTTCATACTCTGTCATATGAGTCCATTTACTCTGAGGCTCTGAAGCCGGGGAGTCAGAGGGGGTTTTGGGGAAATCTAGAGAAGTAGAGCCAAGATTACAGCTGTCCTCAGAGTCAACAGATAAAACGGTTTTGATGTGTTGGCCCCTTCCATTGTCAGGAGAGCAGGGACCATCCTGAGTGACTCTCTCTGTTTTGTCACCCTGGTCCTCCCTCACTTGAGTCTCACATGAGTCCTCATTCATGTCCTGGCTCCTTGAGTCAGAGGAGGGGCTCTCTGTGTTTGCTTTTGTCTCATAGTCTGAAGGAACAAAAAAGGTGAGAAAATGTTATAGAAAATTACTTAATTAATAATAATAATAATAATAATAATAATAGCAGAGAACCAGAGTGAATTATATATCCAACAGTAAGAGGAACTTTGAAAATAAACGGTTGAAGAGCTTTTCCTCCATTTGTTCCTGTGTTTATAGCTTAACAAGTGTCAATTGGTCTTCTTTCAAAAGATGACACTGCCTCTTTTCCCAGTTTGCATTGTCAAAGACAACCTCATGTTCTGTAATCCCACCCCTTCAGATATAATGACCTCACAGGCTTAACAGGTTTTGAGTCATGAAAGTGAAAAGAGGGCTAAAGTTCACGGATGGTGTAACACAACCCTTAGACTTAAGGAGGTGACAAAGCTGTTGCAGCAGAGCCTGTTTAAATGCAGCAGAGCAGATGGAGATCAGAAAAATTATTAATTATTAACAGCTAATAAGACATTTAATAATTTGAGAGGGCTAATAACAACTGCAGTACAAGTTTTTGGCAGTGTATGAGGAGACAAGAGATTTATCAAAATGGCTGCATCACTAGATTATACTGACCCATTGGTGCAGGCTCTTTACGGATCTCCTGAGAAAGGTAGGACCGCTTAGTCAGGCAGTGCAGGTATCTCTCCAGGACATACCAGCACATCTCATAATAGAAGGGAAAACGAAACTTGGAATGAACCTGAAAACAGGGACAATAAAACATGTATTTACATGCACTCCAGTAATCTGGTTGTTATTGGTTATCTGTAGTTTCCTAAATACCGTGTATTTAAAAACCAGGTTTAGATGCTAGTGCTCTGCTTTCATGCATGCATGTTTACTGCAAACTTCAGACACTGCTATGATGTGAGCTTCAGCCATATTTACCTGAAGCAATATGTTTCTATGCCACTACAGAACTGGTCCTCTTATGTACATAAAATTAATAGGATTATAATTTTTTATTATACAGCAAAGGAGAAGTGAGCTGCACAAATCAAACCATATAAGCAGCATCTCTTTCCCTGGTCCTCTAGAAGAAATCTCTGGTTTAATCTGTTTTAGGCAGAGTTAAGTGTACAGCAGTGTAGATCAGTGTTCAGTCACACATCAGTGTAGGCCTCTACCTTAGTCCTATTCTCTATCTCATGGATGGTGAGCTGCATGGGAATGTTAAAGCTGTGCAGAATGTTGCCGCCAAACACTAGTGTATCCTCAGGAGTGTAGACAGCATGAATCCACCCTTAATTTTAAAAAAGAGAAAAGTTAAAATGATTATCTAAAAGGATTCTAATAATTATATAGGATTCATGCAAACTCCCCTAGCTGAATGTATTGTATAATGCTCAGTGAAAGCTTAGCGTTTCTGTTCTTTTAAGTGGCAGCTAATCTATTCCAGCCTGCTGCTTAAAAACAACCACGCCAACACACCAGATGGAATGAAGAAGGTGTATCCTTGCTTAAGCTCCACTCTCTGGCATCCATCAGCTCGATCTCCTAGGAAGACATCACTCTGCTTGCCTGACAGGACCCAGTCCTCATACAGGGCTAGGTTATGATTGGTGGGAGGAATGAGCCAGAACACCTGAAGAGAAGGAGATATTCTTAAAGGTTATACAGTACAGTCCTGGCCAGGTTAGATGAAGCATCAACTCTGTAACTGTCATACTCAACTTTTTTAGAAATATTACCACAAATGTTGTTAATTTCTCCTCTGAATGTGTGATAAAATTAATACTAATAAGTGGAGGCACAAAATGTCTGGTATGTTTGTAAAAGTTCAAATGAACTTACTTTCTGTCCCTTGAATACATGATACCAAACTGAAGTTCCCCCAAAATCAATGTGGAAATCTGTGTAGCAACCCTTCACACTCATCAAACAATACCTACAACACAACAATTAAAAGACAAATTAATAAAAAAAAAATGCAAATTGGACAAAATACAAAGCATGGCTTTTCTAATTATAGAAACAGTAATCTCATTTGTGTTTGACAAAACATTAGCTACCAATGCAAACCACTCACAAGAGCAATGTACCACAGAAAATTGTTCACAGTAGAACATGGTTCCTCTGGAAATTAATTGGACAATGATTAGCACTGTGGGACATAAATAAATTACCATTTTAGCTCTGTTTATTTGAAAAGATCTATGCACCGAGGTGTAAACAAGAATTTAAAAAAGGAAATCTTTACACGGTATGATGTGCATCTCACTGAGATGACATGTTTGGTTTTTTGTTTTTTTTTTTAACAAATGTAGAGCTAGTTAGGGGTTGCTGCCTCTGATTTCTACAAAACAACAGTTACATAGTTTTTGACTGTTATGTAAATTGGATGAATTCCCTCGTGTAAATCATCTGTGGTGTCCTCATTTGTATGGCCATCAAGGTCATTCTGAACTAAAAATGAGACCACAGCTGGGCTCAAAAATATCTTTGGAGCAATAATTAAAATTTTGCATATTAAATAAGCAAACTTCACTTATATTACATAAGATAGTGGAGCAAAGACAGAAAATGATTTAGGAGTCCAACAAAACTGCTATTTTCATCATAAATGTATGTAATCATTATTTTCACTGTTCCTAATACAAGTTGGAGATAAATAGCTAAAACAGCTTCCTCAAGATTACAACATGTTTGTGTTGCTTGTTTATTGTTTTTGACTTTTTTGACTTTTCATAATACATATGTACATGAGAATGGCTTCTTAGAACAATATATCAATGTGTCAAATTAAATTCATGCCTTATACTGATAAGAGATAGAAAAAAACGCTACATCGATTTTTTCTCTCACAACATTGTGACAGTTAGCAATTTCCAAGAAAGCTTAAAAAATATTACATCACACCGTATTTCCCACAGTTAAAATGGTCTGACTTGGAAACATTCTAATTTTCAATTAAGTTCTGGTCCAACCATGACGTCTGCACTAACATCAAGGATCCCTTAAAGAGCAAAACAACAGATAAAGTTCACTAGTAGGAACCAACAACTAGTGGACAAACTCGGATGAAAAATGCTTGTGTGTAGTGGTTAAAATGAAGGTGGAAATCTGTTACTAAAGTAAGGATCATTGAAACTAATCTTTTGGTCTTTCATCTTGTGCAGCCTGGTACCTATCACAACCACAAGTTTAACCTCAATGGCAAGCAGGAAATAAATATCATTTGGGTGATTATACATAACTCAAAAATTTAAGTGAGGTCAGTGGGGTCTCTTTGTAATGGGAGGAAATATGAACACCAAAGGTTGAAAGGAACAGCACATTTGGTTTTGATTCTTGGCTATGTACGGATGACATAGCAGACTGGCAGAGAGGTGTCTGCCCAGTCAAAGCACAGCTGTTGTAAACCATCCTCCACCATCGAAAACTCTGCTGCCTAGCAACAATCAAGAGCACTTACAGGAGGTGGATAACACCAACAGCATGAAGTGCTCTACACCAATGGAGCAATAGATGAGCCATTCAGATGGGAAGGGACTTTATATTGGCTGCCAAGGAAGGAAAAATCTTATTCATGTTTTTTTTTTCTTTCTCTACACATAATTTCTTTACTCATAGACTGTACAAAGGTCCAAAGAGGGTTTTATGAAAACAAAATAATAACAACTAAGTTCATTCATACCTTTGTACTTTAGGGTACTTCATCTCTGAGATTACATTGGTGGCTTCTGTTTGGCTTTCTTTCAGATTAGGAGGCCACATGTTGTCAACCCAGTCAACTTGATCCACCTGTGAGAGCAATCAAAACTGCACTTTTAGCATCCATGTCAGCATGCCAGTGTTGTTTGTGGATTTTTAAAACATTTTTTAAAAAATAAAGTGCCATGTTTGTAACCTTCATACGATCTGTCAAAGCATCATACAATGAGGGTTATATTACCACTGTGGGTCGCTTGATGAGGTTCTCCAATTTAGTATGACTGAACTCTAAACTGATGACATTGAAGAGTTTGTCCCGTTCTTCCTCCGGCGTCTCATAATATCGGACAAACTGAGCCATGCTCATTTCAGAGCCTTTCTGAGTACTCACATCCATGACATCCACAGACCGACGACTGCCTGCAAGAAGTGACCAGGACACTAGGTGAGATTAACTGAGTGCTTCAAATGTCATTGACATTTTATACAATCTAACTGCAAGATGGAGTAAAAAGACATATAAAGAAAGAAAAGTTGTGTTGGTCACAGTTTCCAACATGAAAAACTGCAGCATCTTCCTACATATATGTATTTAACCTTCTCATCCACTAGGTGGAGCAGCTTCACCCGAGTCATGCGCTCAGTCTTCACTTTTAATACTGTATTTTAGTGTATTGGAGAATGAGTCACGTTGAAAATTTGCTGATTACACTCTTTAATATATTAATAACAGAAAATAAAAAGTGTGAGCTCCTAGATGGAAAGTAGGATTTTTTAAGTATTACAAAGAGTTCCCTGCCTTATGAGTGAGTGTGGACATGGAGATTCACACCTGCATCCTTATCCATCAAGTACATACTTTGAAAAACTAGTGGTTAACTAGTGATAAGATAGGTACCTGTATTCACTAATTAGTCAACATCATAACAAACCAAAGACAACATTACTGTTATAACAAGACATATGTTGAGGTAATTTTAAAATACTGTAACAACAATATTATAATTTTATCATTTTGGGGAGGCTGTCTTCAATCAGTGTGATTTATGCACAAACTAATGACAAATTTATTGCATGAACTGTTATACGGCATGACCATGATTGTGAATTATTCTAAATTACAATATTGAAAAGCTTTGTCTCGCACTAACTAGGCAAGTAGTACTACACCAGCTCTTGTTCTCTGGTTTGGCAGCTGGAATACTTGCCCCAGAAGTGAGATAAACCTAATCTCACTTTGTGTAATTGCTACTTCAGTAAACATGCAAGGATTAGTGTCTGTGTGTGTGTTGTTGCCTTCAACTTACCAACTAAACCTTTAATTTCACTGACAGTAAACTCTGGATCAGGCATTCTATGTGAATCAAAGACAGTGAGAGATGATATTCAGTTATTTTGTGTCATGCATTGCCAATTTGTAAAAAGCATTAATATAAAGTAAATAATCTTAATGATTACTCTTAGGCACTGTGGGTAAACAGACAAAATAGGCTTCTCACCTGATGCCGAGTCCAGCTTTCTCTTTAAAGATGAGCGGGATCCTGAGAGCTTCCTTTTGCACATACTCATAAGTGAACTCTGCAAGTCAGAGGGTGTGTATTTTATTTAATTTCATTTATATAATATAAACATGCACAGCAATATCAGTAGCAATGGCTGATCATAGGGAAATATCTTACTAAACTTACCTTTACCCTCCATCAGGTGGACAAAGTTTGCGCTGTAACTGTCACTGACGAGCTTTTCCTCGACACTGAAACCTCTGATATTTGTAATTTCCTCAACATCAGACAAATCCTCGTTTTCGTCGTACATCCTCCGGCAGATGGAGCGCTGCCATTGAAAACGAGATGATTTACATGACAAAACTGAAGCACGCGTAGAGAGCGAGCTCACACTGTCACAAAGGGCCCTGTGTGTGTGTGTACAAACACACCGTGTGACTGACAAAGTAGAAGAACTGCACAATATTTTATTCCAAAGTTTAAAACTGGATCATGGTGGAAGTTTTACTCAATAATAACGTGTTACTTTACTGCAGTTGTCCCCCGCCCCCCAAATAACCGATAAACGACACTTGTCCCGGCTGAGGGCAGCCGTTATTGTTGCTACGTTGGAGATAAATGTGAAATATTTGCAGGATTAAACAGAATTAGATGTTGGTTTATGTTGTTTGCACTAACAAGCGCTCGTAAAACTATCAGGGAATACGGAATAAGTTATAAAAAATCAAGAACACCAGGTCTATCGTTAGGTCTCTGACTTGAACAGTTTTAATGACTTGACTGATATCCCAACGGTTACAGTTGCAAACGTTAGCTTTGCTAACTAATTAGCTCGCTGCCAGTCTGGTTTCATAAGCTAACGTTAACACAGCAGATGGTACACACCAGCCTGCGTCCAGATTCAGCACACGTCTCTGCGGGCTGAGCCATCGTCTCTTGCGGGTGTTTTCCGGCCACTCAGTTTCGGGAAAGCATCTTCGTGCGTGGCGAAGTTAAAGCAGCACTTTAGCTACACGTTTTTCAGGTTCAAAACAAGGGAACCATGTTTTGTGTATTACGTCACCGCCAGGAACCAAAACATTGTAGGACGGCGTCACTGCATGTCAGCCCACCGCTTTTCATCTGCTTTAATAAACCAGGAAACATCAACCACACCGCACTCATCACTGTTGGTTTGTGCCTCAACGAGCACCACTGTCCTAAGGAATCTATGAGCAAATAGGGGCGTAGAAATTAAGAGAAGGGATTAAAAAAAATGTACCACTGAAAAACGCAGCCATTATTCATTTTCATTCATTTTATCAGTTAAATTTTCACTTTTTGTGTGCTGTACGTGGCGTGGATGACGTCGATTGATGTTTTAGTGCGTTTAACCATCCAAGCTTTTATTTTTCATGAACTTTTTAACTTATATTTTTAAAATTACTACACTTCGAAGATGACGATAAAGCAGATACCAGCCTGGGGCTGAGAATTATCCCCCATTTCCGAGCAAATATGAAACCAACAGTTTGACACAGTGGCGGATGTTGTCCTCGGGCGCAAGGGCTTGTGGGTAATGCAAGGTGCAGGCACGCTGGAGACTGGTGGTGGAAAAAATAGCTTCCGCAGTTCCGTCAGCTGGCGAGGGCTGAATGTGTGTTAGTGTGCGCTGTTAGCATGTTGAACACTTGTTTCTGTTGCGTCCCGTAAGAGTCACGACGTGAAGGACACCAGCGCTGCTCGTCCGGCCGTTTGATAAAAGGTACAACATGAGTCTGAGCGAGCACTCACTGCAAGCCCTGTCCTGGAGAAAGCTGTATTTGAGTCGAGCCAAACTAAAGGCTTCCAGTCGGACATCCGCTTTGCTATCTGGGTTTGCTATGGTAAGACTGTTTCCAACACGCTCCTCTTAGTTTTTAGCAGCGTAATCAGTCACGTGGTGCGGGAGTGACTTGTCTAAAGTTGTGTTTCCTCTTGTCTTCCTCCTCAGGTGGCTATGGTGGAAGTGCAGCTGGACAACAGCTATCCTTACCCTCCTGCTCTCCTTATTGCCTTCAGTGCCTGCACTACTGTTCTTGTGGCAGTTCATCTGTTCGCTCTGATGGTCAGCACCTGCATTTTGCCCAACATCGAGGCTGTCAGCAACGTCCACAACCTCAATTCTGTGAAGGAGTCTCCACATGAGCGAATGCATCGACACATTGAACTAGCGTGGGCGTTTTCCACAGTTATTGGTACCCTGCTCTTCCTAGCTGAGGTGGTCCTACTCTGCTGGGTCAAATTCTTGCCAGTTAAGCCCAATAAGTCCAGCAATAATACAGTTTCATCTGGTGTGGCTGCTGCTATTACCTCCACTTCTATCATGGTCCCCTTCGGTTTAGTCTTCATAGTCTTTGCTGTGCATTTCTATCGCTCTTTGGTCAGCCACAAGACTGACAGACAGTTTCAGGAGCTGGAAGAGCTTTCTAACCTTACCAGGCTTCAAAATGAGCTGGACAACAGAGGGGAGTCTTCCATCTTGCAGTCTCCGAGCTCACATTTCCCATAGACAAGTATAGTGGATACAAATTTACACTGGGACTCCTTGGGATCTCCTCTAACCCTAGCCTCTAATCTTTTTTACAGGAATGAAGATGTGTATCTCATTACTTTTTTGTGAATTTACTTTGTGAAAGGAGTTGTGAATTTTAGAAGACATGTTTAATCAACTGTGAACTCAGAAATCTGCCATAATACATGTAACTTGAAATAGGAGAGTCTTAACTGTGATAGTTGTTTAATTTTTTCTCTTTTTCTTTTTTCTTATGGCAGAAGCTTTTGAACAATAACTTGGAATCCCATCTGTTGCCTGCTGCATTTATTTAACTGTTTGTCAGTGAACACTGTATTTGTTAATACAAATTACCTTGTTTGTGTTTTGTGAACCACAAGTATTTAACTCTTCCTTTTTTGTTCGGTGTAGATGTTGTTCACAAGCTACATTTTGTGATGCTTGTTGTCAATGTAGAATGACTCAACAGCTACCAAAACTACAGTATTATTTTAGTACCTTTGCTGACATGTTGTAGCACAGGTTGTGATGCAATAATAAACATTTTTTTACCAAGTGGAATTCAAAGTTTCAGAATTTAGAAAATAATTTGAACATATGGAAAATTACTGATGCCGGTTAAACCAGTCACATTTTTAACATTATGTTGAGAATATTTCAGTTATTAGAGGATTTAATTTATATCTGCTGTATAACCAACTGAGCAGGCCCTGTCTGATGAGTGAGTTTTTCATTTCTACTTTTGACACTTAAGCTTTTTAAATACTCACATACGTTATATTTTTAGTTATGATTAGTCCTTGGGATATTAGATTCAAGTTTTCTCCTGTGCTTAGTTTTGTAAACCTGCAACATTAAACCTGTCTCATGTATCCTAAATACATGAGACAATCTAGGCTAACTTATCATTTTGAGGGCACTGGTACTGAATTTACCACATAATAGTCCTTGGTTGTACTTTTGCATCAATATTAAACAGTTGAAATGCAGTGAATTTGGTTAAATTTGGTTTACAAAGTTTGGTAAAGAAGGCTATATTCAAACTGTTGTACAATGTGATTGATCAATAGCATTGAGTCTGTCATCATCACAGATGCTTAATCATCTGTGTTGGTATTTAATAGGATTATCAAGTTGCATGTAGTTACTTTTTCTTTTAGAACATTTAAAATATCAGTTGACCATTTTGGTTTTCTACACAGCAAACAAATTAGTTGGGTGTAAATATTTAGACACACAATATGCTAAATACTATTATGCCATTTATTTTTTATTTTTTGCCTGTGTATGGTGAGTTGGAAACCTGCTGATCATCAACACTAGTGAAGGTGGGCCAACCGGGCTTCCTCTAAAACCAGCTGCATATTCACCAGGCACACCTTGAAAAACAAGACAGGTTGTGTGTGTTCATCCACAATACTGCATTTCCTGCTCATGACAAGTTGGCTGTGTCATCTAAGTGGTAACAAAAACATGAGTAAATTAGGTGTGTGTATATAATACTTGCACACACACACACAGTCATGATGGTTTACCTGCGGAATTGGATACGTTGTTGGGGACGGTGCTTCTTCTCTCCCGAAATCAGACAGGGTCCCACATTTCGCTACTCCATTCACCCAAAAGCCCTCATAAAGCTGGCCTTTGTCAGAATAGTAGTATTTTCCATTACCACTCCTCTTGCCATCTTGCCAGCTACCTTCATACCAGTCTCCATTTGCTAGGACACAATTTGGGAGGTAAAGTGTTTTTGGGTTTTTTTCAGATTTTTTTCAAATTATAGAATATTTTTGATTAAAATATATGCAAAGTAAATTGCTCTTACCAAATTGAATGATTCCCTGTCCATGATTTTTATCCGTCATCCACTCTCCATCATAGATATCTCCACTCTCATAGTACATTCTTCCCCAGCCGCTCCGAAGGCCCTCACTCCATTCCCCTTCATACACAGCTGAGTTACTATAGAAATATGTGCCATACCCCTGGAGGGATAGCAAGATGTGCAACACATTACAAAGTGTAATTACATTTAGTTATTATGTGCATATATGGCAGTATTTCGGATACAAACATGCTTCTTTCCATTTTTCCATTTTCCACAGTACTTCCTTTCATACTGCTTTGTTTCTGGAATGAGGACACTGTAGATACCATATCCATCGCGTTTTCCAGTCTTCCACTCTCCCTTATAAGTGGCACCAGACTTCTTCCAAACCTGTAATCCTTTACCTTGAAAGGATATATAAGTATACGGAAATGTAATGATTCACATCCAGGGGTTCACATAGGCCCAGGGACATTAACACACCACAGTGTCTAACCATGCTTCTTGTTGTCCTTCCACTCTCCATTGTACTCATCCCCATGGACTGAGAATATTGTGTGCCGCAATCCACATTTCTGTGTCTTATTATCCAAGATTGTTGACTTTTTGGGGGTGTTTTGTGGCATGGCTGGAAGTAGCTCGATGAAAACCCTACAACACAGAAGAAAACATGTTACACCCATGTAGCTGCAACATCTCGCATATTCTGGCCACGATTGGCAATGTATTTTATAAAACTTTATAATGTTTAAAACCAAAGCTGACAAATGTCCCAATAAGGTAAGAATACAGCATGTAGAGAAATGGACATGTCAGAGATAGATTTGTTAAAAATTTGCTAGTTTCTCCTAGGGCTAACACCCTGTCAGTCACCTGACTGATGATGGTCACTAACTAAAACTACTGTAACATAGCGATTAAATCACGTTGTCACACACTTATTCAAAGCAAAGCACATGTACCTCAGCGACGTGTTAAAGCGGATGACTTAGATGAACTCAATCCGCCTGTAAACCCAGGCCATGGCGCTACTGAATAAGTTTAGAGGACATGTTGAGCCGATGGAAGTTAGCCAGTGTCACCAGTGTTACTCCTTGTATCCTAGCAACAGGTTTATGTGCTGTGGTTAGTGCAGTCTGAATTTAATTAAATTAAAATTAGTTTATAGCGTGCCCAGCGGATATTCACTTCCTTTTATGTATATGATAAACGTGAATTTATTTATTTATTTATTTACATTTATTAATTTTTATTCACTTGTCAGTTCAGGTTACGGCTGTTGTCCTGGCATTGGTTTACGATGTGCGCATGCTCCGTGCAGCGCAAATTAAAGAGGGGCTGAGTGAACTGAGTGAGGAGGCTCTTGTACCCTCCGTCCTCCTCCCCGTGTCATCGCCCTCTGCCACACGATGTCTAAGCCGAAGTTTCAGGCGGAGTGGGAGGAAATTGACGACGAATATCAACAGCTACAGGTGACAGGAACTAAGCGGCGAGTACGCCATCCTCCGCGGTGGATTTGTTGGTTCGAGTATGTCGTGGATGGCACCGACAGCAGACACTGTAGGAGGCTACGTTAGTTTAGCTGGCTTCTCATTCGCCATTCGTTGTCAGCTGAGCCTTAAACGCGGAGTCGAGGCAAAACAACTGCGGCACTGGTGGCTCAATCAGCCGCATGGATCGTGTCTCACAGGGGGATATTCCCTTTGACTTCACTGTAATATCTGTGTTCTGTAGCCGCTAACAATAGCTGAAGGTTGTTTGTCTTGCTGCCAGCGTGTGATGCGGCTAATGAGCAACAACAACAACTTAGCTAACCACGCAGAGCAGCTCCTGGCGACCGATTACTGTTTTAAACTATCACAACATAAGCTACATATGCTTGCATATGTAAAAATGAAACCAACTGATACTATGAAAAGTGTAAGTCATTTCTTGCTCACTAAATGCACCCCGTGCGTCATTACAATGCTAGCTCACCTTAGCTAGCTGGCTAACTTGAAACAACAATTAAAGTCAATAGTAGTAGATAATAGGATATGACTGACAAGATAACCGTTGACTTTGAGGTGAAGTAGGCGACCTGTGGTCTGTGGTGCCATCCCTCTCCTCATGGTGGCCACAGACAACTGAGATGGATCTGTGATGCCATCAAAATTTTAAATGTGGAGCTGCTCCCCAGGGACAGATGATTGAGGTGACAGTCAGCTATCCAGGGATCTTCTTAAATGAACTTCACGTGTTTTGGTGAATAACTGGTGTTAGACACTGCATGGATTTTATATCCACATGAAATGTGGCTTTTAAGTCCTGAGTGTCTAACTCTAGTATTGGTGTGTTTGAAGAGATTTGAAGATATTTTTGATTGACCTTTAGTAAACAAATGGCATCTCTTTTCTATTGGCAGTATAAAGCAGTTATGTTTTATGCATGTGGTGTAAACGCAATGTTTTTAATAACATTTAAGCCTGGAATGCAGAAGGACACAGCAGGCAAGTAGTAGCTCAACTTCTAGTGGGATTGAGTACATCAGCTAGTGTTTTTTGTTATTCACCTAATACTTAATTGCCATTTCTCAGTCAGCAGACTTGAATATTTTCTTTGTTGTTGATTTTGTTTGATCCCCAGGAAACTCACAAAATATACAGACAAAAACTTGAGGAGCTCACCAATCTTCAGACAACATGCAGTAACGCCATAAGTAAACAGAGAAAAGGCTTAAAAGACCTAAGGCACAGTCTGACCAGGTAAGTATTCCCGTGATCACCACAGAACACCATTTAAAAATATTTAGTGCTTAAATTTAAATGAGTGTACTGATCATCAGCAAATTTGAGGCACAGTTATAAATAAAAATAATTATTTTCGTTTCATATCGAAATGCATGGTTAAGTGATTTCAATTTGTTTTAGAGTCATTTTGAGAGTTTAAATCATATTTATTTTGGTGAGGATAATGGTGAAATTATTTTTTTCATATGGTTCCATGTCATTCCATCATCATTTTGTCCTTCAGGTGTGCAGAATCATGTGATGAGAAAGAACTGGAGCTGATAAAAGACATCAGAATGCAAATCAAAGATAAGGAAAATGTTTTCTTTGACATGGAAGCATATTTGCCAAAGAAGAACGGGTCAGTACTTTTCATGTCATCAATTCATCACATATTTTATTTTATTTCTCAAGTGTATATATGCATATATTTTGCTTTGCTTTGTTTTCAGACTGTACTTGAATTTGGTCCTCGGCAATGTGAACGTAACGCTTCTCAGCAACCAGGCAAAGTACGTGAAGTATTCTGCCTTGACGGTAGTATGAACAGGCAGGTTGAAACTCTGGATTATTTTTATGAATATATTTTTTTTACATTTCTCAGCAGCTCATTTTCTCCTTGTCTTCTACTTATTCTCTTAGATTCGCCTACAAAGATGAATATGAGAAGTTCAAGCTTTATTTGACAATAATCCTGATGTTTGGAGCCATAACCTGCCTCTTCTTTCTCAACTGTCGGTGAGTTCACATTTCAAACTCAAGTGTTGTTGTTAGTCTTTGACTTGTTGGTGAGGGCCTCACTATTTTCTGTTCTGTTTTTTTTAGTGTCACTGATGAAATCTTCAACTTTCTGCTTGTATGGTATTACTGCACATTGACAATAAGGGAAAGCATCCTCATGAGCAATGGCTCCAGGTGTGTTGTAATGCAAACTCACTCATACCACATGTAGCTGAAACTGTAAAATAAATTCTTCCCTCTTTAATTGATATAATTACCCTGCTGTATTTTAAGTGCTTGTTGAACTCTTCTCCATCTTTTCACATCCTTTTTGGCACATCCAAGGATCAAAGGTTGGTGGGTGTCTCACCATTATGTGTCCACCTTTCTGTCAGGTGTGATGCTTACCTGGTGAGTTTTTGTTTTCTGTTTTTCTCATATTTAGCATCTCGTTTCAGTAAATATATTCAAAATCTGTGATGAGGTTGGGGAATGCTTAGGCAATAAAGGCTTCGGTGTAAGTGTTGATTCAAGTCTTGTTTGACCTCCATGTGTCTTCTCACAGGCCAGACGGCCCCATGTATCAGATGTTCAGAAGTCAGTTTCTTGCTTTCTCCATCTATCAGAGTAAGAATTTTTAATTTCTTTTCAAGACTTTAAGTCTGCATATGAAATCTATTGGGAGAATTTGTTTGATTATAATTAGTTTTCACAAAATTAAGAACAATACATTATTTCAAATATTGAAATAGTTGACAACCAGTTTTCTTTTTTTTTTTTCTTTTTTTTAATTATATTGTAAGATTGAAAATATTTCTTTGATGGATGTTCTCACTCTGGGAAACCAAACCATGATATAGCAACGAGACCACAGCAGGTCATGGATCTATGTACTTTTTGTGTTTTACCCCTGTTTCATGTGGGAAGGTAAATGGTGTTAATTTTTTGATTGAGGCATGAGTTAGGTCATCTCGACCCCATTGATCTGTTCATGTGGACTCTGCAGTAATCTGTACATTTTGTGATCAATTTTTCCTCAGGCTTTGTTCAGTTCCTCCAGTATTACTACCAGAGTGGCTGCTTATACCGGCTGCGAGCTTTGGGAGAGAGAAATCAGCTGGACCTCACAGTGGGTAGGCTGTAAGCTATTCTGGGCGGTAGTCATTTCATTCATTTGAACTCTTGAGCCATCTGCAGCCCCATGGCTGGAAAAGAAAACAGGGTAAAGGTGGCCGATCAAAACACATTGTTAACATCAGTGTGCTGTCACGCAGATGTCTCCATAACTTGAGTAAGGCCTCAGTAAATAGGCTGCCCCAACTATCTGTAAAGTCAAACAACTAATTGTACACTGACCATTTGTGTAGTATTGTGTGTCATGTCTCAGTGTTACAGCTCTTCTGTGTCTCTGCAGAGGGATTTCAATCTTGGATGTGGAGAGGTCTCACTTTTGTTTTGCCTTTCCTATTTTTTGGCCATGTAAGTCAAAAGGAAAGTTTTACTTTTACTTTTACTTGAGCACATTGCACATGATCATGTAAGCTCATATAACATGTATGTTCACTAAGCGAGCCCAAAACTCAGTATATGTTAGTTGTTATTGTTACTATGTGCCCTTAAAATTAGAAGGAGCGTCTTGTTCATTTAGTAGTTTTGATAGGGATTGTATCAGCTCAGGAGAAACAGGTGGACCAAAGGGAGATTATCTTGTGCAATAAGAGTGCAGTAAAATTTTTAGTTATTGCCTCCTCTCCTGTTCCTTTGCAGTTTTGGCAGCTGTACAATTCGGTGACCCTCTTTCGCTTGGCAGGACATGAGGACTGTAAGGAGTGGCAGGTAAGGATTGCAGTGGCAGATCCATTGCTTAAATGTCAGAGGACATGAGGAAGTACAGTTAAACATGCGTTGTGTGTTTTTAAAATACAGGAATTTGTCCTGTGTAAGAAATGTCCTCAAAAGCAGAATAGAGCCATAATGAGAGTTTGCACATCTACATTTGATTTCTGGACACAAAATAATTTTATTAGAGTCCTGAAGTCTGTTTTAGTGTTTTGAGAGACTTTTATCTCATTCTGTCACAACATGTCATAATCACTCAGAGATCTTGATGGTTGTCAAAATGCACATTGTGACTTGTCCTTAATAGAACGTTTTTGTCTTTCAGGTATTTATGCTGGCACTGACGTTCCTTGTCCTGTTCCTGGGAAATTTTCTTACTACAGTAAAAGTTGTCCATCAAAAATTTCAGAAAAACCAGAAAAAGGTGCAAAAAAACCACTGAGACATAAGCGAGGGACATCATATTCCTCAAATGGCCAGTAATTGTGAGGCAACATGCACAATCGCTTGTTAGACTGACCACAGTTTGATCGGGCAAAGGGACAACAAAGCTGAAACCACTGTTTCTCTCAGGCTTTGATAACTGCAGCAACGTCCTGCCAGAGTATCTGGCGAACAGGCTTTAGCTTTCTAATGATTCTATGTTGTTGTTGATGTTGCTACTCAGTCAGTCCCAACACACGGTTTTGTTCACCTTATAGATGAACAGTTTGTTGGTTTATCCTGTACATAAATCGTGAGTGGAAAGGATGCATTTTGTTTGGGTGTTTGTGCCAGTGCATGAATCTGTCTGAGAGCCTTTGTCCAAATCGTATGCAACTAAAACAGGGCAGGTAGCATCAAATAGGAGCAGAATATAGTTTGCCTTTTGAAGACCTAACATCTGTCATGTCATACTTCATACTTCTGTGAAGTAGTAACAGTCAAACTGTCTCTGACTCAAATAAACTTGGACATGTTAAATTTGGCAATGCGCTGTAGTTTTCAACTCCCTGTTGTGCTATTTCACTGCTAACCAGTATTTTTTACTCTTGTTCAGAGAAATAACAAACGTAGGTCTTTCAACTTTACAGAAAAAAACAAACCTGATACTTGACTGCCCAGAATGACCTTCAGTTTCATGGGGGAGAACATATCTCCATTTGTATTTCTTCCAGTCTGCAGTCTGTTCCTAGAAAGATGCAGGGCAGCAGCAGTTACAAAAAAACATTAAGGTTCATGAATGAACCAAAATCTAAACTCAGCCATCATTTAAACACTTTGTCTCCAACAATTCAAAATTTAGCTTCTCATCAACATGTTACTGAGAAATTCATGATAAACATGCATGTTTATCAAATATGGTCAAATATTTAACTGCTATATGAAAAGCATCAAGCTCATTAAACAATTTTATTGAAAAGGTCCATGCACAGTGTTTTGTTTTTTGTTTTTGTTTTTTCTTTACAGTACTGCCAGGTCCCACTTCTCTCTGTAATGTTGCAGGTTTTATGACCAAATGCTGCTATGGGCACTGGTACTGTAACAGTGTAATACAATTATGATTAGTACTGTGCTTTTTTTTTTTTTTTTTTTTTTTCCTATGAACACAGTAAATAAATTTAAGGCAATTTCTGTTGTTCAGTTGTTTTAGTTCAAAGTGGTTTTGTCTGGTTCACGTTTTACACTTGTTTGAAAGTCATATTGTTTGTTTAGTTTGAAATGAACAGCTGTAGTGGTTTCAGGTCTCTGTTGCCTTATTTTCCCTCTGGTCTGTCACTGGGAAAAAAAATTGCTGGTACTTTTTATTTTGAAATTCCAAAGAATTTTTTGATATATTTCTCTCAATTCTTCCACACAATCCAGTCATGGTCCTGAAGAGAATCACAGTATTTAAGTATCAATTTTATTGAGGGGAAAATTGAAGCACGTTACATTTGACGCGAGAGCTGCCAGGAGATGCACAAAACAACTTGAGTTTGTCCTTTTTATGATGCATCTAATAAAACATTTTCATTATTCAAGACTATACCTGGTGCCTGAAAACGACCAGAAACAGGAGACAGTTGACAATTTGTCTGTGTACATTGTAAAAAGGAGTAATAAACAACTAATGAAAATCTTAGCTGTGTCCATTTCTTGCACCCTGAGATAAAAAGTATTTTAACACTAGTGGGCACTGTTGGCAAAGAGAAGAGTCCTGTTTCACTTGGTGCTGCTTCAAACAAATTCCAGTACTTTTTTTTTTTTTTTAAACTGGAAATGAACTGATCCTGTTGGGTGTTTATGAAGTTTCTTCTTCTCTATCAGTTCTGTAAAGCTGAAGAATGAAAGTGCCATTGTTTGTTGAATTTCGACAACAATTTTACGAGGGTATTTGTTTCTACCACCAGATTCAGAACCAGATTTTGATCAATCACTATAAGAAAGTTGGAAAAATCTAAGTTGTTATTACAAGAACAAACTTTTTTCAAAGTCTTCCAATAAATACATTTCGATATGATACAATGATTTCTAAACAGTGCAAAGTTCCATATTAGAAAATATATACAAAATAGCAACATAAAAAGTATTTCGAGTTACCACTATTTTAGATATCTCCATGCAGCATATTCTTGCAAAATTGTCTTTCCTGTTGCGTCAATTTTGTTTGACGGTAAAGGGAGACACGTCATGATTCACTGGGGCCCAAACTTGTAATGCACCAGCTGTTTCCACATCTGTTTAAGGCACCAAGCATCTCTGGTTTCTGAACCAACTTCTTTAAAAATGAAAGGCCATGGCTCACCTATAGAACAGTGGGTTTCTCAAGCGTCTGCCCTTTTGACCTCACAAAAGCACACATTTCTTTTTCCTCTTATAGTTCTTCTGCTTTCGATTGAAGGCCAAAGCTCTTTTTGTGGCCTCTCGGAAAATGTCTTCCACATTCTCCTGATACTTGGCTGAACACTCCAGGTAGACCTCTGCATTCATCTGCTGCCTTGTCTCCTCACCCTACTCCCAATAACAACACAGAGAGTTAGACTGCGTGACTGCAATATGACGGCATCAAATAAAGGAACAAAAACATGGAGCCGTGATAGTTAATGTGGTTACAGGCACTTACATCCTGTAATCTCAAGTTAAAGGCCTGTGCTTGTAGTAATTGTTTGCATTCTTGTCTTACCTGTGTGTAAGTGATAGGAGCCAGATTCAGGGCTTTCAGTTTCCTTGAACACTCTTTGTCTTTCCTAAGGTCAGTCTTACAGCCAATCAGGATGACCGGTATCTCCCGGCAGAAGTGCTTTACCTCTGGGAACCACTGTGTTAAATAAAATAAATAAAGTAACACTCAGTGTCTCACCCACTGGTTTGAGATGCAATATGTCTGTTCTAAAATCAAGACTACATTCTTTGACTGCATGTCTCATACTGTAAGCAGTGAGGAGAGAAACTGCTTTCATCCATAAGGTTAATGTCTATCACTGTTAGCTAATCATAGCTAATAGAATGCAGCCAACACAAACATACCAGAACCCTGACAATCATTTACTATCGCTTGAATAGGAAACATGAAACTCCAGTTAAACTGTAACATTCTTGTTCCTCGTTTGGCTCTATGTGAAACTTGGAAGTATTGTCAATGTACCATAATGTTTACCTTTATCAGGATGTTCTCAAAGCTGGTGGGGTTGGTCACATCAAAGCAGACTAGAATCAGATTGGCCTCTTGGTATGAAAGAGGTCGTAGTCTGTCATAGTCATCCTGTCCTGAAAAATGAATAAAGTTGTGAAATACATGTTAATAAATTAATGCAGAAGTGTGCAAACATCAAGAAAAGGATATTAATGTGTGTAAATGGACAGCAGGACTTTAAAAAAAAAAAAAGAGCAAAAGCTCTCATCATCAGGATACAACATATGTTTCGAAATTGGTCTAGATGTAGAAAACCACATCCTTGCTTCAGCTTCCTTTATCACTGATGTAAAGCGCCCCGCTGCAGTTATACAAAGATAAACTGCCAACACATTCTGTCGTGGCTTTTCCTGAAAACTGTTTAATTCTCATGGAAACGTCATGTTTAATGTTTTAATTTTGTTGAAACCACTAACACCAAAATAAATTATAGTATTGACAAAATAATGAATTACAATCAACCAGTACTAGCTCAGTCCACATTGATAACAATCTGGCTGGTGTCATCTTGACACTTTTTCCAGTCAATATTTATAAATGTGATGCTCTAGTGATATTAGAAATTAATAATACTAAAAAAAAATCAAATATTAGGCTTGTGGATAAAAATGTTATACTTAAGCTGTTTAGTAAATGCAGATTCTTAAGATTTAATTCTTTCAAGATTTTTTTTGTTAGTATATTTTTTCTTGCTTATTCAAGGTGTTTCACTAATTTCATTAAATTAAATCTAAGGTTGTCTCCATACCAATTTGTTAGCTGTTACTAACATACAAAGTTTATGAGTTTCTGAAAGATGCTTTTGATGATGCTCCGATGTTAACATTGACCAATTTGTTACTTCCTTACAGAACAAGCCAAAAACAGTATGGAAATGTGGTTGTGAGTTTTATTTTCCAGATAGATGTAAAACTTTAAAATAACCCCCCTTCCTCCCATGACGGTCACGTCAGCATTGATATCTAAGTCAGTATGCATCCTCTTTATCTGCACAATGTTTCCATTTTACTCCATCCAGTGGACACAATGTGTGGTCACTGCTGAAATCCCTGATATCTTTATATTTTGTTGTAAAATGTGTCATGAAAAATAATGGAGGTGATTTTTGATTTAGCCACTTACCGGCTGTGTCATACAGGTTCAGTTTTATCTCTTTCCCTCCGAGAGAGATAGTGGTTACATATTTTTCAAACACTGATGGTGCATATTTCTGTATTTGACACAAAAGAGAAAGATTTCGATTTTACAGTACAGCTATGTACTGACATATTCTTTCGTACATTCTAATTTCACCACAATTTCTGTCACCTTAAAGTAAGGCCTTGAATGTCAAGCTTGAACTTACATTGATAAATGTTATAAATCTGGATTGAAAAAGGGACAATGATTCAAATGGTAACATTATCACACTCTTTCATGAATCAGACAATAATATCTCTATTAATGAAACTTATTACAATATAGTACAATATATAACACTGAAGCACCTCTTACCTCTGGAAAATCGCCTTTAGCATAAACCATGAGAAGAGATGTTTTCCCACAGCCTCCATCTCCGACAATTACAATTTTAAGTTCTTCTCCTGTTTTTGCGGTACCATTACCAGTCCTAGCACCGTTTTGTGTCATTACGTCTCCAAACAGGTCAAACAGGTACCAGGTAGGGCAGGGCTGAAGATACTCGGTCCAGATTTAAGTTAAATACATGCCAATGCCTGGTGACTCTGTGTTTGGAAAGGTTGAGATGATTTGCAGGCAATGTTGGGAGAGAGGAACAGACAAGCCTCATGTTTTACCAGGTATCTCGCTCTGTTCACCACTTCCTGTTCCTGTCACAATGAAGTTATTTCCAGTTGACCCCCTACCGTCTTGTTGTCAGTGTGCTCACTGTAGCAGCATCGCTGGGTATGAATAATGGAGCAGCTGAATTGCACTTGTGGTGCATCTGAGTCTGGCTGCTCCTACTTCCTCTTTTTCATGTGCTTGCCTTTTTCATTTTATGGGTGGGTACTCTGTCTGAAACACTGCCTCCATCCACTGAAGTGTGCATGGGAGATAATGGTGTAAATGTTCATTCCTAATGCTGAGAAAATGAGTTGAAAGATACAGTGGTCACCACAGTTAGATCTCTGGAGCGTTATCTGTGAAGATATGTGTGGCCTAGAGATGCTCTGATGACAGTGAATGGGCTCCAGTGCAGTGTTGTGTGCCTTCCTTAGAGCTGCTTTGGTTTGTGAAATCTTAGAAATAAACCCTGGTAAATGCCAGCCATTGTTCCTCCTCTTATATGAAGTGCAAATGATGACATAACTGGTTAAAAACCAACTGCCTGAATTCTCTCAGAAGCTTCAAATGAAGAAGAGCATTTGATCTAAAGTTGCTCATCCTTTACATTCAGAGCTGTGGAAGGCCGAATTTTTATGAGTATACTCCTTTAAAGGAAGATCATTAAATGTATAACAAAAAGTGTAGAATTGTAACAGATTATATTTAATAACATGAACTTAATTGATTTACATAATGTTCCCTAACCATAGAAACTGAATCAGACCATGTTTTTATTTACACATAACAGTAGGATATGTGCAATTAAAGTGTTTTCACCCATGATCAGTTTGAATCCTCAGGGGTAGGGAGATGTCAGTCACATGCCTTTATTCTGTCTGAATGGCTGAACATGGCAGTGACATCACAGGTTGGGCGTCTGTTCACTCTGAGCTCAGTATGTAACATACAGGCTTTTTAGCCAGCAGCTACTTAATTTAATGAGCAAAATGGAGTGACTGAGCTGGAGATATTGTCTCTCACTTTGCACAACACGACTATACTATTCCAAGGTATTTTTTAATGGCAGCTAAAGGAGACGAGTTCCTTTAGGGCATGACATAAAACATTACCAAGGATGTTAAATGAAAATTCCCTTTAACACCTCAAATCAGGAATGAAAGTGACAAATGAACATGCAGTGCAGTCTAAATTTTCTAGAGATATTATATTACATGCAATACAAATTATTTAGTTTGGGAATACAATGCGAACATACTAAATGTCACAAGTAGGTAGGTAACAAGTTAGTGGGGTGTAAGGAAAGAGTTGGTCGTAGAGAATGGGTAAAATACACAAAAGTAATTATTTTGAGATTATTGTTGATTGAGTTACTGGTCTGGAACATTTTTTCGATAGTTAAAACCACCAAACTCATAGTGATATAAAGGTACAAGATCAGATTTAAGGTTTTATATTCAGTGGTCATTGGTGAAAAAGATTTGGTTGGTTGGTGTAGAAAATTTTGAGCAAGCTGACCCTTTAAGAAGATTTGCTGACAATATCCTTCACTGTGCTTATTTTAAGACAACATGAAATCTTTCAAGTATTTGCCTGAAACAACATGAGCATATACTGCAATAAGAAAATTTGAATTTTTAACTCCTAAAGCCATGTCATCATGCAAAATTAACTATATCCACAGTGTATTTTAGAGTACAATTTGCTCAATATGTCATAAAGGGCTAAAATGGTGTTTTATAAATAGGCCTATTAAAATTCTGTTTTAAATTTCAGTGCAAGTCCATCAAAATAAAAATTTTAAATTAAAACATATCTGCTTGAGTTTCCACAACAATAGAACAAAAAGGTGTATATAGTCTATTTATTTATTCATCCCAAAATCACAGACAGGTGATAGTATTGCCAAGTTAAAGAGACTAATTCACAAACCATGCTGTGGAATAGAACACTAATCATACACTAACATGCAGCTCTTTAAGACCTACAGAAGAAGAGATAAGGATTTAAATTCAACAGATACAGTACCACCAATCTGAGTGAAAACCCCTTGAAAATGAGTGCACCCATAAATAATAATAATAATAATAATAATAAAAAAACACACAAAGTGCAGAGAATACCTGATTTGATTCAGGGAACAATCCGTCAGAACAAAAGGCTGGTCATACAAAGAAAAACTGAGGCAAAGTGCATGTGGCATGCCTGCCTGGTGTTTCTGACTCCAGAGAAATAGCCATATGTGTCCCATATGCTTTTACAGTACGGTAATATGAGGGACAAGCTCTAAAAAACTGCTGAATAATAATTTAAAAAGAGTGCTTTTTTGACTCACGAGGTGAAAATGGCAGCCTAACATATTAATAACCCTGTGGAGGTTGTTAGATTGTCCTGAAGGTGTACAAAAGATCCAGACATGTAAAGCCGTCTCTCATCAGTTAATAAACAAAGAACAATTGTCAAAAATAGTTAATCGCCGTGCAGAGAGACAGCTGTCCTGCAGAAGAGAGGCCAGTCCTCTGAGTGGAATATTCCAGTCTGTCAGCGGCGGACTAAACTGACTGGCGCAACCCACCGGGGAGGAGTTTTTTTTTTTTTGTTTTTTTTTTGTAGTGCAAAGGCCTATAAATAACCCCATTAACGGATTGGACGTAATCCCCTCTCAAAAAAAGAAAAAATATGTCAAATCTTCCAAATTTTGCCACCACTGCACTGGGGGTAGGGGTGGGGGGTGTCTGGTAGTATAACAGCATCTACAGGTTTGAGAGAATGGAGCAGCCTCGTGACCTGAAAATTGAGGAATGCGCACAGGAGGGGGAGGATACCGAGAAAACAGGCCTCTCACGCTGATTTTTTTTTTTTTCTGTCCTCAAACGCACCGCGCTCACAGCCCATTCGTATGAATGCCTCCCCATCCCCCGCCCGTCCCAACTTTATTTTAAGCTCCTTCACCGAGCAGGCGGCAGAGTCGCATCTTATTAGTATTATTTGCTCGACAGCACCGAGATGCGCGATGACGGTGAATCTACAGTCTTTGTCTCGAGCCAAACAGAGAGCGCACGCGGAAGGCGGAAGCCTCCAGTGCTGTTTTCGCCCAGATACACAGCTGCCGCGGAGAGTTCCTGTTGACCTTATAAGGAAGTGCGGGGGTGCAGTAAAACGCTCGCGCTCTCGTGGCAACCGTCCTTAGCCCTCGGATTAATGCCGTTGCCAGGGCGAGTCAGCCCAGCAACCGACAGCCTGAAAACGATTCCAACGTTTCCTTTCTCACACGCACTGTCGACTTTAAAAAAAAAAACTCATTCTAAAACAGAAATCTTTTAAAGAAAAAAAAAATCATTCCTGTGTCGGCTGGTGTAAAAACATCCAGATGAAACCACGTGAATCACCGAGAAATGTCCTCGGTCAAGAGGTGCTCTCCGAGTGCACGAGCCTCACCCAGTTATGGCGCAGCAACATTTTACAGCACAGTGCTCTCCTTTGTCTGTAAAGAAGCCATTTTGAGACAGAGAACAGCAGAGAAACCAAATATAAAGTGTAGACTAGATACCATCAAAAGGTGTCTTCGGACAAAGGGAAGCAGTTAAATCCAAGATTTCTCCCTATTAAGACTCCTTTTGCTCGTTTAAGACTTGGATTACATGTTTTGAATACTAACTGTAAGTTTACAACACAAATCTATAATATTGGTTTACATTTTGTAAGCAAAAGGCACAGTTGTTGATATCGTTTTAAACACGATTTAGTATTGTTTATGTTGTCTGTCCTCTATTAGATATTTTTTTTTCACACGTTTACACATACAAACTGGCAAATGAAGTGAAATAACTCAAAATCCGTTACCTTTCAAAACAACATTTCCTTGTGCTTTTATATGACGTAGCTCTGCTAGAAATGTCGAAATGGAAGAGGTTATACTTGACTGCAATCCTGTCTTCAAAGAGAGAAAGGATGGTTTGCATATTGCCCACACAGATGATGCTTGAAGATGCATATTCGCTGGGAGAGAGGCAATTGCCTACCACTGATCAAAAAGTTTTCAAAAGAGCTCCATCTTTCGTGCTAATGGATTCCTTCCTTTTCAGGAGACGCTTTCCCTCCCCTTATTAAAGCCAATATTAATGGATCCGAAGATGGAGCTGAAAACATTCATCCTGTCCCTGCGTTTAGGCCTGTTAACTGCATTTCACCAAAGTGCTGAGGTAAATATTTTAACCACGGGAGTTTTCCCCCCATCTGCTTCCACTTAAGTTTAACATCATATATTTTTAAGAGTTGTAAAAAAAAAAAAAAAAAAAAAAAAAATTAAAAAAAAAAATCTGAAATGGCTACACGACTGAGCTTCTTTAGAAAATTTAAATGTGCCCTTGATGCAAGGTCAAGCCAGCGTTTACACTGTGGACATGTTTGGTTCTTAAATGGTAAATGGGCAGCACAAACCTAATCGTGCTTGAGGTTGTCTCCACAGTTGTAGGAAGGGCACAGAACAAGTCACCGGGGTGTTAAGCATTGCTGTTGTGAGAGGAAAGTGTTTAAAGTCATTAATCAAAGCAAAGGGATTATCAATCAACAGTCAGCAGCACAATAAACTGTTTTGCAAAAGGGCCATAAGTTATCCATGGCCTGCTTTCAGTCAGTTGAGGTGCAGTGGTATATATTCTGGACTGTTTGCTATATATTTTATATGCCAGCATGCCAGTGAACATAACAAATAAACTTGGCTGTACAAATGCCACAAATTCCATGTGATCAAAATTGTAATATCTCAATAGATAAATTGAAAGAAAATTACATTAACTGCATGCCTCACATTATACATTACTAAACTATCCAAAAAAATTTTTGATTATTATAAAAGAGTTGAACTTACTCATTGCTACTCATATCCTATAAGGCCATAAGTGCAATGCCAACAGTCAGACATTACACATTTTGTCAATTAAAACTGTGTTTTTCCCCACTAAACTAACATCTCCAAACCCATAAAGCTGTTTATTCACAACATTTGGTTTCTTTTCACTTAAGAAATATAAATACTATTGTATGGGTGTGCCATGACCTAGTTAAGACAAAGATGGATTCCAGGCAGAGGAAAAAAGGCTCAAAATGTCACAGGGTATTACATCCAGTACATTCTCTTCCTTCTTCTCAATCCTTTAAAAGGAGGAATCATAGTTTTATCATAGTCCGTGAGAGATGAGGAAATCAAGTGTAAGATCCCTTTTGGAACAAAGGAAACCCATATAGGCCACTGAGTCCTGTTTTTTAGGAAAATGGCTGCCGAGAGCTTTCGGCCCCCTCTCTCTGCTCTCTGTTGAAGGACTCCTGAGCCGTGCCTCTAATAGCAGACGGTTCCTCTGCTGCTGCGCTCTGATTGGCCCGCTGAGCTGCCGCTGTTAACCAGCCAATTGCCCGAGCACTACAAAACACCAGGCAATGTCAAACAAAACCGAGTTTATTCAACACTATACAGTTTGCAAAAACATATACCCGGTTAAAAATATCCGAAGGAGAGCAGAAACTGTCCGATTTCAAAAGCTTCTTGGTTGGTTGTAAAAAAACAAAGAACACGAAAACACAAAAACAAAAAACGCGGATCGACACAAAGCTCCGGGACTAGTTTGTTGGATTAGACTAACTGACGGAAAGCTGTAAATAAACCGCCGCATTCCAAGGCTCACTAACGTTAGTTTGATTATTTCAAATCCTGACAATAAGCTTCATTTTAAAAACACCATTCCTTAAATAAACTGCAAGCAGTCGACAACTAGCTCCACGGCAGCGTAAGCCCCGATTTTTATTTTCGTTTTCAAGTATTTGTGAACGGATACAGGCTTGTAAACATAAACCTGCGACCAATCGATTATATTAGCCCTTGGTGGCAGTTAAGAAGATATTGCCCCCTGTGTCTCTCCTGTGTTTGCCGTTTGGGTAAATGCGATCGGCAGATTCAACACAAAAACGATTCTCGTGCTAAGAGGCACACGCCCGTTAGAACACACATGATAACCCAACACAAAAATGAAACGTCCCTAATATAGTCTCTTCAAGGTCTTGGATTTTAAACAAACCAACGACGTTAGTGAATGACCTGCGGAGGGAAATAAGTTTGCGACGAAAGTGCGGCTAGCATCGGAGGTGGGCAAGCCTAGCGGTGTATTGTGGGAGAGACAGGAGCCACGGACCAGAGGCACACAATATGTGTTGGCTCTCGTTGAAAAGGAGGCAGTATTCTTCAAGCTAAATCATGTAATGTAAGCGGCGAAAGGAAAGCGATTTCGTCTTTTCTTCAGTTAAAGAGAAACCACTCGATCGGGCGAACAATGTCCAAGCCAGGGGAGAGAAACAGATTGAACGAAGACCATGGCAGAAAGCAGAGTTCAAGTAAGCTTGTTCTTTTTTCCCCTCTTTCTCCAGCCCTCCTAATGCTTGTTTTCCGTAACTGGGATATACGCTAGATCCCGTCCTCGCTCTGGCCGGGGTTACCGCTATCACCAAAGTCATGCATCTGTATCGTTTGACTGTGTGTTTTCTGTTTTTTTGTTGGGTTTTTTAAGTGTTGGGGGCTGGTAACAGGACCGTGTTTAGCGTTGCCTAACGATAGCCCTTCTCTCCTTGTCGCTGCCTGTCGTTTCAGGTTTGGCGAACGGCATGGACAGTCATCCCGTCTGCGGCTCGGCGGAGAAGCGGAGTCACCACTGGAGAAGTTACAAGTTGATTATCGACCCGGCGCTGAAGAAGGGATCACACAAACTGTATCGATACGATGGGCAGACTTTCAGCATGCCCGTAAGTGGACCGCCTTTAACGCGGCCAAACGACTACAATAGTAACCGAGTAGCCGACCTCCATGATAGGTTACAATGTGGCTGTGTTGCCGTGGCCAGCCACAGGCATGTTCCAGCATCCGAGACGGCGTTTTGGAGGTGTCGGTTTAATTGAACAACGTGTCCGGGTTGTGCATGACTACTTTGCAACAAGTTAGTGGCGTGTGAAGTTGTGAATGGGATGAATAATACAACATTGTGCCCCCCCTCTCCTCCTCTCTTCTGCAGAACCCCGGGATACCACCGGTGGACATCGTCCGAGACCCAAGAATCGGCCGTCTCTGGACGAAGTACAAAGAGATGGACCTTCCGGTGCCCAAATTCAAGGTATACATCCCGATGCACACCGTGATGCCAGGCTTTTCCTTGTGGAAAAGGGGTGCTGTCAAAAGTTGCAGACACACCCCCTTAACTCATCCCTGAGATGTCGGGGAAAAGTATAACTGTCAGAGGACTGATAAGCATCGACATTACCCGCAGTGCCTCGCTTTAAACTTCTCATTGTTTTTAACACGACTGCCTAGTTTCGTATGCTGATCGTAACGACTCCACCACTGTCGTCCTTATCTCAGCTGTCAGAAAAAGACCACACGTGGTGCAACATTAACTCGAAAGCACTTCCAACATTAACTGGCCTCTTTCTTCTTCCAGATCGACGAGTGTTATATCGGCCCTGTGCCCCCAAAGGAGGTCACATTCGCCAAGCTGAACGACAACATAAGAGAAGGATTTCTTACTGACATGTGCAAAAAATTTGGAGAGATCGAGGAGGTCGAGATCCTGTACAATCCGAAGAACAAAAAGCACCTGGGAATTGCCAAAGTTGTTTTTGAGACCGTAAAAGCCGCTAAAGTGGCCGTGCAGTCCCTTCACAACACGTCTGTTATGGGAAACATCATCCACGTGGAGCTGGATCCAAAAGGTAAACAGTGATTCACTCATTCAAGGAAGAAGACGCGTAGCCTTCATTTATGCACGATCGGGGCTGTTTTAAGCTGCAGGAACACTCAGAATAGTTAAAGTGAAATGTTGCCTCGTTGACACTTATAAAAAGGATAGCAGTCACGTGTGTGCATATACGTGCGTTGCCTAGTAACGTGAGATAATTGAATTTCATTGAATGTAAGGGTGCTCCCATGAGCCCAGAGCTGAGGGTGCTGTGTACTCCCACTGGGCCTAATTTCAGACATGTAAACAAACACAGACCTCTACTCTCTGCCCCTCACACCCTTTCTGTTCTCTCACTTTTAATAGCTATGGCAGAAATGTCAGTTAATTTCTCAGTTGGAAACTCATTGTGAAGATTCAGTCTCAGTTGCTGGTTTTGACTGACACAAATCAAACTTTCATTCATCTTGGTGCAATGCAAAATATTAATTGTTTGCATCAATTTTACACCTGCGCCAGTTTTAATTATGTGTATAATGGGTTTTGTTTTTTATTATTCCCATAAATATATTTCTTCCGTCCATACACTGTCAAGAACACGTGACAGTTTGTGTTGACAAGGCATGTAGTGGGTGAATGTTGCATTGTGTATGATATGTAGTCTGATACAAGTTTAGGCTGTATAATTATGGCATCTTAGTGCAATAGATGATGTTTCCAATCAGTGTATGTACTTAAACAATAGGCGGACATGAACACTAACTATATTTACATAGACTAAAGTTGATATAAAGTCAATATTTGTGATTGTGTACTTCTGTGTTCAGATACCATTGGATAATCCCTGTTTTTAAAATCCTATTATATATTATCATCTTGAAAAGGACATCTAAGTGTACACCCATCTACATACACTCAATCACACAGCCTTATTACCTTTCCTGGCCACTGCATTCCCCCAAGGAATGTTGTTTGGCATTGCCATCCCTGCACACAAGGTTATCACAGCCTACAGTGTTTACTTCTGTGGTACCCCGATGATGGAAAAAGCTACTGAATACTGTCAGAGCAAGGGTGACCCACTCTATCATCACAAATCTCCTAACACCTTTAACACCCTAACATGCCCAACTAGCACTTGCTTTGCACTTCTTTACTTGATTAAACAGATGTAATACTAATGCTAAGGTTTCCTACTGCACTGAAGTTTTAGTGATGTCCCTCATTTGTAAGTAGCTTTAGTTAAATGCATCTGCCCAATGTGCTAATGTAAATTATAATCATGTCAGATTATTTTTATTAAAACACACTGGCATGAAGCCAGGTTTATAAACTTGACATGTGATCATGCATGATGTGATTCATGCTTGCTATTCTGCAGGTGAGAATCGCCTGAGGTACTTCCAGCTCCTAATGAATGGCAGCTACACACCAAGGACTCTGCCTGTTGGTGGAGAGGAGGCCAGAGAAGTTTCCCCTCGTAGCCTGGCAGAAGCCTTACTGGTAAAAAAAAAAAAAGTTCTAATTTTTCTTCTTCTTCCTTTTTTTTTTTTTATGAATGTGCTTTTTTCTATTACTAGTGCATTAATGCTACGGTCTATTATGAGTTTGGAGAAGACTTAAACATAGATTTAATTTATTCAAACCAATCCAAAATGCCATACCAATACGTAATCCATTTTACTGGTGCAGCAGGTGGTAGAATATACCAGTAGAAATGTTATGTGTGACACTTAGGCCTGGGGACTGACAGCACAAAGCTACTGAAATGTGCACTTTGAACCCAAAGCATGAGATCGTGCAGGCACTGTGCTTCAGATACTCCACCATTTTCGTTTTAGAATTAATCCTTGCAGAACTACACTTTGAAATGTAACTATAAGTCAATTTGGGAATAGATCCTACTTTTTCAAAATTACATTGTTATACATTAATTACTAATTTGCAATGCACAGATGGTCTTAGTGGTGTTCTGAGTGTTTGCGATGGTGGAGATTTGTCTTGTTTAGTGACATGTTCTGATCATTTTTGTCTCTTAACAGGATCCCATCCGCCGATTATCGGAGAGCAGCATATCAGCTGTTGGAGCAACATTGCCACCTAGCAGCTCCACCACCCCTCTGTCCCTGGAGACAGGGTACTCCAGCCTAAGGCAGGACACCCCCCAGTCCCAGGGAACCCCTCATACCCCACGCCAGACAAGTACACCCTTTTCTCAAGACTCCAACTACTCTAGCCGGCAGTCTACGCCTGCATACCAGTCCAACCGGCCTGAGAGCTCTGGTGGATACAAATCCCGGAGACATGAGAGTAAGTTTCAGGATGCATACAACCGCAGACCGGAGAGGCCTCAGTACCGCAGCAACATGTTCCGAAGTACAACATCCGAACAACCTCCCTTCAAACAGCACCAACTGACCCCACCTGAACCTCCACCCACCACCCCCTCTTTCACCTACACAGCACCTCCTCCTGCAACCAATTTGAAGTCCGCATTCTCACCCTACCAGGCTCCTTTACCCCCTGCATTCCCCCCGTCAGAGCCAGCTTTCCATCACCCAGCCCAAAGGGAGGGTGAGTACCTCCGACCACCGCAGCCTCCTCTAGCAGCTGCTACTGACTTTTTGCCAGTTAAGGAGAGACCTGAAACTCCTCCAATTCCCGAGCCCCCACCTGAACCCATGCCCCATCCCACCACCCCTCCTCTTCAAACGCCAGAACATTGCCCCTCACCTGGTTCCCCTGCGTTGGATCCAGAGCGTAATAGTCTGGATTCCCGCATTGAAATGCTTCTCAAAGAGAAAAGGACAAAACTGTTGCCGTTCCTGGAGGAGCGAGACTCGGACACTGAGGTACGAATGGAGGGAAGTCCGATTTCCTCCTCCTCTTCTCAGCTATCTCCCATTCCCCCTTACACAAGTGGCTCTCAAGCTGGGCAGCAAAATTCCCGTCCCTCTAGCACAGGTTTGGAGGATATAAGTCCAACCCCACTGCCAGACTCAGAAGATGAGGAACCACTCCCTGGAACAGCCTCTCTGATCAAGAGAATTGTTTCTCCTGTCCATGAGAAGATGGGCAATAGTGATCTCAAAGATGGACATTTTCGAAGCCACTCTCCTACTGATAAAATGGACACGGTAAGGCAAATTTTTTTCCCTCCTAGTATTTGTATGAAAATAACTGAATATTGGGGTTTAGTCACATTTTGAGGTGCCAAATGTTGCTGAAATGAGCTTCTATTAAATAGCTTGATTAGTGGTGCTGATGCTTATGCACAGCTGTGAATGACGGTTACACTGAAGACACAGGAAGTGGGGTCTAGTTTCAGGCAAGGTGGCAGTAGTAAACTTTCCCTTTTGTTTTGCTCTTATTGTTCTGCATAGGTATCACAGAGTGCATGCAGACTCTTTCACATAAATACTGCTTATGTTCATTTTTGAGCAAAGAATGAAAATGATGACTATTGAAAACACCTACAAGTAGTGTTTGTCAAATGCCATCCTTTTAAAAAGAATAATTTCTTTTGCACAATGGTTGGTGTATATGCAAGGAAAAGATGTATAATTCCCTTACATTACAGATAAAAGTTGAGAATGATTATGAATGAAAAATTCTAAATGCTAAGCTTGCAGCATTACAAATACCTTCATGTTCATATGAAGCTATGCTCCTTCTTTATAGTCACAGTTACACCATTTAGCCTGTGATGTGTTTCTACACTTTGTCTTTGTTTGGAAAGAATGAATAAGGGCTGTTCTGCTATTAGGAAATTGAACAGTCTTGTTTCCTCTTTCGAACACTCACCGCATGCTCATGCTGGGCAAAACATAGTTTGGCTGTTGGCCCCATTCAACACTGCACTTCCTGGTTTTGCTGATCCTGACACTCAGGATTGGTTGCAGCTTCCTTGGTCTCACATTTCGCGTTATCACAAAGCAAACAGCGCAAACAGGTCATTTGGGTAACGACACCACTCCCATGCTGAGTTAACTCTGTCACAACTGCTGCTGAAATGAAACCAAGCAGAGTACCCCTTATACTATTAAGCAGGGAAAATATAATTCCATACTATTATGTTTAATGGCATAACTGTTGCTTTATTTTTGTATTTGAGTACATAGATTGAGGCCTGTACAAACAGATCTGGAAATTTGCCAACCAGCAAGTTGTGCTTGACTGCCGTGCTGAAGCATATTCTAAGCTTTGAACTTATATCAGCATTAAATTCAAATCTCAACACTGCTTTTATACTGAGTAAAATGTGTCCCACATGTCCACTGTCAAGGCCTTTAAGTTGTTATTAAATGTCGATTAACACTTATTGCGGACTTTGAAAACTTTGGTCATTTTTCTCAAAACAAAGTATCCAAAACATTGGCTTTGGTGGCATTACTAAAATCAGATATTGCATTGAATTCTAATTGTAAAATGTCAAACTATACCCACCTCAGATGCTCAAGTCCCTCCTAATAGCTTTTACATGAGCTTTTGATCTTGCATCTTCACAAGTGGGTAGCCTTTGCTCAGTTGTCACAGAGAGGAGAAGGACAGATGGATGTATTTGATTAACCTATAAAATTGTTATCTGTTCACCAAGCACGGTGCTGACAGACTATCCCTTTTCACACAGAGTCATCAGTCGTCAGGAGAAGACATGGAAATCTCAGAAGATGAGATGCCTGGGACTCCAATCACTGGTGGAGACTGTGGCAAGGGCATTGTTGTCAACTCTGCAGTGTCCCCGATGCAGACAATTCCCATCCCTCCGCCTGGCTTCCCACCTCTACCACACCAAGCCAGTTTTGCAATCCCACATCACCACTTGCCCCCTCACTCTGCCGTCCCGGGACATCCTCATCTGGCCGCTCATCCTGGAGTGCCTCCCCATATGCTGCCACACATGGGTCCTTACCCTCATAGCATGATGCCTTTGGTGCAAATGGAGCTAATGAACTGCTTACGTTGGGAGCAGTGGAGCACAGTTCCCATGTCGTTCCAAATGCAGCAACAGATGCTGAGTCGCATTGCTCAGACTAGAGGGCCCTATCCTTATCCACATTTTATAGACAGTGGTGCATCAGGGCCATTTGGCAGCCCTTACCCACCCTTATCTATCAGTGCTGCACCTGCAAGTGGCAGCACAGGGGCACCGGGACAACAATGGCAGCATCCCAGTATACCAAAGTTCAATCCTACTGTTCCCCCTCCTGGATATGAGAGTAAAAAGGAGGATCCGCACAAGGCCACTGTTGATGGCGTGCTGCTGGTCATTGTCAAAGAGCTGAAGGCCATCATGAAGAGGGACCTCAACCGCAAAATGGTGGAGGTGGTGGCTTTCAGAGCCTTTGATGACTGGTGGGATAAGAAAGAACGCTCAGCAAAGGTAAGTGAATCATTTCACCTTTCATGATACAAATAGTGTTGAAGACAAAGACTACAAGAGTCTTTCCGCACATGCACACAATGTGTGTGGAAAATTACACTTGAATCACTGTTTGAATTTTTATTGACCTCCATACTACCAAGTCCATACTATGTGAAGTGATAATAGCGGCTAAATTGCAGCGACATTCAGCTTGCACTACAGAACTAATGTTCATTATAAACATCCATTCACTGTTGGATAAGTTGAGGCTTTTTGCAGATAACTGAAGAAGAATGGTTGTACTGACCTGTTGTCCTGAATCACTGGTTTATGTTATGTTAAGTATTATTATAAAATCTTTTAATTATTCTTGTTGAATTGGTAAAATCTTAAAATAATAATAATAATTAAGAAAAATTATTTAAATAAATAAATTTAGAAGAATATTGACTATGGATTGTTGCTATGATGCCAATTGTGCAGAACAGACTGGTCAAATACTCAAGTTAACTTTTCTGATAATCAATATATTGTTGAAGTCATTTATCAAAGGACAAAATAAATACTGTTTGTCCAAGATGGTGACAGAATCTTTTTGAATCAAATTTTTTTTTTTAGATTTATAGACATATTTTACAGACTAAATGGTGGATTGCCATAATAAATATTTACTGCTTAACTGATTATGAAAATAATCATTAGTTAGCAAATTAGCATTTGCATGACTGGGACTCACTCACTGCAAGAGACCCTGGCAAGGGCATTGTTGTCAACTCAGCAGTGTCCCTGATGCATAACTTTCATAATAACTCAATTAAAAGATGTCAGACTTTTTTATTGTTCTTTAACAGGGCCTGTTACAATAAATACCAAGCAGTTAAATTCATATTGTTTTTCCCAGGCATCTTTAACTCCGGTGAAGGGTGTAGAGGGGAAAGAAGAAGAAAGACCCAAACCAAAAGAGACGATGGCTTCAAGTTTGCTAGAAAACTGGAACAAAGGCGAAGGACTGGGCTACGAGGGAATGGGCCTGGGAATTGGTTTGCGAGGAGCCATTCGCCTGCCCTCCTTCAAGGTAAACCTTGAAATGTGTCTTTTAGCAAACATGGAGCTCAACTTGTTGCGCTGTCTGTTGATCTTAAATACTTGCATGTTGTGCTCAGGTGAAAAGGAAGGACCCACCTGAGGCTGCAGCAGCAGGTGACAACAAACGAGCCAGACCGTCAACTCCAGTGGATGATGAGCTAGAGGATGAAGGTAAATCTCTATTATCAACGCAGAAGAAAATACTCTGCAGGTATTATGCCTTTTCTTTCTGCAGCTAAGTTTCTTTTATCATTCCGGTTAGACCGGGATCGAGACCCAGCTGAGCTCCCCTTAGACGATTCTAAAATGGACGGGGACAGCATGGCTGCAAAGAGACGCCCATCACGGCCACTTGAGCTAGACAGTGAGGGAGAGGAGGAGCTGGACACTTCTGGAAAAGAAGAGGAGTCTCTGTCTGACCAGGAGGAACCTGATCAAACGGAGGCTGTAAACAGGCTGTCATCAGGCAAAGTAAGCTTTCTCAAAATTTACTGCTGATTTTATGGACTGTTATTTAATTTTGTATTCCTTTCACTAACATATCTGATTATTTCTTAGGAGAGTGGTGATGAGGAAGGTGATGATGAAGATGAAGGAGACTCATCCAGTGAGAGCGCTTCCTCAGATTCATCTGATGAAGGTACTAGATCTGAATACAACAGTAGCCTTTCTCAACACAGTATGTTTTTTATAATTTATCATTCTTTTACCCAAATTCTTGCAGAAGCCGAGAGTTCAACTTCATCCAAGGAAAGCTCGGACTCCTCAGCAGAAAGCTCTGACTCCTCTGAGTACGAGTTAAGCTCGGAAGAGAGTGACGATGAGGACGAAGGGGAGACTGCAACTGAGGATGCAGAGGATGAGGGCAAAGAGGCAGAGTCATCCTCATCCTCTTCATCCTCAACATCTTCATCTTCTGATGAGGAGGAGGGTGTGACAGAAGATAAACCATTGAGCCCTCCTGCAGAACCGATTAAGGAGGAGATAAGCAGCAACTCCAAACGTAGACCTCCAAGTCCAGAAGAGGAGGTCATGGACCTTAAGCCACCATCACCTAAAAGCATAACAGGTCAGTGACTGCATCTAATTTTGTTTTGATGATGTGAAAATTTTCAACAAATCTATTAATCAGTTTCAAGTATCAAGTTATATAAAATAATTATCTTTTCCTGCCTTGTAGGCAAAGAGCGGGACATCAGGGAGAGCATTATTCCTGTAGTGAAGTCTGAACCTCAGGAGCATGTAGCAAACCTTCGGCCACCCACACCCACAGGCGCCCTGCCAGACAGTGACCAGGAGTCAAAAGCCAAAGGTAAACCAGAGCCTGTGGAGGTACCCGTCACCCCTGGCCAATTAGCCTCTCCCCACTCAGATTCAAACACAGCTGTCCCCAAATCCATCTCCACATCTTTAATGCACCTCCCAATCCCCCCTCACCCGGCGATAGAAGGTCGTTCCCTGCTTCATCCACCCCCTGGTCCCCTCCCTGACCTGCCACAGCGGCCCAGGCTCCCCACAGATGAAGATATCCCCCGCACGCCAGGCAGAGACCTGATGGAGCGTGCCCGGAGTCTGGGCAAGTCCCAGAGCACGGACACAGTCCCCATTACACCAGGAAGTGATGCCCCGCTTACCGGCAGTAGCCTGTTGCTTAGCTCCCCGCACGTCCCTGGCAGCCCCTTCTCCTACCCCTCTCAGTCCCCTGTCCTCAGTGCTGGAGTCCCCCGCACTCCAGGAAGAGACTTAACCTTTACCCCTGTCTTCCCTGACCCCACAGCACTAACTCTTAATAGGAAAGTATCCTCTGAGAGCCTGGATGATAGGCCAGTTTTTAAGGAGCCGCCCATTAGTGCACTGCCTAACCAAGCCCTGTCAGCTGGCACAGAGCACTCAGCCAGTGTCCCTGAAGATCTGCCTCCTGGTCTCATTGTAGACATTCCTGTGCCATCAGACACTGTCCCATCAAAGAGGAAACCTGGACGACCCAAGGGCAAAAAGATCTCAGCTACCTCTGTGGCTGACGAGTCGTTGGAGCTCTCATCTGAGTCCACCCCGCTGCCTCACGATGCGCATCTTGGAGATCTGTCACAAGCGGTATCTGCCAAGTCTCCTGCCCACCCGAGCCTGGACTTCAGGGAAGGAGAGATGGCGCCTCAAACGGTCTTACCTGCAGACGATGGCTTCTTATCCTATGATGATGAAGCGCCTGTGGCTGTGAAGCCTACTCGGAGGGCACGGCGAGGCTGGGAGGAGCTGCTGCTGGGCAGCCTGTCCCCCGTCACCACACCTCCACGACCGTACTTTAACCCACGCTCCGAGTTTGAGGAGATGACCATCCTGTATGACATCTGGAATGAGGGGATAGATGATGAGGACATTCGGCTTCTTCAGATTACGTATGATAAGATGCTTCAGCAGGATAATGGCAATGACTGGCTTAACGACACACTCTGGGTCAACCATCCTCATATCCTTTACTGTTTCCCATCGACTCATTTATACCAAATATTGTTATCAGTCATATTTAGATTTACGTATTTGTCCCTTAAAGAAAAGTATTCCACTAATGGAAAAATTAAAGAGCAGCTTCATTAAATTCCACTAAAACACATGAAATGTCTATTTTTCTCAGTTTTGTATTGTGTATCAAATAGCAGCCCCATCTGGTGGTCAAATGGAGGAACTTTTTGGATGGAACTAAACTCAGCATGTTTTGAGCAGCAGCATTAAGCTGTGTTTCAAAGCCTTTTCAATGTATTCCTTGACTTCCTTGCACCTACCAACATCCCCGGAGTGAAGAAAAAGAGGAGAGATGATGGCATGAGGGATCACATGACCGGCTGTGCCAGAAGCGAGGGATACTACAAGATCGACAAGAAGGACAAGATCAAGTACCTCCAGAGCACGCGGCTGCAGTCAGAGGAGCCACCGGTGGACACACAGGTGGGCAGCATAGGTTGGAATGCTTGCATCGCACTTTAGGTGTTTTGTGAAAATGTGCATGTAGAAGGGGATCAGAGATGTACTACATGCTGACCTGCAGATCTAACTCATGTTCTCTGTGCAGGGTATGAGTATTCCTGCACAGGTCCACGCCTCTACCAGAGCTGGCTCAGAGCGGCGGTCAGAGCAGCGGCGCTTGCTCTCCTCTTTTGCATGTGACAGTGATCTGCTCAAGTTCAACCAGCTGAAGGTAAACAACATCAAAGAGAACTTAAGTCTAATGTTTGATTCACCCTGACTTTTCTATTAAAGAAAAAAGAACAACAAATAAGGCCATTAGACATGCAAGCACAACAAATAAAGTAGTCAGGATGCAGAACGCAATATTTGAGGTATTTTTGTTTTGTTTTGGGGGTTTTTTTCACTTCAAATGTCTTTTCCTATTTTCTCCTTAAGTTCCGCAAGAAGAAGATCAGATTCTGCAAGTCACACATCCATGACTGGGGTCTGTTTGCTATGGAGCCCATTGCTGCTGATGAAATGGTGATTGAGTATGTGGGACAGAACATACGGCAGGTGAGAGAGAAAACACCCTGAAACAGGCCCGTCCTTTGCCTGAATACATAAACAGGTCTATATAAACATTTTATCCAAATCAGTCAGTCTGCTTGCTTTCATCTTACTCACAAAGTATCATCAACCTAAATTATAAATGTAAGGAGGGCTATTTGAAAATGAAGTATTTGATCCAGTAAATGGCATTACAGTTAAATGATATTGTACATATCTATTTGTGTTACAAAGTACATAGTAATAGAAGTGTGAAGAGAGATCACAGAACATTCACAGAAGTGTTCTGCGATACTGTGAATGTTTTGTTTTAACTAGCAGATACTTAAATCGGCCTCACCAATAATAATATGTAAGAAAACTGATAAGACGGGCTATCGGTTATCAAAGTTTAACATTTTCGTGTTGAAGCTGCCAAACATCCAACAAGTGACTATGTTCATTTGCAGGTGATCGCGGACATGCGGGAGAAGCGCTACGAGGAGGAGGGCATTGGTAGCAGTTACATGTTCCGAGTTGACCATGACACCATCATCGATGCTACAAAGTGTGGCAACTTTGCCCGTTTCATCAACCACAGCTGCAATGTAAGTTAACAGCTTCACGATATCTCTTAATGGGTGGGAAGCAAAAGTAGATTTACTCAAGTGCCGTCTCAATTATGAGGCACATTCATCATTTGCGTATTTCTACTATTCACCTACTTTGTCCTCCGTCACATTTCAGCTGAAAATATTTACTCACTACTATTTACTACTTTACCGCATTTATATGACAGCTTTCCTTAACGGCACTTTCTGATTATTTTCCAAGAGATCCAATGTCTAGTCAAAAAAATTTGGTCACTTTATGACCAAATTTAGGTTTTATTTTCATCTGTAAATGAACTCTGTTTAAAAATTTGAGTGTAACAACCTTCTTTATTGGTCTAGTTTAAAAATACAGATGTAAAATAATTCAAAACATCTCTTAATATCTCTTTTAATTTTGGATAAAGAAAAAAACTGGTTGAAATATTTTCACTGCCCTGCAAAATACAGTTTTCTGGACTCTTGGGCAAAAATGTCTTTATGAAATCTTGGACAAAAGCCTCCAATCTTATAAAGTATTTAAAGTCATAACAATATAGCCAATAAGGCTACCTACACATCAGTGCGTCTATGATAAAAACCTATAAAAGTTTATAAAAGGGGAAGGTCTTAATGACTTTTAGGACTTTTAGATGTAACGTTGTTATTACATGATTTTATTTCTACTTTTGCCAAAGAAAAAAATCTATCTATTTCATCAAGGTGAAACAAAAGTCATCCTACAACAATTTATTTTCCTTTTCTTTCAGCCTAACTGTTATGCCAAGGTCATCACAGTAGAGTCTCAAAAGAAGATCGTGATCTACTCCAGGCAGCCCATCAACGTCAACGAGGAGATCACATATGACTACAAGTTCCCCATCGAGGACGAGAAGATCCCCTGTTTGTGTGGAGCAGAGAACTGTAGAGGAACACTGAATTAACATCCCACTCATGAGATTAAAGGTGGGAAAAAGCTTTCCCTGAGTTTTTCCTCAAACACAGACTCAACGCTAACATCGTGGACGAGGAGGAAGTAAGTAAGGGAAAGTTTTACTCGGGAGCAAGGAGAAGAAACCTGCATTCTGTCTGGACCCGGTTTAGACTACCTGTACGGGAGCTCTTCGCATATTTAACTCTAGATTGTTTACGATTTATGGTGCTCTTGAAATGAAAAAAATGCATAGTTTTTTTTATGTATGCCAGTGACCCAGAATTTATGAAACACTTGCTGGTGCAGCGTTTCCTTCCCTCCTCTCAATGTTGGACAGTATTTCATCAAGGCTCCCCCCACAAAGAGTCCTGGTTTGTACAGTTTTACACTTTTTCCTCTCATTAGTCTCATAAGCTTTACGTACACAAAACCATAGGAAAACACACAACACAGATTCACATGATCAGCTGCTTAATAACACTGTTGAGACGCACAAGCCCACCAGGAAAACGCCTCTCTGTGGGAGAAGACGTGGTTGCCACCTGAGCAGATGGCAGATGTGTCTATTTAGCATCAGGCAGGACGGCGGAGCGTTGCGGTCCGTCTTGAACAGAAAACCCTGTTTTTCTTGCTCCTACCTCCTCTGCACCAGTTTTCTTGGAAACTAATCAAACTGATGAAAAATCAAGCAACAAAAAAATGGTTAAATCTTGCCACAAAATCTGGAAATTTCACACCTGCTTTCACCAGCCAATGATGGAACGTGCTGCTTCCTGTTAGTTTATGCAAAAGATATGATTTGTATTACTGATATCCCAGTGTTTTCCAGTTTTGTATAGGTTTTTCTCCTCTTGCTTATTTCTTTCAAAGACACTATATTTGTGCATGTGTGTATATCAGAAAGGGTGTGTGTGTGTGTGTGTGTGTGTGTGTGTGAGACCGAGTGCACTGCCCCCTGTAGGCCACAGTGTTGGAAGGCTGAGCCAATCATGCAGAGGAAGAAAATTTAAATTGAATCAGGTCCGCTGGGCAGCAGCTGCTTGGAAAACTTGCTAAGTTTTCCAAGTTATTTTTCATTTGAAGTGCCATATGAATGTGTAACTGACTTTGATGGGTGACAGGTATCAAAGTGGTGTTTTTGTCAGTCACAGAGCTGTCACCTGCTGCTGTGGTAAAGAGGCGCTGCCTATTCTTTCCCGCCGCTGTGGGTGTTTGATGGTGGTGATGTTGTTTTGGCTTCCTTCATCTGTACCTGAGATCTCGTGTTTGTGTGCGCTCATAGGTTCATCTTCAGCTGAAACTTGTATTACTCTACCAGTGTTTAATGTTTCCTGTGAGATAGAAGTGTTTTTGCGCACCACCCATTGTAGTCCAGAAGGCTTGTGCCTTTCTTTCTAAACTAGCTAGGATAAAAAAAAATATTTGTGAATGCACTTGAGGCTTGCACTTCTGCTTTATGCCCTCTTCAATCTACATTCAGCCTGTCTCACACCCTTAAGACCAAGTCAGTCATTGATTTTCATTCAGTTAGATTGATTTTGGAGATTCCCTGTGTTTTCAGCAGTGATGTTTATATTGTATATGATTACTTGTACAGAAGATCAAAAGCTTTTTTTTTTTTTTATCTTCACAGGGGTAACACTTTTAAGATGCATCTTTCTCTGTCTCTTTGTCCTTTTTTTTAACAGAAGACTGAGTATTTAAAACTATTTTCAGGGATCTGTAAAAGGAATCTGAGGGTTTAAAAGGTTGTTTATTTAAAGAAAAGGTCCACTGTCAAGAAAAAGTCTCCACCTCCCTTTTTGAAAGATTGTTTCTTGTAGAAACGTCTTCATTTTCTGCGCTTTTGCTTTATAATACTAAAAAGTGTAAATACTGTAACTGTGAATATTATATAAATATATATATTTTTGTTCCCTGGGGTTTGCTACATAAATACAGCTCAGAGGTCTATGTAACATATAAGGCGAGCTATGAGCTGGTAGCAGGAAATTCAGCTTGTGTCAAGCTTTGTTTTTTTATTTTCTGTTGTAAATTCTATGAAAAGTTGTTTGCGGTGTGGAGAAAAAAAAAGGTGCAGAATTGGCATGAGAAGAGGATTGAAGCATCAGCCCATTTCTCATGTCTATTTATTACACAACAAATGTATGAAAAATGAAAAAATGGAAATAAAGCAATTTTGCATACATCCATAAACTGTTTTCTTTTTTCATGAAGCATTGATTCATTAAAATGCTGAATGAAAACAAAAGGCAGCTGCTGGACAAACAATGACTCTGTGTCAGGCTGGTTTGATCCTGGACCGGGTCATGTGATTCTCTGACAAAAACACATTCAGGATGGGAAGAAGAGTCCTCATTCCTGGATCCTGGATTACCAGCAGGAGACCTTGCCTGTGTAATCCAGGATCTAGGAATGAGAACTATGAGTCTTTGTCACATTTTAGAGACCGACTCGCTTCAGTAAGTCAAGTTACAAACTGGGATGTAAAAAGATATAGAAGAATATAGTTGAGAGGAGAAATCTAGGTTTGGTTGGAAAAGAAGCATTGAGGTGCCATTGAGCATGCTCCCATCCTTTTGTTACAAATGTTTGGCTTTTAAAATGTGTGTCCATACAAGACCAACATGTGCCTGCCTTATTTATTATGTTCAAGGAGTTTTTATAAAAACTTAAGATTTTATTCTTTTTTTTTTTTTTTTTTTTTTACTTCTTTTCTTCCAGTCACATCTTTCATGTTTCATGACTGACTTCCTGTGAGTCTGACTCAAAGCCAAACTCTACCACTGGAGCAGTTTCACTCATTTCAGTTATTTATCTGAGGGCTCAGCTGCTGTCATGTTGGTTGCAGTGAAAACCTGCAGCCTGACATCACATTTAGAGAGAGAGAGAAAAAAAAGGCTTTCAGTGCTCTCTCTCTCTCTCTCTCTCTCTCTCTGTGTGTGTGTGTGTGTGTGTGTGTGTGTGTGTGTGTGTGTGTCACCCTGAGGCCGTGACAGGAGGAAGATGGTGTGACCACAGGCAGAGAGGGTGGGACTGGAGAGTGAGCGTCGACAGCATGGACACCAGAGTCACATTTGTCTCCATCTGCTGAATGATCTCAAACAGAACAGGCAAACAGGCATCCACACAGCTCATCTGATGGGTCAGATAACATCTGACCGATCAATGCAATTGATATACAAAATAAATACACTCAGAGAGTTTGTGTGCTGGACTTAAATTTGTTTTTGTTTTTTCTCTAAATTGACTTTTTCCTTAATGTTTGACTTTTCTTTTTTTTTTTTGACTTAGAAAAGACAGGTGTGACTGATAGACGTGTCTCTGAGTCACCATGTAAAGATGAAGGATTTCAGTCCTCAATGACATTCATTACACCTGTTTTGTTTTTGTTTTTGTTTTTTTATGAGGATGTATCAAAATGGACAAACATATTGAAATATAAACCTAGCAGGCTCATTATTTGGATTTACAGATAAACAATCAATAATCAGTACCTCTGCTGATATTACCAAACACTACAAAATAACTTTCTGGATCCAAATCATGAATTTGTTTCCCCCAAAAAATACTTGATGCAAATTAAAACCACTGAAACATTAAACATTAAGAAAATATAAAAAACACTTTTTTGTCTCCACTTGTTTTTAGCCACGTTCGCCACATGTGGCGAAAGACGCAACACCAAAAGAACTTTTCATCATCAGGGGAAAATTTTATTTTGTCCATGATTTCATTTTATGATAAAATACTTGTAAGATGTACAACATCCATCAGCTATACTTGGTGAATATTGCCAATTAGCAAATGTTAGCATGCAGATTTTCTAAAACTAACACAACAAAGTGACATGTTAGCATGATAGCTTGCATCTTGCCCACCATCATAGTTTATCCCTCTTTCTCAAATTGTGACTAAATGTATCTATTATCAGGCTTTATTTTAATATTTGTTGACCTTCTATCTCAGACCTAAAGTCTAATGAAAACTACCTTTTCATAAACTGACTACCGTACAATACAAAAGGCCAACAGTCATTAATGCTTCCATCACCATTGTTAGTAATGCCCTTGTGTAGTTAAATCATTTAACAATAATAATAATAATCTAAAATAATCCTGCAGAAATGGCAGGACACAATCAGGAAACAATTAGAACCACTTCAACATATTACAGTACCCTTCTTCACAGTTTGTTTTAACAGGAATTCGTCTCTGGAGCATTTGTACGGATGTGACATGTTTACACTATACCTGCAGTTTAATGCAGAAGCATCTGAGCCCAGAAAAACATGAATGAATCTCTGTTTGGCTTGTTGTGTTTCATGTTTCATGGTTGGAACTGGGTGCAGGGCTACAGGGAAGAGATGAAGCCTCTCAGCAAAACGATTTGAAACAGCAGCACTGAAGCACTTAACCTGAGAGGATGGCTGGCCGTCCCTGTGAGGAGTTTGGCATCTTTGGACGCTGAGATGATCCGGCTGAAGGTGGGGTGGATGTGCCTGAAGTTGTTCTGCAGAGAAGTCACCTGCTCTGCGTCCTCCTCTGTGGAGAAGATCTGTGAGGTAAACTGAGCCAGCTGAGGGGAAAATATGAAAATGATTCATTCACAGCAGCCATTTTGATATTCTCTCTAATAGAATGTATTGAATGTATGATTTGAAATAACTTCTTTTAAGCCTCACTTGGGACCATGAGATGTAGATGGGAACTTCATACAAAGTCCAGACAACTACTTGGGAGCAAGGAGGGGTGGTGAGGCTGCCATAGTAGCGGTAATACTGACTCATATTATGCTGAGGCAGAAGACTTATCAGTGGAAATGGCTTGATTTTTGTAGTTTGTCCTTGAGTACGATACACAACAATAATTAGAACAATTACAAACAACACAAACAGCAATCAAAAGTGTATATTTGTGTGTTTCCTCAAACCTTTGTAAGCTACAGAAGAGAGTTTTTGGGATATATGTCCAAAATACACATTGTCTGCGTAAACAACCTGCATGTAAGGACACAATCAGGATTTATTGATTTGACAGCAACTAGAAATTCTTGAATATATATGTATTAAACAAATTTGACAAACTGACATCAATAAAGAATCCAAGGACAGCAAGTCCAAGTGGATCATTCAAGGCGGTTGTCAAATTTGGATAGATGGACCTCAAGTTGACTATGTGCATCTGGAAATAAAAAGAAAAAGCACAAAGACATGAAGGGCACTGCACCGATCTGCTCCACAGCGGGGTGTGACAGTGTGGAGCTGTCTACTGACCATACTGTACCTCCATTGGATATCTGCGTTTGTCTACCGTGTGCTCGGAGCCGTTCGTGGCCGGGCCTCCCCAGTGGAAGTGCACCTGGACGGTGTGGTACACATCTGGGAGACCACCACCGCTCACTGACATCCCGCTGCTGACCTTCAAAACGACTGGAGGAAAGAGTAAACACCAACAAAAACACACAAGAGACAGTAGTGCACACGTTCAGGACAGCGGGTGGAGAATATTCACCTGAGTGTCCATCGTTTTCAACCGTCCAGTGGCCAGTTTGGACTACATCGAAGCCGTCCAGATGTAAAGACCCCAGAGAGTCATTTCTGGTCATCTGGTGGTCAATGTTGATGGGGGAGTGGTGCTCTTCAAGTAAGGGGTGACACGATGGGAATATGTCTCCCCAGGCATATGGATCTGAGGATAGAAAACAAACCACATGAGCACAACATGTCAAAGACAGAAAAAGAGGAATCACAAACCAAATTAAGTTCATTTAGTTTAAAAATAATGACAGAAACTATTTAAATTTCACAGCAAAATTTGTTATTTCACTTCAAAACTCCCCCATTGACGAGTTAATTATTCACCACAATGTGTAAAAATTTATGTTACAATAAGTGTTCTAATAAAAACCCACTCAACTTCAAGTTGCTGCGTGTTTTCAGAACAATCAGTTCATATGTTACTCACCACAATGAGGCTCATTGTAACAGTAGTCCTCTGGAATATAAGAACAGACATGTCACAAACATATATTTTCTTGAATCTAGTTTTATCATCTCAAATTGAATAGGATTTACATATAAAATGTTATTTGTGAAGGATGATGCAAAAACAGGACCCTCACCTGAATCTGCATATGATACCACCATCATGAGGAGAGCAGCAGTCCAGATCATGGTCAGGATCCTTTGGGCTGATGGTGCCAACGGCTGTCAGTGTGTGAGGTAGACTGAAAACCAGTGCAAACGTCCCGCTTAAATAGAACCGGAGGTGAAAGCTGAGTTTTGGGGGGTTTTTTTTCTGGTCTGATCAGTGAGCTGTGTCATTACCAGTCTGGTGGTCTTTTCTGATCAACAGGCTCATTGATGCAAAGACAGCTTCACTCCTCCACCCCTCCCCTCACTGCTGCCAGCATCGATGCCCGGTGACTAGTAACAAGACACACATCTCATGGGAAAGTCAGCGGATGGGCAGCTCCCTGAATAAGACAGGAACGCACCACTGATAACAGAAAATCCATCCCCCAGAGTTATAATGAGATTTTATGGGTTACTTTTTGCTTCTTGTGATTGTCAAGCACATCCTCTGCTGCTTGGCTGCTTGGTAAAGTCCTTTGAGTAAAAGGAGATTTAAGTGTGAAGCAGCATCTTTAAGGGATTTTAAACTTCTCCACTGTCTCATAAATTCAATCATTGTGTTGATTGAGCAGCTCAGCAGTAAGTGTTGTGTGTCTCCCATCCAGGAATAGATTGTGTGATTCTGTCACTACTTGGCTCATGTGAACAAAGCCTCTTTTTTTTCCCGGCGACAATGCTTTGCAGCAGGGTAACACTATCTCTGCTCGGCCTGCTGTCTTGTGAGTCACCGTGAGGTGTGCTATATCCGCTTTCTTTAAATTATCTCCATCTTTTGATTGCTGTGGATTGGATTTATCCTACAACCTCCATTTTGCTTTTGGGGGATTTCCCTCCATCCCACCTTAATCCTCTTTGACATTTGGTCACTGCTGGTGGTGGAATTTCTTCAGTGAATCAAAGGACTTACAGAGTGGCTAAATGTCACGATTGATGAGGTTAAACATAAAGTTGTGGATCTGTTCATACCCACTGACGCATGAATCTTCCTTCATGGTGAGATTTATTTGGCATTTGATTAGATGTACATCTACCACAACCTTCCCCCCCATCCCCGAAGCATTTCGTAAAGTTTAAAGGCTATGACAGAAAAGACTACAAAACGTAGCATTTGTTGTATTATACATAAACATTTCAAATCCATTAAAATGAGTTGTCACATCACCATAGTCACAAAAACTACAGTGTAAATGCAGTTGTTTGAGGCATGGGCAGGTTTTTGATGCATATGGAAATATTAAACTATATGCAGAAGTCTTTCCTACTGTAAAGGACACACTGTCGAGCTAAAATGGTTTCCCTTAACAAAAAACAATTAAAAAAAAAAACCAAAACAACAAAACAAACCTTTCAGCATGCCAGAAGATAAAAAACATGCACCGCAGCTCCAAAAAGCAGGTTGAAAACTAAAGCTAAGCAAGTTTGATTGGGGGGGGGGAAATAAAATCAAAGGCAGCAAACCATCTTTTAACCACACATGCAAATTACTTATACTTTTCACAATTTATGAGCTTTTGTTTGTTGGAGATCCACTGTGGATTGTCAATATGCCAAAAGGAGAAAATAACCTTCAGCACAAAAAAATTATGTATATAGTACATTCAAAGATGAGACCCAAACGTGCACAGTCAGACACGTTTACAGCCGTTTTCATTGATGCGGATCAAAAGCAGGTTGAATGCTGGTGGTTGTAGGTCGACTGACTTTCTCAGGCTTATAAAATTCCTCCTTGAGTGGAACGATTGTCATCATATAATGGGTTTAACTCACTCCAATTTATACAGCTTCAGCTTGTCTTTTATTATAATATTTTTGTGATTTCACTGAGAAACAAGAACAAATGATCCATCAACACCATGACAGAAACTCATCTGCAGTCAGCGACATCACCTTCCTCAGGAGCTGAAAACAACCTCAATAACTGAGATAACAGGTGCAGTGTGTGACGAATATCACATTCAAAACACATCAGGCCTGGAGGTGCAGCATCCACAGATTATTCTCAAAAAAAAAAAAAAAAAGAAACAAAAAAAAAACTCAAACAAAAACCTGATTTAGTTGAAGGACGAGCGTGCAAAATATTGGGCACTAAACATAGTTCAGTTAGCAAATACACAATTACCCTGTGATGATAAAGTAACAATATTGGGACTGTCTGCATGATTCGATGACTTCATGATTGTGAGAGTTATTTTAAATGAATGTATTTTTTAAGTTGAATGGCAGGATATCATCTCTAAACTTCACATATACACTGGAAAAGCTCCATTCCTTTCCCATGCTAATCAGTCGGGAGATCAGGCTGCATCTATCCCATAATAAAATGGCCTGCAGTCATAAATTATCATCAAAAAAAAAAGGACACAATACCAAACTCAATAATTATCAATACCACAACATTCGTTGATACATAATGCCTTTTGTCAGCATTTCCTATTGAGAACCCAATAGGAGGAAACTAACTGTACCATCTCGCAGGGTCAAACCTCTTAACTACAAAACATGTTTTGCTGCAAATATGTGCTATAAACCTGGAAGACAGCATCATGTGTCAGACTAGTTAGAAAGTGAGCAGATAGAAGGTTTTTATGAGCAAGTAGAAATCAAGATGTGGGACATGCTGGGACAAAAAAAGCTGATGAGAAAATTATTTGTAGCTTGGAGACCGACAGATCATTACAGATACGTCCATTTTAAACAACAGAATGATGCAAACAAAAACGCACAAGGGACAAAAGCTGGCTTTACTGTCCATGTTATTATTTGCCTTGTGTTGAACCAAAACACACAAGTATGACAAACAGGGTAGCACAAACCTGAGGGGGTTATTTACATCAGGGCTTCTTGACCAATCAGGCCAAATCTGAGACTTTTCAAAAGCTTTGTTCGGTTAGCGCAAAAAGTAAAAATGCAGCTTTCTCAGCCCAAATGTAGTGTTTCTCTTTTCTGTACACAAACAGTCCTTTCTACTCCCTCAGGTGCCAAAGTCTTACCAAAAAAAAAAAAAAAAAAAGAACTCAGGAGTCCAACTGCGACGTTTGCAGAAAGAGGGCATCCATCTGTTACTGTAACACCTCACAGAAACAGGCTGCTCCACCATCTGATATGTCTGTATAAACTTAAACTCTTCTCTCTGTAGTCAGCATTTTAGATAAATGACAGTGTGCTGTGTCGTCTCCCTGTGCAGAGAGCGCTCATGACCTTCCTCAACTAATAGTTAATGTCTGGGTGCAAATCCCTGCCCTCCGTCCTATACCACAGTGCTGAGGGAGGTGCAGTCAGCAGGCATGGACGTGGGAGCGTGGCCATCTGTCGGTGTTTCGGGCCCCACTAGGAGGGTGCTGCTATCTATGGAGTCCTCCCTCTCCTGAGAGGACGGCACCGAACCTGGCATGGAACCAGAAGCATTGGGAATATCAGCCTGGAGACCATTTCCCATGGTGCTCATCTGGCTCGGCACCATGGAAACACCGCTGTGACCTGAGGGTAACACCAAAAGAGGAAATCAAAACTCTTTTCTATTCATGATGAGCTACACGAATAACAAGGCAAGGATGTGCACCCACCGAGGTCCACATATAGGAGGCTGTCTGGGTTGATGGAGGCCTCATATGGAGGAGGGGGGTCGTCGGGGTGCTGGATGTCTGGGTATTTGTAGGCTGCATATGGCGGAGGAGGCTCTTGGAAATGAAAAGCGCCTCCTTCTCCATCATCAGACAGATGCAGAGGAGTGAGGCCAGTGCCAAAGGCATCTGGGCCATAGTCAAAGCCTGGAACTCGTCTGCCAAGGTTAAAGTGGTGCACTGAGAAAATAAAAACAGATACAGAGGTCAATGTGAAATGACTGCAACAATACAATACCAGCCACAGAATTTGATACTATATGAAATAAAAACTTGTTCTACAACTAGAATGACAGAAAAAATTATAAAACGAATTAGCCGATTTAAATAACTAAACTATCATCATCCAGCTAAGTGTCTGGGTGTAAATGTCCAACATTCTTAATGCTTACAGTTTCCTCCAATCAATGTTTCAATGCGTTCACGTCTCCGCTGACGGAGTCTGTGCACCATGAAGAGCAGCAGAGAGAGAATGAGGAAGGACGAGATGCAGCTGACAATCAGTCTCATCCCACTTGCCATCGAGTCAAAAAGGCTGTTTCCATCTGGGGGCGAAGAGGAAAAGTGACATAAGAACATAGGCCCATTAGTTTACAATGACCGGCTTATTTCACAAAATGTGTCTTTGAATTCCACCCTGTAACACGACAATGACAATCTTTAAACATTTCTTTCATTCATTACTCTTTTTAAACTATTCAATTGATGCTGTACAAGATAGCTTACAGACAACAGTAAAATTGTCTTAAGCTGCAGTAAATTCACTTCTGTAAATCTGTGAGGAGTTCCACCTTGTTGGACTGTGAGCACTGATACATGAAAGTGTCCTCATATAAATCTCTAAAGATGAATAGCAAAGTCTCTATGTATTGAGTAATTCGGCGCTGATGAGTTGGGAAACAGTCTGCTGAGTGAGCGAAAACACTTCTCTGCTCTGCTTCTCTGCTGTGATGTAACAAGAGGGGGCAGTACCTGGGTCCAGGCAGGTGAATTTGCAGCACTCTTTGGGATCCTTGCGGAAGTGCTGGCAGCCCTGCGGCCGCTCACACAGCGCAGCCACACACATCTCTGGCTCGCCGTCATGACACGTGCAGCTCAGACACGGATCGTCGCCCTTTGGAGTGAAGTAGTAGCCCTCATTTACAACATTGTCTTTTATATCCACGCATGTTTGCCCTGTTGGGAAAAACATAAGAAAATAAATTATCACCAGTGAAACAAAATGAATAGTGTTGCCATTTATCCATTTGGAAGAAAAGACTAAATGAGCTCCTACTCCTCTTGCAGAGAAAGGGGAACTTCTTGTAGCAGTTCTCAGTGTGCCAACTGTGCAGGCCTCGTTCATTCATGCTTTTGATCTGAAAACGCTGCAGCTGAGCACAGAAGACGTTGTCCTGGGTGGGAGACACCTCCCCAAACTTGGTCAGACCCTCAGGTGGCAGAAACACCTGCATTGACCCTGGTGAGACACACAACAGCAATAGAAAACATTAGCACGAAGAACGAATAGAAATGATATCTTCTTTCTCACTTTAAGGAAGCAGATAAAACCAAATCTTTACCTTTGTATGCCACCTCCCAACGCCCCTCCAAAGAGTGGTTCTGATTAGTGATCACATACTGGTAGCCCACCCAAAACCTTAAAAGGAAACAAAGGGAGTAATTTACAATCTGAATTGGTGTATTTCAGGATTTGTGAATGGGTCTGTTTAAAATGAGTAAACTACCACTACTGACCACTAGATGGCCAACAATCTACAAAAGGCCAATATATATGACAGTATGTTTGAGCACAGAAAAAAAAATTACAGTCAACAAGAGGAAACCCTCAGTTTAAAGCAGAGATTTCATGTACACGTGTTCAGGCTAATATTTATGGTGTAAAAAGGAAGTAAAAGGAGAGGGCAGAGCTTAGACTGAGCTGTGCATGGGAGCCGAAATATCTGAGCGCAGCTTTTTTTTTTTTCTTACAGAAACTGTAGATGAATAAGCATTAATGTCCAAGGAAACCCTTCATCACATAATATTAAATGGTCTGTAGAACTCCTGTAGGGATCCTGACTACACACTTTAAAGGTTGAATTCTTTATGGAGTTCATCGCCCAAGGCTCAGACTAGCACCACATGTTCCAAACAACACCACTGTTGGTAAAAACTCACTTGCACTGGTCTCTGCGCTCACAGACTTTATCATCAAAGTCCACCTCAATCTTCAGTATGAACTGCAGCTCCTCATTTGTCACAAATGTAGCCAATGAGCCGTTGACTTTCTGGCAAGTGTCCACAGCCTGCCAGTAGTTCTCGTTCCTCAGGTACACTTTGTAACAGCTGGCTGTCTTCTCGTAGTGGTGCCACCCACTGGGGCATTTTTCTGCAGCCGGAGGATACACATTAGCATTGTAGTTCACACGCTCCTACTGCAGCTTCAACTCTAAAATCAGGAGTAAAGCCAGATGCTTACTGTTGAAGCGCACAGGCTGAGCCACACCAATGACGTCTTCCACCTGGTCATATCCATTACCAAAACGAAACCTCTCCTCCTTTATAGCTGCAAAAAAATGGCTATAGGTTAATATTTGTTGATATGCATTTCTTATTTCAACTTATTAAAAAAAAGTTTTCTGGAACTCTGGAGCCCAAATATTTTTTTTCAGGTTGTGCAACATGTTAAAAGCTTGTGATGTAATAAGCCATTGCCAAGCTGCTCCTGTGTTCAAGGACAAGAATAAACCTTTTCATTTGCCTGAGAGCTTAATACATAAATAGGGGGTTGAGCACCCCCCCCAAAAAAAAACCCCATCAGTGTAGCATGTTTCTACATCAGCTGCTGTTTGATATTCATCTGTTGGACAAAAGCTCTTTAGTGTTTTATTTATTTATGAATGTCCTTAGGCTGTGAGGACTTACCCTGTATTCCTCTTTGTTTGCTGCTCCTCCCCTGATTTATTCTGAACTATGACACGTTAGTATCAGTATTTCTTCCATACGCATAAGACTTTAGTGACAGGAAGTTTATGTCTACACAAATATTTTCTACTAAGACAAAATCAAGGAAGTAAATATATATTTCAGAAATATGACTGCAGAACAAGAGCTTTGTTCACTTTTATGATTTCAAAAATCAATCTCATGCTAATATCCCACTTAAGTATTGTAGATGTTTCTTCATGATATATGTGAAATAGGTTAAGGAAGGTATACAAGCTGTATGTATGTGAGGAAAGGTGCTAAAAAGAAATGTTGCGATGCTCTGTTGTGCTTAATTCAGTAAAATTAGAACTGTTGGCAGACCAGGCAAACGGCAAGAATCAATGTTTATGAAAATAACAATACTTCATCCTGAAGCAGGAGAGTCAGTACTTAAATTGAGACATAAACTGGTGAGAAGCACTGAGAATACCAGATACTTTCCATTAACAGTATGACTTCTGCAGTTCTTCCTTTGTATATATGGCCATCTGTACAATAACAAGTCTGTAGTTTCCAATGTGACTTTTTGCTGAAATGGGTACTTTATATTTTCCTTTTTTCAGTTTTGTACTATACTAAATTACAAGGTTGAACTGTTTCATCTGGGTTTTTGTCTGGCTGGAATTGAATGAAGGATTGCTGCACCTTGCCATGTTATTCAACCAAGAGCTAATCCCAGACAAGATCATCAGTTTCCATGGCTGCTGTTGATTTAACAGACAATAGAAGGAGCAAGTGTAAACATTGTGTGGGTTTTTCTTGCCTTTCCCTATGAAACCACGGCCCCTTTGCACAGGCAGAGATAAGATGTTCAGCTGAAAGCTTTACAATTAATAATAATTAATACCTTTGTTTTTGAACTGGTAGAATTTGTGTGTAGGTCTGTTTTTTAGTTGTATAAATAACCAAAAGGTTTTTCTTTTAGAGATGAGACTTGTTGGTGGCGTTTTAACAAACAATTCTTGCTTTTATTTCCTGTTTTATAAAAGAGTCCAGTGGAAATTCTCACTCAGTGTACTGTGTTGGTGACTGGCTTACAGCAAACTCAAAGCAAGCACAAATACTGCTGTATAGAGGTCACATGCTGGACTCTATCCATTCAATAATTCCCATTATGCGGTCAGAGATCTGGGGATAAGGTCTCTCTGGATTTAAGGGGGAAAACAATAGGATTTTGGTCAAAGGCTTAGCACTGCAACATCTATGCCATAGTGGGGAGATCAACAAACAGCAAACAAAAACAGAGATACAGGCACATGTGCAGCCACTCAATTTAACTCTGCCTGATTCTGCCATGTGATGCAGTCAGTGGAGAGTGGCTAATCTTGCATTGTGTTTCACTGTGGGGGATTAAGAGGACTGCAGATTTAAAGCCAAGTCTTAACTACTTGGTAAAAGCAAATCAGATGGACTGAACTGTGTTTTATGGTGCTACAAGCACATTCTAAACCTGACAGGGCTTTGCTGTAGTTGAATTGTATTTGCTCTCAGATCATAGGCTATATATTATTTTAAATGTGATGTGGTAAAATGAAATGGAAAAGAATCCCTTTACCCACCTACTGCTTCTAACAGTACTATAGGCGTCTGTTCCTATGTGGTCAACATGCATCACTGAACACCTCTGAACAGCTTGATTAGATCCCGGTGTGTCCTGGGGTGTGTTCACACCTGTACAGTAGTGTGATAAAGGTTCCTGGCTGTTGCTATTCTTTCCAGAAATCAATCATATTATGGGTGTTAGGTAACAGAGTGGGTGTAAAAGAGCTTATGTGAACCATACTCACGGGGACAGTCCATCTCGTCGCTCTTGTCGTCACATGCTGTCCAGCCGTCACACTGCCAGGACATGGGGATACATTGCATCTTTCCACTGCGGCAGGCAAACTGCCCAGGGCTGCAACGCTGCTCTGAAATACAACAACAGTTTGTGCGGTCAAACCTTAGCTTTCATGACAACTTAGAAAGCAAGATACACAGCGTAGACAGGGATATAGAAAACTCTTGGGTTATGGAATTAATAAATTGTTAATGTTATCTCTGATAGTTCATATTCAGGAAAATCAGTCAAAGAAGAACAACACAACCAGTGAAGCCAGAGGGATGAACTCAATTTTGACACTTCAGTATGTTCAGCACAGTACATTCAAGAAGGGGAATGTTTGTCAAAGATTATATCTGGTTCTGTATCTAAATGTACACACTCCCTGTCAGCTCAGCAAACCATATAATAAAATAAAAAACCAAAGCAGGAAAAAACAGACAGTTGGTAGAAATTATATAGGGGATCTTGTGAGAAAAAAAAAAAATAAAGTAACCATCGCAGCTGAAAAGAATAGGTTGACTTCTTTTTTGACTATTTTCTTGAAATGTGACAGTGAAAGCCTCTAGCCTATCAAACTAATTTAAAACATGAAGATTAAAACAATAAGCATTTGTTAGCTTGTGTTTAAATAACAGTTCAGCAACTGCAAAGAGTCTTAGACCAACAGCAGACACATATTGAGCAACATCTCTTTGGGGTTTTTTGTTTTTGCTTTTTGTTTCCCTCAGCTACTCAGTTTGTGCTAAATGGGTCTCCATGCCATATGTGATTAACATAAGAGAAGCTATTAGAGCTGCCTGTGTTGAGCCTTCATTATGTGATCAATGGCTAATTTCCTTTTAACATTTTTGTTTTTGAGAGATCAGTTAAAAGGATACTTTTTCTAACATAATTTTAGGAAATCGTCAGTTGGAGTCTGATTTAAAAACTCTTCTTCTATGGAAAAGTCTTTCTGAATTATAAAACAATCAGATTAAAATTTTTCTACCAGGTTTACATTGCCACCTCCCCAAATAAAGCTCAAACACTACACTAAAAAAGATACTGCTTGCTTACCTGACAATAATCTGGCCAGAGCTAGCCGCGAACCTGAAAAAAAATAGGAAACAATAAAGTGACTAACCTGTATGTCAGTGTCTTGACCTTAAGGAGTTTTCATATTGCACTTCAAGCCAATGAGATTTTAAAACAGATCGATGCCTGCCCTGTCTCTGCTACTCTTTATGTTTGTCCACAAGAAATTCTCTTATTTTTACCCTCAAGCATTTTCTGGTATTTGTCAGTGATGTCGCCAGTTGCCTTCCTAGCTGTGGGTACATTAGGCCATCTGTCCTTGGATACAGGTGGTTTTATGTACCTGGACCTGGACCACCCACTCACCTAGCAAACATGGCTACACTATTTTTACTTCGAAAAAAGCTCTGAGCTATTTCAAGACTGTGGTGGTTGTTGTTTCAGCTGTGGACCAACCACCTTGGCTGGTGTTGTGAACAAAAAATAGACTGTCAGCGTTGATGATGGTACAGAGGAAGGTCACAACCTCCACTCAGCAGTAATTAAATCTGATCATTGTTTATACCTAATGCTGCACAAATTAGTCTGAAATTAAATTTTAAAAAGTGTGGGCACATGACTTACCAACTATGTCAAAAGAGAATTCAAAAAACGTTTTCTCATCCTTAATTTATGATCCCTCTACAGAATAATTATATAAAATTCATCTGGATATCTCTTCAGTCTCTTTATGAATAAATTTATAAACTATCATATTTTCAAAACCAGAAAAAAATGTCACATTACACCAAATACACCTGAATGCAACAAAGGTCACAAACCTGGTTACACATCCTGCTTTATATAGCTGTGCCAAATAAAGGTAGTAAAATTTTTTAAGTCTGCCATCCTGTTTTCACCAGAGATCACTTCAGTTCAAACAGTTTTACTGTGATAAACTATAAATTATGAAAAAATACAACACTTGTAGAAGTGAACTTATCCTTTATGGCTGACCTTAATTCAAATTTGCCTTCATGCTGCCAAAAGGTGTTTTCAAAGCCCTGTGACCCAGCAGGCCTCACCGTGTTGGGGCTAAGTGGATTGAGACGCATTACAGACCGGTCTGTCTCCTGAGACTGAATGTGTGTCACACCAATGAATAACATTAGAAACCATGAATAAAAAATACACTGGAAAGGATTTGTGAATGAAGTTGAAAGTCACTGTCCATATATATATATATAAAAAATATTTTTTGTGATTCTGCATTGCATGACTACACAAAGTAAAAAATACTCTTACATTTCCTTCAAAGCATGTTAAACAGAGAGATGTGATCCATTTCCTTACCAGCCAAGGATTTTTTTTATATGTACAACTTTCAGTTCTACGTTTTGTCAAAAAACTTGTTGCGTTGCTACATTTCCTTGTTGGGAAACCAGGAGCCAAATCTAGCTGCTTATTACTTAATTAAATCTTGCTCACTCTTGTTAATCCTTTCCTTCATGTGCTCAGGTCTAGAAAATAGATGCTTTCTGGTGCATCTGATCTCTGTCAGAGTCTTTCGGTGTGCACACATTTGTATTTATTCTTTCCATGTTTTTCAGATGACTGTTGGATTTTTTTTAAATACCGGTAGCCTACATCCTGAAGTTATCAGATATTAAAGGCTGAAGGCACAGCTTCAGTCTTCTGATTATAACACTCTATGTTTAAAGGCTTCCAGTTGCCTCCCTTGCCATTATCTCGATGTCCTGCTGACTCGGACAGAATACCTGAGCCAGCTGTGTTTTATAAAGCTTATACAATCTGCTTGATTTCATCAAGAAATTTCATGGCACCCATTTGATAATGTGGTTCATGTATATTTAAAAAGACCATCGAGAATTAACCACCACAAGTCCGACGCAAACTGACTCTCGTGCATGGAAACACAATACCTTAGAGAACATTACTGCTGTATATATTGTACTGCATAAAAATGCTGCATTAATGACTGATATGACAAATGGAACACTTCTGAATTTATGAGAAAAGTAAAAAAAAATAAGGAGCATACACTCCTCTTCGTGAAGCTATTGCTTTGGATTCTGTGATGTCAAGTCCTCAGACGAGTTAAATGGTTACCCTGAGAAAAGTGAGCCTCTGCATCTCTTATATAACCAAAAGAAAAATACAATAAAGACGATGAGATTGCCCCATCACAGTCGGACTGAAGTATAACAGCACAGTGAACTGCCCTTGTGCACACACTGCATCAATTCCAGCCACCGATGATTCACATCAGCTAAAAGGCTCCCTGTTAAAAGCAGTGAGTGGGTACAGGCATTCATGTCCATTTCATTATATCAACTGGCATTTAAAACCAATATATTGTCTCTGCGCTGTGTAGATAAAAAGCACAATAGGTCTACATCCTTTGAGAAAACCAAACTGTTGGGTTTGAACAACAAGAAACACATTAAATACTTCTATTTCTTCTGACCTGAACTCAAAGTGTTGATTTTCAATACTTCTCACTTCTTGGTTACAGACTTATACCATTAAGGTTTAACATATTAGTTAATATTAATCATTAAGAAAATATTTTACACTTGCAGTGAATTCCAGGGGCAACATTCATGATCTTTACTGTTGTAGATCATAAAATATCCATAATATATTTGCAGGTGTGTGGTGTATGTGTCAGCTTTGAGACTTTGAAACACGTTGTCAACCTCTCAGTGTGATCTGTCTGCCCCATGGCACCGGCTGTGTCGTCTCAACATTTTCATACCTGCCACATGCACTTTCTACTACTCAGTAATACAGGACAGCAGCAGGAGCAATACATTTCAAAACTTTTCAGTTTTAAATCTGAGGAAGAGCTGTCAGGCAGACTGTGGCAACAGGAATAAATTGTGTTCTTGTAACTTCTAATGGGCGATAGAGGTTGATAAAACTAAAACATCATGAGCATATGTTTGCTTTTTAAAAATCTGATATAAAAATATGTGCAGACAGCTTATTACTAGGCTGTCCCGGGCAAAACAGAGCAATCACAGCAAATCCCTGATTGGGTACAATGGATCACCTCTCTTCCATCACAACACAATGACTAATTCTAACATTTAGTAAAGTCCTCTGTCAGAAAATCACCCTCACAATGGTCCTTATTTGTAATTGTATTTTAAATCTTCTTAATATGGATGCTGGCAGGTTAAATGGCCACTGTAACTGCAGTCTCGTCAGCAGAGTATCAAGTGAACCAAAACATCTGACTGTTTGTTGGCATATAATGCCTGCCAAAAGTTCAACTACAGCCAACCTCTTGTGCAGAACAAACACTGCTAAACCAGCTGCCAGTGTAAAAAAAATGGGGTCCTCACCCCCATTGACATTGAAACACGTTCAGCCAACTTGTAGCTTAAATTGTTTGGATGGGATGGCATCAGTCTTTTTTAATCAAGGGCATTTTCACACTTAATGTTTACAAATGGACTCTGCTTCAGTAATTCATTCATCTTCTACCGCTTATCCGTTTCCAGGTCACAGGGGGTGCTGGAGCCAATTCCAGCTCACATTGGGCAAGGGCAGGGTCACCCTGGACAGGTCACCAGTCCATCACGGGGCCGACACCCAGAGACAGACAGAGACAAACAACCACTCAAACTCAGACATAAGGGCAATTTAGAGTCACCAATTAACCTAAACATTCATGTCTTTGGATGGTTGGAGGAAACCCACGCAAACACGGGGAAAACATGCAAACTCCAGGCCCTGGATTTGAACCCACAACCTTCTTTTTGTGGGGCAACAGCGCTAACCAATATGCTGCCGTGCTCCCCGCTTTTGTAATGTGGATGTGCTGAGCCTCTACAACCTTATTTACAATGTAAGCTGATACAGTTCGGAGAAACTTGAAGAGTAGTCATCATACATTTTCATTTCATACTCCCTGACCAAACCTGCAGCTTCTCCCCCAGACAACAAGCTGTGATTTCAAAATTCGCAGAGAAACTTACACAATAGAAAGAAAACCTACACTTTTCATATTACTCATTCAGGTTACATTTAGATGTTTTGTGTTCAGTCTTGAACGTTAGAGCAAACAATGAATTTCCTTGATGATAAATACAATACAGAAACTATTACGGACTAATTCAAATTCCAAGAAACAAACCACTGCACAAATGAACACATAGGCTGTGTTGTTGTGTGTACTGGATTTCTGTGCATGAGGTTGCTACTTAAGAGTGAGCCAAACAACATTATTTGTCCATAGGTGGACTTGAGCTGTTTATCTAATCTGCACAACTGTCAGGATCACAAGACTAAGCCTGATGCAACCACAAGATGTATTTGTCTTAACTGTATCTGGAGGGCTTTGTAAGTATCTGCGTGCAGAGCAAAACAAGACAAGTGACCTAAAATCATTTGATTGCTTGATTCATGAAACACTGGCCTTTTATGACAAATAAGATACTTGAAGAGGACTCCGTGTCAGCATAGTCTTAGAAGTGGAACCATTTACTTAGTCATGTGTTTTCATGATTTTTATCCTCTGATACAAAAAAAAAGAATCTCAAATTATCAGTTTATAAATTACATGAAAATGATCCAAAGCATCTTCAGTTACGTTATAGTGCAGTTTATCAGTCTGATATGTTCAACTGTGTAGCTACAGACTGAGTAAAAGGCACCCAGGTTGAGTGATGCAGGAGACTGAGTCTCTGACATGCATTTCAAATTGCAGATCCATGGCTGATGCTCTGACAAACCAAGGAATGTAGTGGAGGGTAAACAAACCCTTTTGGGGAACCCAGCTTTCCACAAGTCGACATAAGTCTTTATAATCCCCATAACATGTGTATCAATAAGTATCGAAAGAAGCCAGTTACTTAAGAGCAACGATGGGCAGCACATGAAGACCATAGTGTTTTTTTGACCTGAAAATAATGTGGCTGTGTGGATTGCACGGTTAAATCTTAATGTGTCTGATGTTAAACGTTACCAACTGGTTGATATAACAGATCCACTTCTAATCATAAAAAAAACGATTTGCTTCGGTGCCAACAGAGAGGCGGGGGTTGTCGCTGCCTGGCGGCCGGAGCGGCAGTTCAGCAGCGGTCAAAAAAACCACGGGAGTCCGCGGTCTGTGGAGGCCTCCCCGCCTGACCCGCCGCTTCCAGCTGTAATCTCCGCTTCTTCCACTTCAGACAAGCAAACACAAGCAAAGGAGAAACACACAACTTGTATTGACTTACCAGTCCGGGATGGGTCCGTTACAGTGAGGACGAAGAGAAGAGAGAAGAGGACGAAACTGCTGCTGTCAGCCTTAGGCAACATTTATCCTCCATTCATAGTAACTCCTCTATTCAGAAATTTAGAAAATATACCGAGGATCCGCGCCGCCGCCGCCGCCGCCGCCCTCAGAGGACTTACTACGTTAAATGCTTTACACAATCTACACCCATTTTGTTCACTTAAAACGGGAGCCGACGAAAAAAAAAATCAACTACATAAGTGAAACATACTGGCGTCGCACGGGGAAAGAGATTGTGGTTAATCCGGCCGAGCGGCTAACGCTAGCGGGCTGAGCTTCCCCGTCCGTCCTCTCCCCCCGCTGCTCGGTGTGGAGCGGCGCCGATCCAAGATGGCTGCGGCCTCTCATCACAACAATCCCAAACACGCAGCACACAGGCCGTCAGCTGGAGGGGCTGCCGGGGCCGCCGGGGCGGAGTTAGGCAGATTCAACCCCAGATAACACATGGAAACCAGTGTGTGTGTGAGAGAGAGAGAGATTATTACGTGATAAATCCAAACAAAAATATCATCGCTGGTTGTGCGTGGCGGATACACACAGCTGATGGCTGACGAAATGCATAACTTAACATGATTTCGGGTCAAAAACCAAAACCATTTGAACTGCATTAAGTCTTTTCCATTTGTATTAATGAGAAACATTGTCATAAGAAAATGCAAATCTGCAGTTGATCAACAGGCTACCAGATATTTAGCTTTATTCTATGGCTTTAATTCCATTTATGGGACAATCTGACCTGTGTGACCTTGTGATATGGCACATGGACCAAACTCCGGACTGTAATTATGACTTTACAGCCAGCTTTTATCATATAACACCGGAGACATCTTTTGTCCTCATCAGCAGAATTTGGGACAACAGTGTGCACATGATTTCTGTGTCCATCAGGAACTATCATCATATGTCCCAATTCATACAACCACTGGGCTACATCTTCCTTTACACATGAAGTCAAAATTGTATGAATCATTCAAATGCATTTTATAATGCATAATAATCTTCATTATGAAACATTCATAATTAATAATACAGATAAGTTTTTTTCCTGCCCAGTGCATCTAAGGTCATTGTGAACAAAAGAGGAGTTAGTGGTATGAAGGCAGCTCACCAAAGAGATACTGTATAGGAAACGCAGAGAGCAAGTTAAGTGTTATAGAGCCAGTTCTGTCAGATATCTGCTCAAGTCAGACTTCTGAAACCTTACATGAGCTTCCACTGAGGTTTTAAATACATTGCGCAGAGTATTGTAGAGTTTATCCTCCACCCCTTACAGTGTGTTGAACTAAGCTTGATTGCTATACAGTGACTGGTAATTTGCTCACTTCAGATATATACTTATTTTGAAAAATATTTAAAAAGAGATAAAATTGCATATTAAACACCAACAGTCCTAAATTCGAATGCATGCACATCTAAGTCAAGTTGCAGTATGTGTTCTGTTTTCACCCAACAACTGCCCAACCTCATTTAATACATAAGAATTGACCTCAGAGGTATCCTACAACCTGTAAATACAAATAGTACATGTTAAAAGTTTGTCTTTCTGTAGTTGAAACACAGAACACTAGGACCAGGACTATATGTTTATTATTCACAGTTCTGTTGTACCACCATGGAGAACGGAACTGTTGCCAGGTGATATATTTATTGTATTTTTTAGCACAGAATTTTTAGTCAAATATGGTGAATTTTATTTCAGAAAAACTTTGCACAGTTTTATAATACTAATGAAGCTCTGTGTGGAAATGTTTTGCTTTAAATGAAATAGACATAAAGCAAATTTCATTTACACTGACGCTCACACATAGTGAGCTGTCCAATTGCAGCCTTGTGCTGACAGTTGTAAGGCCAAACAGTGTGTTCTTTCACATACTTTCTATGATACAGAGACACAATGACATGTCAAAGCTACATCTACGAAGTGCTGGGCAATAAGCTCTTGCATACTGTGAGTAAAAATGTCATTTTTATGTCCAATTACTGTTATAATTATTTCAAAAATATCACCTGGGTACCACCATGGGTATGCCGTGGGAACAGCAAAAATTGAACTAAATATATAAAAAAAGAAACAGGTAGTTACATTGAAAAGTTTAACCAAGATCTACATGAACCCATCTGCACATAAATGTAACGAAAAAATCCTTAAATATTCTTCATTCCGTTGTATATCTCTTTATCCAGAAATCCATCGGCAAGTTGTGCTTTTTTATTTTGAGAAAATTGAGTCTGAAGGGTTTACAGTAAAGTTATCCACATAATGACAAGTCTGTTTTGTAGAATCCCAGCAGAGAGCAGCTTCTCTTAGAAAAAATCTGAGGCTTTTCGTCTTTTGGGCAGTTGCAGCAGATTGTCTGTGAGTGATGTAAGGTCCTGAGAACTTGGAGTCTTGGTTTTGTTTGGTGTTGGTGTTCCTGATGGAGTGGATGGACCACCGAATGGAGACTTGCAGCCAATAAATCTGTGTGAAGGAGATGGGGTATAACTTGCTCTTAGTGCTTTGTCCGTGTATTTGCTGGATGTCCGATTTACGAGTCTCTGCAGGGCAGGAGTGAGGGCTGGGCTCAGGCCTTTTGGTGTAAGACTGCAAAACAAAGCATTTTCAGTTCATTCATGGAGATTGCCATTTCTTCTTGACTGCACAAATACTATGGAAAACTGGTTTTGTTAAATAGATTTCTTAGAATTTAATCTAATAGGAAAAGGTTTTGACAGATGCAGGGAAGTGTTGCCATCTTTAGAAGCAAAAAGAAAGAAAAGATAGCAGAAGGTCAAATATTTTTACCTTGCAAGGTTCTCTGTGACCTTCCGCAATGCTTCCTGTTTCTTTGCACGGTTTTTAGCTGCAGCTTCATTGGCCATCTTTAAACCCAGCCTCTCTCGACGTCCTGGTTCTGGAATCTTTTTGAAACAACATCGAGTGTCAATATTTTATAACTTAATAATAATAATAATTAAAAAAAGACAACAAAGCGTGTTAGATATTATTGAATGTACCTTGAATGATGGTCCATGATTCCTCTCAACATATGGGGTATCTGAGCCATCCAGACGAAATGGGGTACTCTCAATTTCACCCCAGGTCATCAGAGGAGACTCAGCTACACCTGAGGAAATAAAAATTATTTTCAGATCTCTAGACCATGAGGAATTATCCATTCATGTGAGAAACATTTAGTTGAAGGAGGACCAACTTACCAGGTGCAGGGGAAGGTGTTCTTTCAAAACCGTATCCATTCACTGTTGGGGATTCATGTGGGATGAGCTCTTTTCCATCAGGGCCAACTTTACCCTGTTTGAACTACATAAAAAAAGAGGTTGTATATTAGCTTTATTCATGAATTAACTATTTAACTAAATAATACACTGCCTTTCAGAAACACAACCATTGAGGACATACAGGCCAAAATAAACTTTCCCAATAAGCCATCATGCAGAATCTTTTGTTTTCATTAATCATATTTCTAAAATGTACCTGTGCATTTAGAGCCGCAGCCTGCTGAATCTGGCTTTTGTTGAGAGCTTTGCTGAATGGGTCTCCAACAAAGCGTGTATTCTTATGAACTACTTCCCGTGGTTTCTTAAACACAGCATCATCGTCCTTAACACCTTAATTAGAAAATGTGAAAAGCACATGAAATACTTTTTTCTTGCAGCTAAATGTGATAAATTTTTGCTTTTAATAAGGATTTGTGTTTTAAAAATATCTTACCCTCTGGATAATACATCAGTGCATTCTTTGCTTTGTACTCCCATGTCTCCAATCCAGCTTTGACACATTCAAGTGCTGCTTTTTCCACCGATGGTAAAGCCAGGTTCTCCTCATGGCGCTAAAAAAGAAAATGTTTATTTTTTCACTATAGTCTATGAGTGTAAAAAATAATTATTTTACTGAAAGTGATCAACTGCTACTTAAGACTAAGTCAAGCAACTCTTATATCTATCACAGATGCAGTTTTTTGCAGGAATAAGATAAAAACTTTTTATAGCCAAATTTGATTCTCATAGGTTGATTTTTGTAATGAAGTCAGGACACGTTTCCTCAAATTCAAATTTTAGAAAAAACTATGACCAGAACACCTACCATGCACGGAATTGCATTTAATTTGCTTTGAATTTCAAAAAAAATTCTGCACATAGGTACCTGTTTGAATTCAGCCTCAGCCTCATATAACCAGGCATGCCTCAGTTTCTCCTTGTCCTCTGCCAGATCCATTATCTGCTCAAATGATGCATTATCCTCACTGGTGTTTTTAGCAAGGAAACGATCAAGAGAGGGCAGCTCTTTCTCTTCCATGTCATCATCTTTGCTCTCTATAAATGAAACATGAATAGATATAGGATTAAATTACTGTTAAAGTTTTAAACCCAATTTACTACAATACAGCCATCAAATATGTGCAGTAATGGAACCAAATAAAGGCTTGAATAATGTAGAGCATGGGAAATGATTGATCCAGATCCATGGTTTAATGTGAACACACAGGGCTCAGAGCTTCTGTCAAATTGTTTGCTCTTCAAGTAAAAAAAAAAAAAAAATTAGGTGCTTACCTCTATCTAAATATTTGGTGCCCTGAGTGGAGGAAGGTGAGGCTGAGCAGCCCACTGGTGTCTCAAAGCTAGCTGGAGTCACGTCTGATATGAAAAGGGGGACAAATGGACATAATGTCAGTAAAGCACCTTGATGGGAAATTCCAGCTGTTTTTTCTTTCTATATGAAAGGCATAAAAACATTGAAATATACTATTTAGTAAAGTTGTCGTAATACTCACAGGGTGCAGAAGATCGAGGGGTGGATTTTGTCAGAGCTGATCCATACTGGATGGATATTTCTCTCATTCTCTCAAGGTCTCCATTTTCCTCTGCCTCCAGGTAGTCCTTCTGCGCTTGCAATTTTGTCACATCTGGGAAGAAATCCCTCTGAATAATCTTCTCTAAACTCTGTTGGAGGTTCACATATAGGAATATTTGACTTGTGAGGATATTGGCTTGTTCTCTGATACTATACAGCAACAACAGCGATAGAACTGACCAGGATTTCTCAGACAACTGTCAGATTCACTCCATCTGATATACTGTTATACTTGGCTTATTAGTGGTCAGAACAAAACAGATGGCAAGTCTGCAAACCATATTTTAAGCATCAGTCAATACTATTATTATTCTCACGATCTTCTGATCTTTGAGTCTATTAAATATCTGACAACACATACAGATGCCTGTATCAATTTCCCACACTCTAATAAAACAGTATCAAAGTGTTTGCTGAAACTGAGCAGTTGAAAACACAAAGAAACATATGCAGATCATTGCTGTTACCAACAGAGTTTCTCAAGCAATTTATCAAAGTTGTTGCCTGTCATTTTACTTCAATACGTCTTTTCCCCATAGTATTAAATCATAATTTCACAATTGCCACAGCTACATAACCTCTCATCATGACTTCTACACTGTTATGTATCCCAACTTTCAATATGTCTAGATAAGAAAAAGAGTTGGAGATGATCTGACTGACTAGCATTAACCTTGCTAACACAACACCTTTCACACCATTTCGCCTGATAAAGACTGATAAAAACCACGAAACCACGTACGGCCGTCTATTATTTAACTACCTCAATGTACTCCTCTTCGTCGAGGACCTTTCTCTTCAGCCTCTCGGTGCCTTTCTCGTCGGGCTGCTGCCGGAGAGCCACTGTTGTTACCGACGGAGAGACCAGAGTCCCGGACAGCGCTTTCCTCACGCTGGCGCTGCCCTCCATTGTGGACCCGGACGACGGCTCAGGCACAAACATCGACAGGATGGAAACACAAAAGACGTCGCTTGTTTTTGACGAACACACTTTTTTTTTCAATTAGAAAAGTAACAGCGGTGTTAGAAGAATCACACGTTTCAAATTGCTTTTAGCCAAACTAGCTGTGACCCATTAGCCAACAGGACCGAAACGCACCACTAACGTAATTACGTACAAATATTACGTCACCACCACCGGAAGTTTACGAGTCAGGAGACTTCCGGTACTTCTGTTTCTAAACGTCACTTGGTAAGAAAAGGCTATATTTGTCATTTCTCGTGTTGTAAAATGAAGTATTATGCTCTTTTTAGTTTATCTGGTTATTTATTTTACCTCTCTGATTGTTTTAAGCTGAGTGACACCAATTCGTTTGTCACTGTTTATTGGATACATTATTCCTACAGCCCATGTAACAATCCCATTTGCTTTTTCTCAGTGGAATAATATTGATGCAAAATTTCGAAATTATACAAAACTCAATCATTTATTTCTAATTTATGTTTTAACAAACGATACGTTTTTTGTGATCAGTGTTTGTATAAAATGTAATGTGCCTTTTGTTGTTGTTTTTTTTAAGGCCCAGTGGCCTGATAAAATAATGCATCTGAAATTAGGACCCCTTAAGAAATCTCTTTTTGTATTTAACAGCTATAAAAAATGAATAGGATAGTGAGTCGTATAATTTGAATTCACTATTGTGAGAATAAAGAAATCACTACAGTTAGTCATCATTACTGTCTTCAGTATCCAACATGCTAATTACAAAGGGCTCTTCTTGATGAGGAATCCATTTTGTTTCCTCAGACTGATTGACCACTGGTTTGAATTGACTAACTGATATGGAGGTCCATCAGATAAATGTGGAAATTTGCTGTATTATATCACATATATGTCCCCTGAACACAGATCAGAAGATTAATAGTAAACAATTTCAATTCTAATATTAGGAGTTCACGACATGTCATGTATTAAATTAATATGATTCTGAACCTTATACGCATGATTGATTGTGTAAAAAAAAAATAAAAAATTTCCTTCTTCTTCAAAAAAACTTTATTTGTTATCAAGCGTACATTCCCAAAACTGGTGTAACAAGAACAATCCATGACAGGATTACTTACTGGATGTTTACCTGTTATGATTGATATTAGCAAAAGCGGCGAGTACGCTGCCAAACAGCCTCATAAACACGTTACAAAAAAGAGACATGATCTGACTGACACAAAAGGTTTCATGTCTTTTTATTACCCTGGCCTGGAAAACAAGATATTGTTTGACTGTTATAGTTGATAACAACAGCAAGCAACATTCTTAATATAACTCACTCACTCATCCATACATATAGTATAAAATTTAGTTTTCTGTGTTTCCCACACTAAACGAAAGTCTTTTCTGGCGCCTCCACTTTGCTCTTCTGTTTTTAAACCAAACCTATGAGAAAAGTTGGTTGATATATTATATCCAACATAGACATTTAATAAAACCATAACAAATTGACATCTATCTGAATCTATGCAGTAATTTACAATACACAAATTTGTTATTTGTCATGCATATTCATTATAAGGAGACTCATTAAGCCTTTTATTAGTGTGTTAACAGAGATCTTATTTATGGAATGAAGAACTTGTGTTATTCACAATACCTTCTTGTCTGTTAATAGTAGACACTTCAATTTGAGATTGCAAGTTGGTGAAAAAATTATAATGAATGCCATTTTGGTCCAAAAAGATGAGTTTGTAGCTCCCTCAGTTGTTTAAGAATTTTGCAGATTTATTTTCCCCAAACCTTGAGCCTTACAAAGATAACATGAATGACACTGTTTTCAATGTTTTGCTTTCAGAAAACATGCTCATCTTGGATGCTCCAAACTTTTTTTAGACTATGAACAAAACTTGTCAAGATATTAAAGCCCAAATGGGGCAGCCAGATTAAATACTTCTAAGGCTATCAAGGGTGGAAAATGTGAAAATAGAATTTGAGCCCACATTTCTATACAGATCTTGGTTTGGGGACCTTTTTGAATTCAACAAAATCTGTGACGGTCCTGCAACAACCAATCTGATTTCACACAAAAAGGCTGAATGTGGCATAGCAGTCTTACCTCTACTCTTTCTTCTCTTAGGTGAGTTTGCTGTGCTAATTTCTCCCTCGTGTTCACATCTGGATACTGGTTCTGCAGGAAGAGCTCCTCCAATGCGTCCAGCTGCTCCTCTGTGAAGATAGTGCGGTGGCGTCTGGTTCTCCTCTGCACCTGATTCTGTGGCTGCTCTTCTCTTTGAGCCTCTCCCAGCCTGCATGGGTTTGAGAGCATTGCTGGGGTCCATCCATACTGGCAGGCTGTAGGGAGGAAGTCTGATTTGAGGTTAAGAAAGAGAATGAAATAAACTGATGACAAAAAGCAATGTTGAAAACAGAGCTGATACTTAATCTTACCTTCATGAATGAAATCAGCTCTGAATATGTCTCCACAGTGGGAACAGTAGCAGCAGCACACACAGGTATGATGAACAGTCTCTGTCTGGTCTCCAACTGTAGTCTTCTCTTGTAATCCAGCACCACTTGTCCCACATGTCCGTCTGTCTCCAATACTGTTTGGATATTTGCTCAATATGTTTTCAATAGTAAAAGGAAACCTTTGTCTTTCCATCCTGATCAGTTGACATTCCAATAAAAACAAGCAGTGATGATCACAGGATATTGACACACAGGACTTTGACAGACTCAGCTGCTCCTCTCCTTCTCCTCTCTCTACAACCATGTGTCAGACCCTTATAGTGAAATTGGGAGGCAAAAAAATAGTAAGACCATAATCCCCCCTATGGACCAGACACATAAAACGTTTGAAACTTAATTCCTAGCTAATCTGGGCAGTTTTGTGAAGAGGTTAGGGAGGACAGCAGATTCAGTTAATCTTGCCTCATTCCTTTCTCCAAAGAAATCAGATTTCACTGCATAAAATGAGAAGTGGAGAGCTCCTAAGATCCTTATTGTTGAGGTTTTAGAGAAAAGGGGATTGCTTGGTATTAGAAACCTGGATTTAAAAATGAACGTTTTTGGTGTGGTCACAGGTTTGTGTATGCCTAACTTTAGGATTAACTCCTATTTATTTCATCATGTCACTTTCCTATTTAGCTTTATCAATCAAATTATCTTGTGCAAATTGGCAGATATGTTTATTACATTACACAATTAGAGGGCACACTGACAACAACAATGCATTCTAATTACACACAATAATTGGGATGTTGCAGATGAATGAATTACTAATTTTGCTAGTCGCGTATATGGTGACACTAATAGATTTGAATGTACGTCTCACACAGATAAGCACAAATGGCAATAGTGAATTAAGAAAAGAGAAGGTTTCTGTTCAACTGGTTTGTATTCACAATCATACATCATGTGTATAATCTGTATGGTGCAGTCTTTTCAGTCTGACTTCTCTGACAATGTGCACAACAGAGGTAAAGCTATTACAGGTTAAATTCATCCCCCCAACAAATCCTGTGATTTCATACAAGGCAATACACGAATTAATGGATTTCCACAATCTGTCTTAAGCTCCTCTTATAAGGGCTTTTGAAAACAGATAACAATAAACACCACCCCATCCTTTTCACCTGGGTTTAATAGCGTCCAGATTGTTGACATATAGTTTGAGGAGTATGTGAGATCACTATCTGCAGTTATTGTGGTTCTCAAAAGAAGGAATTGTACCACGTCCACATTGGTTCACACAGTTCAAAATTCATTATTGGGGATTAGAATGATAAAGGTTCAATTTGTTGTAAAAGTAATATTTTGTACAAGAACTAAAGTGAAGAGAAAAACCAGAGCCCCATGGTTGATTTTCAATTTAAAGTGGGATTCACTTGCAAACATTGTCAACCATAAATTGGTACATTAAATGCTTATATGATTTTATGATACTATGAATATGCTTCAGAAACACTTTGAAGTAAAAAAACTGAAAAATAAATTACAATTCCATTTCAGTTTTTTTATGTTCTGTTACTGCATTTTTAAGTGTTTTATCTTTGGAAAATGGTAAAAAGTAAATCAAATAGCAGGTAATTGGGGAAAAATCATGAATAATAACATGAATAATAAAGCACACAAATCAAATCAGCACAACTCAATAGGAGACACAGGATTATGAAATTCACCCAGACAGTGCCAGTTTGATAAATGAGCAGACAATTGAACACGGCATGAGATGATTCACATGTAAAAAAGCTTTGTGTTTCCACTAACTGCTGTACCAGAGCCCCAAACCTCCGGGGAAACTGGAGATTGATTCTGTGTGTTCAGGAAATGCAGAAGATATATCTTCCACCTCTTTCTACACACTTTTGCAAGGAGACACAACTGTTGAACTTCAGATAGAAAAAACCCAGGGAGTGGGAGGGAATTGAGAAAACCATGATGTGATTGCAGAGACTCCATATCTAATAAGACAGATAAGATTAACCTTTACTGATCCCTCAAAGAGGGAAAATGGATTGATACAGCAGTTCAATATACATAGACATCAAAAAAGAAGCTAGATAGAGCAAGATAGATTAAAGAAAAAGTAAAGAAAGCATTTGATAATTATTAGATATTATTAAATAATGATAGCGTTTAAAACATAAATGTTATGTTTCCTTTTTTCCTCATATATTCTCCAAGAAATCTGAAATTTTACTGCATGATCTGGTTTTTAGTTTGTCTGACTTAGACATCACCCTGGAGACTTTCTGAACTGAACCATATGTTTTGTTTTTGAAAATAGATTTGTGAAATTCAATTTTATAGCATATTCAAGTGTGAGGAGAAAGGCAAGTCATTCTCATGTCTCACTATATACTCTATGTGCAATTATACACATCATCACTCTACAGCCTTTTTTACAGTTAAATTTAAGTACGTTATTTTAATTACACTCAAAAGAGCTGATTTGTTTTTCTAAACATCATTGGGTTGATTTTGCTGGATTATAATTAAGGTTTATTCATCTTACTGGGAATGCACTATATAAAAGAAAGTTCATTCACAGCTGCTAATTGTGGCCACCGCAAGGTCAATATTGATGTGAAATTGAACAGTGAGAGTTGTTGTCAGCCAATTTTGTACATGTTGTGTCTTGGGGCTGAGATGACAGCATGCCTTCTCCATTATTCATGGCCACACCATCATAACAGATTCTGTTGTTGGCAGATGTTTCTTTCATTTCAAGGCTTTCATCATCTTTGACATCAATTTCAGTAATAAGCCTCTCCCCAGCTGGGAGTTTGTCTAGCAGGCAGTATATTGTATTGTTGTTATTGTTCTCGTGTTTTATATTATTATTTTTCAAAAAAAATATAAAGTATCTTAATCCAGTATATGGGAACTTTTTAACTCAACAGATAAAATTAATTTTAATCACAAAATTCAGTCAGACAAACAACAAAGTATTTCAGTATTTAATGGTAAAACCCAGCATTTGGATGAAACTGACTCAGCATGTTACCCAGCAGTGAGGTAAAAGTACATATTCTACAATTTTTCTCATCTTTCCTTGTATTTGAATTCAGTTTGATGATCTTTCACATATTGTTTAAAACATACATCAAGTTAATTGATTGACATTACCTGTAAGATACAGGCCAGAGTAGCTGGTTTTCTCAAGCAGTTTTATTTTGCTTCTCCCTTCTAAAACTAGAGTATGGGCTGTGTGGAGGTTGGGGTTGTCCCTTTTTTTTAATGCATCTGGTTGACTTTAAAACAAGCCATGACAAACAACATAATTTGAAAGCACACAGATTCAAAATTTAGTCTGCGTAAACCATGGTTAGATCTGGGTATCACAAACTTTAGTTTTGTACGAGCAGTATATATAAAACAGATTTACTGTGAAAAAGATGGGGGAAAAAAACCCAAAACAAAGTCGGCGTCTCTTCAGTAGCAGTTACAGTAATTCTGACTTTCTGAGAATAAAGTTCTGGTACAAATATTTTATTTTACGTGACATCTACTTCTCTTTCTTTATCCATCCGGTTGGGCCCTGGAGAAGGAGGTGTGGTGAGCGGAGGAGCGACACGGCGCGGCAGACCGTCCGCCACTCGCGATAACTCGCGTTGCGTCGACGCAGCTGCTGGGCGGAAAAGGCGGGAGAGGACTGCCGCTTCCGCGTCCGCGCAGCACAGATACAACGGTAGACCAAAATGGACGAAAAGTTAATATTGGCCGTATTTAATTACCCAGAGCTGTACAATATCACTTTGCCGAATTACCGCTGCACGGAAAGTCGGGCCACCGCCTGGAGGAACATCAGCATCCTCCTGGGTCTGTCCTGTGAGTATTTGTTAGGTGTGTTTTTTTGTTAATCATAACTTTATTGCTGGTTATTATTTGCTGAGCCGATATTGGCATGGGCGAGCAAAGAGACAGAAATGAGAAAACACACGTGTTTCCAACTGATGGGGACATTTCAGGTGTCTCTTGTGGACAGTTAGTTGCTTTTTTTTTTTTTTTTAATTAATTATTATTTTTCTTATCCGCGCGGCTGCAGCCCGGTGCTTTGGCCGCAGACGCGCCTACCGTGCTAGCGGTAGCAGGCGCGGCTCGCACGCCTAGGCCGCGCTGCACCGGACGGCCGACTCTCGCCGCTCAGTGCTGCGCCGCCAGCCACGTGCACGGCACGGCACGGTGTCAGCTTGGCGCGGAATCGCTCAGTTTATTGAGGCGCTTGCTCTTCGTCACGCCTGTTACCGGAGCGGGCGGACTGACTGACAGCCGCTCCGAGTCTCGCTGAAGCGGCGGCACGCTGAGTCAGAGCCGGGACGCGGACACTGAGGTCCCTGGTCCGAAAGCTGACCGGGTGCTCGGACATGGTCAATGTGTCACACACAGATGAACTTTGACCTTCAGAGGGGGCGTGTCCACGAGATGTAAATAAAAAAAACAAACCAAACAAAACAGACTAGTAATTAAATCCAATTTCTTTAAAAACTAGGATAAAATGTTGTTTTCTTTATCTAAGTGCCGATTATACGTTGTGAACTATACATATTCTGACCACTTCATTAGGTACATCTTCAATATAACAAAGCAAAAGGTTATTGGGTACTGTTTTTATTAAAGCTTTTCAGGACAGGTTATGAACAGTGTGATTTAATTGACCATTGCTCACAAATGGTAAAACTATTATGCAAATAATATCAACACCACAGCTGAAATAAGCTGTTTATTTTGTTCAACTGGTAGTTTATAAATTTACAATTTTTCATCCTTTAAAATAATTGAAAATATTTGAACCAACAAAATAAGCAATCTGAGAGCATGTCCTTGGACTGAAGGAGATAACTTAATAAACATGATTCACAGTTTTCTGATATTTTATAAGGCAAGCTATTATTCTATTAATTGAGTAAACAATTGAATCATTAATAGCATAACTTTCAACTGCAGCCAAGAACCACGCCAGAGTGCAAGTTGCTTTGTCTTTGGTAATGCAATTTCCCTTGTTAGTGTGCAAAGTTATTAATCAGGGGAATCATGTGATTTCTTTCTCACCCACTTTTTCTTTTAACTTTCTAGCTGAGGAGTGCAAAAGAAAATGGAAGAACATGAGAGACCGGTACTTGAAGGAAGTTCGAATGGAAATCAAAAGCAAGAAACAAGGGGAGATTGTACAGAGTAGATGGAAATACAGACAGCTGATGAACTTTATTGCACCCTTCACCGGATCAAGGAGTGGGGTGGCAGACATATGTGGAAACAATGAAGAAGACCACGAGCATCCTGATAATGAATCTGGCAGTGCGGAGGGAGAAACAGCATCACCAGAGGCAGTCAAGGCACCGCAGTCCATCATGAAGGTCCCAGTTAGTCAGCCTGACCTCAAACCCCAGGTAGCATTTGTCACGCAGCTTCCTACCATGGCTCAAGACACACAGATGGCCCAGCTAGCTGTTATGGCCAAATCAAGCCCACAGACAATCCCCGTCAGCAAAACTGGACGGAAACGGCGTCAAATACAAGAGTCACTTTCACCCACTTCTTCTCAAAGCACAACATCCCCTACAAAGTGGCTGGTCAAAGACAATGGCACTTCTTTTCCCTCTAGGTCACGGGATGAGGATGAACTATTTCTGCTGAGTTTTGTCCCCGCATTAAAGCGACTTGCTCCACAGAAAAGGTGTGAGACAAAAATAAAGATCCAGCAGATTATGTATGAAGCAGAGTTCAATGTTGCACAGTCAGAATCCCAAGATAGACAGACAGAGCCAGAAACACAGGACTAAACCACACTTACTTTTTTGTAGTTTATTCTCTTTTCTATAAATCTCTTCCATAAAATTGCCAAAATATCTATTTTCTTTTTTTACAGCACATAGTAGTTGGGTTTGAAGTATGTCTTTTTTCTCATGAGAAATAATTAAGAATTGGAACCCCTCCCCACCCCAATTTATTATACTTTTTAACAAACATCAGTATCAAATATGTCCTGTAAAATTTTCAGACCACTTAGGTTTGGTGCATCTTTATTTGCACATCAATTGGACAAGTAAAGGAAATACAAGAATGAATGCCAATATATTTACACCTTCACTGGAAAATGAACAGATGATGCCTAACATCTTTATTTACATAGCTTTACGGTAGAGTGAGTTCACATTTAGAGACAAAGTTTTGTCATCCAATCTTCATTTTAACTGTAATACAGTATTTTACACTCCAAGTACAGTGAGATATGGTTAACTGTGCAAAATAAAATATGTTGCAATTTGGAGAGGAACACTGTTTCATAAATATTTTTTTCAACTTCTTATGCAGTATGCATCAATACAATTCTTTTAAATCTCATCAAAAATAAAGAGAATAAAGAAACAATGGCTGACTTTGTCCTGTATCCACAAAGCATGGGAGGGAGCTTGGTGAATTTGGAAAAAAAGATGCATTATTTGTGACCTCTGAAAGAACTGGAGACATAAGTGAACCGAGATTTAGAATGCGTGAGGCACATGCTCTTATTTAGCTTGTAAGGCATCTGTTTTATGGTAGAAATTTTGACTTGTCACAAAAGGAAAAGCACAGCTGTAAATAATAAAATGAACTCACACTTTCAACCTTTGTTACCAAGACAAACCAAGTGTTTGCTGTGAAAAAGGCCTAGTGACAATGGAAACCAATGTTATGTTTTACAGTTTAATGCTGATTTTCTTAGATTAGCGCAGATACCTTTATTTTATATTAAACCTCCTACATTCAAATCTTTGTCAATGGCTTGATGAAGAGAAGAGAGAACTCAAGAAAGACCAGCATTTTCAGGGAGAATCTCATTGTCACAAGCCCTCATCATGTACTTCAGTATATTGGCTTTGTTACATCTTTTGGAAGATGTTGATGATGAGAGTTGTCTTTCCATACATTTATGCAATCAGGAGCCAAAACATGATCACCAGAGCAACAAACAGGAAGAGTCGAGACAGGAACTGTTCATCCATGTGCTGTGGTGTCCCCGGGGCTGCTGTTTGGGAAATTGTTGAACTTAGGTTATTTGATAAATTGTTGAAAGAAAGAGGGTGAAGGTGCAAAATATACCTGGAGGAGGTCTTCCATCATTGATGTTAAAAGCTGTAGCAAAGATACCAAATGGAAAGGCACCAATTCCAAATGACATTTGGAAACCTCCATCTCCAAAGCCAAATCCTTGAAAACCCTATAAAACATGACATGTATTTTCATTCTTCTGTTTATCTTCATCTTCACAATATCTGTTTAACTTTGAGTTAGTCAAATTTGACAAAACAGGCAGTGCAATTTGAAGTCATTCTCAAAAGACACCTCTGCAGCTCAGTTTTAAGTGTCAAATAGATCCCAGTGGGAAATGCCCTTTTGTTAATGAATAAAGCATGAGGTTGTGCTACAGCATCTGCACCAATCATTGCAATGTTTCATCATGAATGGCTTATTTTACTTTAGAGCTGACATCACAGTGAGAAACTATAACAAATAGTACTGAACCAGCACAAAATTATGAATGCATACATACATAGATACACACACACACACACACACACACACACACACATATATTTTGCCTTATACATGTGTGCAGTACTTACACCACGGTTTTCTGGCTCAGGCCTTTGCCCTTGAGGTCGAGGGGGTGTTCTTTCTCTATAAAATTGAAAGTGCAGTTTGTAAAAGCAGGTTAGGTTATTACTCTCACATTACAAAACCTGAATGGAACTGTAATACTACACAAAGCACCAACCTGGGATCTTGTTGGCCTGTGCTTCCCCGCCCATATAAAGGGATAACTTTGTCGCGACTGATGCCAGCTTTACACACAGGACAAACTTGTCTATTGGGTCTGGTCTCCAACCACTGCATAATAACAAAGCCATATTAAGATGAAAAGTACTTAAGTGGCGAGGCATTAACAGAAATACCCCATTATTAGCAAGGTAGGTTCAACTTACCTGATGCAAACAAGGCCAACTTATATTAGAGGAGATGCAAAGGAAACCGGGAGATGAGATGTTAGGACAAAGAAGAGATTAGATTAGATACAAGTTATTTATGTGTTAGAATAACTAAACAGTGCTAAACATCCAGCATTTACTAAAGGAGACGTCCATATATTTGCGATGAGCTCTTTCAAAATAAGTCACTAAACTGGCATGGTCACAACTGACATCAGATACGAAGCCCAAGACCTGACCTGTAGTATTGATATATTCGGCTATATTATATCAATCAAAATTAATATTTTTCCACCATTGTGGTGCAAATATGCATCTCTGTAAAAGTATCAGTCTTGGTGTAAGTCTGCTTTTTCAGACAGGTCTCTAAATGGCTGAACATAGACCAAGTTAGCTTTATATTGTTACTTTTAAAGTAAAGATAACATTCATATTCCAAAACTGGTCTGATATCAGCAGCTGACTCGTGATTGTTGTTGTTTTTCCCCAATAAACAGCTTTTTAGAGGCGGGCCTGGTGGATCTGGACACCCTCTCAGCCGCCTGAGGCCTTAATGACAGATTGAAGATGGGTCAGATGTCAAATTTGAAACAATCCCAGACAGCAACATACCAGAAGAGGTGTCCACACAGGCTGATCACTGCATCCTTGGCGGTGTCCAAACATATGTTGCACTCGAAAGTGCTGTCTTGGTTGCCGCTGTCGACCGCAGTGGAGCTGCTGGATCCGGGACCGGGGCTGTCAGGGGCCGCATTAGAGTCAGAGGGTGGAGGGGGGGCAGCGGTGGCCATTCGGAGACAGATCCGGAAGCAAGAAGGCACAGGTGGGGTGGACTCCGCCGGCACCCGGGGCTTCAAAATGAGGACATGGAGAGGCCCAATGGACGGACTTTATGTTTCACAAACGGGAGAAGAGCAGAGGGGGGAGCTGGAGCAGATAATCCTTCAACAGAGGTGTGAAACCAAACAAACCCCCATCGGAGGCTCGGCTAGCTGCCGTACGGATCTACAGACGTTAGCAAGCGAACAAGACCGAAATCAAACACACAACAAGCAGTAGACACAAAAACGCCGACACAAGCTGCCGCTGGCTGCTTTGATCTCAGAGTGAAAAACCTAACTTGGTGTGAGGAGTTGGGATAAATATTATCCGTAAAGCTGGTTGTTGCATCACACGTCCGCAACACAAACCGGAAGTAGATCCTTGAAGGGGGGGAAAGTGGGCGTAGCTAGAGAGATGCCCTCAGTTTTGCCTGACAGGAGCAAACAAGCAAGAAGGCCCCGAAATCAAGAGAGGTGAGGACTTAGGCTCTTCTTTTTTGGGAGCAAAACTTCAAACACAGCACTCAAAAATTATCATCTTAAAAGGAAAGTCGGTATGTTGGCAAAGCCTTTTGAAGCAGATACAGAGCTGCATTGCAGTTAGAGTCCACTAACCCTGTCTAGTTATGCAGAATTGAGAGAAATATTAAAGTTCAACCATTTTTTTATTAATTTTGCTGAACATAAAATAAGACAAAACGCGACACTGCTTCCTACTTGGGTTTCATAAGTTCACTTTGTATGCATCATTTTCTGGTAACAAGATTAATAAGAAAACAATTTGCTGGTCAAAAAATGTCATAGATCCATATGGTTTTTCATGGTCACATTGCAGTTTCACTTCTGGTATATTTTACTTAAAGTTAGTTCATCCAAATTATGATGTGATACTAATAATACATTTAATCAAAATTTTAAAATGATTGATTCCACATGGAAAATTTAGCAAATATAACAATAAAATAGGTAACTCATTTACAGACATAAACCAGTCTAAAAACAAACAAAATATCTTGAATTTATACATATGTGTAGTTTTATTTTTAAAGTGTAAAAGCAAGTAAATTTATGTAAATTGCTAATCCATAGCTGGTCAGTGTAGTCTAAATGACCAAATCTGATCAATGTGTTAGAGATGTTACCCATGATAAATAAATCCTTTATATACAATGTAAATGAATAAACAGAAACTGTATAACTGATACTGATCCAAGGTTAAACATGCCCTTACATAAGATTTTATCAAACAGCTCTATAATCATGATCTACTTTCAAGCACTGTATTTCAGTGAAGGCAAAGGTTTCAATTAAACTTTAGATCATTTCCACTGACCTAGACCTTGAGTGATTTAAACCACCCGTACGCAAATCCTCTGCCATTGCATTTTCTATCCTTGATGTCAAAGACCGTTTTAGTGTTTGTTTAAATTCATTACCAATGAAGACATATAGAACTGGTGATATGAAGCTGTTTGCTGCAGCCAAAGTGGTCCCCACCTTCAGCCCAGTTTGAAATATTTCTAGGCTGTAGTTCCTCAAGTCTAACTCTAGAAGAACAAATGTATGGTAGGGGACCCAGCATAAGAAAAATGATAAGATGAGTGCTGCCATGACCTTGTAAGGCTTTGTTGACTTCACAGTCAAACTTCTGAGCCTCACGCTAAGCACAGAGCAACAGAAAACAATCATTATGAAAGGAATAAGGAACCCACAGATGAATCGCGACAGTGCCACAACATGGTGTAGAGAATGGCCCATGTAATCTGTGTGGCACTGAGTGACTGAGCCATGGACAATGGTTTGTCTGAAGATCATTGAGGGCAATGTTAGGAGTGCAGAAAGGATCCACATGAGGAGAACTATTCCATATGCTTTCCTAACTGTCCGGTGGTTATGGGACCAAACAGGAAATGAAATCATTATACAGCGATCAGTGCTGATCAAAACCAACAAAAACACACTGCTGTACATATTGAGAAACAGGGCAGAGGAGGTGATCTTACACAAGATCAGTCCAAAAGGCCAGTGTGAAGTTATCATGTAGAATATTTCCAGGGGCAGAAACACACAGAACAAAAAGGCTGAAATGGCCAGACTGGTATACCAGGTGGTATAGACTGTTCTTTTCATTTTCCATCCACAGATCCAGATCACTAAAGAATTTCCTCCAAGGCCCAAAATAGTTATAAGGATATTGACTGCCACCAATATATGAGTCACATAGGATCGAGATCTGTCAAAGACTGGTAGTCCAGCTGTAGAGATGTTGGTTTCAGTGTCGTTGTCTGGAGTGTAATCTTCATATTCAACATATTCAAAATCCATTGTTGTTGCTCTTCCTATATTATAATGATATCCATAAATTGATAATGTTATGAGCTACAAATTGATCAGGAAAATACATTTTAGTTCATAAAATAAATACATGAATTGAAATACTCACCTTCGTCTCAATGTGGAAGCAATGACTTTAAAGGCAGTTCCTACGGAGTCCCTTGACACGGGATACAACTTCTCATTTCTGTTTCCTGGGCAATACGTAAAACGAAAGTACCGAACAATCAAAAGTGAAATGTAATAGAAGAAATGAGGATTTGTTGTTCCACTTTGTACCACTGATGAAAAGCAATTTTATGTTTGTGGCAGAGAACAATTTAATTATAAAGATCAAATAACTGAATGACACCAAATTTTTCTCATACTTTTAGATGCAATCTATCAGAGGATGTCCATGTATAGGCACACAAAATTAGTAGATTTTCATTACCACAGGGTGTGCCACTACTCTGTATTCTCTTGTAAAAAAAGAAAGATAGAATGTCAAAGATCAAACATGCCATCATACACTTCATCATCAATATCACTCATTTTCAAAAACATAAACACAAATAAAAATCACAGATTTTCAAAGTCATCTTGACTTATTATCAGAAATAAATGTGGGAAAACAAAAACAAGTGTTTATGGTAAAGACTATAAAGTCTACCTTGCATTTGATCACTTTTGCTTTTAAATACAACTTGAACATTTGTGAAGACAAAAATTTGAATTTATCAGAATTAACCTTTCACGGGATACTAATGAGGACAAGCCATACATCTATATGTATCAACACCATGAATTATGCAATACCTATTTCATCTTTTACCAACAGTACTAAAATCATGGTTTTGAGGGTATGGATTTTGATTAAAACATGAAGAACAACGGAAGAGGAACTGCATTGCTTGCATAATTTCTTGTCCAGCATGTGACTATTACCACAGCTTTGAAACTGGGTTTTGTTGGTTATAATGGTTTCAGTCATTCAAATAGGGGAACATGTGGCATTGACAATTTCAATATCCTGTAACTAAAAACTGCTTGTTTTAAAAGGCAATTTGGCCATTTTACTGGACAACTGCAATTAATACATTTTTACTGTTACTTCACTAGACATTAATTATCACCACCAAAGTATTATGTATCAAAAGTAAGTTCAATTTATGCAGAATTGCCAAGTTACTCTCTATTGCGCTATTGCATTATCAATACTGAAGTCATTATGTGTAAACATGAGAAGGAAGTCATTTTAAGTGATTTAAATTCTAAGTAAATTATTGTTGGATAGCAAAGGGTGGTGGAAAATCTCTCTCTCTCTCGCTTTCTCTCTCTCTCTCAAGACTTTACTTCTCAACTCCACCACCATTCAGAAAGGAGCAAAGTATCAAAACAAATAATTATGATGGGTATTTTTCCACAATTAGATAAAAGAATAAGAAAAACAAACAAACAACCAAAATCAGAAAATACTCTCTGATATGTATTAAGAAGCTATTTCTTCAGGCAAGTAGTTCCTCAGGCTGGGCCTTGACTGTAAATACTCTGATCCCTTACTTTTCATACTACATTATCATGCCAAAAAGGTAGAAATGTAGGTAGGAAAGAAGCTGAAGAGTTATCAGCAAGAAAGCTGAAGCAGCAGTTATGTGGTCAGTTTACAAACCTGACAGTTTTGTGGAGTTTGGAATGTCTCCATTTGTGGCTGAGACAAAAAAACAAACAAAAAAAAAAAAAAAAAAACTGTTTGGACAATCAAGACATGAAGAAATAAACACATATAAAGCACATTTTTAGGAGATCTTGTTAGTTATAGTCCTGATGGAAATGTTTTCAACCTGGGTGCATGCCGGTTTACTGTGGATATGCTGTGCATCGTTACATTAAACTGCTGCTTTTAAAGATTTTTTGTCTGTTACTGCGCTGTGTCTTTTAATTTTAATATAAGTCATGTCTAAGTATTTCTTTTCACATATTTATTAGACCGTGATATTTTGCACTGTCAGAAGCTGGCGAGGAACATCTTTTCTCTCAAGTGTGTATTTTTATTTTTAGAAATACCATGAGAAATGACAAATAAAGGTTCTATAATTTTGAATCCAGCTTTCTCTTCCTTTGTGTGAATCGGACATGCGCATATGTGTTTCCCTTAGCCCCGCCCCGTGGCAGTGGCGTATTGCCGGCTCGAGGTGGAGAGAAGGAGCTCGTGCCTATCCGCTGTTTCTAAGTGCGTCATTTCTCCAGTCTCTCAACATGGCGGGCACCATGGCTAACAGGTGTCTGAGTCCTCTGTCCCTCATCACCAGGAGGCTGTCTGCTCCCGAGTTCATCACCCAGTGCTGCTACCACAAGAAGGTAAAACCTCCGGTCTGTTCCGCCTCTAAAGACCGCAGTGTGAACTCGAAGCGGGCTAATGTTTACAAATGTTACAGTCGGCTCTTATTTTGGTTCATGTAATGACGGAACAAGATGCTACCTTCTCTGTTTGGCTCCTATAATAATAATAATAATTATTATAATAAAAATAAAACAACGCAGGGTTTGTCTGGAGATATTAAAAATCTAGTAAAATTAAAAATCGAATTTACTAGATTCCTAAATGAATGAATGTTTGTCCTTGGCTAATATATTTGTTTATATTGTGAATTTAACATTCATTTAATTATTGCTATAATTGGCATTAATATTACATACTGCTGGGGAGTTTTGAAAAACATGCATACCCAATTTATACTTAATTTTACAAGCTAATTCTCATCTGTATGATTCCTGTTTCACTTGTATACTTCAGTAAAGTTTTAGTTTTGTGTGCCCTGTGGAAACCCATTATATGGCTGCTGTTATGTTACATCAGCATCCTTCTTCATGAGTTGTGTAACACACACATAAAGCATGGAAACAAAAGAATGAAATTTGTTTTCAAATTAAAATGACTTATCACTATTTGCTTCATGCCACAAGTAGTTAACAAGTTGAAGACCAGAATAACATCACTAATCTCTCACCCAGCTGGCAGTGCCACAGCTTTGATACCCGAATCACATCCGATTAATAAGCTTTGAGGGCTGAAGGAGAACAGTACGTCGGAACAACATGTAAATGTTCTGTCATTTGAAGATGTGCCAAAAAAAGTTCCTTAAAAATCTACAGGATCATAAGGAGATGTAGTTTAACTAGTTTTAATGCTACACAATGTAAATAGTTCCATAAAGCTAAAAGATCATAAATATGAAGATTCTGAGAGCAAACAAGAACACAGACATGCTTAAATTTAGAGTCATTTAAAATTGTGTATGTTAAATATTGCACATTTTAGAGCATAAGCTGTGATACAATGCTCAGTCAGAGTGACTCAGCAGAATCTGGGGGACGAGGACAGGATGTAGGAGCTGGTAAAGAGGACAATGAAGTCCCATCCTAATTGGCTTATTTCAGTGTCCCTTATGTAATGGAGGAAACATGTCATTGTATAACAGCGATGCACAAGATTTGTAGACATTTATTTTCTGACTGTAGTAGAATGGAAAATACAATCCAGGATGCTGATGTCATGAGGGCTATAACTTCTTTTAGTATTATGAAATACGGTCAACAGCAGTTTCTGTACACTCTTACTTTCTCTGTCATCTGAAGGTGGTGGATCACTATGAGAACCCAAGAAATGTGGGCTCACTGAACAAGAACTCCAAAAATGTGGGGACCGGCTTGGTGGGAGCTCCAGCCTGTGGAGATGTTATGAAGCTCCAGGTATGTTTGTATGTATTGGATAGATTACAGCATTTGGTAAACACACAGAGATACACTGGGCTGAACACAGAAAAAGAAATCATTGCATTTCATCTTTATTGTAAGGAGTAGATGACATAAAGTGTTTTATTATTGAGTTTAGCGTTTCTCTAAACTATTTCTCTTCTCTTTGGTAAATACAGTAGAAAAACTTGGTTCACAATTGAAAAATTGAGCTCCTTCCTTTTTTATGTCTTTTGCATGTGAGTAAAACTTTGAAAACTTTTTAGATTGAAGTGGATGATCAGGGGAAGATTGTGGATGCCAGGTTCAAAACATTTGGATGTGGCTCTGCTATTGCCTCAAGCTCTCTGGCCACTGAGTGGGTAAAAGGTAAATCTGTAAGTGAGCATGTTACAGACACCTGTTCTGCACTTTATTCGTTTTTCCTCTTTATGTAAGGTTTTCATCATTACTGCATGTGTTTTCTTTCCAGGTGGATGAAGCTTTGACAATAAAGAATACTGACATTGCCAAAGAGCTCAGTCTTCCACCGGTTAAACTTCACTGTTCCAGTAAGTTTTCTGGGAATCTTTCTATTGTCCTTTTTTCCAAATTGTTCTAGACATTTAACCTTTAAATTCTGTTCTTCTATAGTGCTTGCAGAGGATGCCATCAAGGCTGCTCTGGCTGACTATCGCCTGAAGCAAGAGGACGGCCAGCAGGAGGCAGTCAGGGCCAGCAATTGAACAGAACACCTATGCAGGACGCCATTGCTCGCTTACCAAATTACTGCCATGAAGACAAGTAGCAGTACTCCACTTTCCTGCAATATTGATAACGCACACCTAATCTGTTGATGACATATACACCATCATCAACCCTCTGTAGCAGTGTTACACCAGGTTTAGTCCTCTAACCCTGCATAATTTGTCCTGTAGCCTGTCATGTAAACGCACAATGTAATGTAATGTTTGGGTTGTTGGTGCAAAGCTGAGCCTTATTTTTGCGATTATGATATATTTCAAGATTTTGAAGCTCAAGGAGCGTATATTTTGAATGGTGTGATGGAGATATGGATTGGCACTTAAAACTGTTGAAATACCCTCTTTGCACCCTAAACACTGACCTTTTGATATGCAGTAAAGCAAAGCGACAAACCACTGGTTTTAAGAGTAGTTTGTATTTATTTATTAGTGCTTCCTTGAACGTCTGCAATAAAACTATCCTGAATCATGTGTTGTGTTTGTTTTGTTTGTGATTTACTATTTTGAACATCTTGAATAAAAGTAATTTTTAATAGCATTTATCTAGTGCAGGCTTATCTATTTTCACTAATGATGGAAAATGAACAATACAGCGGTTGTGGAACATAATTACCTTACTTAGATGCATATTTAAAAATAAAAACTTGTATACTTCAATCCAGTTCCTGCTTTAATGTCCAAATGGGCTCTATAATTAAAAGTGCCTTTAATTGAGCAGATGTTTTGAGAATAGAAACATTTTATTGAGCTTACATGAAACCAAAACTGACCTTATAAAGTTATTAACACTTGATGTTCTTGCACAGAAATTCAAGGAATTACACAACAAAAAAAAAAAAACCACATACAAAGAATGGTTGTAGTGCCAGATATTACTCCTTGAGATATATTTACATACCGCCATAGTATCCAGTCAGAGTAAGTCATTTAAACAAAAAGATTAAATACAAAGTGTCTGGGAATTAGAGTGGAAGCTATTTGTTTTGGGTTCGAACTATGGATTTTTTAGTCCACTGGTAGATTTTAGAGCAGAATATACTGTGGTGCTAGAAGGCTGTTTTCTCTCCTGCGATCAGCTGAAGTGTGGCAGAATCATTGTGAATATGCAGAGAGGAGGGCCGCAGACTCCGGCCAATCAGAGGCTCTTGTGCATCGTCTTTGTCTGGATGAGGCTGCTCTGAGTCATCTCCCACTGGATGAGGCTGCTCTGGAGGAATCGGCTCTGGGTTTCCTCCTGCTGTAGCTGCTTCACTGTTGGAGGGCTCGCGTGGCTCCTTTTCCTCAGGAAGACTTGGTAGCTGCAGCTGCTGATCCAGGATGCTGCCATCTGGTCCAGAGCTGTCCTCAGGACTGTGGTCTGCTGCTGTCTGACTGTGGTCACTTCCCTCTGAGGCATCAGCTGATTTATTTGGTGTGCGCAGGCTCTTGGCAGCCCTCATTATGTCAGCCTGGAGCTGCCTGTGAGAGTCCACTGGCTCAGTTTCCTGCTCAGGAGCTGGTTTCTCTGGCACTTCATTAAAGGGTTTGATGCCTCCAGTTTTGTCCCTGTGGTCCACATACATTTTTGAAGGGAAGGAGGAAGGGTAGTATGCGTTGACTTTTTGCCTGCGACTCATAAAAATTGCTCCACAGACAATAAGTAAGACAAGAAGGATGAAAGTGGCTGCAACAAGGATTAGGAGCATGTTCTCTTCCAGAAAATTCACAACCTGACTTAAAATGTCAGTTTCCACAACAGTGAGCCCAACAGGTGTAGTTTGGTACTCAGAGAAAGGGTAGCTCGTGGGTAAGGAGGAAGTTAAGTTGTATAATTCTTCCTCATCTGCACTTCCTTCCAGAAAATTGTCGAAAGGTAAAGGTGTGGCCAAACTGCTGCTGATGCTAAACACCACACACAGACCAATCTGCTGAAAGGACATGTTTCTCCACAGGATCTGTAAATAACAGTAAACATCAACAACTGAGATGCCAGGGCCATATGTGAGGATGGTTTAGCTCTAAGCAACTGTTCTTCTGAAAAACAAACCACAATCTTTGAAAAACCCAGACTGGTCTGAACATCTGGATGAAAAAAATATTCTTCCTACCACAAGATTAAAAAAAATACATAAATAAATAAAAAATACATTTCTTCCATCATTCAAGTGTGTTACTGTTTCCCAAGCCAGAAGACAGAGGCAGGAAATAACAGTGTCTGTCTTCAATTTGTATGTGAAAGATGAATATTAATAGATTTAATTAGCTTTTATTACCAGCTATATTGTCCTTGTTGTCATCCCACTCTATCCTCTATATTTAATGCAGGTAAAATGTGGGGAATGAGTTAAACTTCATTTTTGTTGTCAAGTTAAAGGTCATATTGTTGACTACATAAATGCTATCCATGTGATTAAAGGAGTCTATTGTGTTTCTGGAAAAATCCTTCACAACCTATGACAGAGATCCTTTTGTTGAAAACTTCCATGTACACTGCACCAAACCTCAGTTATTGCATACTTTGCATATTTTTGCAGAATATTAACCAAGTTTCTTGTTATAAATGTTATTTTTATGCATCATGAGCAGCCCCTACATATGACAAGGTGACATACACTACAACCTTACTTGATTCTATCAAAACAACAAATAAGTCTGTTGATGTTGACTCACCACAATTTCAAACACTCTAGTTTTGCTCCAGCTCGGTAAAAATTTTTTTTACTCATTCAGATGAGTCCACTGTGGACATATGCTGTACAGGAGCACAAAGAGCTCAGAATGTAAAAAAAAAAAAAAAAGGATAAATATGTATATTTGTGTGGATTGCAGTCTGCGTGTCAGCTGCTTCCACACTTTTATCCTCAGTCTGCCGCATCTGTGTTCAAGCTGGGCCACATAAAACTCTGCCCTCATCTGGAGAAGGAGAGCTGCTGGGTTGACCACACATACCTGTGCCATCAGATCCATAAACATATGGACATATGGCAGTTGAATGCACAGATACAAACGTGAAATAACTTTTTTTTTGCATCATTTCCTTTTTTTCTTCATTTCTTCATTTTTCTTTTTTTCATTTTAATTTCCAAAACTTTTAATTCCTGTTCTTCCGTAGAACTGACAAAGTAGAATATTTGACGCTTTGAAGTCATGTTGCCCTCCCAGATGCTGGATGTTGCTCTGAAGGCATCATGATGTTGTCACTCCAGTTGTCATGTGAGCTAACATGATGTGAAGAAAACCTAACTCTGCGTTACTGTGTAACACTCACCTGAAAAATAAACTAAACAGAAGCAGAAGTACCAGAAATGACAAAATATTTTACTCACCATCCACCGCAGAAGAACAGGTTCTGTTGGAGTTCCCTCCGATGGAGGATGAGTGAAAGCAGTTCAGAAAAAGTGAACTGAGACACAGAAACAGAGCACAGCAAAGAGTGGTGAATGCTCAGAAAGCCACTCCACCTCTGCAGTTTCAGATTTCAGGTCGGAGGTTTGTCTGGATGAAAAAAAAAAAAAAGTAGTTAACCATGAGGACAAATCCCTCCTTCTCCCTCTCCTCGGTTCTCCTCCCCCTTCAGTTTCCCTGAGTGTCTGAGCTCTCTGGGCTCCACACAGATTGTTCTTGTTAGATAGGAGTTTATAATGTGCTGTGGGGGCAGGGTCCCCTCCTGTGCTCTCCTTTGTGATTCCCTGGAAAAAAAAACAACTTAATGGCTATAAAAACTATGAACCAACCATCACCATCATCATCATCATCATCATTAGTGACTTATCAAATAGGTTTCTTCAGGAGTCTCTTATAGCATGCAAGGTCTTCCCTCAAACTCCTCATCCTGTGACACCAATGATTAAAAATGTATATCTTGAGTAAAATAGAGCCAAAGAGCAGCCTGTATGGGTGATCAGCCAATGCAGGAAGAGGTTAATGTTTCCTGTGTAACAGCCAGGAGAAAGGGGCAGACTGTTCAACCCAATGTGGTGTTTTTTTCCCCTCTAGAGGCGAGAAATAAGAGTCACACGGCGTGTGACCACTTTACACAACGAGTGTGACTTTGTGTGAGTGAGCCTTGTAAATGAATGTGTATGCGTGTGAATGCATTTTTGGAAAGTCAACTGTGTTTGTGATCAGTCACGGCAAGTCTAGCTTTATATGGTCAGCAGAAGCATGAGATGAAGTCCGGCATCCTCCAGGTTTACATTTGTCTCAGCCCTGTTGATAGTCATCAGTATCTGTTTCTGCTAAATGTAAAAAAAAAAAAAAAGCTGGAGGAGGAAGAGAAAGAAAAAGCATGGCTTCATATCCCTTATAAGCATTCAGGGCTCAGTGTTGTTTTTACAGGAAGGGAAGTGAATATGAAATCGAGTCCAGGGGAGAAGAAAAGCCTTTTAAAAATAAGGGAAGGGATCAAGTGTTTTTTTGTCACTTGAGCTTTAGTAATTAAATTTTGAATAACTCAGAACCATTTTTATTTAAAATCTTTGGCGACAAATCATTTTATTGTTGTGTAAAGTCCAGTAATTCTCTAATAATTTCCTAGGAACATTTCTGGAAAGAAATATGCATCATTGTATTGATTCTCAGTAAAATACAGACCGTGTTCAGCTGGTAAACTGCTAAATAAACATTTAATGAAATGTGTGACTGCTTCAGTGAATCTTTTCTTGGGTTTCAATGAAGCAATTCTTTCCAAATTAACAGCTGCTTCTAAATCTAAAACACAAATCTAAAACTTCAGCAAAAGTCTTTGTACTTTTGAGGAAAGCTGCAAGAAATGGTAAATAAAAAACAACCAAAACATCAGCAAATGTTAAAAAGACACTTTTAATAAATTATTCCAAGACAGAAAGTGCCAAAGCTCAAAAATACTTCATTAAGCTTCACAGCTGCTAGAATAGCACTGGTGTCTGTAAAGAACAGTAATCCATTGATAAAACAAGTCTTCCTGTCTCCTGTTGCTAAGTGAAACACCATCAGGGCTCAGGTCAGGATGTGTAAAAAAAAATCCTTGAACGTGCTCCTCATCCTGGTTTAAAGGCTCCAGAGGAAGGCAAGCATATAACTATGGAAAAACATGTTCTCTCATTCTAGATTAAAATCCAAATTTCAACAAATGCCAGATAAAGTTACTGGTACAAGAAAAAGAAACAGTAACAGAAACATGCCTCATGCATGTATTTGTGGTCTCTCTGTTTCCTCCTGCACAGTAACACAGCAAGCATTGAAACTAACTCCATATCTAAGAGGAAGCAATGTCTTTTTTGAAGCAGCATTTGTTTTTTCTGCTGCTCAGACATCAGACAGATCAGGCTCTTAATAGACATGATCAATCAATACTGATGAATGCATTTAAAGAAAGCGGTCATTTTCTGGAAGGAAGCTGCTCAGAGTGAGGTTATCTCCCCCGTCCTCGTCGCTGTCTCCAGGGGTGTGGATCACCAGGACGCCGTTAGAAATGGGATTGCGCTGCCTTGTGTAGGAGAAATCCCTCTCAGGAAGCAGGGCAGAGATGCACATCATCTCTGTGGCTTGCTGAGGTTTTTTCACCTTGTGCTTCCTTGCTGACAGCTTGGCGCAGAGGACAATGGTAGAAACCATGAATATGGTGGCCAATCCACCCAAGGAGGCGATGGCAATGAGGCTTTGTTTCACCAGTGCTCGGGTAGAGCAGGGTGGGACCTCACTGCTGGGTGGGCTCCTTGAGACTTTATTAGGTGCTGCTGTGGTGGCTGGAGTTGAACTGGCTTTCGGAACTGGCAACCTCTTGGGAACGTGAGGGACAAAGAGTCCTGTGATGTTGGTGGTGGTGGAGAGGTTAAAGTCATTTGAGCCTGTGCTGGTAGGAGACACAGTGGTGGAGCTCAGACTTTTTGTTCCAGGAAACTGTGAGATGGAGATGTTGCTTCCTGTCTCAGATGTACTCAAGAGCTTAGTGCTGGCAGTGGATGTCTCAGTTTTCGTGACTAGTACAGAAGTCATGGGTGGTAGCTCGGAGGTAGAACTTGCTATCTCCATGGTTGGGGTAGAAGCTGAGGGGCCGCTGGTGATGTGTGAAGCATTTTCTGTTGCATCATCAGGAAAAAATAACGTGGTGGTAATATCCAGTTTAGCTCTGAACGTAGGACGTGGTGAAGTTGCTGTAGGAGCTGTTGGTGGGTCTGTCATGACAGTGGAGGCAGTGGATGATTGTTGTTGTATTGGATGCTCTGGGGGTGTAGGTGTTGGAGGTGTTGTGGTATTTTTGGAGAGTTGTGAATCACCTCCAGTTGTGGGTGTGTGATCACCCAAACTGCCTGTGGTTGCAGTGGACATGACAACCAAACCATGTATGCTGCCGAATGAACCCCGGCTGTCAACAGCAACATCTTTAGGTGTGTGAGTTGGACCCCACGTTGCAGACTTTGTGTCATCATCAGGCGGAACGGTGGGCAGCCCACTTGCTTTGTTTGGCTCAGTTGAGTTGCTGCTGGTTTCTGGGATTGAGGCGCCTGTGGTCTCCAAAGGAAATAAAACAGATATTCCCCACAGCATTGTAAGGCACGCCTTTACGCTGAGAGGCATCATTGTCCAACAAAAGATCTGAAATAATAGACAAAAATGAAGTTCACAGGCTCCAGTACAAGAAGACTAGTAAACAGTTGTAGTTAAAAGACAAACGTAGGGAAATGGTGTGTCATGTGTCTGTTGGTGACATCTTATGATGAAACAGTCATCAGTCAGTCTTTCACCACACCCATTGTCACAGTTTCACAGAAAATCCAGAGAACCCCGACATCGTAAATTTACAATTCAACCAGAAGAAGTCTACAGAGAAAAAAAAGATCACATTGGATGTTCTACTCAACAAATTCAAGTAGAGGAACAAGACAGCATGAACTATGTACTTTGGTAACAGGAACTTTTTTTTATTTTTTATTTTTTTTATTCAAGCACACAGTTTTCCCTAAAACCAGAAAGATTCAACATAAGCAAAGGTGTTAAATGTGCTGGTGTCTCACCTCACTGCTGGTGAAGCAGAGAATAACAAAGTTGGATTTAGGTCATTTCAGTCTCTGTGGAAGAACATCCTAGGAGTGCTGTCATGCTGATTGTGGCAATGCTTTAAAGAAGAAACAGGAAATGTACATATTCTTAAAAAAACAGCACCATGCATTTTCAGATAAGTCAGATACAGACACTTCCTTTGAAACAAATAGCTTTAGTCTGCATCAGTGAGGAAGTAAAATGTATCAGAAATGTACTGACTAACTGAAGATCAACATCAGCCCAACTCATCTTTTAATCTTATATCCCTTAATGGGTAGATGAAGAGTCTTACCTTGCAGATGGAGTTCAAGAGGAGGATTCAGGTGAACAGCATGTTTGTTCTGTCAGTCCTGATGTTCTGATTACTACTTTACAAAGTAGCAGGAAGTTTGCAGTTCTGTAAACCACCGAGTTGTGTATCACACGTCAACTTCTGAACAGACCTCTGACTAAGATTTAAAGCTATAGGTCGTATGGGAGAAAAAGGCTCTGGTAGTAACCCAGAGTGACTGACAGGCAACCACACAAGGCCAGCATCAGCTCAACATGGAGTAGATTAAGATGAAATGACATGCTGATTCAATCCTGATATGTTCATGAGTGACATTCAACAACAGTCAAGATACCTAAAGTTCGACCTTCCACATTCGCAGAGTGATGAAACAGAAATGTTCCTTTAGTATAACAACATGACTGCCACTTCCTGTGCTGATGAGTCAGACTGAGATGTCATCTTAAAAAGCTAAACACAAGTGTCACCAAGACAAATCTCTTTTTGTGAAAACAGAAACACCTCTCTGTTTACAGAAAAAAAAAAAAAAAAGAAATCAGCAGGGCACTGACCACTATTTCTGATCCAATTATCATAGACTGTTGTATTTGACTAAATTACCATTGGCCTTGACTGTCTATAACTAGTATTGGTGAGACTAACTTCTGAGTCAAATGAGTCAGGGTTAAAGCAAAATGTGATAATTTTGACCATATTATCAAATGATTATTTTGTGAATTTGGGAGGGTAACATGCTTATTTATCATTTAATACATTATTCATTACTCCTGTGGATTCCCATATTTGATTTACTTTGTTTTTCTACTTTTTTTGAGATTTGGTCTTTAGCTGTGGAAAACTAGCATTTTTCACTTGATGAATTAGTATTGGCCCCCTATGGACTGTATCTTTGATAAAGATGGAACATATAATCAATGATAAAAGTTGTAATATATTTTAGTATATTATTTGCTTTAAATGATTTTTGATGCAGCTAACTTCCCATAAATCATGGAACATACTCCATAATTTTGCATTCACACCCATAAAATTAGGAGAATCAAACTTAACTGGCCTGAAAAGTTCAACTTTGGGCTTTTAAGATCTAAAAATAATCATTGGGGAAAAGGGAAATTGAGTATGTAACATGGTTCAGTTTTGATTAAACCAAAAAGAAAAAGAAAAACGTAGAATAAAGCTTTTCATGTGTAAAATCTTTATTATGTGCACAGAACTGTTTGTCAGGGGTTCAGTGAAACACAAGCTGGGTGAGTGGTCCCTTCCCAACACCACATACGCACTGGAGAGGGCGACTTTAACTCGACCCTTAACAGTGACAAGAGGCACCACTACATTTGCACAACATTTATACCAGAGGGATGCACACCCCATCCTCTTCCCTCCCTCCCATTAAAACCCAATGTCGAATTTTAATCCCAGAAGAACAGGAACAAAATGTTTCAGAAGTAATTCTTCCACATTCATAAATCTGATGGTTATCAATAAGCAAACTGTTGGAAGGGAAAAAATTTCAACAACTATCGTAAAAAAAAAAAAAAAAAAAAAAATCCAGTTTGACTAATTTAATCTATCAGGTTAGTACTGGAATGTACAACAGGAGAGAAAATAAATGCAAAAGCAGTGCATTAAACCGCACACAATTCATATTTGGCAAAACAAAAAAAGAACAATGGAAATACTGGATGCTACATACAGTTTTGAGTAGTAAGTACAAACTTCACATAAGAATGATTTACCACAATCTGAAAACAAACAAACAAACAAAAAAAAATAATAAGACTTTTGCTTTAACAAAAATGTCTTTTCTTCAAATTTGTACATGAGCAAGAGTTTTTCATTTTCTCAGTGTGTGTCAGGGCAAAGTGTGAAACCAGAGGCTTGATGAGGAAAAATAAAGTTCATCTTGGAATGTGGGCCTGGACTCAGCACAGGGACAACGCCAGGCTGAATGAAGCCGAATCTTGAGAATCTGACTGTGGCTGACCCCGTCTGTTCATCTCTCTCCGAAGCAACTTTTTACATGGCAACCTTAGCAACCTGCTCTTCCAGTCTGGCAATTCGACGGTCTTGAAGGATGACACGGTCCCTGAGTGACTTGAACTCTCGGAGTACCTCTTCCAGTTTATCTTCCATTTTCTGGTCAAAAATGGAAAAGAAGTTAGTTCGACAAAATAGTTTACATTTTTTACAGCGTGAACTGCTTACACGAGACGTTGTAGGCGATGGCTGTTTACTTGATCTAGTCCAAAAACAAATTTTGCTGTTAATCCTGGCAAAATAAACTGGGGGAAAGAAGCCCTGTAGCTGTTCACATTTTCCTGCTCCACTAACTTGTGACTCAAATGGCTAAATATGTGCTGATCCATAACTTCTCTGACTTGTTCCAACCATAATAATTACTGTGAACAGAAGAGTCCGAACGTCAGCAAAAAAAAAGTGTTGTGTGCAAAGTTGAAAACTGCAACTTTAAAATCTAACAGATCAGTTTTACTAAGAAGAAACACAAGTTTCACAAGTTAACATTAACAGTTAAAGGAAAACTAACCCCAGGGAATATGACATGTTTATGTATGAAACTCACTACTGTGGGCTGTGAGGCATGCTGGGAGACATGCTTCTGAACAGTCGAGATGTTCTCAGCTTTTGTGGCTGGCTTGGTCTCCAGGACATTCGCCTTGACCACTTTCAGGTCGCGGTTCTTTGTTGAGACGTAGCCATCTTTGAGCGAGATAAGGATTGGGCCCCCATTCTTGCCAGCAAACCACTCCTCTGCCTCCAGGGCAGGATCAGGGCCGGCTGTGTCTGGATACAGGTCGTCCTGGAACAGATCCGACTGGACAGGTGGAAAGAGAGCAGAGGTGACACAGGAACTGTCATTAGATAAATGCATAAAGGTATATATGGAGGAATGCCTGGCCTGTACAGCAGCCTTAAAGAGCAGCATAGTTAATGAAAGGTATAAATGTCCTTACCTTACGTGGGACTGTCATAATGATTGGTTCACATTTTCTCTCATGCAGTTTGTAAAACCTACAGAGAAAATAGCAGAAGTTATTTTCCTCACAGCATTTTCATCATTAAGGAATGCTAATGCACTTCAGTCTATTAAGTATTATTATTCTTATTATTAATATTATTATTGTTGGTAGGTGAAAAATGAGACAATCTGCCGTATGCATGAAAAAAATATCAATTTGCAAAAGAAGAAAAAAATCTGTAGATTTAAACAACATTTCCCCCCCCCCAAATATAGACCCTCCTCCATTTCAATAACTTCTTTAAAGTTGATTTTTAATGAAAATGTAATGACTGTTCTACCTTGCGATTTCACATTTGTTAACATCCAGGCCCCTCTTGGGCATGTATCCCATGCCCCTCTGGGGCTCCTTGGTGGAAAAGGTGTTGAGGTAGTGAACAAATGGTGCCTCATCTGTGATCTCAAAGTACCGAATGCTGCTGTCACCCTGAGGAAAACACAGTCGAGTTTGTGAATCCAATCTCACTGTAAACAGAGGAATTTCTGTCTCTCTGTATTTCGATTTTCTGGAGGGCCAATCGTCCGATCAACTTGGTAGGTAGTTCGCTGAGAACCAGACGAATTGCAGAGAAGACTGTGAAGTTGTTTTGGATGAGAAAACTGTATGCCTCTGTTCAAGGTTCATTTTGGCTGACTTGACCAATACAGTTCAAATAGTCAGCTGCTCCCAACTGATCTAATGAACAGAGCAGAACAGAGCTCTTCACTCACCTTTCCACACAGGTAGACTACGTTGGTGTCAGGGTCATAGAAGGGCAACAGAACTCCATTACTGCTGTCCATCTCCTGAACGCATATTGGCTCATCCATATTGTCCTGGAAACACAAAATTCAGCATTTGAAGTAACAGTACAGTTTGGAGTATAATTTACTACCCAAGGTTAACTGATTGTGTCTATGAGTTGCTCCTGTGATGGATCATTGCATGCCAAACTTTCACATATACACAACTAACCAAAAATCCAAGCTTTTGTCTTTGTATTCACCACCCCCTGCTGGAACTAAGATGTTACAGACACATAGTTCAGAGCGAGAAAATCTGAGCATGTTTCCCACACATGAGCAACTAGTGAAACCTCCTCTAGATATATATGTCATAGGCAGGAAGTTGTTAAATGTTCTAAAAGAGTTCACCATCCATTTAAAATCAGTCTCTCTGTGATGTGTCAGGGTGAGGAGGATTAAAGGAGCTTCTCTTCAGTGACGTACACTTTTCCACAAAGCTAGCTGGCGCTCACTCATGCGACTGAATCCAGTGGTGAAAATGTTTCCATCTGCTAAAAAGATGGCTCTCATTGGTCGAGCTCCCTCATGGGCTTTGTCCTTCTCCTGAAAATAGACAAAAGTACCGGTCAGGTTGGACAGCCATGTTTGTAGTTCTGGTGAGTGAAACACCAGTCCATATATCAAGCAAAAGCCAAATCCCCTCAGTGTTCTCACTTACCGCCACAATCTTTTTCTTTCGGGGGTCAATGACGCGGACCTTCTTGTCTTTGCAGGCAGTGCAGAGTAGGCCGCCATTGCGGCTCCAGCTGACACTAAAGATAACATCAGGGTGCATGTCCTCCAGGTTGATCATGGCCTCTCCCGTGCCCACATTCCAGATGATGATCTGGTTGTCACACCCTAAAATGGACACACACAGCACAGGCTGAATGCACCCGTCTCTGTGTCCAAGTCTATTTTCAGCACTTTACATCACACAAAGCAACGCAGAACATAGCCTGAGATAACTGGTCAGATTTGGAGTTCAGCTGTGCACAGTGGGTAAATGGCAAACTGGTTACATGTCTCAACTCGAGGGCAGAGGATGTACCAGAAGTTTAAGTCAAAGGTTACCTGCACTGAGGAGAACGTTACGTGCAGTGGGATGCCAAGACACAATGCCAACCCTCTTAGAGTGGCCCTCTAACACGACCACAGGCTGAGAGAGGGGACTCTCCAGCCCATTTTCAGGGATCTGCCAGACCTAAACCAGAAAAAACCAAAACAGATGAATAAGAAAGAATCTGAGATGTTCATTACTTTTTTATATTACGAATACTAAAAATATGGTGAATTAATGTTTGTCTTTGCTGATGACTTAATGTTCCTAAGACCAAACACAGACAGCATTACTTTGTCTTAAAAGATGTGTCAAGCTTCAACAATGTCTAACAGGAAAATAACTATGACAAAAACAACAAATCCAATTTGTTGAATATTATTCAACCCTAACACAACTATAAACTTTAGGGGAATTCATGACATATCAAAACTCTGAAATTGAAATTGAGACAGTAAAATACTGACCTCCCCCTACAAAACATAGGAAAAGTAAATAAAAACCTACTTTTTTATTTCACTTAATACAGTACACCGTTTCCAAGGTATAAAATCACAAGTTGAAAGGTCAAATTATTAACTTACCATATCATATTCAAGAATTTTTAATTAATATTGTTAAATAACAGTAACATAACAAAGCAGGAAAAACTCACGTGATGCTTCAGAGATGAACCATATCCTTACCATGACTGTGCAGTCCTCTGAGCCGCTCGCAATGACGAGGTCATTATGAGGACACCAGTCGATGTCCAACACTGGGCCTGTGTGACCACATACTGTTGGGTAGACTTTGTCTATACGGCCAGTCTACAAGACAGAGGACAACTCTGTGAGAAAGATGTTAAAGGCTGTGACCTAACATAGAGCAATAAAAAGCAGTAAGTTGATATCCGTCAAGATGGATATGAAAATGACCAGATATAATGGGAGTATCCAAAAAATATATTCAATCCTACATGACTACACAATATGGTTACACTTCTCATCAGGTTTTATTCAATACAGAGCAAATTAACAGTATTAACTAAAATGAAAATAATCTCTGGTGAATGCTTCATCTAGCTCTGTAGCACACCAAATAGGCAATCAATCAGTTGACCCTGAAAGAACAGGAAGGCTTCCAATAACACTGAATGTTAAAACCTCAAAGCTAAATTCACCATCGGCAGGAGGTCAGAGGGTTAGTGTCATGAGGACATTTGATCCTCTGTCAAGTGATTACACAATAAACGGGTTTTTTAGTTTTTTAGACCTCCATTTTCATTAAGCATAAACATTTGGAATTTGTATTTTAATATTGCAAAGTTGGAGTGCTTCTTAACAGACCAGAAATTATACAGTAAATACAAATGAAGTAACCCACTGGCCTAAAATACTGACAGAGCAATCAATCTCCCTGTGAGTATCATGCGCTCAATTAGGCAACTGTAACACTATATGTATCTTATACAGTATCTGTTTACTATCAGGCTGATCAGATTTAAAGACTGATCATCTACATTTTTAGAACAAATATGTGCCCCTGGGTTGAGGACAGACTCACAGCAGCAGATAACAGGCATGTGGAATTGATTCACCACATACTGTATTATTTAATATAACAAACAATATCTGGATTGTTTGTGAAAAACTAAATTTCATAACAGTCTGTCTAATAGCTGTTGAGATATTTCAGTGAAGACCCAGGAAGTGGACAGAATACCTATTTTTAATGTTTATGTTTACATACTTTTTAATATCTTGCAGTGCTTCTCAAATAAATCGAAAAAACATAATTTTTATATCTTGATGTAAAGAAGAGGAAGCAGGAGATCATCTCACCTTTGTTAGAGGGAGAACAAGAAAAGCTCCTCCCCCACTGGCCTCTATGATGATGGCAACAAATTTGGGGTTGACGGCACAGAAGGAGCTGTCCCAGGTGACCCTGGAGACACGGATGTCATCGTAGCACTGGTCATTCCTCACAGCCTGACCAAAGACGTGGCGGAACTTGCTCTGTCGCACAACTCGCCGCAACATATCTGCAGAGAGAAATAAGAGGACTCTAAACCAAAGTTTCGGAGTGGTATTCCCGACTAGTGTTTTTCCACAGAAACTGATGTTACAAAATCTGAAAAAAAAAAAGAAAAGAAGCATCCTTCAGTCTACACTGAGTTTGGTTTACTGCCAACACCTTCTGTCTTATCTGAGATCACCTTTATAAGCTGACTTAGTTTATTTGCACGTAAAGGGAATAAATCAGCTTTAACCACCTGAAAACATGTGACATCTTTCCTCCAACGCTATTTACTCCTGTATCGTAGTGTAATTCTAAACTTCTGAGAGGAAAACTTCTCAGAAAGTTCAGTAAAGGTTGACACCTAATATGGAGAAACAGATGGGTTTAGATAACCTTCTTCTTTTAACGTATTATACAAATTAAGCATTTTTTGCTTTCTGTGTTCACATCCAGGGTAAAACTTAGAACAGAAGTCATCCATCAAATGCAGACTAATGTTGCCAGAGTCGATTCCTCTTTTTGACATCTTTAGATCTGCAGTCAGAACATAAAATAATACACAACCTCAAACTTGTCTATTGTAACTAACAAACTCTCCTCTTTGATAGCTGAAGGGGATCTTTCATAATTTTAGTGACAGGCCTTGCTGTGTAATTGTGTGGAAAATGTAGCACCTCAGGTCGGTAATTATGCTGCCAGTCTGAAGCGTCATACTGAGCTGTGTTAGAGGATGCTGCAGGATTTTTCTCCACTTATCCACAGATCTGTCATCACACCAAACCACCTGCTCCTTCACATTCAATTACAGATCATGAAAATGGAAAAGCTCACAGCTTTCTGCTGACTATAGAAACTTGGATTTTCTCAAATATTCATTAAGCAAGGAAAGAATGTATTTCACAGGGATCTGCCATATTTATGTATTTTTTATATTTAAATGCTTTGTACGTGCGGCCTTAAAGAAGCTCCATCTGCCACAATCATCAGCAAAAAAACAAAACAAAACAAAAAAACAGCTACAAGGTGAATTACTGGACAGGATCCTTTTATGAATCAAGTGCTCTGCTGGGAAAGTCCACCAACATGATCAATGACACTCATTGATCATGTTCCTGTAGGGCTGCATCGTGTGGACAGCACAGGACTACCAGCACAGTGTGTTCCCTCAGCAGATGTTAGAGCTCCATTCAGGAAAAACTGCCCTCAATTCAAGCATCCATTTAACATTATGAGCTGCTTCTGTCCATGTGAAGCTTTAGCTGATACCATGCATACATCCCGATGTGCTGCTCCCCCCATGTCATCACTCAGCAGGGCATGGCCTAGCATCATGATGGTGATGATAGGGGAGCACCCAGTGGAGGGTCTCTGGGTGCAGCAGTTGATCAACTCATGCAAATATATTAAGGTGAACAGAACAAGAGCCGACGGCTTCCTTAATATGAATATAATTTAGTCCCTGCAGGGACCGCCCCCCCCCCCCCGTTATCTCGCTGTCTGGACAATGGAAATACATGGGTGTGCTCCAGGCCACTATAGAGCCGATCACCATCACTGGAAGTCAGTCTATGTTCATCGTGATACCGTTTTTGAATCAATGTGCTGGACACACCGGCCGATGTGATCCGCCGGCTGTCCCCGCTAGACAATGGTCGGCAGCTAACGCTAGCAGATGTCACAATGATCCGTCTCCCCCCAAATAAAGCAAGAAGCTACACATCACATTACGGAGGTCATAGTAAGATATTTTTAAACTAGACTTTTCAGTGTGATAAATCACAGTTGGTGATGTTGAAGGGAAGCTTTAGCCACAACTAAGCTATTCATGCTAATGAAGCGTTACCCAAAGTGTGTGTGTGTAGGGGGGGTGCAGATCTATATTTTCGTACGTGTCCGCCCCAGTTGTGGACTCTCATCGGAAAACGTCTCAAAACGGGGGGTTTAGTTGAGGTTTTGGATTTATTTACCCACGGAGGCTTCATTACAGCTAAATGTACCGCCACAGGAGGTGAGTGCTGCTCTCAGACCGGGCTCCGCCGGCAGCTGTGCCGGGGCTGGACCCGTCTCAACAGCCGCCGACACGCTAGAGACACCGCGGACGTGGATGATGCGAGACTAGTTATGTGTCTTTTATTCATATTTTATTGAACATATATCACCAGTAGCTTGTGTTCCATGTCCCAAACAGAGCTCCTCTGTCGGACTAAAACGTGTTTTTTGTCCTCCTCTGGTCTGTCATGGTGTTTTGCCTCCACGCTCCGGCTAAGCTAGCAGCTAGCCTAGCCGCTAGCTGCGGTGGACCGCTGCCAGCTGACGCAAGTGCAGATATTTCTACCCGACGTTTGTGGCTGCTGCCTTTCTCAAAACCCATCCGGCGACCTAAACGGATGCTGCACAGCCCCGAGCGACAGATCACAGGGAAAATGCACAACGCTGCGAGACGTTTAATTGTTTCTTACCTCCTAAATCTATGCAAGATTTTTTTCCTAAGCACGGGGAAATCAGTCACAACACATGAATCTGGTAGTTTTAGGCGCGCCCTTATCCTGCAGGACGTTGCTCTAGTATCCCTTGTCTCCACCACAAAAAAAAAAAAAAAAAAAAAAGTGGGGGGAAAAAACCACCAGCCGCTTTGCTCTTATTCCCCCTCCTGTCTGCAAATGTGTGGGCCGGAGTCAGTGTTTTAATCTACTGGTATTTGAAGGATGCCATCTGAAGAATAGAGCATCTCCTGTTCACTCGTCACCTGCGGGAGAGCAGCAGCAGACTATTCTCATCGTTATTAAATTCAGCAGATACGGTGACGACCGGAGACGGCACATGCGCACACGAAAAAGCCAGATTTCATTTCCCAGGGCTGTGGTTGGGGATGGGGCTGCAGGAAAAATGGGATTTCTCCTCATTACATCCCTGTGTCTTCTGATGTGCACCCCTCTGAACCATTCACTTTTGTTCACATGTGCAAATTTGTGATTTTTATGGCCAGCAGCATCTCTCTTGTCAGGGTAACCCCCAACCCACCACCATTCCCAAGCTTCTCCTTCCTCCTCAATACATCACGCATATTCAGCAGAATCTTTGCCTTTTCAGCAATTTTGAGTTGTCAAATAGTAAAATGTCAAAGTGAGTTCATGCTACAGTTGAACTAATTTTAACTTTATGCGCAATTGATTTAAAGGTCTCTAAATTTCTAATATTAGTTTTATATATGAACTAATTCAACACAAATCAGTGTAGATCTTCGTGTGATTTTCACTTCTAACTGGTGCATTATGTCAGAACTCCAGCGGGAAAGTAATGTACAAAATTAACATTATTCCATTAAATTGCTCATAACAACAGTATGTCAATTCATAGTTAACAACCAGCACAGAGAACAATTTCTGGCTGAGAACATAATTTGGTATATTTGTAAGAAATACACTTAAAGTACAGTTGTATGTCTTCAGCAACTTGTGAGAGAATGTGAACTTTCCTAAAAAAAAAAAAAAAAGTTCACAAGGGAGTTGGTGCCTCCTAACAGATTACAATGAGCGTCTGCAGAATCTGATGGCAGTTGTAAAACGAATATGTGCCAAATTTGTTCTTAGAAAACAGTATTATGTCTACACAATCTGAACTCAAAGTCCTTACTCCTGAAGCAGTGAGTTCACAGTTCACCCTTAGTTGCATGTGTTTTTGAGTGTGAGAAAAATCAGCTGCAAACAGGGATTGAGATTAAAGAGGAGAACTTTGGTGACAGGATTAACTTGGTTAAGTCATCGACTAAATGCAGGAATAAGAAACATGAAACATCATCTTCAACAATCATGTAAATACCACCAGCTCACGGTTCAGCCATGTTTTCTGGGGATAGCCTGCTTTTTTTAAATTAAATTACTTAACCAACCAGACACCAAAAAAGCAGAGCCATAATAGAATTATGTTTAAAAGATTGAATGCTGTATATATATGTTATGCAACTGTGCCTTTACTCTTGATGTTTTTCATTGTGCAGGAATGCCTCAGCTGTTTTGAATTAAATGTATTCAAACACTGCCATTATGTTATAAAATGGATAAAAACTCAACATTCATTTAGAATCAAGTTTAGTCCAACATTTTTGATCCACTGTTAATAAACTGATAAGCTCGATAAACTGATTTCTGGGTATTTTTTCAGTCGATTTAAAGTCACACTCATAAACATAACCAAATATGTTTGGATACCTTCATGTACCAGATGTAACTATAAAAATCATTTTTAACTCAGCCATTTTTATATTTCATCAAATCCGCTAGTGCTATGTACTACTAAGATACATCCTGGTAAAAAGTCCTTACCTTTCTTTGGAGATGGTTGAACTTCTGGTGGTCTCTCTTTGGATTTCTTTGGGACATCAAAGGCATTCTTCATTTGGGATACTTTCACACTTGGGCTCTGCTCTGCCACTTGAATCTGAGCTTTGGCCCCTTCAGGTTTGACCCGACCCTGATGTCTCTGCATTTGATTTGTTTCCTTGATAATTTCCGCCACTGGCTTGTAGGAACCCACCCCACTGGCTGCATCCATATCAGTCCTGCGGTCAGTCACAGCTTTACGGTCACCAGAGTTACCATGGCCATTGTTGACCTGTACACTGATTCTATCAGGGTAAATTTCTGGTTTCACTGAACAAGGGGGTTCTTGTCTTTGGATTTCTAAGTCTGATATGACCTCTGGCATGTATAGATTCTCTGTGGATGCAAAAGGATTTGGGGGCTTTTTTGCAACTGAAGGAGGTGAGCTTTTATATCGGGATCTTCTCTCTAGGAATACGTGTCTCTGCAACATGTCCAGGCTTTGCGGATCTTCATCTGGGGACAATTTTGCTATGCGTGCACAATAATTATAGTCGATCATATCTCCATACCGATCATCCATGTCTTCAAGTGAAAGGTTTTGCCAAGGGCCGATGTCAACAGACAGCCGCCGTATGTTGGTTGGCACGGTGTAAGTGCCTTTTTCATCCCACAAGCACATGTCCTGATTAAGTGGGGTGTTGCGAGGGAGATCTTTGTAAAAATCAAAAGTATGGCGTCTTTTGACCCTGTCTTCAGAACGCAGATGATCTTTGTTTCTTCTTTGCACATCAGTTGACATTAATTGTGCAGTTTTGAGCTTTATAAATGGGTTTTTAGGCTTTTTTGGAACAGGCGGAGGTGGACCTTTAACTTTGGGCTTTTCTTTTGGCACAGATTCTTCTTTGGAATCACCTGAGGAGTCTGGTGCCATTTGTAAAGTAGATATATTTGTATTGCACCCTGTTGCCATTGTCATGTCTTTCTCAGGCAACAGGTGAATTAAAGGTGGAGGGGTGATGATGGCAGAGAAGCAAACAAGCTCACTCTCCCTCTTTAAGCTTGCTATCTGTATATTTTCATCACAGCCTTCATTCCCTGGCAGAGGAAGAGAGGGGATTACATTGCATTGTTCCAATGAAAATGAGAGGTGGTCTTGCAGTTGTGGTATTTCAGAGTTTGGGGGCTTGGCCTGTGGGAGGTGAAAGTCTGCTGCTGTACTGAAATCCTCTCTGTCCTCTTTCTTGCCTGAAAAATTACCTGTTTTAGCCCTCTTAGACACAACACCAGCAAACCTGTTCTGACATGACTGATCCCTTTGTGTGTTTGGTGCAGTAAATCCTGAATTGTGACTGTCCTTTTCTTGATTTTGTGACTCTCTCAAACAAACAGCTTCCTCCCTACCCCCCTCTTCCTGCAGCTTGTTTTCCAAATCACTACTGCTGTAATTTTGCGTTGACGGAAGTTGCTTGTTGGTGTGAATGGAAATTTGCCTCTTGCTGTGCTCGTTCGTGCTGCGTTCCTTCTCGGCTTTCCCTCTTCTAGTTGTTTCAGCGTGGGCAGCTCCAACACTGACTCCTTTTAGCCAACACCTGCTGTCTGTCACTTCAGCCAAACGTTGACCCATTTCGCTGTGAAAACAGGCACGGGCTTCCACACTGTCAGTCGTGACTAAAATTGTATCAGATGGTCTTTTATTCCCACTGACCTTTTCTTGAGGGATTTTGGTGGAAGGTTGTGGAAGGTAATTATTACCGTAGGTAACAGAAGAGTCTTCCTCAGCTCGTGTGATATATGACTGACGATTCTGTGTTTTTATCCTGTTGCCGAAAGGATCACTTCCTCCATCAGAGGACATCCAAGTTTCATCTGTCTCGAGCACCACAAAGTCCTCCTCATTAATTGGATCACATGTGGCTGTTTGAGTCCTGCTTATAGAATTAGGGGCTGACTTGCTGCAGCCAGGATCAGTTTTCTTCCCTTTTTGCTGCTCCTCCATAGCTGTAGTCCAAGTAGAAGCCACAGCCTTATGCTCAGAGCCTTGCTTTTTTGTTGAAGTTTGTCTGGTTACTGTTGGGTTTAGGAGAGTTTTTGACTCCTCTGCAGCTTGAGTGACCCACTGGCTCTGCCTCGCTCCACCCCCCAACTCTCCTGTGGTGTTGAGAGGGTGCATCTGGTGATGTAGAGGCCTGATTGGCTGCCCAGTTTGGGGGTCTGTACGTGCAGAAATGACTCTGTGCCCTGCATGCCCTGTCACAATGCCACTGATCCCTCTAATCTCACCAATAATCTGAGGGGTCACAAAACTGCCATCGTCTTGATGTCTGCTCTCAGCTTGTTCCATTATCTCAGACTGCTGTGTCTCAACAGTTTGCACCGAACATTCTGAACTATCAAGTGATTCTTCATCTTTTTCCGACAGCCTCTCCAGCTTCTGGCCCATCGTCGTGGCTCTGTCTTAGCATTAGGAAAAGGAGACAAATGTCAAGACACAACAGTGGATTTCTACAACAGTCAAAGTGACGTAATGAGGATGGCTCCCCCTCATATCAATGAAATTAAATCATGAAACAGACGCTGCTGTTTATCTTTCAGTATCATGAATCTTTGTCTATTTTTGTATTTTATCCTATATGGCTCACATTTGCCCTCCCAAGGCCACTCTGTCTATCTCTCACTATTCTGGTGGAAAGGAATGCTGTGGTGGCTATAATTAAAGTTGGTCAGACTGCTGCCAGTGAGTCAGGAGGCCAAAAAGGAAACAAGACAAGTGAGATAAGAGGTCAGCTGCCAGTGCCAAGGTCAAATAAAGGGTCCAGAGAAAATGCAATCAATTAAATACCAACTATGTGATCTATTAAACATTTCAATTACATTAAAGCCTGGTTTAGAGTGATTTGTGGGTTTAATAACTCATTTTGTACAAAACATGTCCCTTCAGAGCCAGCATGGTGTGAGACATCATGCACAGTCAATTACTGGTTTGGAGACAAGGCGTGTTTGTGTTGCGTTTGCGTCCTGTCCAACTATCTGGCTGTTTATGATTGTTTTGGTTACGGGGTTAGAGAAAGGTCACCTGTAATACGTGATGCAAGTCACAAGTGCCTTCAGTTGACTTCTGGACTAAATTGTGTGCCTGAAGCTTGATGAGGCTTTAATCACTGACATGATGGATGCTGGAATACAGATTATTACAAAGGGAAAACAGCTCAACAGGTTTTGAATTGCTTTGAAGTGCCACGTGGAATCAGAGTATTTCAGGTTGCAAACAACTAAATGTATAGTTGGCATACACAATACTGTGTCATTGCGTGTGTTTTTGCAGAAACACACACTTCATTTTAGTTTAATGTAGAAGTTGGGTATAAATTATAAAATTATGTATTATGTTATATTATAAGTGGTCATTTAAACACTTTTTGTCGTAAATATTCTTGTGTCAGCTAAGAGGTGAGTGAGGAAAGAGAGGTGAGTGAAGAGACTGGTGGTCTTTAGTCTCTGGAGGGGTCTTGTCTAGTCTCTAGTCCGGGTGGGGGGGGGGTCGGGAAGTCCAATCTGTGGAGGGGTCCGGTCTAGTCTTTAGTCTCTGGGGGGGTCGGGGGGTTCCTGTCTTTCTGGAGGGGTTCGGTCTAGTCTCTAGTCTCTGGGGGGGTTCAGGTCTGTGGAGGGAGGGGTCCGGTCTAGTCTCTAGTCTCTGGGGGGGTCAGGGTCCAGTCTGGTCTAGTCTCTAGTCTCTGGGGGGGTTGGGGGTTCTGGTCTGTGAAGGGAGGGGTCTGGTCTAGCCTCTAGTCTCTGGTGGTGCCGAGGGGGTGGAGGGGGTTCCGGTCTTTCTGGAGCTCCTAAGGCAGCCGAGAGAGTTTCCTCCCCCCCAGCAGCTCCCGAGCAGCCGGATCTAGTCAGGGTGGCTGGGTGACCGTCCGAGACAAGAGGCATAGTCGTAGGCAGCAGCCCGGTTCACCACCAACAGGTTCTCCCCACTCAGCAACACACCGGCTGAAAAGCCGACTCTAGTGATCGGTGATTCTATTCTGAGGAACGTGAAGTTAGCGACACCAGCAGCCATTAGTGATGTCATTCATTTTCAACTAATCTTTTGTATTACTCGGGAGTAACAAGTCATCTCAGTGGGTGATTTGTTCTTATTTCCCTGGTCCACAGGCTCAGATTCGTTCACGAATGGATCTTTCTGCCCCATATTCTGTGCTTAGGAATGACTGATTCCTTCACGACTCATAAAATAGGGTCTTCGGGTCTGAGTCTCTCGTTCACTTGTCACATGACCGCTGTGCATTCTTAGTGTAGGCGTGACTGATTCGTTCACGACTCATAACTACGGGTCTTTGGTTCTTTCGTTCATTATTCACTTGGTTACAGCAGTAACATGACCAATGCTGTTATTACTGGTGAGGAGAGCTATCTGATGTTAGCACAAAAGTTAACGTTAGCTATGTAGCTATGGGATAAAAACTGGTCTAGTTAGCTAAAAGTCATGGCCAAACCGTCTTGTAAAACAAAATGTTATAATAAAATATAGTTTAAAGTAACTGGTCAATCTGTAATCTATAAATGGTTAAACTACCTTTTAAAGGATAAATAGTTGAAATTGTTAACTAAAGGTAACTGGTGGAATAAATGGCTTAAGTTTATCTGACAGTGTTGTGTTACTTCTGCTTCACATTAACCTGAGAAGAATTAGCAGAAAATATTGACAATAAATGCCTTTTAAAGATCATACTGAATCCAGTTTTGATGTGTATAAAGTATTTAGCATTGTCTGTCTTTGAACAGCATCTGATTGAATTAAGTGTGATGTGCAGCCAAGCAACAGACTTTCATATAAACAGTGTTTAGTTCATCGTGGTATGCACTCTCTTCTGCACCTGGTGTCTTTACATGTAATAGAGCTTTAACCAGCTGACGTTTATCCACATATCTGATTTTCTGGTTATGATGATACTCACAAGAATCCAAAGCTTGACAGATGCATTCATGTGTAGCTTTGGTGTATCTAAAATGTTATTTTGGGATGGGTGCATTACAATGGCAGTAGGAGTGACACTGGCTTATGAATCCCCCTCCCTCATTCTCCCTGTATCTCTTTCCATTTTCCATTCCTGTGTATCTCATGATTCCAATAGTAAGCACACAGTTTATAAGAGACTTGTGACTCAAATGATTAGCCAGTTCTTAGGAAGGACTTTTTTTTTACCCCAAACAAAATACTCTCCCAGGCCTTAAAAGCAATGCATGTATGAAATAATACAGCTCAAACTCAAATGGACAGCACAACATGACGATATGACACATAATCTAGTCGGACAGTAAAATTTTCATAGCATTTTGTATGGCAGGACTTGGGGTCATAAAAAAGATCAAGATAAATATACTTGTTTTAACGTGTCAGTGGATTTGTGCTGTATAGCAATTTATAATTCTACAATTTGCTGACTTCTCTAAATATGTTTCAGCTTATTTAATGGTATTCACAGTATTACCATATACAACACAGGCATTTGTTCAAAAATCTATCTGTCATTGATCCAGAAAATATTTAATGTTTACTGGCCTTTAACATCAAAGTTTTTCTCCTGCCCTGTTGGTACTTAAGCATTTACTAGGATAGTCAGTACTGATGGATACTAGTGATACTTTTCATCAAAAAACAAACAAACAAAAAAAAACTTAACCAGTTATCAATCTAACAGCCAGGTAATTACATGTAATCATCTTTGGAGGATAATAAATAGACACTTACTGAGGTTGATGTAAAAAAAATTATGCTCTGTCTGCTGTGTCGTTCTGGTAGCCTTTGGTCTTCCTGGGAGATCTTCTCCTTCAGCCATCACCTGCCCCATGATGTCAGCCAGACTTCATTTGACTAATGCAATAAGATATGTCTCTCTGCCCATTTTATTAAAGAGCAAGTCAAGGCCAGAGGCTGACGCAGGCATTTCAAGTCATTAATCACACATGAATGATTATTATATTTAATCATTATTATACTTAAATGATTGATATTTACAGTATATAAATAGATTGACCAGCTGAGCAGTTTGTGTTTGACGTATGCCCAACAATCAACTGATTAAACCAATTATGCAGAGGAAATGGTTTATTTCCATGATAAACATTAGACTGGACATCATTTTAACAAAATGTAAAAAAAAGTGCATTACACATTAACATTGGCAAAGTACAGTACAGTACACAAAAGTTAACAAAAAACAATTAACTGAACAAAATCTTACTCCCAGGTAGGTTTATCGTTTTCTATGTTTTTCACTCATCTCATACATACATACTTTGGGGCAGACTTGTGCTCTATGAGTACACTCTATTAATGCCTGCCCCTCTCCATAGTAGTTAGAATATGTCCTTCCTCACACATAAAGTCTTCCTCTTCGGGCCCTTAAGTAGGATTGTCAGTTTGATGTCTTGCTGCCTGGGAATAATGCAATAAAAAACAATCATTGCCATTTTAATAGAGCCTGACGTTTACCTAAATTAAAGATGGTCTTTTTTGCTGTGGTGCAAACACAAGAATTATAAGTATTTCTCAATACACAGTAGCGTTATCAGTGCTTTTCTTAATATTGACCGCATCTGCAAGCTAATAAACTCAATAGCAAATTGTAGAGAAAACTATATACAGACTGTTAAATTTCAGAGTCTTAAATCCATCTTATCTAATGTTTTCATGTAAATGATAGTTCTCATTCCAGCAAGTAAGGTTCTTCAGCCAGCTATTGAACCAATACAGTGTACCACAAGTTTCAACAATATCAAACAAATACAATATTATTATAGGCTATTAATAAATGGAAGTCCATCAAGTATGTGTGTATTGAGGGAGAGGAGGCTGCTGTGCATGGGCTTATGTGTTTGCATACATTATATTATGTGCCAAGTTATACATTTCAAAGAGCATGATTATTATTGGGAGTAGGTGAAATAATGTACAAAAAAAAAAAACCAAACCAGACCATCAACACGCTCACAGAAACTTTGCAAAGCCTGTGATGCTTTATGACAGAGCTAAGGCCGAGGTTAAGGCACTTAAATGCAAAAGCAATTTCAACACATGGAGCAAAGAACCAAACATACTGCTGTGGTCTGGGAACACAAAACAAAGGATTTAGGGTGCATAACAACTCATGAATGTCAAGCATCAGGCCCACCTGTCAGGAGGGTTAATGTACTGAGAACAACTGGCTTAACTTAGACTAATTTTATCAATATCTTTAAAGAAATTGTTCAAAATTTTGTAAAATAAGCTTTTTGGCTTTCTTGCTAAGAGTTGCAGGTGAAGATCAATATCACTATGTGGATTGTATAGTGAATATGAAGCTGTAGCCAGCGGCCATTTAGCTTACCAGACAAATAAATATCAAGTTTGGGTTTGTCCAAAGGCAAAACAAAATCTCTCTCAAAGCACCAATCCAGCTCACTGGAGTGTTGAAAATCACTAGATGTTGTTTTACACTTTGGTTTTTGAATGAGTTAAACAAATGAGTTTTAGTGCATTAATCACTAAGCCTTTGTTGTGGTAGTCAGGATTTTCACGCCCTCAGACAAAAGCATCCCAGTTTATCCTTATTCTAGTCCTCATGTTAAGCTAAGCTAACTGAGAGCTACCTGCCATCATCAGGACAGGATTTTTGCAAGAAAGCAAATAAACATATTTTGCAAAATGTTTGACTTTTCTTTTAATCAGTCTTTCACTGCCTTTAGCAACTCCCCTGCTTTGTAATATTTTTTTAATGCAATATTCATGAACTGCCTTTTTTTGTTCAGTTAGCAACATTCCTATTTCAGCTGCGTGGCATCAGATGCTGTAAGTGGCTTATGTTACATCGTGCTGAAATGGCCATGTAAGAGAAAGAGCAGTTTAAAGGCAAAACCTAATTACTTAAATCTAACTAACGGAGCAAACCTGCAGCTCCCAGGGATCCAGATGAAGACAGAAGGAACAGACGACAAGTTAATTTTGTTTGTCTAACTTCCTACTAAGCTAATTAAAGAAAAGCAAAAGATAGAAAAAGAAAATACATTAAATCCATTATCAAAGATGATTAAATAATCCCCATTCATTCTTTGCACAGTTTCCATTACCTCTGAAGCACCCAGATCTTTAAATCACTTGCATGTGCTTTTCCTACAAACAAACATCATTCAGTCCCATTCTAGCACACCCAGCGTGCCAAAACAGTAAGAACACAACAGCAACCAAACAGAGGAAGAGAGAAACACCCTATGGCACAGCAACTTTGGATTTAATTTTAACAAAACAGTTCAAAAATATACCTCCTGCTGTCTGAAGGAAAATGAAGTTTAAAAAATGAAGAAGAGGCTTGAATTAGCCGACTGTTGGGGAGGATTGGTTGACATGTTAGAGGCCTTGTAGTTTTGTATTTATGAGGAAATGAGGAAATGTAGTTTTGCCAATTAATTACTTAATATTTTTTCTAATTGTCACATTTCAAACTGAATTATTGGAGTTGGAATATTAACAGTATTTATTTTATAAAAAAAAACAAACAAACAACCCAATAAATTCTCAACAAAATTTACAGCAGCATCTGCTGTCAACTATAACTATCTAATGATTATTAGATCAAACATCATTCTTACAGCAATGGGCTTTTATAGATTTTTCTATTTCTACTTTAGTGTGTATAAATGACTTCTGATGGGATATAGCTATAGATCTGTGCACGGTGTGAATGGATACAAAGTTGTGCTCAAGTGCTAAATCTATACATGACTGGTGTGCCTTTGCAAGTATTTGTGGGCTTAGGGAAAGTTAGTCTGAGGTTTTTCAACATGTTACAAAAAAGTCAACTCTTACATAAATGACTACCCCCCTTCAGACTGGGTACAAAGTTAAGAAAAGTAAGGAAACTGCACTGAGCTTTTTCGATGCCTATCCTGTTGTAGATGATAAACTAGACCTGGCAACATGATATGGCTTTGGATGCATACTAAATCATATGACTAATAGTTATAATTAAGTTAATGAATGTTTCTCAATGCCTGAATATTTTAATGTCTCCCAAGGAAAGAAAAGTATTTCCTCTGTTATTCTTTCAGACATTAAATGAAGAGTTAGGAATAATTCAGTTCATTTACGGACACCATTAGTTGTCACTTAAACTGAATAATGGATATGTGAAGTTCATTTCAATAACTGAGAAGGTGACTTTAATATTTAACATATAGAGGATATGTTTTGTGATACTGCAGAGTCATGCGTTGCTAAACTGAGCACTTTAAAGACATGATTAAATTAACTTTAGTGGAGGAAGGTCAGGACGAACCAAACACTGAGCAGAGACAAAAGTCTTTGACCAAAACAGTCTGAGACGCTTGTGGTCCGAGGTATGACGCTTTTCAGAGGCATTAAAAGGCTCACATCCTTTTTAAAAATGGTTATGCTTTCACATGAAATCCTCTCTCTTGATGCAAAAGCAAGTGCAGCAGGTAAAATATAAGTGAAGTTAAATGAGGATTCAGTCATCAATGATAACATTAGGGATGCAATCAAACAAGCTCAACGGCAAACATTCATTGAGCTCTTTTTGATAGTATTGTTGAGTTGTATTGAAAAACATACAGTACACTGAAAGAGGCATTTTGCTCCAGATATTTTTTTCCCATCAACATCCAAGTGTTAACTATCGCTCTCTCAGGAGTTGGAAAGGGACAAAAAAAATGGATGTTACGAACCTCAGTTTGTCCTGTTTTTGGGAAAACAACAAACCTGTCTGTTGAGGGTAAAATGGCAGCATAACGCTCATCTCCACTGAGGGAAATGTGGGGAAGTGTGAAGATCCTGTATGACTGGTGGGGCAGACAGGTTCAGAGGAGACCAGACAGGTCTGAGGGAAAAGTGAAGGACACAACAAAGTTGGCTGTCGGCCGTAAGCATTTAAGCCTTTAGCATATGTTGAAAACAACCAGCTTCATCTGTATCTTGGTGCCAGCAGACAATGTCAGGACTCTGTAAATACACAGAGAGCTGTAGCAGCTTTGTTACAGAGGAGCTTCAGGCCAGGACATGACAGTACAGGTCAGAGCAGAGCTTTGTTTCTGGTATGACACCACAGTGACAGTCATCTAAAAGGGCCCACAGCCAACATAATGTACCTGGCAGAGGCAGTGCTAATCCCTCCTCCTCCTTATGGGAGCTGGCCCTCCATGGCCAAGTTTGGCAGCTTTTCAAGCCGCTCCGCACTCGGGTGCATAAGTTCCAGACCAAAGTCTACACCCAGTCTTGGCATTTGCAGCGGGGCCAGAGCCTGCTGATGGAGCTCCACTGCACCACCAGGTTGTAATTTTAAACCTTCAATAGTAGTTGCAATGATGGGCCCTGTACTCTCCCTTGATTTTTGGACTTCCACCGTGTCACCCAGTGGTTCATCCATGTCCTCTGTCTCCGCTGAACTGCGGTCAGAAGGTGTCTCCTCACAGCTCATAGGTGACACCCGTTTCTGGTGGTTGGCTAGTGGGACAAGCGGGACATCTGGGGCGCAGGTGGTGCAGCGGTAGAGGTGAGAACAGGGTTGGACCAAGTTAGGTGGGACGACTGCAGTAGTTGGCATAGACTGCAGAATTGGGGTGGAAGCAAAGTTTGTCCCAGGCGGATCTATGCATATGGAGGGGACAGTGCAGTGGCGGGAGGGGTTAAGGCGGTGGGAACGACCTCCTGCTGGACGGTCACAGCGCCGACCTTGTGGCAGACGCAGGCATTCTTTACAGGACTGATAGGAGGGCTTCACTTTTAAAGGGTTTCCTGTGCTAGCACTGTCCTAAATGGAGGACAGAAAGGAACAGAATACAGAATATGGTCAGTGGCATGTAGGCTATTTAAAATGTTCCATTACATGTATAATATGCTGTTGATATGAAAGCCATTTTAAAACTTGTAGACAAACACAGCATGACTTTGGCATTGTTGAAATCTTTATTTTCATGACTCACATCAAAAGCTGCAGGGCAGCTGCGTTTTGCAGCTAGCCGATTGCTGTTGTTGGTGTTCAGGTTGGCAAGGCCTAACCGGCTTTCCTCCGTCCTCTCAGCCTCTTCTCCAACTCCCTTCCCTTCTGAATTTCCAGGTGATTGAGCCAAGGCTGCCATCTCGGCTTCCTCTTTCTTTGCCTCTTCCTCATCCTCCTCCTCCAATGTACTGAATTCCAGCCTCAGTCTCATGTCCTCCAGCGGGTCAAGACGTCCACACGTCTGAGCTGCTGTGCCCTCACCAGGCAGGGCTAAGTGGGCCATGGGGAATCCCTCGTCCTCCAGGAGTGCATCTCTCTCTACATCTTCAATCTCAATGAAAACTCTTTCCATTCCCAGCAGAGGGGGCCCCCGCACTGGGGTGGAGGGCTCACTGTCTAGTGCAGAGTCTGACAAACGCCTGAAGTAGTAATTATAGTTAAGAGAGTCAAGGGGCTCCATCTCCAGACCCATACCCCTGCAGGGAGACGCCCCACAGCCTCCCCAGGCTTCCTCCTCCCTCAGCACCGGGGTCTCCTCGCCACCAGTGCAGTGGCCAGTGGCTTGTAAATCATCTGATCCCTCCTCATCTGTCTCAGGCCTCCATAACTTATTGTGACGCTGTTTGCTGTGTAGGCACAATACATCAGTGAAAACGACCAAAAACAGAGAAAGCTTCACAAAGCAGCTTCTCAAAATTGAGTTCCAACAGCATGTGCATAACATTTATTAGTTTTCTAAAAAGCAAATGGCTACTCTAACAAAAGTAAAATAATGTTAATATAAAACCCCCAAAACATCCAGGTGACTGCTATTGACACAAATCTGAGTGAAATTGTCGAGCCTCTTACCTGGCATCCAGGATTCCCTCATACTCTGCCAACTGCCTCATGAATCCAGTGTTTGGCTGAGCTATACTCCGTTTCTGCTTGACAAAGTTGTAGGCTTTCTCCAGAGACCAGCCATACTCTTTCATTGCATAGGCAATTACTGTAGAGGCAGACCGGCTCACCCCCATTTTACAGTGCACCAGGCACTTGGAATTGTTCTTCCTGTTGGGCAGGAAAGAAATTCATTAATAACCCATTTAGGGGTCCAGTTGATGATGAGGTACAGAGTGTAGCGTAGTATTCAGTACATGACACATCTTGTGTAATACAACAGATTAGTAGATAAACAGGATGTGGTCATTTTCAGGATTGTGCTGTATTATATCTCCACACTAAGCCTGTCTCAACTTTAGCTCTTCATTTTTTATTTCTATAAACATCCTTTTTCTACCTCAGGTTAGCATGCTTAGACAGTTGCATAGCAACCGGAGTGACTGCACCATTTCAGCTCTCTGTTACTGGCACAACCCACAGCTGTGTCTTACATTTGGCCAGCAGAAAAATGTGTCCTATGTGATCATGGTCCCAGAACTCAGATAGAATACATGATGTGTGACAGTTTAACTGCGATCACTCAAAAATATTGAGTAAAAAGTCCACTAACCTTAACCTTCAAATCTGTTAAATGTAACTAAAGGCACTGAATTATTGTCCTTGATACTTTTCTGTCTATATTCTTGTGAAAACCTCATCAAAATTGAAAAAAGTGTAAATTGATTTTTGTTTATGCGTCAGGTCTCACTTTGCTTTGACAATAAAGTTGTAGGTGTCGTTCCAGTGGGCTAGCAGGTCTGTGGCATCTTCATCGTACACACGGACGTTGTGATAAGAAAACATCCCTGGGAAGAAGTTGTCGATCTCTCTGGTCACATTCAGGATGTAACCAACTCTGCAACCAAACATACAAGCATAGACTGAATATAAAAATGGATGGGGCTGAACTCAATGTTTAGGGGCCTTAAACCTGCATTCTATCTAATGACCATTAGTGCTCTACTTATTGCAAAAACATTTGTAACCCCAAAAGAAAATCAATCAATAGGGGAAATAAAAAAAAATACACCTAAAGCATTTATTTAATCTTGTATAAAAAAACAAACAAACAAACAAACAAAAAAAACAGTTATTTAATTAGAAATCAGAAAACAATATGTGTGCAGCAGCTCACCCACAATCACGTAATTCTTCCAGGTTTGAGGCGTTCCACTCAGAGCCCTATGAAGGTGATACATAGAAACATTTCAGTCAGAATAACTGCCAGGGTTTTAGTATAATGCTTTAATTGAGTGTATTGTATTTAGGAAATAATAAGCCACAGTGTGTTTGAGTAACAGCATGTTGGAAAAGTGAACACTATAAAACCACTGAAAAGAAGCATAAAGTAAAAATTCTTACCAAGTACACATGGTCAAAAATAAGTGTGGCCTTATCCATCTGACCCAGAATCAGGAGCATTTCGTTATCTATGAACTCCTTGTACTCTTTGAGGTTACAGCTCATATGCTGTTCCAGCTCGTTACGAATCTGAGGATCAAAAACATATATATTTCTTTTACTAAACTAAGTGTGTATTTCCCACTTAGAATATAAACCTACCTACCTACGTACCTTTACATTCAAATATGTTTTAAAATGAATTTTGCTTTCATGACTTCTTGAGTTATGCATCCGAAATGGTATGGTGAAATATTTCTGGCATTAACTGTGTAATGGCTACTCTTTCAGTAACACTGAAGAAAAAGCATTTATATTTTCCTGGATGTATCTTTAGCCTACAATACAGTATTACAGACAGATTTAGACCAAAAATGTATACTGCTGTTGTGTTAATTTGGTACATACCTCCTTGGATGTGATGTTCTCCAGGTCTTGAAACATCATGATGTTGCGTAGCTTGGCTTTAATGAGACACTCTGTTCTTTCCCGCTCAGTTGGCCTACACATAATGGGTAAATACATTAGTGGTGCCTGCTGAATACAAATTTGTATAACAGTGTAACATTTTTGACTGCAGAAAACAAATGGCAGCCACAAAGAGGACAACAATTGGTTTTCGCAATTGATTCCATGGCTAAGGATGTTGATCTGGTTGGCCGAGTAAGACCAAAACTATGTCTCAATTCTCTTCCAGCACAAACCACTAAGCCTGGTTTTCCTACATGCCATACTACTATTGCGGCTCCAGTTTTGTCACAACTGGAACTCACTGATCAACAAAAATGTTGGGTGAATCAGGCCGGGTGGTCTCTAGGTCAGTCATAGCATTCCACTCATTAATGCAGCTCTGCTCTGAGGTAATGCAGCTCTCATAGAAGGCCATCCATGTGAGGGCAATGCCCCCTGGGAAGTAATTGAACCGGCGTGACACCTCACATGCTTTGTGGAGGACCTGCAGGGCAGACCTGTGACAAAAGAAGGCAGAAAAGCTTGATCACCAGAAATAATCAGTAACAAAATGGATGTAATTCCAAAGGAGCAGTGAATAGGAAAAATCAAGAGAGAAAACAAAGCAGATTTCTTTAGTGGTAGTTCTGAGAAGTGACCAGCAGGTGGCATGCGGACACAGGAGGATGCTTCTGCTTTGGAGAAACAGTGATGTCACTGGTAAACCACAAATAGTTACACTGGACCAGGGTGTCATTGTAGTAAGAGACATGGTGGTAGATTAATCTAAGTCCCAGAGCTGCTCGGAATTTAAACAAGGCAAACATTTAAATTGAAAATTTCAGATGAGTGGTGTGTGGTGGATGAGAGAGGCTGAAGTTTCAGGGACCCTTCACATTGAGGCTGACACTCCTTTCCTCCCATGTTTATGGGCTGAATCACATTCACTCAGTGCCAGAGAGATCTCTTCAATGATGCAAGATATTAATGAGGTTAGAGATCATGCCCATCCCTGTTATTTATAAGGACTGACAGAAATATTAGTTTAGATATTAACAGTAATATGACTCAAGATTTCATCATGCCATGTATGTACTTCAATGGAGACTTGTTAAAATCACAAAACATTAACTTTGTTAAGAAAGGTGTTCAAACAAGGAATATTAATGCAAAGCCTCAGTGTCGACTAGTCAGTTATTTCTGATTAGTTTCATTGAGTTGCTACTTAAACCCATAATTCAGATAACCTTGGCTAATCTAACCGTGCAGACAAACATGAAAAGGATCTCCATTAACAATTTAATTAAAAATTGTGCAATGTGTGACCTATAATCCCTCGAAATGTGGCAAGAGTTGGTGCAGGACGTGAAGAAACTATAAATCTAGTTGGTACGCTAAAAACCATTTAAGACACAATTCCTCCAGTGTGCAAAATCACCCATTCCCTACACCTGCTCATACACAACAAACGCACAAAGGTAATCACAGGTAAACATGAAGAATTTCCTCACCACATGGCCTGCACAGAAACAGGTTTGAAGACATGTGACCGCCCTGCTGTATTCACGCTGAAGCCCCTGGTGAGGAAGAGGTGAAGGAGGAGGAGGATCAGTTTGAGTCTAGTTAGAGATGAAGAGTGATGAAAGGGAATGTAAACAGAGGCTGGACGTGGCTGGCTCATGGGACTATTCAGGTCACCAAACAGTGGAACATTCCTTCAGCGCACATACACAGAGACAATGTTAACAGGTCAGCAAGAACTGTTGTCACAGAGAGAAAAATGAAGGAAATTCCCTCCTCTGCCACTGGTGGGCAGTAAATCCTACAGGGCAGAAAACAACCAGAGACCCAGGTCTCACTTGTACAAAGCTGCAGCTTCAGACTTGGCTGAATTTAAACAGAGAGGTTTGACCAGCACAAATACACAAGGATCATTTTAGCTTTTTTAAAACTGAAACTTACCCATCTCCATCTAAATGTATGTTGGTATCACTCCATAGTGGCAGCACCATTCCAATGGAACAATTTTTACTGAGGGTCAGAAAGATTAAAGATTAAAAAAAAAAAAATCTACTAATCAGATTAAACTGTTATAAATGTAAGACAGTAGATAGATTAATTACCCGTCCTTGTCTGTAAAGTCCATTCCCAGGACAATATTTTCCTCTGTATCTTGATGTCCGTTTGTGTAAATAACAACCATGTACCGCACCCGGTCCGACCATCCACTCTCTAACCGGACAGCCTGAGGAACGGAAGGAAAAAATCTAAGAAACTTGTATCTATTATATGAGAGTGATTCTGACTGAAGCTGAAATCAATCAGACTGTCCCTCAGTAAGGATCACTAAAATGGCTTTATCAACAACAACAGTCAACTTCTGCCATCATGTCTGTACTTTTCGAGATATTGAACAGTGATCACACAAACAATGGATGAAACCTACTATCCAATGAAACGTTAGCATTATACAAACCAGCTTAATGCGATCTTCAGACCGAAGGATCTTAAACATGACCTGCAGGTGCTGAGGTAAGTCCCCTGAAAGTAAACCATAAAAACCGTTTATACAACAGAATGAATTAAAAATCAGGGCAGCTTTTTACTGACATGTAGTTTGATTAGACTGCTTCAGCTTTAATTAGCCAAAGTATTTTGCTGTTATTATCACAATCTGGACCAGGAGACAGGACATTAAAGGTCATGAAAAAATGATTCCCCATCAGTACAGAGTAACTAAAACTGCCGTTAATGATGCTGGTGCCGAAAAAAGCACCTAACATTCAACAATACAGAGGAAATGTAACCGTAACTCTTGATATGCTCCTTCTGGGTGTGCAAACCAGAAAAAAACAAAAAAAAGAAAAAAAAAAACAAAGGTCAGCTACAAACCGATCATTCATCATCTTTTGCTATGCGTTCATTGTTAGTTTTTCTTTTCCAGGAGGAGGAAAAATGTTTTCTGATTTCTCTCAATGATGTCAAAACTCAACATCACAACCTGCTGTGCTGCAGTCTGTATGTTGAGTAACATCTGAGTAATGAAGAATCTGACTTCTGATTTGTTCTGTATTTGTCCATGAATGACTTCAGACTCAGCGGGGACAAGTACTTGACTACACTGAGCATTTTCGTTTATTTTTAGATTGTGCAGCACTATGACACAAGTTAACGTCTCTTTGATATGCAAATAAAAAGCAGCAGTGTGATTGTGCAACAATACTTGGCCGAATCTGTTGGAGCTGATATAATAAAAGTTTGCATGACATAGCACAAAAATCTGCAATAGTTTGGACAATACAGGTGTTATCAGCCACTGAGAGCTGGATGACGACAGCAGCTTGGAAGCTGCAATAAATATACATAGTATACATATGTGAGTTCACTTAAATGTTCATTATTATTATTTTTTATCATTAAGACACGTAAGACCTAATACAATTTGATATCAATGAGCTTCTGTATGTAGTCTATATATACAGTCCTTTGAAACAGCTTTAAGCAAACTATTTCTTGTTTTAAATCATTTGTGGGTGTTGGTGGTGTCTGACTGCAGGTCACTTGAGGTTGGACCCAGCGAGGTAACACTGTGGAATAAACACAGACAAACCCACAGAGGCAAAAGCCACCTCAGCTGATACAATTTTCCTTTTGTCTGGAGCTCATTTGTGCCCTCAAAAAGAACAAGAAACAAAGCTTCTTGTCTCTGTGTGGTTGTTTGTTTGTTCCTACCTGCATGTTTGTGATGAGTGGGGGTCTTTGGTCCTTGTGCACTGCCACCCTGCTGTAGGAAGAGGGCAGCTCCTTTGACCATAAAGAAGCTCTCGCTGAGGCTGGAAAAAGTGGAAGGAGTGGGAAATAAATGAAAGGCTACTGAAGTCTTGACAAGAGCGATTTTGATGAATGATTCTCAAAATCAAACTGACAGAAAAAAAAAAAATCTAAGTCAAAAATTTGAATCCCAAATGATCAGAGATTATCTTATTCTTATCAAATATCATATCAAATACTGTGGATAGAAATTTAAGGACAGTCTCTACTTATACAGATGTGCAATATTCACAGAATTATAAAGACTTGGATGAGAACTGGACAGGGAATCAAGTGGGTTCCGCTCGAGTTGATGAATCAAGCAACATGACTTCTCCTGTGTGTTTCCCATCACTCTCCGATCCAGCCTGAGTGTGAATGCTTCACCCCTTGGGTCATGACCTTGCGGTAAGCAGGAGGAGAGCTCTAACGTCTTGTATCACACAGGACAGGGTGTAGCTTTGTTTAACAGTCTCATTCCCCTCTCAAAACACACAGAGACACACACACACAGACAAAGCCTGGTATGACTGAGTGGGACCATCACAAGGCCTTTTGTTCCAACTCCCCTGCTATGTACCATCACTGTTCCTTTTCAAACAGGGTAAATTTACTTCAAAGCTTGATGAGCTGAGCTAACATGAAACTGGCAAAAATAACTTTCTTTGAAGAAAGTGACACTCCACTTGAAAAGGTTCAACTATTAGAATAAAAAAATCCTTTCTATTGTTACCAGGGTAAAAACTTAAAAATGAAGCGTGCATTTTTTTCAAAAATAATTCTTTTTAAAAATTGTGTCCCTGTGTCCTAATGATTCTCACCCATATATCCACTTAATTACCGATACCTGACATCCCATATTGCCACAAAATATTTACTTACTCTAAATAGTCTTAATGTTTGTGCTGCTGTGAAAACTTACATGCGACAGATCTCCCTCCGAGTCAGAGCAGCGTTTTCCACAAAGTGAGGCAGCACGGTTAACATGGCTTTATGAGACGGTTTCATGACCAGATGCATCCTGATGGCTGTTCTACTACTGATAGCCTCTTTAGAAAAACTTTATATCCTCCAGAAATCCCTTTTTTACGAACATCTTTCCCATTGTCATCTAAATCTGCAGCCTGCCTGGGCAGCCTATAAAGTCTCTCATCACGGTCTTGGTCTTGGCAAGTCTTTCCACTCCTCCTCCCACAGCTTTCTTTCAAACTCGGGTCTTTGAGTTTTGCTCATCTGCGCTGCTGCGTCTGCTCAGTTTCTGCTCCTCTTCACAGCGCGTGCTTCAGCAGCCAGCGGTCCCTCTGCAACACTTTGCCACAATGCCATCATTCATGCAAGTGCTGGGAGGCGGTGGAAGTGCAACTTGGCGTCAGTGTCAAGTTTGACATGCAGAATCCTAAATTAAGACTCCGCGCTGATGAATCACTGAGCCACAGAAACATGTTACTCACTGAGCCGGACAAAGCATGACATGACTGTTTCAACTGTGAGTGACCCACACACACGGTAAACACAATGACGGCGTCTGTGCCAAAGCTTTACTGACACATACCACAACTTCTGTGACGTCATGTTGAAAAAAGAAACGCTATGTGACCGAGCAGAGTTTATGTTGACTCAGTTATGTAACTGAGGAGAGGAAGCATTTTTTTTAAATCTCTTACATTAATCAGCAGTACCTCAAGTTGGATTTTCTCCTCAACAACAGCGAGAAACTAATGGCCATTAGAGAAAATATCTGATGCTCGACAGCCTTTTAAGAACCAGATTCGCTGACATCACGGAATCTGAAGGACTGAGGACAAGACGAATAGCTCATTACAGGCTAAAAGAGTTTTTAATGATTAAGGTCAACGCCATAGAAATGTTAAATCAATCCTCAGTAAATAGCGTGCAGTCAAAACCTTGTTTCCATTAAAGAACCGTTACATTCACTTACAGTCGGCTGCCGGTGTTTGGCAGAAATAAGACCAAATAATCTAAAATATATCTGCAGCAGTTTTTAAGGCGAGACTCTATTTTCAGAAATATTAGATTTCATGATGTCACTCTTTTATTAGCTCTGCAAAGATTTTCATCTGTATTGTTTAACCCTCTGTAGTTTGCCTACCAATCACTGATTACACAGAGCATTTTTATTCATAGTAACATCATTTTATTTATAGATCATGTTGAGAAGCTTGTTCAAACTGCAGATGTGAAGCTTCCACATACTATAAGAGTTTTGTCTGACACATAAAACAAAATATTTATAAAAATATTTTTGGTGACTTCCAAAGATTTATGTAAAAAACAAAAATTTCTGCTTTCTGCTTTCCTGAACAACAAGACTTTATTTAATTCAACGCTTCTCACTAAGTATTTAAGGAACAATTAAACCAAATTAAGAAAATTAGTATAAAATAAATACAAAAAATAGACCTTTAAGCTACAATTGTTCACTAAGACAATGGACCATGTTGTTGTAAAGATTATACTCTTGTCTTGACAGCAGTTTTAAGTCATACTACCCTTTCAAATACATTTGGATATTGAATATTACGTTTGTGGAAACACTACCTGCTGGGATCTCCCTTTGCAGCTACTATGGATTTATTCAAGATCAGACAGAAACTGACCATCAACATGGAATAATAATATATTCCACAATACAAAATACAACAATTTAATTTTTTCTTGACCTCCATTTGTCTCTAGACAGAACTTCAACTGTCAACTGCACAACTTTTTAAATAGATTAATCTTACCTCTGATTATTTTTCCGGTCATCATCACCTCCAAAGTCCTGAAGAGGAAAACAAGACAGGTGGTTTAACACCTGACACAGGTTGTGTGAGGAAACCATACAAAGATTTAAATTTTTTTCTGTCCTTCAAACCAATCTCTTGATGAATCTTATCTGAAAACCAGCAGAAACCTCAAATTGTTCTTGTGATTAGTGAACAGAGAATCTCCTTCTGTATGTTTTAAAAGAATTGTTTGATATTTAGAGTACAGTGATATCAATAAAAATGTTGCAGGACTAGTCAGATGGAAATAAGTGTGTCTACGCCATCTGCTGGTCCTCTGTGATCAGTGTTGTGATCTGAACTGTCCTTTGGAGCTTTCAGATGAATCATTAGGACACCTTCAAACAGCACAAGTTCAGCAAAAAAACACATCCAAACATCACACCCATCCACCCTGTCTTCCTGCAGTGCTGGCTGACTGGTGCAGTGAGAAGAAAGAGATAATAAAAACCTACTTATCACCAAAGACGGAATGTCACTGCTTAGTTTTGTATCTTAATTCAGCTGGGCCTACTTATAAGCACATAATCCACTTTCCTAAAACCAGAAACTGGGGCACTAACCCTAATGTTAAGATTTCACTGTGATATCAAATGTGGCACTGCTCCATATTTGAATGTTGACAAAAAAATTATTACCTATTTTTCCTTGGATGATGTAAAATATAGCTTGGAGATGTGTGCTCATATACAAGACTGTTCTGAGTCATGCTGCAAAAATGTGACACCTCAGCATCCCATATCTCTCGACTGTGAACATCAGTAAGAAATCAGGCGTTTTTGCAGGTTCAGAAACATTTGACCTTCCTGTTTGGTTGTTTGGGAAGGGGGGGGAGTGCACACACCAAAATCTGAAAATTGGTGTCATTTCCCTTTAAAGTCTTCCAACCTTCAGTCCGCATTAGAGCCAATGGAAGCCCAATAACAAGGAGGGAGGACAACCTGAGTGCAGCGCAGCAAGTGTTTGTGCAGCAGCAAAATGGGTACTTTGTTCTGACAGCTAAACCCAGCAGCCCCCCACTTCTCCCCTCCTCTCCCACCCTCCCACCCCCCCAGCAGCAGGATTTTGTTTACAAATCCGCTGCCACATTGGCCACAAACAAGTCGCCCCCTGGAAAAGCAGAGACAACACATCAAGTTTGTGGGACACACAGCAGTGGCGGAAGTAAGGTTAACCCTTCCTGCAGGATATTAAAACACCACCCAGATTGTATTGATACGGGTGATCCAGGCGCCCCGTCCTCCTCCTCCTCCTCCTCCACACACACACACACACACACACACACACAAAGCCCGGACTTTTCCACTCACTTCCCCCGCACTGCTGTTGGTCGTGCTGGCCGAGGATGCTGCACTGGGGGTGGGAGAGCGCTGCAGGGTGACCAGGGCCATGGTCGGTGGGCAGCGGAAGGAGGGAGGTGGGATCTGAGAAGATACGCCGCTGAGATTGCCTCTATCACCGGGGAGAAAATGCCTAGTCAGACTCCCATCCGGGGGCACCTGACTCCCGAGTCCCGGCGGTGCGGTGCTCCCTTTCGGTCCTGCTCCGTGCGTCCTCCGCCGGCAGCGGACTCTTCATGGGCGGGAGGGGGAGAGTGGTTTCCTCCGGTTGCACCGATCGAGCGCCGGAGCCCGAGGACCGGCTCTCATCGCTGATGCGCACACAGACAAACAAAACACGGCGCAGGTTGAAGCGGGGCAGAAATGACATGCAGCTCCCCCGGCCGCCTCTGATTGGCTGGCCTAGTTCGCGTGCGCGCTGTCATTGGGCCAATGTTGTCAAGGTGACAGGCCAGACTAAGAACTCCCAAATACAAAATGTGGACCAAGATTTTCTGCTCATGTTACGAAACACAGCGAGTTTCTGTTTACTGTTACTACTATTAATATGATAATCGATCAGTCCGGTGGTTTCTGATATCTGATCACAAGGAAACTGGTAAAAACGCCATTTTTCCTCCAGCCTCAGATGATGTCATGTTCATTCCAACCAAGTGTTCATCCCCCAAATAGTCAATGTACTAAAATGTTAGCATAAAAAAGGCAGCAAATGTTCACATCCGAGAAGCTTTATTAAGATAATTTGGCATAAAAGTGATAAATAATAGTCAGTCATTAGATTTCTGCCAATCTAGTGCTGCAGCTAATTATTGTATTCATTACTTATTAAGTTTCAGATTTATTTATTAATTAACTATTAGTCAAAAATAAAAAACATTTTCAGCTTAAGATCATGGACAACAAAGAGAAGCTCATTTTTTGCTGATCAACCAGTCAAGTAAATGTTGCAGCTCTAGACTAATAAATTTATCAGCAAGCTGTTCACATGGAGCCATCATAAAGGCACCATTAATCTCTGTTTGAGATTACATTTGGAGATTTATTGACAAAATATAGCCTAAAGGCATTTAAAACCTTTAATGGACGAAATGGCTTCAGACAAAACAAATAGAAAAAGTAATTTATAAAATAAAATCTTCCGCCTCTTGAGGGCAAGGCTTAAAATGTGTAGCTCTAAGTAGTCTGCACAGCTCATCATCATGTCCCTCTGTTGGTTCTCATGGCCTAAAAGGAAGAGAGGATAAACAAAGCAGTCCAGGATAAAGTGCACTTCCGCTCTCATTAGACATGGGCAGTGGGCCTACCCTCAATTATCACTCCCTGCCTGTAATGAGATTGTCCCCTGGTGCTCTTCACCCATCATCGCTCAGATGATTCAATCCATAGTTAAAGAGACAACTCCAGCATCTGCAGCATCTTGGCAGGTGACAAAATATCCTTTTCTTCCCATTTTTTTCCTTTCTTTTTCAACGTTGGACCGAGATGTGTGCTGTAGCATTTGCACAGCTGGTTGTGTTGGTTGTGTTCCTGCCGACTTCCTGGTGAAGACTGGACTCCTGCAGTCCCCGGCCTAATGTCTCAATGGGGAGCCACATAGATGCGATGGCAGCCAGGAGACAACAGCCACAGTAAACCGACAGGGTCAAATACACCGATTCTCTCAGCATCACCTAGAATCAAAACACAAGCTCTGTGGATCCTGGCAAAGAAACAGACAGTCATATCTAAGGGAGTCTGACATCAGACTGGTGCTGGAAATATTTTTTACATCAACACCGGATATACAGCATCACTAAAAATTTGCAATGTATGCAAACTATTTTTTGATTACGTTTAGAATGTCTTTAATGAAATATAGTATTGTATAGTACACATATAACACACTCATCTTTAAATTACTGGCAGTGATGCATTTAGCAAATGTTAATGACAACACAATCTGCCAAATAACAAAGATTTAAAAGCTACATTCAAAAAAATAAATTGAACTAAATATAAAAATTCCTTTTTCAGAACAGCAACAGAAATGGCCACCCCTTCATACCTGGGCCACAAATGAGGTGATCAGGGCACCCACCCTGCCCATCGCACTGGAAGTCCCCATTGCGAAGGCTCGATTTTCTGTAGGAAACACCTGATGACGAGATAGGAGACAGCACTTTGTCTAAACATATTATTAAATATGATAAGTGTAATAAGTGGTGAAATGGTATGTCATCATACCTCTGGTGTGTAAACAAAAACAACTTGGAATCCTCCAGAGACGAAGGCTCTGGCAATAAAGATGAAGACTGTTAGAGCCGTCCTACAAGAGAGACACAGTGTGGATGATTTTATGATATGCTTTTGTTCAAATATGACAAAAATAAGACACAAAGAGTCAAACTTACCTCCCAATACAAGCATATAAAGGCAGAATGCACAAACAAAACATGAAGAAACAAATTGCCATGCTCTTCTTCCTGCCAATACATTCAATTGCCAGAAGCACAACTAAAAGGCCTGAAACAAACAGGATGAAAAACAGTAAAATGCTGCAGTCTGCTGGTGCAAAGACACATAAAACCAGTAGCTTAAACCCCTCCCTTAAATAACACATCAGCGTGTCTCATTCTCCTGAGGCTAAGTGCTCCAGGCCTGGGTGATGATGTAAGTGAATATCTGTCTAAACTGCTAAAGCCCCTTTAAGCCTGTTTCTTCATTGAAAACAATCACAAATGTCTCATATGACTTTATATGTCCACCAACATGTTGGCCCTTGGATAAATGCTTGTTAAAATGTTAGCAGTTTGACCTGCACTCAATTATGCTGTATTTATTTATATAGGTTCAACTATTCTGGAGTTTGTGTGTTATTAAAGGGGATTTATAGATGATGAGGAAGTCTAAAGTCACACCCAACAGCTACTAGAAGATGCAAACAGGCAGCCTTTGACCTGGAAATTCAGCCAAGGTCGTCCATAAAAGATCTTTGTAGTCAACCGTTGTCAAATATTTGCATTCCAGACTGCAACTTGGTTCAATTTTGGCCCCTTGAGTTGCTATACGGAAAGAGGGCAGTTTTGTATTAGTATAATTTCAAATTATGACAAAGGCTGAAAGTGTGTTGACCTGGAGCAGCTGTTACTTACCCCCACATGAATCTCCAGCTTGGAACATCTCAGTCGTCAACAGGATTATGCCATAGTAGGAGAATGCATTTGCAAACCTTTGGATGAAATAGACACAAAGAAAATATGTCATGTGCAAGGAGTTGAAAAAGCTTTCAATAAGAAAAATGTATACAAAGGACAAAGTAAAAAATATACGTTTTAACAACTGACCATATAAACCAAAGAAGAAAGGTGGTCCTCCTATACTGAGGGGTGAAGAGATCTTGGATTTTTCCACAGTTGTTCTGTAAAATATGCCAAATTTGTTTATTGACAATTAGCCTCGTCTCTTCTTTTACTTTTATAACATAATCCTCAATCTCACCTGTTTATAAGCCACCAGCCGCCCTTGAGGCACAGTTTTTCCATTATCTTTAGCGATGTGTGTCAAAGTTCTCATGGCCTTTTCTCTTCTTCCCATCAGCACGTCAAAACGCGGACTTTCAGGCAGCCACTGTTCAACACAGAGAATTTAGCTATGAGATTGACTTCAGCCGGTTTCATTTTAACAGTCTCTATTAAAACACACATACAAAGGAGAAGCAAACAAAGATTGCCATTGGTATAGTGGACAGGCCAAGCAACCACCTCCAGCCGAAAGTGGGCATTATCCAGAGGGCCAGGAGGACCTCGAGCACAGTGCCAGCTGCCCAAAACACCTGACGGACACAGACAAAGGTCAGATGTGAATTAATGAGCAGTGAACTTATTAAGGTTAAAAGAGTCAATACTGACATACAGTAAAGTCATGCATTAATAACTAAAGTCGCTGTACCGCCATCAGCATGATGCACATGCCTCTTGCCTTCACAGGGAGGAATTCAGAGTAGAGTGTCACTCTGAACAGAGACAGGATATTTGTCTTAGATATTAATCTTTGAGGAATCATTAAACGTGAATGAAGCAAAAAACTTACGACTGAGGCGCTCCTCCGATGCCAAAGCCGACGAGGCCCCGCAGGAACAAGAGCCAGCCATACACTGGAGCAAAGGCACTCAACAGGCCATAGTACAGAGTCCAGCACATACAAATTGTCAGACCCTATTTACCACAGAAATATGTATGGAAAACACATAATATTAAATACTGTGTAAAATCAGTATGACAAACACAGATATGAGACCACTCACAATTTTTCTGCCATACTTGTCAGACACATTCCCCCATATAGGTGAACTGAGCCCCATCCCAATAAACACCACCTGAGGCAAAAAAGGAAAACACATCTGAATACAAACGTTGACACACATGGAAAGTCAACAAGGTGTAGAATAACACCAAAAGGGACTTTACCGATGTAATGAGTGCCACCTGATAGCTGGGCAGCCTCCACTCACAGTGCATCTGAGGGCCCAAGATGCTAAGGATCATCATTTCCATAGCGTCTGCCACCTGCACCCAGAGAGGCACTACATGAGAGATGCACAGTAACTGGGAATCAACAGGGGGGGACTTTTTTAAAAATGTGTTTTATGAATCGTACCCACGACAATCCAGTGAAGAGCGAGATCTTCCACTGGAACTTTCCAAAACCAATAGCCTCCAGAGCATCGTCCACTGTAAAGGTTTCTGTGAAAATGGACATGTCTGTCACTGTAAGAGCACTGTGACCTGTGAAGAAGTGTAGCTCTTAAGGATAAAAATATGCTGGCTATTACACATAAGAAGAACACTTACCTTTCATTCAAGCACTTTAACAAGGAATGTACTTAAGCACATCTATTCTATGGTACTTTATACTTGTACATCACATATCATAGGGAATTGTAGCATGTTTTACTCCAATAAACTTTTTAAAAATAATAATAATAATAATAATAAAAACAAACAGCTTATCATCAGTGTAGTGCATTGTTTTAGTTTAAAGTTAAAATGACCTTTAACCTATCGTGGTCCCATATCAATCAAGAGTAATGATCCTGCAGTTCAGCAAAAAAACACTGACAGCAGTCTAAAGAATATGATTTTGACTCTTCATGCTTTGCATATATATTAAATAACCAAAGCTTACTACAAGCAAAGGTGCTGCACAAACCTTCAGGCTTATTGGCTCCACATGCAGGCCCAGACTGTCCGGCTGCTGGGTCCACTCTGGTGGAGGTTATAGTGCAGATCTCATTGTCTGTGCCCTGGGACTCATCGCCATGACCCATAAAATCCGCCTCACATCTGCATGCCAGCACACAGAAATCCGGGAATTATTCAAAATCAAATCCTCGAAATAATGTGCACCAACGCTCACCATGACTGACGCCAGCCTTCAAGATAGCACACAGACCATGTCAACGGTCCGGTGTGTAAATACAGCGGGACTGGATTTTACAGGTGTCTGAGGAAATAAGAAATATAAGGCGATTTTGAGTTTTACCTTTGATCACGAGTCTTAAAGCGCCGGTAAATGATCTCAGCTGGTTTGTTCCAAATATCCATTTGCGCGTCTCTCGGTGAGCCGGCTGTCACAGCCAGGAATCACACAACACGGTTTAGTAACCAAACCTGTTAAACAAACTGGAACAAAACGCCTTAAAGGGACACTCAGACACAACATACCTGTCGGGGCTGATGCAGGAGAGGGGCCACACCTCCTCCACCCAGGGAGGGGTCAGGTTAATCCATAAGTATGGCGAAATGGGCCATGTCCAACTCCTGTTGTTTTATTTTTACAATTGAACAAACAAACTCTAGATGAGGAACACACATTGAAATCAAGTGCAGAACAAGGACATGCCCAACTTTATTGTGGCAGGTAGGTTCTCATCCATTCATTCATTCGTTCATCTTCTACCACTTATCCGTTTCCGGGTCGTGGGGGGTTGCTGGAGCCAATTCCAGCTCACAATGGGCGGGGTCACCTTGGACAGGTCACAAGTCCATCACAGGGCCAACACACAGAGACAACCAGAGACCAACAACCACTCACACTCACACTCAGACTTACGGACGGACCTAAACATGATGTCTTTGGACGGTGGGAGGAAACCAGAGTACCCCGCACTGAAAGGCCCCAGGCCTGGGAACCGGACCTGCGACTTTTTTGTTGTGGGGCAACAGCGCTAACCACTACGCAGCCGTGCTGCCCCTCAGGTAGACTAGATTCATTAAAATCATAAGAAGAAAAGATGAGGCTAAACATAGAAAACCAACCCTTTTTAAATTTGCAGCAAAAAGAAGCCTTACAATATTTTTTCGGGAAAGTTTCGAGGAAGTAATAACTACAAATTGAAAACAACCACCAAGACATTTATTTTATTTTTACCACGAGTAAGTTAACTGCAAACACAAATATATCCAGCAGAGATAAAGCTGGCTGTGATGATCTGTCCGAATCTTACCAATCAATGTTTTTAGCAAACTTATATCCAGTTTAACTGCTTCAAGCTTGTATTTCTGCACGTTAAGCAGGCCTGTTTCTGGTACCTGAGTAACTGTTGTAGCTTGTAGTTGACAGCAGGTTGTGCTCTCATACTGCTTGCGTTGTTGGTGTCATAATAATGTCTGTAAAAGTTGCCATCATAGTTTTGTGGATGCTTTTATATTCACCTAGATAATGAGACTGCCCAAAGCCTATTTTTATATCCAGAGGCCTCATGAGAGAAATGAATCACACTGACACAAGGCAGTTGGTCAAAAATGCAGATTCATGATTACCTATATGCATCTCTAATCATTTTATCTGCTGACTGAAAAATTCAGTGGCTAAAAAAACCCAGATCAGACAAAAGTATGGTTAAGATAACACTTTATAGTATAAGGAGACTTCTCACCTGTAAAGTGAGTGGTAGTGCTGTACTCTGATTTATCATGTACTTAAGTATTAAACTGGGAATGCAGATGAAACTATGCAATTGGCCATGGTGTCTCTGGCCACTAACTAACTCTGATTCTAACTCTAAATCTAACTTTAAGAATGGATATTCCCTTCATGAATTTGGCAGAATAAGTTTACAAAGGAAATACAAAAGAATAAAAATAATATGTAGTAGTTTTACTTATTTAAATGTACTTTGTCACATCTCACTACTGCTTGGCCTTTTAAGCCTGCAGTACAGTACCAAATAATGAGATTGGTATGAACTGAACTTTTAAATTAATCCGTCATTGACAATATCTTCTGAAATTAAACATTGTATGTGGCTGCTGCGGCCCCTCAGTCCTCTGCATATTCTCCTGTGGACAAGGCCAACCTGAAAATAAAAGCTGTAGAAAAGTGGGACACAGCAAGGACATGCTGAGGCTGCTGCATTATGGGACAGTCATAAATACACTACAGGTGGAATATACAGTACGATCCTGAGTCTCCACGTCCTCTGTTGGTCATATCTGCTGCTTGGCCAGACTCACACAGACCAACACTGAACCACAGCAACGCATGAACTTCAACATGGACTCTGAGGTAAGCTCTGATAGCTACACGCTGGAAAATGTAATGGCGATATATTACACAATATCATTTTTATTTTATTTTTGTTGATATGGTCCTGAAATTGAAAAGGTCCGATTTTCATTTGCGTGCACAGTTGGTGTGATTTGTTGTTTTAAAAAAACAAAACTGTTTTGGGATGCCACACTTCAGGTAATGTGTCATTTGTTGACTGAATGTTCCACCTCTAAAACCAAAACCCCCCTTTTTGGGATTAATTGAGCGAATGAGAATATAATGAATATTTATTTGGACAAGCAGTGCATCCAGGACATGTTTTAACTTAACTTGCTCTCTGCTGTTTAGAAGCAAGAAAGCAATTGGCCATGTCATTCAACTCTTATAAGGTGTTGAGTAGTTATTTGTGTTTCCACTAGTGTGGATGTCAACACTACAACAGTCTTCAAGGACTGAATCCTGTCTGTCCCAAATACCAAATGTACTACAGGATGATGCCCAGATTCACAGTCTTCCGAACAAAATGTATAATTTAAATTATTGTTTTATCAGACTTATACTGTATTTTATCAAATCAGAGTGGGCAAAGCATTTTTATCGACAATGTTGCTAATACAGCACTGGACACTGAGAAGCTTGGCTGATTGATTCAGTGAAAAGGAAATATGATTCAGGTCACAATAGAAAGATGTTGGAAAATACTTCTTTTTTTTTTTTTTTTTTACTCAAATGACAAAATTACAACTTCCAGAAATACCTATTTATTTTTGAGGAAGACAAAGTGTTGGCAGGGAATGTGGTATTTCCGTGAAAGCTAAAGATGACTCAGCTTGCACAGTGGACTATAAGGTTTTTAATGGATAAATAAACAGGATGTGGCCATTAGCTTTGGTCAGCATGGTACGTAAAATGTGAGTTTTACTGGGTCCTCATTCTGAGAGGATTGGTCTTTTGTAGAAAAATTGAATGGATCTTAGATATTGCTGTTAATAACGGTTTTTCCAGCACACTCTCTTATGTCAAAGCACGTATGGGACCAATCTTCAGGCAGTAATGTAAGATACCTTTGCCTACAGGGAGCCTGATGTTAAAATTTAAACAGACAGAATTAGAGGGCAACATTATGCTTCCTGCAAGCCTGGACCTGAGAAAAAGATGAGATTTAAACACCAGAATATCTGATTATTTTTATTATGATTTAAATTTGAATAGTAGCATGTATTGTCCCTATTCCTCCTCCCTTCACTATCTGTCACCACTTAGTTTTACTATTCAAAACAAAGTGCTGACAGAGATTTGGGGTTTGCTATGTTCATGACGGAACCACAAGACTCCACAACAGGATATCACTGTAGATCTGTAATTAATCTATGGCTTTGACAGCTGATGTCAAATGATTGGAAATACATCTGAAATAATTTAATCTTGAACTGGTCTGGTCATCATGGCTCTAATGGGCAGTTAGTAATTAGTTTTGAAATCAATCCGTCTAATCAAAGATCAGTAATTGAATACCTGTGCAGTAATTTTGTGAGGCGGAGGACGAGGATGGTCTCTTGGAGGATTGTGTTACCACATCCTTATATTACATAGCTGCTTTTGCACACACACACTCTTCCTTAAACACATAGTGTAGCTGTTCAGCACTGAGGTGGAAGCGCTGAATGGATGTTTGCTGCCTGGGCTTTATGAATGTTTAAACAACCTAGTGACTCTGGAGCCAGGTAACTCATTACTGCCTCATTACCTACAATGAAGCAACACCAGCCCAGCAGGAAGCCGCAGTGCCACCCTTATTCTCCCCCTCTTCAGCCTCTCTGTCCCAGGACGTGGCACGGGACCTGCTCCGAGCCAACATTTCAGTCAGGAACCCATACAAACCTGAATGGCACAGGAGGGAGGATAGGTTCCTGGTAAATTATCGCACCTGACTTGAAAAGACCGCGCAATGAGAGAACTTCTCGGCTGCTAAAATCACCATCGCAGGCTGTCTGCGTCTGTCCGAGTTACATACCTGAAGACTGGAGATCTGAATAGTTTGGCTATATCAGGGTCATCACACAGGACTGGTTCAACCATGACACACATGGCTTTGGAAGTAAAGGAGGTAATTACATGCCTTTTGTGTGTACCTGGCTTATGCTGTGTTATTGTACTTCAGGCCACTGCTGCAGATTTTAATGTCATTTCAAAACATTTTTTACAGCCTCTCAACTTCTATATAGAAATTTGGGCTTTAAAACTAATGATTATTTTTATGTTAATGAATCAAATAACTATTTGTAATGTTTATAGTGTCTTATGTGGTGACAAATATACAGAATTAACTCCTGACGCTCTTCAGGATTTTAGTCTTTCAGCTGATTGTTTTGCTTTTCTGGCACACAGCCATGAAGTGTTAGTTCAATCTCATCCTTTACCGCATAATTTTTGGCTGCATAAACAATATAAACAAATGTCAGACAGAGTGAACAATTAGCTATTCTACCTTTAAGCAGCTACAGAAACAGCTATTTTCCAACTGAGTTAATGAAGACCAAAAACAAACTAAATAAGAGTGGCATTTTTTTGGAATTACTGTACATTTAAAAGATGGCAAGTAACACAACTTCAAAACAATGCAAATGTACAGCCTCTTCTGAGCGGGGAAATTACATGCGGGTATTTCACAACAAAAAGTTTCATGTGTTTTTTTTTTTTTTTTTTTTTTTTTTGGTAACTTATTTAAAAAATATATATGCACCTATAAGTATTATTGTTGCATTAAATAAATGTCCAGGTTAATACATTTAGTGTTTCTTCTTTTTTCATTTAGCAATGTCATTCTTCAACCAAACTGGGTAAAGAGTTCACTGCATTTTAGCTTAGCATGAAACAGGGGCAACAGAGGAGGTACTGTGCTTGACTGGTGCAATGGAGGCCTGTTGACAGTCAGGTTTCTCTAGACACCCAGAGCCCCCTAAATGTGTGTTGCCCTGGGTGATGTGTGGTGTCAGTCAATGGCCCACGAGGAGTGCTATCTCTTTCAGGAGCCTAACTGCCACTTTGTGGCTGCGTAACAGGATCCTGCACCATACTGGATAGACATGGACAATGGAGTACCCTCTCGGGTAATGGTCTGTGGGTCAGATAGACTTTCCTGTTCCTCTGTAGCCTAACATCAAAATTTTATGTTTATCGTAGTTGTTCATTTATTTTTTTGTGCAGGTTCCCTTCTGGGTGTATTTTGTTCATCTCAGTGGGTTTAAATTGTAAAGGTTTGCTCCACACACAGATTTGAGTTAAACGCACATACTGCCAGGAAAAATCCCCTGTTATCTTGGAGTTTTAAGTTTCTCACCCCTTTCCATCTGACATTTGTTAAGAAGAGCTCACATTTCCCTTGATGGGCAGAAAATCTCTGCCCTGGCCTTTGAACCAACAGAGTGCCAAAATAAGGTCAGATGGCCCAGCTGTTTGGTGCTTTACTTCTTTTTGAAAATGTTTGAACTTAAATTTGGTCCAAGACATTTAAGGCATTCACAACAAATTCCAGTTTCTTAAAGACGACTTGGCATGACAGAGGGCTGCTTTTTAGTTACAGTAACATTTTTATATTCTATTGTAATTTCTGTTTCTAACATAATTTATATATATATATAATTTGTCAAGCAGGAAAATGTGGATTTGGGCAAGTGAAGAGAACATTTTCTATGAAAAACATAGACACTAAAACATAAAAGGAATTTAATGGTTATACATTTATTGTGGAGTTCCAACATTGGCAGGGTGAAGGACAATTGTATACCATCTTTGATATTATTTTAAGAGGAATGCTTTCAAAGTAATGAGATTGCTTCAATGTGACTTGGATTGAAACTTTTCCATGTCTACCAAAAGCTGAATTCAAAGTCTGAAATAATATATTTAACAGCAGAAATGTCATTCAGTAAATGCGGACAACCACACAAGCATGCTGTACGTTTTCAGGAAACATCTGATTTATGTTTGCACACACACACACACACACACACACATTTAAGCCTTGCTTCCTTTCTTGCACACACACTATGTTATTGATGGTTTCCTATTGAGGGAAGTAGAAAATGTGATCTATCAATGTTTCCTGCCATACTGTATGACCGTCCTTCAATAAAACCAGACGTTCAGTTCACAAAAGAAGCTGAGACACAGACACAGCAAGGACCTTCAGGGCAGGTAACTTTTTGCTCCTTTACCTTGTCTTACAGTCTTGAAGATATGGTCTATTGTGACTTTAGTGTATTTGTGGATCAGTAGAGCAACAACTTGTTCGAATGATTGTCACTTATACTGACTTGGTGACAGGTCAACCTGGCAGTAATGAGAGCCAAGCTACTGAAGCATCGTGCTCTTTCACAACATCGTAATTAAAGTGTGCCGCGTTTGCTGATAATTTTACCTGGCAGTGTGTATTAAGTTGCAGAGCAAGTCTTGTATTTCATAATGGATGTAATTACTTCTGCATTATATCTAATGAAGTTTATATTTGTGACAGTTTAAGTCCATACTGAATTGTCATACATGTTAAAAAAGGAGCTTTATGGAGCTGGAGTAGATGGACTGTGTGGTCTTCGCCCTTGTCATGAATATGACTGATGGCCCTTTACAGCACAGAAGCAGATTAGATAGTGGTGGCTGAATTTAGGTTTGTCCTGAGCACAAAGGATGCGGCCAAGGCCACTTGTGTGACAACTTAAACAAAAAAATAGATCATTTCTGAGGAAAACAGGACACAGAAAAAGTTGGGTTTGGGTCAAAAATAACAATATAATGATATCTCTAGCTCAGTGATGCAATTTGGTTTTCTTGTGATACCTTGTTTCCTTGTCATGTCACTGATGTGTTTCTGCTTGGGCACAGAGTCTGGAGGAACGGTGTAACAGGATCCTGAGGAACATGGAGGCCTCTCTAACAGCCAGGGATCGTGTGGGCATCCAAGATTTTGTTCTCTTGGACGCCTACACGAGTGAGAGTGCCTTCCTGGATAACTTAAGGAAACGCTTCCACGAAAATCTCATTTACGTGAGTCTTTCCTATGTGGCTTAATTTCGGATAACCAAGTTGGACTCTCTCTCTTATGCTCTAATTAAACTTAATGCCCTCAACCCTAAACCCAGCAAGGCCCTAATGCTATTTTGTTTCTGCTGAATCTGGCACCTTGTGTTGCTGAAACGGCAGCTTCTTTCTTTTCATTTGCAGAGTGAGCACTTTAAAGGTCATTGCTGTCTGTAAGGTCATGACAACTGATTAACCAAACTTATTGCTTTTTATAAGAGGAAGCAAATGACTTATCAGTAGAATGAAGCATACATGCCACACTGCTTGGAGGTCTTTTTAATGTCATGTCATCTCTAGTAAAAACAATTGCCTTCATTAACAAATGTGCAAGAGTTGCAGACCATCACTTCCCCTCCTAATCTCTCTCTGCAGACCTACATTGGGACTCTCCTAGTGTCAGTCAACCCATACAAAGATTTAGACATCTACAGCAAGAAGCAGATGGACACCTACATGGGAGTCAACTTCTTTGAACTGCCACCTCATATGTAAGATTTCCACTTACTGTGGATTGTGTGTTGTCATCCAGTTTGTATTGCTGGGGCTTAGGTAGACGTGATGACAGCATTAGCTGGTCAATCCACCATGTTAGTCCAGGCTGAAATATATAAAATGTGATTGGATGGATTGATGAAAAAATTTGAAATTCACAAGTTGGCAGGTGTAAAAAGTCAAGGTTTGAAGGGTAAAACTGGGTAAATTGAACGGCACTGTACTTTCAGTTATGCCCTGGCAGACAACGTTTTCCGCACGATGCTGTCTGAGTTCAACAACCACTTCATCCTGATCTCAGGGGAGAGTGGGGCTGGGAAGACTGAGGCCTCCAAGAAAATCCTTCAGTTCTATGCTGTCAGCTGTCCAAGTACCACACTCCTGAACAATGTTCGGGACAGACTGCTTCTGTCCAACCCAGTGCTTGAAGTTAGTGAACATACTTGTGCCAGAGCTTTTGAGACAATCTTTTAGAGAAAACCACAATTTTAAAGTCATTCATATTAATTCCTCCTTTTTGTTTGATTTCTTTTAGGCATTTGGAAATGCCAAAACCTTGAAGAATGACAACTCAAGCCGCTTTGGGAAATACATGGACATCCAGTTCGACCACCAGGTTGTCTGAGATATTTTATATTGCCTTACTAAGCAAATCACAAACTCCAGGTAATATACAGCCTGTAAAGTTCCCACTGAGCCAAGACTGGAGGTGTAAGGTTGCCTTTCTACTTCAGGGTGGTGCAGTTGGTGGCCACATCATCAATTACCTGTTAGAAAAGTCCCGTGTTGTCCACCAGAACCACGGAGAGAGAAACTTCCATATCTTCTATCAGCTGGTGGAGGGAGGTGATGAGGAACTTCTCCGCTGGCTTGGCCTGGAGAGAAACTGCCAGCACTACAGATATCTGGTGCAGGTTAGCTAAGAATAGTGTGTATCTGCTGGGGTAAAAACCTCTTGATTAATTTTTGCCCCTCCTCTTCAGGGTGATTGTGCCAAAGTTAGCTCTATCAATGATAAAAGCGACTGGAAGACAGTGCGAAAAGCCCTCTCTGTCACAGAGTTCAGCGAGAGTGATATTGAGGTGAGGTAGAGCCATAAAGTCATCTACACACTAAAGCTGGATGACAATTTGGACCAAATTTTAAACTACCTTTCTCTTGGTTGTGATACAGCACCTGTTTGGAATTATTGCCAGTGTCCTCCACCTGGGAAATATAAAATTTGAAGCAGATACACGAGGATATGCTGCGCTCAACAACAACCAGGAGATGCTCTGGGTGACAAAGGTGAACTACATATAAACTGCATATTGTCTATTCCCTTTGTTTCTGTTCATGCAGTTTTTAGATAGATTGAACTGATATATTTGGGGTTTCCTGTCTGGTTTTGCTCTGTGTTGTGGTGCAGTTGCTGGGGATTCCTGCTCAGGTGCTAGAACAGGGCTTGACCCACAGGAAGATTGAAGCCAGAACAGAGGAGGTAACTTCATACTTTAAAGTCATTCAGATTACGAAATATATTAAACTTAGCTGTTATGTTCATGTTTAATTACAGTATCGTCCTCATTCTGTCGTTCAAGGTGTTGAGTCCCTTCTCTGTGGACCATGCAGTTTATGCTAGGGATGCCCTTGCCAAAGCCATCTATGGTCGTACTTTCAACTGGCTGGTTAACAAAATCAATGAATCTTTAGCTAATAAGGTGAGTAAAACAGGGATTTCTCTGTCTTTCTAATCATACATAGCCAGACCTGTCTCATTAATCTCACTGAAATGGGGAGAAAATTAGTAAAAAGATTTTAGGAAACCTGGAGCAGCTGTTTGATTGTTTGACAGTCTGAAAACATCCATGTCGGAACTGCAAGTCAGATTTTTTTCCCCTTAAAAATTCTGTGATTCTGTTTAAATTACATCTAGGATTCCTCCAGAAAGATGGTGATTGGTCTGCTGGACATCTACGGCTTTGAGGTCTTCAACGTGAACAGGTGAGGGAAAAAAAATCTAATAATTCTTCAACACTAAACATGTGAAAAGAAGAATGACATACTGATGCCAATGATCTATTTCAGCTTCGAGCAGTTCTGCATTAATTATTGCAACGAGAAGCTGCAGCAGCTTTTCATCGAACTAACCCTCAAATCAGAGCAGGAGGAGTACGAGATGGAGGGGATTGAAGTAAAAACACTATTCCTCATATTTTCATCACATTTGAGGTTCACATTGTGTCCAAAAAAAATAAAAATAAAATAATCAACAACATTTTGTCTTTGCACACAGTGGGAACCGGTGCCATACTTCAACAACAAGATCATTTGTGAACTTGTGGAGGAGAAGCACAGAGGAATCATCTCACTGTTGGTAAAGACATTACAGACTCAAAAAGATTACCAATATTGTCCCACAAAAGTGAAACGTGGTCAGAACCTTGATGCTCATCTTCAAACACAGGATGAAGAATGTTTACGCCCTGGAGAAGCCACAGATGTCACCTTTCTGGAGAAGATGGAAGAAAAGATCAGTGGTCACCCTCATTTTCTCACGTGAGTTCAACACTTCGGCTTCCCAGGAAATGCATATTGAATTCACATAGTTAGGGGAGATGACTGTGCACATCCCATAGCCACACAAAACAAACTTTCCTTTTTCTGCAGACATAAACTTGCAGACCAAAAGACGAGGAAAACACTGGATAGAGGAGACTTTCGCCTCTTGCACTATGCTGGAGAAGTTACCTACTGTGTTCTTGGTAAGTGAAAAAACATCTCTGGTCACTTATGCATGAGCCACGATATGCAGCTTGAGTTACCTATTTACTGCTTATAAATTTAAGCTTAATTACTAAGGGGTTTAATTTGTTGTATCGAAAAAATGCATAGTCCCAAAATTTTAAGGCTTCTTTCTTTGTTAATCAAATTTCCAGGATTCCTGGACAAAAACAATGACCTGTTGTATCGAAATGGGAAAGAGGTAATTTAATTTCATCAGCGTGAGGTACACAGGTGCACTGTGTAAGACCAAAGGAGCATAGTGCTCACATTACATTAAAGTTGAATGTTTGACACGTTGAATTGATGATGATGGACATTTTCCTGTTGCTAAGGTCATGCGACGGTCCAAAAATGCCATCATCAAACACTGCTTTCCTTCTACTGAACCGGACAGCAAGAGGAGACCTGAAACTGTGAGAAATTATTCAGTTGATGATCCACTGTTTTCGAAATCTTTAAAGGTAACATGAAAAGACTATTGGTTCCCATATCCTGCCAATTTCCTGTAACTCTTTAGGTGGTAACTCAGTTTAAGAGCAGCTTGCTGGGCCTGACAGAGATCTTAATGTCCAAAGAGCCCTGGTATATCCGCTGCATTAAACCCAATGAAGCCAAGCAGCCAGGTGAGGCCTTACACCCCCCAAAACATCCACAGCTCTGTTAAAACTTTACAAAGGAACATTTACACTGTATATACACCTCTCCTGCAGGACGCTTTGATGATGTGCTGGTAAGACATCAGGTGAAGTACCTCGGGTTGATGGAGCACCTCAGGGTCAGGCGTGCTGGCTTTGCTTACCGCCGCAAATATGAGATCTTCCTCCAGAGGTATCCAAGCACATGAACAACTTCACTGCTCTTGTTTTCATTCAAAATATGCAGGGAGGTCTTGCAGATGGCCACGTGCACTGCGGGTGATATTGGTATTAAACACAAAGCTGTGTGTGGGTGTACGATTTTTGTCCTGGGTTCAGGTATAAGCCTCTGTGTCCAGACACCTGGCCCAACTGGAAAGGTACAGCAGCAGAAGGTGTACGCTGCCTGATCAAACACCTTGGCTACAAATCTGATGAGTATAAGATGGGCAGGTAGGCAGATATTAAAGGATGGGTGTCACTAACTGTCAGTGATTAGTGTTGTTCACAGGAAAGGAAACAGTCAATTGATTGTCCCACTGTCTTTCCCTTTAGGACAAAGCTCTTCATTCGACACCCTAGGACTCTGTTTGCAACAGAAGACGCCTTTCAGGTCTGCAAACATAAGCTAGGTGAGACGTTGTTCTGTAAATCAATTTGTGAAGCTACAGCAAGTATCAAGAATTCATTGAGGATGAACCGTCCACTTCTACTATTGCAGCAACAAGGATTCAGGCCAAGTACAAAGGCTACAGGGTGAAAGGAGACTACCTGAAACAGAGAGAAGCGGGTCAGTGGTGATATGGAAACATATTTGGTTTCTGGCATAAAATAAAATGTTTCTCTTGCTTAAAGGTAAAGTTGAATATATTTCTTTTTGTTAACTTTTTTCTGTCTAAACAGCCACTAAAATTGAAAATTGCTGGAGAGGTCTGATGGCCAGGAAGGAGCGAGAAAAGAGAACTTGGGCTGTCAAGGTCATCAAGAGGTAAGTCCACACAATGAAATCCATTTGGAGGTCATGACCAGCCACTGTTGTGAGGTCACCTGTCTGTTTATTTGTTGTAGGTTCATAAAAGGTTTCATAACCCGAAATCAACCAGCCTGCATCGACAACAGTGAGTACCTGGCATATGTGAGGCAGAACTACCTCACAAGACTAAGAGAAAACCTTCCCAAAACCATCCTGGAGAAAGACTCCTGGCTCACCCCTCCACCTATAATGCAGGAGGTTGGTGACATTTTTTGTTTTCATGTACTGCTGCTACTTCCAAAAACTGCAAGCATGCAGGCAATTTGAGTAATAACCACATACTCATGTTGAAGTGGATTTTTTGAAGGTGTCCCAGCTCTTGAAGAAGCTATACATTCGCCACCTGGTGCAGAAGTACGTTCAGGGAATCACTCCTCAGAAGAAAGCTCAGGTACATCCAACCTATCAGACTCACTGTTATAAATATGAAAATAGAAACTGTTGAATAATAACAATAACCGTCCCCTGTCGGCCTGTGCTAATGGCACAGTTAGATTTAAATCAGGGCCTGCTGTATAAATACATGTATACATACATTATTTTAATAGTGAGTAGACTTTTAGGGGTCTTTTGTGTTTGATTTGTGGAAGCAGTTTGCTGACGACCCAAACTTCCTTAAGGAATAAAGTTCATTTAATATATAGGATATGTGTATTACTATAAATATTATAATCCTTTCTGTTTTAATGTCTCCATATTTCAGCTTTTGTTAAAAGCACAGACAAGCGCCTTGTTCAAAGGAAAGAAAGAGAACTACCCCTTCAGTGTGTGCAGACCATTCCTGGACACCAGGATAAGTAAGAGTTTTCTTGTCACTGAAAGTGTCTCTCACTCTCTGTACCGTAGAATTTTCCTAAAATCTGACAAAAAATATCTGCTCCAGCATATTGACGTACTTTGTGAGGCTATTAAAGGACTACTTTGCATGTATTTCTATTCTACTGAGGTGTGGAAGACATAAACATCAAAGTGCTTCAGATGATTTGTCACGAGCAAATCAAGGTAAACTTCAACTATGAATTATTTTGCCTTAATATCCTTTTCTTTCGCTCTGAGCTTTTGTCCCCTCTGTCCACAGTACAGTGTGCCAGTGGTAAAATATGACAGGAATGGGTTCAGACCTCGTCTCCGCCAGCTCATCTTCACCCAGGAAGCTGCGTACCTTTTGGAAGAGGCCAAGATCAAGCAGCAGATAGATTACAGCTCACTAAAAGGTGAATCAGTGAGATGGTTATACAAAATGAGCACAACTGTCAGTATTACGGCAGTATAAACAGATGTGATTCAAATATTAGAAGGTTGCATTTCTTTTTATAGGCATATCAGTGAGCAACCTGAGTGACAACTTCCTGATCCTTCATGTCACATGTGATGACATCAAGCAAAAGGTGCAGTGCACTTATCACCAAAGTGATGTCTATGGTGGAAGATCATGATAACAACATCTGAATGTGTCTTTCAGGGCGATCTGGTTCTGCAGTGTGACTACTTGTTTGAGGCTCTGACCAAGCTGTGTGCTTTTGCCAACAAGCAGAACTGCATCAAAGTGGTCCAGGGCAGGTCCAGTATCTGGGGTTTACAACCAAAGATTAATAAGAAAGATAAAAATCTAAATGGGAACGTTGATGCGTGGATATGTGAAATTGTTAATGTCACTTGTAGTGTGCGATTTGACATCCAGCCCGGCAGGGAGGGCTTTGTGGACTTCAAGAGCGGTCAGGAGTCCATGGTCTACAGGGCAAAGAATGGCCACCTGATGGTGGTGAGTTTAGAGCTCAGACATTGTTCAGCTGTTGTTAACCCTACCAACTACTGACCAAGCTCTTTATGTTTTTTAGGAGTCAACGAGAACCAAGTCAAGATGATGATCATGTGGGATAGCCCCGCTACTTTAAGTCTCAGATTTGCAAATGTGGAGTCAATAGCCATGCTTATTATAACATAACCCTGCTCTGTGGCTGTTGCCAATAGCTTGTGCTTGATGTCATCTTAATTTTTACTCAATATATATGAATCGGATGCTATTATTTCACAGTTACTGCCAATACCGTAGTAGTAGAGAGCCCCATACATGCTCATATCAGGACCCAGCTACAACATCAGAGGGCCTGCCTTTTTCTTAATATTTAGAGTTTAAATCACCTTCATGTGAACAAACTGATTTGTGGACAACAGTATGAAGGAAAGCACTTATAATATATATATATATATATATATATATATATTTTTTTTTTGTATTTACCATAGCCTAAATGTTGCCTGGATTAAATCAGTAGGGGAAACTAAATGTGTGCACCTGTGAATGAAACTATGTTTATACCTCACACATGCTGTCTCTTTACATTAAAACATGTTAATCTATTGGATTTTTTTGGATTGCTCGACAAAAATCTAACTGTGATATGACCCTGTGATGCACAGGGCTCCACATGAAGGCTTTTTTATTTTTAATCCTATCATTCATTCATGACTCATTCCTTTTATTCTCGCCAATCACAGCTGACAATATCTGGGAGCGGACGGAGCACAACCTGTATATGTCGTCACTCCTATGAATCTGAGTTTGTAAAATACTGCCCTGCCTTTTCTGTTCTTAGCCATCAGTTCAACATGCTTGAACAGATTGTTTTTTCAACTATGTCTTAGACAGTCGAAAACTCAGCTTCTTAATATAGTACGTTTCATTACTGGATAACAAATATTTTTCATACACAAACATTTGTTTCACTTATCTAAAAACTGTAAAGTGTCATGATAAATTCAATCCATCTAAACGTTATATCAATTATAGGCTACAATGAGCATGAGATGGTCAAAGGTAGTCATGTGAGGTCAGATATAGTTGAAAATGTGATCGTAATGACTTCTGGTTGATGATTAAACAGATGCTTGTAAATGGTTGATAAAAGGGCCAAGGTTTAGGTTTGACTATATATAGAAGAGCAGACATGAGTGGCACACACGAGGCCCGGGACTGACAATCTCACTCTGTCATGATGGAAAGATGTTCAGCAGTAATAATTGTCCTTCTGGTGTCATGTATCAGCAGGACATTAGGTAAGAATCCACAAATATATTGTGCTAACATTTTAAATATCCTTGTTGCAGTCTTTTAGATGGATTAGTTGAGAGTGCAATATTTTCTCAAAATAAAAGCAATCACAAAAAGAAAACATTACATTTTTTAAATTTTAAAGCAGGAGATACTTGAAGTCGAACATTTAAAATAATTTTTTATAAAAGTAAATTCTATCACAAAAAGTGCAACATAAATCTGTAGTTTTATGAATCCATTAAAAGCTGATCTGGAGATTTGGAGATTTTTTTAAAAATAAGATTAGCTGGAGATAATTGAAGTTTTTTTTTAAAGTGTCATTGAATTCTAATTGAATTCTATGATAAACATGACTCATCAATGTATTAATATTTAAAACCTCTCTCTTCTTTGGAACAGGACAGACATGTGAAGGAAACTGTGGAAATAAATTAGACCTCTGTTCATGTCACCCAACATGCAAATCTCTGAAGAATTGCTGCGCAGACTATAAAGAGTATTGTGTGGAACTCTTTCCATATTCTGGGACTTCTTTCGGTGGGACAGATTTTGTTGTCCTTGATGCAACGTTCAATAAGAGCTCCCAGATTGTTTGCAGGTAAGACTTTGTCTCATCCTTTTTTAAATCTTCCTGTTCTAGCTATACTCCACTCAGTCCCCTTTGGTTGTGTAAAAATGTGTATACAGGTATATGCATGTGTGTGTTTGTGTGTGCGTATTAAGTATATCTATATATACACCACCTGTATCATAATAACATCATACAGGTGTTAAAAAAACACTTATTATCTTTTTTTTTTTTAAATGATGGCAGGTTTAACAATGAGACCAATACTTTGGGTTATGTGGATGACAGCAGCAGAGGACACTGTATCTCCCCTCTACTCTATCAAACAGGATGGGTCTCTTTGCACATCTCCTCAGATAATGGTTCCACATTCACCAGAGTTGGCTCTTGGCTTTCAGGTATTATGATTTACATTCCCGCATGAAGATTACTATCAGGAGAATTTAAGTTTGGCGTTTAGACGACATTAATAAATAACTGATTTGATTTCAATGCGTTTTTACAGTGCATACTGGCAAGTTAGATCCGAAGTTCAAGGCAGTTCTGGTCAACTCAACAAAATGGCAGTACTATGGCACGCCCAATGTTGGAGGCCCTCTGGACATGACTTGGAACATCTCTTTGGTCAGAGCTGACAGGGTCAATATAGAGGTCTGGGGATACAGGGAGACAGGTGAGCACAGCTGGAACAAACATTGTTCACTCCAAATATCACGTGACCACACCTTTACCTGGGGAAAACTAAACACTGAATATTTGTGAAACGGTCCTCTATAGGAGAGCCCTATTCAGACCTCTGGCAGGGCGAGTGGCAATATTTGTACTCCCTCACAAAGGATCATTCCAACAACGGTTCCTTCAGCTTTACACCCAAACCAGCAAAGAATGGATTTTCAAGCTGGGAGCTTGGCTCTCTGCGTGTCAGCCCCAGCACCTACCCTGATGGCATGTGGTATGTACGAGCACTTCTTACATATTATTACAAATATGGTAACAAATGTTATTTTTTATATATGTAAAAAAGATGATTTAGAACTGATATTTCAATGAAATATCATGTAATTATGAGGAATTTTTTACTATAAAAATAGGTTCACAGCTGTTCTCATTTCATTTAGGAATGTCCAAGCTGCATGGACAGAGGATCATGCTTTAGCTTGGCACCTTGAGGAGAAGTTCAGGCAGAACTCAAGCACTTGGGCCTTGGAGAAATGTTTAGCATGGGACCAGCTGGAAGCTCAGCTGCCTTACTTCCTCAGTGAGATCACTGACTGTCCCTGCACCCTGGCTCAGGCAAGAGCGGACACTGGGAGGTTTCATGTAAGTCTGTTTCATGCAAATTTAGGTTTGCTTGCAATCACTTGAACTTGCCTTGAATTAAACAGTCAAGTCATGTCAAGCCCTATGAAATTTTGTTAGCACTCCCTGAAAAAAAGAAAAATAATTTCTATAAAAGATAAAAGTGCAGCAGACAGTAGCAGCAGTGAGTGAAGTGTAATTTGAGATGAATAAGTCCGATAAAGGGGGATGGGGGCTCAGGCCATGTTCATTAGTTTAACAGCTCAAACTAATGGTGGTGCAAAATCATTCATAAAATGCTCCAATTTGGTCCTGTGCCAAAAGCAATACGAAAACACTGAAACACTCAAAGACAACGAAAGCTGTGTTTAACTGTCCTGGCAGATGAAAGTATAGAAACTTGATGATTATTGTACAGTGAATCAGAAACCAAGCACCATAAGACAGTCGTTCAGGACATTAGTCTTTGGTCAAAGAGACCTTTGCACAAATGCCTTAGGTTACCTGATGAGATGGTCAGAGACTTATTTCTTATGGGTTCAGATAGTGTCAGGATTGACATACGGCTCAACAGTACACACGCTGTGTATCATTAAACCATAGATTTAAGATAAAGGTGTAATCACTTTGTCAATACATATTTATGATGACAACAGCTCGTCGTTGTGCTTGCAGCTTATCAGTGTGTGAATATTTAGTGATTGTAAATTTTTGTGTGGTCCAAAATTTTTTGTAACGTGTGATGTCGGTATTTGGAAAACTAAAAAGAACTAAACTTAGTTTATTTAACACTTTATATTCAGGCTCGCTGTGTTTTTATGAATATACTGTAAGACTGTGAAATGACATCTGGCTGCTGGCTCACAGAAACTGTGTCTCTGTCCTCAGACTGATTATGGCTGTGACATGGAAAAAGGGAGTGTGTGCACATACCACCCTGGAAGTGTTCACTGTGTGAGGGCCATACAAGCCAGGTTAGTCCTTGATGGACACTCTTATTGATGTAATGTAATCCAGTAGCACCTAACATTTACAATACAGTAAAATATAACGTGTAATTTCACCATCTGTGAGAAAAACATAAAAATAGATCTTTGCAGGTTCCCATTTACTGTCCTAAAATTGACTCATAAAATATTCTGAATTCTCATTTTGTGAGTTTCAAATAGTTTTTGATGAAGTATCAAAACAAATGCCCTGAAGACATACCCCTTTCCTCCTTTTTTTTTTTTTTTTTGCCAGGACCATTTTTTTGGTCTTTATTTCAGTTTGTTTGTTGTTGCTTTTTTTTAATTAATTTAAAACCTTTCTGGGAAAGGTTATTGATGATGGTGAGATTAGACGAAAGGTTTAAAAAGTACTGTGAAAGAAAGAAAAACAAAAATAATAGTCAATTAAATCGATATGCATTTCAAGACTTAAACCTCATCGGCCATGTGACAGTAAACAAGATCGATTTTCCTCTCCCAGCATAACACTCCTGTGAACTTTGTTTCTCACTTTCTCACCTGACATCACAAGTGAGAGCTTTTCAACAGTAATGTTACATAACTTGCTAACACCCATTATATTTGCCTTGTGTTAGTACATGGAAAAATAAAACATCACCTGGAGTAAAACTTGGAACCGTTAGTATATAAAACCCCTGAAAAGACAGGTGGGGAAAAATACTTTTGGAGGGTCAGATAAAACAGAGGCTTTTGGAGTTCATTCTTTTTCTGCACTGTTTGGCCTTTTGGCTGCCTTTTACTTTATCTGTGCTCTTACCTATAACAATGGCAAGCCCCCAAGGACCATGAGTGCCTCCCCCTCACAGAAGTAGTAGTAAATATCTTCCTTATCCTCTCTGAACTCACCTGCCACAAATAAATACTTAAGATAAATGCTCCAATTGAATAATGATGACAGTAAAATGATAGTTTCAGTGCTGAGTAATGGAGCTACTCAGTCAAAAAAGCTGCTGATTATTCCTCTGCATTCATACCAACACACACACACACACACACACACACACACATATATATATGTATGGTCTGTTCATGTCTGTTCATGTATTTTCATGTTGGATTCAAATATCTCAGCAGCCACACAGAGCTGCCAGCCTGGCTGTTTAAAATGGCATCACGTTTCTGGAGTTCACAGTTGTGACTGACAATCATTTTGTAAATCTGTCAACAGTCCCAAGTATGCAGCAGGACAACAGTGTTGTTATGACAGCACTGGTGCTCAGATCCTGACAGCAGATTCAATAGGGGGCAGTACTCCAGACCGAGCACACGACTGGGGCTCACCCCCCTACAGGAGACCTCCTCGAATTCCTGGACAGTCCCACTGGGTCTACGACGTCCTCAGCTTCTACTACTGCTGCCTGTGGTCAGACAATTGCAACTACTACTTCAAGCACAGGCCTTCAAGTGATTGCAGGCACTACAAGTCTCCCAGCTCAGGTGGGTGAAACATTAACCAGAGAACGCCCTCTGTGCTTTTTAAGGTTGTTATTAAAAGTTAAATCATAAAGTTTCTGTGCAATGCCAGCCGTGGTGTTTGGAGATCCACACTTCATAACATTTGATGGTGTCAGCTATTCCTTCAATGGCAAAGGAGAATACACGTTGGTCAGCACAGGGAAGAAACTGCTCACAATCCAAGGCCGAACAGAAGCGGTGAACGGTGAGCTACTGAAGTCTTTCTCAACAAACTGACTACCACTAAAGAATAATAACACACGTCTATATAAAATTCACACAACTCATGAACTGTTTCAAAAACAATTCCTGTTCTCACCATCATCGATCTGCTTCTCTCACTATCAGGAACAATAAAAGCAACAATGCTATCAGCTGTGGCCATGAAGGAGGGATCCTCTGACGTTATTGAGGTGCGGCCTGACAGCAGTCACAGCAGCCTTCAATTGTTGCAGAATCAAAAAACCCTCTCTTTTGCTGAGCAGACCTGGATGGACCTGCACGGTGAGACCATGACTCACCTTTGCTTCGACTTTGGATTAATTTTTCACTTTTGCAACATTGTGATTTGTTGACTCATAAGTGTTAAGATGTGAACAAGTATAGAGAATTGATTCATGTCAACATAATTGCTAAAAAAGGTCATTTTTATCACCTTAAATCCTCATTAATCCAAACATGGATTTGAATCCTGTGTATTTCTATTAAAGAGCTGTATTAAAATTATTTCAGGTAGAGCAGGACATTTTTTTATTTCACAGAAAAAGAAGCTTCCTCAGAACTATTTAATCTCCTTGCAGTATTTATTACATACATTTGCTTAGACTTTGCCATGGCTCTATTTTAATCAGACCTCTCTTGTAGGTGTGTTTGTGTTTTCTCCAACCTTGACGAATGTGACAGTGATGTTTCCCTCTGGAGCCAGTGTGGAGGTGCGACTGAGAGGGAGAACCATGACAACGACTGTGCTTTTACCAGAAGAGTTCAGAGACTCCACTCTGGGATTGTTGGGAAAGATGAACGGAGATGCCGCAGATGACCTCGCTCTCAGCAACGGTCAACTTGTGCAGAACCACAGCAATCCGGAGGAGGTGTTCAGATTCGGGGCTAGCTGTAAGAAATGAATGAAACCTCAGATTACGGGGCCAAAATACGTGAAGTTCTTATCTCTTATGATTTTCTATGAGCATTGCATTTTGGTTTTGTTTCCTCTAAAAAAAAAGACTTAATGAAAACATGCATGAAGTTTGAGACATAGATTATAAAAGATTATTTTCTTTCATGAAGACTTTTATTAAATATTGTAAATGTGAGACATCTCCCCTGTAATGAGAAACACTGCAGTCCTTGCAGCTGTGATGAAACAGCTGTAGTTGAGCCCAGTACAACTTTAGTTGGGACTTTAGCCACATTACATTAAATAACTAGTTATTTACTTATTCCTTACTCACAGTGGAAACGATCACAGCTGTGAGCCAAGGAGCTTGAGACATAACACAAAAGTTGAAAGTCCTTTTGCTCGTTTCTTTCTCAGGTTTGTTAGACTCATTACATGAAATAGCAGCAGAAGAGGTTGCTTCATTTCTAATGTAATTCTATCCCTTTTAAATGTACATACTCAGTGTGCATCTTTGTCTTTGTCTTACAGGGGCCATATCCAACAGCTCTGCCTTATTCACATACGATTCAGAAGATCTGTTGAACACATATTTCTATGCTCCTAGACATGACCCCACTTTTATCCCAGTGTTTTCTGTCCCTGAGAGTCCAGATGATCCATTAGATAATCAGGCATCCAAGATCTGCTCAGGGGAGGGATCTGAGTTCTGTAGGTCAGTGAAAAAAACTTGAATCTACTTGAATTATTTCTTTATGAATAAATTTAGATGTATAAATGGGCCAAATGAGAAAGTTTGAGCAATTTTTCAAGCAGAGAGAGAGTTTATAGCTGCATGTAAATTGTTGTTCAGGCCCAACATATCTGAAGAAGCCATCTTCACGCTGAGGAATTACAATGACCACTTTCTTTTATTATTTTTGATATTCCACACACTAAACAATTATGAAACTCATGTATTAATAGAGCCTGCGACATGGGACATCACTGTGTGGTCACAGTGATGTTGTCAGGTTTACCTGGACTAGGGCCAAAAATGTATAACTATGCAAAGAGCCCTTAAAAAGTACAGGAAATGTAGGTTGTGGTGTTTATTTTCAAAATCATGGAAATGCAAGTCATATCTGTTGTCAGTGAAATAGTTTCATTAACTAATGCAACTAAATTTCTGACCATTTCCTCTGTACTGTAGATACGACATCCTGGTAGGCCGCAGTCCAACAATGGGAAATGCTACCAGGTTGTCCTTCCAGAGTCACATTTCTCTTGTGGATGATCTAAAGCCAGGTGAGTGTACACGATGAAGCCACCGAAAAGGTGCCGTGTTTATTATGTATAAGATTTATTGGGTTTCACGATGTAACTTGTTGTTGTTCTATGTAGTGGTATCCTGTGGGTGGCTTTCACCGCCAGTTAATGGGAAGAAGGAGGGGACCACATATTTACAGGGAGCTAAGGTTCAGCTTTTCTGCAATGATGGCTACACTCTTGAGGGATCAGCAGAGCGTGTTTGCCAGGAAAACGGCCTGTGGTCTGGAGAGGAGACAAGCTGCCTGGTTCCCAGTATGAATAAATGATGAAATCAGTCCTGTCCAATGTTTTATCTTCACAAATCATGTGTGAGTGTGTTTCTTTGTGGGAATTGTCTGATCCATCCAATCAGCTCTAGAGTGTTGAAATGCACAGAAAATTAAGTCAAAATTAAGTCTATGACTTTATTTCCTTTGACACTTTCACTAATCAGTAATACAAGTTTTTAATATGAGAAGTATTTAGAAAAGAGTTCTTTATGATCTTGTATCTTTTCTGTCTGGTTTCTTTCTGCTGGAACAACTGCATTCATAGTTTCTGGAAAAGTTCAACATTGCTGAGTGTGTTGCCGGGAAATTGAATCACTGGCAGCTTTGTTGCGTGTCTTCTCTCTTATCTAAACTATCCGCTGAAGAAAAATAAATACATTCAATCAAACCTACATGATTTTTAAATATGCTTCTGTCACATTTCAGGTAATGTCACAGGAATTGTGGTCGGTTCAGTCGTTGGAGCTGCGGCATTGATTCTAATTATAACAACAATTGTACTCAGCTCCAGAAAACAGAAAAGGTGAGGTACATTATTCATTCTACATTTCTACACTGAACAGATGAGCTGCGTTTTATAGTTTCCTGCCACCAATGTATTGAAAGTAACTTTTCTCTTTTTTTTTTCTTTTTTTGGTTCATTATAGAAAAGCTTCAAAGGCGTTGACGAAAACTGAGCCCTTGTAGACTCAAATTTTGCTTTTGTCACACAAATGAAAAACCTCAGAATGAATGCATACATACTTGCTACATCCATGCTGAGAGGTATATTTTTTCTTTTTTTTAACAATTGTTTTTATATGCTTTTCAGAGATTACACTGGAGTCCCAATATGTATATCAGAACTAAATAACATAATCTCTATTCACACTAATCACCCAGTCGCACAATATATACATAGGCTTACACCCATACATACATAACATACATCTACACCCATATGCACATATCATATTTCTACCCCTGTACACACTTAAACAAACCACACAGCCAAACATCCACATCCACAACCACCAAAGCCATCTCATCAAGTTTCTCTTCTTGCGCCTTTCATAAAGCATTATAGATTTCCTGCCATATTTTATTGAACTGTTGCTGAGAGGTATATTTTTTTCACAAGAGTTCATAAGGTTGAGCAAAGATAAAGAATTACTACATACAGCTTCCAGATAGAAAAGAGTTGTTGGACTGACTACTGTCGTTTTGAAACTTCTATTGCACTGTCAACCACAGTAAAGCAGTCTGGGTCAACAAGTCGAAACCATCAAAATATTTCACCTTTTTTCATTAGCTGACAATGGCTAACCCAGGTGATACACGTAGTCCTTCCTGCAATCGGTTAAACACTCATGATTTTTACAAAAATTTCTAAAGGACTTTCAGTGTTTGAGCACTTAAAGAAAAAGAAAATCTTGACACCACATACAGTACGCATGTATCGAAAACATAAATAGGTAACAAATGCAAACTTAACTGAACTGTATGTACTGTTTGTGTATAGACTTAAAAATGCTGTTATATAATGTTCAACTATTTTTTTTTTTTCAATAAAGTTATTGTAATACAATAATACTCTGCAGCTTGATATGAGGGTGCACTTCATGACTGAGTTTTTTCTTAAACATATAGCATGATGTATCAAATGGCCAACCTCGGAGTTGGGTCCTTACATTAAACATGCATGGTCATGAAATGATTCATAGATTATTAGATCTTTATTATTATTAAGGATTTTATTAAGAGTTATCAGTAATAATGTCTAACGTTTGGAGTCAAATACTTATGTTTTTACTCCATTCACAATTACAAACAATTATTAACTGTGCAGCACATTATTATGGACTGTTTGCATACAGCAATATTCAGTGTGGTGACCTTACTATCCTCACATTTATGTAAATTATATTTTCCCATTAGGATATCAATTCCAAATCATAAAGATAGATAATATTTAATCATAATGGTATAATCACCTCTCTAATACTCTATTTATCTGATGTCATACTGTTGTATAAGAATAAGAGCTCCTGTTAACAGGAGTCAAAACTTTGTAAATACCAGGCATGCCGTGATTGCACAGTTATACCACTTTGTCTGATAAGGCCTGTTGGCAGCTGGTGTTAGCAGATACCTTTAGCTGCTCTTTTGTGGTATGACTGGAAAGTTTTACACTACAATGACATCCCTCTCAGCGTTATGTAGTTATGTAGTCCAACTAGTTACATGATGGTGCCCCATGTTTTGCATCTTTTGTACCTTTGACAAATGTTTTGGAGGCGTGCTGATGTGAAAGACTGCAGATACATATTGCCTCATTCACAAATATTTCTCTCTGCGAGTGAAATGCACATTGATTTATTTCTCCACAGCTCGTTTCATTATTTGTACAACGCAACACTCATGTAAAATTCCTCACCACCACTCGACTTCATCAGTTTTTCAGTCCTTCACTTTGTCCTAGTGGCAAACACATCTTTATCATTATGATATAGAATTATTTGCCTCACACACTCCCACATAATAATGTTTGTTTGGGCTTGGAGTTTTTTTCCCCTCCATTCTTGTTGTTAGAAAAACTGAAAGTAAATCCCAGAGTTGTTTACTGTGTAACTCTGAATGTACGTGCTGTTCCCTCACTTCACACAAGGCTGTGATTTCTATGGACAAAGAGCACCAGTATGTGACGAGACTGCAGAGGCCACTGCTGAATAAGCTGTCCTCTGGCTGCTTCCAGAGTCATTCGCCAACAACTTGCCACAGACACACCAATGATATAAATACAAATAATTAGCATTGTCCAACACAGGTGCCAGGGCAACGGAGGAGGAACATCCCATGTGAGGGCATACCAAGACGCTCTCATCCATTAGATCACAGTAACTGCTGGACAAGTGTTAAAAAGAATCCGCTTGGTATATAAAGTGTGTGAGTTGAGGATTACTGATGCCAAATCCACCTTTTCCTGAAATCGTGAGCTCACTTTCTCTTAGTGTTTGAGAATAAAGATACAGCCGCCCTATTGTTTCATGTCCCAATCATCAGTCTAGGTTTGTTTGTCAGGGTGGAGCTACAGACTGCAGTTTCAACATCCCTTCATACTGAACGTTTTTCCTAAGATATGGGTGAACAAAATAAAATATTATCCCGTCCCATTTTCCGCCGAGATGTCAGCTGGGATCCTTTCCCCAACTGGACACAGCCGAACCGCATCTTTACTCGAGATTTTGGCCTCCCTCCTTTCCTGGAACCGAAAGATCTGGATTGGATAGACTGGGCGAAGAAGAGACTAGCCTCTTTCTCCTGGCCGGGGTACACACAAACCCCCCTCCTGCCCCCATTCAGAGGTCAGGACACCGCTGTGGGGAACGAAAAGGACCTGAAACAACTCACAAGTGGAGTGTCAGAGATCCGGACAGGGCAGCACAGCTGGAAGATTAACCTGGATGTCAATCACTTCTCGCCTGAAGAGATTACAATCACAACCAAGGAGGGCTACCTACAAATATCAGGTACAGCATGAGCTCCTTTGATTGACCACAGAGATTTGAAATGATATATGAGGGTTAAGGCATATTAAAGCACCATAGGAAGTTTTACATGGACCGCTTTGGAATGTAATCATTTTATATTGTCTTTTTTTTTTTAATTTTCCATTTCAAGGAGATCATCAAGAAAGGCAAAATGAACATGGATTGGTGTCGAGATGCTTCACACGGAAATATAAGTAGGTTAAGGTTTAAGTTTGAAAGTTAAATCTATATAATATCACACTATGGGGGCAGGGGGCTTTATATTTCAGTCTATTGTAATCCAAAGTAAGCAAACAAATATTAAGAACTCAACTCGGCTACAGATAATGACAACATTTGGATGAAGCTGTTGTGTTTGTTTCTGTTAAATATTGCCTTCATTTGTTCGAGGTTGCCGGAGGGGGTGGACTTACGGCACATCAGTTCATCGTTGTCTGGTGATGGAGTCCTGTCCATAGAGGCTCCAGTACCTGGGACATCTACGAGCGGCCCGGTCAACGAACTTGTCATTCCTGTTCAGACCACAAAGAGCCAGGACGTTGAAAAGTGAAAGCAGTTTTGCAGAACTGTAAAGTAGACTTTAACCACAGTTGCATGCAACATTAACACGTCTAAGTAGCACTGACATTAAAAAGAACAGCTAGTTTGTTACAGCTTACTAAATGAGATTTCCTGGAACAACAGGCTTGTTTTTAATAGATAGTGTCAACTACTGTAATAAATGACCAGCAGAAAGCAGAACAATGCCATAGTTAATTTTTTTTTTTTAAACAAATTGCAAACTCATCAAAGTAGAACTGACTTTGAGAATGAGGAATAGGGGATGAATACCTTTTGCATGGAAAGTAGTTTTTCATGCACTTCTATTGACTTCATGTACCTTCTGGATAACATGGCAGTATAGGACAAGTGAAGATGTCAGATGCTCTTCAACAAATGTATTAAAAAGCTCCTGTCATAAAAATATAAAAATGTAAATTACTCATTTTATTTCCGATGTATTTATTAGCAGACTATGAAATTAGTAGGATGCTATTTAAACAGTTGACGTTCTGTCTTTCTGAAATCTTTTCTGAAACAGTGTAACACTGACATTGATTTCCTCTCGTAGTCTTCGGAGCACTCATGTTCAGGTTTATTTATTCAGTAGCCTGTCATCAGGAGTTTATCTCAGCGACAATTTAATCAGCTGATTTTTCACACTGAATAACTTTTGTTTTAAAATGACCTTTCACCTAGTTAAGTCCATCAATGTTCAAAACAGTCAAAGCTTAAACATAAATGCAATAAAGTTATTTAGCAGGTGTGAAAATTACACTTTTATGTACAAAACCAGGTTTGTCTCTTCAAATAGTCCAAATGGTGCAAAGCTTGAAAGGTCTGATGGTGAAATGCAGGTACCAAACGTCGCTGATGAAGGAAAATTCATTCAAAGATCAGCAGCGACATCTAGTGTTTGGATAGATTACTAAGACAACAGACACTGTAGCTGTCCCATTTGCCATCACATGAACTAACACTACATCTTCAGTATTTCTGTAATATACAGAAACTGCATAAACATGATAGCAAAAACACAGAGGAGCTTGTATCAAACACACACACACACACACATAGCATTAGGTGGTTAAGAAATTGAAATGAACAGTGTGATAAAATAAATTCAAAAGAGTAGCACTCTACTAATTTGTTCATTTTCTCAGACAATAGGAAAATGGTAGCAGAAGGAAGTTAGATGTTGTGGTAGAGGCGGAGTCTCTTCAGTGCTTTATTTCTGTGGTTAATTTCTTCCCTTTGTTCTTCCTCACTGACACAGAGGAATATTCACCCCAATTAACAACACGGCAAATGAAATAGAGGAGCGATTAAAATATTGTGAAATTGCCTTGAATGATAGATTTGGTCAATAGATCACTAACATGCATCAACACATTCAAAAGTAGCTCTGGGCAACTCGATGAGTCCAAGGTTTTCTCTGCTACAGCCCAACTGATGCTCACAGACAGAAGCTCCAAATAACCTGCCATCCTCTCTCCATCCATCATCACCTTCACAGCCATCCGCAAGAACTAAAGCATGCACACTAAACATTACATCACTCAGCCTTTCAGGCCTCAAGCCCCCAGGCCCCCCTTCCCCCCGAAAAAAAAAAAAACAAAACCAAAAAAACAAGGCCCCTACAATTCACATTTAACAATGTGAAAGCTCTACACTTTGATCTCTTAGCTAAATTCAGACTTATAAAGGACAAATTACAGTAATTGAAAATCTGTACTTAAAGCAAACCTGGAGCCCTCGGCCTTTTCTCTCTGAACTTAGCTGACAGGTGTTAGGTGTGTAGGTGTTGGACCTACAGCAAGACAAACTAGAAAAAGTAGAAGATACTGAAGAAAATGCAAGCATGTCCTCCACCCAAAGAAAAAGTGACTTTGACTGAAATTCTATTGGATTTCTGCTGTAGGTGACTGATAGGGGCTGGTAGTGGTTGCTACATTGCTCCTATATCACTAAATATGTCGCTACAGTGTTACTCGCTTGTTGCTAAGAGGTTGCTATGGTGTTTAATGAATGAGGATTACTGGTCCTTTCATGTAGATGCTAAGTGGGGTGTTCTGCAGGGTCAGCAGGGTTGAGCTGGGTGGTTGTCAAATGGTTGCTATGGTGTTCCTGCTATTTTCTAGGTGGTAGGGAGCAGTTGCTATGATGATTATATGGTTTCTGGGGGTACTGTGTGTGTCTCCTAAGGTGTGTTTGCAGGACTTGTAGGTGAGCTCGGGTGGTGGTAATGATAGCGTACATTAGATGCAAATAGATACTATATTCAGCACCACGGAGAGAGACATTGATGTGAATTAAAATCTTTGTCTCTATCGCCACCAAGCGACCACATCCAGCAGCCACAGGGACAATAAACAGGCTCAAATACTCAGCTTTATGCTCAACTTTCCTTGCTTGATCATTCCTGCAAAATAAAAACAATGTTCACAATCCACAGGGGACGTTTTAAGTTGGTGTGGGTTATAGGGAGCTTAGATAATAATTGCTAAAAGTTATGATAATAGCGATTTTCCTTAAAGAGACATCCTAAAGCTATTCTTATGGGATTTCAAGGGGAATTTCGTGAAAATATATAATAACAATATAACTTCCACACATTTTTACAAATACTGATTTACATCTATGTGAAAAGTGATGATTGTTTCTGTCCCATGTCACAGAAATATCACCCAATCACACAACGATTGTTATTTATAATTGCTAATATGTACTGTGATGATGGAGTGACATGTTAGACGGCCTAACTTTAGATTTGCTGAGATGTGCCTGTAGTATTGCGGTGTCTCTTTAAAGGAAGGGGGAGTGTAGAAGAGGGACAGAGGAAAGAGATGAATAGAAGGCACCAGAACCACCTACCATGACCAAGTGCGCTGTAAATGTAGGACAGATATTCGAGTGGAATACAAACGGATCATCAAGCGACATATTCGAGGAAAAACCATGTTTGGATGTGCCTTATCTGATTCCAACATTTTTAAATATGGTACTACACGCGATCGTGGGAACACAGGAAAAGTATTTTTCCTCCCAAACATTTCTTGCATTTTGAAACGGAAAAGAAGAGTGGTGGCAGTAACATACATCTCTCTGCTATCTTTCTCCGATTATCAATGGTAGGCATTGCATAATTCACCCTTATCCACCGGAGCCATTTGGTTCCTCCTCTTTGGGAAGAGGGGGACGCCAAAAAAAACAAAAAAAAAAAACAAAAACAACAACAACAACCAAAAAAAAAAAAAAAAAAAAACCAAAATCAAAAAAACAAAACAAAAAACAAACAACAACAACAACAAAAAAAGCCTAAAAAAAACCCCAACAAAAAAACAACCCGACTACATCTAGAAGCTGCCTTCACGGTGGTACCTGCAATTGTTTGGCAATGCCCTTTTCTCTCTTAGGAAGGACTTCCAGACAGTAGCGGGGGAGCAAGCAGGGGAAGGATGTATTTAACGCTGGATGTGTGCTGCATTCAGGGAGATTCGGCAGTCATAGCAGCTCTAGCAGAAACAGCGAGTGCGGAGGGCCTGGGAAGCACCCAGCCCCACTATCTCCTCCTTTTCCTCCCCCCCTGCAGGACCATGCTTGCGTGAGGGATGAGGCTGTGCACAGGGACACCAGGCCAGAGCTGCGGCCTACTTCTCACAAGAGCCGGTCTCTCGACTGCAAGACCCGTGAACACATTGCCACCATCAAATCAGCATCTTTGGTACGCGGCTCTCTCTCTCCACCGTTTGCATAAAAAATACTGGTGTGTGTGCGCTCGGGCGTGCACGCGGTGTGTGTGTGTGTGTGTGTGTGTGTGTGTGTGTGTGTGTGTGTGTGCGTGCATGCGTGCTGGTGTGGGGGGGGTGGGGGGTGTCTGTGTTCTCAGCTGTACATCTGTAGTCATGGCAACCAGATCCTGTTAATGGATGTCATTTTTTCCATCCTCAGCTTCCCTCTTTGCCTCCGCTTCTCTGTGTGTCTGCTACGCATTTATATGTATTCCATGTAAATCTTTACCTGCCGTCTATTAGCAGTGAGAGTTCATTTATGCCACACACTGTAAAAGGTTCATTTCAAATTTCTGCTCTCAGCAGTCTTCATAGATTGTTGTCTCATAGACTATTCTTGATCTTAATCATGACATCATATAGATATTACTTGCTTATTGGAAAGGACACAGGAGTCATTGATTGATTCATTCATTTCTATGCCAAATTTTAAATTGAATTCAACAACAAGGTCTCTTTAGATTGATTTAGACTTCTGTGTCACTCACAACCCCTTTTTAAAATTTTAGCTCCTCGTGACATGTAGTCATTTGCAAACTGATTACTTTTCTTTCAAAGAATTGTATTGTGTGATTTGTATTATACGTGGCCTGTTTTGAGGGCCATAGGTTCCAACTTACCTGCTGTCTGTCCTCTTTTATTTCTCTCTTCACCGTGGCAATTGTCTCCGTCTGCCTGCTCTGTGTTTTTTACTTCCTGCCTCCTGTGTTCCTCTGTCTAGGTCATCAGGTAGATCCAGGAGCATGAGCAGGACTTTGAGCTGCGGGAGCAGATGTCTGGGTATAAGCGCATGCGGCGGCAGCACCAGAAGCAGCTGATCGCCCTGGAGAACAGGCTAAAGGCCGAGATGGATGAGCATAGGCTCCGGCTGCAGAAGGAATTAGAGACGCATGCGAACAACACTTACATTGAGCTGGAAAGACTGGCCAAACGGCACGCTGCTCAAACAGACAAAGAGGTAAAGCCTCTGCAGCAGGTGTCACTCATGAATGAGGTTGAAGCTAAAGAAGGACTTCATTCACCTTAAATCAGAGCATTTTTGGGTGACTATTTGAATATTTTGATGTGTTCTCACAGATGAAGTCAGTTGCAGCAGAAGAGAGAAGGATCCAGCAGCAGATTGTTGCTCAGCAAAAGAAAGAGCTGACTACTTTCTTAGAGAACCAGAAAAAGGAGTACAGGCTCTGCAAAGACAAGATCAAAGAAGTAAATATTTGAAAGAAACACAGCACAAAGTTGACGAACTTCCTCATCATATCACTTACTTATGTAACACATGGTCTCAGACAATGTGCTTCATCTTCAGAGCTTATGAAGTCTATTTCCATTGGTCTGTTATTTGTGTGCTTTTCATGTGTAAAGGAGATGAATGAAGACCCTTGCACACCCAAGGAGGAGAAGCAGGAGCGTCTGTCCAGGCACAAAGAAACAATGCAGCGCTCTCAGGCTGAGGAGGAAGCTCATCTGCTGGCCCAGCAGAGGCTGGTCTATGACCGGAGCTGCAGGGCCCTAAAACGCCGAAGTCTGGTCAGGAGGCACGAGTTCGAACAAGAGCAGCTGAGAGAGGTAGAGAGACTTCATGACGTTATATAAAGTTATGTGTCATCTGACTGTAAAAACAATCGCAAAAGTCTGATGGGTTAATTATTTGTGTATCAAGTGTCAAATGCATAATTCCCATTGCAGTTTTAAAAAATTCCCGCGATTTTCCTACAAAAAGGTGAAATGCATTGCAGCAACTACACGCTCCTGAGCATTCATGTGAGAATTAAAGCTCCACTTCTTCTTCTTTTGTTTTGTAGTTGGTTGGCAAACAACGAATTGGCGCATTACTGCCACCAGCTGGTCTGGAGTCTGAATCAGCATCTCTTAGACTTTAACCAGGGGGAAAAAAAATCGAATAATGAAATCATACCTATATCTTTCAATCATATGCTTCATTTCTTCAGATTTATGACAGTGTAAAATAACATGCTCTCTTGTTTCATCATGCACACAGTGTTCACATTTTCCTGTGTTGTGTTTATTTAATCTGAAAAATGAGCCGTTAAGTCCAGTTTACCCAAATCTGAGTTGTGAGAGCAGACTTCATCTCCGCTATTCCTTCTTGCATATCTCATTTCTCCTACTTTCCTTTCAGTTCTATAGAACCACTGTCCATTTCCCCCGCCTCCAACGTATGGCAATTTTTGCTAGTTCCTGCAATTTTACAGCAAAAAAAAAAAAAATCACATAAAAACTCTCCAAATTGCAGCACATTTTTTGAGAAACCCCTCAGAAAATCGGAAAACATTTTGGACAGCAAAAATCACAAAAAAAAAAACAAAACCAAAAAACAACCCCAAAACAAAACAAAATCTGTGAGATCCTGAAGGGACTTACACAATACAGACAATACAATCCTCCCACTGGGAAGCTGGAACCAAACCAAGGTTTGGGAATTTTGCTTGTGCAAAGCTACACTTCCAAACTATGATATGGTTTGAACAAGACGATAAACATGGTTGCCTTTAGGACAACCTTCAGTGTGCCGAATAAAGGTCATAGCTCATACCCAATAAAACATTTAAAATGTTGAAGTCATAAATCCTATAGTCTGATCAATCTGATAGCGACATTACATGAAACATTGGTACGCAGACTGAACTAAAACAGATTTTTCCCTCTTGTAAGCTTTCACGGAGATGGGAGCAAAGATGTGAATTGAACTGATCATGAAATGAGGTTTTAAAGTTGTATGTCATCTGCATATGTGTATAACAGGCCATGTTACAAATAACGAGTATGTCAAGTTAAGAGGATCAGAATTAACCAGCGCAACCTGTTCAGTGAAATGACATTATGACAAACTTCTTCTCCAGGAGTTGAACAAGAAGAGGACCCAGAAGGAGATGGAACATGCCCTAATGATCCGGCAGGACGAGTCCACCCAGGATTTGGAGCGCAGGCAGCTGCAGATGCTGCAGAAGCTGCGTGTTGAGCTCATGCGGCTGCAGCACCAGACAGAGCTTGAAAACCAGGAGGAGTACAACGGCCGGCGGCAGAGAGAACTACACAGGAAACACAGTCTGGAGCAGCGGCAGCAGCCCAGAAACCTAAAGGTACCTGGAACATTTTATTTGCTGCTGTAATGTAAGCGGATATTTAACATCTTGATGTCTAGTTAGCTACATTTCAAGACTTTTCCTTTAAAGGAAAGTGACGTGGTTCATGATAAAAGGATTACTGGCCGTGTTTAAAATGACAGCTCCGCAGGTAATTAACATCTGTATAATTTTTCAGTTTTGATATTTGATCAAATTAAAATCTGCGTGGTATTTTCATTTTAAATTTACAAATAAAAAAGTAAAAAAGATGTACGACATTGCCACGAGAACCGTTTCTTACGAAACATTGCAGTGATACTGTTGTCAAATTTACACTTATCTATTAATTGACAGCATTTTTTTTTCTTTTGAGCTACAGTGTAGTGAAGAAGTGAATGCTGATGTATTCAAAATTAAATGCTCTAGGGCACGCTAAAGAAATCAATTCCTTAATGATTCAATTATTAATACCACTTTAAAATGATTCACTCCACTCTGAAGGTGCATATGATAAATAAATAAAACAAATTAAGATTAAGAGATTAAGAGTTTATGTCCACTGTTTTTAATTATATTTTACATCCATCTCAAAATGAGCCAGCATCAAAAACTGTTGGACCTTTGATTAATCTACAGTTAGAGTTTGACCTGAGGAAAGAGGAAACAAACCTTTTTTTTTTTATCCATTTTAACCCTCACAGACACTGGAGATGCAGATCAAGAAACAGTTCCAGGATACTTGCAAGGTGCAGAACAAACAGTACAAAGCTCTAAGGAACCATCAGCTGGAGGTCTCCCCCAAAGGTGACCACAAAACCATCCTGAAGAGCCTGAAAGAGGAGCAAACGCGCAAGCTGGCTGTGCTGGCTGAACAGTACGAGCAGAGCATCAACGAAATGATGGCTTCACAAGCGGTACGAGGACCCTGAAGCATCACAATTGTCACGGTTGCAAAAGTGGACCTTATTCATCATTTGTATGTTTTATATTCATTTGCTCTTCAGAACAAGGGAATGGGAGCAGTTACTATATGAGCATCAGTTTTTTTTCCAATGTCATCATGCCTTTGGAAATGGTAGACTTGATTAAAGCTAAAGGTTCGTTAAATGCTGTTGGCCTGTGACAAATGAGGCCTAACCCAGGCTTGTTGCTAATGTGGTTGTGACCACCTCTGTCTCGATGGGTTTGTAGATGCGATTAGAAGCAGAGCAGGAAACAGAGTGCCAAGCTCTGAAGCAGCAGCTGAAGCAAGAGATGGAACTCCTGGACGCCTACCAGAGAAAAACCAAGTCACAGATGGAGACACAACATGAACGAGAGCAGCAGAAACTTGAGCAGAAGGTCTCCATACGCAGAGCGCACCTTGAACAGAAGGTAGGTTTAGGATGGAAGCTATTAAAATGATTTGATATCAATACAGCAAATGATCCAAACTGGACAAAAAATGACCACAGCATAGGTAGAACAGGTGTATGAATGGGCAGAAGGAGACATATTATTATTATTATGGTAGCTGTTGCAGATGTTAGTGCCCCCTAGAGGCTACAATGTTTATTACAACTGTAAATATAAAACTGGGGGGAGTGAACAACAAACTTTTAGGTCAGGTGGCTCATTAATTCTGAACTGAGCACAGTTCCAATGAATTGACACTTTTTGCAGTTGGGGAAGTGATTTAGAGGTCACGCCAGCTCCTAGTGCTTGGTTTGGATCTCCGCATAGGTGGAAATAAAAGATAGATGACATAGATGACAACAGAGCCTTACAGTCCCTCGAGCAGCAGAAAAGTGAATGAAGAAAGACTCCAGGGAATAAAAAACAGAGTATTCTAAACTAGCAGGAAACAGGGATGACAATCAGCTAACTTAAACAATAAATAAATACAAAACCTTTGTTGAGGATACATCTATAAAATCTTATAACTCCCGGGTTTCCACATTTTGAGCATAAATAAACACATAGGATACTGCCAATGAGCCTCTTGTTTGAACACTTCTTTGATCAAGACTGAAAAAGTTGCAGCAACAATAAGATGGTTTGCCAAGAAATGTCATTTAGACATTTGTGGACGAAACCTGATTCTCTGCTTTTTCATGTAGCACTACCAGCCGGTTGATGCAGATGTTAGCACGCTAAACTAAGTTGCTGAACAAGATAATCGGAATGTATATTGATTATCTGCACTTAGCATCAAGTATAGTGACAAAATCTCGAAATGAGGATTGAAGTAGTACAGTTGGGAGTAAGATTCATCGTACAGGATCCATGAATATACAGATCGCATGTCATGACATCTTGTTTTAATCTTAGCAGTGGCCAAGCCCAAGGTCAAAAAGTCATGGTGTTCACGTAATGTGATAACTACCATCCAGTTTCTCAACTGCAGATTGAAGAGGAACTGGCTGCACTTCAGAAGGAGCGTACTGAAAGGATCAAGCACTTGTTGGAACGTCAGGACAGAGAAATTATCGCTTTTGACACAGAAAGTAGAAGTCTCGGCTTTGGAAGCCTGGGATCTCTGGACTTCCCCAAAGAAGATAACAGATGAAAGTGGACTTATCTTTAGAGGACAACATATCTGTGCCCTTTTCATGTCCACTCGACTGTTTGTCACATCACAGTGGCAAAGCTGGATAACTCTCTCTATTGCTTTTCTTCTCTCTTAGATATTGCATCTTTGAATGGAGGTGTTACATGCAATGAGAACTTCTTTTGTGAAACTTGAAAGGGGGAAAGTAAAACAAAAGAATCTACAACAACATGTCAATAAAAATCAAACCTAGTCAGTGTAACTCAAAATGTATGTGTTAAAAATAACAGACTCTTTCCTCCATGTCATTTCCTCCTTCTGGTATGAAATGAATAAATCAGGAAATTTTAGTAAAATGGGCACTTTGATATGTTTAAGTAGAAACTCATCATTTTCATATGATGCTTAATGTGTGTATTACATGGAGGGACATTGTGGAATGTGAGCTGCGGACTCGCCCGTGGCGTTAAGCTGCTTTGTCTTTTTTTTATTATTATTATTATAAGTTTTGTTTCATTTTGTTCTATTTATTTGATTTTGTTTTATGCTCTGAATGTGAATATTACTGTATGGGGTCACTGGATAAAGTCAGAGTTTATTCATTTTTTTATTTTTCTTTTGGTCATACTTCCATATCGTGCTTATGCATACAGTATACTGTGGTCCCTCACTTTTCTAGGCAGTAACAGTTCTTACCTTTTCTTTTATTTGATATGTAGGATCAATTGGCATTAGCTTGATCAACCCGTTTATCTTATCACAATTCAAGATCCCACTTGGTAAAATTGCTTATTATTGCATGCACTTTAAGGACAAATTCAGGTTGTGAAGTGAAGCATGAATCTGTCAGAGATTTTAGCTGTTTGTAAATAAAAGTGGTCATAGCATTTTTTTGTTCTAAGCCTATGGATACTGAACATAAGCGCCATATTTGATATGATAATTTCACAAATGCCTTTATTTAAGTTGTGCCTGAAGCAGATTTTAGTTACGTGTTTGTTATATCTATATTTTATTTACTGAAGCCGGCACCATATTGTTTTGGTTTCATCTCAACTTGTGAATCATTTAATGTTCACTTATCAAAGTTCTTGTAAAGGAAAATGGTGAGAATTGTGCTGTATAACTTTTGATATGAATATTTGTACATGAGATATAGCTAGAACATACAGAGACACTGGTCTATTACTGATAACGGAGCTTAATGATAAAGATTTTTGCTTCATTTTTGTTTTATAATATAGAGATATGATCATACGATAGCTCAATATATTGCTAATTGAAATCACTAGACTCTCAGATTGTATAAATGCTGGTGAATGGAACCACAGACTTCTTACAATATCATTCTGATGATCTTTTAATGATCAGCGGTTCTACAAAAACAAAACAACTTGTGGGTCCAGATTGCATTTAAGTGATTAGTGTCTAATGATCAGATTTGCGTATTTTTTTGCCATGTTCATTATGGTCATTGAACAGGTTGCACAATGTTTCCATTTATACTGAATGGAAAGATAATTGTTTGGTGCTTGATTTCTAATACCACCTTTAGCCTTGTAGTTTTTTGTCTCGGAGAGACAATTGATTTTTACAAAATGTAAACATGAAGCATTTTGAAACCCCTCTGAGTCAAAACTCTACTAAATTTTTCAGACACTCATGACATATTTAGAGTACCCCATGCAGTGAAACCCCCTAAAAATGAAGTATATGTATGGAAAAATAAACACTATTTTATCTTGGGTCAGTTTTTGAAACATTGTTTAATGTGGTGGACTTGAATGCAGCACTGTTGTGTTTGACGGTATGTCATGACCCGTTTGTTTTTCATTTCAGAGCCACAACTTGTATTAATGTTCAGTTGTGTTCAGAAAGGTGGAAGATATCCCCTGAATCAAGTATTTTAAATGGAGGTATACAATGACATTGATGGCAAAAGAAGTTACACTCTTGTTTTACACGGAGAAACTTAAATTCTGAATTTGTTATGCTTAACTAGGGTGTGTTCTGAAGTTGAATGGCTCCTCTAGATTTTTCAGCCTTTTACATTTTCACAAAGTTTCTGAAATTTGATGAAAATTTTTCTCATATGCAGTAAGGCCATTTGTCTGGTCACATGTAACTGAAGCCTTTTGGACAAATGGTTCCATACAAAAGTGCTACTGGGGTGCTTCAATAAGGTTTGCCTGAGGGCTTCAGAACAGTTATGAACCTTACAATTTGTGTGAATTTTAAGTTACTAGAAAGATGTATTTAGTTAGATTAAAGGGGACTTTCCTAAACAACCTTATTCACCATTTCCTGTGCAGTCAAAAAACAAAATAAAAGAGATTCTGTTGAAAAAAAAAAAAAAAAGAAATGGTCTCAACATCCTGCATCGTATGACAGTGCGTTTCAGAATGTTTGTTATTGCGTTTCCTTGTAATGCTTTCTTATGTGGTTTAGGTATTCTCACTTTGGCTTTTCTTTGGCGCATAGCACCTGCAATGACCTGCATTGTTTCAAAGGCTGTTTTTCTCTTATTATTCACTGCACATCCATCAACACACATGCAGGTCAAAGATAAACAAAAAAAAAACAGAACTTTGAAAAGGGAACAAGTGGTGAGAGGGAAGTTAAGCACCCAGTGTTTTTGAAGCCTTCTTACATTTTAGGGTAAATGTGCTTGGTTGGGTGTTGATTGGGGTTTTTTATGGTATGCCTTTACTGTATATACAGGCAGGAGTCCAACTGTAGTTTCTATGAAATGTCAATGTTTATGGCACCATCTGCAACAGTTGCCTGCTCCACCACAACCCCTCTATTATCCCCTGGGGCAACTGGAAAGCACCGAGAATAGTTGGCAAGTGGTTCGGCTTTACCTGAAATAGTGCTGACAGGACTGTGGTGTGTTGAGTTCCCCCTGTCGTTTCTCAAGTAGACAGCAGTTTGACAACAATACAACATCAAACATGGATACTTGAAACTAAGATGTGAATAACCACAAAAGAAAGAATGAAAATCACCTCAGCTGTTGAACTTTACCTTTCTGCTCCCATGCATAGCAGTGTTTTCCTGACCTGCAGCCTGACCCCTCCTCAACCCTGTGACATCTGACTAAACAGACCAATGAGTGTATCAAGCAGAAGTGACCACATTCATTGAAGTTAGTGATGATGGTTGTGACGATGATGAGGTTAGACAACACATGAAAAAACCCAGTTTGCGTTATTTTCATCTTTTACACACTCCTCCAGTTCCTCCTACATTCTGGCCAAACCAATGATGTGCCTGTAAGATGTCACAATGAAATCATCCCTACGAACTATGAGCCCAGTCGGTCAAGCATCAAGCTGACCGACTGACACTTTGCATCCTTCAGCCAGCGGGAGCCTCCCATTTACGCACATGTAAAAATGTGTGATTGAGAAATGCATTTCCTGATTGCTGTGCTGTTGTTGTAATATCTGAATTATGCTGATGAGAAATCCAAAACTAAATGGCATTTGGATTTAAATACATTTTACAGGTTTATATTTTTATATACAGTGCATGAGAAGCATCACTATTGTGCAGTGCTGTTCTCACTTACTTTTTGGTTCCCACTAAGTTCTCACCTTCTCACTGACACTCTCTAGGGGGCAGTAAAAAGGCATCTCAGTGAATTGTGTCAAAGGGGAGGCTGATCCCAGCAATTCAATTATATTCACAAACATTTGACACTGTTTCTAAATTCAGCAGGTTTATTTCCCTCGAGCAATTTAAATACATCAGATACATGAATATTACTTTATGCAAAAATGACAAGTGCTGTTACATGCCTTTTTTTTGTCATGGTCAGACATGTAACAATAATAAGACAATGCCCATACATGTCTGCTCTGTGCACAGGCGTGTAGGGGCACTGCACAGTGCAGAAAAAAAAAAAAAAAAAATGCACATCTGAAAAGAAGGAGGAAATTCTGGGAAATTTGGTTGCCTCACAAAGTGCACGTCATTTCCTCCTATGACAAATGTGTGGTTTCTGTCTTTTAAAAAAGTTTTTCAGCAGTGTGATTATGACAAGTCTGCGCAATTTGCCTGCGATACTGAGTGGACAATGAATGGTCATGTGAAGAGCATGTATTTTCAACAGTTTATGCAACTAGCAACAAGTAAGTTTACTATTTTTTTTATTTTCCTATTGTAACATCAACAGAACTATTAAACACAATGGCATCTTTTCTTGACATTTTGCATCCTGTTGCTGTAGACTGTTTTTGGTGCTTTACAGCTGCTGCTGTTAGACTGACAAGTTTCAGATTCCAAGTCCTTCAGTATATATATATATATATATATATATATATATATATATATTGGAGTTTTGTATTTGCATCAGTAAATTTAATGGGTTTTTCAAAGTTTTGGATAATCTGGCCAATGTCTAAAGAGAATGATCACATTAACCTGCTCTGTAAATTTAAATGGCTCCTAGACAATCTATTTTTAGTTCTGCTACTCGCCTCTTGTGGCTTTAAAATGCAGTTCTCCTTATTTATGTTATGTAGGATAACTGACGGAGCAATTTCTTTCTCCTCAGCTTTGCTCACTGTCCTGCTGCTTATGGCTGTTGATTCAACCAGAACTGTGGCAGCGAGCAGAAACCAGGAGTGTGGGAATTCTCTGCAACAGACTCTGAAGCTCACCAGACTTACACAGAAAGAATCTGTTGACTTAATCAAAACATATGTGAGTACAGACATAGAGAGCTGTTCCTTGCTGGCTTGAATCCCCATATGCTAGTTTAGTGTTAACCATAATATATGCTGACATTACATAACACAAAAGTTGTGTGGCTTAAATACATCTGATTATTTTTGTATTCCTCTTTTGCAGAAAGCATCTCAAGGAGAAATGTCAGAGCTCCTCTGCAAGGTGTCAGTAAACAACGTCCCTGATCCCAACATCTCTGGCCTGGAGCCCTCAGAGAGGATTGCAAGCATCTACATCCATCTCCAAGCCTTCCTCCCACATTTCAAGCGGGTGTATGAGCAGCAGACGGACTTACAGTTGCCCACCAGCCCACTGCTAACTGAGCTCACCCGTGTCAGCGCTCGCAGCAGGAACCTGGCCGCTCTTGTAAACAGCTTTTATCAGAGCATCTTCCCAAACCTGCCTCTACCAGAGCCAGCAGGGGGCGCGACGACGCTACCACCGCCCCAGAACATCTTCCAGCAGAAGGTCTATGGCTGTGTGGTCCTGAAGACCTACAAAGAGTTCCTGTCAAATGTCTCCAGAGAGCTGAGAACTATAAAAAGCAAAGTGTGCAGGAGGAGGACACAAATAAACATCCTTCTTCTGAGGATGCCCCGACACTGACCTTGAACAGACAGTCAGACAATACTTAAACTGAGTTGTTATAAAGACTGAAAAAGAAAAGTAAATTTGAAGATGGCTGGTACATCAGTGTAATGGAGCCTATTTATGGTATTTAATATTTATTTTATTATGTTTCTGGGAAAAATGCTGTCAAAAGATGAAGCGTGTCGATATTATCTTGATGCAACTTATGTATATTTAATATATCTGTTATGTGAGGTTCTATTTTCCTGATGTAAACTTATTTACTGTGTACAGAATTATTAAAAGATACTTTCTAACAATGTATATTTGATGCTTTTGATTTCTCTGCGTGTTGCATCAGTAATTTCGAACCACTGAGCAGACCATTATGCCTCAATTTAAGTAACAATCCACCTGTTTCTAGACAAAAACAGCATAATTTTGAAGCATCATGTGCTGTTTTCTGCACAGAATCAGTCCATCAAGAGGAGTTAAAAGAAAATCAGGAAGCTTCTGAGACGCTGACTGAGCTTATATCAGCTTGGAATGACGCATGTGTTCAACACAAGGCTGCATCAGATAGGAAAGATTTCATGACTGGCGGGCTGTCTGGCTGGTCACAAGGTGTGGGTGGGTGTGGGTGGGTGTGGGTCAGATAACTGTATCCTAACAATCTCCACAGTTGTTGCATTAAATAGATGGAGATGCAAGTGTGTCAAGTTGTCGACCTTTTTTCTAACTGATGAATTATAGCATTTCATGCAAAATGCTCATCTATACATACATGTACACAGTCACAAATCACCATAATTGTTGAAATGAAGTAATTCTTAACTAAACTTTCCTCAGATCACAAGCTATCAGGAAACTGGAAGTAGATGGGGGATTCACTCTAGGTCATGAATCAAGTTCCTTGTTATAACTCTGTTTTATTTAAAGCACAAACTCAGAGGGTACCTCAGGACAACAGCAATTCTTCTGTCTACATCATTTATACATTTTCACTACCCACTCAATGGTGTACACACCCTGAAATTGGTGAAGTCAGAGCAAGTATTTCTGAAAATGCAGACACACCCTAAAGTGCTCAATCGCAACTATAAAACACTTCTTTTCTTGTGAAATAAGAAAAAAGATAACCTGTACACAATATCGAGAGCAACACAGGGAAAAACATATAAAGTCTGACAAAACTGGACCGACTGAATCCAGGATCATTTGCAACTGCTGTAAGCACCGACCCAAATGTCATCGATAACGGCTACCGACTTTTGAGGTTCACAAGTGATGAACACAAGTACTGACAATCAAAGCTGCTATTACGGAATATGTCATAGTTAATCGAAAAAAAGAAAAAAAAAGACAGCTGAAAAGCTTAAATGACATGTCATGTACTACAGAAGTGATAAATATATTAATTTAAATTGATGACAACAACCATAAAAATGACCAAACGTACCCCATTGAAAAGCACTCCATCATACATTTTACATCATCTGAAGCAGCATAAAAATGTCATTGATGAATCAGGTGCACATTCATTATCATTTAGCATGCTTTATAAAGTGTGACCTGTGGATGGCAGTATACCCCCACCCCCCCCATCCAGGATGTATACAAGAGTTGCAGTGCGTCATAAGTGTTGCATTAACAGTCTATCACAAATCATTCGCAGGGAAGGTTTAAAAGTTGAGTGAATGTTTAAATCCAACATATAATTCAGATTCGGTGCCAGACAACATAAGCAACGCCATAAGCTGTGAATTCGATAAAAACTCATGACTGCTGTCTTTAATTGGGAAAATATTTCTGTTTAAGAGTCAGTGCAGGTCAGGATAAACAATCTGAGTAGAACAGCAGCTTTACATTAAATCAATATTTAAGATTGGGGATATGCCCATTTATAACACACTCTGATTTTGCCTTCTGAAAGATCTACATGATATTAGTGTTCTTCATTTTCCTCCAAAAAAGTGAAAAATATGGGGCTAAAAATTATTTAAAAGCTATAATATAATATTTTTGTTCACACTTTTGTTCTATATGTTGGAATAAAACAAACGTGGTTTTACATAAAACTTTCAACTATCAAGCATCACTGTTTCATGATTTTATACTAAATAATCAATCACTGCTCATGAAGATAACTAACAAAATGATCTGTACCCATATTCTCCAAGACAAATCATGTTTTGACTTCTCTGCCAAGAGAAGTTGCCAAATTAAAAAAATATTGTGTTGAGATCATATAACACAGAGCACACAATTAACTTATTTCCAGAAGTCATTCATTCTCTAAAAGGTGCATTGACTTTTCGGACAAAGTGTGGTGAAACCTGCTGAATGCTTGAAATTGAAAACTCGATGTAAATCGAACTGCATTTATTGCCGTCCATCAGTTTTGATTTGACTGGAATGACACCATAATTCAAGTTACAGTACTTCACTGCCTTTTATGAAATTAGAACGAATCTGATTCTGCCTTTAAGCATTTCATCTCGCATGACACTCCCATTTCCTTTTTATCAGAAATGCACATTGTGAACTAAAGTCAGACCTCTTTTATTGTGCAAATGTGGTGTGCTGAGCATGCATCATGTCGAATACGCTTAAGTGTTCGTTTGAAGGTGGCAAACCTGTATATACCTGATTATTGAGAGTTATTGATTTATAGCATTAACGTTTGCAAAGGTCCATCTAACATTTGTATTTGCATGCATAGTCATACTGTCTGTTATTGCAGACATGGACATTTGATTATTGCTATGTCAAACTGCTAACAGTCTGATTATTATTTCACTGAAAATTCAATATTATGGCTCACTGTCTAATTAACTACTCCTTAACATACACAATATAAATATTTTCTATGGATTTGCATAGGTATTCAATAAGTAAGGCATATAGTTAATGCAAGCCGCAAAGGTGCAGGTAGGAAACAAGCGACAGTTGCTCTTATAATCAAACCAATAATATGCGTCCTTAGATTCTTTCCCAAGCTGCTGAATAGTTTAACCAACCTCACTTACACATACTTGCTGTGTCCATGTTCAAGAAGCGAATGTTCATTTTTGATTCAATTTCAAAGCCATCCAGCAACTGCAAAAGAGTTTTACATACATTAAAACTGTATCTCCTTCCAACTTCTTTCACTTCTTTCATCCCCATCAACTATATCTGTATATTTATAAGCACTTTCAAACTATGCAAATTAGCTAAAAATGCAGGTATAGCAAATACAGAGAGTATATTATTGTGTGCATTCTGTATACTAACCTTGAGGAAATGCTCAAATGTGATTCCCTCATAGAATTCATCAGGTTCCTGTGCATGAAAATGTGGGGTTAATGACACTGTCCTGAAAGAGCAGTGATTCAAACTGGAAGTTTGCGGTATTGTAGCTGACATACCATGTGTCCCATAGAAATACTAGCCACCTCCAACATGGCAGCATCAGCAATACTTTTGGCTGTTTCCTTCCCCAGCGCACCGCTGCGAGACAGCAATTCCTCCACCACCTGGACAGAGATGAACAACAGCTGAATTGTAATAGTATTTGACCAATGACTACAAGATCCAAATCCCTGACCTCCAGAGGCTCCAGGAAATAACATGCCTCTTCCCTTCTCTCATTATCTGGCCATTTAGTGTTTTGCAGGAAGACAGCTGATTCTAAATTGGTAGAGTAAGAGATGCCCAAAAACCAACAGCAGAGTGATACCTATGACTTTGTTCTACGCATTTTTTACCGTCTTCAAAATTCATCGGAAAATGGTTGAAAGACACTGATGAACACAGTTGCAGATTTGCAGTAAACACATATGACAAGCTCATAATGACCTAAGATGATTTCACATCATCCATCAGGTTTCTGTCTTGTTTTTTTGCTGATAGAAGCAAGTAGAGTCTTACATGTCTATATTCCTCGAGGGTTATTGTCCCATCATTGTCTGTGTCATGCATGTTGAATAAAACTGCAGAAAAGAACACAACTGTTAGTTCAATAAAAGCCTTGGCCTCAGTCACACACAATGTCATGAATTTGATCTGCTTTCACACACATCTCAGTTTCTCCCTCCTAATGCCTTCACGCTGTTCCTCTGTAAAGTGCATTGATGGAGGCCTGAAATGGGACATGACCACAAGGAACTCCTCAAAGCTGATCTCCTCAACGGACCCCTCGCCATTCTGACGATAGTTCCTGTCGTGTAATGCATGAAGACCAAATTAAAATCCATTAAATAGGCTATTCCTAAATTAAATCCAACAACAGGTGGGATCACAATCTAACTGGGTGTGATATTTTGAACTTTCAAACTAAAGACATTTCCACTGCACCTTTTGTCAAAGAAAGCCCCGATGATCTGTGCACGGATGGGGTTGCATGCGAGATCTGGGATTTTGTCAAAGTGGTCTCTCCTGAGGATGTAAAGAGGATTTAAAGGCATGGCATGGCAGGAGTTGATACAATTACTATCCCAACTGTCACACCAACTGGAAGCCAGTTCAGCAAGTGTCCAGGCATGAAAACAAAAAGTTAGCAAGGCGCCAAGCTTAGAGTTTAATGAAAGCAATTTGTCACACAATTTGTGGAAACTGGAAGCTGACTGAATTTATGAATTGGGACTTTTTTTTTTCCAAAATAAATTACTGCAAAGTACTACAAAGATCAATATTAAGAACAACTTACCTTAGAGTTTCTTCATTGTGGCTCAACTGTTTGAATCTTTTATGTAGGACTGCAATCTGCTCAAAAGAAACTGAGAACAGACAGGGAGCAAACTAAGGGCCTGAGGTCAAATTATGTGCATGAAATAAATGGCATAGTGTCAAAAAACTATGCATCAACATTACAGTATCAGACATTTTCAGCTAGGAACTTATTTGTTGGGAATGTGAAAGCAACAGCTGTTTTGTGCCCCACAAGGTTTACTGGAGGCTTCTAAGGCAATACATTTGGATATGCAAAAACAGAGGAGGAGTTTGGTGCTGTCTGTTTCCATGCAACTATCACACACAGTGAAACCTAACACTCCTATTATTCCTCAGTTATTCATTGTTCCTGCCCCAGACAGGCTGGTTTGACTTAAACACGCACAAAACGAATCAATTCATTGGTTAACACACAGAATAAGACTGAATCAAATTTCAATTTCCAACACACAGCCAATAAGCCTGAGTGGCGCAGAAACACTAACAGCAGCTACTCACAGCCCGTCTTCTCAGCCAGGTCAGTGTATTCTGGTTGAGCGGATGCGGACTGCAGTGCACCCATTCCTCCAAAGCGTCCAGACCCCCGACACACACACAGATACGAGCCCAGTCCGAACCGGGAGGTGATCCGGATCTCAGAGGATCATGTTTGGGAGCCGTCCATCTCCACCTGCAGCTTCACCTCCTCCGTCATGCGCTGTCGCAACTTCCGCACCTACCGTCCTGATGACGACAGCACTTTCAGGAACAACAGGCGGCAGGTTGAATTATTTATTCAGACCCTTTTCCTTTATTAATAATACTCAGGCTGTCCTGTATAACGTTGGCTCTGACCGGTTTATTTACTGTCCATGCGGGATGGATGGAGACAGGAGGCGGCGGCTGGGTACACAAATCATTCTTAAATTTCACTATACAGATTCAAAGAGGGGAGATATATTGTCTCCAACTGTGCAAAACATGAAATAATTTAATTATTATTTCACTATGATATACGATGAGCTCAATGTGCTGATACAACTTTACTGAAACTACTACAATGATTAAGATACACTGATGTGAAATCCTGAAACTCATAGAGTTAAATTTGACATAATTGTGTGACCATAAAAAAATACATGTCCATAAAATAATTTTAGTTTAGTGTCCCTGTTGTCTCTGAAGCTGACATGGACAAAAGCCCCAGAACGTCCATTGAATTTTATGTTCAAATCAAGAATGAACTTTGAAACTCAAATATCATGTAGTGTGTATTGGAGCCTGGAGGTTAAAATATTCTTACATCTTACAGGAGGTTAAAATATTTGTAGCAGTGATCGGAACTGGATTGTGCTTTAGTTGGAAATTCAAACTTCTGACCTCCACGTGCAGGTTTGTCATCTGCCTGACCTGAACTAGACAGCCTGCAGCCGCTGAGAGACCAGAAGGACTCCCTCCTCTCAGACTGTCGTTAAGGGTGTGGCTGGGAGTCAAAAATGTTTGAACACCAGAAACCACACACAATCAGCACCTGTTTTCTTTGAGTTAATGATAACAGCGTGAACTCCCAAAACTCAAGTTTTCTCATCAACATCTCCTGCCTGAGGATCTTAAATGAATTCTAATGTCTTTTTTGTACAATTAATTTGTAAAACGTGGCATCACTTAACAATATCTAAAGCTTGTTCTGTTTTTTATACATATGAAAACTTAAATAAACTCATAGAGGTTGTATAAAACCAGAAGTGCTAACATACACCACATGGTGGTAGTGTTTTATCAACAATTGGTTGAACACAAAGAACCAGTTATTCACGATCTGCTTTGTTTTCAAGAGAAGAAAAAACATATACTGTATATATGATGTGTGTTTATTTATTTCATAGCGTGATAACACTCAGTCACTTCAGGGTAGCATTTATGGCTCCACATCATGTCATCACTTTACATTAACTGTGGTGAACATGTTGTTAACCGCAGAGTTGTCATTTTTAGTATTGTATCAACAAATTATACCCTGCCACTCTTCCTCCTCATTCTTTGTAAGACATTGTGTGGCTTCTTGTCAAACTGTAATGAGCTGATCCCAATCCACTCTATTTCACAGCTGTTGCCAAAGCTGTCAAGCCCCATAATTTGTAATTGGTGCATCCTCCAGTCATGAGGACTAGCTGTCTGTGCTAATGGTGAGGCAAAAGGCATCATAAGGAAAACACAAAAATATGTCCTCCTATGCTTAATTTTTAATCCAGTTTCCACCCACTCAGACACATTTATGCGCTCGGGTCCACCTCTGAAAATCTTTATTAATATTTCTTCCAGGTAGCAGATTGTACCACAAATTGGCCCAAAAGGATTAAGTCCAGGCTCAAATGTATGTAACTTTCTAACTTTCCTCTGCAATACTATGATATATTCAACCTTTAGGATGTACTTGAATTGTCACTTTTTAAGATTAAGGACGCAGCAGATTTAGTCATTTTCCTGTCTACTTAAACACTCTATCTAGGAACTAAGAAAGCTCCATTAGGATGCTTGTCAATTACAAATTATAAATTCATGTGCAGTGACAGAACACCATCAGCACTGGGAAGCTTCCTCTGACACTTTCTATGTGTTTTGAAAAACCTTAGTTAATTAAGGGTTCCCCCTCAAGCAATAACCATCCACTTGTGTGAGCTTATTTTTTGTTCTATGTGTCAAGATTGTGCGACTCTGATGAAATGCAGCCTTTGTCAAAGCATTAGTCCTAGTACCATGGTCAGATCAATCAGTGTGAGGGCCCCAGGGTAATAATTTGTTGCCAGGCCCCTATTTTCCACACTTCCTCTACATCCTATACATCCAAACCTTACACCAACAATTCCTCCTGCACTGGCTCACCACTCGGCTTCATGTTTTCTGTGTGCCATTCCTTTGCCAGTGCCATTGACGGACCTTTAATTTTGCAGCATAATAGATCAGACCAATATGCAAAAATTACATTTTGCATCACTTCACAGCACGTCTTTGTTGATGTTGTACTTAAGCAATGCAATTGAAAATTCAAATCAACCAAATTACATATAAATGGATGAACTGAGGGTCTGTGAGTCTGTGGCTCAGTGGCAGTTGCCTATTTTGACAATCCGGCAACGAAGCAATGAAGCGAAAAATAATATTTTATTATTAACTGTGAACCAAATGCAACGTACTAAGACAAAGTTCATAATCTGTATTGTTGACAGGAATATGATTTAACAGGAATCTTCCCAACTATTTTCTATGAAAATAAATAAATCAAAAAGAAACTATTTAGACCAGTATAATTAGGTGTAATCCTCTGGCCGCTGGTAACTCAGAATAAAAGAGGATTATTGTGGGTAAAGATCTCGACCAAATCATATCATGTATATTCATTTTCCCTCTGCAGGGGAATTGATGTATCGAGTAGTGCACAATCAATCTGGTCGGAAAAACAATACATTTTTAGTCTCTGTCCTTGAAATGTTCTTTCTCGTAAAATTGTCTCACTTCCGACAAGTTGTATTTGTGTGTGTTGCAACTATTACTGAGTGCACTACGTTTGATGGCTGGGAACTGATTTGAATAAAGTCTCTGCTTCAGAGAAAGGGCGGAGAGAAAATAAGGAGGTGCCTGTTAAACATGGAGACAAAAAGGGGTGGAAAAGCATGGCCAAGGAGAGAGGGCAGCCTGAACCTGTTTTGCATGCACAGGGGCTTCTGTGGGAGAAGGGTTTGACAGGGCGCCGCAGTGCTGCCTCCAGCTCTCAGACAACAGCTGCTCAGAAAGAGGAGACGTCCTGAGGGTGCTGCGACATGTCTCGCTCTCTCCCCATCTCTCTTTTCACCTGTCTGCCTCTTCCTTTCAGCAAGCAGATATACGCCAGACACGTGCACCTCGACTTCCCTACATTGGCACATGCACACGCACACACACACAGACACACAGATCTTTCACACACACGCACTCACATGGGAGCATGTGGGTTGTGAGATTCATAAGAAATTGGCAGGTTGTGTCTCCTCAAACTAAACACTTAAAATAGCCCAGGTACAGCTAACGTTTGATGGATTCAGTCGTTTGTTCTGTTTCCTTGGAAAGATGCTTATGAAGAAAAATTACCAGCAGTTTGGTGGAAATTAAAACATTCTCCCTTTTTACTGCTTTCAAAGACGCTGATGACAGAAGCATGAGATGGCAAGCCTTTCTATTAACATCAAAAACACATTTAAAAGAATTTTGCTTTGGTGTAATTGGGTCACTTATGAAATTAGCACAATAACTTTTGATGCATTTCCTTATGCAGAGAGAAAAAAATCCAGCATATAATGAGCAATTTTATTCACCACACACAGCGGCTGTCTGTTTTTATTATCACCACTACTTTTCACAAGACTAATGAATTATATCTCACAGTAACACTGGAGATTGTTTGATGTGACAGTGCACATATTTTATGATTGATGAGACATTTTCTTTCGCAGGCAAAACCCCCATTAAAGACAGAATATCGTTCATGGTAAAGTATTAGTCTGTTTCCAACAGAAGTTCTCGGTCTCACATGAAAACTTAAAGGAACAGTTAATTATAAATTAATGCCAGTTAATTCATCCAAATGAGCTCATGACAAATTCATAAATGGTCAACCACATTTATGAGCCATGCTATAAATTAAAAGAAATGGAGCTGGACTGATATCCTGAAGCCGTTTTTTTTTTTTTTTTTGGGTCCTTTTAATTACTTTCATCACTTTAGAGGTGACCCAGTTCTAAAAACAACAATAATAAAGGGCGGACAGGGTGCTGAGACAGAAAAAAATCCTGTTTCTCATGAGGAAGATACTTATTGAAAATAAATAAAAATTTGGTTAAAAAGAATATTATGATATATATGAGTGTTGGTTGGCCCATTAGTTAGCAGCATGTCCGTGTTTGTATATAATTTCAGTTATTGACACTGATTCTGGTGCAGTAAATCAGGAAGTGAATGTGGTTTGAACATAAAAGGACAAACAAACATGTCCTTTTCAGCTATTCTCCGTCTGTCAATACAGAAAAAAAGGGGATAACAGAGGCATGGACAGGACATCCTTTGATCTCCTAACAGAAAAAAAAAAAAAAATCAATTTCACTGTACAAGGAGTTCAGAGAGAGGCAAAGACAAGGCGAAGTCACGGTATAAGACAGTGTGATTGCTGAAAGCTTTAAAAGTTTGTAAGTAAACTTTAGAAACAAGTCGTTGTGTCACGATCAGGAAGAGGACATGAAATTCATTAAAACTATTTGTTTTCCAATGCTGACAAAAAACAATACTGTACAAATATGTATTCCCCAATCCCCTAATGTGTCCTTGGCCTGTTCTGTGGTATCTTTCCAGTTGGTCATGCCTCAGGGCTCCCCCAAACACAGCCTGGCATTTTCATGAGATTGCCTGAGCCACCTCAGCTTCCTTCTCACATTGTAATGGAGCAGTGGTTAAATGCTGAGGTTTCCCAGCACTACAGACAGAGGCCAGGCACCCAGCAGAGTAAGCTCATTAACGGCTTCTGTGTCTGCAGTCTCATTTTTTTTCTCGCGCTATTCAGAGTGTGACCGTAGGTGAGGAGTTGAATGAGGACTGACAGATAAATTGAGAATCCCAGGCTACTTTACACCTCAGCTGCAATTTCCAGTGGCATTCTGATGCAAAGCCTGCAAAGCAATGGCCTAACTGATCATCAAATCTCAAAATCCTTTGTAACATTTCTCTCCAATATTTCACCAGAGTTCCTCCTTTTGTGGCAGCTGCTCCCTCCTCACCTAGAATAGGATATCAAACCTTTCATTCATTCATTTATCTTCTACCTCTTATCCATTTCTGGGTGGCGGTGGTTGCTGGAGCCAATCTCAGCTCATATTGGGCGAGGGCGGGTTACACCCTGGACAGGTCACCAGTCCATCACAGGGCCAAATCAAGCCTTTCCTGCCACAAATATCTCAGACCAACACTCAAGTATTGCTGAAGCCAAAAGGAGAACATAATGCTAAGTGAGCCACATTCACATTTGTTCAGTATTAAAGTCAAAGTCAAAGTCAACTTTATTGTCAATTCCTCTGTACATACAACATACACAGAGGAGTTGAAATTATGTTTTGCTTTTTTGTCCTCCACGGAGTAACATAAAACTAAAAAAATAAACATGGAGAATATAAAAGAACGGAAAAAAAAATGTAAAAAAGAAGAGCAAAAAAAAGTACAAAATTAATTAAATATAGAGAGTTAAACATTTAAAATCTAGACTCAACATTACATATAAAGCAGCCAGAAATATTGTAATTTTGAGAAATGAATAAAGCTATGCAGAGAGTGAAAATGGAATGTGCAATTTGTGCATATTATATGGATATATTCATATAATTATTATTATATATATATATATATTATTAATTGGTAATTTTACAAATCGCTGGAAATGGATTTCAGCAGGGGTGAAAATAAACAGGCCTCTTTTTCACCGCTGGCAATTGGCTTGAATGTTGCAAGAAGATTTTATCGACTGTTTCTGTAACTAGCTAATTCTAAACACTGCGCCTGGTGGGCTTATGAATATTTCATTCACTCATTTTGAAGCAAAGACTTTTTTAACCAGCAACAGCATTTATACATACACGATAATTTGCTAAAAAAACAAAAAAACAAAGCTGAAGCTAAAGACGTATGTCATCAGGAATAGTTTGATTAGTTTACCTGTTGTCTTTTCAAACACAGGGAATGGGCAGAATTGCTGCTGCGTTACTGTGGTTAGATAACCCACACTGCAGCTGAGGTTTGAGAAGGTAAATATTCATTCATTCATCTTCTACCACTTATCTGTTCCCAGGGTCACCCTGGACAGGTCAGCAGTCCATTGCAGGGCCAACACACAGAGACAGACAGAGACCAACAACCACCCACAATTTGGACAGAGGAAACCCATGCAGGCATGGGGAGAACATGCAACAACTCTACACAGAAAGGAACCAAACCCACAACCCTCTTGCTGTGAGGCAACAGTGCTAACCACTATGGCGACGTGCCACCACAGGAAAACAAACTTCTTTAAATTCCTTGCACAGACATCACCCTCCAAATTGTCTGAGTGAGCTTATCAGTCCCCGAGAGGCTCACTCACACTGCTTTGCATGTGAAATAAAGACAAAGCTTGACAGCCCTGCCATAACTGGTGACCAAGGTAAGATCATATCTCCTTGTTAGAGAGTTTCCTGAATTTAGAGTAAGACTGATTTTTAAGTTAGATGATTTAATTTCTTACCAACTTTGCCCCCAACTTTTGAACTTGGCATGCTCTTTGAAAATATGCTGGTCATCCTGTGGCATACCCTTTAGATGGATCATCTCAAATGTTTTGTGTGAAGGGCATGCTTGCCTTGCTGTAGAGCAGACATCTCTTAGCCAGTGCATGAATGCTTTAACCTCTTATTTGTTATATAATTATTTAAATATCAAGTGCAAAAGAGTGATATTTTATACCCTATAATGTTGCGTAAGTGGCATAAAATGGAAAGTTTCCAGCAATGTCATGGTCAGGGGACAATAATATGGAAAGGTCAAATATGGAAATACAAATATCTAAATGGTTTTGTTATGAATCTTGCAGTAGACAATCTTAAAGGATTCAGTCCCATTCCTCTGACCTTACATGTAATCAAAATCTCGAGCAGAACTGCTTACAGTATGACTTCTAGGCTCTGAATGACAACAGATTAACTGTGTTTCTTTGACGTCTATTTAGGTCGAAATTCTCTAAACCATTTCTCCTTTCCTAATGACATTCTTGCTAATGATTCAACAGAGTCATTACATTTTATGCAAGTCTACAAAAACTTAAATGTAAAAAGAAGTACTTATCACAACAATCCTAGCAAGTGAAAAATATGACACACTAGAACAAATAAACTGGAATTGACGATAAGATGTGTAGCATTTTCAAGGTGAAGTAGCCAAAACAGTGGCACCTTTGATTTCAGTATTTCACTCAGGTATGCATTATGTGATAAGCATACCTTATATTTTGGTATCATTAGTGTGGAGAGCTGTTCAAACCCAAAAAAGAGAATGCTGAGTAGATGTGGGACATCACAGAGGTTGTTCACTGCAAATGAATATGTGATGATTGGCTGCAGCACAGAAATCTGTGATTATGAATTATAGTCATCCAATCTGGGCTGGGTCCTGTAGCCTGATTTGATTACTGATTTCGTAAAGATCCATGCTCGCTTTGTTTTGGGTTTGTTTTGTCCTGTAAATGCCAACCTTCCTTGGGACCAGTGTGTCCCCAGCGCCATTTGAAAATTGTTGAAACTGAGACAATAGATCTTTCACAAACAATGCAGCTCCCCAACACACCTTTGAAAAACTCACATTAACCCCACTACAACCAGAAATAATTATATGGCATAAAAATTTAATTGGTTGTATTAATTTCATTAAGCTTCAGTCAAACAATCATCTCAAATTTTAAATGTATCTGACAGACACTAAATATGTCATCATCCTAACAAACAGCTGTTCAAATCTTCGTGCTGATAACCCAACAGATGTTGAGATATTTCAGGAAGAAAAGTTAGACCCGGTGGCATTAGATGAAAAGTTACATCATCAAAGTCAATCAAGGCCAATGAATGTCAGAGACAAACATGAATGATGTTGGTCCATGTGGAGGATAAATGACCTCCGATAGAAGCTCTCAATGGAACACGAGACACGACAGAGACTGAAGTATTGGCTGACATCACCTCACATCACGTCACGTCTAGCTAAGACAGATATGTGACATTATTTTGGAAGGTAAACTGTTCAATTGTGTCTTTTAAAATGTCAGCTTTCAGAGCAGCATTTTGCTCAGGAGCTACATGTGTTTTGTCAGAGATGTAACCAAATGGCTTCCCATGACATATGCTGTGAGTATTCACACTCCTTAGCTGATGAATCTTAATGATGCTGGCAAACCTTTGAACTTTCTCTTCTCCCCAGAGCTGGATCATGGTTTAATTGGCAGATTGGTGGATTTAATGGCAAAGAGTTTATGTCAAAATAGTGGAAAGGTAGTGTTGGTAAAGTGAGTCCTTTCCAAGCCTCCACTTCATTAGTCCCTGATGTGTTCTGTAACATTGACTCATCTTATTCTCTTGTTCTTTTTATGTGACCACAGAGAGTAAACAAGCTCATGTAAGCCTTCATAAAAATGCATTGTCATGAGCCAAGGATGGCTCTGTGTTAGTAAAACCTCAGGTCCCCTGTCTTACCTGTTGGCTAATTTACTTGTATTTCCATGGAAATGTAGTAATACACCAAAGCTGCACACTGGACCAATAAAGCCCCTTTTATTAATTATTTTAGAAGAGGATAAGAATAAAAACGCTGATCAGCACATTGCTGATCACAAATCATCTGTAATTTACTCATTGCTGGTTAAAACTGATCTGACCTGAACAGTTCCAGCTTAACGTCTCCCTGAAGGCAAACAAGGAAGCTTCAAAGCAGGTTTGGCCATCAAGGGAAATAATCGGTTTCATCCTTGCCTCCTTGTTGCTCCTGTTTTTCCTGCACACAGAACAGAAAGTATTCCACAGAGAGGGCAGCTTTGTATTTCAAAGGGGCCCTGGCTAATATTTAAATCAAGCAAGAGTAATCACTACAACAGTGTTTGTGGTTTCAGTAAAATCATTTTCTCAGGCTATTTCTTGGTGCCTAAAATATGGATTTTGCCCAGTTGATAAGAAGTTTGTAGAGAACAATGCAGTTTTATAGTCTCACCTTGAAGAAAGCGTTGGATCAGCTACAGTCGGAGAACTGGTTCAGCTGAAAGATGCTGACTGTCATTCGAAGTTTCCAAAGAATCTGAAACTTCAGTTGACAGTGGTTCCCCTGCATCAGAATGGCTTTCTTCTGACCTGTGTCTCCTCTTTTATTAATTTTGCTGCACCATGTGAAAGGTTCGATGTGCAGCACTTTGGCAGGAAGGATGGATTTTCAGGCTGCTCTATTAGGTTATCAGCAGGCTCAGGTCCCCGCTTAATACTCGGAAAAGCTCTGTTGTATTGAGACGCCAGCCTGTGTCATGCTGTGCTGTGGCTCGACAGGGTTCAGCTGTAAAGTTGACTTACTGCATTGCAGGCATGGTCACTGGATCGGGGTGGCCAGGGCCCAGTTCGTGGGCAACAAGTGAGACACGTGTGGTGAAAGGCTGTTTAATTTTTATCACACAGAGGGAGCGGCTTGTCTCAGCTATTTCACCAACCGCATTTTTGAACTGCAGAGCAGCCTGGATGAGCCTTCAGTGATGTTTGTAAGTGATACTCCTGCAGGGTGACAGTCATTTACGCTTGACAGGAAGTATGTGTTACTCTGTGATTATCGGCTTCAGTGGGTTTTCTTGGCAGGAAGTCTGCCATTGTTGAGTTTCACCCCGTAAGCCTGTAAAGCTCTTTAAGGTGATTAAAAAAACTGGTTACAGAGTACACTTCAAATATATCTCATTCCATCAAGTCAGCTGGTTTCCTGTGTCCTATCACTTATCATTTGATAGAAAAATATGAAGTCCCTTTAGAGCGCCCCTTGCATTTGTTGACCTAGACTAACCTTTGCTGTCATTGTTGACTGACGTCTGTCATGTTCTTCCTGCAAATATAGATTTTAATTGTTTATCAGGATGATTATCATTCAGTCACAGACTGTGACGCTGGCAGTAGATCCATAACAGGGGAGAAGTAGGATAATCAATCACAGTGTATTAGGCAGCAAAACTTGACACAGGACAACTAAAATCCAAAATGCAGCCACAAAGTTTTCCCAATTGGTTTCAAGAAGAAACCTCAAGGAGAAATTAGCAGTGATTTTCAAGTCAAAGTCTCGTACTTATTGCATTACATTCAGCCAATGAGATTTGAGCACCAGGCATATGCAGCTCAGCAGGCGCACTGTCCAGAAGAGCCTTCACAAGAAAGTCTGGAAGTCAAAAAGTAAAAAATACATTTAAAGACTTTACTGCATTTTTATAGCATTTTTGTGTGCAACAAGTACTGCCATTTTCTACGCATTCAGCTGTATTAGAAAGAAGCTTTAACAAAAATTGAGGTAATCATAAATTAGTTTTTCTTTCTTGTCCTATTCAGAGAAATGTTGCAAGAAAAAACAATATCATAGAACAGTTTCTGTCACTAACTTTAATCACATATTTAGGAATCAGGCCATATTTCTCCCTGTGTGCATTAGAGTCCTTTTCACCCACACAGACATCGTCAATAATTCTGTTGATTAACCCTCTGCTCAGGTTCAAGTTGGGTGGAGCCCTAATCAGTCTTACATAAGATCACAATATCCCATACTTTATGGTTTATTATAATTTTCATAATTTTCAATCTTTTCTAGGGGTACTATTATTTTTGTCCAGACCAGTTTCATTAATTAATCATTTTTTTTAATGATTCTGTTGAACCACAATTCAAAAGCAATGGCTGATTTAAATTTTTAGTAAATTTTAATTTACTATTACTTTTGTCAGTTTCAAGTTATTTCAGTGACCATTGTGGGTTTTTCTTGCTTTAATGGAAGGATACCAACAATTTTGTCCACGTCTGTATATGACTAATAAATGTATGATCAAACAGGTGGAATGGCCTGAGTGTCTGAGATTGTTTTGATCTTCCCATTTGACATTATATTGTGAGAGGCCTCTATGGTGCATGTTTGTACTGATAAATCGAGCGCAACAAACAAAAGCAGTTTTCTTTTTTTCAGATTCAAAACCACCCTATTTTCAAAACTGTTGTTTATTTACAGCTAAAGCTAGATTGCAATGTTTTGCGATGGGCCGACAAACTGTATTTTACCAAAGTTTATGTTCAGCTGCAAAAGATTGCATCACTGCACGGTGTATCCAACAGCCTAATGTCAGTTATCTGGAGGCAACAGCTTGGAAGTTTGATCCTTGTGATATCGCACATCAAGGGATGTAAATAAATGGAGAAATCAAGGCCGGTGGGTTACTGAGTAAACATCTTGTTCTTTTGTGTTTACTGCTCAAACAGGGGGACCGAGAAGGACTTTCTCCATTATGGCAGGCACCTTTCCCAAGTAATGTCAATCTGTGTCTGTGAGAGAACCCATCAAGACTGTCACCGAAAAATGTGTCGGTGTGAGTCACAGTGGGCTAATTTATACATCGGTTTTAAATCTGGATTAACAGCTGCTGCAGTTAAGATTTTGCATCATATTTAATGTGATCATTCATTTTCTACTGCTTATCTGTTTCTGGGTCACGGGGGGTGCTGGAGCCAATCCCAGCTCACTGTGATGAGAAATTCAGATGAAGGTAGACCTGCAGGAGAAAAAAAAAACACTTTGACATCAGAATTAGAAATGCTTTGATGGACAAACTAATTTACCTTGTGCAGGGTGGGATTCCCCTCAAGTGTCATGAAAAGTTAGACAGATAGAATTTCTCACAATAAGCAATCGCATGTGGGCCAAACTGCATCAACAAATGACAAGCCTGTTGCATTTAATTTTTCACTATTAACCACACAACGTGGTTAATAGTGAAAAATCTACGCAGTCAGTATCATGAATGCGTTCACAAACTTTTTGGGGATTTAGAAATCCAGTTCCTAATGCTAATCTTTTTTCCCTGTTAATCCCCGTCCTGCTGTTTAAATGATTAAATGACCAACAGTTGATGCCGGTTACAAGATCATGTCCTGTTTATTAACCTGTTTATCGGAGAGATAACTTGTAGCATATTTAGTAAAATGTGGACATTTTCTGAAAAACAAACAAACAAAAAAAAAGGCCTGCTCAGCAAGTTCTAAATATTGCCAATACATTTCTCAGTTTATGTGCCTACATTTTTGATTGTTATTCTCCGTATCTGTTGTTTAATACCAACACTGTGAGAAGTTTAAGTCAATAAGGCTTGCAGTTTGGGTTTGGGGCTGTAGTGTGATTGATAATTGAATGCATGAAGCTAATTTTGTGCCGCTGAGACTGGTTGTGTGTTTGTGGTGGAGTGCCTTTTCATGTGGAACCACTAAACTGACAAATATAAGCCAAACCAACTTCTAGTACATGTCGATGCTGAGTTTGTTTGTTTGTTTTTTTTATACAGTATCTCATTGCTCATAGTATTTTAATTATACATGAGTAATACCCAGCTTGGAGATTAATATGAACCAGTCAGGGTGGGATATTCCATGATAATCAAGTGTGTAAATAGGCTGTGGTGGCAGCAAATCAACCCCACCTGTAAGCATGACAGATGGAATGAGCGGAGGAGCAGTGACCCCCTCACTTGTTTGGAAGGGAAGCACAGTGATGTGGCTGAAAACTGAAATTTTGACAGACAGATTTTGATTAAATTAGTGGGCAGAGCAGATGCATGAGGGAAGAAGGAGGAGGATGGAGGAAACACTGCCTGGCTCTGCTGGCAGCATCGCTGTACCCATTACCCAGTTTTGAGGAGCTGTGTAATACTTACATCTATCTAATAGTTTAACTCATGTTTGCACAGACTTTCTGATGCTTTAACCACAATTTTTTTATGTGTATATAATTCAAATTGTTAAACTTCTTGAATTACTGAAACTACAGATGATTTGGGGGCAAAAAAAAGGCAGGAATTGTTTTCTATTTCAATTTTACTTTTGCATTTCTTGAGGAATTGGATCCTTTTTGACCAGCCCAGTCTGCTGTGACGGCATGGACAGGTAATTCACCACGCAGTCATTACCACACACTTAACCTTTGTGTTACACACGTGCTAAAACCGTGGGCAGGTGTTGCTCATTTGTTATACAGCTAAACCTCCTTAATCTCAGTTTGAGGAAAAATCCCCAATGCCATACTTAACTGGTGTTTACAAAAGTAAAGCTGACAATCCTTCCATTTCCTCATGAGTTGTGTATGTTATGTGTTTTGTTTATGTTATGAGTTTTGGGTATGTACACTGTCAATCTGTCAAGTGCTTTGAGCAAGCGTTTATTTAATTAGCTATTGTAAAGTAAAGCCATTGAGAAAGCTTTATCTGTAGAGTTTTAGCAGCTTCATCAAAGTAAAGACCCAGCCCTCACAGAAGGTTAAATCATAAAGGAAATTAAATGAATATTTAAAGAATTCTTTAATAAGTTTGTATGCAGAAGACAGTGTTACATAACTTAATTTCATTACATAAATTTTGAATTGGTAGTGTGATCAGTTATGAACATTAAGACACTTTGCTTGGAAAATGAGTTACCTGGACACAGACATTAAATTAACGCTGACTTTTCTATTGATTTAAATGAAGAAAAATATAATGCTTTGATGTTCTTTTGTCAAGTGACAGACTCTCTTCAACCTTCAATGTCTTTGCTCAAAAATTACTCTCAGAAATGAAACATCTGACCCCAAGGAGCAGTATCTGGGTGTCCTAATTCAAAAATCCAATCCCAAATGAAACAAGCTTCACACATGCAATCTACGTGATTGCAACACACAATCAACAGCATTAAGAGAGCGACCATCCTTGGAAACCAATATATCTATGTGATGCCTGTGCCTATGTGCATGGAGGAGATTAATATGGCAATTGTGTTGAAAGACCAGCCCATTCAAGAGAACTGTTTTAATAGCCCTGATATATCTAAATCAGACAGCAACTGTCTGCACATAAATCTTCCTCATTGGATAGGACAATGCTATGTCGTAATTGGCAGGGTAGTATGGGGAGAATATAATGACCTGCTGTGTAATAAAAACCACAAATTGTTTATATTCCTGAAATATGAACAGGCCACGTGACTGAGTGCAGAGTTAAAGGATTTCCATTTTAAACTTAAAGATATGATAAACAGAGATAAGAGAATATATGGGAGCAGATGGGAGGCTGTTGGAGAAAGGACATTAAAACCAAAAGGGAAAATAAAGAGAAAATTAGAGACAGAGTGAGAGATGTAGTGGTTTATCCGGAATGGAGTTTCACCATTGTTATTCATAGAATTGCATGCTTGGATTAGGAGAGGTTTCTCACCCACATAACATCTGCGTGGCCTGAAATTGCCCCTTAATTCAATGATGGTGCAGTGAGATCGGGCATGATTATGGGAAAAAAAACAAAAAAAACAAAAAAAGAAAAAAACCAGCATGGGCAAAGCCTAGCAAGAAGCTGGATTTATAAAGATGTCTTCAGTTAAAGGAAGCGAATGTGTGAAAATTAAACCCCAAGTACATTTTTAATTGAATTACTTTGCATTTTCACCTCATTAACACATTTTACATTTTTTTTAAGCTATGTTATTCCTAACTTTTCTACGCAAGACAGACAGGAAAGATTGGGGGGAAAGAGGGATTACAATGAAGTACTTGGAGCAGATTCAAACCAATGTCACAGTTTCACGGTTTGCACTTCATCCAAGTGAGCCTCCAGGACACCATAATCTCTTTCTTCATTCAGCTGACCTTGAAATAAAAACAATCATTATCATCTGCTGGACCAAACAAAATTCAACCAGAATAATCACAATATACTTCATACATCTCTAATGATTAAATCCTACTAGTCTCAACTTGGAGAAGCTAAGACAGCCCAGATAAACTGAAATATAACCAACATCAGGATATATGTGCTGTACTGAGGCTACATAATTACACTTCAAATCTCTCACCAGTATGTCAGAATTAATGGTAATGTTACAGTAAAACTGCCTCTCATTAACACCTTATTTTGCTTCCTTTGAGGGGACAGATCAGTCTGTGAGTCAGCCTGGAAAGTTATGTGTTATAGCTGCGTCTGTGAAGCTCAAACCCAGCCAGATAATCTTTGCTGCTGATGAACTCTGGCAAAAGAATCTGATCCTCTCTGCCCCGTGGACACCGATGGCCACTGTCCTATCAGGGGCAGTCCTTGTCCAGAGGCATGTTCCAGAGATAACAGGCACACAGGAGACCGGGGACAATAAGCAGATGAAAGGCCTGGGAGGAGCGAATAAACACTTAATTCAATATTTGAATTTTGAATTTGAATTTGTTGAATGAACTCTTATTACTTCATTATTATCATTATTACAGATTCAAGACATGTCTTGCCATACCATACTCTAACTAAAATAATGATTTAAGAGCAGACGGATCCATTTGTGACTATTGGGAAATATACATGTGTCACACTGGTACAGATGATCACCATGACATCTTGTCAAAACTGTTCATGTGTCAGAGATGACACACATGCGAGCATGTGCCTCTGCAAAACTGCTTTGATCTTTTCTCCTGAGTGCAAGAGATTAAATGAACAAAAGTGAAAAACTCCCATAGCAATAACACTTGGCAGAGAAACATGATGGCAGATTAAAAAAAAAAGTTTACTTTCTTAAACTAAAATGGAGATAAATGTGTGTCTACTGAAACATACAGCAGGAGAATTCAAATTCAAATGGGGGTCTGAGAGCACCAAACATATTTATATGCATAAACAATCAAGATACTCAATGGCTTGAAAATGAACACAGAAAACCGCTCATGCATAAATGCATAATTGAAACAATAAACAGACGTCTAAAGTAATGTTTGTATAAGTAGGTTTTCAACCTGAAAACTCAGCTCATTGCAAATCGATACATTTAATTCTTGTTCATCATTCTTTTTCACCACCTCATCTGCCTCACTTGTGTGTCTACTTGCTGGACAGCCACTGTCGGGATTTCCCATCCTGTTTCAGTCTCGTAATTGAAACTGTGCAGGTGTGAAGCTCAGTGCTCAGGGACTTAATTAGCAAAGAAAGAGATTCTACCTGACCCATTTTCAGAATACAATGAGTGCTATAGAGAGCCTTTTTGACAGCCCAATTCCTGTTTTGATCGAAAGAGAAAGGGCGATTAATTTATTTCTATGGCATACTGATCCACAGAGAACATCTCAGGGTCATTTCCAGACCTTTAGTCCTAAAGTTCTGCTGGGCCAAGGTCTGCATGACAGGTGATCAATCTTACATTTTACTCTTCTTCTGTCAAATTTATACCATTGCTCCTTATATTGATAGTTTGCATTTGCTCTTGTTTACATACTGATGAGAGTACAGCCGAAAAAAAAAAAAAAAAAAAAAAGCAAAGCTTCTCTAGTCAAGTCAATCTGAGACAGACAGATGTGGATCTGTTTTAGATCTTCCTGCCGATGGGCTAATGCAGAAGAGCACCTCAAATTGTCTAGCTGGAAAATCACTTTGCTGCAAGCTGACGATCCACTCACTGGAAGGAGGTACACATCAGCTGAATATTAAGTGCTGCACAGATGGAAATCACTATCATCACTGAGTGATGTGTATCCCCTGAAATTAATATTAGGGAATTTGATTGGATGTTTTGTTGTGATTTAAATTCTATAAACGCATTAATCGATAAGGACTCCAATAACTAGATAAGTGAGTTACTGTTTTCTTACACAGTGGAAGGAATCAATCAACAATGACCTTGTGCTTGTTTGTGTATTCCACATGTAGGGCAGGTGTTGCTCATAAAACCAGGGATGGTGTGCATGAATAACGTGTGCAAGGACAATCTTGAACCCGATCTCCAATAACATGAAATTGTTCATATAATAATGATTTTCCCTCTGGTGTACATGTCTGTCCCAACACGGTCAAATTAGTTTGGAAATCAAACTGTAGATTGGCTAACTATTACGTAGTTACCGGTTCCCCACACTAATAAACTAAAACTAAGATGTGTTTGGTTAATATGACAAAGACTGACACTCTCCTGTGCCTCAATGACAGTATGAAACAGTTGTGCAGTTGACAGAAACTTTCAGAGGTTTGCGAAACGAGATGGGAGTAGAATAGCAGAATTTGTCTCCCTAAAACTTTCTGTCTAATTACAGGAAAATGTTGAGTCTATATCGACACTCAACACAGAGAAATGGGAAAATTACTTATTTTCAGACATTAACTGTCAACTGTGACCAAAGACTAATATTTGAAGCCCATGACTTATTTTGTGAGGAAATTATTACGATGCTGCTTCCTCCTGGATAAAATTGTCCAGGAGTTGTGGCCCATCCTTAATGAGTCTGGAGTCGACAACTGGCACAGCCGTGATGGGTCATGAAAAGCTTATTTCACTGTGTCAGCTAGGGAGGCAGATTTTGATTCATCCCAAATCTGCATACCCGATTTACATTTCAAAAGGAAGCAATCCTTTTAATTTCCATGAAATTGGGTGTCTATTAGCGGGTGACTTAGATACATTGAATACAGGAGTCAGTCCAATAGGATTCTGATTTAGGGAACATCACACATGGGAAATTACCATACAGATTATTGATTGTGTTAACAACCTCTCATAATTTTGATTTTTTTTTTCCATAATGAACAGCTTCCCAGACAAATAATAAATTAAATACTGTGATCCGTCATATTGTCTTTCGCAACATCTTACTCAAGAGCCTTCTGCAGGAGAGCTGAAAGAAAATATTCATGTTTTATTAGGTCAGGATTTGGAGAAGCAATCATCTTATCAATCATTTTCCATTTTACACATTTTTGGTATATCTTTTCCAAATGTCATCAGTGGCTTCTTCGCAGTTTCAATGGCAGCTAAAATTGTTAATACAGGATAATACCATATTATCTTTTACTTCTGTTGCTTGATGATGAAAGTCAAAATTATGTAACAACTCCTCAGATGGATCATTCTCTGATCTGTCATGGGTGAGATAGAAGTAATTCATGACCTAATTCTTTACTTACACAATTGGGTGCTTACATGACAAATCTTCGAATGTAGGTCATCGTGCCATTCTTATTGGTCAGTTGTGCTGATTGGCTCAACTACAGAGTAAAACAACAACAAATATTTTGCATATAGCAAACTGAAAGCCATGAATACATATTAAAGATTTTACTATCAAAGTTGTATTCTAGCAGATGTTTCTGGATCACTCCACCATTTGTGTCGCTGTATGCAACCCAGAGACTGATATTTGTTTCTGTATCTCAGGTATTTTTCAAAAAAACAATGCCTCACGAGAAATGAGCTCTCACATAAAATCCTCTTTCTTTTCTCAAGATAGTAGAATCCCCAGAAAACTGCTCTAAGAGGTCAGTTTGCCCAAGTGCCTTGTCTTTCATAAATGGTTCTCTCCCCCTCAGTGTTTTACAGTCTCATTTTAAGCGTGCTCTTGTCTTGGCTGAAAGCATCTTTTCACTCCTGTCAGAAAGAGCTGTTTCTAACCTTTTTTTCTTTTTTGGCCATTTAAAGTCAGAGACATTTACAACTTTTCAGCTAAGCTGAAGTACAGAAATATTTTACTCAATGATTTTCTATCAGGAGCTGATCCCTTTCATACTCCCAATGCTGCATGTTAATCCCCTTGAGCTGCTCCATAAACGATCGATCAACAGCCAGAACAATATGACATTTTGGTAAATATCAAAGTAAACCAAGGCAACCTTTATACAACCCAGTTAACTTAGTTTAGTCTGACAAGCGGAAGCATAGAAAAATACATAGCTCACCTCAATCCAAAATATGAACAAATCAAGATGTGGGCAGCAGCGTAGTGGTTAGCTCTTTCACCCAACAATAAGAAGGTTGCGGGTTCGGTTCCCGGGCCTGGGGCCTTTCTGTGTTGAGTTTGCATATTCTCCCCCTGTCTGCGTGGGTTTCTTCCCACCATCCAAAGACATCGGTGTTGGCCTCTGTGTGTTGGCCCTGCAATGGATTGGCAACATGTCCAGGGTGAACCCTAACCTCGCCCGGAGATAGTGGGGATTGGCTCCAGCACGACCTGGAAACGGAAAAGCGGTAGAGGATGAAATTGAGATGTGAGCTGTATGTCTAAATATAAGGCAAGGCTAGTTGTCTCCAGACTGTAAAGTTTCTCAGGCAACTAAACCATGCCATTTTATGTCAAATTTGTGTGTTAAGCTAATTATCCTCAAATTTAACACAGAAACCTGAAAGGGGCTTCAGTTCTCTCTCTGTAACTCCCAATAAGGGAATGACGGCATTTCCCAAACTGTTTACCAGAAGATCTGGTTGGTATTCAGTCTGCTTTCAAATGACTCAGTTAGTTTGTTCAAATCAGAGATTAAAAAAAAAAAAAAAAACTTAAGTAGGTAAAAAGAGAAAGTTTGTTTTGAGAAGATGTCCAGGGTCAGATAAAGAAGACCCCCCCCTTTCCCGGAAAAAAAAAAAAAAAGAAAAAGAAAAAGAAAGAAAAGAATAAAATGCTGATGAAGGAACAGATAACATCAACGTTTACAGGAAACATGAATTGGTCACACTTGTAGGGCAAGAGAGTACAGGAGATTGAAAGCAGATACAGTTGTAGGAGAGCAAGTGCTGCAGTTAAACAGACAGATGAGGTCAGTCAAAACACAATAACGTCTTTGTGGAGAATCCTTTGTTTGAATCTAAGCGATGTTTCATTTTCCAATTAAATTTCTTTGACAAAGACACACAGTGTTTAAACAGAGATAAAGGCCTTCAAAGGCTTTGGAAAAGAAAGATAAAAGAAACCAACTCTATGCAATTATACAACTGATATAAGAAACATTAATAGACCCTCTTAATTTGAAAGGTCAAATTGTGTCTCCAAACTTGAATTCATGACAAATCTTCCTCTGCCTTGCTGTTCAGTTTTTTTCTCCCTCAAACATATTTCTGAAACAAACCATCAAAAACAGGCCTGAGGACACAAAAGTCACAGGTGTTTCTGTCGACAAGAGGAGGAAATCCTGGAAAAAAATAAGAGGTCGCCATCCTCACTGTCAAAAAACCATAAACACCGAAACTCTGGTTGTTTTCATAGTGTTGAAAAACAACATGATTGTTGTTGATGTCACAAGAACATGACTATTTGTCCCACCCTTCTGCATACTAAGTGAACAGCGGCTTCATTGATGGGATCATTCACAGGAAATGTATACATGTACTATTATCAAGTCAGTTGCTTTCAGACAGATTTTTGTCTTTGACAAGATCTGCATCAAGAGTTGGAGGTGATTTGTGTTCATTATAAGGGGTTAAATTAAATGTGGGAAATGTCCTTGTGTGGCCAAAAACCACAGTTTTAATAGCCAGAGGGATTCTTGTAATGTGAAAGCTAATTTAATGCTTTATGACTCCTTTCTGAGGGCATCAGGTATCAGATGATCATTTAAAGATGAACTTTTAAGAGTGTTTTAATTGACTATATCCTACAGCTGTCTTAGGTCCTTTAGATAGTTCAAAACAGACTGACAAGGAGAGATAATGTGGTAAGTCAGTTTTAACTTATTTAATATCTACACAAGAAGGATTTGTCCTTTTGCACATTCTGTTAATACACTGTCAGTAGATCAGTTAACCCTCCTAATGTCTTTAGTCTTTGAAGTCAGCAACACCTGAAATAAAAATGATTATTATCAGTGGAATGTGTACCTTTAGACCTCCATTAAGTTAAAATGTATTGGCTTTCTTCAATATAAAATAGGTGCAATGGCTTAATTTTATGCTCATATTACATTGTTTAAGATGAATATATACCTAAAGAGGTCAATAACAAACAAAAACAAAACAAAAAAATAAAAATAAAAAATTACTTGTGAATGTGTTAAAATTAGCAATTACCATGAAGGATGAGCCTCCACTGCTGACGTCTGGGTTTGATTCCAGCCTGAGGCCGTTTGTTGCATGTCATCCCCTCTTTCTCTGCTTGGTTTTCCTGTCAATATCTGCAGCTTACATAAAAGAAAAACGGCACAAAAACCACTAAAAAAAGAGCCATTATTATGACACCTGTTATATCATGAGTCAAAGCACGGGCATGTACTGTATAGATTGTTTTCCATGATTACTGGGAATGTGATGTCTAAATGTCTAAATGAAATCAATACATTAGAAGTGGCTTTTGGATTTTTTATGCACCAGCATCTATCAACATGTCATCTGTAAATCTCCCTCCAAATGTTCCCACCAACCATCTCACTTTCAGACCATTCCTATATTTCTGGGATATAGAAAGGTCTTAAATGTCTTGTCACACTTACTGTGGATCTCTGTGTGTGTGGCCAGGGATGTAAAAAGTCTGAGGACATTCCACCCTATATGTTGATATTGATACAGCTGGTATATGTGTCTTTATGTGTGTGTGTGTGTGTGTGTGTTTTCTTTAGGCTCATATAAACTCAAATTGTCAAATAGGAGGATATTACTACTGTTTTTTTTAGCTGTAATTTTGCTATCATGAACATTTTGCAATATTTATCCTGTATCCCTCTGCATAAACAGTCAATTATTACTACTGGGTCACATTTAATTCATAACATTATTCAGCAAAAAACAAAGTATAATAAAAAAAAAAAAAATCATTTTATGGATTTAGTCATTTTCAAGAACTCTTGCCTCATCAGGTTTGTGTCACAGCACAGTACAAGGGTTAAACTGGTGTTTCTAATCTGTTTTAAGGATACACGGTTTTTGTTGAGAAGCACAGACTAAACAAAACAGTCTTTGGATACAAAAGAAAACTCTGCAGGCTTCTTTGAAGTCTGTTTCTTCTTCATTTTCAAAAACGTGGCTGGATTTCTTAATGAAGTGGGAGATACTTTCAAACTATTTGAAGGGCTGCTTCAACTGTTTTCTTCCTGTCAGGATGTCCAACATAAAACAAACAACTGCAAGGATGTCGTTCAATTAGAAGAGTTTTATGGGATGTCTTTCCCGGATGGAACGAGCACACTTCTGCCTAGATATCAGCATTATTCACTGACAGAGTTGTGCCGAGGATTAAATATAGAATCTGTGGCATATTTCATACAGAAGAGTGTCAGTGTGAAGAAAAGGATGGAGATTGGGAAGCTTCTTATAAACACTCAACTACTGTCTAGGTTCAAACCCTTGACTTACCTCTGCACTACAGAAGATGGAGTCACAGCATATGGCGCATACAAAATCATTACAACAGCACTTTTATTTACCAGAAAATTGAAAGCTGTAATAAAAACATTTTAAGGATGTAAGCATTTTGGGAAACTCGCTTCTTCTTGCCTATCGAGAGCAAAAGGATGAGGTGATGTAATTTTCTGACATAAGCAGTTTTGCAACATTTCATGTTCCTTTTTTTTTTTTTTTTTACATATTACCTAAGGCACACACACACTAGAACATGCTGCGTGATTTGGTATCAAATTCTGTTGTAGTGCTTCATAAAAGCCAGGACGTATAAATTATGTTAAGTTAAAATATATGAAGAAACATCTCTCGGTTCAATGGTCTACAGGACTTTCTTCAAAGTCTGATTAAAGTCTTTCCTGAGAGAAGAGGGAGCTGAGAACTGGCCTCAATTTCCAGCAAAAAACGTGGGTGTCAGCACCCTTAATCAGTTTATAACTGTAACAATCTTGGCTAGAAAGGTGTTGACTGAGTTAAAGCAAGCTTTAATGAATCTTTATCAAAACTGGAAAATTGAGGAAGTAGAAACAAGGAAAAAAACAAAACAAAAAACAAGCCCAAAGTGGCAAAGGCAGGCAGAATTAATGCTGAAGCAGGAGTTAGTTTTTTGTACATTGTCCGGTCTAATCTCTAGTCTCTAGTCTCTGGGGGGGGGGTCTGGTCTAGTCTCTTGTCTCTGTGGAGGGGTCCGGTGCGGGCCGACCTACAGCAGCTCTTACACCAGCCGAGAGAGTTTCTTCCCCCCCAGCAGCTCCCAAGCAGCTGGATCTAGTCAGGGCGGCTGGGTGACCGTCTGTGGGGGGTCCAGTCTCTGCTCAAGTCCGGTCTGTTTCTAGTCTAGTTTCTGGGCTCTGGAAGGTTCTGATCTAGTCTGGTCAGGCCCTGTCTAGTCTCTGGGGGGGGTCCTGTCACTGTAGTCCAGTCCGCCTTTCCTTGCTGTATCACTCGTCACCCTTTTTCCTGCCCCCACGGACCGAACCCGCGACCAGTAAGATTTTATATTTGTGGCAAACTAAGAGTACACTGCAAAATACCAAAAATGATGGCTTCCTCTTTAGCTTATTTATAATAGTCAGCATCAGGGTTTTTCCTGGCTCAGAAAGGGGCTTTGGTGGTGTCTGTGGCGCGTGCGTGGCAAAATTTGGGGGATATAGATTTACAGATTATGCAAATGTATTAAGCGTAACTACATTTGATATTGGCCATACAGTTAACAAGATTAAATCCATCTCGCTTGTCAGCAGACTGCGGCAGTGAGGAAGTCAGGGCTTGACGCTAACTTTTTATTTTTTTCTGACCGTACGCTATTTTATTGACTCTGAATCTTGCTAGCATAACGTTAGCTTTCTGTCTTATAGCTGAACCAGACGCTCAAGTTTCTCTAGCCGCAGCATCATGAAGGATGTGAAAGAAGCGGACTCCCTTCTCCGCTTCTATGCCGGAAAAACGCTGAATGACTTACCTTCAGGATGATTTAGCCGCTCCTGCCTCCATTACACCTGACTGCCGTCGTCATCTTCTTGGGTTTTGGCGGACAACGAAGCGCATGCGTCATTTATGCGCGTCACAAGGCGCATTCGCGGCTTCAAAACACGCAATTACTAAAACTTACTTTGTAATTCTACGTTCATGTGCAATGACTATAAAACCTTTGAATATTATGTGAAAATACATAGTAAAACTTACTCTTCCCTCACAATTTATTTATTACATGAACAACTTTTCTTTCCGGAGAGGTCAAACTCATCGTAGTGTCTACACGGGCGAGCTGGTCAAGTGTATTTTCGGACAAAGAAAAGAGTCCCACTTTACAGGGACTGACTGCAGGCAGAAGAACAGCAGTGTTTGTTCGACTGCACCCCAGTTCCAGAAATCCTGAGTCTGGGGACATTGTCTGCCTGGGGGAGCAGGGAGATGTGCAGGAAGTCTGGCGTTACTAGATGTGGTTCAACTCGTTTCTACAAACGTAGAGCTGAGCTGGAACCAAGATGCTGGAGCTGGGTGTTTGTGAGGATACTCATAAATTCTAAATCCTCCTATAAAAATTTATGGAGCACTTTACTGCCCACTGTGTTTGTGTTTTAAAACACCCAAAAGACAAATATGAATATTATTGCATACAGAAGACAATATACTAACCTTTCTAATGTTTTTACAGTTAGTAAAACACCCTCTATCTGAGAACATATTTATAGTTAAACTTTGGACAGAAATATTTTTCCCAAAAAATATTGTGGTTTCTGAGGTGTTTTTAATTCCTCCTTTTCCACAGTCGTTGATCAAGTATTTTCTGTGTGCATCCCAACTGTCTTTAACACTCTATTCTGTCAAGTTCCTGTGCAACCAAACTCTGTATTCAAAACCTGCTTACAATTATGACTGATGTGATTCAATTTTCATAGAGGTTTGAAGAGTACAGGTGTTGCTGATAATTATAGCTCCGCTTTATGCAAACCTCTCAGTAAACCCTGACAGTGTGACAATGAGTTGATATGAAAATTACCAGCAACCTGAAACAGAAAAAAGCTAAATGGGATTCAGGCTTCATTGATTTCATTATTTACACCAGTGCTTTTCCTTCTCTGACACGCCACAATGTTGTCTGCTGTGAAGGAGTTTGTTGTCCGTCCTTTTCTTGTTTTAACTTCTAAAGCTCTGCATATCTGCACAGACAGTTTCATTTGCAGTTAATTAGCCATCTTGTCTAATTGTGTAGGTGTATGTGTGAGCAAACTATAGCTGTGTCCAAATTCATTATGCATGCTAATTCTGAGTAGATTTGAGTACTGCAAAACCAAAACAAATAACATGGAGGGAATTTGGTGAGATGGTTAGATCAGTGAGCTTGGAGCTGTGAATCAAATGTTCAGCCGATAACTTTGATCCTACAGGCAAACAGATTAGAAACACAAGTTTAACCCTTGTATTGACAAGCATATTTATTGCATTTCCAACTTCAATATTTGCAGGGACTTTTTTTTTAAATGACTCTGTATTGCTAACATCCACATGAGCTTTTCTTTTTTGTCTTTATTGCTTATCTTCTTGCATCACACCAAGTGACGATGTTAGTCCCCTGAACGCTGAACGTTTGCTGGTGATGAAATATGCACACAAACAATAGATGTGCTGCTCCACAGCACCTCTAGTAGTCTTATATTGGAAATTTTCCAAAAAAACGCCATCAAGGTTCAGTTTCATAAAACCCCTCAAACTAAGTCCATGTTGGGCTACATGTGGGGTCACCTTCTCAATTTTCCTCACACCCCAGCATGATACCTGCTTTCTTATGATGGTTGTTAGCTGTCAGCTAACTTCGTAAAAGAACTGCATGACATGAGGGCAGGAAGGATCACGGTCAACTCCGAACAAACCAGCCATCTGTTCTAAAAACCCTGCTTTGAGAGACATTGCTGATTCATCAAAATTAAAATCAAGAGTTGTTGCCAGATTCCAACAGCTATGTATTGTAAGACTCGTTCATATTCTCTTCTGTCTTTGAATGTGAGCTGTTTGAATTAATTTCATCTCAGGCTCAGCCGCTGCATTAGTCTAACCCAGAATCTATGAGCCAACGATTAACTTGCAATTTGCTTTTCTTGTTGAATCTTCTGCTCATCTCTTGCTTAATGCCCTCATAATCTAGTTGATCAATGCAGGCCAGAAAATGTTGACATGCCCACAAGATTATCAAACATATTGTCTTAATATTTCCACCAGTGGGTGTTGCGGATTGAAGGATGTGTGGAGAAAACAGCTTCATTACTCCAGAGGCAACTGGCCCTGAGAACTGTAAAATTGGTCACAGAAATGGTATTGATCTGGTTTTTCAAAGCGCTGTTGTGACCAGACTTATAACGCGCCTTTTGTAAATGCCCCCTTTATGCTCTGTCTGCCAGCTACATGTGATATTATTATACAATGTGTGAGAGGAAATCTGCTGTGGAATTTTGAGTGATTGGCATAGATTTTCATCAGGATGGTGTAATTTGCAAAAGTAAAGCTATCTACAGACTTTGCAATAGATAAAAATGTATGAGTTTTAAAGTAGTTTATTCATAGAAACTTTGACAAACCCCCCCCACTGAAGAGCTTGTCAGGAAATGAGACCAAAGATTAAAAGTTTCCGTAGTTGAACCCGAATTATGCTTCAGTAAATATACATGGGAATGCTCATTTAAAATGTAGGGTGACCTTGTCAGTAGCAGAATTGGACCTTACTTAGATCCCCACCTGGGCTGCAGTGTAATGGAATGGCAGATGAGGAGGAGGATGAGCTCGCACAACCAGCCTGTGTAGACAGTGACTGATCGTCTGGGGAATGCTACCTAACATAATGTATTACCACAACATGAATTCACTTTAGTTCAAGACAAGATCCCAGAGGACTAACAGTTTAGCCTCAAGGTCACAGTTTTTGGCAGAAAGCAGCGCAAGATGCAAGATTATGTCTGTGTCAAGAATAGGTAAACAAAACAGTAGAACACACAAAGAAATCCATTATGGTCAGCCTTGCTTCCAGGAACGTGAAATGGCCGCGTGCTGAATGTAGAAACACATGTACACTAACTTTCCTAATATACCATTATTTTGTTTGGAAGTGTGGTGGCGGAAGCTGCTTTTGTCATTTGACAAGGCCTGCTGAGTTTGTCTCAGTCTCTGGCCAAATGACAGCATATTTAGTGTCATCACCCATCAAGCACCTGTCAGTCTGCTGTGCCTTGCACCCTGATTGATGGTCACCCCCTGGTGTAAAGTGAACAGCAAGCCATCAGACAACCATGTCACTATATGTGGTTAATGACCCGCTCGAAGCCTTCCAGGACTCAACAGAGGCTAAAAGTTAGCAGACTGCACTGACAATCACAACCGATGGGCTTAATAACAGACATGAACATATAGAACATTCAAACAAATGGGTAAACAATTTAATAGGATTATACCAGGAGTTTGTGCATAACTTCAATGGGACTGATTGTTTATGCTCTAGTAATGTGGGTAAGTTGTGTTGTGGCATTGGGATTAGACGGAGGCACAATAAATCTCATTTCATGATTCTATTTGTTATTTATGTTAAAGTGAAAGCCGTAGAGCTTTGTATGGCTGATGAATGTGCACTTAATGTTCATTCTTGGGGGGAAGTTATTAACTGTTGTAAATGTTTCATCACTTGACACAGCAGGTTATGAAGATGGACTAAAATGCAGCCACCCAAGTCCAATCAGTCGCCCTCCTGGTAAAATGTTTACCGACTGAATAATCTGTGCAATGATTTTCTGTTGTGCGATACAAAGATATTATGCTTCAGGAACGGCGTGTAATAAAAGACGAGGGGTTTTCAACACATCAGTAATGTTACAAACTGGTTGTTACACTATGGGAGTGAAGAGGAAGAGGAAAAATTTAAATGTGGCAACAATCTGGAATATGTGAAAAGAGTTTAAATCTTTAATCCCTCATTAGGTAAAACCTGTCTTTCACTTGATATTGGAATTAGGAAAGGAAACAGGAGTTAATTTACGCTCATATTTCCATCACATTTTATGTGGAATAAGAAAATTTTCATGGTTATTCATCGAAATGACGAAACTTTAGGAAACTATCAGAACAGATGTGACTGACCAAACTGATGACTCATTTATTCAAATGTATATTAGAGGGAGAAGGCTAAAACAAAAAGTAAAAGAGATTTACCAACTTTCCTAAGACTTGTGTCTGGCTTAAGGGCCTTGCTCCTGAAAACAAAGGTCCCCTCGGCGCTGCTTTCCACCTGTAAGGATGTTTTTAGGTCTGCTGGAGAGGCAGCTGCCATGTTTTCTCAATTTTGGGATTAAACGGATGGGGTAAGGTTAGTGATAGCATCGATACTCCACGACAGCACAGTGGCAGCTGTGTCAAGTTGATGGCCTGTTTAACCTTGTATGGCCACTTACTCGCCCTTCCAAATGATTATGCAAATGATATTTTTCCTTCCTTCCATCTTTCCTAAATAGTCGATGCAAATTACAGTCAGTATAATTTTCAAGTCAACCGTAATTAGAATTTTATTGAACAAACATCCCAAATTTTTTTTTTTTTTTAAATAAAAAAATGAACATGCACTGTACCAAATTATTATACACAACAAAGATTGAAAACTTTTTATAGGTTGTAAAGAACTGAAAATGGTCACTTGTTGAATTTGCAGCGTTATGAGGTCATATTTACTGAAATCAAAAGCCATTTAATTCAAAACCATCTAAACAGGCCAAGTTACATGTTAACATGGGACCCTTTCTTTCATATCACCTTCACATTTCATGCATCCATTGAACTTGTGAGTGTTTAAAGAGTTTCATCTTGAATTTCTTTGCAGGATGTGAGAATAGCCCACCAGAGCTGCTGTTTTTATGTGGACTGCCCCCAACACTCAGACGTTTCGCTTCAGGATGCTCCAAAGGTTCTCAATAGGGTTGAGGTCAGGGGGGGGAATGGGGGCCACACCATGACTTTCTCTCCTTTCATGCCCATAGCAGCCAATGGCACAGAGGTATTCTTTGCTGTGTGAGATGGTGCATCGTCACACATGAAGATGATTTTGATACAGAAGGCGCTGTTCTTCTTTTTGTACCAAGGAAGAAAGTAGTCAGTCAGAATCTCCATACACTTTGCTGAGGGCCCCTAAAGGGGACTACCAGCTCTCTCCCAATGATTCTGGCCCAAAACATGACTCCGCCACCTCTGCCTACACCTTGAGGTTTGTGGGATTTCAGAGGCACCAGCAGCTTCAAATACCTGTTTGCTGCTTTTTAATGGAATTTTAGCAGCTGCTCTCTTGATCAGATGAATTTATCTAGAAGAAACCTTCCTTATGCCTTTATCTGCATGAACCCATCTGTGCTCTGAATCAGCCACAAATCTCTTGATCACACTTAAGTTTTCGTGAAATATCTAAAGTTTCCATACCTTGTCCAAGGCATTGCAGCAGAGCGATCCTTTTTCTTTCCCATATTGTTTGAAACCCGTGGCCCACTGAATAATGTGGAACGCCCTTCTTAAGTAGTTTTCCTGTGATTGGGCTCACCTGGCAAAGTAATTATCACAGGTGTGTTAGATTTATTTCAGTGATCCAATGCCATTCATGAGTTTAATTGAAAAACAAAAGATAAAATATTTACGATACTTAAATCTAATTTGCATAATAAATTGGAACATGATGTATTTATTTCTACTACCTACCAAACTGATATAATACCAGGAGGGTTGGTTAGAACAGGCAATACCCAACCATTTAAGAAGAGAATCTACCAGGCAGGACAGAAACCGAGAGACAATGACATGAACCATATTAAAACATCCCACCCTTGAAATTAGAATAGAAGAATGTTAAGTGATCATTTGATTTCATGGCACTACTATGTTAGCCTGCACACTTAAGTGGCAGGCAGGCTTTACAGGCTAAAAATAAGATTTCAAAATTATTTCATCAGAAAAGATTATTCATATAATCTGAAAGTATTCTCTGTATTGGAATGTTTGTAATTTCTAGAGAAATATTGCCAATTACTTATCATACAGCAACAGATTTAGTCTTTTTTATATCGCACACTACAGCTGCACTATGCAATATTTTCTATGCAAGCAAAGTGCCAAATGTCTTTTCGTAATGTGAAAAGAATCAACTGTGTCAATAAAATTCTATATAATTACCACCATACACAGCAGTTCCTCACAGATTAAGGGCTTTCTGGTTTTCATAAACCCATAAACCAAATGTTACCTGCACATGAAACAGCACACAGACAAAGCAACTAGCTGGTGAACTTAAGTGGAGCATTTTAGCAGAGAGCCAGGTATTTCCCAGGAGTTGGCAGAGAGTCAAAGTTGAAGGGATTTAGCAGCATACAGTTAGTCAAATAAATGAAAGCGTTTTACACATAATCACACACATAATATGAATTTAAAGAATTTAAAGGTTTTCTAGAAAAGTTTTTGACACTTCTACTGCAGATGATGCCATCATTGTTGATGTGAATATTCAAATATATAAACAAAACAGAAATAATTCATATAGGCCTTAAAAATAACCTACCTAATTTCTCTTTGACATTTCAGTGAGGACAGTAAAACTCTTAGTTTTTTGTCTATTCTAGTTTTTTTCTTTGCAGAGCTGTTAAGCATCAACCTGATCATCAACCAATCATAACTCTAGATTAAAGGGGTCTCACCAGGACTGGCCATTCAGAATCCTCTGCCTCACACAGTCAAGTCTGAGATATTTAGAAGTGATGTCCTCATTAAATTTTAATGCATCATTTGAATACTTGAATAAAAATCAATTCAGTAAGCTCCCTTTGGTGCTCCTCCGGCCCTCATAAGGCAAAAAAGGAAATTACATCAAAAGGAATTACATCCCTATTGGTCATTAAGGTTCACGATGAATATTTCATCAGCATGCCAGGGAATACTCACAGTTGCTGTTAATGACAAAGCGTGCCATCTGCCACCGCAACAGGTAATTTAAAGAATTCATCATCATCTGTTGTCACTGAGAATTATGCAGTAACACTGCAAACAGACTGCAGACAATGCCCCAAATGTCTGGTTGTCTGTTCTTAAACAACAAGCAATAAGTTTATTTTCAGCACTTGGGATGTTGCAGTCTTGTCTCATGTCTTCTGGCATTACTCAGTGAAAAAAGAACAAATAACACATTCAAGAGCTGCATTTTTTTTCCCACAACATTTTGATTGATCGCGTTTCACAGCAGGATAACACCAAAATCCTCACTTATATAAAGTGGTGCATGATGTAGTCTGACCCAACCAAGGACAAATCAGTGTCAGGGAAGTTGACCGAGCAAGAGCAAGCACTCGTGGTGAATGTGAATTGCAATAAAGCAATTTATTATTAAATATTCATGAATCACCATGCATTAAGGTCCTCAATGTACACCGATGTCTAAATGCCAATTAGAGCTGCAGCTCCCAGAGCACGATGGAGAAAGTGATAGTGAATACAGCAATACCAGAGAAACTGCTCAAATTCATCCGTGGGGTCATCTCTTCATACATTTCTCTCTTAATGCATCTAATACCATAAATATCTTAACGAGCACGTTTGAAGGACAGTGAAGCGTCTTTGTTGTCGGAAGATAGTGGTAAGAAGGTGACCTCAAGAGGAATTCAATAGAGAGCACCACATTCATCTAGGACCTTAACAGCCTCCTTTATGATGCTGAAAAACACACACACTTTGCTGTCAGTAGGTGCTTGTTTTTATATATATGCGTATCCAGGTCTCCTGGAGCTGAATAAGCTATGAATACTCTGGATACTTAAACTGTCATTGCTTCCTTCTGAAATATTTTGTCAAAATCCATCTTCCAGAAATATCCAGTCAGGCATTTCACCTGAGATTTTGTCACAATGACATGTTCTCTGCATTAACAGAATGACAGCATATATTTCATACAGCTGATAGAGTGCAAAGAAAACTTCATATGAAGTAGTGTCAACTTTTCATAAAATAAGAACTACTGCTCTGTTTGTAGTTTCTTCAAACAAAAGGGCAAAAATCAGCATTAGCAGAAGTAAATAATTACGGGTGTTGTTTGCAAGAACAAACATGTCATTATTCATCCACTTACAGTCACCAGTTAACCTAGACGTGCATGTCTTTGGGAGGAAACTGGAGTATCCAGAGGAAAGCCAGAGACAACATGCAAACTCCGCACAGAAAGGACCCAGGCTGGGAACCGAGCCCACGACCTTTTTATTGTGGGGCGACAGTGCTAACCACTACGCTGTGATGTGATCCATAACCTGTAATCTGTCTGTATGGCATGGGTATGTGGAGGTGAGCTCCTTCCTCTGCTGCTTTTAACGATTTAAAAAGAGGATTCTCCTTGTTTGACTTTGTCATTTTGGGCCATGCAAATAAAATTCACTTGACAGAATTCTCTACTTACTGGTAGCTCAGTTACAAATGTGTCACAGGGATTATTCAAATACACTTTTTTGTGCTAAGCCTCTAGCAAACCCAAAGGGGGAGGAAACAAAAGACATGGAATATTTTTTTCCTTCATGCACCTTGGGGAGCTCTTTCAATTCTGTTCACATAAAAATGTCTATGGTGTGACCTAACAGTTTCTGAAACAAAAGGTTATTCAGTCAATTACAAAAGCAATCAATAATCCAAAATGATGAGATTTTTTAAACTTCCTTTCACATTGTTAGTTTTATAGATTGCATTTGGCATGCAGGGAAAATGGTTTTACAGACTGTTTAGTTTAAAATCTCATCACATGGAGCAAGTTGAACATCTCCTCAACACTTACAAAACAAAATACAATAGTTTATGAATATCAAGTAACTGTGTCTGAACAGAATTTAATTGTGCTGCTGACCTGTTTTTATTTTAAAGCCCCTCCAAAAATATCTAAATCCAAAATTCATGTTAAACTGCCTGTTGTGGCAGCACTCGGTAATTTTAGGCAGGTAAAAGTGACAGCGTCTCCACTGATCACATATTTCCAACGGGTTACTGTGGTCTCCTGATGTATTTCCTTTCCTGTTACTAGTAATATTGGTGGCAAACCTGAAATTAAAAGTAAGCTCTTCTTCTTCTACTCAGTAACACTGGTCAGCAGGTTTGACTCTGTTACCATGGAAACATGGCTCTTAGTTAGCCTCAGGTGGGGTGGATAAGTTTGTGGGCTGAAAAAGAAATCCCACTTTATTTTGCTTTGTGTTGTATAAGCCAAGCCCTCCCAGACACCAGACACAAGGTTGATATGATATTTGAAATCATCCAAATCCAATTCATTATACTAATAAGAGTACCTTTGTTGACTTGACATATTTCAAAATTCATATTCTAAGACTGCAGGGAGATGTGCCCCAGCAGTCTGACGGATGCTCTGATGGTACTGTAGATGATCCTCACCGTGCCTGCTGTGTTTTTTTCTGGGAGGCTTTGATCAGGACGTGTGGAGCAGCTTGTCCTTGGATTTTACTACAGTTTTCCCCCATCGAAAATGCTGAATATTTCCATCTTGGCTTCCTGAATGTCAGCAACTGTTAGCAACTGTCTTGCCTCCCTCATTTCAGGCCAGTTACAGACAACCTTCTGCCCACCCTGGAAGCTTAATTTGATGATAGGCTGGATGTGGAAATGATGTGCTTTCCACCAGTGGATAACCTCCACCCCCCCCAAAAAGGCTGGGGTTATATTCCTGTCTGTGAATCCCCATTGAATGACCACCACAGCCACTTTTGGAGCCAAAAGGATGTATATATAACATTAACTCACTACATACAGTTACCAATGCACAGCCATCCATTGGGTTGGAGATTGAGGCAGAGCTGTTCAGAGGCTTTTCAGGGTAGAAAATCATAAATATCTTTGTCAAACATGCTGTATAGAAAGGACTGTCCTTTTTTATGCATTATGTCATGTTAGGTTACTGTTCATGAAATCACTGTTCATTTTAATGGCCTTTCAACTGATTAAATAAAATGATATTTGGATATTTGAGATCATATTGTGTTGCAAATATGTTTTTAACGAGTCTTATGTGCAGAAAATAGCATTAGAGCATTGTCCCATCAGCCTGTCTGTCAGTAACTATTTCTGCCCTGGGTATACAATTACTGGTTATCTGCGCTTCTCTCTGCCAGACTGCACGAAAATTATTAAACCCTCAGAATCTTAGCTATCATATATCCATCATGTTGCATGGGAGAAAGAACAAAGCTTTTTCAGATTTTAAGAAGTGTGCTTGTGTGAGCACGGAGCCAGCAGGAGGCTCAGGTGCAGCAGAAAGAGACCATTCCTTCATAGCAAGAGGGGAATAGACTTCACTCCTGCAAGCTCTCTTGAAAAACCAGTCAGTGGAAACACATGCAGCCCTGATGGAACAACATTGCACTTATCTGGTGAGAACCAGAGGGTTTACTGTGGCGCTGGTTTGAGTGCGTGGCAGTAAACATTCATCACATTTGAGCCTCAGAGTCATACAGCTAGTTCGGAACAGAATATGAGGGTGTATGCTGCTTTGTTTTTGGTGGAAATACATAAATAAGAGTTGCTGCCTATAGCTCTGTGTGCGGCCTTACTTATTTTGCAGGAAAGACCTCTTTGTCATGAACAAATTTGGTTTCACCCTATAAACCACTGTCAGGTTCTTAAAAAGAAATGTTGGGTGTGATAGTGCTAATAAATCTTTGGCCTTGACAAGATAGCTAGAAAATTGCATCCCTCATATTGGAAATATGTTCCAATAACATTTTGGAACAGATGAATGAACAACAAGATAGTTTGCTGGTGAACTTCCTGTCAGTAGCTAACGTTATTTTGTTTCTTGATAAGCTGCATCTCAGAACTTTAAAAGACGACTTTGACATCATTGAATCTATATTTGTCAAGCTTGAGATGAGAAGATAGATATTCTCATGTCTGTGCAGTAATTATAAATCAGCAAAAACCGACAAGGGCTTTGATTCCCTTGTTGCTCTTTCACACATGTCAGAGTGTCCGTAGGCAAGACACTGAGCCACAAAGTGCCATATAAGCTCTTTATTAAATGTTACCTTCCACTTGTATTTCCCTAAAATGAGAATTGGTTTGTTTTGATCTCGTCTTTGATGGTTTTCTCTCTGATGAATAAGCATCTTAAAATGACAGCTTAAATTTTCATACTCTGGGTTTCACTGAATTCCTGTTTGATCATTAACCACATATTGAATAAAGAGTGGTTAATAGTGACATAGTAGTTAGCGCTGTCGCCCCACAATGAGAAGGTTGCGGGTTTGGTTCCTGGCCTGGGGCTTTTCTGTGTGCAGGCCTGCACCTGCATGAGTTTCCTCCGGTTTCTTCCCACTGTCCAAAGAGATCATGTTTAGGTTAACTGGTTTACTCTAAACTGTCTGTAGGTCTGAGTGTCAGTGTGATTGGTTGTTTGTCTCTGTCTGTCTCTGTGTGTTGGCCCTGTGATGGCCTGGCGACCTGTCCAAGGTGACCCCGCCCTCGCCCAATGTGAGCTGGGATTGGCTCCAGCACCCCTTGTGACCCAGAAACGGATAAGCGGTAGAAGATGAATGAATAAAGACCAAATGGCCCTGGGCTTTCATTTTTCAGGATGCCATTAGTCCAGTAGTGTTAATGGCAATATTAGGGCCAAACCAAAAGCTGAAACATAAAAGATGATGTGTAAAAAATTGCTCCCTAGCTTCACCTGTTGCTACATTCCCGCTCTTGATCCATCTGATCCATCAGAGCCTGCACTGCGGCCTGTATAATTACTTCAAATATACTTGTGTTTTTTCATTTAAAATATGAACTGGAAGAAAGAAGAAAATCTCTTATATAAATGTGTGTTTGAGAGAGAGCCCAAATAACCAAATGAGACTGGAGCAGACAGCTGGGGAGAGAGAGAGGGGATCAGTGTCTCATGCAGCGTGTCTGTATCAGATGAGAAGGGGGTCACCCCGGATTCCCTTCGAGCTGCTCTCCAGGAAAAAAAATCTTCCAAGATTTCGTTTGCACCTCGTTTTCTGGATAGGATCAGCTCGTCAGTGCTGCTGCTTTATCTTTATCATCCATTCGTCCTTTTTTTTCCTAAGAAGATGCCGAAACGGGAAAGAAAAGTGAGGCTGAATATATCGGGGATAGACTGTTAGATAGAACAAATCGCGTTGCAGGAATCAACAGAGAAAATAGTCGATTTCACCCAAATATTTTTGTACTTCATTTACAATTTTTCTTTCTCTTTCTCTTTATTGTCCAAATAAATACACGCAGTGGATGGTGTGGGTGGATAGAAGAATTTTTATCTCTATAGATGAAGATTTTAATGATCAGCATCTGAATGGTCATTTAATTCCTCATTAAACACCGCGGAGAGTCCAAAGCTTCGCCCATCGGGCTATGTAGTAAAAGTTTTAGATGTGATTTTTCTGAAATGGCATTGGCCGTTTGCTTCATGTCTTGCTTACAGTAGGCTGCTACAGGCAGATTGCATTGAAACCAAAGGCGATTTACACGCTGCATTATTGGGCAAACACGCAGCGCAGTGAAAGGGGCTTTCATATTTCACTGCTCTAGAAAATACCGAAAACGCGACGAGGGCTGAACTTTGCGGAGTTAGGAGGGGGCAGAGGGGTTCCCTCTGTGAGTTTGCTTGAGATTTAGTTTTGAAATATCAAGGACGGTAGCAAAGGGTCTCTCTTAAAACTCCGGAGAGCCAGGCTATATGAAGATCGCGATACAGTTGTTGGTTTTCCCTCGCAGAAATGCCAGTGCGTGCTGTGACCACCAGGTTCATGTACAAGGGACTTTGCACTATTCCAGATGTCCTCTCCTACCGGACCCCTGTTAACCTGCCTGAAGATGAGGTGGAGGGTAAGTCCTGTGTGCTTTGGTTCGGTTGCTTTGTGGTTTCATGTTGGTGTTGTGAGAGCATTTGGACGGTAAACCGGTTCAGCACCCCGGAGAGCTCCGGGCTTCATGTGCTTCTTTTCCTCATCTGTATATCCGGAGGAAGGTCTGCTTGTGAACAGGTTCACTACTATACACATTCCACATCGTGGTGAGGGTTGAATTTGGGGAAAATTTGGGACATGCCATGTGCAGTATAGTCACCTTTTTGTGTCTGTTTCTGAATATTGAATTTTGGCTCAAAGACACAAAACAGGCATTTTTTTTTTCTCTGTATGAATAAAAAACAATCATTTAATAATTGGAGTAAATAGCCAATAATCCTTGTGCTTTTCAACATCATGCATTTCAAAAGTCCTCCATGTCACATGGCCATAAATTTCTTATCTTTAAGCACAATGCAGTCCCTCCTGGCTATTATATCTGTGGCACTTGAGAAACTTAGTATTATCTGAAATCCCTTGTTGGAGGTCATTATTGTTTGAGTCAAGCATTTCAGCCAGCCCCAGCTGTGACGGATGACAGTTTCATAAAATAGATGAACAATACCTCTTGAGGAAAATCTATGGCACATAAAAAGCAATAATTATAACACGATTGATTCAGCTTCACCTACTTGGTTTCATCTCTTTTGGGCCTGTGTGATGTATTGCATTTCATCATTAACTAAGAAGAACAACTACGTACAATACAGTTTTTTATTTAGATCATTTAAAAGATTCATTGGCATTAAAATCACTCTTAATGTTGTAAATGTGGTGCATAACTGTTAAAAAATTGAGGTTCTGTATTGGCAAATGGTCCTCACAATGAAAGAGCACAGCTGGAAGTGATTTGGAACAAAGCCAGACAGACTACAATAAAGATCAGATTTGATATCACAAATCTTTTATGAGAAGGGAATTCCATTTCCCCTTCTTTCTTTAGGTTGCCCAGGCCCGCAAGTGACTGCCTGCCCTTGCTTTGAGCCACTCATTTGACATTGAAAATCCACTATCTGCAATGACGACATAAATTTAATCAAAGGTTGGCTATTGAGAAGCAAAAATTAGAAACAACTGTAAGATGACAAATATGTTATGGTGGAAGTTGTGCAGTCAGTGATGATACAGCTTTTCAGGTAATGGAGAAATCTTTCTCAAGCTGTAGTTTACTAATTGAGGACCATTATATATTCAGAACATAGTGTGGTTGAGCGTTCAACCATGAAAGTATTTACCAAGGGAAGACTCACTGAGCACATAATGCACGACCACATTTACACGGCCTCACGCTGCAGCAGCACCCAGGGTAAGCCGTGCTCTTCATTTTGTTACAGAGCAGCACCACCAGCACAAATAGTGCGCTGGGAAAGAGGTGTGCAAGTTTCAAATTCTTCCTTTAGTTACTGTACAGATTCTTCAGCCAGCCTGAAGGTTTGAAGCAGCAGCCTCCCACATAATACAGACCAACGACCCTTTACGTTACTGCTGTTCCACCTTAACACCCAGTGTGGGAGCTGCAGCAGTGTCTAAATGAATCTTGTTGGTCTATGAACAGTGCTGCAGTCCTGTGTGTCTGGGTGGAAATTGCTCCCTTTTCCACGGAGGTCTGAAAATCAACCCGTGAATGTGGTTTCGTCCAGAAAATCTTTAATTACCTCAGGGCAGAAGTTCCCTGATTACTCAACTCATATAATTACTCTCCCTAATCATATTTATGATAATAGTTTTTACCTTGCAAGGTTTGTATACCTACTCCCCATGTAATCTGACAAGTTTAAAATCATCTGAGAAACAGGTTATGAACACACCACTGAGCTGCACGATATTAAACTTTGGAAATTAGTGATTAGAAAAAAAATGAAAGTAATGCAGTAATGGTGGGTATTGTTTTTGACCATTCAGATGTTAGATTCCAAAGCACAGACACAAAGTAGATCATATAAAGGGACAGAAAAAATTTTAACCTAGCACAAATAAATACTTTTATTTGAGACAAAACAAACATGAAATCTGTGAGTAAGTCTAATTTCTCTTGGTGACATTGTTGCAGAGACATGCTGACAAGCATTTTTGAAGTACGCACAAATAAAGACGCCACACAAGGACAAAAGGACCTTGTATCCTTTGCAAAGAGACAGTGCTTGTCATCAAGTGGCCGTGGACGCTACATGACACCTCCTGCCACGGATAAAGAAATTAAGGTGTTTAGCTTCAGCCTCAAGTAGAATTGTAGACAGCATGTTGAGAACTCTCTATTGTTCCATGGAACCAGCAGAAAGTAACACACAGTGAGATGAGATACACAAAATAGATGCTGACAACCCCTGCTTTTTAATGTCAGCGAGCCAAAATACAATGAGCCCCCCAACACCTCCTCACCTGTCGCAAAGATAAGAGCAAAACTCTGCATCGGTCTGTGGTTGGTGACTAGAATGGAACACAAAGAACAAGAGAAAGATTCATCATCTGGGCACAAGCTTTAAAGAGGCTGTTAGAAATGTATTTCAATTTCCCTAATTTCCAAACTTCATCTGAATGCAAACGCACTGCCAACCTTCATTTGACCGTTAAATACATCAGCAGGTCTTAAAAACAGTCAGCATTTAAGGCATTAAAGTTTATGCTGTTTCTCAAATGGGTCCTAAATGCTGTTTCTTCACAAACAGTTGTTTATTGCAGGAGAAAATGAGCAGCATCATTCAAATAGAATTAAACCCTTGATCAATCTCAAATTGTTTTACATAGCTTTGTAAATTTACCACTTAATTCAGTGACTGTAATCAACAAATAAATCATCATTGTTACAATCTACCCAAGATCTTCATTTTGCATTTTATTTGGTTCAAAATTAGTTCTGCAATAATAACTGTATTAACAAAATGATCCAAATTGGAGATCAGCTGCTATATTTGGAACAAGAACGACCCTGTGAATCCTATTAAGTTTTCATGTGGAACACATATGTGATTCATTTAAAATGTAAACAATTCTGTTGACGCTGCAAAAATCCACAATGAACAAGATTTTTGCAGAAGCAACAGTGATGAGGATTACAGATGGTTGCACTGAGAAGGGAATATATTGTTTATACCAGGTGAGCTGCAGGGAGGCTGATTAAATACTCACAGCTTTTAATGTATCTGCTTCTGAGGAAGGATCTTTGAACAGATGGTTGACGCGGTGGACAGGGTCAGTGGCAAGACTTCCTGCCCTTTCCTTCGTCCTTGTGTCATCCAGTTGTCATAAATGCTGATATGTATTCAGAACATTACTACTGTAAAAGCAATTGCTCTAAATCTATATATGCATAGAGATGATAAATATACATGATTTCAAATGATTAACCTTGGGCATTGGCATCTGTGTCTGTGGAGGAAAAAGACCATAAATGCATAACAAATTACACCTGCACTTACCTTACCTCAGCTACACAAACTGTCTATGTCTACGACAGAGCAATCATCATGTTGTTCATGTTCCTCAACACGTCCATTAAACATTTATGAGTGCGTGTTCGGCTTGTGTGAAACAGTCACACTCACTGAACATGGGTTTTTAAATATGTATTTGGGCCTAACGTTGTGCCAGGTGTCACTCTGTCTAGTGCAACAACATTAAAAGCATTATCAAGAGCCAAGTTCATGAAGCATGAACACTTGGCAAGACTGAATACATCTACGTTACTGACAGACATCATGTTTTGACTGATTTCAAAGGATCCTGCCTTGCTAACACCACTATTACAAATCTGAAGCATGGGCTATAACTTGAGTAAACTGGCAGATACTTTTACTGCACTCATGTTGTCATAGATAAGAGTCTCATTCTATGGCTGAGCAGTTTTGACTTTTTGGCAGTAAGACTCCTTGAGGTCTCTGCGAGCTTGTATCACTCCCCCCGGTGAATCTCCGACAGAGGATGTGAGCAGTATTTATAGATCGTAGCCGGCAGGAGAATCCCCTAGATATCAGACATTGTAGTGGAGTGTAGACCATCTTCTACTTTGTATGCAAAGCTGCCCTGTTTTGTGCCAACAAATGGAGTGGTTTTTGCAGCAATATTGTAAACAGACAAGTGTGAGTGTATGGTACGTGTGTGTGACTGTATTACAGCTGTCTGGGATCTATGACTATAAATCTGCTGTACACATACACAGTAATATTAGTCAGCCCAGATTAATGAATGGAGATGCTCTCTGTGCTCAGGAATATATTGAATGCATTACTCTTGCTCAGTTGACTTCAGTGAACCTATATCTGTTCATCTTTCCATACCAAGGTTGAAAAACAACAGACAAAATATTTGAGGTTTCATTGTCTTACCCGTTTGTTTTATGTGGTCAGAGACAAATGTCCGGTCGTTACAGCTGTAATCATCCCACATCATCTAACATTATTACAAGATGTTAATTATGAGACTGTGTCCTTACTTTCCCCTCATCCATTCATTTACAACAACCATATTTCTTTTACCGTCTTCATCCGCAGTTGAGAAATCTCTAGATGGAAAGCAGCGTGTTAACTGAGGAAAACTTAACTGATCGCTGGATGAACATGTGAAATCGATGCTAGTATGATCCCTGAATGATGAAAAGACCTGCAGGTCACATTGACCACTCTGATTTCTCTTCAAAGAATCACAAATACAGTAAACTGATGGGTCTGGCTTGACATAATTTCACATAGACAATACCTCCACCTCATATAAGTAGAGCTGGATTTGTTGCCAACAACAACAACAAAAAAAAAAAGCTAACATTGACCAAAACAGCTGTTTTTCACTTTAATGTTATTTTTACATGAAAATCTCGAGCGATCTGGAGAAGATGAACAGCTTCATTAAGGGATGTTAAAGTTAAAGTTGTATATAATAAAGCAACATAAGAACAGCAAACCATCAAATTAAAAGAATCTGTACTGTGTACGTGAGCAACACATCATTTGATATAGTCCTGAAAAACACCACCAACTGCTCATAAAGTCAAGCTCTAATCCCAAAAAGATCATGTCACTTAATTTCAATTCAGCCTGTGAAGAGCTGCAGGTAATGGAAGTATTTCTCCCTGTTATTGACGGGAGGAGTTTTAGCTGCAGGGTTTTTGTGCAGCATGTTTTCAACATCTATTTAGACTCTGTGTGTTTGTGTGGAAGTAATAGCTGTAAATATGCTGCAGCAAAGAAAGAAAGAGATGAAGTGTAAATGTGCGGGACCTGTGATCATGGGCTGACTTATGATTTCCAGCCTGTGCATGTATGTGTCTGCAGGCATGTATGTGTATGTGTGTGTGTGTGAAAAGCGTGACTCTAAGAATCAACACAGACATTCAGTTCACACACTAATGACTGTCAATGATCTGTAAACTATGGGAGGACCACTAACACTTGGACATTAATGTCATTTTACAAAAGCATTGTTGTATGTTTCTGTATGACTCATGCAGAAATGAATCAGGATGTGTATGTTTTGTGTGCATGTGAGAGAAGGGCGAGTGGAGCTTCAAAGCAAGTGAGAATCGAAGCTATAACTTCACCTAATTACAAAGCTGGCAGGCTACAAACCTGCAAGTCACTGACAACAGATTTTTGCTTACATGCATGCTTATTTTGTGATTTATACTGAGGCAGAAACACGATCTCTTCTTTTGCCTTAGTGTACTTTCTGTTTGCTGCACAATTAAGCGATCTCTCCAGAGTCCTGAGTATTATTTATTTGTAAACTTGCACTATTTTTGAGATCATGTCTATGACCTATTTTTGTTAAGAGAGCCTTAATGCAGCCGTCCTTGTCGTGTCATGTCTTTATTTTGTTGCCTCTGGTTAATATGATTCACATTTTTTACATCTTTCATTGTCAGAGAGAAAAAAGATATCATGTGTGTCACCATACCATTATTGATGGAACCATCTGTGAGGGGCTTTAACTTAATGCAAAAGGTCTGATTTATCTCCCAACGAATATTTAATCTATTGATCTATTTTGCTCTAACTACTTCAATAAGTGGCCTTTTGACATGAAAATATGTTCTAGGATTGAAGTTCAAAATCAATTGGTTTTTTTTTTTACTTTTAAATAGCTTAGTTAGTAGCAATATTTGTAATATTTTTGTGTTTTTGGACTTGAGGTCGCAAGCTGTTCATTTCTTGGAGTCAGTGTTTGTATTCATTGTTTTCATTGCAAATAACTCAAAAGATCCTGACCAGCCAAGTGACGTTGGAGGAAAGACCAAAGCCTCCTTTCATCTATTTCAGTAGAAGTTGAAAATATTCAGTTTATGATTTTGAACAAGATTCCTGTTGGATACGAGGAGATATAGAAATTTATCTGGTGTATATTTCACTAATATGAGCTTTAATAATGTGGAAACCATGTTGACACAAAACCTATTGGACTTTAACTGTAACTTTAGACTGAAAACTGTCAGTTGCTCTTGCTCAGTTCTCTTCCCTTCAGTTCCCCCTGGAGGGAAGAGACCTCTTCATCTCCCTCCTGCTGTATTAGCTCATTTATTGTTTCCTGTGTGCTGTTATGATTATTACAGAAGGTGAAAAGTGGTTTATAGTAAACTGTACAAGCACAGTGGGGAGCTCTTTGTGGCGGTGCATGCTGGATGCCTCTCCTCAAGGACATATACAGTGAATATACAGCAAGTAAGACTTGGGAAAGAAGTAGCCACTGCTGCAGTACAAGCCCTCTCAGCTTGTGAACTAATGAAAAGGCGGCACCAAACGTGGCTTCAAACAGCATTTGTCATACTAATTGAGTAAGATGTGTGTTTCAAAGAGGCATTTTAAGTTTAACACCATGAATGAGATTTCACAGTGCTCACTCAATGAAATACACGTTTCAGTTAAAAATTATTCACGCTTACAGATTTCATTGTGTTTCACTGCTGTGTTGTGGCTTCATTAGCTGTAACTACCATTTGATTAAAAATCAAATATATCAGGTTTTTTTTTGTTTGTTTTTTTTTTACACAAATGCCATGTTAGGGATTTAAGGTGATGCAGTATCATTGTTCTCTAAAGGTCAATGGAGGGATTGCGCACTTTTTTTCTGCCTCAAAGTCATCCTCTACAATCACCTAGATTAGTTATATAAAAGACAGCACTTCAGTGGCCTTCTTGTCAGCGTTAGTGGCACTGAAACTTTGCAACGGTGGGTTTTTTTTTTTTTTGTTTGTTTTTTTTGGCAGCAGCCTTCATCATGGACCATCTTCATGGGTGTTTTTAGCCCCAGTGCAACAGCAAGCATGAATCACTCTGGGTGAGTGGGAAAGGTCAGTGGGATCTGTTGGTCCTTGTGTTCTGGTTTGGCTCATTCGGAAGGTCAGCAGACTTTTAAGTGTCAGGTTCAGATCTCCGGTTTGGCAAAAATATAAAAGGTACTTCGATGTTTGGGACAAATCAGTTCACGAGTATACCCATTTGTACCGCCTCTCGAGCATACTGTATATCTCCTGATATTGTGAGGTGACAACTGATTAATAAGCTGTTGAAAAAAAAAACCAAGGGTGAAATTCAAGCAGAAGGTCAAATAACAAAGAGCTCCACATTGAATAAGAAATAAACATCAAAACTCCTGTTTACCCGCCTGGAAAAAATCGGCATTATGTATGTTGTGTTGGCAGCTGTCTAACCTGCCAATTTGTCAGTCACTATTTCATTTTATTCTTGCACAGTAACATTTAATGAATTGGTCATATCACTTTTATTTCAGTGAACTCTGGAGCTCAGTTTAGTGATTCTTTTTGATTTTCTTTTTCTCCTTTTCGATTGAAGTCACCCAGTCATCTGACCTTTGTAACAGATGATACCCCAACACCTGAATTGAAAGAGTGGTGGCCAAATTAACACTTCACCAAAACTAAAAATGTTCTTCTGTGACCAGCAACACGAGTAGTAAAGCAGAAATATGGAGTCCCTAGAGCCCTTTCGAGATGACGTAGCATCTGCTGCCAGGATGTTATGTCTGTGCATTATTATCAGAAATAAAATTAGATAATTCATTGGATTGGACAAAATACACAGTTATTTGGACGATCCAAAAAGTATTATTCGATTTATATATCTTATATTTTAATATTCATGTCATTGATCTTTCTAGTGTCAATCCTTCTAAAACTCATACAGAGAGCATCTGCACTGTCTAGAGCAACGTAATTGTCATTGCGGACACACCTGTGTGTTTTTATCCTTGATTTGACTCTGAACAGTGATGATGTATTTTAATTGACTCTTTGTGTTGTGCCATTAGTAGTGCCATTACATCACGCAAAGTTTGAGTCACATAAAAAAATGAAAAAAAATTAAAAATTGTAGCCTGGTGTTGTCACTGATTTAACCAATGATGTATTTTGTAACAGCATTAATATAATTTAAAACTATTTGACAGTTTGGAACCTCAGTAAATGCTGTGAAATTATACTCCTATCAACTAAATAACACTAAAAAGATCTGTCATACAGAAGGTGATTATCTGCTGCTGCAAGGGGAATAGTGAAATTTGTCTTTCCTTTTAGAGATTACTTACACTCTCATGAAGGACTCACTGAACAACAAACGAAAAGCTTTTAAGAAATAAGTTTATGGGTTCGTTTGTTTTTTTTTTATAGAAATTGGTGTGGTTTTATGTGTGTTCTCTTTGAGCCAATGTTTGTATTTATGTCCAATTGCATCTCATTTATACTTTTGCATTGTTATTATCCACTTCATTATAGTATGTTTCAAATAATATACCAATGACCTACAGCAGTATATGCAGATAATAACAATAATATCCATAATTTTGAGAGGCCTATAACGATCAGTATTTGTTGAGTCAGAGACCGATTTCCAAAGCTTCTACTTCTGCATTTCAATGAACTTCAAAGTATAAGCCCAAAAGAAATTAACTTTTTACCGTGGAAGGTTAAATCTTAAAACAGAAGAGTGAAGCAGGGAAGGGAGGTAGTAAATGTGTCCCTGGTGTGGTTGCATCAGTGCATCTTTTAAATTACAACTCTTCATAGTGGGAAACAATCAGTAGTCTGGCCACTTTTCAGCAGTCTGTGTGAATTCATTTTTTGTCACTGACTCCAGAGGTCGTGACATTGAATCTAAGGTGGTGCTGGAGGGATATAACAAAACTCAGTTCGACCACTGTTTTTATTTAGACAAATATGTTGTGTCTGATTCGTCACGGTGTGTTTCAGACACTGTTGCCTGTTCTCATATAAACCAATTTACAGAACTCAACAGTTTCTATCATTTTCTCACAGCAAAATAGACTGCCACTATGGGCTATCACTTTTAGACTGTGGTGTCTCAGTCATGCATGTATACAAGATGGATCACCAATGTGTGTCCACCTGTGGCCTTGCATACAAATCCCAGATGGTGTCCCTCCAATTACATACTTGCATGCAAATTAGTTTTAGCTTTGGAAGCACTTGGTATAGTCACATGCTTCCAATGAATATGAACTTCAAATTAAGTTCATATAACCTTTGTTAAGCGGCTGTGCTCAAGTACACATATAACTGAAGATAGAGATAAATCTTCTCATGTAGAATGACTTTTGGCCGTGTTGCTGCATTTTGTTTGGTCTCTGCCTCTTTTTCTCATATACATGAGTTGGCCGGCTGACGTATTGATTTCTATCATTTATGCAGTGGCGTATTATGACACCTGACCTGCTGTCTGTTCCAATTTATCAAACGTCCTCTGTCTAACACTTTATATAATGGGAGAGGCCAGAGCAAGTGTTGAAGAATCTTGTATATTTGAGCATCTACATCAAAAAGGACCATCAAAGTCCTGCCTTTGACGTGCTCCTGCTCTTTTTACCACTTCAAACAGAATGCTGTGATGGGCGAGGACAGGAGCCAAATGGCAATGTTGATGGATTATGCACCAGAAGTTGTTGTTAATTATGAACACATGAAAATGCTCATCGCAGTCTATCGCAATCTATTGGTTAACTGCCATGGTGACATGTATTTAATCTGAAGGTCTGAAGGTGTATTAGGCAACAATGAACATTTTGTCTTCCAAATTGATGTGTTGGAAGCAGGAAGAATGCTCAACTGCACGGATGTGAGTGATTCTTTAGCTGCTAAAGCTCACAGTCCTGCTGAATGATGAAATCGCTGCCAATGAATTTTGATTCATTTGTTGTGTAGCTCTTCATTCATCCTGTTGTTTCTGTTTAGCAGAGAAAGTTTTAATAAATGCCATTGTACCACTATACATGGCTGAGCCACAGCTAACAACACGTTTGATAGATGCGGTGGTGGCCTTCAGCGTTTTCCTTTTTTCCCTTTCACACTCTCCTCTTTCCATTATACAGATACAGACTGGGTTTCATTTCACTATTACAATCTGCAACCTGGTCATTAGTTTAAGCCGCAGTAAGTGTTTGCATCTTGTAATGAATGCTCTGAGGCTATGATCACTAAGTCTTCACCTAATCACTGACAATGTAACATGTTCATCTACATCCCGGATAGTCTCTACCTGCTACGCTGTTATAGAGGATACTCAACTGTTGACTTTAGCAAACCACTTACATTTGGTAACTCTGGTGGAAGTCTGCTTTTAAGTCACCTAATTATCATCTTCCTTACTTGTGTGGTTACCGCTTCACTTTACATTGAGAGACAGCCCTGCCCAAATCTGAGTGGCAACTGTCAACTCTCAAAAATCATGAGTCATATGTGAATTGTTTTGGGCATGGACTATCAATGACATGACACACAGCTGTAGGGGAAACATTTACGATTCAAGTATCCAGTTGCTTGTAGTTTGGATATTTTGTGAACACATTCAAATGAAATTTGAGACATTTATTTCATCTCTACTTGAGTTCAACTTTCCAAACAAACAGGATGGTATATAGTACAATCTCTTTTCACGGCACTAAAGTAGTCAACTCTGACTCCGTCCATAGTGCTAACAGGTTAAACTCCAGGCTCACTATCTCTGTCCATGCAGCTAAAACATTCACTACGGAAACCAGTCTCTTTAGACGATGCTTAAGAATTCAACCACAGTGTCCAAAATCCTTTTTTACTATGCATTGCACGATATATTTACTGTGCACCATTTTATCAAAGTCTCCAAATTCTAAATGCAAAATGTATGCTTTTTACACCACCCTCAAAGTCTCCATTGGAAGTACACACTTAAGTAGACTCAACAATGAGTCTCAAACACACAATAAATTTAAATCAATGTTTCAATCAATCTGCTTTCCGTGCAAGAGCCAGCGTGACTGTTTGAAATACTAAACACTTTAAACTACTTTCAACTCATAGTCTGAATCAACATGTTCAGCTGAGTTGAACTGCTGCTCAGAGTGAAAGTAAAAGTGATGAACCTGTAACCAAAATGCTTGTTGTTCTATACTTTGTCTCCACTCTCTTCCTTCCAACAGAGATCCGTGAGGCTTTCAAAGTATTTGACCGAGATGGGAACGGCTTTATCTCAAAGCAGGAGCTGGGGATGGCCATGCGCTCACTGGGCTACATGCCCAATGAGGTGGAGCTGGAGGTCATCATCCAAAGACTGGACATGGATGGTATATTTCTCTCTTTCTCTCTGGGTTGAAAAGTCTGTGAGTGCATAGGCTGCTGTGTTTAACCCAATACATGAGATGTACAGTGGCGTGGTTGTGTGTTTGTCTGTTTCATCAGGTGATGGTCAGGTTGGCTTTGAGGAATTTGTCACATTGCTTGGTCCTAAACTCTCCGCTGCTGGAATGCCTGATAAGTTCAACGGAGCAGACTTTGACTCAGTGTTATGGAAGGTAAATGGTATCATCTGTGTCATCCATCAAGTCTAAACTCCCCTACCGGTGTTTTATCATTTCTCCTTATTTTCTTTTTTCTCTTTCTTTTTTCAAGTGTGTGCTTCTGAAGGCTTTTCTCTTGTTTCTGATAAAAACCCATCCATTTTAAGTAAAACTGGAATGAAAAAATTGCCAAAGCATAATTATCACCTTGTGTATTTTATTCCAAGTTGATTCTCTAACTTCTGGTAGATTGCCATGCTAATGATTACATCACATGCAGTAAATTGGTGCCTTGCCCTGAGTTGCATTATCAAATAATTTATTTCACTTTCTGATTTGTATGAAAATGCATGCCGACTGTTTTCACTCTCTAACTAGCAGTTATAGCCAGGAGGGAGTTAGTATTGCCAGCATTCACTGAGAAGCGTTTTTCCTCTGCTAATTAGACCTTGGTGTTTTTCTATCCTCCCAGTGTGACATGCAGAAATTGACTGTGGATGAGCTTAAGAGACTGCTTTACGATACCTTCCGCGACCACCTCACCATGAAAGACATCGAGAACATCATCATGACGGAGGAGAGCCACCTGAACAGTCCAGAGTCCCATGTGGACATTGACAGTATGTCTCATTAAAACATTTCATCTCTCACGTTGCCATCCTGACATATGTAAATGTCTTTTCGGACACTCAGATTTGCTAATATGTTTTACAAATGTTTCCACAGCAAGCCCAACACAACAGGAAAAACACACATGTGTGCGAAAAAGCCTGATTTGTGCCTTTGCCATCGCGTTCATCATCAGTGTTATGCTCATCGCAGCAAACCAAATGCTCCGCAGAGGAATGAAGTAAATACCAACCAGTTACAGCAAGCTTTCAGGATGAACACTGAAAAAGCCAACGTGAACCCAAATACTTTTCTGCTTTATTTTAATTTTGTTCAATGTTTTCAATGACCACAATGAAGCGATCGTGGCTTCTATCATGGATGTGTAATAGATTAATTGATGTCATGTGGTGGTTCTCTATGGCCACTATTCACAACATAGAATGACAGAACAGGAAGACCAGTCAAGGGCTGACTAGTACCCTTAAACATTAGTGTCTCTGATTGAAATTTCAGTTTTCTAATAAATTAGAAAGGAAAGCAGACTGTAGTAGACTTCAGTATTTCAGTGTGCAGTGTGTGATGTAGTGGTAGCTGTGCAGTTTCTAATATATAAAACAATCAATGTTGTTTATGAGAAGTCTGCCGTTTGGAGTGTACCCAGCAATGAAAGTAGTGATCATAGTAATAAAGCAATACAAAAATGTCAATGGGCCACATATTACATTGTTGCTACACTGTTTCACTAATAACAAACAACGTGCAATTCTCAGTGCGTTTTTTTATTTTGCTGTGCCAGGAATTCCAGTCAATAAACACAGCTGGCAAAGTCAAGCAGATTTTGCCAATGTGGAACAGCATCACCATGAGGATTAGTAAAATGCCACCACTGGATGTGAGTTGTGACAAACATTCGTACTTCCATCAGAGTGCACTGTTATTAATATGTTGCTCCTTCACCATCACTGTGTCAGAGTTTATCATTGTGACAAAGTACCTGTGAAACCAATACCATTCCCATGTCTGTTGTTTGTGTTTAATGCCAAGCAGCAAATGTTATCATTTTAACGACATCAGTCTATGGCAGTGAACATGGTAAACATTGTACCTGGTTAGCATGTTAGCAGTGACAGCATAAACATGTTGCTGTTCCAGTCTTGGCACACCAACAAATCATTGTTAGACCTGAGTACAGATTAACAGAGCCACTGCCATTTCTGTAGATTCAAAGGTAGAATATGCACAGTTAGAGTTAATTTTCAGACTGACACACTGGGGTTGTCATGAAAACATGCAAATTTGTCCAGCCCACTGATTTGTTACTTCAGAAATAAAAAGCTATTGTCCAGTAAGCCCCAGTTTTACTTAAAGATATATTTAAAAGTTAAGACTTGAAAAAAAATAAAGCAGATCACCCTCATTTTCAAATCATGTCAATGTGAATTACAAAGAACCCACCATATAAGGTGGTGAACAAGCACAGGAGCTACTCTGGAAACCACTGTTAAAATGAGGAGGGTTGGAGACATATACTGTGTACTCCAGTCAGCTATAAGAAAAATCCCACAGTCCAGATGTCACAATTCTCATAAAAACAACAAAATGTCAGACACAAGCCTGTGCATGAATATCCAAGATTCCAAGATGAATATTGATCTGCTGACCATCACACACCTGATGAAGCATGTTTATGGCATCATATGGAAAACTTTTCTGCAAATCTGTGAGTTTAAAACAGGCACCAAAATGAGTCATAATGAGTCATATCTGTATGACCTGAGCCAGCTACTGTGAATAAATGTACCACTAACATAATAAGAGTTTAATCTAAACTTGTGCTATTTCCGGCAAATAAGTATGAAAGGGTATTCAATTCACATGGCACACTTGCATGTACATTAAATTAAAAAAATCTTTGTCTATGTATGTGAGATGAAATTTTAAATTCTGGTGTGTGTATTCAAATGATTATGCAATTTGTACAGTGATCATAGCAAAAAAACAAAACAACACACATATATATATATATTAAACAAAAAATCTCAGTATTTGACATTTTGCTGTGAATGTCAAATTTTGTGGATGTACGAACAATATCAAAATACTAAATCCTTTGCAGTATGCTGTGAACAATAATCTAACATATCATAAAAATGTTGTTTTCTGGCTTTTACATGGACCACCAAAACAACATATTGTTTAAAGTATAACATGGTTATATTTTCTTACTTAAAAAAGTGAAACATAAAAGCTATGCGATTTTATGTAAGCATAAGTTTTTGTACAAAAAAAAAAACAAACAAAAGAAAAATCCACAAAAAATATCAGGTTCCTGATGTATAATTTCCAGTTTAACTGGACATTCAAATACAACTTCTTTTGTGTTAAGGCCACACTCTTACATTATATTAGTTTCCTGATTTGTTATGACTACTTTTTTCTTAATGGTTTCTTTAACAGATATTTGTCAAATTTGACAAGCTTAATGAAATGCTATATATTTTTTTCTCGCTCTTTTTATCTTAAAGTTTATCAAAGCTGGGCAGTAAGGAAGAATATATGTGACGGTTCTGGCAATAAAACTGATAGTTGAACTCATATATTGTAGCTTTTTATGGATGGGCCACTTATATGACATCACATTGCCTCTCCATATCATGTAGGGTATGGGTTTTGTGGGAATGTCAAATATAAATATTGTGTCAAATCTTGTCTTTGGACATATAATCAAATATTGTGTCCTCTTCTGTATGTTGCAGTGTTATAGTTACAGTGTAATAAGCATATTTATGTACACTTTGTTGATGGATTGTCTTAATTGGTGTTTTTAGTTTGATTTGAGTTCTTGATGTCTTTTCTGTGCCTTTGTCATTTGGAGTATGAAATCTGCACTCTCATGTCCTGTCTTATAGTAAATTTAGAAAGACTTTTAGGATGACGAGAAATCTATTTGATAAAATTACCACTTTTGACAGAAATTAACCTGATGCTACGTTTATTTTTGCATTAAGCAATTTATCAATCTTAAAACCAGTAGGTATTTCTGGATGATGTTTCTCTCTCCTCTGTTCTTGATCAAATTTACTCTAACTTCCAGTTAATACTTGTTGTAACAACCTACTGTGCATTACCAGTAGTTTTGATGTGGGACTATCCCTTACTGTTTAATTTCTGTAACTCTTACTGCACATGTAGAGGTTACTGCATCACTGTTCACTAATGTAAGTGGTGTCTAGATGCATGTAGTCTAATAAAGCAAAAGCATTGAAAATGAGCTCGCTTGTTGTTTTCCTGTTTACAAATGCGATATAGCTCACAAATCATAGCAGGATAAGACAATATAAAACAAACATTTTATACAAATATCAGGTCCAGGTGACTTACGAGAAAAAATAGCAGATGTGTGTTGAGGGGCTTGTCAGAGTGTAAAAGAAAACATATCTGATTTCATCAGTCATTTAACACCTTGGAACCAGAAGGGAGACAAGCAGAATTTGGTGGTGTGACAGGTCTCTCCCTGCACTGTCAGGCATGTTGATAACCCATTAGTAGCAGGCCACGGCACACAGCCTGCAGCAGGAAGGCCCCTTTCCTTGGTGTTATATAGCAGTGCACCTCATGTGTGTCCACAAACACCTGGGCGATGGAATAAGAAATCTCAGGTGGCCTTAGCATACACATACAGATCCAGCTTGTGATTCTGTGATGTTAAGGAAGTTTCCATTTGAGAGGTTTAATCACTGATAAGAGGGTTTTGATCAGCTTCAAACGAGCTTTAAAGTGCATGAGCCGCTCCCAAGTTGCCTTAATATACATGTGGTTGATTGATTGTCTATAAGTAGACTGAGATATATTGGATACAAAGTACTGCTATAGGGAGGGATGAGTGTTTGAGTAACATGAAAAATGGTAATTACACACAGAGTCCAAAGACTCATTACCTATCTATGACTTAGAATGAGATTTGAATGGAAAAGAAGAGGAAGTTCTAATTACAGCCTAACCTTTATCTTTAGGTACCTTGTGACATGTTGTTGAAAACAAATAAAATGTTTTCTCTGCCGTTTCTCATCAAAATATATAATGCAGACCCTTGGGGTCTAACAAATCTGCAGGAAGTGTTTCCTTCCACATTTAATATTTGCAGAGCAAATTTCTATGTAAATAAACTCATTTCCATTAAAGTAAAAATCTACATAAACCCAGTTAGGAGGAATAATTTTGTGTTTTAAAAGGTTGGTGAGATTTATATTTGCTGTAGTCATACATTAAACATTCCTAAAAATTCTAATATTTAGGAAGTATACTGGTGTTTTCCAGAGGCTGGGATAAGAATAAAATGAAGTCATGGGATCAGTGATTCCCCCAGTGACATAGCACAAGATTAAAATAAAACAAAAAATAATGCCCATCTGCTGCATTCCTGCATTCCTTTTGGGACAATGGGAAATTAAACGTAATTCCTAAATGGAGCAATAAACTCCAAATCCACTGACGTCAATTATGAGCATACAGGCATGTATAGAAAACTGCCAGTCAAAATTTTGGTTTAAAAATTTTTTTATGTAAAATAAACTTGAACTCATTCTAAAATGGCAAACTAAATGTGACAAAGGTTGAAAAAAAAAACCCAACAACCCAAAACACATCTTTAAATACTCTACAATATACATACTACAAATTTGGTATGTCTAATTCTGCAAACGAGAAATAGCAACAAAAAACTTCAAAACGGACATGACGCTGTCTCTTAATGGCAACTGCATCGGCACTATTCCCCTTTTTGTAAATGTCATACATCCATTTTACATTGATTTAAATCCCAAAGAGAATGTCTCTTTAACCCCATTCAGAGCTCACTTTCACAGTCCATCCGCCTGGAGGAGGTGGTAGAAGTGAGGGTGGAAGGTCAGGAATGGAAAGAAGCTCTTGAGGTATGTCACTTTCTGTTTGCACCTCTTCACTGTCGTCTTTATTTTTTAGATCTCTGCAGATGATAAATAATTGAAGAGCTGAATTGTAAATCAGGAGTAACCATTAGCCTTGCAAACCAGAGTGTTGACACAAAAATGAGCATGCATACCCATTGCCATTTAGGGCAGCTTTCCTCCTCTCCCTTCTCATGAGCCAATCTTCTACACTTCGTCCAGGGATCATTGTGTCATGGGAATTCTCTCTCTGCTGCCTTTCATCTGACACACAAAGAGAATCTCTCTCAACATGTTGTTATTTACATCAACTACACCTGACAACTTCCCGCACTTGTATTTGTCTACTACCAATTTCTTGCAAAAAATATTTCACAATGATAAATATTTCAAGTAGATATGTATATTCAATGTGTGGTATATTCAATCAGAAAAGTGTTCATTTAAGAACAATGTACATGGTAGAGAGCACCACCCTTTGGTTACAGTTTACCTTCCACTTGTCTTTTTAGGTTCATCATGTCCTCTTCAGACATGTGGGAAAACCTGCAGTTAGGGCCAAAATCACAAAATCCTAAAAGAAAAAAAAGGTAATAAATAAATACAGATGATTCTGAAAAGTCCTATTATTGCCTAGTTATGAAATATTTTTTAATTGGAAATGTTCTCACCTTTTTGGAGGAACTTGCGACAAGGTTTCTTTGATTGCTCGTCATGCAGAATGGCTGCAGAGTCTGCAAAAACAAATTGACTCCAAACTTGTTTATAAAATCTTCTATGTTGCAAGCAAACACAGCATAACTAAATTAAAAGCAGACTTAATTCTCCATTCAGAGTCAACAGTTAACATCTTGAATAGTGATCCTATGCATAGAAATTGTACTTTCGTGTATAGGATTGCTGCCTAGTTTAATCAGCACACACTAAAACCAGCACATATGTCATTTCATCTGAGTTGTCACAGAAAAAAAATGCAAGTTTCACCTCTGAAAAAGTCAAACCAGGCCTTCTTGGCTCGGTGATGTTGAACACCATTCAGATGTTTCTTCCTGTTATGCATGTTGTCCTGAAAGGACCGGTCACAGTAGTCGCAGTAGTATCTCTTCCCCATTTTGCAGGTAATATGTTCAAACCAGCACAATGTGACATTTCAAATCAGCAATAGACTGTAAACAGAAATGAAAGCATTTCAGATAACTGCTCTGTCAACACGTGGTGAGTAAATGGTCTGGCTAATGTAAATAATGCTTGTGAGATACCAGAGTATCTGGTATTACTAAGTATTAAGGATATGATGCCATACACACAAGCTTTCAGATAACCCAAAAATATTTACATGCTGCGTTGGAAATGGCTGCAAGTATACTTAAGTATACTTAAGAAATTTAGGTTACAATAACATAAAACAGTGACAAACACCGAAAAAGCATCTGTAGCATTTTATTGATGCATTAATTAATTGACAAATTGTTTTAAAACCAAAGTATGCCTGGCAACAACAGAGATATAAACAAGGTATAAATCTAATCCGAAGAATTTAATATTTGCGTTCAGGTCAATTGTGTCTCATTTGTTGACTCATCCTATGTGAAAACATATTTATGTAACACTGACATGGAAAAACTGGATTGGATATATCCAACTGGTTTGGTATTTGTTTGTTGCCATCTGCCGGTTGGGTGATGGAGACGCGGTGATTAAAACTACTCGTATAAGTTCCTGTTAAAAGTCTGGGGATTATATCAGGCTCACATCTGACGTCTTAGAGCTCTTTGGAAATCTACAAAACACGTATACATGTGGCCCGACGCGCGGACAAACAGCTAACGTTAGCATCCTCTTAATGTGTGTCCGCAGCGTTAGCAAACCTGCACTTACATTACATGCCGGTAGTCACTTAAAAAAGTCGTTACACTTGAACAGCTTTATGGGAAGATTTGTTTCGTCCTCCAGGATCACAGTAGATAAAGATACCAGCAGTATAATCCACAGTATGTTTACCGGGCTCTTCCTCCACAGTCTCTTGTTTTTATTACTTCCTGACTGCTGACGTTAGCGGCTGCCGCATCCGGTCATGCGCACTCTCTCCCACCAACATGGCGCTGGTAAAGTCGGTCTACAGCCTGCTCTTCAGGAGAACCTCCACCTTCGCTATAACCATCATGGTTGGAGCTGTTTTATTTGAACGGATGTTCGACCAAGGAGGCGATACCATTTTTGAGCAATTGAACAAGGGGGTAAGTTTGTCGTCGGGTCTTTCGGACCGCCCGTTTCATCCTGACCTTGTGGGCAGAGGGCGAAGCGGCGCCAATGTTAGCTAGGATAGCTAATCTTAGCTATCTTAGCTAGCGCCTGTACACTGATCTCTGTTTTTGTTGAGTTTGTTTAAATGAGACTCACCTAATTCAATCCACTGTTTACTGTAGAAACTATGGAAACACATCAAACACAACTACGAAAGCAATGAGGAGGAATAGGACGCCACTCTGGGTCATTTAAGGCCGAAGCGTAACTGTTGTCACACTTCCATCATCCATTCTTCCTGGACTTCACACCTGAATCGAGCAGCGGTCAACACGGACAATATGATAAAGGTCGCCTCGGCGGACTGCGGCTGCTGGAGGACCTGTAGGACATGAGCGGCTGTCCAGACCACCATGAAGATGGAGCAATGGTTCCTGCCATCTGATCACCGATCCCTGTTAATATTTGTAATGCCTTCATTCTCCCCCCAAATTGTAAATGGTTAAATTAAACATGTGTTAATGTCTTACTGACAGCGCAGTGTTTTTATTTATCACATCATGTACAACATCTATGTCTCATTGCATATAACGTCAGAGTCTATACAAGTTCTGCTGTGGCGCCTAATTTATTTTTTACAAAGATAAAGCCACATTGTGTTATATATTCCTGTTTCAGGAGCCTTTGTCAAAAATGTATCTCTGTTGAAGTGACACGGAAGGGAAGTTTTAAACAATGCTGTTATTCTTGGTAAAACATTTGTTTGTTTATTGCCTATTTTCAAGCCATTTTATATGATGCAGTGAATGGACATCATTAATCTCCTTATAATCAGGCTGCAGCTGTTTTTGTAGGTGGTGATATTTTATGTCAACACACATTCCTCCCCGCCCATTTCCAAAGCGTCACAATGGAGGTAATTCCTTCCAGCTCAAATATTTCTGTGTAGTGCAACTAAACATTAGTGTTGCTAGACATCTCTACACATCTATACTGCACCTATACAACTAATAATTTTTCCCTGGTATGGATTTGTATTATCACACTGAGTCACCAGTTGCCAAAGCCAGAGTTAAAGTAAAAATGTACAGCACCTACATTTTTTGCATGCTATATTAAAAGATTATAGTAAATGATGAAGACATCAGATAGAAACTGTTACAGGAGGATCACACAAGGTTACAACCCCTCAAGTACATTGCAAACAGCTGCTCTTAAATCTTACACCTTTAGATGGCACACTAGCACTTCCTATCCTTTTGAAAAACTAAGCTGATAATTTAACATGGCAGCCACAGTTTATGGCTCAGTCGTCACTGCCACACCCAATGTTGCATCCCACATGAGTCCACAGCAAGTTTTATGCATCCCTTCAAACATAATACTTTCATTGAGAAACATGTACAGGTGGCAAACATTCAAGCAAGGGAGCTTCAGCTATGTTTCTGAAACAGTGAATATGCAAATCTTACAAACGAAGTGACCATCAACTGGTAGAACATAAAATTAAGCGTTAATTTGAACTCTTTTTGTAAAAGGCGTAAACAGATTTTTTTTGCATAATATTGAGAAATTCAAGAAAAATTGCTTGCATGGGCTCCCACGGTCCAATGACATACACAAAAAATTGAGTGGTGACTCTCCCTTGCTCATAGGCATGAGTGTGTATGATTGTCTTTGTATGTCTCTTCATGTCATGTCTGTTATAACCTGTTCAGGGTCTAGTCTGTTCTTCCCCAGTTTCAGCTGAGCCTGACTTCACCCACCCTGCATGTATGAGCGCTATAGATAATGGATGGATAGACAGCAAAGAGTGTAGAACAGTTAGCCAGTAGATGATGTTTCTGAAATAACTGACTAATCTGTGGGGCCAATTAGGAGTGGCAATAATTTTCTGACTGTAATGGCATAGGAATAAATCTAAAGAGGAATTCAGCTTCCCTGCAAATGTTGCAGAATCGCTTTTGCTATATTATAGCTGTAAATACATTAATCCAAATCAGGCTGTAAAAACTGTATCTTTTATCCAGCCCCACAGTCGGGTGAGCCACAGGCTTACGCCCAAGTCTGATAAGTACTGTATTTCAGGTGTGAGCATTTTTTCACAAATTGTCCTATACTTGGGATGAATATCTTTCTTCATGTTGTAACCCAGGATCGAAGACTGTCCAACTGGCTGCCAAGGCAGAAAATGTCTGTTCTGAATCTGCTGGGCCTCAACTGCATTTCCTCCCTCAATGCAGATGGCTTTCATCTCTGCATTTCTTCTCTTCAGCTTATTTACCTCACGTTTCATTCTCTCCCTGCCAAATGCTTCTACTCTGGCCCAGAAAGTAGCATTAAAGTGCTGATAGAGTCTCCAGTCAGCCTTGTTCCATTCCAAAGCTTTTGTTCTTAAGTCAGGGGTCAGTTGATATACAGATGAGCTCTTACGAGCATTTAACTTAAAATATATAATGTCCTCCATAGTCCAACAGAGTGTGTCTTTGAGCAGGATGAGAGACTCCTCAAAATACTCTGCTATGAGGACCAAATCAAATTTTTTTGATAAGTTATGAATGTCTCTCACTATACGTGGGTCATCACCTTCAAAGTTGTTATCAAAACCAAAGTCAAAAAAGAGCAGATTTCTGAGGTAGAATGAGTTGTAAGCTCCTGGGCTGTAGAAGGTCTGAGGATTGTTAAGAAACTCCTGTAGTTTGTTGGAATTGAGCCTCCATGTGAGAGGAACTGCCCTGTGGTAATAATGGAAGGACGACTCAAAGAGATCCACTGGGTCACGTAGGATGGTGACATACACAGCATCAGGAGGCAGGAGCTTCACCACTTCTTGGTGGTTAAAGCGCATGTGGTTACAAACAATATTGAAACACTCTCCGGGCCTGTAGTCCTTCACTTGGGAGCACAGGAAAGGGGATGGGTAGTGGAAGTCATTGCGACCATCAGGGAAGGCAAATTTAAGTTTGTGCTTCTCCCCAAATCTGAAGAGGATGTTGAGTATAGTGCTGCTGGCAGTTTTATGGGTCTTCATGAACATGATGTTCAATATAGGGGAGCACTCCTCTGACTGGGATTTAGTGCTTTGAAAAGGTGAGGTCATATTTTTCCTCAGTGATTCTGCCATTTTGAGAGGACAAGTATCCTCCTGAGAGCCCCTGTAAATAAAGTATATGAGTATAATAATCAATCTATAATAACCAATAAACATTACTTTTAAATATTTACCTGATCTTCACATTTGCTTGGTTTGTTAAGCTGTAGAGCATCAACATGATGTTGGTCATTACAACCCACAGAATCAGAACTCGTATTACAGGTGTGAACTTGGTTCCTTTGAGGCCAAACATTACTAAATCCCTGGCATGAACCTGAAAGTGAAATTTGAAAGCATATGTG